>CM060901.1:1377890633-1379322633 GCA_030737815.1 Allium fistulosum
CGCAAGTTGGACTGTGCAATATAGCTTCAACAGTATAGGAGCAGTTCGAAGGCTATACACCATCACTACCCCGGGCGTATTGAAGGCATGACTCACAACAAAGCAAAACGAAGTTCCAAAGCACTGATAATGACATAGCTCTCCCTAAAAAGAAGGCAATTCCCCATTGCAACTTCACCAACACGTATATACAGTCCATGGGCATGTCACTTCACAAAACAGGAAATGCAAAATCTGTTCAAATTTGAGTTTTCCCGCCTTAATTCCAAGCATTCCCACATCAATTTCAAGTTTCCTACCAAAGTTCAAAATCCAACTGTTTCAATCACAAGTTCCTGCCAAAGGCCATGTTAGCAATCCAGGCACATCGAGTAAGTGAAATGGATGTTCAACACGTGGCGTGATCCAATAGCAAGAATCAAGAGAGCGCAAGGATGACATTGGCAGTCCACGTAAATCTCTATGTACTATAAATGAATAGGGCACTGTAGCAAAAAGGGGAGAATTTTACTTTACTCTTTTTGGACACACAAAATAAAAAACTTGTACTCTCTGCCATTTTTGTTTGTACTAAAATCAAGAAGGAAGATAGTGACATTTTACCCATAGACGTAGAATTCTTTAATATCCGAACCACGTAAATTCCCTATGTCTTTTATTATTTCTAGTATTTTACCATTTTCATTTTTTCTGCATCAGTACCAAGATAACAAACTGATTTCTAATAATTTAAATATTTCCATCTCATAATTATGTGAGCATTAAAATAATATAATTACTCTTAAAAGGAAAGATTAATATAGCTTAATTTTGTTGATTCATAATCATGAAAGCATTCAATATAGTGATTACTTCGTAAAAAGTTACTTGGGTGTTTCTGAGATGAAAAATCTCACTAACAGTATATGTGGATGACATGCTCATTAAGTCAAAAGTGGCACCAAGTCATGTGCAGGATTTGGAGGAAACCTTTGCAGTCCTAAGGCAATATAACATTAAGTTAAATCCCTTAAAGTGTATTTTTTCCATTCAATTAAGAAAATTTCTAGGTACATAGTAAGCTCCTGATACATTGAAGCAAACCCATAGCAGCTTGATGCCTTGAGAAAAATGGGAGTCCCAGAAAAGCCGAAGGATATCATGAACCTGAATGTAGAGTAACTGCTTTAAGTAGATTCATTTCTAAAGAAACCAACAAATGTATACCATTCTTCGACCAAGTGATAAAGGGATGGAATTTCAAATGGACTAAGAAGTGCAAAATCGTGTTTCAGAACTTAAAGGATCATCTGATCAGTTTCCCACCCTCTCAAAATCGGTAACAGGTGAGGAATTATATGTGTATTTTGTTGTAACTGATAAAGCTATCAGTGCTACAGTTGTACAAGAAGATAAAGGGACCCAGAGGCCTATATACTTCAAAGCAAGCACTTGTCCGGGGTAGAGCTCAACTACTCAGTCATTTAAAAGTTAGCCTACAACCTACTCCTTATAGTAAGAAAACTACGGCCATACTTTCAAGCGCATCCCATCAAAGTCCTCATAGACAAACCATTGAAGAAAATACTGCAGAAACCAGAGACATCGGGTCGCTTGCTAAAGTGGGCAATGGAGCTGAGTCAATATAATATCAATTACTTCCTAAGAAAAGCAATCAAATGAAAAGCACCAGCAGATTTCATTATGGAATGCATGCTACCCATTGAGCCACAATCTGAGGAGGAGACGCCTACTCCATAGTTCTGGCAATTATTCATGGATGGGGCATCAAATGAATAAGGGCAAGGATCAGATATGTACTGATCACTCTAGACGAGTAGAAACTATATAGGGTGGTGCAGCTCAGTTACAAAGCTACCAATAATGGCAGAATGTGAGGCAATCCTCACAAGCATAAGGATGGCTTAGGTATGAAAGTAATCCATATTAAAATTCATAGTGATTCCTAATTAGTTGTAAATTAAGTGCAGGGGAATTACCAAACGAAAGAGCCAACCTTAGCTAAATATGTAGAACTATCCAAAAGATTGCTAGAGCAAGTTGATTAATTCAATATAGAACAAATCCCACGTGGGAACAATTCCTCTACGGACTTATTGGGTAAACTTGTTAGCACTAAAGTAGCCAAGAAAATGAAAGATGTCCCTATATGACATCAAGCCGAGCCAAGCATTACTGAGGCCAACCAAATACTGGACCTGACTAGAGCACAGCGAGCTGTGGTCAGAGAAGCTCAAAACCAAGAAACAGTTGAAAATCAAGAACAGACTCCAACTGCACCTATCCATACAGAGGAAGACTCATGATTGACCCCAATCAAATAATTCTTGTTATGCGAAGTCCTACCTCCAAACGAGAATGAAGCTCATAAAATTAGATATCATGCTCCATATTTTTCCTTCTTTAATAGCTTATTATACATGAGAGAGTACTCTACCCCTTATCTTAGATGTGTTTCCAAAGAAGAAGGAATACGAGTCTTGGGTGAAGTACATGAAGGACAGTGCAGAGATCACTGTAGAGGAGGTAAGTTAGCAGAGAAAATTCTAAGACATGATTACTACTAGCCCATCGCATTCAAGATGCGCAGGAATATGTAAAAAATGTAGTCAAAGGTTACTAGTATCCCAATACCACCTTTCCATGAGCTCATCCCATTAGCCAGCCCTTGGCCATTTGACATATGGGGCACATATTTGATAGGACCACTGCCTATGTCTAAATGAGGGACTAAGTACGCTGTGGTGGAAATAGACTACTTCACCAAGTGGGTAGAAGTAGAACCCTTAGATACAACTACTGCAAAGAAGATAGTCGCTTTTTTGGTAAGGAACATAATTATTAGGTTTGGGGATACCCCATAAAATAATTCCTGATAATGGAACCCAATTTGAGAGTAAGGAGTTTACTGAGCTTTGGGAAAGAAATGGGATAATAAGTAATTCTCTTCTATCACACACCTATAGGCGAACGGGCAAGTTGAAGCAGCAAACAAAACCATTAAGAATCTGCTCAAGAAAAGACTGCAAAAGGCTAAAGGAAAAAGGGAAAAAGAGTTATCTTCGGTACTATGGGCTTATAAAATCTCGTCCAGATCCCCAACCGGTCACACACCTTTCTCCTTAACCTATGGCCATGAAGCGATACTCCAAGTTGAAACAAAGGTTCCATCACATAGAAGAATATTATATGTGGCAGAGAAGAACAAGGAATTAAAAGAAGATGCACTCGATCTTATTCAAGAAAGAAGAGACGATGCAGCATTCCGTTCCGCCGCATACTTATAAAGAATAGTGAAGAATTACAATGTTAGGCTCAAAGAGAAAAACTTCCGCAAAGGGATCTAGTACTGCAAAAAGTATTGGCTAACACCAAGGACCTAGCATATGGAGCTCTATGCCCAAATTAGGAAGACTTGGTGATTGTAGCAGAAGTCTTAGCTAATGGAGCCTACAGACTCTCGAGACCTGATGGAAAGAACTTGGAATTCCGAGCATCTTAGGTCTTACTTTGTACAAGCAGTTTTATTTGTATAGAAAAATAAGAAGTATTGTAATTACTATGAGAAGTAATAATACAATAAACTGGACGTAGGGATATTTGATGGTCCAAACCAGTATAAAAATCTTTCCGTGTTAATTTTACTAACATAGCTAACAACATTGAGCTGTATCATACATGATTGGCTTTTCAGCCAAACAATTATATTGGACATAAAGAAATTAAACGGCCTGAATCGATACAAAAAACCATGCACATGAATAAGAAAAGTTGTAAATACATGATCTGACTTCATAATTAAAAATCAGTCTGCCTTAAAATAGCAAGGCAGACGGCACCAAGCGCACGAATAAAAGACGGATGCAAAGTTGAAAATCAAGCAAATCCAGACGAAAAAAGTTAAATGAAAGTGCAAATAAGCTAAAGCTCACAATGTACTTATACTCATTTACAAGAGAATTCAATAAATACAGTTTCCTTATAGATATTTGCACAACCAAAAAACAATGTTTTCTACAACATACTTTTACAAAAGTGTTCTAAACTACAAATTCAAAAATACTGCTACGATTATGAAGTATTAAGTCTAAGGAATGCTAGCCAAAGTTGGTCTATTTTTAATACGAAAATTATTCCTAGGGTCATAGTTTTCACCCATCCATGGATCCATAGGATCCTCCCCAGTCGCCATAAAGCCTTCTTTATTATAAAGAAAATTCGGATCAAGCACAGGGTAAAAATAATTTAAAACATAAATAGCTCACTGCAGAGAAATCTACCCCATCTTGCATCTAACATTCTCCTTTCTAAGCTTTTCCACGAGATTAGCAATTCGATCCTACTATGGCGCATCAACAAGGGCTACTGCGGCACTGGAGGCAGCCTGAGCTTCTTGTAGTTAATCTTCGAGTTCATAAATCTTAAATATAGCGGTCTCTCTCATCTGCACTGATGTCCTTATCAATTCAGCCGTTGTCTTTTTTGAGTCCATAGAAAAACCACCAAAGTATTTATAGGCATCCGCTTTCCATCCCTTCTCTATGTGTGAGGGAGGACCTTTGGCCCCGAATGCTTTAACTGCTGCTTGCAATGGTCTTCCAATTCTCTAAGTATACCTTGATAGTGCAGTTATAACTTCTTTTCCACTTATCCGCCAATACTGCATCCATGCCTACAAGAGGAGCGGGGGCCATACCCACACTGAGCTCCTTAACCACCTTCCCTTCTTCAGCATCCCCCTTTTCTTTATACTGTTGAGAAGTCTGAAGTGGTAAGTTTTCTATGGTTTTCTTAATCCTTTGATCTCCGCTTCATAGACGACTCCATAGAGTGTTTCACCTTCCTTCTGCATCCACTATAGCTTAGCCACCTTTGAGTTTGCAACATCAAGCTTAATGCACAATTTGATATTATGTTGGTACTGCTGCTCATGTGCATCCTTAGCTTTTTTGAAATAAAAAGGGCATTCTTCGGATCTCTTTCGAGTTTCTCATTGATTAGTTTTAAGTGGAGGTTCTCTTCCTCTAAATTATAGTAGAGGTTGTAGCCATAACCTCAAACTCGGGTACACCAAAGTCGTTCGGGCCATAGATATTGGGAATCGAAGGTGCATTGCATTTGGAGACTTCGATCTGCTCAAAGGATGCCAATAAGGAAGAAGGGAAGTGGCCTAGTTGATAATCTTTGAAATTAATTTGATGGGATTTAAATATACAAAGTTAAGTTTGGAAGGACACATTACATAAGACAAGTTTTATATGAAGATTGCAACAAACCCACAAAAAAAGAAATAAAATTATACAAGGTTAACTCCTCATTTAGGTTTCTAAGCCTAATCCTAAACCATTCCAAATAAAGGTTGTCAGGAGATAAAGAACCGCTCTCTAGGACATAGTGTCAATGGCACTGTATGAAATCACTAAGTGCTTCATTTTCTTTAACTACTTGGTCAATTTTGGAAAGCAACCCTTGGGTCACTTCTTTAAGTTGTGCAAATGCCTCATCTATCTCCTTCTCTCGCCTACAAATTGCTGTCGTGCTAAGAACAAGGTGATTTATAGTTTGAGTTTGAAGTTTTTCCATGTTTTCCTTCATGAATTTAGTAAAAGTTACTCCCTCAGAAGACTATAAGAACAAAATAATGAAAATAACATGGTCCTTCGTAGTACAGTAGCAAAACAGTAAGATGATCAAAAAAATTGGTCACGATAAGATTGGAAAATGAGTCCATTTCATTTCATATCCAAGAGATTCAGAAAGACGATAGAAACAATGAAATTATTTATAAAGGTTCATGTAACTACATGGATTTGGGATGTAGAGGTGGCCTTAGTCCCCTTGGGCAATGCATCTTCATCATCCTACTGCAACGAGGTGATACCAAAGGCAGAAGGGGAAGCTTTATCCTTAGCCATCTCCTTATCCCACTCGTTCTTGCAATAAGCAAAGGCCACTTCATTTTTATAAGGGTCCCCCAAGAAGTTGAGATCAACCTCCGTAGTGGTATCATCTAAGCGATCGGTAAAAAATTAGCGTTTAACCATGGCATACATCTTAAAGAGCACCCAATAAGTAATCTGATTAAGCGTATGCTTAGACCTGGCCAGCTCTTGGGGTATCCCCTTCAACTCCTTCTCCCTCTCCCCCAAAGCCGTATTTTTTTCGTATAACTCCTAATCTTTTAGCTTCGAAGCCACCTCTGCTACTCCTGTCGCCCCCTCTTCCCTCCTCGCCTTCTCTCATTGAACCCTAGGCTCTTCCCTCAGTCAGATTTTTTCAGAGGCTGCTACAACAGGATCCACCTTAAGCTTAGCAATTCGAGCGGTGGATAAGACCAAGTCATCCTCAGCCCTCTACCAAACCTTGTTTGACAAAGCTCTCATCTATTATTAAAAGATGTAAACAAGATGAGAACTTATGAAGCAAATCGTCATTGAATAAAGAAAGGAAGGAAGACATTTACATAGGCTCAAGTCTTATCGAACTCAGTAGAGTTCAGGAAGAGGAGTGTAGGAATTGGAAGTGCAACGAGATAAGATTGGGGGGAAGAAGCAATGTAGGATAAACCATCCAAAGCAGGATGTTCTACCCTCTCAGCGAGATCGATGACGGCACCTTCAGGTAAGGGCAATAAGCAAATGTTTGCATCTTGAAAGGACCGTAGAGGTGAGGTAGGAAGTAGTTTTGAGAAAGGAAGAGAAGGAGGAGGCACATGAGGTTTCTTGAGAGGTCAATTGAAAGTGTCAGCACCAACGTTCTTTCCCGTCTACTCCTTCTTCTTCTTTGTTGTCTCCAGTTTCTTTGATGGGGGTTCATTAAAAAAACACATCTAAGAGGTTTCGGGCCATTTTACCTATGTAAAAAGGAGTTAGGATTAGTAATTATCTTTGCACAAAATTAGGAAACATAATTTCATTGTCTATCTTATCAAATTATACAACTAGATTCATCCATAACTGAGGAGAATTCAAAGATAAAGCAAGAGAAGTTATGACCAATACACAGAAAGTCGTACATACGCAGTAACGGTTTGGTAAAGAATAATACTGTTTTCCTATCTCTTTCATCCAAACCTAGGATGTCCTTCCTACAAGATACAAACGACCTAGTGGGTTGATCGGAAAAGATAAGACGATTGGGTTGTGGTTGGAAAGAAGAAGGGAATTTATCTAAATTTGAAATGACAAAATATTGGTCATTCCATTTCTGGGTATTTCGAGGAACAGACATGAGAATTGATTTCTTTGCTTGGGCATAATAAGACCCATAATCATCCTCGGAAGGATTTTTATGAATATCAAATAGAAATTAAAATTCCTCACATGAAGGAGGAGAACACTTCTTTGCATAAAGGATGAAAGTGGTGATCAAAATGGAGTAAGAAATTGGAGCAAGTTGTAGGAAGCAATACCAATGGCAGAGAGCCATTCACGAAGAATTTGATTGGAAGGAAGAATAAGCCCACATCGGATGTGCTCGGAAGTAATAGAAATAAAGCCATTCAGAGGTGTATAGATATGATCATGAGATTCAAGCACCCTAGCTACATAACCCTCAAACCCAAAATGATCCAAAATACTCTTTATTTCCCCTAATTCAGTTATTCTTGATGGCAAGGATAAGAAAGAGGTGGTCTTCTCGATAGAAGCAGTTTTTTAAAAAAAATATACTGGGTTGGTTATTGGCTACCACTAAGACACGGGGAAATTTTTATTAAAGAAGTTGAGGTTTGCAACTAAGGTTTTCGAAAGCACGTAAAGGAATAGAAAAGAAGAAGAACATATACTTACCGCAATTTGAATCTCGGCCATGAAATTGGAATGATGGAAGAGCTCTAAAACGTCAATTGAGTAATGAAAGAGGAGATTAGCATAAGGATCCATGTATATTTTCTTAGAAGACGAAAAGACTAAAGTGACAACTTTTCTAGAGAATCGACCAATGAAAAATTGACATGTGCTATCGGCCATTAAATGTAAAATGGCAATAAAGATTTTTTCCATTTCAAAAGAAGAGAGAGAAAAGCAAGAAGTGATGGGTTATAGGAAAATATGGAAGTAGAGACAAGTCTGCATCGATAATCAATCGTTGTAGACTTGGAGGGTAAGTGTTACACCCGTATTTGTAACATCCCCCATTTGGAGGTCCAAAACTAACTGCTACAGATGCTGCAGTCATCTATAGTTATTATTTTTCGATGACCAAATGCGATAATATTAGATACATTGATATATCAGAAACACTTGGGTATGAAAAAAATTTAAACTCAATTTTAAAACGAATTTCTCATTTCATTTCAAATCGCATTTCAGATTCATTACATAATCCCAATTTGTAAACCACGTCCATGGAAATATAATTATTACAAATTACGCCAAGAGTGACATATGAAGATGCCCCCCTTCGATGAGTCTAAATATAGGCACTAAGTAACTTTGTCTTTACATCCAATTGCAGATTTGAATTCTCCACTGAATATGTAATTTGGTCATGACTATTAGGGTGTCTTAGCGATATTTCCCTATCTTGGAAAAATATCCTAGCATCATATCTATCTAACCAATCCATACCGAAAATGATCCCGAAGCTTATGAAATCAAAAACAAACAAACTTCATGCAGACTTATGACCTAACAAATCAAGTTCTAACTAGTCACATCTCATCCCCAGAGTTGCATACCCTCCTATCAAATTCGCAACCCTTGAGGAAGTAACAAGGTATGAGGGTTCTAAACATAACTTGTCTACCAAACACTAAGATATAAATGAATGTGATGCACCGATATCAAATAGTACCCTAACTGGTATACTATGAATCAAAAGTGTACCTTCCATCACAGTCTTTCCCTTCTCAGCAGCGGTTGATCTAGAAGAAGATGGTTCCAAAGCAAAAACCTTTCCCTTGTCTGCTATGACCGGTTCTGGACACTGATTCTGGTAATCCCCAATCTGGTCACAGTTGAAGCATTTCACTCCTATCTTATCTGCAACCTTCTTCCCCATTTCAGTTCGACATTTGTGAGAAAAATGTCCCTTCTTACCACACTTAAAGCAAACCAGATCAGCCTTTGCCTTCTTGGTAACTCCTCCCTTCTGAGTTCCTTTCTTCTTAAAGAATTTCTTCTTGTCCTCGGAATCCTGGGTTTTAACCTGGCTCTCCTTCCCATAAGTAGAAAGCATCTCTTTATTCCAGATTGCCATCTACACTACAATTGTACTTGGATCATGGAGATGTGGCATAGTCGCCATAGCTATCTCGGGTCTCAGCCCTCGAATGAACTTCTTGTTTCTTTTAATGATGGTGTTAATGGTAGCATATCCGTATCTGGACAACTCATCAAACTTCATAGCACACTCAATCACCGACATCTCACCCTGTACTAAGTCAATAAACTTTTTGAGCAATACTGACTTGGTGTTAGCACCAAAATTGGTCACTAACCTCGTAGAGAAAGATTGTGTAGAGATATAAGTGATGAAGATAAATTAAACAGAGAAGACAATGCTAATTTAAATGCAGAAAGTAAGAACACCAAATTTATAGTGGTTTAGCGTAATTGCCTACGTCCACTTTGAGATTAAACTTTATTGATCTTCCTTATTGTTGATTACAAATACAATTCGTGAATCAAATGCTTGAATGAAGTTGTTAAGTAGAGAAGATGAGTCTCAAAAATGGCAGAGTCTCCCCGGTGTTCTCTCCAAAAAAGGATCTTCTTCACTGTGACCCTGCCCCTCTATTTATAGACAAAAATGGGCTGGACTTCCCAAGTGGGCTTGGTAGCCGAACGCTCTAGCCCAGGTGTAGTGTTCGCTGCATGTCGAACCAGGTATGCCGAACGCTTTGATGCCGAACAGTCCTTTCCGTGCCGAACGGTCCCTTCCATGCCGAACAGTCCTTTCTGTGCTGGATGGTTCGTTCGATTGTGTGGGAAGTGCAGGATGGTTGCAGCTGAAGCCGATCGCAACTCTATCTGAAGATTTTGGTCAAATGATGCATGCTGGTCGAACGATAGTGTCATGTTGAATAGTAATGTACACCGAACGTCTCCTGGATGCCGAGTATGCCTATCGCCGAGTTCTATTGATGTCGAACACTCCTGTCGCCGAGTATTCCTATCGCCGAGTTCTATTGATGCCGAACGCTAGCTGACGCTGAGCATTGGTTGACGCCGAGTGCCAGTTGACGCCGAGTAGTTTTGTATGCCGAACGCTAGCTGACGCTGAGCATTGGTTGACGCCGAGTGCCAGTTGACGCCGAGTAGTTTTGTATGCCGAGTACTTCTCCGAGTACTAGTTGCCTGGTCAAATCTCCAGGAAACACTTGCCCCCCAAAGTGTATCGCGTGGCCGAACGTGATGCGCTTTGAATCTCGTTCAACTTTCCTTGGTGATGCCTTCTCGAGAACGTCTGTGACGGAGGTGTGTGACGAGCGTGGCCTGGACGCCGAACGATACGTTCGAAGCCGAACAATCCTCATGTGCCGAACGACACTTTGCTCTGATGCCGAACACTGTGGTATTGACCGGTTCTACCGGGTATAGCCCCTTCGACTTCCACCTGCCTTCTCTATAAAACTAGGTCTTTTCCTTCTTCTCCCCTTCACTTTTTTACTTCTGCCGTTCCTCGAAGACTTTCAATTCTATTCAGTCGTCCGGATTTAAAACTTAACTACTCCATCCCAATCTCCAATCTGCAAACTAGGTATCTTTTCTCGTACGATTCAAGTAGATTTCAAACGAGATGGCCGAGTGTGTCACGTAGAAGGCCTTTGAGTAGGTCGTCTTTACCACGTCTTCACTGCCGAACGATGATGCGAGGAGGAATGATTAGGTTCACCTATGGGCTTAGCTTCCTCGTGTCAAACCAAAGTTAAAGGGAAGAAAAAAGAAAGAAGGTGTTGGAGGAGGTAAAGGTGTTGGTCGGCTTAGCGCTGCTCCGGCGTATGTCGTCATGCGCCGAACGGTGGAATGGGAAGTTGCCGAGCACTACCTTGGCCGAACGAACCCCGGCCTAGCGCTTATTAAAATGCCACTATGACTTAGCCGAATGAACTAAGGCCAAACAACACTCAAATGCCGAACAGTATTTGTGCCGGACAACTGACATGCCGAACAGACACACATGCCGAATAGAACTTAGCTCGAACAGTAAAATTGCCGAACAAACGCACATGCCGAATAGAACTTAGCCCGAACAGTACAATTGCCGAACAGACGCACATGCCGAATAGAACTTAGCCCGAATAGTACAATTGCCGAACAGACGCACATGCCGAATAGAACTTAGACCGAACGATACAATTGTTGAATACCATTTAAATGCCGAACAGTATTCGTTTTGAATAACTGACCTGCCGAACAAACATACTAGGCCGAACACTGTAAAATGCCGAACGAACAATTGCCTTGCCTAATCAATACAAGGACAAAGATCTAAGCACACCAACATGTGGAACTGACCCGGATCATTAACTCCCTAGCTTTTAGTAGACTTAACGGGCTTTTTGAGACGGTCAGTGATGACGGTCTTCGAAGGCGACGATTCGAAGCACATTTTTATATCTTTGAAATCTTTAGATTTTTATTGCTTGTACACAATTGCTTGCACTAGTTCACACACCACGTGGGGGGGAAAACACGTGTTGCCAATTCTAACGTTCAACGTTTTTCAAGTATAGTTTTCTCAAGCACTTTGCCAGGTTCGTTATTTATTGAGGATGTCAAGAAAGTCTAGCTCCGCCACTATATCCGACAGGCCTGGGCCGTCATCAAGGCCAGAAGCTGCTGATACTTCTAATCCCTCGACTTCTCCTGCTCACAACTTAGCACCTGATGCCCTGGAGGCAGCAATTCTTCTAGACAATCCGATCGATTCACAAGCTTCGAAGATCAACGAAGCCGCTCTTCGACGGATATGCTCCATTCATGGGATCCCTTTTGCCGACGTGTTGGTCCCTTCGCGACACGATCGCCCTCATCTGCCCCCAGTCGGGTATACCGCCTGTAACAAGTTCATGTGTTGGATGGGCAGCGTGCCTCCGTTCAATTTATTTCTCTGGGATGTATTGCAGTATATTGACATAGCTCCGTCGCAGCTGCACCCGAACGGCCATGCGTTTCTATACGGGACCTACTTACTTTTCATGGCCGTTTTCTCTAGACCTCCAACCGCTGGCGATATCAGATACATTTATATGATCAAGAGACGAAAAGACAGTCCTTCCTTTATGTTCCTCGAGCCGTACCACAGATGCCAAATCTTGACAGGGGCATGCAGTAAATTCGCCCTGTGCAAACAGGAATGGTTTTATGTGCGCTGCCCTCCTGGTTTTGCGAGGAGATGGGTTGAAGGCAGTAAGTCCCTCTGCCGAGTCACTATTCGCATTTAACCGGAGTCATGCTTTTCCTAACTCTTTGTTTCATCTTTTCAGGTATCAACCCGCGTCCGGAAGGCCGAGGATATTCTGAGGCTGTTGAAGCCGTTAGAGCTCTTCCTGCCGAGGAACGAGACATCCGGACTATCATTTCAAATGAATCACTGTCAGGGTTTGGCTTGCTAGCCCCTGGTCGTCGGATCAGCCTTCCAGAAGGTGTCATCATTCCCAAACCTTCGTCCGGTAAAGGGAAGAAACAGGCCGGATCGTCGTCGCGCCGCACTCCCGATACGCACGAAGAAGGTGAGCGCAAAGAAGACGAAGCTCTTGAGACTCAAGGCGAGCACGTCGGTCCCGCTTGGAATCCGACAGTCGAAGTTCAAGATATTGAGACGTCATCCTCCCCTTCGAAGGGAAAGAGGAAGTTAAAATATAAAGTTCAGAAGGAGAAAGTTGGTGGCACTTCAAAAGTCTTGTCTATCCCGCCTGAGAAAGAGGCTTCCTCGCAGCACCTGGAAAGTTCCCTGAGGGGCCTGTCGAACCTATCTATTCCCGATGATATTCTCAATTACGGGTTTGACAACCCTGAAGCCCTCAAGTTTTCTTCGCCCGTTAAAGGCAATGCGGGAGTTCAACTCCCGGTCCAAGGAGACAACACTCCGATTAGTAAAGATAAACGAACGGGTCCGTCGGGGGGAACACTGGCACACACACGCACATACGCATTCCATCATACACTTCAAGTTTTTTCTTATCTCACGGATTTTTCTTAACTCGTTGTTATCTCCATTCTTTGCAGGTGATATGGGGCGTTCTCACGGACTCGATCGCCTTCATGGCTCTTCCATATTTCATCACTCTGGACAGGACTCTAGTTCAGGCAGACGCAGGGGCAGAGACGATTATGAAGATAGAGACAATCATCCCCATGAGTCGTCTCACCGCAAGAAGGCATATTCTCAATCTTCGCAGTCCCGTGATCCTCTTCCTCCAACTGTGCCGGATAAAGTGAAAACTTCACAGAAGGGTCACCACTCTGATGCTCCTCGAGAACAACACTCCGGTTCATCGAGTATGAGGCAAGTTTGAGAACAACGAAAAAGGGGAGAACTTCCAAAGCCTCCTCCCCCTACTCCCGCGGTTGATCCAACTGTCGCGGAAAAGATGGTCGATCTTCGGGCCAAGTTTCCGAAAATTTGCTTTGACGGTTTGAAGTTCCTCCCAGCTATTCACCATATTCCTAGGCACGTGAAGCAGAGTGCCATTGCCTGCAATAACGACGTCTATGTTCAACATGACGCGTTTGTGCACTTGGTGGAGAAGATCTTGGAGGTGTCCGTTGAGCGTCAACAGGAGATTGATCGCCTGAAACTGGAGGCTGGCTGCGACAAAAACATCATCGAGCACCAAGACGTAGAGCTCGCTTCGTACAAGTCGAAGCTGGAAGCCGCTGAACAAAGCGCAAAAGATACTGCTGAGGCAGTTACTCGCTTAGAGATGGCTCACAAGAAGGAGCTTGATGAGGCCATCCAGCGCAGCGGTGCCCTCGCCCTAGAAAAAGACTCTGTTCAAAAAGAGAGGGACGCGCTCGTTGTGCAAGTCAGAGAGCTGAAAAAATTACTCTCCAAGGAGAAGGAGGACAAGGTAGCTGCTCAAGAAGAATCACAGCGATACTGTGATGAAATCGTTGCTACTCGTCTCCTGAAAACGAAGCTCGATGACGAACTTGCCGGGGTTGAGAAAATGAAGGATGAGGCCCGTGAGGAGGGCAAAAGAGAGGCTGCGGAGGAGATTGATTCTCGCCTCGAGGCGGCCGCAGAAGCCGGCAGGGAAGAGGTCAAATGCATATTTGACCCGTTGATTGCTGAATATGGAGCCCGCGTCCTTATGCATCGCGACTTAACATTCTTGGGCGACGGCTATCTCGAATCCCTAGCCGAGGCCTGGGAAACTTTGATAAGGATCATGAAGATCGAGTCGGGCTCCGAAGAGGTCGATGAGGATGCCTTGGTGAAGGAGTTCCTTAGGGGGAATGAGCCATCGGATTTATCCGCAACATTGGTACTTTATAGCAAAGGCTCTCCCCTTCCAAAAGAGAAAAATGATGAAGCTGGCCCGTCTGGGGCCAATACTTCTGCTCCTCATATTGCTGCTCAATCGGTCGGTCGGCCGACACTTGATCCATTCGAGCAGCATGCTGGTTATGACCCCGAAGATCCCGGGCTCGGTGCTCATGTGCTATCCCCTATCCTGGAGGGTGAAACCCCACGCGCCACCGACAGCCAACCGGAACCTGGTAGGAAATTCTTCTTTCTCTAAAAGTTGAAAGATCCCGTCATTTTTTAGCGGTGGTTACTCGTTCTAACGCCCATCCTTTATGTTTTCATGTAGGTTGTTCTGACGCCGAGCCAACTCCGAGGAGCGATGATGCCAAGGAGGAGGCAAAGAAAGCTAGCGATGCTGTCCATGCGGGAGTAATTCCTGGTCCCGATGCTCAAGTGATTGGGGCGCTAGATGATGATAAGCTTGACACTTCGTCTCCTGCCGAAGGTAGTGATGAAATTGAAATCACTGGCGCCTCTGAGCACACTTCACAGATGAGCATGAAGGACCGCCTCGCCGCAGAGGAGAAGAAAAAGGCCGAGGTCAAAGTTGAACCTGGAATCCTGGAACTTACCGACCCGCGGAACAGACCTTTGAAAATCATTCTCCCGGGCAGGTCCAAACCACTAGATGTTCCGTCTCCTACTCCTGACTCTGCTTCTTTAGCAAGCAAGAAATCCAAGAAAAAGCGTGAGGGAGAGGAGTCTTCGGAAAAAACAAAGGAAGGCAAGAAGAAGAAACCGAAGAAATAATTGATACACTCGTTCGACGAGCTTCTTGCTTAAGTCTTGTCGTTGCTTTTATTTTTTATGGCTTGCAGTTTGTATAGATAGGTTCTGGATTCTGAATTTTGTAGGAGTAACTGTGTAACCCCATTTTGAACTACTGAATGAAGTTTAGTTTCTTTTTTGTTTGAATGAGTCTCTTGCTTTTCTTTGGTTTGCTGACTAACTGTAGTCATAACTCCACTTGTTACGAGTTGCATTATCTCGCAGTACATTTTCGTGTCGTTCAAACATCTCTAGACGTGGCATATTTCTCGTTCCACATCTCTCGAGTACTTGGGCTTTTTTCTAAATCTTCTCTCCGGGGATTTAGAGTAAGTCGATCCGCGTTCAGGGGATTCGGAGATTTGTATTCGTTTATACTCTAGTCCGCGCTCCGGGGACTTAGAGTACTCCGATCCGCGCTCTGGGGATTTGGAGATTTGGAATCGTTTATACTCTAGTCCGCGCTCCGGGGACTTAGAGTACTCCGCTCCACGCTCTGGGGATTTAGAGATTTGAAGTCGTTTATACTCTAGTCCGCGCTCTGGGGACTTAGAGTACTCCGATCCGCGCTCTGGGGATTCGGAGATTTGGAATCGTTTATACTCTAGTCCGCGCTCCGGGGACTTAAAGTACTCCGCTCCACGCTCTGGGGATTCGGAGATTTGGAGTCGTTTATACTCTAGTCCGCGCTCTGGGGACTTAGAGTACTCCGATCCGCGCTCTGGGGATTCGGAGATTTGGAATCGTTTATACTCTAGTCCGCGCTCTGGGGACTTAGAGTACTCCGATCCGCGCTCTGGGGATTCGGAGATTTGGAATCGTTTACACTCTAGTCCGCGCTCCGGGGACTTAGAGTACTCCGCTCCACGCTCTGGGGATTCGGAGATTTGAAGTCGTTTATACTCTAGTCCGCGCTCCGGGGACTTAGAGTACTCCGATCATGAGATATAGAGACATTAGTGATACGGCTTCAAGCCTTTATTAATGAAAAACAACTAGACTGCTTGATTACATAGTTAAAAAGAAACTAAGCTAATACTGAACGAAAACACATAGGAAATAACAGTGCCTAAAACAATAAAGAAAACATGCTAAATGTAATAGTGCCGCAGATGTTCACTGTTCCATGCTCGGGGGAGCGTCGTGCCATCAACGGTCGCTAGCTTGAATGTTCCCTCTCCAAGCTTCCGTTCAATGGCGTACGGACCTTCCCAGCTGGGATTCATACGTGATGGTACCGGGAAGACTCGTTTCAGAATGAGATCACCCACATCAAAGATCCTTGGGTGGACTCTACCGTCGTAGTAACGCTTGACTCGGTGTCTATGTGCTGCCGCCCTTAATTCGGCTTCTTCACGCTTCTCATCGATGCAGTCCAGTGATTCCAACAAGAGATTCTGGTTCGTCTTGGGATCATAGTATGCCACTCGGTGCGACGGAACTTCAAGTTCCATGGGTATAACGGCTTCAGAGCCGTATGCCAAGGCGAATGGAGTGTGGCCGGTCGCGGACTTGTGGGTAGTTCTATACGCCCATAATGCTGTCGGGAGTTCATCTACCCACTTGCCTCCAACCTTCTCCAGACGCTTCTTCAGTATGGACTTAATTATTTTGTTAACGGCCTCGACTTGTCCATTAGCCTTCGGGTGTGCAACGGCGGCGAACTTTTTCTCGATGCCAAACTTTAGACAGAACTCTTTGAACTCTCTACTTTCAAATTGCGTCCCGTTGTCCGTAATGATGGTGCAAGGAAGGCCAAAGCGGCATATAATGTTTCGTACAACGAAGTTAATGACCTTCTTAGAGGTGATTGTGGCCAAAGGTTCTGCCTCCGCCCATTTTGTGAAATAGTCGACTACAACTATCGCGTATCTCGCGCCACCTCTGGATATAGGCAAAGAGCCGATTATGTCGATTCCCCAGATTGCAAATGGCCAGGGACTAACCATTTGTGTGAGTTCCGTTGCTGGAGTCCTCGGTATTTTCGCATATCTTTGACACTTGTCACACTTTCTTGCATAGTCTGTGGCGTCCCGGTTTACGGTTGGCCAGTAATATCCATAACGGAGGATCTTTTTTGCTAGCGTTTGCCCCCCAGTATGGTCGCCACATTCCCCTTCGTGAACCTCTCTTAAGACCCGCTTTGTCTCATCATGAGCGATGCATCGTAATAATGAGACTGAGAATCCTTTTCGATACATTGATCCATCCTGCATTACGTATCGCGCGGCCTTTCGAAGGACCTGCCGTCTTTCGCTTCTTTTTTCTAGCAAAGCCCCGGTCATCAGGTACAGTTTGAATGGGGTTATCCATGATTCCTTCTCGATTTTTGTTTCCAACACGCAATCGAATTTCATCTCGTCTATGCTCGGGGCATGCAAGACTTCAACGGGATACAATCCCATTTGCTGTGCATCGCCGGTACTCGCAAACTTATCCAATAAGTCGGCTTCTTTGTTCAGTTCGCGCGGGACATGCGAAATGTCATAACACTCAAGATTTGATAGTAGTTCTTGGACCCGAACAAGGTACGGAGCAAGCTTTCATCCCTTTGCTTGGTAGTCTCCCCGCACTTGATAAACCACCAACTGTGAGTCACAAAAGATTTCAACTGATTTAATCCCGAGTTCTCCGATGAGCTTCAAGCCCGCAATCAGTGCTTCATATTCTGCTTCGTTATTTGTAGCTGGGAAATCAAGCTTCAGGGCATAACAGATTGATCGGTTTTCCGGAGTTATAAGAACTATGCTCGTGCCGGAGTAACGGTCGTTTGATGCACCGTCAGTGTATAATTTCCATCGAACAGGGGGAATGATGTCGTGATCATCCGGTTTGATGGCTATGGTAAACTCAGGGATGAAATCTGCTAACGCTTGCCCTCGGATGGCTCTCCGTGGTAAGTAGGCGATATCGAATTGGCTCAACTCGATGTTCCATTTTAGCAACCTTCCAGAAGTTTCCGGCCGTTGGAGTACTTGCCTCAGGGGTTGATCGGTATAAACACCAATTGAATTTGCTTGAAAGTATGGGCACAGCTTACGTGATGCAATCACCAAGCAATAAGCCAATTTCTTGAACTTAGGGTAATTCCTCTCTGCCCCCGTTAGACGCTTGCTAACATAATACACCAGCTTCTGGACTCGATCCTCCTCACAAACCAAAGCCGCACTTATCGCATGTGGGGATACAGCCAAGTATACATATAACATTTCGTGGTCAACTGGTTTTGACAGCATTGGTGGACTCTCCAGATGCCTCACCAGATTCTGGAATGCTTCCTCACAACTAGAAGTCCATTCAAAATTTCTCTTCCCCTTCTTTATTATATCAAAGAATGGGATGCACTTGTCAGTTGCCCTGGATATAAATCGACTTAGCACAGCTACTTTTCCATTCAAACTCTGCACTTGCTTTATAGTCCTGGGCGCTTGCACATCTCGAATAGCTTGGATCTTCTCTAGGTTGGCTTCAATTCCCCTAGCATTGACGATGAATCCCAAAAACTTCCCCGATGCCACGCCGAAGGAACACTTCAGAGGGTTGATCTTCATCCCGTAAAACCTGAGTATGTCGAACATTTCAGCCAAGTCTCGAATGTGGTCGTTTGACCGTCGTGACTTCACGAGCATGTCATCCATGTAGACTTCCATCGTTTTACCCAGCTGGTCCTTGAACATTCGATTCACTAAACGCTGGTAAGTTGACCCTGCGTTCTTTAATCCAAAGGGCATCACTACATAGCAGTACAGTTCGACATTTGTCACGAAGCTGGTGTGTTCTTGGTCCGGAATATGCATCGGGATTTGGTTGTACCTTGAGTACGCATCCATAAATGACAACAGCTCGTGTCCTGCGGTGGAGTCGACCAACTGATCGATCCTAGGCAACGGGAAACTGTCCTTAGGGCATGCTTTGTTCAAGTCGGAATAATCTACGCAAGTCCTCCATTTCCCATTCTCCTTTTTCACTAGCACGGGGTTGGATACCCATTCAGGGTAGAGGGCGTCGTGGACGAACCCATTTGCTTTGAGCTTGTCCACCTCCTCTCCGAGAGCGGCGGACCTCTCCGGATCCATTCCTCTCCTTTTTTGTTTAACTGGAACGTATTTCGGGTCTATGTTCAACATATGACTCGTGATGGCGGGGGAAATCCCACACATATCGGAATGCGTCCAGGCGAAAACATCAAGATTCGCCCGGAGGAAGTCGCTAAGGTCTTCAGTCATCGCGGGGCCAAGCTATGATCCGATCTTCAGTATTCGCGAGGGGTCATCACGGCTAACTGAAATGTCAACTGTTAATTCAGCCGGCGCCGCCTTCTCTTCCCTAGGTTTCTCATCGTCGTCTCTCGGATCTATATCTCCGAAGATCCGAGAACTATGCCCGAGCCAGGGCTCGGGCACTACTTGTCAATTATCCGTATTAAGGATGCGAACGAGATTTTCCGCAACCTTTCCCTTCTCCCTCCGATGGGCCTCTCGGAGCTTAGCCACATAACAGGAACGACCAGCTGCTTGATCACCATGGACGATACCTACTCCTTTGTCAGTTGGGAACTTCAAAGTTAAACACCACGGGGCTAATGCTGCCCTAAACTCAGCCAGGGCCGGCCGGCCCAAGAAAACATTATATGGAGAATCCACATCCAAAACTACAAAGGGTAGAATTCGCACTCTCCGACGCTCGCCTTGTCCCAGTTCAACTGGCAACTCGACATATCCCACTGCATCGGTCGCAGCGCCGTTAAAGCCGTGAATACGAGCTTTGGATGGTTTCAGGTCTTTTGATTCCATTTTCATTTGGTCGTAAGCCTTCTTGAAGATTATGTTGACAGAACTCCCGCAATCAATCAGAATTCTTTTTACATATGCTGGTCCGATCGTTGCAGATATGACCATCGGGTCGATGGTCGGAGCCTCTACCTGATCAGCGTCTCTGTTTCTGAACACAATATCGTCTGTCATTACGCGCTGCTGCTTAGCAGGGGTCCCATCCTCCACGTTCGAACAACACTCAAAATCGGCATGCTTCAGGGAACTTGCATATCGCTCCATCTCTTGCCAATTCTTATCTGTGGGGTGAGGTCCGCCGATAATTGTATTTATGACTAGTCTACCTACGGTTCGGGAAGGCTCCTCGGGATGATGTGGAGCTGGTGCACGACTTGGGTTGGACGTTCCCTGTCCTCCTTCCTGTGGATCCTTCACAAATTCTTGCAACTTCTTTTGCCTAATCAACTTCTCAATAGCGTCGTGCAGGTGTCTGCACTCTTCCGTATTGTGCCCATAAGTCTCATGGAAGCGACAATATTTCCCGGTCCGCTTCTATTCCTCGGTTGATTCTTTTGGACGTGGCTTTCTGTATTGAAAAGTATTGCAGGTGGATAGGTAAATGTTCTCAAGCGGTGCGTTCAGCGGAGTATACTCGCTGTAGCTTGGAATTCTCGACTTCCACTTCCCCGCTTCTCTCTTCTTCCCTTGATTTCTTCCTCCGGACTCCTTAGACTGCCCAGGCTTATTCTGGACATTGACTTGGACCTTTCCCGAGCTGTCTCCGGACTGCTTCACAGCAATGTTGCTCTTCATAGATTCTTGGACAGGTCCTGGTGCCTTATCTCGTCGTACCCACCTAGCTTCCTCTCTTCTTATGAATTGGTGTGCCTTTGAGTAGAAACGCTCTAGCATAGTCGGAGGTTTTCCTGCCAACCAGTCTCCGAACTCAGAATCTGGATCCACACCTCTCATTACAGCCATCAGAATTGCATGGTCATTGGGGTTACTGACTTCAGTTGCCGCAACGTGGAATCTCTGTAAATATTCCTTCAATGACTCCCCGGGATTTTGGATTACACTTGACAGAGACATTACGTCTTTTGGGTGTGTAGTGTGTATTTTGAACTGCTCAATAAACTTCCTTGCTAACTCTTCGAAATTTGATACGGACCGCGGAGGAAGTCGGGTGAACCACATAGTAGCGATCCCAGAGAGAGTAATCGGAAAGCATCTACACTTGGTGGCATCATTTGCTCTAGCTGAATCCATCATCCATTCGTACCTCATGACATGCTGTCTGGGGTCAGTCTTCCCTTCATACGCAGGGATAGTAGGCATACTAAACTTCCTGGGGTACGCCGCCTGCAACACAACATCCGTGAATGGAGTATGACTTCTTGACACTCCCCAGTCATCATTTGATAAGCCCTGATTTTCTTTCATCAATTGCCTGATCATGGCTGTCAAATCTGGTGTCTGTATGGAAGGTGGGAGGTTAAGGTCTGTTCTATGTGCCTGTCCATGCTGATGCCTCCTCTCCTGGTGATCTTCCAGTCGCGCGTCTTGGGGTTCGACATCGTTAGCGTTTTGATGGCCTGGGCCTCCATCCTCCGTTTGCACTCCGGTCCTGAAGTTTCCAGCTCTTGCTTGGTTACGGTCTCCAGCTGTTTGAACATCAGCTTCTGCCCGTGCAGCTTCAGTCTTACGTCGTCTGCGCCTGGGAGGTTCATCAGAGGAAGTTGAGCTGTCCGATGAAGAGTAAGGAGCGGGATTGCCCCCAGCATTCTGTTGCTGCTGTTGAGTGAGTTGTGCCATCAGGTTGGCGTTAGCTTGCATCTGCTCTCCTAGTTGTCTCCTGCTTTCCCTAAGTTCTCTCATCAAGTCATTGAACTCTACTCTGGTGGCAACTGGAGTCTGTTCTTGAGAGGCAATTCCTGCACTCGGAATCGCTGGTTGATTGCTAGGTCCTGCTTGTTGCACGCTAGTAGTCTCGCGGGCATCCGCATTATGAGAAGCTGACCTGGTACGTGGTCCTGCCATTGTAGAGTTATTGGTATGAACTCTGAGTAGAATCAACGGATGTCCTATCAGTGAGTCGGATCTTCTTTGGGGGATTTGTTCAACCCAGTAACTTCAAAGCAGATCCTTGAGGTCTGAGAATTCAATTCTCAGTAAAAGCACCAAAGTGTTAGCACCAAAATTGGTCACTAACCTCGTAGAGAAAGATTGTGTAGAGATATAAGTGATGAAGATAAATTAAACAGAGAAGACAATGCTAATTTAAATGCAGAAAGTAAGAACACCAAATTTATAGTGGTTCAGCGTAATTGCCTACGTCCACTTTGAGATTAAACTTTATTGATCTTCCTTATTGTTGATTACAAATACAATTCGTGAATCAAATGCTTGAATGAAGTTGTTAAGTAGAGAAGATGAGTCTCAAAAATGGCAGAGTCTCCCCGGTGTTCTCTCCAAAAAAGGATCCTCTTCACTGTGACCTGCCCCTCTATTTATAGACAAAAATGGGCTGGACTTCCCAAGTGGGCTTGGTAGCCGAACGCTCTAGCCCAGGTGTAGTGTTCGCTGCATGCCGAACCAGGTATGCCGAACGCTTTGACGCCGAACAGTCCTTTCCGTGCCGAACGGTCCCTTCCATGCCGAACAGTCCTTTCTGTGCTGGATGGTTCGTTCGATTGTGTGGGAAGTGCAGGATGGTTGCAGCTGAAGCCGATCGCAACTCTATCTGAAGCTTTTGGTCGAATGATGCATGTTGGCCGAACGATAGTGTCATGTTGAATAGTAATGTACACCGAACATCTCCTGGATGTCGAGTATGCCTATCGCCGAGTTCTATTGATGCCGAACACTCCTGTCGCCGAGTATTCCTATCGCCGAGTTCTATTGATGCCGAACGCTAGCTGACGCTGAGCATTGGTTGACGCCGAGTGCCAGTTGACGCCGAGTAGTTTTGTATGCCGAACGCTAGCTGACACTGAGCATTGGTTAACGCCGAGTGTCAGTTGACGCCGAGTAGTTTTGTATGCCGAGTACTTCTCCGAGTACTAGTTGCCTGGTCAAATCTCCAGGAAACACTTGGTAACTTCAGACAAAAACCTTTCTTCAAATCTCCTCTGAAACTCTGCCCATGTCACTCTTCCTCGGGAACTCCTTCAGTAACACCATTCCACCAATAAAGTGCTGCTCCCTGCAATTTTTTAGAAGCAAGTCTCCTCTTCTACTCTTCATCTAATCCTAAGTCAGTGAAAATCCTTTCACGGTGCAATAACCATTTTTCTACTTCGACAACATCCTCAATTCCCAAAACGGCTTCCCACCAAGGCTAGTGTAGTCCCTGCTCAGATTGGCATAGTTATTGCCAACTAGGGCCATGGGATTAACTCCTCCAACATTCACGGCATTTCCCCCAACTACTTCCACAGCTGCACCAGCTTGCATCAAATTGACAAAGAACTAATACATCATTCCTATATCTACTGGTGGGGTTCCAGCACCTACGTTGGCATTTGTATTTGGATTAGCATTTTCCTATCGACCCGAATTCCTTCTGGTGTTGGATCGAGCATTTCCATTAGTCGTGGTGCTTCCTCCACCTAGATTTCCTCTTTCGTTTCCTGCCTCTATATCATCCTTTCTCATATATCTACATACAAGCCTTAGTAAGATACAGAAGAATGGTCTAAGAGAGATGGGAATACATACTTATATATATATATATAACAAATTCAAGTACCTTACTATAGCGTTAACCCAAACACCGGTCTCATTCTCTGATTCATTGGGTTATGTTTTGAAAATCTTTTAGGTTCAAATTTATTTTAAATTTTACATAAACCTATGCTTTGATACCAACTTGTAACATCCCCTATTTGAAGGCCTAAAACTAACTACTACAGATGTTGCAGTCATCTATAGTTATTATTTTTCGGTGACCAAATGCAGTAATGTTAGATACATTGATATACCAGAAACACATGGGTATGAAAATTTTAAACTCAATTTTCAACAAAATTTCTCATTTTATTTCAAATCGTATGTCAGATTCATTACATAATCCCAATTCATAAACCACATTCAGGAAAATATAATTATTAATAATTACGCCAAGAGCGAGATATGAAGGTGCCCATTTGGATGATCAGAGTCTAAATATAGGCACTAAACAACTTTGCCTTTGAATCCAATTACACGGCAAAATCAAATAGAAAGAACTCCTAATAGCTAACTTGCCTCCTGCACCTCTCCGAAAGCTTATTATCCTAAAGGAGAATCTGAAAACCTTAACTCTCAAACTACTCAAAATCAATTGAGCATCCGAGAGTTTAAGGCAAAAACATAAACTTCGAGTCAGACAAAAAGTCTGGTGTGAATAATAACCTACCATCTTGAACCATGTAGATATCTAGTGAGACCATACCATTTAGCGAAACGGGGAACCATAATAGGAAACTACACCCAACAAAGGGGAACAACAAAGTTATAAGTACTTTAGGACTTTGCAATCATAAATGGACTACTGAAAACTGCGCCAACACCCTTGGATTCACATAACATATTTCTTTCCAAAACAAGGATGAAACACACGGTTAGGAGTAGTCAAAGCCAAACTGAACTGCTCAACAAATAAGACTGCGCTACCATGCTGAAGTCTAGTCACACCACCAAAACCAAGCCTAAACTATTCTTGCAATAATCCGCATTGCAGCTCTGGCCCTACAAAAGCAAAGCTTAATGAGGAAAGGCCGATACTCTCAACCCCCGTAGTCTTAAATAGACAAAAGCCCATATCAAGTCATGGCCTATTCAAAATTAGGTTTCCCACATCAATTGCAAGTTTCCCACACAAGTTCAGAATCCATCAACCCATATCAAAGTTTCCCGTCGAAGACCACTTTAGCAATCCATGTATAGTAAACAAGCAAGATAGATGATCGACACATGGCATAATCCAAAGGCCAGAATCAAAGGAAAGGAAGATTGACATAAGTAATTTGTGTAGTTCTCTGTACTATAAAAAATGGGGCATTGTAGTAGGAAAGAGAGGATTTTTTACTTTACTCTTTTGAGCACTGAAATCAAAAAATTGTACTCTCTACCATTTTTGTTTAAGCTAAGAATGAA
Organism: Allium fistulosum; assembly: GCA_030737815.1. Taxonomy (NCBI): domain Eukaryota; kingdom Viridiplantae; phylum Streptophyta; class Magnoliopsida; order Asparagales; family Amaryllidaceae; genus Allium; species Allium fistulosum. The sequence goes on from CM060901.1 coordinate 1,377,915,794, forward strand.
AGAAGAAGATTGTAACGACCCGCGTTTTATGTATCGAAGGATCGTAAAATATTTTTATTTTATTTATATGAGATCGTAAAACTCTAAAATTTTGGAAAGTGACTCTTAGGGATATTTTCCACATCTATGATTTTTGCCAAATTTCTATGTGATAATTTTGAACCTGGAAATCTTGTTTGGACAATAACTTTTGATAGGAGCTGAACTAGGGTCTCAAACTACTTCCATTGCTTCAGAATGACAGTTTCTTATTCGGTAGAGTGGTCATAGTAGAAAAACAGACTTATTGTTTGAAAAGTTGTAGCTATTTTAAATTTTAGCTGCTGTTGGCCAGTTTTAATGGGTAATTAACTAAGCCCGTGCTTAGGCCCATTAACCTGTCTCAAAAATTGTGCTAAGGGAAGGTGGTAGGAACTGACCTAAATCATTTCCATCTTCTCCAAAATAGCTCTATACCTCCATTAACCCGAATTTCATCAAAAATCACACATTTTCCTTATTAATCCTAGCCAAATCATTTGTTAGAGGGGTTATTAGCATAGGAAAGCTTTAGATTATCATTTCTGCTGATTTGGATTCATCTACTTTCACTACAGGAAAAATAGTCTTTTATAGCGGTATATAGCCGCTATTAAACACAACTATAGCGGTTTGATAAACGCTGTATATCGACATGTTATAAAAAATAATTGCACATTTATAACACAAAAAAAACCGCTATGAAACAACATGATTTCATAGCATAAAGTGGCCGCTATAAAAGAGCATGATTTATAACGCCTATTTGCTGCTATCCTTGACAGTAACCTCATACATTGCGTTATCTTTTTATAGCACTTATGTTATATAGTTATAACGCTTTTTAGGTGCTATGCTTTATTTTACTATATATTTGATGCACCCCACTATTACATTTTAATAATAACAATCAAAATGAATCTTCTTTAAATAGATAACAAATTGAAAAATGTATGAACGAAAAAAAATATAATAATCAACAAATGTAACGCATATTCATGATAACAAAATTAAGCCGAATTTATTGAACAACATTATGCTTACGAGTACAAAAATACAAAAGAAAAATTCGGTGATAAATAAAATGTTGGGCATTCACAACCCACCTATACTCAATACAACTTCATACTAAATAATTTAAGTATTGTGAATCCAATCACATACAACAAAATTCAAAACATGACCTAACGCTAGGTCTTTATTCCCAAACCATAAACACACTCAACAACCTAGACTAAGCAATTGACTCATTGAACACTGGCCATGTAGGTGATCAAATCTACAACCCTTTGCTGCAAAATTATATCCAAAATAAGAATAGTAATAAAAAATAAATCAAATGTTCAAAATCGAGAATTCAAATTCGATATTACCCGTATCCCCATTCGTTATCATACCAAGCCACAAGCTTAACAAAGTTATCATTCAAAGCAATTCCAGCTTTAGCATCAAAAATGCTTGACCTTCATTAAATAAAAATAAAAAAGGAATTCCATTAAAAAAATTCAAGAACTCTAGAGAAAAACCAGTATCAGAAAATTATACTAGTAAAATATACCTACTGTCACCAATAAAATCGGTAGATACCAAATCCTCTTCTGTGTACCCCAAGATGCCCTTCAAATTAGTCTCAGACTCCTCTCTGTGAATTTGGAAAAATCATCAAATGAAAAATCCTATTTTGATATATGAAAGTAATTAATAGGTGTAAGGTGTGCTAATACTATAACTTACTTGATAGCAGCCTTGATCTGATCATAAGTGCTACTTGATAGCTGAAGGACATCACCTTTAATCATCTACTCTAGTTTGAAACGAGAGTAGGGATGCTCTGTAGGTTTAAAGCCATTAGATAGTAATTTTAATAGCTCAAAAAATAACAGTGCATTTTAACAAAGTGAAATCTATTAGAATGCACGGGTATAGCTGAAGTGCACTGATCATTGATCTAATTGCTCCAAAGTCAGTAGAGTATACCTACCCCTGGATTTGAACAAGAACCAAATTATACGACCTAATTCTGTTATCACATGGAAATACTTTAATTTTTAACTTAAGGCAGGCAAAGCCGGTGGATTTATGATTCTTAAACTATCAGTATTACAGCTACCAATAACTTTTTCAATTGCTTCAGCACATATAAAACTCAAATTGCACATAGTTACCGAATGTCTTTTAGACAATTAAACATCAAAGTTCTAATTTGTTTGAACACAGTTACTGAATGTCTTTTAGACAATTAAACATCAAAGTTCTAATTTGTTTGAACTCAACCAAAGTTTGTTTTCTTTAGATTTGTACAAAATGATAAAAGGGCCTACCTCAAAAATTTGCATGAGCCAAGTCTTGATAGATTTGCTTTTATCGATCATCCTCTCTGTACCAACTTCCAATCTACCAATCATTTTTGGATCAATCTGATATTTCTCAAGGAGTGATGTAACAACAGTCAAACTACACGAAAACAAATACAAAACTTCCAAATCGGGTATTACATAAGACAACAAATATACAAAGAAACTCCAAATTCAGAACGATATGAATAACCTCATTGAAATAACATCTTCCAATTTTGTACAAAATGCCATGCAATCTTGTCCCAAACCAATTGGGTATTTTCCTTTGCTTGCTCCATCGTGAGCTTCAAGCTCTTCCTGCAATTTGCATGATTACAACTTGTTAAGGATTTTCAATATTTTAATATCATAACTAAAATTGTTTGGTAGGGAAATTTAACAGTTAATTTGAATGCCCATTTCATATCCATTGCAAAAATTAAATGCGACGAATGTGTAACCTATTATCAGTGTAAACTATTTCAATTCATAGCAAAAAACGTAAAGATGAGTTCAACAAAAAGCACAAATTATAAATACATAGCGAGTAGCACGATTATCTTAATTTAAATAGTCGATTCTTTCACTGAACTTCAACTTCACAACCTCACCGATTAGAATCAAACCAACAGCGAAAAGTTTCAAAATAATGATGGTAAAAAAGTTAGTATTTTTCTGTATATATATATAAATATAATATAACTTTGTACCTACAGAAAACTGCAATGAGTTTTGTACCTATAGACATAACTATATACTACAGATCCTGATTCTGGTTACAGAAATAAATTCTGATTCTGATTAATTACAGAAATAAATTTTGTACCTGCAGCTATATACTACTGCTAGTTACAATGGAAAAAAAACTTCAAACTATCATCTGCCTAGAACGAATAAATGGCTAATCTTTTTTTCCCTGTTCCCTATGATACATCTCCCAAGCATCTACCTTTTTTTCCTCCAGGTACCGTTATGTGGTTGGAACACAAAGATTCTTTTCCATGCAAACGCATCACAGAACTTTCTTTAGACCTTTAATTTTGGCTTTACATACTTTTGTATCAAAAGAAAGATATGTTAAAATAAAATCCTTGATGCTTTTCCATAATGATATTGTCTTTGTACTCCCCATTCAACAATCTACTATATGTACACTTCACGATGCACTATGTTGATATTTTATATGTTTACTTATGATGCTTTTTTTTTACTATTTTACCCAACAAATTCTTTGGCAATTGTTGCGACTTTTCTATTGATTAGAAAAGCACAAATTTTAATTAATTCTGCAAGCGCACAGATATGTAGTATGCAGGTCGAACACAGGGAATTGTATTTTAAAATGTTTGAAATCCATATTTAAATCTTAGCCGTGTTAAACAAATTCGATGATGATTTTGAGCGGATAAAAACAATAATAAAAGCAATCACCCTGAGATTCCAAATTTCACTGAAACTAATCAACAAAATTTACTGTAGAATTCAGAGTAAAAAAATAAAAAGTACGGAAGGGAAATAAGCAGAGTGAACAACTGGAAATCAAACGAACTAAATTTAAATTACTGAAATGAAAAGAGTACTGACAAATAACTAAAAACCAGAATAAAAAGACTGCTAAAACTAATTAACAATTCTATCCATTCTCTGAAGAAATAAATAACAATGCTGAAAAATAAACTAAACTAGAAGAAAGAAGTGCTAGGAAATAATAAGATGCAACTGACATGCAAAATGTAACGTGAAAAGCAAATGAAACAGAAACTAAACCAAACGTGAAACAGAAACCAACTAAATGAAAAAGCAACTGACATGCAAAATATGCAGCGAACGAAGAAAAAAAATGAGATTTTTTTTAAGTAAAATGCTACTTTAGTGAAAGGAAATGAAAAACGAAAAAAAAACCATTTTTTTTAAATTATTGAAAAAAAATAATAATAAATTAACACGAATAGACTTAAAAAAACAGAAAAATTGAAAATTTCAAAATAGTAATTCCCCGGCAACGGCGCCAAAAACTTGTTGCGACTTTTCTATTGATTAGAAAAGCACAAATTTTAATTAATTCTGCAAGCGCACAAATATGTAGTATGCAGGTCGAACACAGGGAATTGTATTTTAAAATGTTTGAAATCCATATTTAAATCTTAGGCGTGTTAAACAAATTCGATGATGATTTTGAGCGGATAAAAACAATAATAAAAGCAATCACCCTGAGATTCCAAATTTCACTGAAACTAATCAACAAAATTTACTATAGAATTCAGAGTAAAAAAATAAAAAGTACGGAAGGGAAATAAGCAGAGTGAACAACTGGAAATCAAACGAACTAAATTTAAATTACTGAAATGAAAAGAGTACTGACAAATAACTAAAAACCAGAATAAAAAGACTGCTAAAACTAATTAACAATTCTGTCCATTCTCTGAAGAAATAAATAACAATGCTGAAAAATAAACTAAACTAGAAGAAAGAAGTGCTGGGAAATAATGAGATGCCCTTCTCTGTTTTGCTCTATGCTATATTTATAGCCTTCAGCTCCGAAATCAAGTCCTGCTTTTCGGGTCCACATCACTTACTCTGCCGAAATATATGTATTGACCTGTTCAAGCTTCAATTGGTGAAAGAAAATAATGTGGCCACGTGGCAATTGCTTGAATTGGTACTCACGTTACCATGTTTTGAGACATATAATGAAGCTTTGAAATATGGGATACAAAGAGTAAGTGAGCTGCTCCTTGCAATGGTCCCACCTTACTTGAAAATGTGACGATGCTTTAAATCTTAAATGAAGCCCAATTGCACACGTGAGCTAATCTTGAATTTTTCTCATTTTTAACCAAATGTGACCATGCTTGACAAAATATGAAGGTGAGCTGGTATTTTTGAAATGATATGTGCTTTTTCTTTGATTTATTTGGTGCTCAAAATATTGCACTCTTTGCTGCGTGACTCTTGAACCAATGGACGGCACAACCGGTTAATTTCAACGTTGCACTTCGGAATCTATAATCTGCAAAACCACAATAAAATACCCGTATAATACCGCTTTATTAAAATAAAAATATATGAAACAAACGGTTTAAAATGCAGAAAAATACATTCATCAAATACCCCCACACTAGAACTTTATTCGTCCTCGAATAAGCAAGAAAATAAAAACTAACGAAATCCTTTTTCGTAGGAAACACGATTGCATTGAGCGTATGCAACAAGCCGTTAAACCTCTAGGTGTCCCTAGTAGGATGAGTGGTGTCTCGTGAGGGTTTTCAGCGGATACTACCCACAAAATCCAAATGCAGTATGTGATGATTCTATTGTACTACATGAATGCAAAATTTTAAACAAATGGAGACTCGATTTACTTCATAACAACGAAATAATGTATATCGGTTTGAGTCAACTTCTAGAAATTTTTTTGGTTCCTCGCTAATCACAAATTTCAATATAACTCAAGTTTTCATACATTAGATTCTAGTTTGGCCAGTTGTTTCGGTTGATAACATAGCGCAGCCATGAAATAAATTCTTTATTGTTAATCACAGTTTTTTCAAAATGGTATTTTTCATTTCCATTTGTATAACAAGCCAAATCAATAAAGACAAGAAGTGTTTGGGTTTCAATAGCTTAGTCTCTCTTTATTAATTTTTTATATATATACACCTAACTTTTGGACCAAGGTATACCACCCATGCACTGCCTCGCGGGCTTACGTGAGAGTTGGGACAGAGCTTGGCGGATTGTATAAACCGACGCTGACTATGTCAGAAAAGGTCGGTAATCCTTAGGTGATTATTTATTTAATTTCTTTATACACCTAACTCAGAATGCTGAGGCCAGATATACAATCCATGCACTGCCTTACGGGCTTACGTGAGAAGAGTACAGAGCGTGGCGAGTGTACACACTTTCATAAGTGTGTACACCTATTGACTCTAGGTGTTTCTTAAATCATTTTTTTATATAAAATGAACTGAAGAGAGTTATGCAAATCAACTTAACACCACTTAACTTCAATGATTTGAAATGTCAACGCATGTACTTTAAATCTACCATTTTTTTAAACAAAGACTACAATTTAGAAAGGATTTCATAACCATCACCTACGAATCTCCCTATATACTAACCTCACTATTATCGCTTGTAATTCAACTTTTCATTATATTTTACATTTGAAATTAGCGATTCACAAAAAATTTCATTAATTGACTTCAACTGTTTACTTACTTTGTCTTGACTAGTTAAAAATAAATCAAAGTCCTGAAAATAATGGAAAATGAGATGAAGCTTGAAAAAAAAAATTGAAAACAAATTTGAAAACAAATAATGAGATGAATTTTTTTTTTGAAGTGATGCCACACTATGAAATATGAACAAAAAATATGATATATGCGTCCCCCCCACACTGGAATGAGACAGTGTCCCAACTGTCAAATGGAATGCACATGCACATGAAAAAAAAACTAAAAAGAAAAACTAAAAGAAATACAACCTGATATGTACAAGATAGTGAGTGGCTCATGCCGAATAGCTAGGTTCGTGGAGATCCACGAACTCATCGTCCTCGTGTTGTTCGAACTCTAGAAATGGCTTCAAGCGTTGTCCATTGACCTTTGAAATGGAACCGTCCCTAGGATTTTCAATTTCAACTGCACCATAAGGATATACGGTTTTCACAATATATGGGCATGTCCATCGAGATCTCAATTTGCCCGGAAATAAATGAAGTCTGGAATTATATAAGAGAACTTTCTGCCCTACTTCGAATGTCTTACGAAGTATGAATTTATCATGATAAAATTTAGTTTTCTCTTTATAAATCTTTGCATTTTCATACGCTTCATTTCTTAGTTCTTCTAATTCTGACAATTGTAATTTACGATGTGATCCGGCTTTTTCCATGTCAAAATTAAGATATTTGATTGCCCAAAGTGCGCGGTGCTCGAGCTCAACAGGTAAATGACATGCTTTTCCAAAGACTAATCGGTATGGTGACATTCCTAGATTGGTTTTATAAGCTGTGCGAAATGCCCAAAGGGCATCTATCAATTTGGATGACCAATCTTTTCTGTTGGAGTTAACCGTCTTTTCAAGAATTTGTTTAATTTGTCTATTGGAAATTTCGACTTGACCGTTAGTCTGTGGATGATATGGAGTAGATAGTTTATGAGTGATAGAGTATTTCTTAAGAAGAGATTCAAAAGCACGATTACAAAAATGAGAACCGTTATCGCTTATAATAGCTCGAGGTGTACCAAAACGAGAAAATATGTTTTCTTTCAAAAATTTGACAACAACTTTATTGTCATTCGTTCTGGTAGGAATGGCCTCAACCCATTTAGACACGTAATCTACTGCAAGTAGGATATAGAGATTTTCAAACGAATTAGGAAAAGGGCCCATGAAGTCGATGCCCCAAACATCAAAAATTTCGATGACAAGTATTGGGTTTAGGGGCATCATGTTACGTTTGGAAATACGACCTGTTTGTTGGCATCTAACGCATTTGGAGCAAAATTCGTGGGCATCACGAAAAAGAGAAGGCCAATAAAAACCACATTGTAACACCTTGGCAGCGGTTTTCTTTGCTCCAAAATGTCCTCCACATGCTTGATTATGTGGAAAAAGAGAGGATACTATGGAATTCATGTTCGGGGACACATCTATGTATGATTTGATCGGTGCAATATTTGAAGAGATAAGGATCGTCCCAGTAAAAGTTTTTAACATTGGAGAGAAATTTTTGTTTATCTTGTTTTGACCAATGGGGAGGTGTTTCATTTGCAACAAGATAATTTACGATGTCTGTGTACCATGGTGCACTGGATATGGAAAGAATTTGTTCATCGGGAAAATGATCATTGATTTGAGTGTTATTGATGTTTTCATGAACTATACGAGAAAGATGATCGGCTACGACATTTTCAGAACCCTTTTTGTCTCGTATTTCTAGGTCAAACTCTTGAAGAAGAAGGATCCAACGGATTAAGCGGGGTTTGGCATCCTTTTTCGTAAGTAAATACCGTAATACGGCATGATCGGTGTAAACTATGACCTTAGAACCCACGAGATATGATCTAAACTTATCGAGGGCAAAGACAACTGCTAAAAACTCTTTTTCTGTGGTTGAGTAATTCAATTGAGCTTCATTAAGAGTTTTACTAGCATAATATATGACTCGAGGAAGTTTATTTATTCGTTGTCCTAAGATGGCTCCAATGGCATAATCGGAAGCGTCACACATTAATTCAAAAGGCAAGGTCCAATTTGGAGATTGGATGATAGGTGCAGTGGTCAAGATCGATTTAAGGGTTTCAAAAGACGTTTTACACTCATTGGAAAATTCAAATTTAACGTCTTTAGCCAGTAGATTCGAAAGAGGTTTTGAAATTTTTGAAAAATCTTTAATGAACCTCCTATAAAATCCTGCATGACCGAGGAATGAGCGAATGTCCTTGATGGACTTTGGAGGAGGAAGGTTAGCAATAAGATCAACTTTAGATTTATCAACTTCTAGGCCATTTTTAGAGACAACATGGCCTAAGACTATTCCTCGCTTAACCATAAAATGACATTTTTCCCAATTAAGCACAAGAGATTTCTCCTTACATCGCTTTAAGACACGTTCTAAACGAAGGAGGCATTGATCAAAAGATGACCCATAGATTGAAAAATCGTCCATGAATATTTCTAGGAAATCCTCCACCATATCGGAAAATATACTCATCATACATCTCTGAAAGGTGGCGGGGGCATTACAAAGACCGAAGGGCATGCAACGATAAGCGAAAGTTCCAAAGGGACATGTGAACGTCGTTTTGTGTTGATCCTCTAACGCAATGGGAATTTGATTATAGCCGGAGTAACCATCAAGAAAATAATAATATTCATGACCGGTTAAGCGTTCGAGCATTTGATCAATGAAAGGGAGGGGAAAATGATCTTTTCTTGTTGCTGTATTGAGTTTCCGATAGTCGATGCAAACGCGCCATTTTGTTTTGACTTTTGTGGGAACAAGTTCGTTATTCTCATTTGTGGTCACGGTGATTCCAGACTTCTTTGGTACAACTTGTACCGGACTTACCCAAGTACTGTCAGAGATAGGGTAAATAATGTCACTGTCTAAACATTTGATAATTTCTTCCTTTACCACTTCTCTCATGTTAGGGTTTAATCGCCTTTGAGCTTCGCGAGTGGGTTTAGCCTCATCGATTAAATGTATTCGATGATTGATGGACTGATTCCCTTAATGTCGGCGATTACCCATCCTAATGCCTCTTTATTTTCCCTTAAAATTTTCAAAAGTTGTTCTTCTTGGTCCTTAATGAGATCGGAGGCCAAGATTACTGGGAAATTTTCCGAAGAATCTAAGTATGCGTACTTAAGATCGTTTGGAAGAGGTTTAAAGTGTAACGACCCGTAAAATTTCAACTGTTTTAATAACGTAATTAGTTGAAATTTTGTGAAAATTTAAACGATAAAAATTTGAAATAAAAATTTAATATTTGGAATGCGTCTAGTTAAACATAGCAACTGGTAAATTTTCGTCCGAAAATATGAAAGTTTATTTCGCGCGTAAATTCACTTCAATTGAATCAGTTAAAATGCGATGAAATAAAATGTTTCCGAAACCTAAATATTTTTACATAGAAAAATTCTAAACCATATTCTGAGCAAGATATCAGTTTGTCGTTCTTCCAAATTCGGACATCTTTGGCTCCGTCGATCTTATTTTTCAGCGTTTTTCTTGCGTTTTCCGCCAGTAGGAAATTTCGAATTCTGATAATCAAATCAAACCACTGATATTTGTATATCGTTTTGATTGCCTCATCGTGCTGGGCACTGCGGTATATTCAATTTTGTCTTTTGAAGCCCGTTACACAGAGGAATTCGGAAAAACGGTAACCGTACCGATACCTGTATCGGTGTCTGTTGATTCTATTTATTTCGTGTGGCCTTTCCCGTATCCATCAGTTGAAAAACCAATAGTCTGCAGCTTTTATAATTCCAAAATGCAGCCTTTAACTTTTGAAATTTCCTATGTACAATAAATATAAGTTGTGTTTCATTTCCTTTTCAAATCTTTGAAAAACAAAGATATACAAACCTGATTCATCCTTGCCTTTTGATATTTCTTTCTGCCTTCCCTCTGTCACATTGTCCTCCTCATGGCCGAAAGATAAAACCATCACAACACTTCCTCTTCATGCCGTCCACTCTCCCTGACTCATTTTCCCTACCATCACCAATACCCAATGCCTCCACCAAGTCTCCCCATGTACACACCCCTTCACCAGTAACAACAGCCATCACCGCCGACTTCACATCCTCCCTTTGCCACCGAGATCCGCCACTGCATTGACCACCCCATGTCCTGACACCTGCAGCGCAACCTCCTGCCACCGAAGCTCCACCACCTTCTCCGCCTATATTTGCAATCGCCTTCATCCGCCACCACCCTCCTCGGCATCACCTCACACCTCTGCCACGTCCCTCCACAGCTCGAGCACCACACCACCAACAGCAGCCACACGCAGCAAAGCTTGTGCCCCGCCTTCCGCCATCATCTATCTCCGCCCATCGCACCTCCGGCCATCCTCTGGCCGAGCCGGCCTCCGCCTTCAACTCGACATCCGAGGCCGGAAGCCATGCCTTCCTGCTCTGCTTACACATTATATTTGTACGTATAAAGTTTTAAGTATATATTGTTTATGTATATTAAGTTGAGTGGTTTATAGTTTATAAAATAAAATCCATACAGTTTTAAACTATATTTTGTTACGGTTTAAAATAAATAGTTTATACAAATATTTTATACAGCCGCTTTGCTTCATTTGTTTCATATCTTCCTGTTTTGAAATTTGCGAATGTATATGAGTAAGTATACATTTGTTAGTAATAAATATATATTCATGTGTTTATCTGGGCGGCTTTATATATATAGAATTTTGTAGTTATAATACTTAAGTGATGCTAGTTTTTATATAGGTTTAAGTTGTCTGCATAGGTGAAATTGCTTTTCGCATATAAATTATAAGTGTTTGGTTTTATATATTTATATTGAAGTATTTTGTTTTTTTTATGTATATATTTTGCCTCTGCATCTATTTTACTTTGTGTTAGGATTCGCATATATGCATGCTGTCTGCAGTTTTTAAACATATATCTATAGATTTTAATTTGTATAACAGGATTTTTTTTACAACCTGTTAGTTTATTTTGTGTCTAAGGTACGTATAGGTTAGTTTGGTTGTCATCATATACACAAGTATTGTTTTGCTAGTATTATATATGTTTAAAACATAGGCTTAGTTCTCACATTTTAGATGTTACAGTATATTAGTGTGTATGTTACATATATTAGTAAATGTGAAAGTTAGGTGTTGGGTTTGTTCACATATTCTGTTACTTAAAATCCTAACTTTTGTAATACTGTTAGTATAAGTATAGTGTGTTTTGAAAGTATATATATTAGTTATGAGATATCATAGGTCAGGTGAAGTTTTATCATGTGGTCGTCGTGCATTTATGTTCACGTATGGATGGTATTAAGTAAGTGATGCTGAATTTGTAAATATAGGGATTTGTTTTAAAAGTTTATTATTGGTTTTAGATTATATATATATAGGATATATTAAATATGTGTTTTAAAAGTCAATATTTATTGTGAGACATATATAATGTATACATGTTTGATTTTATATGCGTGCACTAATATTAAGCTATGGTTTTTGAAAACTATATATATAATTTAATATAGATTTGGATTTAGAACATAATTTTATATGTGATTATATATATATAAGTTCCCTTATACCATATTATCTTCCTCGACCCCATTCTGATTTGTTTTACCCGTATTCTGATTTATCAGCTTTGTCCGTCAAATTCGTGCCAATCTATTGTTGCTTTGGATCTCGTAACTCATTCCATTGTCGAACTTCTCTAGCCTCGAAAGGTGAGCACTCACTCACGATTAACGTTCTTTTATTTATTAAATTTGATTTAAATTGAAACGGCAATTGAAATATGCTGTTGTTAGTTATTTACACTGTTATATGTATGCTATTACCTGTATCAGTTCACCTGTGACATCTGACACCATTATTTGTTAATTATACGATGATAATCCTGTTTGATTGATAATTGATTGATTGTTTGTTGATTTTATTGGATGTTAAATTGAAATGTATAAAGTGATAAATATTATGCAAGTAAATTTGATGTAGGATAAATAAAAATTTGAATCGACACATATGTTGAATTTGATTAGTTGAATATGACCCCTTTTATTTGTTAAATTAATTGACATGTAAAATAGTGATAATTACACTTTGAACCATTGAACGTATATTGGATTAATTGTTGTAGTGTAAAAATTTGAAATTGAATGACAAGTGAAAACCGTAATGTAATAATCTTTAATCTACATGAAATGATAGTGTAGATTCTAGAAATGATTATATTAATTCGTACAAATAACAATGCGAATTAATACGGTTATTTCGGGATTATTTGAATTGATTATTGGATTGTTATTGTTTGTTGTTATTGCTTGTTTATTTACTTTGACACCATCCCAGTTATCACACTGCAAGTTCCCTTTACTATGCTTTGATTTTGAATTGAATTGGAATCGGGTTGAAATGATAAATACCCAAATTGAACTTTGACCTAGGATAGAGAATTAAATAAAACCCGATTGGTCAATAATTTGATTTAAAAATAAAATGAAGATTTTATTTGAATAAATAATATGTTTTGAAATGAAGTTGAAATTTGAATTTTTAATGAAAGGAAATGTTAATGTTTAATAATCTGAAACAAAATATTAACAATGTAATTGATGAAAGGACGTTGTTTAATTTGAGAAATGATGAATTAAGTTTGAAATGATTTAATAATTAAGTTTGAAATTATAATTAAGTTTGAAATTATTAACTTGGAAATGATTTAATAATTAAGTTGAAAATTATATTAAGTTGAAATTATTAAACTTTGAAATTATGTAATAATTAAGTTTGAATTATTTAATAATTAAATAAGATTGAATTATTTAATGATTAAATTAAATTGAATTTTTGAATAAGTGAATTTTACTTCGTAATAATTGAAATTGAGATTTCTTTATTAATTAAGTTTTGGAAATTATTTAAAGTAAGTAAATAAATAATTGAAATTGAATTTTCTTTAACAAGAAATGCAAACGTGATATTTTGGAATTAATGTAAGACTTGAAATGTAAAGAATTTGATTTGATGAATTTAATTTAATTAAATTTGTAAGTTTTGATATAATGAAGTTGAATTTAAATAATGGATTTAATGAATTGGAAATTTAATGGAAATTGTTTTGAATGGCATAGTAACTTAACGAATATTGAAAGAAATCGATAAATGATTTTAAATTGATTTGAATGTTAATTAAATTAATTTAAATGTTTTCGAAATGAAACTTATATACGAACTTGAATCAATATTTGGATTGTTTTAAATAGAAATTGAATTTGAATTATAAGATTTTGAAATGGTAATTTGGAAGTTTTGAAACGTAAATATTGGAAATTGGTTTAGAAAGACAAATGAAATGTTGATTTACGAATTCTAATTGAATTGAAATTGATTTGGTTTTTGAAATATATAAACGACCAATCGGTGAAATAATTACGGAAGTTATTAAAGAGACCGGAATTCGGTTATGGATATACTCTCTATCTAAACCGGAAACCACTTTAATAACTATGCGCGGAGTGATGATCCAGAATGAAGTAGTTGGAATGATGTACGTGTTGACTGAAGAAAGAGAACGATGATGGATAGCCTTGACACTTGTGTCAAATTGGAAATGACTAAAACAGGAGCTGTGCCGGGCCAATGGAGGATTAGCTACCTCAAGTGGACACACTTCTTCGAACTACTTATTACTTGTTGTCGATTGGTGCACCCTTGATTTTGGGAGTGTTGTTTCACGGTGTTGCGGGCGCTGCGGCGTTGCATTCTCACCAGTCCGGATCAGGCGAACAGTAGTATCACTACCTTGGGCATTGCCTCATGTGCCTTGTCATACTTGTATTCCATTTATGCGTGACCACTACGATTTTGATTTGTACCTTTAGTATATGGATTGCCCTCTGGCGACTTCCGGTTTTGGGGAAACTACGGTCTTGTATATGCTTTTGGGAATAAAAATGTGTTAAGGGTGGAATGGGCCATGACTTAACGCTATTTTGATATCTTTTATATTACTGATAGACATTATCTACTTATCGTACACTACTACATAGTAGATAGTTTAACGGATCCTTAAAAGGATGGTTATTCCAAACATCCTTTGAGTTACTTGTATTTCAATTGTTATTTCACTTGAGTTGGATTTATTAATATGAGAATGTTAATCCTGACTCGAGTGTTTTGTGTTTTGCTTTACGCTCGGGTCAGACTGAGTAGTTCAGCTTTCGAGACTCACCTTTGGAGTTGGAGCTTCGCTTGGAGATCCAGCTATCTATCCAGCTTTCAGATATTCGATGATTCCAGTGATGTATTCTGATTTGTATCTGTTACTCTTCCGTTGTATCTAGTTTAACTCTGATGTATCGTATTACTCTTCTGTTGTAAACTCTGATGTATTTTATATATTCATATAGTAGCTTCATGAACTACTATCTCTTTTATTTCCGCTGCACTTATTACTCTGTGTCTGTGATCTGTGATTATTTTATTTACTGTATATGTTCAGTTTTGCCAAATTTAAATTAACAACGCGGTATTTTGAGCAATTCAACTCCGGCATGAGTGTCTATCTATACACTTATAATGGATGCGAATGGTTCAAAATTCTGGGTCGTTACAGTTGGTATCAGAGCTTTGGTAGCTCTAGGCAAAACTCAACATATAGGGTAAATGTATTTACAGAATCACACTCATTCGAGTTTCAATCTCTCCCATTGACTCAATTCCTTTGAATTTTGGAACGTTCCCCTCGGTTTCGAAATTCATTCGTGTCCTTCACTATTCATCTGCTTTTAATTCTGGAGCACCCCATAACTCCATTTTGAATGATATCTATAATAGATCGGCGGTCTCGCCAATCTTCGAATGATTCGTAAAGGAGCAAAACTCCTTTATAATAGGCATCGATTCACCGGAGATTTCTGTATCCTCGGTTTACGATGCTATCTATTCCCTACTATACCTGAATTCCATCTCTTGAGATCGAGTGTTGATTTACCTTGGAATTCAGCATCGATCTTATTCTTGAAGTTACGGACGATCCGGTTAAGATTGCCCGTGAATTAAATAAGCTTATCCAACCTGATTCTGTAAATTGAATCATCTTATCTTTTCTTTCGAACTTGTATTTAAATCAGAATTCTCTTTAACTTGAGTCCATAAAATTTGAAACCCTATCCTTATTTTAAAAATTCATCCCTGTATCGTCGAGCAAGGAAGTGTATTTGTAAATTTATATAAAAATGTTTTATATATTGTGTTGTTTGAGTTGTTGATGTTGATTTGGGTTTTCGATCGATTTGTCTGATCAACGCTATCGATAGGATTTCCAAAACACTTGAACAGAGAAAACTGACACAATATTATTTTCAAATTTGGTAAATGAAATAAATTTGTTGATTATATTGTAAAAATATAAGTTAAATTTTTTTTTGGAATTTAATAAGTTAATTAAATTGTTTGTTTGAAATGATAATATTTGATTATCATTTATTGTTCTAAATAAATTTATAAATACGGTTTATAAATTAATTTGGAATTTGAAATGGATTTAATTCAGAAATTTGAGAATTTAGTTTCCGGTGATTTCAAACTTTGGTTTTTAAAATTTTAAAGTATATATTATTGGAAGTATTTTCGAATAGAAATCGTTTCCAAAGAATTTTAAAATGTTGAAATCAGTGCTCTTCTCTTTGTCGCTGGAAAATAAGTTCGGTGATGGCGGCCGCATCATCGACATTCATTTTCGAGTTTCGAAGTGGAGATACTATTCTGTAGCTTTGCTACGGTTTTGTTTTGAAAAATATTTTTGATTTAAATTTCGTCGGTATATTTTGATCCACATATATATAGGTATCTTATTTTTAAATTTAATTTGATTTGATATAAATATGTTATATATATCTCTAAATTGTTTAAAGTAAATCGGAGATATAATTCTTGAATTTTTGTTAAAGAATGATTTTAATTATAAATAAAACCAAAATTGGAATAAATATTTAAACTTGAATAATTGAATTTGGAAAATTTTATTTGTATATTGTTCAACTACATTCTAATACAACTTACCTAAATTATTCAGAAGTTAAAATGTAATTGGATAATATATAAGATAAATTGAATTTATAAATAAAATTTGAGTGTTTATAATAAAATGTTATACACTAAATTTTGATTATAAAGATGTTAATAGCGTTAGATAGGATAATAAATAAAACTCAGTTAAAATGAAATAAATTGTTTTGAAAGAATTAATAAATTTGTTTTGAAAAAGTTAATAAATTGAAATTTGATCAACATAGGAAAATACATTGAATTTAAAAGAAATTAATAGATGTAAATTAATTTAAATCAAAACTTTTATGCTTTAAATTAATTTATATGGGTTAAATATATGTGAGTAGATATATTTAGTAGAATAAATTTAACAATAATTTGGAATAAAGAAGAATTTAAATTGCTGAAATAAAATATGATTATAATAAATGACTATTCAAATTTATGATTTTGAAACTGTTAGTTAAAGATGATTGGATAATAATAAAAAATCAATCTAGAAATAGTTAAAGCTTGATTTAACTTAAGAAAATCAAATGGATTAAATCAAATTGTTGAATATAAATTAATTTAAATTTTTTTAAATTATATGGTTTAAATTAATTATTCTATTTGTTTTCCAATCTATTTTCTTTCTGGTTGTTTCTATTCTCCTACCTCGTTCCTTTTCGGGGACGAAAAGTTTTGAGTGGGGGAGAGTGTAACGACCCGTAAAATTTCAACTGTTTTAATAACGTAATTAGTTGAAATTTTGTGAAAATTTAAACGATAAAAATTTGAAATAAAAATTTAATATTTGGAATGCGTCTAGTTAAACATAGCAACTAGTAAATTTTCGTCCGAAAATATGAAAGTTTATTTCGCGCGTAAATTCACTTCAATTGAATCAGTTAAAAAGCGATGAAATAAAATGTTTCCGAAACCTAAATATTTTTACATAGAAAAATTCTAAACCATCTTCTGAGCAAGATATCAGTTTGTCGTTCTTCCAAATTCGGATATCTTTGGCTCCGTCGATCTTATTTTTCAGCGTTTTTCTTGCGTTTTCCGCCAGTAGGAAATTTCGAATTCTGATAATCAAATCAAACCACTGATATTTGTATATCGTTTTGATTGCCTCGTCGTGCTGGGCACTGCGGTATATTCAATTTTGTCTTTTGAAGCCCGTTACACAGAGGAATTCGGAAAAACGGTAACCGTACCGATACCCGTATCGGTGTCTGTTGATTCTATTTATTTCGTGTGGCCTTTCCCGTATCCATCAGTTGAAAAACCAATAGTCTGCAGCTTTTATAATTCCAAAATGCAGCCTTTAACTTTTGAAATTTCCTATGTACAATAAATATAAGTTGTGTTTCATTTCCTTTTCAAATCTTTGAAAAACAAAGATATACAAACCTGATTCATCCTTGCCTTTTGATATTTCTTTCTGCCTTCCCTCTGTCACATTGTCCTCCTCATGGCCGAAAGATAAAACCATCATAACACTTCCTCTTCATGCCGTCCACTCTCCCTGACTCATTTTCCCTACCATCACCAATACCCAATGCCTCCACCAAGTCTCCCCATGTACACACCCCTTCACCAGTAACAACAGCCATCACCGCCGACTTCACATCCTCCCTTTGCCACCGAGATCCGCCACTGCATTGACCACCCCATGTCCTGACACCTGCAGCGCAACCTCCTGCCACCGAAGCTCCACCACCTTCTCCGCCTATATTTGCAATCGCCTTCATCCTTCACCACCCTCCTCGGCATCACCTCACACCTCTGCCACGTCCCTCCACAGCTCGAGCACCACACCACCAACAGCAGCCACACGCAGCAAAGCTTGTGCCCCGCCTTCCACCATCATCTATCTCCGCCCATCGCACCTCCGGCCATCCTCTGGCCGAGCCGGCCTCCGCCTTCAACTCGACATCCGAGGCCGGAAGCCGTGCCTTCCTGCTCTGCTTACACATTATATTTGTACGTATAAAGTTTTAAGTATATATTGTTTATGTATATTAAGTTGAGTGGTTTATAGTTTATAAAATTAAATCCATACAGTTTTAAACTATATTTTGTTACGGTTTAAAATAAATAGTTTATACAAATATTTTATACAGCCGCTTTGCTTCATTTGTTTCATATCTTCCTGTTTTGAAATTTGCGAATGTATATGAGTAAGTATACATTTGTTAGTAATAAATATATATTCATGTGTTTATCTGGGCGGCTTTATATATATAGAATTTTGTAGTTATAATACTTAAGTGATGCTAGTTTTTATATAGGTTTAAGTTGTCTGCATAGGTGAAATTGCTTTTCGCATATAAATTATAAGTGTTTGGTTTTATATATTTATATTGAAGTATTTTGTTTTTTTTATGTATATATTTTGCCTCTGCATCTATTTTACTTTGTGTTAGGATTCGCATATATGCATGCTGTCTGCAGTTTTTAAACATATATCTATAGATTTTAATTTGTATAACAGGATTTTTTTTTACAACCTGTTAGTTTATTTTGTGTCTAAGGTACGTATAGGTTAGTTTGGTTGTCATCATATACACAAGTATTGTTTTGCTAGTATTATATATGTTTAAAACATAGGCTTAGTTCTCACATTTTAGATGTTACAGTATATTAGTGTGTATGTTACATATATTAGTAAATGTGAAAGTTAGGTGTTGGGTTTGTTCACATATTCTGTTACTTAAAATCCTAACTTTTGTAATACTGTTAGTATAAGTATAGTGTGTTTTGAAAGTATATATATTAGTTATGAGATATCATAGGTCAGGTGAAGTTTTATCATGTGGTCGTCGTGCATTTATGTTCACGTATGGATGGTATTAAGTAAGTGATGCTGAATTTGTAAATATAGGGATTTGTTTTAAAAGTTTATTATTGGTTTTAGATTATATATATATAGGATATATTAAATATGTGTTTTAAAAGTCAATATTTATTGTGAGACATATATAATGTATACATGTTTGATTTTATATGCGTGCACTAATATTAAGCTATGGTTTTTGAAAACTATATATATAATTTAATATAGATTTGGATTTAGAACATAATTTTATATGTGATTATATATATATAAGTTCCCTTATACCATATTATCTTCCTCGACCCCATTCTGATTTGTTTTACCCGTATTCTGATTTATCAGCTTTGTCCGTCAAATTCGTGCCAATCTATTGTTGCTTTGGATCTCGTAACTCATTCCATTGTCGAACTTCTCTAGCCTCGAAAGGTGAGCACTCACTCACGATTAACGTTCTTTTATTTATTAAATTTGATTTCAATTGAAACGGCAATTGAAATATGCTGTTGTTAGTTATTTACACTGTTATATGTATGCTATTACCTGTATCAGTTCACCTGTGACATCTGACACCATTATTTGTTAATTATACGATGATAATCCTGTTTGATTGATAATTGATTGATTGTTTGTTGATTTTATTGGATGTTAAATTGAAATGTATAAAGTGATAAATATTATGCAAGTAAATTTGATGTAGGATAAATAAAAATTTGAATCGACACATATGTTGAATTTGATTAGTTGAATATGACCCCTTTTATTTGTTAAATTAATTGACATGTAAAATAGTGATAATTACACTTTGAACCATTGAACGTATATTGGATTAATTGTTGTAGTGTAAAAATTTGAAATTGAATGACAAGTGAAAACCGTAATGTAATAATCTTTAATCTACATGAAATGATAGTGTAGATTCTAGAAATGATTATATTAATTCGTACAAATAACAATGCGAATTAATACGGTTATTTCGGGATTATTTGAATTGATTATTGG
This sequence comes from Allium fistulosum, assembly GCA_030737815.1. Lineage (NCBI taxonomy): Eukaryota > Viridiplantae > Streptophyta > Magnoliopsida > Asparagales > Amaryllidaceae > Allium > Allium fistulosum. The sequence goes on from CM060901.1 coordinate 1,377,936,253, forward strand.
ATTGTTATTGTTTGTTGTTATTGCTTGTTTATTTACTTTGACACCATCCCAGTTATCACACTGCAAGTTCCCTTTACTATGCTTTGATTTTGAATTGAATTGGAATCGGGTTGAAATGATAAATACCCAAATTGAACTTTGACCTAGGATAGAGAATTAAATAAAACCCGATTGATCAATAATTTGATTTAAAAATAAAATGAAGATTTTATTTGAATAAATAATATGTTTTGAAATGAAGTTGAAATTTGAATTTTTAATGAAAGGAAATTTTAATGTTTAATAATCTGAAACAAAATATTAACAATGTAATTGATGAAAGGACGTTGTTTAATTTGAGAAATGATGAATTAAGTTTGAAATGATTTAATAATTAAGTTTGAAATTATAATTAAGTTTGAAATTATTAACTTGGAAATGATTTAATAATTAAGTTGAAAATTATATTAAGTTGAAATTATTAAACTTTGAAATTATGTAATAATTAAGTTTGAATTATTTAATAATTAAATAAGATTGAATTATTTAATGATTAAATTAAATTGAATTTTTGAATAAGTGAATTTTACTTCGTAATAATTGAAATTGAGATTTCTTTATTAATTAAGTTTTGGAAATTATTTAAAGTAAGTAAATAAATAATTGAAATTGAATTTTCTTTAACAAGAAATGCAAACGTGATATTTTGGAATTAATGTAAGACTTGAAATGTAAAGAATTTGATTTGATGAATTTAATTTAATTAAATTTGTAAGTTTTGATATAATGAAGTTGAATTTAAATAATGGATTTAATGAATTGGAAATTTAATGGAAATTGTTTTGAATGGCATAGTAACTTAACGAATATTGAATGAAATCGATAAATGATTTTAAATTGATTTGAATGTTAATTAAATTAATTTAAATGTTTTCGAAATGAAACTTATATACGAACTTGAATCAATATTTGGATTGTTTTAAATAGAAATTGAATTTGAATTATAAGATTTTGAAATGGTAATTTGGAAGTTTTGAAACGTAAATATTGGAAATTGGTTTAGAAAGACAAATGAAATGTTGATTTACGAATTCTAATTGAATTGAAATTGATTTGGTTTTTGAAATATATAAACGACCAATCGGTGAAATAATTACGGAAGTTATTAAAGAGACCGGAATTCGGTTATGGATATACTCTCTATCTAAACCGGAAACCACTTTAATAACTATGTGCGGAGTGATGATCCAAAATGAAGTGGTTGGAATGATGTACGTGTTGACTGAAGAAAGAGAACGATGATGGATAGCCTTGACACTTGTGTCAAATTGGAAATGACTAAAACAGGAGCTGTGCCGGGCCAATGGAGGATTAGCTACCTCAAGTGGACACACTTCTTCGAACTACTTATTACTTGTTGTCGATTGGTGCACCCTTGATTTTGGGAGTGTTGTTTCACGGTGTTGCGGGCGCTGCGGCGTTGCATTCTCACCAGTCCGGATCAGGCGAACGGTAGTATCACTACCTTGGGTATTGCCTCATGTGCTTTGTCATACTTGTATTCCATTTATGCGCGACCACTACGATTTTGATTTGTACCTTTAGTATATGGATTGCCCTCTGGTGACTTCCGGTTTTGGTGAAACTACGGTCTTGTATATGCTTTTGGGAATAAAAATGTGTTAAGGGTGGAATGGGCCATGACTTAACGCTATTTTGATATCTTTTATATTACTGATAGACATTATCTATTTATCGTACACTACTACATAGTAGATAGTTTAACGGATCCTTAAAAGGATGGTTATTCCAAACATCCTTTGAGTTACTTGTATTTCAATTGCTATTTCACTTGAGTTGGATTTATTAATATGAGAATGTTAATCCTGACTCGAGTGTTTTGTGTTTTGCTTTACGCTCGGGTCAGACTGAGTAGTTCAGCTTTCGAGACTCACCTTTGGAGTTGGAGCTTCGCTTGGAGATCCAGCTATCTATCCAGCTTTCAGATATTCGATGATTCCAGTGATGTATTCTGATTTGTATCTGTTACTCTTCCGTTGTATCTAGTTTAACTCTGATGTATCGTATTACTCTTCTGTTGTAAACTCTGATGTATTTTATATATTCATATAGTAGCTTCATGAACTACTATCTCTTTTATTTCCGCTGCACTTATTACTCTGTGTCTGTGATCTGTGATTATTTTATTTACTGTATATGTTCATTTTTGCCAAATTTAAATTAACAACGCGGTATTTTGAGCAATTCAACTCCGGCATGAGTGTCTATCTATACACTTATAATGGATGCGAATGGTTCAAAATTCTGGGTCGTTACATTTAAGGTCTAACTTAGGGCGCTCTTCTTTTGAGGTTTTAGTAGACATCAACTGATTAAATTCTAGTGAAGTATGAAAAGAGTAGTGCATGTCATTTAATTCAGAAATGTATTCATCATCATTGAAGTTGGAATTAAAATGATCTAGGCACATGTTAAGAGCCTCTGTAGTGTCACTAAAATCATTTTCTACAGTCGTTTGAATCATGTCAACTTCTTCTATTTCAAGGTCCCTTGGTTGTTTGTTAAGATTGAATATATTTAGTTCGATGGTTAGGTGTCCAAAGGAAAGTCGTAGTTGACCATTCCTACAATTTATGATAGCATTTGATGTTGCCAAGAATGGATGGCCTAATATCAAGGGAATTTGACTGTTCGGATTTGAGACGGGAGCGGTCTCAGGACTATGAAATCGACTGGGAAATAGAATTGCTCAATTTGTATCAAAACATCTTCAACTGTGCCTAATGGTTTTTTGACAGATCGATCAGCTAGTTGAATTGTGATGTTTGTAGGCTTTAATTCCCCTAGTCCAAGTTGACAGTACACAGTATAAGGTAGAAGATTTACACTCGCTCCAAGATCAAGTAGGGCATGACTAATGTGAGTGTTACCAATTTTACAACCGATTGTAGGATAACCGGGGTCCTTATACTTGATTGGGGAGGGATTCGAAAGAACAGAGCTAGTATTTGCAGTTAGAAATGCGGTCTTTGGAACGTTCGTGGCACGTTTTTGAGTACATAGCTCTTTAAGGCACTTGGAATATTGAGGAATTTGCTTAATGGTATCAAGAAGTGGAATATTGATTCGAACTTGTTTGAAGATTTCAAGAATTTGGTCAAAATTAGCGGGCTTCTTCTTTTTGTTGAGTCTATGAGGAAATGGAGCTATGGGTTTATAGACTCGTTCGGTAGTTTTTTCATTCGAAGAAGAAGGTGTTATACTAGAGGGTGAAGACAAAGAAACTGGAATGTTGGGGTTGCCAACATCAGAAGGTGAAGAGTGGTTGGGATTGCCAACCTTGGATGAAGAATGAGAGTTGATAGGATCGACAACAGTGGGTGTCGACTGAGTCTCAGAATTTTGAACATGGGTAGACTTAGGGGGGATGTCAGAGTTGCCGACGTGGTTGTCTACCTTCTTTCCAGACCTTAATGTGGTGACAGCATTAACTGGATTTATATTTTCGTCCTCACAAGAATTTGCTCCTCGAGTGTTATACTTTGGATTCACTTCGGGTTGACTAGGCAATTTACCTTTCTCATTGATTTTCATAAAGTCCTTCATCATAATCAACAATTTTTCATTTTGTTTAGTGATTTGCTCAATTCTCGCATCTTGGTTAGTGATTTGTTTTTCTAATCGAGCAATTTCTTGTGATGGTTGAGAAGGTTGGGCTGATGAATTGAAATTAGGATGCCTGTATGGTTGATTCGAAGGTTTTGTTTGAGGAGTTGGTTGAGAATTTTGAGCATTAGAGGTTGGGGCTCGATAATTCGGATTTGGTATCATCGGATACAAATGTGATGGATTAGCTGCATTGTTAGGATTTGACCACGAAAAATTTGGATGATGCTTCCAGTTAGGGTTGTATGTGGATGAGTAAGGACTGTTTTGAGCTATAGCATTGATTTGGTCTTGTGTGTAGTAATGGGGTAGTCCTTCTCCTTCTTGAGGAGTTTTGGGCTTCTATAGGAAGATGTGATTGGTCAATGGCATGTACTCCTCTGTTTGGAGTACGAATTGGAACACGAATTGTTTCCCATTGCATATCCTTTTCCGAATACTCTTCTAAAAATTCCCAAGCTTCCTTGGTTGTTTTTGCCATGAATTCTCCTCCGCACATTGATTCGAGTTGGGATCTTGTTTGATAGTTAAGCCCTTCATAAACGATTTGGCACAAAACGTGTTTAGGGATTGCATGATGTGGGCAACTATATAACAATTGATTGAACCTTTCAAAATATATTGAAAAAGTTTCTCCTTCATTCTGAGAGAATTGATTGATTTCAGTTCGAATTTTAAGAGTTTTGTGGAAAGGAAAAAACTTTTTCAAAAATATAGTGACGAAATCGTCCCAACTTTTAATTGAATTTTTAGGAAGAGAATTAAGCCATCTTTTTGCACTTTCTAGAAGTGCAAATGGAATAAGCCTTAGCTTGATGGATTCATTAGAAAGTTGTTGCATTTTAGTTGTAGAAGCGTATAACTCAAATTCACTAAGAAATTCATATGCATTTTCAGACCCAGTGAATTTTGGTACCCCTTGAATAAAAGAATGTTTTAGCTCAAAATTATTTCCTTCGGCGGGTGGAAACGAAATAACCGAAGGTTGAACGGTCCTAGTTGGATAGCATCGGTCTCTAAGGGATAAAGGTCGGTTCTCATGAAATTCATTATTTCCAACATGTGATTTAGGTGACGATTTTGGTGAATTGTGATGTGAACTGTGTTGCGAACCGTGATTGCTCATATTTGTTTGATTTGAAATTTCCGTTGATTTGTTTAATGAGATATTCTGGCTTTCTAAACGATTAAAATTATTTCTTTCCCAAATGCGCATAAACAAATCAAGTTGTAATAGCCAAAAGTAAAATTAAACAGCTTTCAGTTGGGCACCAGTAGAGTAGAAAATTACTTACAGAGGGATATGGCAGTCCGTCCAGTGCAACTGAGCAGTGCTAGTGAATGGTTGCGATTTACTGAGTTGGAGCTATTTGACCAACTTTTCTTAGCTTTTAATTTCACTGACTTGGTCTACTCCTTACGGTTTAAAATGCAGAAAAATACGTTCATCAGCAATACTAAGAATGGCTAATGAATCTTCTTGCATATCTCTTAATATTAAACATAATAAATCTACATTATAATATGCACTGCATACATAAAGTATAAACATGTTATTAAACTATCACTTGGCCTTTCCCTCAAAAAGTGTATATATAGTAAGCTACATTGTTACACTACTGTTGTGTATTTATAGTGTGGCATTAAGCAATATGAATATTTTTAAGACCTTCTGAAAGGCACACACAATATTGACTGAATCAATGGGGGCAACCGGTATTTTTATGCACATAATAATCTAGGAGGAAATGTTTATGTATTTCAATTTCTTTACTCTGTTAAGTGGACCTGAAATTGACCTCAATGCATTTTAAACCATTTTTTAACATCTTTTATACAACTAAATTGTCAAGATCACCCGGATGAATCTTGGCTTTAGATTGTTACTGAGGGAAAGGATCAAAATTTGATTTTCAAGCACATGTTACTGTTATGTATATGTACATGTACACATACATATACATATGAGTGACATGAGTGTATTTATTCTACTCTTTCTTAGCTGTACTTGAGAACGGTTTTTGCTGGAATGCCTCTGAATAAGTTTGGAGTTCCAGAGCCAGTGAGGAACAGTTTTCAGTAAATTACAGTTAATATATGATACACCGAGAATCCACTAATTAAAGTACCAATTACAAATTTTTGACAAAATTTATCACAATCTCTCGAAGACATTTTCAATTAGGTAGAAACATTTGCATCAAGTAAGCTCATACTTCATACCCAAAGTCTAAAAGAGAAAATATCTCAATCATGACCAACCAGACGAGATTGTTTACATCTTTTCTCTGATATGTTAGAATAAACATACCTCAAGTCTTAATAACCTATGTCGCTTCTCGAATATATAGTCCAGTAAGTTGTATTACGTCCATATTGTAATCGACCCTCAAATATTGATTGTCAAAGTAAATTTATATCATTTTATCCTAATTAGACTCAATGATTTTACTCAATCTATCATCTCATCACATTGTCCTACAACTTTGATCATTGCATGAAAAATCCCCTCCACATTTTAGAATTTGTATGGACTCAACATGTCCATGATCAGACAAAAATATCTAAGTGTCATTTACCCTAACTTCCCCCTTACTGACCCTTAGGGCCCAAACGACCTCATCTCCACCACCCGACATAGGGCCCAGTGCCCACAAATGTGCACTTGGGTCAAGACTCGGGTGATGCCAATTTCTCACTAATTTTATTACGTAATTTCAACCAGTAAACTATGGTAAAACCAATTTTGTTTTAAAATCATGGTAAAATCACTTTCAGTTTTGAAATAAAAACCATGTTAATATGAACCGAAAATTCATTTTACTGTCCAAATTTTATAAGTATTTCCAGTTAAAATTAGTTTCAACCGTGTTTTTAATTAGATCATGTTGAAAGCTTTCTAACCTTGTTAAAGTCACCAAAAGTAAAGACAAGTTTCAAACATGTTCTGAAAAATCAAAATTTAAAACTCAAACATAAAACTTTAACAAACTCAGAATTTCATTATTTTGTATTCAATAATGCTACGGAAAACTAAATCAGCTCAAATCCATATAACAATTTGAAACAACAAACCAATTCTATTAAAGTGAAACAAAGCCTATTCCGTCAAACTTTAAACAAATGAAACAAATAGTCTAAACTCATCAAACAATATATCAAACTACCCAATTTAACCAAGAAATTGAATTACCCATTTTGTTGCTTAGATAGATGGAGGCATCCACAGAGATAAAGGCGATGAACTTCACTAGAATTTTGAGACGATTGGACACGACGATGAGGCTGGAGGTTGAAAGCGATATCGATCTTTTTGAGCTAGGGTTTATTTCCACGAAACATGTTATAATTGAAGAATTTCTAGCGGGGTTACGTGACCTCCCCAAGTTGTATGTGCTTCCGCCTCTGGTTGTAGATGCCGTCGAGTTGCCTACTGAAGAGCGAACTGTTGGAGTGGAGGAGAACGGCTGTGGAGACTAGAGATGGAGCGAACAGTTTCAATTAGGGTTATTTCGTTGGAGATGAAAATTGTTAGTGTTATTTTGGGAGGGATACCAAAATGGTTCGGTCTTTTTGGGAGGGAAACGAAATCGGTTAAGTGGTTTTTTGGAGGGCAGACGAAAATTTTGGAGCCAAGAGCGTTACACGGCACAGTACAAAATAAAATGAGTTAAAAAAACAAATAACTAAGCGTAAACAATAGCGCTTTAGAATAAGGCATTATTAAATGGCGTTATTAATAACATATTTTGTTGTAGTGTTTGCTGTCTTCTTCAAATCTAAGGAGAAAAATTGGTATTTTATGTATTTTGTGAGCGGTTCTTGACCTTTCACTCTACTATGCATGTTTATATAGTTAAAATGATGTTTTTGACATGATTTTGACCCTAAAACATTTTCTAACCTTAACTACACTTTCTACATGATTATGGACAAATTATAAAGGCTTAAAATTTGCTTTTAAATGGTTTTGCAATCCTTTGTATTCATATGCATATGCTAACGTAAAATTTAGATCTAGATTAAGATTTGCTTGACTACCACATTCTCATGTATTGCTTGTATGAATGGATGTATATGCATGACTTTCTATGATTGTATGTTGTGCTTTGATGTTGTTTGCTAGTATTTTAGGTAGTTGGAGAATAGGTTGGCGAATCCGACAAATCGAAGGCAAAGATGGTCAGAATTGGATGAAACTTGGAGAGTTTAAAACCCAAGCTACAAGTCGGGGCAAAATTGGGGTAAAGGGAATAGGCCGGTACCGAGTTGTTATAGCTCAGCATCAAGTTAGTTTTGTTGGCTAAAATAGGTCGACGAGTTGATAGCTAGGTGGGGAAGGTCTAGAGGAGATGGACAAGAGCAAGATGTAGGAAAATGGCTAAGGATTGGGTACTATGCCGAGCTATTTATGGAACTCGGAAACAATGGCTTTAAGTTGATGCCGAGCTATTTTGAAGGATGGGTCGGGGTCCAAAGCACTTGGGGAATGAAGTGCTAGAACCACAAAAGGAGACATAGCCAAAATTGGTTAAGTATATAGCTCAGTGCCGAGCTATAATAGGTCGGTACTGAGTTATTTATATTGATGGGATTAGAATGAAACTTCCAAGAGGGGAAGTAGAGGCTCTGCAGGTCGTGCTGAAGGTGTTTGTTCGTTCGTTTGGGGTTTGATGGTGTGGCATGGTAGCACGATGATAGTTTTAGGACTTTGGTGACAACTCAATGGTGAAAGAAGTTAGGTTCCGATGACGGTGGCTCAATGTTGAATAGAGTCGTGAGAATGGTTATCCACAAAGAAGGATTCTAAGAAAGGTGACCCATGGATAGAATGGTTGAATGGTTCTATCGTGGAGTCGAGGAATGTTGAATGATTCCTCGAGGACAATGGAAATTGAATGGAGCAAGGAAAGGGCTCGGATATGTATGATACTCGGAGTGTTTTCTGATGTACTCAAAGCAGGGGTATTGTGAGGACGCTCATGAGTACTTTGAAAGGCTACCCCGAATCGGTTGACTAGAACCATGTACCCTAGACCGGTTGAATGGGTCTAGTATCAGCTTCGAGCTAAAGAGAGTACACTAAAAACCAAGATTTCCATTAATCCCTAGAAGTTGAACGATCATACGAGTTAGCATATATCCGGAGCACATTGAGTGATAGTGAGGATTCTTTGATGGATGCTATGGTTGTCTTGATTGTTCTTCCGTAATCTATCAGTCTAGGGATGTCACTATGGATAGGTATTGGAGATAGGGATATTTGGACACCCGTCATCACACTTGGTTTGCAGTGTACCTTTACTATATCTATAGAGTAGTGTATTATGTTCGTTATATGCTAACTCTTTGGTTGTAGGGATAGGTCAGGTATGATTCGTATAGCATTGTTCCTTACTATATCGACTTATATTGTATTTTGAGATTCATTTACCGCTCACACCAGACTGTTGTCTGACTCAAGATTTTATGCTTTGCTTCTTATTATCTTGGGTACTCTTAAATGAATGGACTATATAGAAAGTCTAAGTGCGACGTAGTAGCTGTGCAGAGGACGAGCTAGATAGAGCTATCTTGTATTATATATAGATTTCTATGCTTATTCCGATGTGCAACACTATGGAGCCTTGGCAGTGTTTGCTTATTATTATGAGATAGTTATTTGAGTTTATTTCCATTGTACAAACTCTATAACTCGTTGTATAACTTTATGAATTTGTACTTTGATATTTGAATCAATTATTTATTACTGTCTCTCCTATTTTATATCTGTGATAAACTTTATATTTTATTCCATGCTTATAATCTGATGATCGAGTCGATTCCATGATTATAAGTTCATAACCCCAGCCCATTTTTGGCGGAACAAATCTACTAATTCTTTTATTCCAGTTAGTAAGAGGGATCTTGAACTAAGAAATAGGCCGCTGTGAGATATACGACATGTTCTATGATGTTTATTTCATTTTAAAAGCTTGATGATCATTCTACATCGGTCGGGCACGTCATCAGCACGTTATTTTATGTATATTGGGTGCCGGTGGTGTAGGATGGTCGCCAAAAAGATAAGGACATTTTCCCATGGATATAGGATTCATTAACACCTGAACCACGTAAATTCTTTGTGTCATTCATTACTTTCCGCACTTTATTTTGCTTTTCTATCTTTAGTGCTTAAATAGGAATGTATTGCTTTAACAAGTTAGATAGAAACCTTTCATAAAATTTTGAATATTTTCCCTCGTAATTGTGTAAGCACTGTAGCAACATAATTACTTCCTTTAAAGGCAATTTTATTATTACTTAATCTTGCAGATTCTTAATCACGAAAGCAACATCATGGTTACTTCAAAAAACATTTGGTGTTTCTGAGATGAAAATTCTCATTAACATGTACTAAAATATTTCTAAAAAGATAAACAAATTTATAACTGAGCTAGGGGTGATTCCAAATGTAGAGAATCCCATGACATTATTATATGATAATAAAGTAGTGATATAGTTTGTAAAAGAACCTAGAGCTCACTAGAAGTCGATAGACATACTCCAAATAGTTCCACATGATAAAGACAGTTTATCAATGTTGGAGAGAGTTAATTGACATAGTAGATGATTAAAACAAAATAGCATACCCATTCACTAAGAGACTAAACCAATTAGTTTTTGAGAAAACCGATTGATGAAGTTGGAATAAGATTCCACAATTAACCTCAAGTGTAAGTGGGAGATTGATAGGGTTAGGGGTATGACCTAGGGGCAATTATGTAATTTGTTACATATATCTAACTCTATAACCAATCTTATTCAAAATAAAAGGTGTTTTTCTTCTATCATATACTTGTTGTATAGTGATATAAATAATTAACTAATTAATTTGAAGTATATAGATGGAAAATCCTTAAATGACATGTTATGTGATAGTAATTACAAAGTTTTTTATCATAAGAATTTTATCACGATGAAAATAACATATTGCTTTACATATTCCTAGTCAAGATATTTTGAAAAAGGATACCGATTAATCCGTTAAGACTAGAGTATGTAATGCTCTCCAAATGTTGGGAACTATATTACTCATGGCTGCTAGAGGCAACAAGGGGTTACGTACTGATAGTTATTGGATAACTATAGAATGACTCACTTGATAATTTTCTATTAGTTGGTTAATATAACTAAGGTCAAACAGAAAATATCGAAATAACTAATTTACATAGTTCTCTTGACTTGAGAATGTTGTTGATCTTTAATATAAAAGCTCCTCTTTAATTATAGTTAAACCATAGCACGATGTCCATCGAACGACTATAGTTGGGTCGAGTGGAAGTATTGGAAGTGAAAAACTATTCGAGAGAGGATTCATCTCCTCAGTTATATGGTATTAGAATCATAGTTAACTGAAGTCAACTCAAAGTCAAAATCTCTGGTCGGAGTAGTTCGATTAATAATAATTGTCATTTTTGAACCAAGGACTTTGTGTTTGGACTATAAAATTGAATATGGACGATATTGGGATTTTGACCATTACCGAATTACATAAGTCCAAAGTGATATAGTTTTGACGAAGAGAATTGGTCTAAATAATTATCACTAATGTGTCATGCTTAGAATAAGTACAATTAGATTTTACCACAAAGGTGTGTAAGTGATAAATTCAGCTGAAATGTCACACCGTTAGCTAAGGTGATATGTGAACGTTAATTTTTGAATTGTTCGATATTAATCGCTGACTGAATTTACACCTTTGAGTCGCACAACCATAATGATGAATACTCTGATTAAACCACGCGATTTGATTAATTTATAAATTTCTATAAATTAATTAAGTTAATTAATGTTTATGAAATGTTTATTATTAACTTTATTTGACTAGTTTGAATACCATTAGCATTTAATAAAGTGCATATATAAAAGTTATAAACGCTAGTATTGATACACGATATTGATAAAATACTTAAACGGGTTTAAATAGATTAATTGCTAAGTGATTTTTAGGAATTTTTTGAGGTCCACATGCATGATTAAAACGGGGAGAGGTTTCAAATATGATTTGAAAATCCAAACTAGCAACCAAAAGAAGGAATTAAATCTCCGACCTTTACTCCTCTTTATGACTCACTTAAATATCATTTATGAAATGAGTTTTTGCCCTTTTCTCTTTAATTCTATTTTTTCTGCCAAAAATATGAAAAGGATGGAGAGGATTTGATGAGATTTAATTAGGAATTAAATATGAAGGTTTTGAAGGAGAGAATTGAAAGGTTTCAATGTTTCTTTAAAACATATTCTTTCTTATTCGATCCATTATTCTTTTCCTGACAAAAAAATATTGTTTTCTTTCTCTTGCTCCCATCCTCTCCCATAATGGCCTCAATGATAAAAATTCCCAAAAACAAATTCAAACAGAAATCAAAAACATTCAAGTGGTATTTGTCTCTATATCCTTGTAAAATCCAGAGGTTGATTCAATCGAATCGAAGTTTTATTCTTCATTCATGGTGCAAATCTCAGGCTTCATCTTTAGGTAGTTCTAATTTTATTTTATTATACATTCACCATGTTAATGAAGTTTAAATCCTACACATGCTACATCTAATCTTATTATTTGTTCATTAAGTTGACCTAAAGTTTAGATCTGATATACGTTAATTGATTGTATGTTCATCATGATAATATAGTTAGATTTTACATTTGCTACAACTTTTTCATCATATATTCATATTATACGTATAGTTTAGATCGAATTCATTTTACAACGAATTTATATATACCTAAGTTGTCCAATCGAATTTTGTCATTGTTTTAGAAATTATTATTTATTAAGAAAAAGGCAAATAAACAAACAAATAATTTTGATTGAAAACTAATTTTAATTAGTTGATGTATTTTGTACCTTATTATATACACAAATATAAATTAACTATATATGTAAATTATTTAAAATTACTTTGGAGATTGAATACATGTTTCACTTATTTGTTGTTTTGAGTATAATTTTTGCTTGTTATTAGCATTTGTTTAAAAGTTGTTTCTATTAAAAAAACATAAGTGGACTTTTGTGCAAAACATATAATATATTATAAAGTTTATATATATTTATATATGTTATTTTAATTTAAACATAGTTTGTATTTGTTCATACATGCATACATATATGTGTTTGAGTATTCAAATTGTTTTGAAATAGCATTAAAGATAAGTAAATGAAAGGTGATATCTCCTCCATCTTTCCCCCTCCTCATTTATAGCCTACTTAAACATAATTGATTGTCGTTTTGAATATATATAAACTTTTGATTGGTTAAAATAATTTTATAACATATTATATAAGTAAATATAAGTAAACTATATATATACCAATATTGTTATTTTATATAATTTCAAAATAAACTGTGGATAATAAAGGCATATATATATATAAAGGGCGAATGTGTCCATTGTGCTGTAAATTATAACACATATATATGCACACATTAATTAGGTACACTGCCTATATGTTGCACTTGCACTATACACACATGAATGTATATGATACATTCATTATTAGATATCTAAATTCAAATTAAATTTAAAACTCCTTCTACTTATGAAATTAAATAAAATATTGATTTTATTTAAATAAAATTTAGAAATGTTTTAAATGGATTAGACTTCATAGGCCCATTAAAGATCCAATAATGGAATTTTTTTGAAATATATCAATTTCTTTCACTACGAGATGATCTGGTTCTAACATGAACTCCAATAACTCCTTCAGTGCCTTAATGGTCTTCCCACCAAGGCTAGCAAAATCACTACACATCCGAGCAATATCAAAGCATAGAGTAGGAGGGTTAAGAGTTATGGAAGCACTGGATGCTCCATACAAGCTCCGTCAACTGATCAGCGGTTATGTACACACCCTCATTATCGGATCCACTAGACTGTCCAACATCTGCTTAGTAAATCGACCACCATCCATTCTCGCTTTTGTATTTAGGTGAGATTTATATTTATAATAAAAAAGAGTGGTATATTTATATATATTCAAACATACAAATAACAATGACGCCCCAAGATGACTACTCCAATAATCATCATGTATTCCTAGCATATACTTAGGTAATCTACCCAACACACAAGCAAACAGGGACTCCCAAATCCTTTCAAAGGCCAAGATTCGTGTCTCTTATATCATGTATTGTTCTGAACCAACTTTGATACCAATTGTAACCCCCTACCTCTATACCCATACTACCAAAGAGTATTATTGAGTAATACTATTTGATAATATGGAGAATGAGGTGATATTAGGATATTATATGTGAATATTCCCTTGGGCTACACCGGTACATGTATCAAATCATACAAATAATTTACCCATATGTACTCGGTATTGGCACAAAGCAATAAATATGTGTGATTTCAGGATAGAATAATACACAATACAGAACAAATAAAAGAGATCACAATGTTATAAATGCAACGATAAAATATAATATATCAATAGCACATAAGTCACAATGAGTCTACATTATATAAGTGCAAAGCCCACCGTCTTCAAAATATACGTAGCATAGTCCAATAGACATCATCATTCATATATATACATAACTGAGGCTACAAAAATATACAAAGGAACGGTAATCCTACTATGTAACTAACCTCCAAAAAGGTGTCCTTAACAACTAACCGACTTCTTTTTCCCTAGACATGAAATGTCTCGGGCTGACCCGAGTATTATATAGATAATAAATGACACTACAAGAAAACGGGTTATAGATGGCAACTTGTAACAACGTTTAATTACTGGTTGCAATTATTACTTCCGTATGAAGTACAAGAAAATATACATGGCGTTGAACCATGCTGTAAATCAATAAGACTTCAGCATTTATGTTCAGGCATACGATATATTTTTTAGGCCGCTTCTTTTCCAATTATTTTTTTGCTCCCGCGTTTGCTTTCCCATTCCCGCCTCTCAATTAGAACCCTAAGAAACAAATTCCCAATTCACTTGTTGCTACTCTGGACAGTCTACCCCTTTGTCGCTGCTCTGGACAGTCCGCCCCTTTGATGCTGTGCTTTTCTCGCCTAAGTCGCCTTCATCAGTGAGCAATCCTCTGGACAAGTGAACTCTACCCCTAGCTGCTTGCGCTTTTCAATTTAGGGTTAGTTTTTATTTATTTCTCATGATTTTAATCCGAGACAAATTTGATTATGATTACTGTTTATACTTTTTTGTTTTACGGGATGTCTAACTAATTTTGAACTTGATTCGATTGTGAATTTTAGTTGTTGGTGTCGCACTTATCATGGATTTCCTACCAGGCTGTTTCAAAATTATTCAATGTTGCATGAGGTAAGTTTGACGTAGACAATTCAATTTCGTGCTATGGTCTGCTGTTTTTATTCATAACAATAATATTCTTACAATTCTTCAATGTTTGCTGGTTTGATTTCCAAAGGCTAAGCTTCATTGATTTTGTGTCTTTCTAACCTTTTCCTGATACGTTTGAATTATTGACTGTTGTTCTTTTTAAATTAATGAATGAACTTTAAGTGTCATTAGTCATAGAAATGAGAGATTTCAGATAGACGAAGTAACCATCAAGGCAGCAAATGCATATCCTAATAATCCTCTCTAGATCTCTTTCTCACAAGCTTTTGTTTAAATGAATTCTTATTTGCAAGTTATTTAGTTTTCTTTTATTTAGTATTTTTTTTCTATTTTAGTCTGTATGTGAGTTGATACTGAATTCTTATTTACTAAGAATACTTTACGTATTTGGTTAGGTCAATCATCTAGGATGTTGTCGTTAACCCGATCAAATAAAATTTAATGGCTAAACTATTTCTTAATTGATAACTGTTATATGCAAAAGAAAAACAGAGGAAAGCTAAACATTCCTACAACTTTTATCAGCTTTTGTGGATTTATATATTGGTCTGTTTCATCTAATATGCTATTCAACAATATGTTATTAACGTATTAAATAGGCAGATGTTAGTTTAACTCACACCCTTAATTTTGGAAAAGTAGCATATTGCAGATCTTTATATTACTTTATTTGCACTTATTAGCATTTTTATTTATTGAATAATTGCTTGGTTATTCTTAAAGATGGTTCCTTACACCAAAACTTTATTTATAAACTCATTTTCTACACATACTCTTGAAGATGACGCCTTGTATGGAACCCTGAATTCTTTTGATTTAAATAATATATAAACATGTTCTAATTCAACTTATCTTAGTAAAGTTGGGTCTGCTTAAATTTAGGTTGGGACCTAAGAAGAAAAAATACTAAACTTATGGGCAAGCAAAGAATTAAGGAGCTTCTTACCCATGTGGCTACAATCAAATTCTCAAGCCCTAATGCAAATATTGATGAAGTGTCCAAATATTTAGAAGTTGCTTTCTTTGTTAAGTAAGGGGAAAAAGGCCAGTTGGCTATACTTATGAGTTAACCAGGGAATGATGCATCTTATTGTTTTAGCTACCCTATGTTACATAGAAATTAACTTTATTTAATGACTATGCTTCATGTTCATTACTACAACACTATTTCATTTTAAAACTCAAGAATCTCATGAAGTATCACAAACTGACATTATTAATCCCTTTATACAAACCAAAATCTGATCCATTTAGGCCAATGACATGTCTGCTACTAACTAGTGCTAGTTGTTCAAAATAGCTGAAAAACACTATTTTAATAGAAAGGTGGGAAAAAGAAACTAAAATAGATAATGAATCTGCCCTTAAAATAGATACCTCCAATCTGATGTCACAACCTTCAAGCAGAATGGTGTGGTGGGCTGACAGCGTAGTAATACTGGTATGCAGCAACTTGTAGGTTGATTACTTATAGATATCAAATTATTTTTGTTATTTTATATATCTTACCTGGTTATGAAAATACACTTAACCCCTAGTGTACAATTTTTTTCCTTTTTTCCTTTTTTTATTTTTTTATTTTTATTTTATTTTTTTTGATACTTTTATTTTATATTTGTACAGATTGACACTTCTCCTCACTTGCGTCATTGCAATGTACTTACCTTTTATGTATATCAAAACTGGAATAAGAGATAATAAACTTTTTATTTATATCAAAACTGGAACAAGAGATAATAACAGGAATTAATTGCCAAGTTTCCAAATGTGGACTTTTGCTTTTTCAGTATCAAGGTCAGTCTTCTTTAGTTGGCCTGCATCCAAACCATCTCTGTAAGTTGATTTAATCTTACATTCTAAAATGATTTTTTATGTATGTGAAGGCATGTTCTATTTTTGAGTGTGAAAGTGAAAAACTAATAAGGAGTTTCTTACAGGCAAATATTAATCGAACCCGTGATCATGTATAATAAATTAGTATGAATAAGATTATAACTATTTATCTTCTATTTGACATGCAGATTCACACTGTTGTATTATAACTATTCATTCGTCTTTTAATTTATAATAATGTTATTATAAAGATAATAAGAAAGCATTTGTGATTTGAGAATTAACATCAATATTTTTTTCTCTCCTTGGTTTAAAAGCTAAGATATAAAATAAAAGTTTTTGTTTACATTAGTTGAATTTATTACCAAATACGTCATGAAAATTGTATTACCTCTGTCCATTGATAGTCGCTGAAAGTATGTTTAGTCTTGTGTTTACTGGAATTTTAAACCTTAGGATTTTTATTTTTTATAATTCACATGATCTACCAAATCCTTAATTCCCAAGTTGAGTTTTAGGGAATTTCGGTATGTGTGTGTCGATTCATTCAATTTATGCGAGACTTTACCAGAGTATGTTTATTAGTATGCTCATGAGAACATACTATGGGTAAGTGTACACCTTTTAACATTTGCAGATGCATTCTTCCTTGACATCAAGCAAATCATTCAAGTAAATTCATAAATCATTTGTAAATAAAGTATATGTATTGTCATGGAATTTGAGTACATGTCAAAATATATCTAAAATAAAAATAAATAATAATAGGGTAAGGGATAAAAGAATAAGAGGGAACTTACAAAATTGTGGCATTCGCAGGAGGCTGAATAGGACCAGATATATTTGTGAGCAAGTTGTTTTGGAGATTCCTAGAAAAATGGACTATGCCTTAAATACTGAAAACGTTAATGGAATAATTTATTCAAATAAGATGAGCTTACACAATAAGACTTCTAATTCCAGCGAATAATGTATTCTTCCATATTGAGGGTGCAACAGAACCATTTAGTTTATTATTCTCAAGAGACCTGTAAATAACAAAACATGCAACATTCATTATGTGATCTCTGACAGTAAACCAATTTTTTCTATCAATTTTTTTTAAAAGGTTATAAAATTGCCATTTTCAATAATATAGTGAAAAGAATTGCACTCATAATCTCTAGATATTAGGAAGGCCTGAAATGTTTGAAGGAATATGTCCAGTGAGAGAATTTTCGACAAGTCACTGCAACGTCAAAAGTAAAATTAATGAAATAATTATAAGTGAATTTCCCAAAAGAGCAATATAATTTCACTGACATGGTCATTACAAATTGTAATGTTGCAATTCATACTTACATAGTTGTAATATTATTTGAAAGTTTATTTGATGGTATGGGTCCAGTCAGAAGGTTCCCGCTAAGATCTATGAAACATAAAACTCACAATTTTATAATGCATCAACAATTAATAGTAGAAGAGAAATGAAGTTTACCCATAAATGAAACAAAATTAATTTTATTTGTGTTCAGCTATCCAACTTCATATATAGTATTATGAAACAACTTACAAGTAACCAAGTCGACATATCCCACTAAGATCAAGAACAACCCCTTGCAAACTGCAGTTTCTAAGACTCCTGATCGACAAAAATTATCAATTAATGTGAAATAAATGTTTTTATGGGAAACAAAAAAAATTTATTCAACAACAACCACATGCTCTCCCATCAAAGTAATGTTAAAACAGAGAATTCATAATGTACGATTGAGCTTAATTAAACTAAAATTCTATGCCCAAACTAAATGTGTATGTAAAAAGTTCGGAAAGGAGGCTGCACAATAAGATTTGAACAAAAAGAATGCACAAACGTATGCAACCTACTAATAGTTCATAAATATTAGCGTTAACATCTAATAGTTTCACGGCTTATGCATTCAAATTTGATAATTAAGTATCTTATTAAGGGGAAAATAAATAACTGCGATTGTTTCTGATTTTCTTATCCTTTGAAATTCTCATCATAAATCTGTCTTAACTTTAGGTGATTGCGAATGCTCATTTAAACAAGCAAGTCTATTGTTTAAACTCTCACAACTCACAAATAACCTGCGTGAAATTTCCACTTTCCTTTTCAGACCACTTCATGAAAGTCGTAAGAAGAAGAAAATACTTTAAAATTGCCTGAAAGGTTTATTTATTACTATTTCGGACCATTGTATTTTTTATTCTGGGGATATTGAAGATGAAGAAGTATTTGATTTATTGCTCAGTCTAAATGAAGCCCCAATTCCTTAGGAAGTTGTTTGTAGCTTTGACACTTCCTTCGGGGATTTTTTTTTGATCACTGTTGCATTTACCATGTTAATGTTGTTGTGAGTTGTTTTCTAGCTATTCTGTTTTTTCATGTAAGGCTATATGATAGCCACTGTATTTAATAAAGATTAAGTTATTAATTGCAGTTTTTGTGTTTGAGTTCTCTATTTTTCATTTTTTGTCATTTTGTTCTCAGCCTCAACAAACTGGTATCAGAACCCCACTGGGCATGAAAGGAAAGCTATAGTCCTCTCGAGTGATTTCCACTTTCCAGAATATAGAATAAGGAAGTGAAAGATGCAAATATGGTTATTGTAGCTTTATAGGCAATCCTATGTTGTTTGATAACTTGAAAGAATCTTGTGGATATCCAGAAACAAAAGGTAATACAAAAAGTTTGTCGATCTCTTCATGAAAGTTTTGTAGATATCCAGAAACTCATCTCCATGTGTTTTTTACAGTTTCTTTTTCAAGAGTTGTTATTGCTGTCACTGGTTCTATTGCTCTTCTAATAATGCTCTTTATAGCAATATACAAGTTTAATCAATCATATCCCTTCATGAAAGGCTAAAACAGAAGAGTATAGGGTGTGTAATCATACATTTTCATGAGGAATGCAAGCTTTTTTTTGTTATAATAGAAGTCTGATTTTTGTCTCTTCATTAAGAATTTTTTTACACAGGTCCACCAAAGTTGGTTGTTCTTCAAATGGACATGGCAATTTACACGTACGAGGATATAATATCGATCACTGAGAATTTAAGTGAAACGTATATCATTGGTTATGGCGCTTCAAGCACCATATCAAGTGTGTGATGAAGAACTCAAAGAGACTTGCCATAATGAGAATATACAGCCATCATAACTTGAAAGAATTTGAAACTGAACTCAACACAGTTGGTAGGTTACCATATCCACTCCTTTATCTATGTAAAATATTTACTAGATTATTTCACTAGAATGGTAAATTATTTTAACTTCATACTAAAATCTGATCGTATATCCAAATTTCTCTATTGAAAATTTGTTCATTATAAATTTAAATTATGTGCATGTGCAACAACATCACAGGTTGCAGGACAAATGTATCTAGGAATCCAAAATTTGTTCATTCTAAATTATTAAATTATTTTTTTCTTTTTTAATATTGTATGGAATTGACTAATTTTTATAAAAGTTAACTAAGTTATTTATGTTTTATAAAAAATAATTACGTTTATAAAAATTAAGTAAATTTAAAAGAAGAATAATAATATAATATAATAATAGAAGTAGTAATAAAATAATATAATAATAATATAATAATAATAATAAATTAACTAAATTTAAAATAAGTAACTAAGTTAATTAAGTTTTATAATAATTAAAGAAGCTAACTTTTTTAACTAAGTTCAGTATATATTCAAATGCACTGGTTTTCTACTATAATGTATATATAACTTGTTATTTCAGTTTTCTTTGAATAAACTGTTTTACGTTTAAAGTAATATATATGTCTGATTTTTCTTCAGGTAAAGGAAGTTGATAGTTAGTATAAATGATGGTGGGAGGCACATATTTGGTATGAAATGTTATAAAAACTGTAAAATACTTCAACATAAAATGCTTACGCAGATGTTAATACTGATTAGTTCATTAACGTAGGCAAAGAGATGCTGGAATTATGAAGTCAGCATGAGTGGCATATCTTACCATTGAGGAAACATATGTCCCTGAATTTAAAGGTACACTTGATGTTAACCTATGCAGCAGAGTTGAATTTGTGTCTACTAAAGTTCATTTGACATTCGTGTCCATAGTTGATATAACATTTGTTTTAGTATTTACCATTTTTTAAGACTAAATTTTGAAAATTGTGTTTTTTATTTGAAAACGTGACTGGATTTTTTTCTCTCCCTGTTTTCCTAAAACCATAATTTACCTAATAATTATATATCTTTACCAATTGTGCAATTCATAGCCTCGTATCTTTGCTAAATTTGGATAGATACAATAGCCAAGTTGTTCAACTCTACCCCAAATTTTGATACAAATTGATACCATATTCATAATGTTATGGTCGCAACATACATTTTTAACCAAAAATGGAAACGTTAGTAGCCAATAAATGACTACGGACCCCATGCGTTAACTTAAGCTAAATTAGGTCCGATTTGGGCAACTAGTCACGTGAAATCACATGGTCTGTTGCCTCTAACTGAAGTTGTTAAGGGGCAATGTACTCATTGCTAAGAATCATGTTTCGTTTGAAAGTGTCAATAGCTCCAGCTTTAGAAACCAATGTCAACTAAGCAACAGTCTGCTGCTAATTATTTAGAACTTTTCCAAACATAAGACTCTAATTATTTTAGCATTCACGGTCTCTGAATTAGTTATAAGACATAGCCTTTTTTTAGTAGTCTAATCAGTAGATCTCTTACATCTACAATATTATTAATTAACTTAAATTAGGTAAGAATATCTCGATAATTATTGAATCTGTATGGATATAATAGTATACAGCAGATTCCTTGAGAACAGATAGAGTAAAGAGAAAAATAAACGCAGTATTGCATGTCTTGAATGCATGCTATGTTTGGGAGGATCGAAAATTTATGGGTTATGCTTTGCACATGGAATCATGAAAAAATGAAATCCAATTCGTATATTTATATATGTATGGACTTCAAAAATTTAGACAAAAAATATCCAATAAGACAGTTAGAAATCTCAATGGTAAGTACAAGAAGTTTATGTCTACTAGAGTTCAAGGCATTTTCCGAGGAGTTTATTAGGATGTAATGCAAATTAAGATAAGAAACATTTAGACAAAAAAATTATGAGATCAACATTCCCAGTAAAGTATCTACATATGTATCTACATGTGCAATATGAAAGTCAGGGATTACCTGCCTTTGACATTATTACATGACAATAGTACTAACAAACCATTTGAAAACACAAAACAGTAATGGAGTATTGCATGGGCTAGGGTCTGTCAAGTATGGTTCTGGTTGAACTTAATCTATGAAGAACAAAAATTAAGCAAGCAAATCAAAACGAGTGCAGTTGGGTTTTCTTTTTTCCCGTGCACTGCATTACAGAGAAACAGCCAGCTACCCCTTAACATTGATTCATAAAGTTTCTTATCATTTGTGACTAACATACACACGTATGCACTTCTTTTTGACAGGTGTTGTATGATGCTTTTGAGGTTGCTACATGATGTCGCACTCTTTTTCCTTCAAGTCGGTCATTTTGTGTATGTATCATTTTGGTTAGCTACATGATGTCGCACTCTTGTTTTTAATAAGTATCATTTTGATTAGCTACAGTTGTATGTATTGTAACTTTTTGTCACAAATATTTATATGTTTAATACTCCATGCATGAAATATTATGGATATATATATATTATGGTTTGGCTTATGACTCCGTTTGATTACGTACATTACAATGTGATAAGTGCGGTTTTTTGAATTATTATAATATATTAGTTGAAATAAGCTTGGTAACTGAAAATTGTAAGCTTGAATTTATATGGCAATAAAAAAATGCCATGGAAATTTTTTTATAGCGTTTTAACTAGGCTATGAAAAGAAAAATCGTTACAGTTTTTAACTTTTTATAGCGTTTTAGTTAGGCTATGAAAAGAAAAGATTTTAACGCTTTTAAACTTTTTAGGCGTTTTAAGTAGGTATGAAAACTTTTTATAGCGTTTTAACTGGGCTGTGAAAATAATTTTTTTTAAAGCTTTTATACTTTTTATAGCGTTTTAACTAGGCTATGAAAAGATTTTCTACAGCAAGCTTCAAACGCTATAGAAAAGTAGTTGTACCAATACGACATGTCTAAGATGGCAACAAAAACACTGTTAAAAGTCCATTTTCCATGGCAATTTGGAAACGCTATATCTCTCAGAATTATTACAACATGTTGATATATGGCGTTTATAGAAACGCTGTAGAAAGTTTTAATAGCGATTTTTAAACACTATAAAAAGGCATGTTTGTTGTAGTGTGGGTTAGACTAAGTCTAAAGAACAATGTCAGAATAGACAAGGTAAAGCATACATGATAAGTACCTACAATGAGTAATATGTGTGATCACATTCAATCCTTCAGAAAACCATATTAACAAAAGCAACTTTAAATAGTGTATATCTCGACAAATAGCATTAATGAGAGCATAGATCTCTCGATTGAATGGTCTTAAGAGATAAGTGAACTCTAGGATGTGCAGACCCTAAAACGAAAATTTTTTAACCAAAAGCACTAAAGGAGAATAATGAAATTATCAAACAAACACACAACTGGACTTCAGGTTGGGGTATCTCAAACAAAAGGCATGCACACAGAAAGTCTCTAATGTCATGTGACATCGTCTCTAATGAGGTGATAATATCTAGTATTGCAATGAATGGAACCTACCTAATCCATTCAGATGGGGCACTAACGTACCACAGCACTGCTCCAGGAAACGCTAATAACCGCAGTCCATTTCCTAATGTTACATGGTTACTCCCAGAATCATGACACCTATATCCATATGGATGTCACAAACACGCTGCAAGTCTACGATATGCATGGGTCACGACTTCTATTTGCCTTGGTAACGGACTGTTGGCCCTTTTTATGACATTTGGGCAATGGATCTAATAAGAGTAATAAATCTAAGCCTCAATCTCATCAAGCTGACATCACGGACCCGGGGCGTGACCCCGCGGTTAGCCCGTTAGGATGGATACTAGCCTATCTGGTGGGTTCTAATCATGCTCTCTACATAGTGATGTGAACCTATGACATGGATTCTCCACAATACTCTCAACTCGATAAGTCCTAATGAGAGCAGCATAATATAATGCAATGCAGTCTTAACCATTAGCCTTAAGAGAAAATAATCCTCGACTAGTTAGCCCGTAAAGAGTGAACCTATAATTCTCCACATAACTTCAACTTGTAGCCCCTGGAGAGGAATAGACCACTCGACTACTAAGGTCCAAAGAGTCACCTCTAAATGATGTCATAAATTTCTAACATTATATTACATATGAAAATGGCATTAGTTTACAAAAAGTAATCGAACAAATATCAGCTCAAGTGTCCAATACCGCCTAATGTTACTTGCTTGTTTACTCAATGCTTTTAAATTACATATCAACACCCAATTATTTCTATATAATAAGTACATAGAATAACTAAAGAAATATTACCGAACGTCCCAAACCAGACAGTATTATCCCCCCGTTTATTCAAATTCCTCGTTACATGAAAAATATAATCAAACAATACTCAAAATTATTTATAAAAGAAAATTTATTTATAGGAAAAGTATATTTATTTAGCTCAAAAAATTTTGCCTGATTTACAAGTAAAAAATATAATTTTCCTCATTTATTAAAATCCAAAATAAGGACTTAGTTTGAAAAAAAAATCTACTTTCGTAGGCTAGGGATGTAAGGACATCCACCACCCCATCCAAAATAAGGATTTTTAATTATAGATATTGTTTTAAAAAACCCTTTCTCATCTATAAATCATGGATAAACTCTTTTTAAAAAATCAAGTAATATTTACTAGAAACCATTTCATAATTTTCTAGAATTTAATTTGATTTTTAAATGAATTTTTAAAGCCCGAAATTAGTTACTTTTTAATTTAAACTAATAATTCTTCCAATTAATTTATTTTTAGTGAAAATAAATTATTTTTCACAAAATAACTTTATATTTGGAAAATAATTCTTTTCTACTTTCCAAATCAGATTTTTAAAAAAAAAATCCATTTTCGAGTTTTTTATTTGAAAAAAAAAGTGCATGAAACAAAACCTGAAGCTTCACGCTTCAGGACAGGTCGACCCACACGGTTGACCTGGCCATCATGAGCGGTAGACCGCTCATGACGATGGGGGTCAACCACTCAGGTCACACTTGGAGCATGAAGCTCTAAGTTTTCCCTATTTATCGTCATTTCATTTCCTATCAAAACCAATTTTCCATAGCCACTATTTCTATGTCATGGCAACACCAAATTCAATCAACAAGCTACATCATTCACACGAATTAATCAGATGGTAAAGTTAGTTTAGTTTACATTGGAAGAACACAGAGTAACAAAAACATTGTCCAGTTCAATTCCAAATACAAGTAAAGGTACATACACATTCATGCATTGCATTCAACATCACATATCGTACTTCAAATGTAGGTACGTAAGTGGAGTTTTACTCACTTGAAAGTAGTAGATCAAACTTCATTTAAACTTCTCTACTCCTTTTTTCTCCTGCTTCACTTATTGTAAATCACCAAATCTTAGCTCCAAACAAACCAAAACACGAACTTGCTAGCTTCTCATGGTGTAGAATCATGTTGAGAAGCCTATATTTTAATTTGGGAATTTTTGTGATTTTATTTTTATTTTTAAAAGAGGAATTAGGGTTTTAATATTTTTACCAAAGATGAAAATGAGTTGTACTGTGTCTAAAATGAGCTACAGGATGAAGTATCTAAAGAGGAGGATGGAATTTTTTGGACTTAGCTCTCTACACTTTCAACTTGTATTTAGAAACCTTATTTACCTTTTACTTATGTCAAAACAACATTATACATTTCTATGAAAAAATATTTACCATAATTTTCCTTGTTTTTAATTAATTATCAGCTAATTTCATTTTTAGGTCAATTTACTAATAAATTCCATATTCCTCATATAAATGAAGTAAAAAAGTCATTTCTTTTCAAAATAGATTCCTCTTATACATGTATGTATATGTGTGTATGTATGTGTGTGTGTGTGTATGTATGTATGTATGTATGTATATGAAAATGATTCATTTAATTGTTCATCCATGATTCGTCCAATTTCGGCCAACTTAGCCTCCAATTTGCTCAATTCTTCGACCTAAATTTCTATGAAATCACAACGCTAGCAAACAACATCAAATCATAACATCCAAACATAGAATAACAAGTAATTTCATCCAATCAAACATGCAATCCATCAAAAAAGACAAACAAATCAATTCCTAACATAAATCTACATATAGCATGAATATATGAGCACAAGCAAGGGTGATTTCTAATCAATCTAAATCATATACATAGTTTAACATGTAATTAAAGTTAGAAAAGGTTTTATGGCAAAAAATCGATTTAAAACATGTTAAATCCTATGGTTCTACCACATAAACATGCATAGTATAGTGAGAAGGCATAAACCACTCACCAATTACCAAATTCGATCAATATGAATGTAGATCCAATCCGGATAGCAATGGAATGCACTTCAAATCAAGCAAATCGATGATCTATATCTTCTAGTTGATGATCTAATCACTAATTAACAATCCAATTGGATTTAGAGAGAAATTTAGACGAATTAGGATAGATTTAGGGCTAATAAGAGTTTAGACCTGGTTTAAAATAAGAGGGAAAGTTTTCATTTAACTCCTACATCTCTTATTTATAGTGATTCTCTAATTAGACTAATGGGCCAAATAATGAGCTTCACTAATTACACACTAATTCTGACTAGCAGTTTATAAAACTTAAAACAGGCATAACTCCCTAGCCGTAAGTTCGTTTTTCTATTATGACCACTCTACGAAATGGGAAACCATCATCCTGAAGCAATGAACTGGTTTGAGACCTTAATTTAACTTCTATTAAAATTTATAGCCCAAACAATATTTTTAAGGTCAAAATGGTCACATAGAAATTTGGAAAAAATTGTAGGTGTGTAAAATGTCCCTGCAAGTCGTGTCCCGAAAGTATAGAATTATACAACCTCATCGGATAAAATAAAAATATTTTACGATCTCTTGATACGTAAAATACAGGTTGTTTCATTCTCTCCCCTATAGGAATTTTCCCCCAAAATCCCCAAACAAGCCAAAGTATAAGCAATCATGGTCATCCTGCATGCCTAACAAACATAAGTAACCATCACCCACATATTAAACAAGCAACCATGCAATCAATAGTATAGTTAATCTATCCTAGCATTCGGAATACTAGCCTATCAAATATAGTATACAATGGTGAAAGTAAATACGATAAACGATGGGTCTTACCATTCAAAGAGCTGCAAATAAGAAGTCCTCGTGCTCTCTTCCATCTCCCACGTACAATCATCCTCACTTCCGCTCAGTTGTACCTTAATTATCTTCACTGTTTTTCTCCTAAGCTGCTTCATACCGTACCCAATAATACAAAGCGGCCTACGAGGTATAGAAACTTTTGGTTCTACGTCAACATCTTCTAGCTGATCCGGTGTGATCATCACACCTGAGTTGTGCACAAACTTCCATAGATAAGAGATATGAAAAACGTTATGCACGTCTGCCATCTTCTGAGGAAAGTTGACCCTGTATGCTAGCTTTTCGATTCTCTTGACTATCGGAAAAGGACCTATGAATCTTAGTGCCAACTTCCTCTTTCTACCAAATAAAACTACATTCTTTAGAGAAGAAACCTTTGCAAACACCATTTCTCCAATAGAAAACTTTAACTCTCTTCGTCTCTTATCCGTGTAGCTTTTCTATTGATCCTGAGCAGCTTTCATTCATTGTCGAATATCTCAATCTTCTTCGAAGTCTCTCTAATCATATCTAGCCTAAGTATCAGTTTCTCGACCACTTCCCACTAACATGAAGGAGCGTTATATGGTCGGCCTTACAATACTTCATATGGAGCCATACTAATACTCGATTGATAACTGTTATTGTATGCAAACTCTACCAAATGCAAATGATCATCCCATGATCCAGCAAAATCCATAATGCCTGCTCATAAGATATCTTCCAATATACGATTTATTATTTTGGTATGTTCATCTGTTTGTGGTTGATAAGTTGTACTAAGATGCATCTCCATCCCTAACGCAACTTATAAGCTCTTCCAAAACTCACTAGTGAACAACGGGTCTCGGTCGCTCCCAATGATCTTTGGCACACCATGAAATCATACTATCCATTTTACATACAATTCCGCTAGAATGGATGTCGTTTTACTTGATTTGACGGGTATAAACCTCATACTCTTTGTCAACCGATCTACTATGACCCAAATGCCATTATACCCTGCTCGAGTCCTTGGCAATCCATCAATAAAATCCATCGATATTTGCTTCCATTTCCATTTAAGAATCTCTGATGGTTGCAGCAATCCACTAGGTTTCCTCTGCTCTGCCTTTACCAACTAGCAGTTCATACACCTAGGGATGAATGCCCAAACATCCCTCTTCGTACCTTTCCAATAGTAAGTTTGCTTCATATATCGGTACATCTGGTTACCACCGGGATGAATAGTCAACCTAGAATGGTGACACTCTCTTAGCACTTCATCTCATAATCCATCAACATTGGTAACAAACAATCTTCCGTCTTTATGAAGCCAACCTTCTCGGTCGAGTTTGTATTGCTTCATATCTTCAGATTCTACTCCACTTTATCTTTATTATGATCTCCGCTAGCCTAGCATCTCGCTTCTGACTAGTACCGATCCTTTCAAACAGATTAGGTCAAATCGATAAGCTTGCCAATATTTCAGGTTCTAGCTCATAGTGAGGCCTGAAATCAAATCCAACAATATATTTCATATGCTTCCATTCCAAGAACATTGCTCCCAATCCAACATGTCTTCTACTTAATGCATCGGTAACTGCATTCCCTTTTCCTGGAGTATAGAAAATATTGAAATCATAAGAGACCAAGAATTCCAACCACCGTTGTTATCGAAGGTTGAGATCCTTCTGAGAAAAGGTACTTCAAGGATTCGTGGTCCGTAAACTGCTTAAACCTTTCACCCAACAAATAGTGCTTCCACATCTTCAAAGCAATAAAAATTGCCGTCAATTCCAAATCATGAGTTGGGTAATTCCTTTCATGCGGCTTTAGCTGTCGACTCACATAAGCGACGACCCTTCCTTTCTGTATTAACACCATACCCAATCCAACACCACAAGCATCAGTTTATACTATTAAATCTTCATTTCCACTTAGAATGGTCAACATTGATGCACTCGTCAATCTATCTTTTAGACTCACAAATGCATGTGCACACTTCACATCTCATACAAAAGTCTAATTCTTCTTCGTCAAATTGGTCAACGATGTCGATATCTTCGAGAAGTCCTTTATGAAGTGTCTATAGTGTCCCGCCAATCCTAGGAACATCCATGGCATTCTTGGGCTGATTCCAATCTTGGACCGCTGCCACCTTCACAGGTTCCACTGTTATACCCTCTCCCGACACGACATGATCCAAGAATCTCGCTTCTTCTCTCCATAAGTGACACTTAAAAAACTTCGCTCTCAACTTGTGCTTCCTCAATATCTTTAGCATAATCCTCAAGTGCGTCTTGTGCTCACTTCAGTTCTGGAATAGATTGGAATATCATCCATGAACACCAGCACGAACTTATTCAGCTGGTCTCTAAAACCCCGATTCATGATATCCACAAAGTATGCTGTAGTGTTGGTCAATCCAAATGGCATCACCAACCACTTGTAGAAATTGGACCACGTACAAAATGCAATAATAGGAACACTCTCCTTCGCTGCTCTCAACTGGTGAAATCCCATCGCCAAATCCATTTGGGAGAACACCTTCGCACCGTGCAGTTGATCAAACAAGTCATCAATGCACGGGAATGGATACTTGTTCTTCTTTATTACTTTATTTAGCTCATGATAATCCACACACAACCTCAAAGAGCCATCTGCCTTCATTGCAAATACTACAGGTGTGCCCCACGTAGATATGCTAACTCTTTTCTCAATAGGTCATTCACTTGCACCTTCAATTCATTCTTCTCTTTGGATGCTATACGCCTCAAAGGCATAACTATCGGTTTGGCTTCCTTCACCAAGTCTATCTGAAACTCGATCTCTCTATGTGGCGGTAATCCAATCACTTCCGTGAAAATATATGGATACTCTCTAATGATAGACACAGATGACAATCCCTCCTGTGGAACCTGAAGTGAATATAGAAAGCTAACCATCACTCCATCCTCTAGTAGGCAGCTATCACTACCGTTCGCCCATCCACATCCCCGATTGTCACCAACAGCTTCTTGCAATCCACTATGGCCGCATACCTCCTAAGCCAGTCCATACCCAAGATAATCATGAACCCAACAAAGTTCAAAATAAAATAATCACAAACCAAAGAACATCCATGACTCGATAAAAATAGGCCATGACAAACCATGCAAAGACTAGTAGAGCCTCCTACAGGGTTCGTCACGATTAGGGGCTGGTCTATTATCTCAGGTTCCAATCCCAATCTATATACTAGGTCACTGTAGATGAATGAATGAGAAGCACCGGTATTAAACAAAACTTGAACACGGACATCACTAATAGAAAGCATACCTTGAATGATGACTCTTTTCCCCTTCTCCTTCGTCGAGGGAGCACTCGACGAAGTCGGGACTGCATCTAAAGCATACACTTTCACTACCTGCTTATCCTTTACCGATTCTTGACAATTCTTCTTCAAATGCCCAGGCTTGTCATAGTTGTAACATTTCCTCTTCTCACTCGTCTTGCAATCTTTAATCAAATGACCCTTTTCGTTGCATCCAAAGCAAGTAGGTTCTCATTTGCCTTTCTTCTTACCACCCTTTCCCTGGGACTGCTTTCTTTTTCTGTTCCACTGCTTCTTGCCTTCACCGTCTTGTTGCGGCTTTTGCTCTTCTTTCTCGGTAGAAACAACAATAGTAGTCTTAGCCTTAGGGTACAAACTCTCATGGCAAAGCGCCTTCTCTAAAGCTTCTCAAACTGCTCAACTATATGGTCCAATAGCTTTTTTCCCAAGTTGTCATCCAAACAAATGATGAATTTCTAATTCTTCGTCAATGGAGTGTCGATAAACGACATCTCATACTTAGATAAAGCATCAAATTCTGCCACATATTCAGAAACTGTCATCTCTCCCTATTTGAGATAAGCAAAATTTCTAAACAGAACAGACTTCTAAGCGGTTGGAATAAACTTATCCTCGAACCTTGCCTTAAACTGATCCCAGTTGAACTGATCCTCTAGGGTAGCAATAGTAATAGCATTCCACCAATTAATGGCTCGACCCTGTAGCTGTCTCGAAGCCAACTTTCTTTTCATAGCATCTTCCACCTCCATATCACTAAAGATGGGCTTGCAAGTATCCATCCAACCTTGTACTTCTATGGCTGACTCCATCCCTTGGAATGACTTCCTTCCAATAGTAGAATAATCTTGTTCAGCTTGGCGAAATCAACCCTAAGCGCTTGCATGGGAGCACCTGCCCCTATCACCACTCCAGGAGCATTCCTCATCATATTAGCCATCATAGCATTGAACATGGCTTGGATATCAAGTGTAGCAGCTCCTGCTCCTTCCTCTACTCATAGAGCAAAATTCCTCACTGCATTCCTTATATGCCAACTCATTCTTATTTGTAATAAGAATGATCAGTCTCTCATAAAGAAAACTGTGTCCATAGTGCTCATGTGCATGTGACTTATACTATAATATATATTATTATATAGCTTTGAAAACCAAACTTATAACAAATACGCTCCCTCTCGTATAGATATATACTCTCGATTCAGTCTAAGGCAATAACAGCTTCCCTATCTCTACTCGATCATGGTATCAACTCCAGTTAATCCTGTAACCAAAGCACTAATACCAAATGTGATGACCGCCCTATACCACCGGCGCCAATAGTATACAAATAGTGCGTTTTGTCATGCCCGGCTGATATAAGACGATCATCAGGATTTAGAATGAACAAATGCAGTATATAACCTGTCGTATATATCACAACGCATGGAAAAAATATAATATTACATATACAATAGAAGAGATGGTAATAACAATGTGAACAGACTATCATCATCAGAGCATAATATCTACTGAATTATACATCAATAGTAGATTTTATACAAAAGAAACAAACTTAACAACCGTCTCAAATAAAAATGGTAAGCAGTCACTGCTAAAGCTCCCCAGTGTTGCACATCGGAATACGCGTAGACTCCATATATGTATATAATACGAGATAGCTCCATCTAGCTCGTCCTCCGAACAACTACTGCGTCACCTAGACCTGATATCTAGTCTACTCATTTAAGATTACCCGAGATGATGAGAAATAAAGCATAAAACCTTAGGTCAGACAACAATCTGGTGTGAGTGATAAATGAGACAAAATACTATACAGGTAAATATGGTAAGGAACAAGTGCACGAACAGTACATGACCCATCCCTGCAACCAAAGAGTTAGCATATAATACTATAATATGCTACTTTACAATATCACAAAGATATACCACAAACCAAATAAAGGATATTTGTCTTCTAGATATTCCTTTCTTCAATATCTACTTCCCCTGATACCTATGAGTGATATCCTACAAAAGAAAGAAACCAAAGCAACTATAGGATCTATTAAACAATCTTAAATATCACGCCATGTGCTTTGAATGTATGATAACTTGTATAACCCCCAAGCCAGTGACTAATGGAAATCTGATTCTCTATTGTACTCTCGTATCTCGCAGCCCAAAGCTGGACACTAGACCCAAAGCTACAGGTCTAAGGTATACAGGTCCCATCATTGACCCATGGGCATCCCTACTTATAATACACTTACTTCGAGTATAACTGAAAACTCTCCAAGTCATCAACGATCCCTTAGCATTTACACCTAAGCCCACCTTTGCTCCATTTAGATTCTGAGCCCTTCTTGCTTAATTCAGTTTTCATTATTCACGAGAAACCCTTCCACATTCCCCGATCCTACGGCTCCCTCCTTTTCGAGCCACCATTTTCGAAACGTACTCCCAACACGAGCCAACATCCGAAGACCATAGTTTTTCATCATACTATTATATTGTCATCCAATCTGATATAAATGAGCTAACACCTCCAGCACGATCCATAAAAACTCTACAAAAGTCCTCAGAAGTTCCACTGTCATTGGACTCTCCTCCTTAATTCGGTGTCGAGTTAAGCCCTTAACTCGGGCCTGAGTTAAGCCTTAGCCATATTTTGGTCCAGTCTCCCTTGTTTCTTCTAGTACTCATCCTCCAGATGCCCTAGACCCCGACTCATTCCTCTTTTGATAACTCGATCCCAATCCAAAGTACCACTTCCAAGTTCTAGAGATAACTTGTCATCACCTCCTATACTTAGCCAATTTCCTTCACTTTGCTATGGAATATCTCATCTAGCCAAGCTTTAACCTTCCATGCCAACTACCGACTCATAGGAGTCACCCCCTTAACTCGGGGCTGAGTTTAGCCTTCAATTTCAAATGAAGTGTGACTTATCCCATAGCTTCCCACCATGCTACGGAGCACATCCACCAAGTTTCGTCCAATTCCGACCAATTAGCCTTTGATTTGCTCAATTCTCCGACCTAAGTTTCTATGAAATCACAACACTAGTATACAACATCAAATCATAACATCCAAGTATATAATAACAAGTAATTTCATCCAATCAAACATACAATCCATCAAAATAAGATAAACAAGTCAATTCCTAACATAGATCTACAAATAGCATGAATATATGAGCATGAGCAAGGGTGATTGCTAATCGATCTAGATCATATACATAGTTTAACATGTAATTAAAGTTAGAAAAGGTTTTATGGCCAAAAATCGATTTAAAAAATGTTAAATTCTATGGTTCTACCATATAAACATGCATAATGTAGTGAGAAAGCATAAACCACTCATCAATTACCAAATTCAATCAATATGAATGTAGATCCAATTCGAACAGCAATGGAATGCACTTTAAATCAAGCAAATCGATGATCTCTATCTTCTAGTTGATGATCTAATCACTAATCAATAATCCAATTGGATTTAGAGAGGGATTTGAAAAAATTAGGATGGTTTTAGGGCTAACTAGAGTTTAGACCTAATTTAGACTAAGAGGGATAGTTTTCATTTGACTCCTACAGCCTCTATTTATAGTGATTCTCTAATTAGACTAATGGACAAACTAATGGGCTTAACTAATTACACACTACTTCTGACCAGCAGTTTATAAAACTTAAAACAGGCATAACTCCCTAACCATAAGTCCATTTTCTATTATGACCATTCTACGAAATGGAAAACCATCATCCTGAAGCAATGGAACTGGTTTTGAGACCCTAATTCAACTCCCATCAAAAGTTATAGCCCAAACAAGGCTTTTAGGGCCAAAATGGTCGCATAGAAATTCAGGAAAAATCGTAGGTGTGTAAAACTCTAGAAGTCATATCCCAAAATTATAGAATCATACGACCTCATATAAATAAAATAAAATATTTTACGATCCTCCGATACGTAAAATATGGGTCGTTACAATTAGCATAGCCTGTAAGTTTGTAATCATAGAGAATGTTAATTTACATCTCATTGTCACTTTGTGCATCGATTACCATAGCCTGTAAGTCATAATTCAAGTACAAAAGTGCAAGCTTTTATCCTTGTTAATTTACATTTCATTGTCACTTTGTGTTATCTCGCTATATTGCTAAAAGAATATCACAGACCAAGTTACAGTTATCCAATTAATAATGGGCACAAAAGCCTAATTTTAAACATTTATTTCAACCGTACATTTTAAACATCAAAATTGTTGTGTAATATATATTCAAATGAGCCTAATTTTTTTAGAGCTGATCTTAATTATGATATGGACATATCCTTAAAAAATTATATCTATTTGAAGTTTATATGTATCTATATATGCATTGCAGTTTTAAACATATCCCTAAAATCCATAGGAATGACATCATGTGGGAACTATAACTGTAAATATATAGAGAATGAAACAAGTGTAGTTTCCAAGAATAGGGCTACTTTTTCTGAAAATCCTAAAATGGAAAAACACTTCCTTGAGTTATGTGTGAGAGAGGATACTACCCGTGGACATAAAGGAGCTTCACTTCCATTAGATTCGTGGAAAAGATTAGAGAAAGAATTCAATACAAAATGGGGTGTCAACTACGAAAATAAACCATTTAAAAATTATTATACTTATTTAAGAGACGATTATACGCTTTGGATAAATATGATTGGATTATCTGGGCATAGATTTAATACTGAGACGAACACCATACTTTGGCCCCCTGAAAAATGGAATGAGATCATTTAGGCAAGTCCATTGCATATTTTGAAATAATTATTAACAATAATTTAATTAATATTTTTTAGGAACTCCCCGTTACAGAGGACCTCCGGGAGGGACGGTGGACCGATCAATTCCAAGGAGGGGATTAAGTTGTGTGTGTTCACTTCAACTCATGACACCTATAACTTATAACCCCTAAGCTATGCGGTTATAGCCCCGCTAAAGCCCACTAAATCCCCTTTATAGCACATAGTGCTCTTTGACCGCTACGCTATTTCAGTTTAGCCCCAGTGAACAGTAGATTCGCTTTAAACCCTGCTATTTTCCGCTATAACCGCTAAATCAAGGATTTTTAGCTCTCGCTTTAGCAACATTAATATAAAAAGGCTGATTCGACTAGTTCTCTTTTAAGCCAAATCAATAAAGTTAGGGTAAATTTCTAATTTCAATGCATAAGTGCTCAATATAAGTTAGAGACCTATTAATCAGTAAATCTGAACTGCATAAATCATAATATTCTTCGGTTTTATTATATAAGATTAAACAATATTTCTTTTTCCTACACAAATGATGTAAGAATGAGAGTGAATTAACTTTAAATATTTGGTTTTGTATCTAATGAAGCTTTTTTCACCTTCGCTACTTTCTGCCATATTCATGCTTTAGCCCTGCTATAACTTTTTGCACCTCTACCGCTATGGAACTAGTAAATGCTTTAACTACACAACCCTCATGGTGCTGTTTTTTACGAGAAGTGTATGCAAAGCAAAGCTCGAACCTGCGTCTATTACTAAACTTAGGCACCCCTTTTTCCATTACGCCACACATGTAGACAATTTAATTAATATTGTTGTATTTGTATATTGATTTATCATATGTACCTTCAATACACAGCAACATCTCAAAGCCAGAAAATTTTGAAATAATCCTTAAGAGAATGTTGAGATGTTAAAGGTGATTTTTGAAGCTACACTTGAAAAAGGAGAAAATGCATGGTCATTTGCATCAACAGAACCACCCCCTAATACAGGTAGTACCCAAGTGGATAATAGCGTACCAACATCAGCTAATGTAGAAGTAGAAGAAACTCGCATGTCTGCTTATGTGGATGATGAGTTTTTTGATGGGATTGATGTTAATGAAGAGCATGACAGTTCGTTTAATGGAGAAACAGATTGAAGAACTAGTTGGTGTTCTAAAAGAACAAATTAACAAGGAGGAGACTCATAGGGGACCTTCACCGAATGACGTAATTATTGCTTTTAAAGAATTGAAGAACATGAGTGTTCTATCTCAACACAATTATATCAAAGCGAAAGTGTTATTTGTGAGAAACCAGAACTGAAGATAGCATTCATGGACGAAGAGAGTATAGTTAACAAAATTGAGTTCTTGACTTATGTATTAGGCATATATATATATATGATGTTTGATAATAAATGGGAACAAGATGGTGTTGCTAAGTTTAATTTCTTTAATAAATAATTTGACAAACTATAATAGTTATGTGTATCAGTTAACATGTTATATGTATCTCCACATGTTTTGGTAAATAAAACGTGCATTCAATATTTTCCTAGGGTTTCGCTTATGCGTGTACTAAATGCAAGTTGCAGTATGTTTTAGGATAATGCATCACAATTTTCGAATATTCTAACTTTTATTTTCTCAAATTATAGGATGATGTCAAAAAAATGGTTATGGGTGAAATTGTTGGCACTTTTACTATTTCTTAAGACGAAGAATCGTAGAAATGTTCGACGACAAGTTTTAACTTCATCACTTTCTGGAAAAAAAGCATATGTAGGAGCTCATGAATGGTTCTTCTGTTGTGATGTATGATAAATTCAGAATGGATAAATCATCTTTTATAAAGTTATGTTGCTACTTTCGAGAAAAGAACTAGTTTCGAGATAGTAAGCATATAGATGTTGAAGAGAAAATGGCAATGTTCTTAACCATCATAAGTCATAATTGTAGAAATCGTATTGTAAGTGTTAGCGCCAAAATTGGTCACTAACACCCAAATCCAAATGAAAGCACCAAATCACAGTTACAGATCACAGATAGAATGTATGTAGAGAGTATGAATGTGAAGAACAGTGAAAATTAAAAAGAAAGCAGTAATAACACAGGATTTATAGTGGTTCAGCTGACTCCAGCCTACGTCCACTCCAGAAATTTCCTTTTTATTGATATCAGAATCAATTACAGTTACAATCCAAAGTTTTTAAAGCCATAATGGAAGATAGCCTTAACGGGGAAATAGGAGGAAAACAAAATGAAGATCCCCTTTTCTGAAGCCCCACATGCTGTATTTATAGACAAAGATAGGCTGGTTCCCCTGTGCAGGCCCATGACCAAGGCAGCTCGGCCCACAAGTGTTAATTCAAGCTGACCGACCCAGGCAAGCCGATCCACAGCCACCGACCCACATATGCGAACCCTGAATCCATTGGATGCTGACTCGGAGTAGACCTTAATCGTGGTCGAAGCAACTTAACCAACTTCCTGCGATGCCGACTGACCCACTACGGCCGAACCGCTTAGGGCCGACCCACACGTTCCAATTCCCTTGAGGTCGAACCCATCCATACCGAGCCACTTCGTCTCATCTTCCTTGACCAAGCTTATGTGACCGACCCACTAATTCTGACCCAACATTGCCGAACCACCTCAACCTAACTATCTTGGCCGATCCATACATGGCCGATCCATACATATTGGTCCATATATACTGATCCACGCAGACATGCCGAACCACATATGTATATCGACCCCAGAATAGAATGCCGAACCACAGATGTTCTCTCATCATAGCCGACCCAGCCCAGTCCCTTCCATGTCGATCCGATCCAAGATGCTGACCCAAGTATAATTCCATGCTGAACCCGAGTCACTTCAACCAAACAACTTCCAACCAGACCGAACCACCTATTGCCGATCCAACCAAATTGCACCGACTCTGAACGACCGACCCACATAGCCGAACTCCAATGACCAAATGCTCATGACCGACCCATGTTATGCCGAATCCCGGCTTTTTAATCATATTTATCATCCGTGATTGATCGTCTATCCATCGAGTTGACTCAAACCCATCGTATTCCAATCTCGACAAACGAGTTGTCGATTTAGTTAAATCCGCATGTCTACGGCCTTGCCAAAAGGCGGGTTAACATGTGCCCCCCAAAACATGCCTTGCTATTGAAAGCTGTGTTTTGAATAGCTTTTGATCCGTCATCCAAAGTCCATATATCATCCATAGCCATACCATCCGATCCATAATCCAATCCATTTTATCCAAGTGTCGTTGCTGTATTCTTATTCAAATCCACAACTGCTCCGAGTCGATATCTGATCCCTATCCAGTGACCTAATCCTTATCCAATTCCACATCCATCCGAACCCGATAACCAATTTATAACCCATCCATATCCAATAACCAATAACTGAATCCATGACCTCTCCGGGTCGATACCCAAATCTAGAACCGCTCCGGGTCAGAGCCAATCCTTGGCCATTCAAAGCCGAAATCTGAGTCTGTAACCTCTCCAGGTTCTTGTCAAGCGCAGTCCACACTTGACGACCTGTGTTAAGTAATGTCATGGTGTTCCTGGTTCATTGTCCCTGAATGCCGAGTAATGCCGTGGCTTAAGTCCTAAGCCGAATCCTGGTCGCTTCGGACCCTTGCCGAGCATAGTCCATACTCGACGACCTGAAATAGTAACCGATAGATAATACGGGGCCTAAGTCCTAGGTCGAATCATGGTCTCTCCGGACCCTTGCCGAGCATAGTCCATACTCGACGATCTGAAATAGTAACCGATAGATAATACGGGGCCTAAGTCCTAGGCCAAATCCTGGTCTCTCCAGACCCTTGTCGAGCATGGTCCATACTCGATGATCTGAAATAGTAACCGATAGATAATACGGGGCCTAAGTCCTAGGCCGAATCTTGGTCTCTCCGGACCCTTACCGAGCATAGTCCATGCTCGACGACCTTTTAGCCAAAA
The DNA here is from genome assembly GCA_030737815.1 of Allium fistulosum. Lineage (NCBI taxonomy): Eukaryota > Viridiplantae > Streptophyta > Magnoliopsida > Asparagales > Amaryllidaceae > Allium > Allium fistulosum. Next base: position 1,377,975,545 of record CM060901.1, read on the forward strand.
ACCAGAGTAAAATCCAATCGAAATCCAATACGAAATCCAAATCAAACCAGAAATCCATATCAAAAATCCAAACCAAAAGGAAAACGTCCAAACCGAAATCCAAATCAGAAAACAAACAAAACTAGGAGTCCAAACCAAACCAGAAGCCAAAAAAAGGAAAAACGGATTTCACAAACCAGAGCGTCATGGTTTATCATCATCTCAGAGCATGCCTAGGGGTTGTCTCTGTCCCCGTACATGAGTAAGTGACTTAGCCGTCTACCTAGAGTTTGCTACTTATTCCATACCACCCTGATCAGTTGATGACCAACCGACCATCATTCCTGGGCCTCGCACTGTCGTTGTTTGAGGTAGACGGTGGCTTCTCCTGTTCCACCGCCGCATTCCGAGTTTTGACATATTGTCACAACTGACCATTCCTTACATGCTCCTCGATTATATCCTTTAGATGCCGGCAGTTGTTAGTATCATGCCCGTCCAGGTCATGAAAGAGACAATGCCTTCCCGATGCTCTTTTGCGTTCTGAGGGTTCCCTCCTTCCCGGCCTTCGATAAGGAAGGCGATCCCGAGTATCCATGTATATCCGTTCCAATGTCTGATTCAGTCATGTGTAAGTGGAGAATTTTGGTTCTCCCCAGCGCTTCCTCTTTCCTTTATCTTTATCTTTACTCGAGCTTTCACAGGACGGTTCTCCATCCTTAACCATGTTTACTTCCTTTGACCTCATATCCAAACATGCATCCTCTTGTCGAAGAAATCTCTCAACTTCGTGGAAGAATTCCCCGAGATCCATTGGTGGATCCCGTATCAACGATACTTTGAAATCTGAATCATCCCTGACTTCTGATACCGCCGTCATTAAAACCATTGATGGGTCTGGTCGATCCACCAAAGCAACTGCTGCATTAAACCGAGTTAAGAAAGTCCTGAGCGATTCATCCGCCCTCTGCTTAACCGACGTCGGTGTTATCACATTCTTTGGCCTTTTTATGTGAACTCGAAACTATTTCAAGAACCTATCCACCAGTTCTGCCCATGTTCTAATAGACCCATCCTCCAGCTATCTGAACCACATATCAGCTATATCGGTTTAGGTGCAGGGGGAAACACCAGGCCATAACCTCCTCTGATGTCCCGAGCACTTCCATATGCCTTGTGTACCTCATCAAGTGGTCAATGGGATCCGTCTTACTGTTGTATACTTCCAGAGTGGGCAGCTTGAAATCGGGTGGATTCCTAGCCATCCTCATGTTATGGGTAAACGGACTTTTGTTTACTCCCTCCGTGAATAGTTCGCCTGATAATCTCAGCTAATCCAGTGTTATCTACCAAGGGTTGCCCCCAATCTCCATTTCCTAACTGCCCTCCAAGTCCTTGAGGGAATTCTGGTACATACTCCTCGTCACACACTCTTGTATTCCTGTTGGCGCTGGGCTGCGCAGCGTTATCTGGTATCCCTCTATGGATTGGTCCAGTATTACCTGGTGGTGTGCCCCCGAGTCTAGGTCCATCCAGATTGATAGTTGTTTGCTGATTGGGGGCTGCCCCCTGTTGAACCACTCCATCTGCTTGCCTGTTGAGTCCTTCTGATCCAGCTCCATGGATCTGAGCTCCTGCAGCTCCTGCTATTCCTGCCTATCCAAATTGTCTAAGAAGTGTTTGCATCATTGCCTCTTCCCTTTTCATCAACTGCTCCTGCATAGAATCCATCATAATATGCATCTCGTCCCTAGTGATGTAGACGGATGCTTGATCTGACCCAGCCCCAGAGGAGGCCTCTTGACTTCCTTCTTGATTGCTCCTTTCTGTCACTTGTCTCCTTGTCGATGGCCTAACCATTGTTTCCCAGAATCCGAGTTCCTAAGCCTTTAAATCCAAAATCCAAGCTTCTGAATCCCTGAGTGCTAGCTCTCTTCTCAGTGAAAGCATCAAAATGTTAGCACCAAAATTGGTCACTAACACCCAAATCCAAATGAAAGCACCAAATCACAGTTACAGATCACAGATAGAATGTATGCAGAGAGTATGAATGTGAAGAACAGTGAAAATTAAAAAGAAAGCAGTAATAACACAGGATTTATAGTGGTTCAGCTGACTCCGGCCTACGTCCACTCTAGAAATTTCCTTTTTATTGATATCAGAATCAATTACAGTTACAATCCAGAATTTTTAAAGTCATAATGGCAGAGTAGCCTTAATGGGGAAGTAGGAGGAATACAGAATGAAGATCCCCTTTTCTGAAGCCCCACATGATGTATTTATAGACGAAGATATGTTGGTTCCCTTGTGTAGGCCCATGACCAAGGCAGCTCGGCCCACAAGTGTTAATTCAAGCTGACCGACCCAGGTAAGCCGATCCACAACCACCGACCCACATATGCCGACCCTGAATCCCTTGGATGCTGACTCGGAGTAGACCTCAATCGTGCTCGAAGCAACTTGACCAACTTCCTGTGATGCCGACCGACCCACTGCGGCCGAACCGCTTAGGGCCGACCCACACATTCCAATTCCCTTAAGGCCGAACCCATCCATACCGAGCCACTTCGTCTCATATTCCCTGACCAAGCTTATGTGACCGACCCACTAAGTCTGACCCAACATTGCCGAACTACCTCAACCTAACTATCTTGGCCGATCCACACATGGCCAATCCATACATACCGGTCCATATATACCGATCCACACAGACATGTTGAACCACTACATTATGTCGAACCACATATGTATACCGACCCCAGAATAGAAAGCCGAACCACAGATGTTCTCTCATCATAGCCGACCCAACCCAGTCCCTTCCATGTCGATCCGATCCAAGATGCTGACCCAAGTATAATTCCATGGCGAACCCGAGCCACTTCAACCAAACAACTTCCAACCAGACCGAACCACCTATTGCCAATCCAACCAAATTGCACCGACTCTGAACGACCGACCCACATGGCCGAACTCCAATGACCAAATGCTCTTGACCGACCCATGTTATGCCGAACCCCGGCTTCATAATCATATTTATCATCCGTGATTGATCGTCTATCCATCCAGTTGACTCAAACTCATCGTATTCCAGTCTCGACAAACGAGTTGTCGATTTAGTTAAATCTGCCTGTCTACTGTAACAACCCGTGATTGCGGTTACCAAATAATAAATTAAAATTGGGATTTTAATTTAATTGGAGCTATTAATGAATTTTTAATGTGGCTAATTTATTCAAAATGACTAAATTTTGAACAAATTAGCCACATTAAAAATTCATTAATAGCTCCAATTAAATTAAAATCCCAATTTTAATTTATTATTTGGTAACCGCAATCACGGGTTGTTACATCTACGCCCTTGCCAAAAGGCGGGTTAACGGTAAGATATCATTTTCAACATTCAGGTCAAACGATTAGCAAGTATTTTCATGAAGTTTTGACAGCCATGAGAGATTTTGCTCTAGAAATGATAGTCCCACCTGATTTTGATAAACCTACCGAAAATATACAATCTCATGTAAAACTACGACAAGGACCTTTTAAGGGTGCGATTGGGGCATTAGATGACACTTTAGTAGATGCAAATATTCCAATCCATGACCAAATTTCATTTCAAAGCAGGGTTCAAGGTAATTGCTTCCAAATGTCATGGATGTGTGTGATTTCAATATGAAATTTATATATGTAATGGCGGGATAGGAGCGTATAACTCATGATTCAAGAGTTCTCAACGAAATAATTCATAATCTTGCGAATAATTTTCCAATTCCTCCTTTATGCAAGTAAATTCAAATATTTTAGTTCTCTACTATTAATAATGAAAATTCAATCAATATGATTTCCACCGTGTCCTTTTGAAATTCCAAAAATACCCTAAATAGTACTAATTGTGATCACCCATCAATGGAATTTCATCATCGTTTGCGGCACCACCTTTCGACCACCTATTCATTATCGATTTGCATTTGACACTACCAACAAGACTACTTAAAATAATGGTGTTGTGACCACTAAAACTTTTGCACTTATAACCCACGTCCCCCATTAAATTTTTAGTGGTCACAACACCATCATCCCCCATTAAATTTTTATTAAATAAAAAGTAAATGCATTTGACAATTAGATGCACATACGTGCGATTTATACTAGTATTAATAATGTCAACATATCGACTTTAACTTCTTGTTTTAATACATATATGTACTAACTTTGTGATGCTGCTTATACAAATACTATAGGCTTTTTATCTCCTTATCGCAACGCACGTTATTGGCTGAAAAGTTATAGAAATAACGCCTCTACAAATATAAAAGAAAGATTCAATCATGCACATGCTCAGTTAAGAAATGCCGTTGAACGAAGTTTTAGGATACTAAGTCCTTATTTTAATTCAAATGCCTCCATACAAATTTTCTTGTCAAAGAGATATTGTGATAGCATGCATGGCAATACAATTTTCTACATCGTCTTCACTCAATGACAAGCAATTTTTGGAAGCAGAACAAGATGATGATACTGGAAATGTTTACGATAAAACAATGGAAATGATAATCAAGAACCGCCACAAGCTCCACCAAGTCATGGTGAAGAATTTTCATCCGAATCGCAAGCTTTTATCTCGAAATTACGTGATCAAATTGCCTATCTTTTTTGACTTGTAAATTTATTAGTTTTGCTAATAAACGAGTGGAAAATGTGTTTTTTAAATACTTTACAAGATCGTTGAATAAATTTTTGAGTTTAGTTTATTAAAAAAATTATTGCATGTATAAACAGCTTTCAAATAATAAACAACGAAGAGCAAATTTGTCAAACAAAAATATATTACAATAAAACAAAATTTTAATCAACAAACAATCAAACGGCGGCATTTCAAATATTCAACATTGAACGTTCAGCTCTACTATTCAGCAGTAAGCATTCAGCCATTTTAACAAACGAAGCCTAAGTTTAAATACGCTTGCACAAGTTTAAGAGAAAATATTCAGTAAACTTATCAAACTTGTAATGACAACAATACATGAGTTCAGCCTCTTAGCAGCTTAATATATTATTTTTGCAACAGCATAACTCAAAAGAATTTACACATTGTTCAATGCATTACATTACATAACATAAACGCTCTTGCTAAATTGTTCAGTGCTCAATGTTCGGGCTTTGACATCAAAAATATAAAAGGAAACCCTCCCACCATTTATATTTTAGGCTTGGGAGAACTAAGAAAAATATATATCTACAAAGTAAATGCACCATCATTGAAGCAGCTAGCTAATCAACGCTTAACAGTCACCACAATGAAAAACAGTGCTACTAAAACAATTGGTTTTTGGAGCGATCTTTCGAACTCCTCCATTTTCATGAAGAGCACGAATTGTGAGAGGAGAAATGTATATTCTCTCCATTACATTGACTTTAGGAGCATCTACAATCGCCTTAGGAGGAGACAATGCCCATTGCATTCCCCATATAGCAAGAGGACGCATGTAAATTAGTGATCGGTAGTGTCCATCAGTTGTCCATGCTTCAGGTGTCTGAAACCAGTACCTGAGTTCCCACAAAAGATCGTATCTTTATTTATATATAAAAGTAGGGTTTTCAAACTGGAATTCAAGAAATCATAATGTTCAAATTTTAAATGGAATCCGGACTCGATCATGAATTCTAGATTACACGGATGCATATTCCAATGTTTCTGTATATTTCTGCGTTGATTTTTTTTCCCCTTCATATAGGTGATTAAATGACATTTAAGCATGTAAAACATCAATTCTTCTTCCCATATCAACAATATATATGTTTAAAACTGATTTTAATGATTGAACTTCTACATTTAAAACTAAAATTTGGTTCTCTTGTTTCATCCCTATTTTGGTTTTGAAACAATAAATTTTGAAACATGTATTCATACAAATATCATCCTATTTTTATTTTGGAACTTGAATACAATAATTCAATTACAATTTTAGTTTAGCTTTAAATCGGAATTCAAAATTCAAATTGTAATTGGAGAGTCGGATTCAAAAGGGATTCAGATCTCAAAATTAATACGAGTAAAATCGTAATATGGAAAATTGGTGAATGCATTTGAGCCTTTGCGCAACTAACCAAGATTGTTCAATCCAAAATTGGATTTTCTATAATTCTGGTTTATTATATACATAAATTTTCAGGGAAGTATATATAAGCAGTAGGAGACCATGCTCTATAGAGTTTTTCTACAACATTCACCGTATCTTAACATTTCTAGCAAATGCTAAGATGACAGACTAAAGAAAGAGATTAATTCATAGGATGGGACGATGACAAAGCAAGTTGGTTTAAGTAACAACGTATCGTTGGAGTTCAAATCCTCTAACCACAAACCTAGTGTTCCCCTGTGCCCACAACATCCTAACAATTCATTATTCCTTTATATTTAACGTTAATAATTTTACTAATTTGATTTTTAATGGTGTGTATCTGATGGGGCACATGAGAACACCCAATTTGGGGAGAGAGGATCTGAACCGATATTGTTGTGATGAGGTAACACAAAGCATCACGATAGATATCATTTAAAGTTCATATAATGCTCACCCGAACCCTTCATCCGACCATCCAGCAGTAAAAATACCTTCAGCAGTAGTAAACGCTTGCTGCTCCATGCCAGCAAGAAGCATGGTAGCAGCTACACCATAAGTCACCCCAGTCCATATCTCTCTCGACTGCATACACGACTCATCCACTTTACCATTCGGATGCATTCCATTCACCGCTCCCATCCTTCCACCGCCAACTTTCATCACATTGAAATCAAATATTTTCTGAAGAGTGCTTCTAATTTTACCCTCATCAAAAAGCGAAGGCAAACCAGAAGAAGCAGCATACCACTGTCCAGCAAGCTGATCAGCCTGGATAGACCGACTATTACTACTTGTTCCGCTATCGTAATTGAAATACGAACCATTCCATAACTTCGATTCTACTGCTAGCTTGGCTTTCAAAAATTTAATGGTGTATTTTTCAGCAAATGCATGATCACCTAATCTATGTGCCATAGTAGCTGCAGCTTGTAAAGCAGATAGCCATAATATACCACAATATGCACTTACGCCATGAACAGTCCATGCATCGTAAGTTTGATCGGGGAAGCCATCGTTTTCTATTAAGCCATCATCATCTCGATCGAATTGCTCCATGTATTCCATGGCACAACAGACTGAAGGCCATACTTCTCTACCAAATGCCATATCACCAGTTGCTGCAAAATCTCTGTACACTTGAAGCACAAATTTAGGGTTCAGATCCTTCCATTTACTTGTATCATGTATGTTATATGCATTCATTTCATGCCATGGGTCGTGAGTTCCTAAATCATGGGGTACTGAACCTTTTACTTTACGAATTCCCCAGTTACCATCTGCCAAGAACTTGACTTTTCTTCTGTCTTCAAATAAAACAGCTTTGGCAAAATCACGTTGAATGCTTAGTTCAATTTTTGGGAAAAGGTCGAGAAGAGCAAAAGAGGCATAGAAGTGTACGTCATATGTGTTCCACATTACATATTCAATTCCTTCTAGGTATAAAAACTTTCCTACGTTTTCGTCTGATTCATATTGTGTAGTTTCTGGGCTGCTATCTTTCTCGTTATCTGATAGTTCATGAGATGTGTCCTCATCGTCGTTATTTGCCACCGAAACGGTAACTGTTTCTTCTACCACAGTTGGCATGCTATTTTTTACTGATCCGGATTTTGAAACTTTTTGGGTTTTCGTTTTCTTCTTGGACTTTTTAAGTGTTTCATCAACAGAAGGAGCTGCACCATCTGCAAAAAGTAAGATACATGCATCACTGAAGGTAGGTTAATAAAATATGGGAAGCTGCACAAGAACTTGGAATTCAATGCCTTGTGGTAAATATCGATGATCATGTTAAATGAATTGCATAGTTATCCATTTTTTATGGCTAAGATCAAACCATCCAAGGATCATGCAAGACATGATACTTGCATAAGAAGTTTTTATCATGAAAAAAAAAAAACAAAGGCATGGTCGTAGCCTTCAATAAAAATGTGGTGAAAAAATAAACCTGTCCAGACTGTTCCCCCAGCAACCAAAAAGTAAAGCTCATTGAAAAGAGTAAACTTGTACCTGACAATAAGGAAACATTTTTCTGAAATCAGAATGGAAAAACAAAAAGCACTAAGCATTACAGAATTTTGTGTGCCTGCATGTGCAAAAAAGCCATATTAAAAGAGTATTGGACATCACCACAGCCCAATGAACATCTTGGGCTATGATAGTGTATAAATGCAGTCAAACAACATATATACTTGTAGCTATAAATTTCCCAAGTGCTACAAGATTTAGAGCATGAAAACAAAGAAATAGGTATAAATAATGTTAATTCAATCCATTGGGTGTGCTTAGATAGGTAGGCTGAATATGATGAGTTCAAGGTAACTCCGGGAAACAGCCAGGTGCTTTAAAACATGAAATTTACTTGGTAAATTGTTGTATCTAGAAACATTAAATTTATATTATATAATATCAACTTCATTTATCCTTAAAGAAGCATTTTTTTTTTCACCATTACGCAATACCATTCAGGAAGCTTTTCATCAGTAAGAATAGGATTTTGCCATTTCTCAATTTCTTCCTCCCACCATTTGTACTCTGAGAATTAATTTAGACACAGTATATGACTACACAATTTGAAATGAATTGGTAGAAGATTTTAATGCTTTAGCTACTGGAGAACAGAAAATAGTAAATCAGCATGGAACCATACTTGTCAATGCATCATGCACTAAATCCACAGCTGACCTTTCAGAAGTTCCATAGAATTCTGTGTACCGCCTGAGAGAAAGACATGATCCAAATATATTTTCCTAAGAAAATGGTAGCATATCATGAATCAGAAAACTTTAGACCATGATGAGAAGAATTTACCGATTATAAGTGCATCCCTTTTGAAATTTAACTTTAGGAGAAGACCATGCTAAAGCAAATGCAACAGTACATATTCCATGAGGTTCGACCCAAGTAGATGCTGAAACGGCTGCACAAAGCGTATCTCCTTGCATTGAAGGTCTAGTGGGACCAGAATTAAAATTTTCTCGCCCAAAATGTCCATCCTGAAGACATTAGCACCAATAACGAAATGCACTGAGCAAATTTTTTAAGAATGTACTGCATGCCATAATCCTTCCTGTTCAAAATCACACACACATACATGATCCCCCATCCTTTAAATCATCTTTTCATCTCCCTCCGTCTTTCTAGTCTTTCTATGCAAAGAGAAACTCGTCTGAAAGTGATTTTTGTGCAAATGTTCTTTTTGCTAGTAAGATCATCTATGCAAAAATTTGAATCAATTCAAAACTTTTGGCCCCTTCAAAATGACATAAAATATTGACTTATTTACGACAGTTCATATGGACTTATGACTTAGAAGGGGATAGAAGTTTTGAAATGATTCAATTTTTGATGTTCTTGCTAACAAACACAACATATCTACAAAAAGGTAGAGAGGGGATGAAAGACGGATTTGAAACCAACAACCCCCCCCCCCCAAACACAAAAAAAAACCCACACACAAACACAGAGAACATTTTAATTTATTTATCAAAGTTATATGTTAATTATAGTTTTGGTAGCCAATAAGAGGTGGAAAATAGGAGGGCTTCTCATTAAAAAATGAAGAACTTTTGTCAGCATATGCATATGCGCGCACGCGTAACCCTTAAATGAACAGTCAGGCGGGAGTGTACACTGTAGCTTTCAAAACTCAATGCTAGAGAAATGAAGCAATAATCAAAAGAAGTCGAGATTTGAACTCAACAACAACTTTTCGATATGTATGTATGCATAACCCTTAGATGAACATTCAGGCAGGTGTATAGAGTATAGACTACAGTTTTCAAAACTCAACGCTAATCAAATGAAACAATAATCAAATTTGAAAGGATGGGGTGTAGGTGGGTTTGGGGAAGAACCCATAGGAAGCCAAGATTTAAAAGACATGGCAATGTACTCAGATAAACCAGAAGTGTATGTGATAGCGTGCAATTCACAGTGCATGAAAGGCATAAAACCAAATTTTGATCAGTTACCTGCACCATAGTAGCCCACATATCACTAGCTGATACGCCATGCTCCCCAGAAAGCCCAAAAGCTGGCAACACAGTTACACTCACGTTTTGGGTTTCACAAGCAGCAATTGCATAAGTGACTGGAGGATTGCCCTTCCTTGTCCTGCATTATATACCAACAAAATAAGATATGTGTATCATACTGAGGTGAGAACATCAACAACAAAATGCGTATGCTGTTTGATTTCATGTCAAGGAAGTTAGAGATAAGTAGGTTGACTTATATTCTAATCTACATGGATGATTTGGTGGAACATATGTAGTAAGCACGCCCATGGTCACGAGAATGACCTAAAGCAAAAGAGAGAATGAACTAAATAAAAACAGGATTGACAACTTGCTTGTGATGTAGAAGCACCCCTGACACTCCATCGTCTCCACTGCAAAAGAAAAAGGATAACAATATGTATGTGAACCTCAAACAATAACGTTCAAATCTTAAAATATGCATCGTGAGGTTGTACTAACATGAATGGCTCATTGACATGATCTCCAGACAGATGAGAAACTCCTCCAATTGAGTTCTGTATTAATTAGTAAAGTTAACTCATTCTGATTGGAATTAGTTTGGAAAAGGTAGTGTAAAAATTTGAATATGGAAATCTGCATACCGCCCAAGTCAGAAGTAAGCTGACTTTTGCCCTTTCGCGTCCAGTGTTCACTAACTGAAGTAGATAAATGATAACTCAATATGATGATGAATTCAAATGTAAGTCCATATATTGTAATATCATCGTTCGGATAAAACTAAGTTTAGAAACCAAGTACTTAAACTAAAGAAGTATTTGACATGTCAACCAGCATCCACCAAATTAAATTACATCATCCAAGTATGAGAGGCAAGGTATTAACATGCCAAATCTCCTGATGGATTATTTTACAGAGTGTGTGCGCGTGCGCGCGCATACAATTTGCCTTAAAACAACTTTAAGAAAATCACTAACTCCAATGTTGTTGGCATTAATTCATCGAGAGGTGTATAATATCTAACTTTTCAGCATAAAATCAGTTTGAACATGAACATCACATACTCTATACTGAACTACTTATATGCATGACCTACCACAACTCCAAAAATGTCTCAGTTTAATTTTGGTCTATAAAATTTGTAACATTTTGGTTCGTTTTGTCAATTTTGAAAGTCCTGGTAAAAGTTCCAGTTTCGGACATCAATGATTGATTCCAAATATAATATAATAGTAAATGGTTTGAAACTCAATAAACAACCATAGGATTTTGTAATAAACATGATTAATTACGGATGATACTATTTACACTCACTTGAACACTTCTCTCACTCATTTATCCTCTCACCCAATCAAATACTTCATTCACCCACCAACACCCACTTTTACTTAGTTTTTTTATTTTCTCATAACATTAACTTAACTTTTCCCCTCTCTCCCTCTCTTCAGACACAAGTATAATCTTGTGTCGTGTGTTCGTGAAATAAATATGTTCTTGTGTCTTGTGATGGATGTTAAGTTAATTCTGTTATTTTGTGTTTAGTGACTAGTTCGTGTTTGTGACGTAAACTTATAACCCTGTACTGAGTTAATCACTCACACTTCTATCTTTAATCCATGAAAATAATTGTTATTTGCTGTTAGGATTGAATTGGATGATTTGTTGTTGAATTGAATTGGTTGTAAATTGATTGTAAACTTGGATGATTGTGGTGTTGTTGTTCGCTGAAAATTTTCTATGAAAATTACTGCAGTAAAATAGCAATATTATGGTGTAGGATAACCCAAAACGGCTCATTCTTTTTGCGGTAGTTCAAACGATGAAATAAAAATTTCTACATTTGATTTTTCCATGGTCATTCTTTTTGTTTTAATATAATGTTTCATCAATAAATATGAATCCAACTAATTTGGTTATGACAATGGTGTTATTGACTTTAATCATAGGTAGATTTTAATTTTTTCGTAAATTATCTAACCTGAGCTAAGACTAACATAGTAAAGAAAAATTTGTAATTCAAATTTGATGCTATTGTAAACTTAGTAAAGAACCTTTATTATTACTTCAATAAAAAATATCCGATCTTTATTACTTGTGTTGTTGTTTCAATAAGAAAAGAAAAAAAAAACGATGAAACCAATTGTAATAGAAAACAGTATGATATAGTCAATTATATTTAGTTATCATTAGCATTCAAATATAAAATCAATGGTCACAGAAATATTGATTTACATACGTATTCTAAATATTAAGTCAACTTATCAACTCCGGTATAAAATTGATAAAATATTTTTACTTATATTGTTTATCTCATTTTTTACCACTAACTAATGGTTGTGATGATGGAAAATAATTATGTTTGAGGTATACATTTTATTTTATTTTTATGTCGCTCGGTTACACATAATTGATTGTGTTTACTTTTAAACTCTCTTCTAAGTTTAAGATGGGTGTTTGAAGTGATTTTTATGATTTAATTTTATTAAATATTCAAGTGGCATTGGTGAGTGTTTAGGTGGGTGTAAATAGTAACACCCTTAATTATACCATCAGCTGTAACTGACAAGGGATACTTTGCTTACACTTGTAAAAATAGATAACTTACAGTGTACACAAACACAGCTGTAGGAAGGCTGCTTTCCCTGTAATTGTGAGGTATAAATGGTGATATTTGTCGACAAGATATTTTGAGCTCTGGGTCAGGTTCGCCTGTATAAAAGAAAAGTTGAAATGAAAATATATAGCAAGATCAAGTCAATAGTCCACATATATGTTCAGACATTGATAAGTATAACAGCCAGTGACCAAAGCTTATTTACCATCATAAACAGTCCAAGCCCGGGGAAATAAAGCATGGTATGTTGAATGTTGACCGCTCAGGTTCCAATCCCATGACGATATCCCCTTGTCGCCAGATTTCCTTCAACAAAACAATGAAGTAAATAAAAACAGTAAAATGAATACTTCTCTTCAAGTGATAACTGATAAGTAAAGGTTGCTTAATAATGGCTCATATATGTATAACCAAACTGATTTCCTTCAACAAAACAGTGAAGTAAATGAAAACAGTAAAATGAGTACTTCTTTTCAACTGATAAGTAAAGGTTGCTTAATAATGACTGATATATGTATAACCAAACCAACTGAACATATATGTTTCTAATGCAGCTTGTAGTGATATTATGATCTAGGAAACATGAAGATATGCATTATGCAGTATGCGCCACTATATTGATGTTCTAAGATTAATAGCTTGAATAATTCCAAAAGTTTTTGTCTGTAATCTTATTTCTCTAACACCAACCCACTATACCATAAATAAACAACATAAAAATTTATACCATAACATGCAATTCCAAAAGTCTTGATAAAAATCACTACCAATTACTCCAACTGAAAAAATAGACCTTTAGGTATTATTAATATTGACACATCCATGAAATCAAGTTTCGCGCCATGCGCATATTTAATCACAAGATTAATTGATTGTAAAAAACTTATATACAACTGTTCTTTGATATTTGATGTTATATGTTCTCAGATAATGCGGCATAGTGTACAATATATTCAGATTTACTGTTTTTTATTCTCTGAAAATATACCTCATCTTCTAAACTGTAAGCATTAAACAACATTCACATAGAACACGATTATCCATAAACTATTAACATCTAAGCATGTCGTTAAGAAAGTATAATTTCAAAATTCTCACTTAGCTATTTCCATGTAATCTTAAATATTTTAATAATAGTGTGTGCAATGAATATTTTGGACTTTTGCATGCATGAAGCCAGGAGCGGATCCAAGAACTTGGTTCAGACGGGGCACAAAGTGCATAATTACATCAGTTGAAAATCAAAGGGTACTAAACAAATTCTTAGTGTAAAAACCAGCATATACTCATGTTATATTCAAATGTCATAATAGTCTAAACATTGCATTATATACAGTTTTCTTTAAATAAATAAAAAATCATCTTGATGATTACTTTAGTATAACTCTGTAATCAAAAAGTATGGCTCAAAAAAGAAAAAACAAGAATGAGAAAGGTTTAAACTCATAAAACTAAGGTCCGGATGGATAGCTTTTAAAAAACAACTTTTTTCCTTTCAAAACAAATTTCAAAAAGCAAGGGCCCGTTTGGTTCATTTTGAGTTTTCTATTTTGCGTTTTCAACATGCATTACAAAATGTGAGGAAAGCGGAGAAGATTTAAAATTCTAAGTCATTATGTCGATGAGGGACGGTGGAGGGGATGGATTATTTTCCACGCTTTTGTTATTTTCCGAAACACAGAAAACAAAATATATTTTTTTCTGTTCTGTATATTGACTTCATTTTCCAAATTGGTTGTCGTTCAAACACACGTGTTAAGTGCATTTTTGTTTGGACGGAAACCTAAAATTAAAAATGGCAAACCAAACGGGGCCTAAAATTTGGATGTCAAATATAAGTGAATAATAATGTTGTTTTTTCGCTTTGTTTTAAAGAAAAATTTTCAACTAAACCAACAAATATAATGACAAATAGATATTTCAATTTATTCACTTTTTAAAATCAAAAGACACATTTAAAATAAAGGGCAAAAGCTCTTATGCTTTTGATTGTCAAATATAGCCTAAATAATAACATACTTAAAATCAAATCTCGGTAAATTCATATAGAAAACATTATTTTCTTGCTAAAATAATATAAACCTCAATAGATATGTGGTTTGAAACAAATAAAGGACCTAACTGCAAACTGCTTTATAGAAAAACACATCACCAACCCGTTCTTCTCAAAACATCCATGTCCGTTTCCTTTTCACCCATTGGCATTTCTACAGGAACAAACAAATAAAGATTTACATTCAAAATAAAATTCCTCTTTCTTTCTTGCTGATCTCTTTTACTCTTGTTAATTCATTTTTCCAACATCAAAACCAGTAAAATGGAAAGAAAAATAATTGTTTGACCAAAAGTTCCCACGTCTGCGAGGGGGCAACTGCCCCCACTGGCTTCTACATTGATCCGCCTCTGCATGAAGCAGCGTTTACAGCTGTTTTGCGCTTATATTGTCTTTACAGGTAATAATTGTGAGTGATATTAAAAACCATAAAATGATTGAAATGACAAATGCATACACACACACATATGTATGTATATATGTATACATATACATATGTATGTGTGTGTGTGTGTGTGTGGTTGTATATGTGTGTGCGTGTGTGTGCGTGTGTGTACACGCCCATTCTTCAATATGTTAATAAACTTCAGATAGATGTATTTAAGCTTCACTTTTAAAAAAAAAGTGTATATAAGCCTCACTTTATTCCTTCATGATGTCCAGGAGCTAAAACGGTAGAGAACTTTTTGTTCGCTCCTTCTCGAGATATGAAGATCTGCAAGGAAAAACATATTGCAGTTTTGTATGTGTTAATTGAATTATTTAATAATTTTCAGATAATTGGAAATAGGATTCATAGAATGTTTAGTTACCGAAAACTGATTTTCCATGACAGGCGACATTTCACAATGCCCTGGAAGAATTTGCAAATGCTTAAACTCCCCTCTAAAACCTCTAGATATGCTTCCGCTTCTGCATATGAGACAGCAAAAAATTAACATAACATATATAATAAAAAAAAGTAACAAAGTACTTTAGAGTTCTCAATTACCCCATTCCTCCAAGTGGGACCCCCTGAGAAGCTGAGGGCTTGCATCTTTCTTTGGTGAACGGATCTATTGGTGCTTTCTACACAATCAGATAATGTATTAACAATACGCACTTAAAAGATGATTGCAGATACAATTACTGATATATACTTGCCCCATTTAGTACATAAGAAAGACCCTTTAAATGCTCACTATATACTTATTATTGGAATGTAGAACAAGGTAAAACCACGTTACTTTTGCAGATTTAATGCAAGTATCGTGAATTATCAACTTTTATACTAACATCTTGCGCCGCACTGTTAATTTATGAAAGAATGATATACAAACATAATCTCCTTGAATATGTAGGTCATTTACCTAAAGTAAACTTGAAAATAAAAAAAATTCACTTCACCAATAAAAATAAAGTATATATGTAAAATTTACAGTGTTCGGATAATAAGTGACAAATGTTGAAGTACAACAAAAAAGATGAAAAGATAATTTGTTTTTATTACCCTTCCATGAGAAGCTTCTTCCCGAACATATGACCATAGTCGAAGACCAAGTGTCATCTAGATTTTACATCCAAAGCAAATAGTAAAATCATAGGCACTGTCGTAGTTAAATAAATACTGTAACGAAAAACAAATAAGTGCTTTAAGAAATTTACCATTCGGATAGCTTCCATGAATGTCACACTAAATTCCTTTAATCTATTAGCATGGCAATTTAATTTCCTTCTCCATGCTTGTCGTGGCGGTGCACCGCCATCAAAGTCCAACTACAAGCACATAACAATATAACATATTATTGTTTGTAAATTACATTATGGAAAAGACAAAACAACGTAAGAATATGAACTACAAACAACTGCATCCAAAATAAAGATGAATGTTAAAGGTGTCAAATCCTATAATGATAAATTGATAAAATTGCGCCATAGATTGGATAAGTTAGTCATTTCCAAAAATTATACAAACTTCTGAGCAGAAAAGTATACATGGTCAGCCGTTATAAACTGTTTGCCTGTTATGACCAAAAAGTTTAAGCCTGTGTTTTATAGGAAGTGCTATACAAATTGGCCCAAGTAATACTATACATTTTAGGAAGTGTGATTTCAGAAGGCATTTGCTCACCTACATGCAAATGATTTCATGGAACTTATTGAGAATCGTACTGTTGCAACTTACACCCCAATTAGATTTGGCTCATTTTCAGAAGCTAGTTTGTAGAATGAGGGTGACAAATATAATATTTTGTCAGGGTCAAATCTGTAAATTTCACCATACATCCGAAGTTCAATGTCCATATCGGCTAGATCCAAAACCAATTACAGCCCTTTTTCGCAACTACGATCAACTACTAGTGTTCTAGAGATTGATATCATACTCATATAAAGTACAAACATATGTTATCTATGTTCAAAGATCACCAACTTCAAATTTCAGACATTGACGGTGAAAAGAGCTCTAAAATCATTGTTGCAAACAACTTATATAGAAATCACCGTATCGAAGTACATAACCATTAACAAGAATCATGCTGATGTGGTATCGTTACATATTATGAGTAACCTCAACTAATAATAAACATGCAACTTTTAACTAAATCCTTCGCTGGTTATTGCTTATACCAGCATATAAAAATAGCAAATACAAGCAACAAATAGTCAATCATCATAACATAACTATTCAGCATTTAAGCAAGTTAAAACAAGCAAACATAAGATTGTACCACGTTTATGCATGGGATGAATCAAATATCACGGAATTGAGTTCCAAATTTAACCATCCGAGTTAAAATTTTACAACTCAAATCTTCATTTTGCGAATTTCAGATTCATCTAATAGAAAATAAAGTCCAAGATGCCTCCTTATTACAGTTTACTAACGACCATATATATATAGAACTACTCAAATCCAAAACACATAAAATATTAACATTACAAAAAATCAAAAATTACCAATTGAAGTGCAGTCTTGTTAACATATTCATCTGCAGGCCACGAATGCTTTCTGTAGTGAAACAAATGCCCACTGACCATTTTCCCAAATTCCTTCTAGATAGCCAAAAAAAGCATTGAACAATCCAATCAAAACCTAATTTTGACAAGTCAACGGACTACCGCTAACAAGCTTCGACGAGTATCAAGCCAATAAAGAATAAAATAATGGGGAAATTTTTCGAGGACTGCGGAATGATTTTTTGTGGATTTTTCTACAAAATGATGAAATGGAGAAGTGATCAAGTTCGGTATCTCTGTGACTTTCTGAGCTTTTTAAGTAGATTCAAGACTACAACCAGTTATATTTTTGTAATTAATTCAATTAGGCCCTCCTATATGTTGAATATTAATTCCTGTGTTTTGTAATAAGTCACTCAATTCAGGAGTGCAGGAAATTATTGTCAAGGACAAAAATTTTCAGCATTTTTGCCTCAAGGACAGGCTTTCAATATTTTATTCTGAAGGACAACTTTTTTAGGTATCAGTTTTTAGTCATTGGTAGTATCAGTTTGTAGTTATCGGTAGCAGTTTTTAGGTATCAGTTTTTAGCTTGGTAGCAGTTTTGTTGTCCTTATGAATAATTTTGGAAAATATTTGTCCTTATGAATAATTTTTAGAAAAATGTTTGTCCTTATGGTAAAAATATTGAGGTTGTGTCCTTGAGGCAAAAAATATACAAATTTTTGTCCTTTAAATTAATTTCCCCTTTAGGCCCTCCTATATGTTGAATATTAATTCCTGTGTTTTGTAATAAGTCACTCAATTCAGGAGTGAGAGTAGTCCAATTACGAAAATTGTTGAACCGAACTAAAAACAATAAAATGAAAACCAAACCAAATTGATTGAATTAAGTTTGGTTGGTTTGATTAGTTATCCGGTTTAACCGAACTAAAAATATTTCACATGTTATGTTTGAAATATATTTATTATACTTTACAGTGAAACATGAATATACGATCAAAGTATCTTATTTATTATTTTTGTCCATTTTAATAGTAATTTGGAAAGATATATGATAAATAAAATTTATTTAGACCGGTAAATTAATATAAAAAATCATTAAAACATCGGTGATTTTAACAATATAATAAAAGTTTGGTTGATTTGGTTAAATCGATAACCAAATAAAATTATTTCACGGGCCGATTGTAAACCAATCTAGTTTCCAAACCAAATTAAACTGACTGAAATAAACTGGTTCAGTTGGTTTATTTGGTTTTAACCAAAGTTTGTTCACCCCTAATTCAATTAGGTTTTATGGATAATTCAAAAAAAAATTCAAACAAATTGAAAAGAAACCATCAGTAAGGTGATTATATTTTAACCTACGAGGCTAAAAAAAATAGAAATTGTGCGTAAAAGGTCTTGGTGGCCCTTGAATTCAACATGTTTAATCCTACGTTCTTTGTAATTTTGGAACCTAAAATAGTTCTAAAGCAGTACTGCTTTTCCGAACCTTCTAGCAAACTCCTTTAGATGGATAAAATGTAGCCATATGAAAGGTAGTTAATTTTTAGGGACCATTGTGAAAAACTATCTTTAAGTTTAAGAATACACACAGTCGTCCTCTCTCAAAAACAAATTTAAAAAAACACGTTTGTTTTTTGTTTCAATCAAACTGCAAATATCCACGATTTCAGAAGATGCTCAAAATATGATTTTCAATGTCAAAATCTGCAGAATAACTATCACCATTATTGTCCCTAACCAAAAAAATATTATCAGAGATCAAACTTCAAATATTCCTTATACCAATATTATTGAAACTACATCTATTACCATCACCCCACTTAGAATTATTTTTTTCGTATCTTTTTCTTCACTTCCACCGGGACGCAATCATCGAGAATAGTACCCATTTGAAGAAACGAATGTATCATTGATTTAATTAGCTCACACTTATGTTTTAACTTGCCCTTAAACAACGGGTTTCTTTTCTTGCTACAGCTAGTAAAATCGTTGCTTTAAAAGATGTATATGTAGAAAGCCTTTTTTTCTAGTATTGACTAGTTAATTTGATCATTTTTCTTTCTTTCTATAATGAAGATAGTCGCATGTAGTGACAGATCACGGTCATATTATTAAAAGCTTATGGTAAAAATGGGTTTCGTTATAATGCCCGGAAATGGTATTCCAAAGCCTTTGTATGCATTTGTAGTTGATAATTGTAAATATTTATACTAAAAGCTGCAAATACTGCATTATTCAAACAAATTCAAAAAAACTGGTTTTGTTTATAGAACATGCAATTAAGTTCAAAATTAATTTTTGAAAAAACGAAAAAAATTATCGTAAATAATTTTAGGGGTGTAATTCAAAACATGTTTTTGAAGTGAGTTGTTCATCCATCAAACCTAAAAATAAGTGGTGGTTCCAAGTTCCACTATTTTTTAATCGTTTGAAGGAATCGTATTCTATGGAGAAAAATGACTACTCTTTTTCTAATCGCAAGCTTTCATCATTAACCTTTTGATTACATCACTTGGCGGTTATCTTACTTGCTTAACAACCTCGATTCATATTTAACAAACACAATATGCATGCTCTCATCCTAGATCGTTTAATGTTTTCATGTGGTGACCATCCAACGATGTTCGACAAACACACTTCACATTCAATAAGTACACTTCACATTTCACAGGCAACCTTCACTTATAAAAAGATATCAATATTCTTCATTGGCACGATAAAAAAATCTTTACTCTTCTTCTTTTAACAACCATATAAATAATATGTCGATGTCTTCACCCTATCAAACGCTTTTAGTTCTTAAATAGGGATTCCAACAATGAAGCATATTTCAAACATGAGTGATAGTTGATAGAAGTCTATCAAAAAACATATGGATCTTCATCCGAGAAGCATGGAGGATCGATCGTAGGTCAAAAATATAATTGTCGGCATTTCGCATTTCATGAAACTCTCATTCAATATTACTTTATTCATAATTCAACTTACACTCAGATATGTTTCGGAGGAGATTCAAAATAAGGCGAGATCGGTTTAGTGGGATATTGATAGGTATTCAAGGTTACATCAAGTACTTTATTTTCAAATCTAACACTTTGGAAACTTAAGATTTGACTGGTCATCATAAATGACCATTGCGTTGAGGATGTTACCATATCGTAAACATATGGATTTCTTCGATAAAACTTTACACGTCGTTGAGAACGCCACTTTAGTAACTTTAGGTCATTTCGTTCAAGATATAGTGGATGTTTATAGCATAGATTATTTAATGTTCATAAAGAAAGCAGTTGTTGCAAGGATATTAGAATTGCATAAGAGAAAATGATGTCTAGAATGTTAAGAAGTCTAGGCTATATGCACCGGGAACATAATAACATTCCTAAAGCATATCATGGGGTGTATAACATTTAGAAAAGAAATTGACGTTTAGAAAAGAAACCAACTACCATTATTGACGTTTAGAAAAGAGACTAACTGTCATTATTGACGTTTAGGAAAAAATTAACTACCATTATTGAAGTAATTCCTTCAAATGATTTGTCATTTGGAATGCTTTTTTTGACATGTCAACTTCTAATAATGATACTATTACAATTGAGCATTCATATCTATTTAATGACCTCGACTCTCATAACATTACCTTTGGAGAAATAATTATGAACACGGTTCTATCTTGGAGATTGGATATAACATAAATGGAGCACCATTGTAAAGATCTTTTCAAATCCAACAACGTAATAATAGAGAAACTATGTTGCAATGCAAGAAGGGTGGAAGAAAGATATGGAAAGAGCACTCAGAGTGTTGATGATTAGTTAACCGTGTAGGCTTTGAAAGTTTTCGAAAATGAGCTTGATCATGTTTACTTGTATATTTCTACACAGCATGGTCATTGAAGACGAATGATATTTGAATGAAGATTTATATTGTGATTACGATGGTGGTTAAGATATGCCTTAATTATTTAGGAAAGACATACTTATTTGCGAAGAAGGTTATAACATTTACGTCAATTACCAACATTATACACAATGAAACTCTATATAATATTGTAATTACCCATACTTTAATATATTGGCAGGTAAGTAAAATATTATTTACAGTACCAAAAAAACTTAAAATGAACTAAAACTTCAGGTAATAGTGTGATTTCATATGCTTGGACTTTAGAATAAAATGTGTAGATTTCTAGGATAGAAAACTTGTAAAGGACATAATTTTTGATAGGATTCAAATTTAGACTTGATTCTTTTTCCAAATGAAAGATTTATTCTTTATGTGGAGTGGTCATATTAGTAACTTAGCATATCCCTTTAAGAGCTATGACTATTTTAAGTTTAGATAAAAAAATTAATGCGTCCCAGTAGCCCATATTTTGGTATGTTGTGTTAATTTCGAGTTTGAGGTGAGTTAGGGATAAAGAAAACATCCATCACTTAATTGCGGATCTAAAATTACCTCAAACCTCCATAAACATTTCTCTACCTAAATCATCATAAAAACTTTCTATTTTGAGATATAATTAGAAGATTAGAGGTTCAAAGCATAGAAAAATCATTACATGAAATCAGCAATTATTTGGAGTGGATTTCATCCGTTTTGTTGTTCACTTTGGATTCACATTGATTTGGGGTTGATTTGATCATTTTTTCATTGATAATTGAGTGGTTTTTAACCTCTTATTATTATATAATGAAATATGTGCTTAAATGTGTTTTGGATCCATTTTTTATGCTAAAAAGCATGTTTTGATATCTAACCTAATTTGAACATGTGAATTAAAATGTGTTTAAATGATTTTAAATGGTTGAAATCATGTATTTGAATGATATGGACTTATATATGCATGTTAGTATAATAAGAAATGCTTGAATGACTTATATATATATATGGACATAATGAAGTTTGTTATTGTTGTGATTGCATGTTTGTATGTACGAATGAAACACTCGCATTGCAAGAGATAAAGGTGATTTCACCCTATGGATGAAGAACTTCTGAGCGCATATGAATGTTATTTATGATAGAGTCTTCGATGGATTGCACTAGGATAGAAAGTTTGTAATTGTAGAATATTTTGATGGATTAGCTCTAAAGTGTTTGGAGTTGATCATTGCAATGGATGGATGCACATAGATCGAAGAGGGAATAGGGAAGAAGGATTGATTGCTCGGATGAAGTAGAAGACTTAGTGAAAATTTTCATTAAGTACATAGGTCAACACCGATTCATATGGATTGGTACCGATTCATATGGATCGGTACCGATCCATACCGATTAATGGTAGACAATGAAGAGACTTAGCATTTAGAGCTATAAGGCATGAGTGATCGATCGCAAGTTAAAAAGGGGGAAATTCGGCTAAGTAAATGGATAGATATTGATCCATGATGGATCGATACCGATCGATTATTTTTTTCCAAATGAATATTTGGAGCTAGATAAAGAGAAAGAAGTCAACTTGATGATGACTTATGGAGCGGAACAAAAGGGTTCTATTGTCGGTACATGTGCCAAGGGATCGCTGATGACCAAATGCTTTGATGTATGATTGTAAAGAAGGAGTAGGTGAGAACACTCACTGTGGATCGTTTGAGTGTATCCATATCTCTGGACCATCCGAGTGTGTCTAGGTCCTAGCTATCTAAGTGAGAAAGAATTCGAGCATCGATGGAGCCATGATGTTGAGTAGTCATTGACTATATAAAATTGGTCATGTGTGTCATCATATGTCCAAGTGCACTATGAGTTTGAGAGATGCTTGCTTGATGTTTGATGGTTGTTATGATTGTCTATTTGATGTCGGTATTATTGAGTCTAACACCCTGACACCCTAGTCTATACTAAGATAGAGTAGTTTACCTATAGTGATGTTGGTATATTAACATATATTTTTTTATATGCTAACTTGTCGAATGCAGAAGCAAGTAAGGTACGACTTTCCATATTGCTTTTCTCTTATTTACGATATATGGACTTTATATTTATTGTTTTAAGCTTATAGGCTACTTATACTAGACTATTATCTGATATGATGTTATTTGCATTGCTTCTTATATTCTCGTGTACTCTCAAAGAAGTAAATTGAGAGATAGGTATGACGATGATAGATAGAGTTGTATGGAGGACGAGCAAGAGGCTTCTCTTACTCATATATATTATTTTACAGAGCTACTGCCACTTATTTCGCTACGTGTAGCTATGGAATTATTAACATTTTGTTGTCTATAGAGATAGTTTTACATTATGCAATTTGATGTATCCAAGATGTATAACCTCGTATATATTCTGTGATGGGTAATCTTATGAACCATTCTACACTCTGATGATGTTTTTATTTGGTTCATTTGAATATGCCAATGTCCCGCTTGTTTTATATCTATGTTGATATTATATTTCTCAATGCATTATGAGATGTTCATTGATTGATCGATCAATTCACCCTTAGTGATTTTCCTCCATTGGCCGGGTACAATTGTAGCTCTGTTATTTTATTTCGACATTGGGTACCAAAGGTGGGAGGGTGTAACAACCCGCATATTTATCGATTTTATATTTAAATATTTTATCGTTAGTCGGATGTTAGTCCGAAAAGCTACTTTTTGCATACGGTCAAATTAGGACTCGAGACCACCCCCATTGAGTTCAAAATGATGTTTGCGATCTTTTTGAGTGTAAACTTCGATATGTTTGGAGATAGTGAAATTTTCGTCACTTTTTGTATTGGGCTTTTGGTTTGGGCTGCACCTCTTCTAACTCAGCCCAACCCCTTCCTTCTCTTCATCACTTCATCTACTTGCATCAACTTTGAAGCTTTAGCAAAAATGGTGGAGGGAATAGGAAATTAAAATTCCAAGCTCAAGTCCTTTAGCAAATTCAACATCTAACTCCAAATTCAAAGTGAAGACATTGATTCAAGCTTGTGGTTGATCTTTGCTTTGCCCCCGAGCTTCGTCTTCATCAAATTCCGTGAAAAGGTGAGATTTTTGATCTCACATCTTGCCTATAATTGTCATTGGACTGTTGGGGATGATCCCTCATCACTTTAGCATGTTTGTTTGCATTTGGTTTGGATTGGATTGGCGAAAAACTACAAATTTTGGCGTTTTTGGTGAGTTTCTGGCCTTAAGTCGTTTCTGGCCATCGCTAAGTCGTCCACGAGTTAAGCCTAAGTCGTAAGTCGTTCGCGTTGAAAAGTCACACGGAGCATAAGTCGTTCTGGGTGTGCTAAGTCGTTCGCGAGTTAAGGGCTTAAGTCGCGCGCGTCGAAAAGTCACCGCCTTTGTATTTCTGTTCGCCTGTGCTAAGTCGTTCACGAGTTAAGCCATAGGTCGTCCACGAGTTAACCCCTTAAGTCGTCCACGAGTTAACATCTTAGGTCGTCCCCGAGTTAAGAGTTAAGTCGTTGCCTTCTGCTATCTCGTCCTGGCTTAGGTCGTACTGAGATAAGTCGTTAGGTCGTATAGACCTTAGCTCGTAGCTCGTATTTGAGCTTAAGTCATTAAGTCGTATCGACTTTAAGTCGTTGGGTCGTACACCCTCTTAAGTCGTAAGTCGTTCGCGAGTTAAAACCTTAAGTCGTAGGTCGCCTCCGACCTAATATTTCCCCTGCTATTTCACTAGGTCGCTTGACCTTAAGTCGTAGGTCGTCTCCGACCTATGCCCCACTTAAGTCGCATCCCACTTAGGTCGCAGGACTCTGCTAAGTCGTAGGTCGTCTCCGACCTTACCCTTGGCCTTGTTAGTTCGCGTGAACCCTTAGGTCGTATGACCTACTTTTCCTTAGGTCGCTGGACCAGCTTGCCTTCACTAAGTCGTACCGTGACGGGGCGCTGCCCCGCACCCCGCACCCCGTCGGGGGCGCTGCCCCCTGGACCCCCGCGACCTGACCGGGCAGGTCGAACCCCGTATTACTCTGCGTAGGCAATCTTATCTGAAAAGCGTTCAACAGAACTTCTTACTTTGATGGTTTTGGGAATTGATTTCTTTGAACTTTACTCGCGTCTTCAAACGTGAATTTTTATGATTGATTGTTTCTACAATCACTTCTATGATTTGTCACTTCAAAATATAAAGGTTTCCTATACTAGTATTAAATATCAAAACTCTTTCATTAAAACGATTTCAACTCGATTTTCAATATCAAACTCGTTTATAAAACTGTTTTCCAATCTATTAGTATATACAAACCTTTACCTCATTCGTATGAGAAAATATAATTAAACGGCTTAACAAAACAAGTGGTATGAAACGCTTGCGTTTACTTCGTCGGTTAATTGATGGACTTGTTCGATTGAAACTCTTGTGACAATTTCCTAGTGCAGATCTACAATCTGTTCGTAAATATTTGAGTTAAGCAAGTGGTTTTGGGACATGAAGCTAAACTCTTATATTTACTAGCTTAGTGTAATCGACACTTCCTTATGATCATGATGATCATTCTTGTGATTTAGACTAGCGTTTGTGCGATGTCTCTTTGTTTGCGAGGTTAGACTAGACACCATTTGTGTGATTTCGATTCACACATATCTCTTTATCTTCAAGGTTAGTCTATGCCTCATTGGTGTGATTTGACACTTCTTTATGATCGATGACGATCATTTTATGGTTTAGGCTCATGGGTCGTATCTATTTAGGTGCGTCGATGTTTACTTCTCTCATGGGTCGTATCTATTTAGGTGCGTCGATGTTTACTTCTCGCATGGGTCATGTCTATTTAGGTGCGTCGATGTTTACTTCTCGCATGGGTCGTATCTATTTAGGTGCGTCGATGTTTACTTCTCATATGGGTCGTATCTATTTAGGTGCGTCGATGTTTATTTACTTCGTGGAGCAATCGGCTCAATAAGTCGGGGCATGGGGCGTATCTATTTAGGTGCGTCGATGTTCGTCTATGCATGGGTCGTATCTTTCTAGGTGCGTCGATGTTCGACTTTTCATGGGGTGTATCTTTCTAGGTGCGTCGATGTTCGACTTTTCATGGGGTGTATCTTTCTAGGTGCATCGATGTTAGACATTACATGGGGCGTATCTTTCTAGGTGCGTCAATGCTAGAGCATGGGTCGTATCTTTCTAGGTGCGTCGGTGTTCGACTTTGCATAGGGTGCATCTTTCTAGGTGTATCGATGCTAGACTTTACATGGGGCATATCTTTCTAGGTGCGTCGATGTTCAGTTTATGGGATTGGTCATCCTCTTTTCTTGAGATTTCTGGATTTTATGTTTCACCAGCTTTTACCATTGACATTGATGAGTATGTCATTTTATTGTGGCTTGGTGAATTAAATTAAGAATATGACATTCTTTTAATCTTTGAGAAGATTCTTGTGATATTGATTAATCTCTTGTTGATTATCATTTTCATACTTGTAGTAGTATGCTTTTATGGATATCTTATATGTTTATGCCATATCTCTTGTTCTATATCATTTTATCTGATAATTATAGCTAGACTGATCCGTTTATTATTTTCTTCTTAAATAATACTCGGGTCAGACTGAGATTTTACAGGTGCTTCCTCATGACTTCTTATCTGGAGCCATCTTCTGACTTTTGGCTAACTACTCTAGTTTAGTAGTTTTTGTTTGTTTACATTTGAGATTAGACTCCTTGATGTATACATATTCTATTATCTTGCACTTGTATCTATTCACTTGTGTTATTGTGGATCTTATTTGACCACCACTCTGATGTACACTTTCATGTGTTATATTCATATCTCTTTCCGCCTTTGTGATATGAATTGTCTGTGACTGATTTGTGTTACGTTTATTTCTATATTTGTTTCCGAAGATCATATATAGCCACTGTGTGATAGCTTTGTGTTTGTATCGGTATGTCGGATTTCCTCCTTAAAAGATATGCATTCTATTCTATCTGACATATCGGTGCTCGCGCAAAGAAGTTACACGGATGGTCGCTCCTCAACAGCCTTATCCTCCGTGCTAATTGACAGCACTACACCGTAGTGTTCTTGGTTAGCATGGGTATAAAGGTGGGGCGTCACAGAGGGATTTCTTGCATTTAGTATCATAGCAAGGTTGATTAAATGCCTAAGACTCTACTGGTAGATACATTAGAGATATGGTAAGAGATATGCCTTAGAATGGATCGAGCGATATATGGAAAGCATACTTGTTGTATTTCAATTTTGAACCATATATTATGTATTTAATAAGATGCATTGCACACATGAATATCACCTTATGCTTTTATTCTTTGTGAGAGACTAGACATTCTTATTACAGATAGTAAGAATGACATGACAAACAAGGAACACATCAAGGAACTTAATATTAGGAGTGGAAGAAGGAAATGGCACTAAGGCAGCTATTAGACTTGATATGTAGATTATGTTCACAAAACAATGGTGCACCTGATGGAGATGATTAAGAGGAAGCTCCTGATATAATGGTTGGTGGTGGCGCTCAAGTGCAAGCGCCTAGATATGATTTTGCTAAGTTGAACAAGGACTATGTTAGTCTTGAAGAACCGTTCATAGGATGGAATCTACTATTGAAGTGCAGGACTGGCAAGATACCTGTGAGTGTATTTTTACTGACTTTGGAAGATGCTCAGAAGAGGAAGTTAGTCTCACTGCAACTTCAAGGAAGAGCTATTAGTTTGTGGAATGCAATCAAAGTTACTACCCCTGAGGATTAGTTTACTTGGGATCTATTCAAGTCACACTTCGAGGAGAAGTTCATTCCTGCTACTTTGAGATCCATCTTGTTTAGGAAGATTACTGATATGAAATAAGGTAAGATGCCAATGTTGGAGTATGTGGTTGAGTTCGACTCTTTGTCGAAATATGGAATGTTTACACTCTACTGAAGAAAAATGAAAAGTTTTTATTATTAGATAGAATGACTATTGGGAGAGCACTTGGTGAACCATATTGATAAGAGGTTTGAAAAGATTGTTGAGAAGGCTTTGAGGCATGAGGACTTAAACCCAAAACCAAAGCTGATAGAATTAGGGGTGTGCCCTATGGACAATTATGTAATTTGTTGTGCAATCCTATTTCTGTAAAAAATCTTGTTTAAAATAAAATATGTTTTTAGTATCGTTTTTTATTACATGTGTGTTATATTGTGATATAAATAATGAATAATTAATATTAAACATATATAAGTAAAAAATCCTTAGGATGTTGTTTTATCGATTGCAGTTACAATTGAGTTCATAACCATTAGTACTAAATCGGTATTAACAAAAAACACTAATTTCTTAAATGTTCATAGTGGAGAAGCATAGAGAAAAGGATACCGATACATCTACTGAGACTAGTGTACGTAACGCTCTCCATACGGTGAATAATGATTTACTCATGACCGTTGAGGGCACCAAGGGGTTACATACTTGTGGTTGCTTGGAACAATCACAGAACGATTCAATAAGAGTCTTCTATAGGTTATATAACTTAGTCAAAATGGAAGATCTCTAAATAACGATGTACAGTAGTTTTCTGACTTGAGAGTACCATCGAACTTAAGTATGTAGAATATACTTTAATTGTAGGCAATCATATGACATTGAGGTCGTGTTACGGCTATAGTTGGGTACATGTTAAAATACTTAAAGTGAAACACTACTCAAGTGAGGATTCGTCTTCTTCTCTATAGAAGGTCAATATCACCGTAATTAGTAAATCAAATTAAAGTCAAAGTCTTTGACCAGAGCAAAACGGTTAATCATTAAATGTTATCAGATTAAACTAAGGACTTTAATGTTGATATACACATTTAATAAGAATATTAGTAGAGTTGACCTTAAACTAAACTCTAGACATCTATGTGATACAATGATGATGAAAAGAATACATGTACAAACTGTAGTTACTAGATAAGCTTACATTAGATCATAAATATGATTTCTCCTTAATGATCCATAAGGATTAAACCGGACTATGTATTATACTTCACTAAAGTCTGTACAGACTTCAATATTTAAATTGTTTAAATATTAACTATAAAGTTCACACCAGAGAGTCAATCAACTGCATTATAAGTTATTTCCAAATTCGATCAAGGATAATATCAATTTGTTATAAATTAATAATAATTTAACAAAAATGTTGTATTAATATGTATCTATTTTTAATTGTTTATTATAAGCTTAAAATCAGTCAAAACGATGTATAAATGATTTAATAGCTAAAGTGTAGTATATGCGATATTTTCTTTCATGTATACCTAGGATATATCTTATATTATATACTATATATATATATATTATTTATCACATTCAGTCATCCTATTGACCGTAGGATAAAGTGGTCAATTTTTCCTATAAACGCCTAGTTTTTCTGTGTGTGTGTATGTATGTATGTTTATGTGTGTGTGTGTGTATGTATATGTATGTATGTTTATGTGTGTGTTATTTTGATGTCCATATTATGGATATGGATGTATGACATATTAAATATAAATTAATTAAATTAACAAAATAATTATAGTTTAAATTATTAATAAATTTATTTTAAACATTAATAATAAATAAATATTTGAATCAATAAAATAAGATTAAAATATCAAGACAACTTTTATTAATAAAAACATTAAATTTAATTTAGTATGAATAATATTTATTTATACAACACAGACTTTTTGTGCAAACCAATAATTTTTTTTTGAATTTTACCCTTTAACCCCGATGTTAGTGTACTTGATCCAACAGTGGTATCAGAATCTCATTGTGCTTATGTAAATAAATTAACCAAGACTAAGGTCAACACCTTAAGAAAAGACATGGTAGATGGATGTCTAGGAAAATGTGCTTAAACTAAAGAGAAGGTTACTCTAATTAAGAACCACTTATGTGCAAAACCTCCCTATCTCCTGGCCCTTACCTAACTTATCAAAATGGTTTATTTCTGGGGTATGCTTTTATGGAAAACTTAAAACATTTTTGGGAACGTATTTGGATATAATAATATAATTTAAAAATTATTTTAATTTAAATAATTAATTGCATAATTTTATAAAAGTTATATGAAAATTTAAAATTGTTTTAAATTGAAATGCAATATATCAATTTTATAAAGGGTTATAAAATATAAATTTAAATTGTTTTAAATCTAAATAAATAAATATAAATGTTATATTTAATAATTAATTATTTTTTTTTGATTTATAAAAGAAATACATATGAATATATATATATATATATATATCTAAATAAATTACAAATGTTATAATTAAATGTATATATACTATATGTGTGAATGAAATGGGAGGTCAAAATAAATAAAACCCACGAGACTTAAGGGTATATACATTGAATTTATATAAAAGATGTTCGATATCATGAGTTACTATTGTTATATATTCATCTCCATTGGTTAGCTGATAATACTCTATAAATTATTTTACATTATGAATTTAATAATAATGCTCTCCATCATCTATTATATAAATGGAGTACCTTACATATTTATGTTTGTTGAGAAAGCTCAAGGCATAGAATATCTGAATGATGTTTATATTATCTATAGATATATAAGAATTGTATTTAACTTTGTTAAGAAAACATAAAGTTATGTAACTCCCCTTAAAATACCACAAAATGATGGACCAATAGTGCCTAATGTACTTCATGATTTGTTGAGCAAACTTAAGGTTAAAAGGATAATTAGGAGCAAAGTTAAGAGTAAATTAGGAGTTATATAAAGTGTAATTAGTAAAGAGTTACTTACCGCTTATAGGGACTATGTGTTATTGAGCAAACTCAAGATTGTAGTAACATGATAAACAGATTTTACACTCACTGAAGGAATTTATGAAATACCCATATCTCTTTTAAGGTTTTAGAGTGATGCAAAATTCAGTGGGAGCCTTATCAAAAAAATATAATAAACCATTATAGTAAATATATGAACATATGCGATGATACCTAATTTACTCTGATGAATTTGGTAGATAAATAGAAACTATGAAGTTATTCTTCGAAAAGAACACATTTCTGGAACAAACTACAAAAACTAGCTTAGAGATGTCAAAATTGCTCTAATGTACGAAAATCTTTGGTATGTCATTGCTAATGTATCTTTAACTAAACCAAACAAAGATGTCATGGCTGAACAAATTAAGACTTATGAGGATTCGAATGGATTGTAAACTAGCTCACTATTACATGTTGTCGACTATGAGCATCGAGCTCTAATGACAACACAAGAAAATGAATATTCCTGAAATATTTAGTCACCTACAGAGTTGTATTGTAACAACCCACCTCGGAACATGCCTAAATTTCGACCCAAAAAAAGCCCATTGAAACTTAGATCCATTCTAAGGCAAACCGTTGGTAGTAAAAAGAAATAACATCGCAAAGCCATAACTAATATTTCAAAACCCACAACGGATGGAACAAAATATAATAGTAAAGTGTACCTATTTATTTCAAAATCAGAAAAATGCCATAACACAAAATCCCATAAAAACCACAGTATAATATCTGTTACAACAATTGTTTAAATCCATGGGTACACATGAAAGCAAATAATAATAAATCCCTTTTGAAACCATTATCTATCATATAAAAGTGTTTGGGGAAAAACTTGATGGTGTCGGAACCATCCTTTCGAAAGCATTAGTCTTTAAGTTAAAACAACAAGAAGGATACCATCGAAACCCCCTTTCGACACCAGTGCCTTCGAAACCCTTTACCCCTTTCGAAAGCTTTAGGAAGTGGCTTATATTTACAAAACAAAGGCTACCTTTCAAAAGCATTGATATCTTCAATTCCTTCGAAAGGCATAAAGTCAGCAGAAGGGTTTCGGCTAGGTCGAAACTACCCCTTTTGAAATCATTAGTTTGGAAAACTAAGAAACTCATTCGAAAGCTATACTTTAAATTATAAGGCGACAACCCCTTCGAAAGCCATTTTAGAAAACCCTTTCGAAAGCATGTGTTTTGAATCCTTCGAAAGCTTTTATTAAAACAAGGATGGCGCTTATCTTTTGAAAGTAAAACAAAGGTTTCGACCACTATCGAAAGCATTGGTTTCGACACCATACCTTCCGCCCTTTTTCCAATCCACTTCGTACCAGTGTGTTGATACCATGTGTATTGCTTTCGGCTTAGTTGCTTTCATCCTGGAGGGTTTCGAATTGATTGAAGGTGGAAGCTAAGGGTCGAAAGGTGCTTCCAAAAGAGGCGGAACCCACTTTTCTGGGTAAAAACTGGTTTATGCCAAATAAAGCAAACACTTTCTAACTAACCCGCCCACTTGTAAACATGTGATTGGTTGCATCACTTTTCAAATTATTTTCCAAATAAAACTGCTGCATAATTTCAGATCTAAACCAAGATTAATTTAACAAATAAGCCCTTTCATTAATCAAAACAATTAAATCATTTAGGTCCTTCAAAATAATTTAATTCTCATAGTAAATCACTTAGGAAAAATCCCTAAAAATCACAAAAATTCATTTTTAATATGTTTTCTAACATATCTAAATTTCAGACCTAAATTCTTAATATAATTTCCGAAATAAATTTTTAAACTCATTTAACCATATTTTCCTTTTAAAATTAATAATAAATTCTCCATAACTTGGAATATTATGAAAATTGAAACCCAACTCCAAAATCATGTTTTACATAACATATAAGTTCCTCATGGCATACGAAAATCATTATAATCGGTTTTACCCTTAAAACCGTATAAAATCATGTGTAAACAATTTTTGTTTAAATCAAACATGTTATAATCCAAGCATATCGTCATCCAAATCATCATTAAAATGGATTTAATCGTAAATCCAAAACAAATGATCATAAAATCAAAATAGAGATGATATAGATTATTATTCACCTTGATTAGGATAAGAAATTTGAGATTTGATTGAGATTAATTTCCCCTAGCTTTAATCCTTAGCTTTGATTTAATTTTCTTCTTCTTTTCTCCTTGTAACGGCCGGCTCCTTTATCTTTTGATATGCGTTTTTTGTGAAATGAAAATGGACTTTCAAATGAAGGGATACATGAGTTATAAGATGTGACCAGCCTTGTTTTAATTTATTAACATATAAGCCATTTTAAGCCCATTTAATTAATTTAAGCACGACCTCTAATTGTTTTATTCAAATCTCAATCTCCTTATCATTATGATTCTTACATTACTCTATTTAATTTATCTAATTAAATCTCCTGAATAATGTTATTAAAAATTAGGGGTGTTATCGGCTCTCCTCCTTAAAGAATTTCATCCTTGAAATTCAGTAAGGACTAAATACTAAACATAGCAATCATCTATAACAACTCCTAACAACCATACTAGTCTACCTGACTAGCAACTATCTATATAAAGCTAATATAAACATACCCTCATAGCAGATCAGGATAAGTATCTCTAATCTTGTCTTCCGTCTCCTAAGTACAGTCATTCTCATTGTCGCTCCATTGAACTTTCACCAACTTGACTATTTGTTCCTTAATCTTTTCTCATCTCTCGCTACAACCCGAGCTGGTTGTTTAACAAAAGTCAAATTAGCCTCTACTATAAATCTTCCAATCCTATCGGAGGAATAGTAGTCTTTGGATCATGCACATACTTGCAAAGATGAGATATATGAAATACATTATGGACACCTGCCATACTGCTCGGCAACTCTACTCTGTATGCGAGCTTTCCAATCCACTCTATAATCTGGAATGGACCAACATATCTTGGTGTCAATTTCCCTAACTTTTCAAATCGTACCACACCCTTCATCGGTGATACTTTAATGAAAACCTTATCTCCAATTGAGAATTCTAGGTCTATATGCCTCTTTTCTGCGTAACTTTTCTATCTGGACTGAGCTTCCTTCATCCTTTCTCGGATTAACTCAATCTTCTCTGTCGCCTCTCTAACCAGATCTAGACCTAAGACCAATCTGTCTCCAGTCTCCAACCAATATGCTGGTGATTTGCATGGCCTTCCATATAAAGCTCAAAAGGCGACATTCCTATACTAGTCTGATAACTATTATTATAGGAAAACTCACCAAATGTAGGTGATCTTCCTAAGATCCACCAAAATCCAATACAAAGCTGTCAATAACTCCTCGAGTACCTTATTGACTTCTTTGTCTTCCCATCCGTCTGAGGGTGATATGCAATACTCATCTTAAGCTTGGTACCTAATACATCATATAGACTCTTCCAGAATTCGCTAGTAAACAAAGCATCTCTTTCGTTGACTATATTACTAGGAATCTTATGTAGTCAAACTATGTTCTTCATGAACAACTTAGCTAAAACAGGTGCTATCCTGGTTGACTTAACTGGAATGAAATGGACACTCTTGGTCAACCTGTCCACCATGACCTATATACTTTCATTTCCCCTGTTTGACCTTGGCAACTCATCTATAAAATCCTTGGATATCAAATCCCATTTCCAAACTGGAATCTTAAAGGTTGAAGCAATCTACTCGGCTTCTGATGTTCAGCTTTCACTTGTTGACAGTTTGCACACTGCCTAACCCACAAGCCAACATCCATCTTCATACCTTCCTAATAGAAGCTTCTCTTCATATCTTGATATATCTTGGTCCCTCCAGGATGAATCGTAAACTTGGATCGATGACATTCTCCAAGAACTTCTTTCCTCAAGTCCTCAACATTTGGAACACACAACCGTCCCTTCTTTCTCAACCATCCCCTCTGGTCAAGACTAAATATTTTAGATCATCGATCTCGGTTCCAACCTCAAGCCTTCTAATCCTATCAGCTAATATTGGATCCTCTTTCTGCTTGGAAGCAATTCTCTCGATCAACACCGGTCGAACTTCCAAACAGGACAACATAGTGGTACTCTGACTAGAACTAGTAGTAGATCTTAACTGCACACTACAAGTAGTCAAAGCTTCTAAATCCTTCCACTCTGCCAACATAGCTAACACCACATTCTGATATCTTCTGGTAAGAGCATCCACTACTTTATTTCGTTTCCCAGGAGTATACTCTATACTAAAATCATAAGCAGCTAAAAACTCCAGCCACCTCTGTTGTCTCATATTCAGCTCCTTCTGAGAGAATAAGTACCTTAAAGACTTATTATCCGTGTAAGCTCAAATCTCTCCCCCAAGAGATAATGCCTCCAAATCTTCAATGCGAAGATCACTGCTGCCAACTCCAAATCATGAGTAGGATATCTTACTTCATGCGGTCTAAGCTGTCATGAAGCATAGGTAATCACTTTACCCTTTTACATCAACACAGCTCCTAATCCAGTTCTGCATGCATTGGTATACACCGCCAACCCTTGGTTTCCATCTGCAACTAGTAACACATGTGCATTGGTCAACAAATGTTTTAACTTAAGGAATGTTTCCTCACATTTATCAGACCAGAGAAACTTCACATCCTTCCTGGTTAGCTTAGTCAAAGGTGCTGCTATCCGCGAGAAATCCTTGATGAATCTCCGGTAGTAGCCAACAAGTCCAAGAAAACTTCTAATCTCAGTCACCATCTCTAGTCTCTTCTAATTATTAATAGCTTCGATCTTATCTGGATCGACTAACAACCCCTTCTCTGAAACTACGTGACCAAGAAACTTAACCTCTTTCTTCCAAAAATGACACTTAAATAACTTCGCCTTCAGCTGATGCTGCCTCAACGTCAAACACAACTCTAAGATGATCCTCATGCTCTCTTTCATCCTTAGAGTATACTAAAATGTCATTTATAAACACTAACACGAACCTATCCAAGTACTCTCAGAAGACTCGGTTCATCAAATCCATGAAGAAAGCAGGCGCATTAGTTAACCCGAATGGCATTACTAACAACTTGTACGAACCATATCTAGTTCGAAATGCTGTCAAAGGATTACTGTCCTCTGTCACTCTTAACTGATGAAAACCTGTCACCAAATCCAAGTGGGAAAACACTCTGGCTCCACACAATTGATCAAATATATCATCTACTCTCGGTAAAGGACAATCATTCTTAATCGTCCTCTCATTCAACTTACGATAATCGATACACATCCTCAATGACCCATCTGGTTTCTTCACGAACACCGCGGCCGCTCCCCAAGGTGAACTGCTTGGTCTGATAAAATTCTTTCCTTCTAGATCCACTAACTGCACACTTCAATTCCTTTATCTCGGTCGGTGACATCCTGCTAGGTGGTCTACTTACAGGTTCAGCTTTTGGCACAAGATCTATCCGAAATTCAACAGCTCGTTTCAGTGGTAGTCTTGTAACCGGCTCAAAGACATTTGCAAACTCTCTTGCTACTCAAACCTGACTTAACTCTTCTCCCACTTCCATAGCACTTAACAAAGCATAACTACTCCGGTTAGAATTCTCCACTGAGAATATTATTCGGTTATCACTATCAGGGTGTCTTAGTGATATATCCCCATCCTGGAAAAATATCCTAGCCTCATACTTACTCAACCAATCCATACCCAAAATGATTCCGAAATCTACGAAATCGAAAACATACGGACTACATGCAAACTTATGACCTAACAAGTCTAGTTATAACTGGTCACATCTCATCCTTAGAGTTGCATACCCTCCTATTGGATTCACAACCCTTAAGGAAGTAACAAGGTACATGGGTTCTAAGCATAACATATCAACCAAATTCTAAGATATAAATGAATGTGATGCCCTAGTATCAAATAGTATCCTAACTAGTATACTATGAATCAAAAACATATCTTCCGTCACAGTCTTCCTGTTTTCAGCTGCAGTTAGCCTAGCAGATGAAGGTCCAACAGCAAAAACATTTCCCTGGTCTGCCCTGACTGGCTCTGCACACTGGTTCTTCTAATGCCCAACTTGATCACAGTTGAAGCACTTCACATTCTTCTTTTCTACAGCCTTCTTCCCTTTGCCTGACCAGCACTCATGAGCATAATGACCCTTCTTGTCACACCGAAAACAAACTAAATCGGCCTTTTCCTTCTTGGTTGCCTCCCTTTTCTAGGCTCCCTTCTTCTTAAAGAACTTCCTCTTCTTTCCCTGAGAACCCTGGGTTTAAACCGGCTTTTCCCTAGCACAAATAGCAAGCATCTCTTCATAGAGAATTTCCATCTCTGCAACCACATTACAAGGATCATGGATATGTGTCAGGGTCACCCTAGCAAGCTCAGGTCTCAATCCCCGATTGAACCTCTCATTTCTCCTGATGTCGGTGTCTATAGTATTATATCCATAACGGGACAACTCATCAAACTTAGTGGCATACTCGATTACCGACATTTCTCCCTGCACCAAATCCATAAACTTTTTCAGCAATGTTAACTTAGCAACTTCAGATAAAAACCTCTGTTCAAATCTCCCTCTAAAATCTGCCCAAGTCAACTCCTCCTCTAGAACTCTGGCAGTAACACTATTCCACCAATGAAGTGCTGACCCTTGTAACTGCCTAGAGGCCAACCTTCTATTCTACTCATTATTTAACCCAAATCAACAAATATTCTCTCACAATGCAACAGCCAATTCTCAACTTTGATAGCATCCTCCGTTCCCATGAATGGCTTCCCACCAAAAATGATGTAGTCTCTGCTCAACTTAGCATAATTATTCCCAACTGGAGCCACATGATTAGCTCCTCCAAAATTTCCAGAAACACCAGCAGCAGCTCCTACTTGCATCAGATTGACGAAAAACTGATACATCTTCCCCACATCTACTAGTGGATTTCCAGCACCTACATTTGCACCAGCATTTTGGTTAGCATTAGCCTGTCGACCTTGGTTCTTCCTAGTATTAGGTCAAACATTTCTGTTGGTTGTGGTGCTTCCTCCACCGAGATTTCCTCTTCCGTTTCCTGCCTCCATATCTTCTTTCTCGTAAATCTGCATACGAGCCTTAGTAAGATACAGAAGAACGGTCTAAGAGAGAGGGGAATACGTACTTATATATATATAGCAAATACAACTACGTTCTATAACGTTATTCCCGAACCTCGATCTTATTTTCCGATTCATTTATTTATGTTTAAAAATCTTTTAGGTTTAAATTCCTTTTAAGTTTCATAAACCTATGCTCTTATACCAACTTGTAACATCCCCTATCTTGAGGCCAATGCTAAGCGCTACAGATGTTGTAGTCATCCACAGTATTAACTTTTGGTGATAAAATACGGTAATGCTAGATACATTGATATAACAGAAACACATGGATATGGAAAAAATTTAAAACAATTTAAAACAAACATCTCATTCCATTCCAAATCACATTTCAAATTCATTACATAATCCCAAATACGTTAACCACGTTCAGAGAAATATAATTATTACAACATACGCCAAGAGCGACATATGAAGATGTCCCTTAGATGATCAGAGTATATATAGGCAATTAAACAACTTTGCCTTTACAACAACAACACAACGGAATCAAAACAAAAGAGAACTCTAAATAGCTATCATGCCTCTTACATGTCTCTGGGAGCTTATTCCTCTAAAGAGGTACCTGAAAACCTCAACTCTCAAACTACTCAAAATCAATTAAGCACCCGAGAGTTTAAGGGGAAAACATAAACTTCGAGTCGGACATAAAGCCTGGTATGAATAATAATCTACCATCTCAAACCATTTATATATCCAGTGAGACCACGCCGCATAGCAGAACGGGGTTTCCCCTCACTAGTATCCTAAAACTTTATAAAACCGTATACTGTGCTTCTGCATCCACAATGGTTAAACATATAACATTTCAAAATAATATGATGATATGCATACAAGTTAAAACATTCTGGATTTCCCATACCCTGTTTAATTGACTACCTGTCATATTTATAGTTTCTATGGTCACTATTAACCTATTAGTTTTCATGGGATGACTAATGACCTATTTAATGTTTATGGACTCTCTGTCCTGTTTCATAGTTTTCATGGGCTTACTATTAACCTATTTAAATTTATCCACTCCCTGTCCTAGTTTTCATGGGATCACTAAGAACCTATAGGTCCCTGCCAATAACTTCGTTGTTTCATGGGTTCTCCCTGAACCTATTGGTATCTCCAATAACTTCACTCTTATCCTAGTTTTCATGGGTTGACTAGGAACCTATTGATATTTGCCAATAACTTAATCCGGATATAGTTTTCATGGGTTCACTACAAACCTATTGGCCCCTATCAATAACTCAATCTAATCATAGTTTTCATGGGATCACTATGAACCTATTGGCTTCTACCAATAACTTTCCTATACATATTTTTCATGGGTTTACTATAAACTTGTCTACCTGACACTTCTTTAATTACTATTTAAGCATCCTACATTAGTCTATCTGACCTCCTAGATGCAATTCTACTCATTCAGGAGTTAACTTAATTTATATTCACTACTGGGTCAACCTAGCTGGTTATTCTTCCTTTCTCCCCAAAATGCAGTTATGGGTCCATTATAATGTGAATATATATATATATATATATATATTTGAAGAAACATAATAGCATAATAATACCAGCACCTGTGGGTTTAACATCCTTGAAATCATTTTCGCATAAAACATGGTTAATCCCTTTAACCTATTGTTTTATCAAGGAAAAGCTTCTTCAAAACTTCATTCTTAAAACCATTTCAAAACTCCTTTATCTTAGCCATGGGTTTTCCTTTAAAATGAGATAGGGTTATTTGTTCTGAAAACTAAGGCTTTCGAAACCTTTAAACCTTTACTTTAGAAACCATTGGAAACTTCCTTTCGAAAGCATTAAAATCTTCTTTTCAAAACACTAGGCACCTGCCCTTCGAAACACTTTAAAACCTTTCGAATGTACTAAAGTGAAACCATTTAATTATAGAAGCATAGCTTCGAAACCATTTGAAAGTACCCCTTTAGAAACCATTGGGTTTATCTTTAAAATATCTTTTGGGTCAAAGTGAACATAAACAAAAGTATCCCTTTCGAAACCATTATTTATCATATAAAAGTGTTTGGGGAAAAACTTGATGGCGTCGGAACCATTCTTTCGAAAGCATTAGTCTTTAAGTTAAAACAACAAGAAGGATAACCTCGAAACCCCCTTTCGACACCATTGCCTTCGAAACCCTTGACCCCTTTCGAAAGCTGTAGGAAGCGGTTTATATTTACAAAACAAAGGCTGCCTTTTGAAAGCATTGATATCTTCAATTCCTTTGAAAGGCATAAAGTCGGCAGAAGAGTTTCGGCTAGGTCAAAACTACCCCTTTTGAAATCATTAGTTTGGAAAACAAAGTAATTCATTCGAAAGCTATGCTTTAAATAATAAGGCGGCAACCCCTTCGAAAGCCATTTTAGGAAATCCTTTCGAAAGCATTTGTTTCAATTCCTTCGAAAGCTTTTATTAAAACAAGGCATGTGCTTATCTTTTGAAAGTAAAACAAAGGTTTCGACCACTATCGAAAGCAATGGTTTTGACACCATGCCTTCCACCCTTTTTCCAATCCACTTCGTACCAACGTGTTGATGCCTTGTGTATTGGTTCCGGCTTAGTTGGTTTCGACCTGGAGGGTTTCAACTTGATTGAAGGCAGACGATAAGGGTCGAAAGGTACTTCTAAAAGAGGTGGCACCCACTTTTCTGGGTAAAAACTGGTTTATGCCAAATAAAGCAAACGCTTTCTAACTAACCTGCCTACTTGTAAACAAGTGATTGGCTGCCTCACTTTTCAAACTATTTTCCAAATAAAACCACCGCATAATTTCAGATCTAAACCAAGATTAGTTTAACAAATAAGCCCTTCCATTAATTAAAACAATTAAATCATTTAGGTTCTCATTTCAAAATAATTTAATTCATATAGTAAATCACTTAGGAAAAATCACCAAAAATCATAGAAACTCACTTTTAATATGCTATCTAACATATCTAGATTTCAAACCCATATTCTCAGTATAATTTTCAAAATAATTCCAAACCAATTAACCACATTTTCCTTTGATAATTCATAATAAATTCTCCATAACTTGGAAAATTATGAAAATTGAAACCCAACTCCAAAATCATGTTTTACATAACATATAAGTTCCTCATGGCATATGAAAATCATTATAATCGGTTTTACCCTTAAAACCGTATAAAATCATATTTAAACAATTTTTGTTTAAATCAAACATGTTATAATCCAAGCATATCATCATCCAAATCATCATTAAAATGGATTTAATCGTAAATCTAAAACAAATGATCATAAAATCAAAATAGAGATGATATAGATTATTATTCACCTTGATTAGGATAAGAAATTTGAGATTTGATTGAGACTAATTTCCCCTAGCTTTAACCTTAGCTTTGATTTAATTTTTCTTCTTCTTTTCTCCTAGTAATGGCCGGCTCCTTTATCTTTTGATATTCTTTTTTGTGAAATGAAAACGGACGTGCAAATGAAGGGATACGTGAGTTATAAGATGCGACTGTTCCCTAAAAAGGCCTTGTTTTAATTTATTAACATATAAGCCATTTTAAGCCTATTTAATTAATTTAAGCACGACCTCTAATTGTTTTATTCAAATCTCAATCTTCTTATCATTCTGATTCTTACGTTATTCTATTTAATTTATCTAATTAAATCTTTTGAATAATGTTATTAAAAATTAGAGTTGTTACAGGAATTCATAATCTAAACACCTTATTTTATCGAGGGATAACAATTTAACCTAAAGACGAAGGAGAAGTGGAATAGACTATGAAATTATCAAAAATTGCATAATCGAAACAAATTCCATCAAATTAATAAAAATAATTGAGGATCTCAACATAGAATTAACATTAATAAAAAGGAATTTTTGGAGATTTTATCTATCGTATTTTCGGAATCCTAAAATCGCTAAGGCATATTTAAATCCAAAAGGAAATACAATAAACAATTGCTGAAAAGAAATACTAAGATTTCCACTCATAGATTAGTCTTAGCTTTACTTAAATGGATTTGTAGCCTTCCGATATCTTCCAGAATCTCTCTTTTGATATATACACACACAGACAAAATAGGGAAGAGGTATATATATTCATTAGATTCAGAATAATTGGAGAAGGATAGGATAAGAATAGATTGGAGGAAGAAGAAACAAATAGAAAATGGGTTGAATTCCTACCTAAATTCTCTATGGAGTTTATGAATCTTATTAGAGAGATAGCAATGGCAGAGTTTCGTCGTAATCCCTAAAATAATATGAATAAAAGTGGAGAAGATAGGCTTCTATTCATAGGAGTTGGAACACACTAGAATCATAGGATGGAAGTAGGTAGGAAACGGGTAAATCTGGAGCGTACAACCAAATAAAACATAACGTAGAACCCTAGCAGCCATTGGCAACTGTCGATGCCAAGCGGTCGACCGTCCTTGAGTGACCGGTCGACCGCTACGGTTGACCGCTCTTTTATTCAGGGTCGTTTATTTTGTTTCTATTGTTGTATTATTTTATTCCCTAATTAGCTTTTTAATGTTAAGAGTTAATTAAACTTTTACTTAGCCCCCAATCTAATTTTTGAAATTTAAATCCTAAATTTTATTTCACATTTGAATTTGAATTCAAACTAAATTAAATTAAATCTGAGAACTTCAAATGCTCATAAATTCTTTGTTTGAGCTCCGTTTTCAGCATATTATGTATGGAAACAGATTGGAATTTCGCCACCAACGCAATGGAATAACTTTCATGGTCAAATTCCAAATTTTATAAAAAAATTATATCCAACCCTTATCATATTTAATTCAATTTACCTGATTTATTTATGGTTCATTTTACGGGGTGTTACATTCTTCCCCTCCTGAAAAGGATTTCGTCCCGAAATCTTCCGAGGGGCGAACAGGTTAACTCACAATACATCCATGTTATGCAACCAAGTTCTCTACACAACCATATACTCAACCAATAGTACAGTATGATTATGTATCACGAACATGCTAAAATGATCTCAATTCTAGTGTGAGTGTGTAATCATTTCATGTAAGTATGTATGCAAATATCCTAAATATGCATAAAAATTTCTATATGAGTGTAAAGTGATTGTGAAAAGGTGTAACAATCATCTCCTACCATCCAACCTAGCAACCGTAATGCAACCAAAATCCTAATTCTAGGGAGAAAAATTACCAGTGAAAAGCTCTGGGTGAGTGTTTTTCATCTTCTCCTTGGTCTCCCATATGCTTTCCACCGGATTGTCCCCCCGTTGTACTCGAACCAACTTAATTATTTTATCATGGAGTCTCCTAGTACCATACTCCACAATGTGTGTGGTGGCATGGGGCACTATCGGCTCCATCTTAAAATCCCCCAACTGATCAGGCTCTACTATGCTAACAGTATCATGAAGATATTTCCTAAGGCGAGAAACGTGGAAAACACTGTGGACTCCTGCAAACTTGTCGGGAAGCTCCACACTACAT
This sequence comes from Allium fistulosum, assembly GCA_030737815.1. Classification (NCBI taxonomy): domain Eukaryota; kingdom Viridiplantae; phylum Streptophyta; class Magnoliopsida; order Asparagales; family Amaryllidaceae; genus Allium; species Allium fistulosum. The sequence continues at coordinate 1,378,019,569 of CM060901.1, forward strand.
GCCAATTTTCCTATTCTTTCGAGAATTCTGAATGGCCCAATAAATCTAGGTGCCAATTTTCTAGACTTGTCGGATCTAACAACTTTTTTAAGAGGGGAGATATTAATAAATACCATATCTCAACCTTAAATTCAAGCACTTTCCTACTTTTATCTGCATAAGATTTCTGATGGTCTTATGCTACTTTCATCCTTTGCCCGATCAACTCTACTTTTTCCATGGTATCACGGATCAAATCAGGTTCGAGCGATACTTTGTCGGTGGTTTCCCACCAACAACTAGGTGACATGCATGGCCGCCCATAAAGTGCTTCAAAAAGGGGCCATATCATATGTAGTTTGATAACTATTATTATACGCAAACTCAACCAAAGGTAGATGCTGCTCCCAATGTCCTCCGAAATCCAAGACACAAGCTCTCAACAAGTCTTCCAAAATTCTATTCACCCTTTCTGTTTGTCCATCAGTTTGTGGGTGATATGTCATGCTAAGGTTCAAAGAAGTTCCCAAGGTTGTTTGTAGGCTCCTCCTAAATTCGCTAGTAAACAAGGGGTCCTATCACTGACTCTGCTTATTGAAATTCCATGTATATGAACTATCTCCTTAATATAAATCTGGAGGAGAGAGCGCTAGTCTTCTTTCTCCCAATCGAAACAAAATGAGCACTCTTTATGAGTCTATCTACAACAACCCAAATAGCCTCATTGCACTTATGACTTTTTGGCAATCCTTCCACAAAATCCATTGAAATATGTTCCCACTTCCAAGTCGGAATTTCCAAAGGTAATAATAATCCACCAGGCTTCCCTTGCTCAGCCTTTATCTTTTGACATGTCAAACACCTAGCAACAAACTCAGCTACACTCCTCTTCATTCCATTCCAAAAGAAAACTCTCTTCATGTTCTTGTACATCATATCTCCTCCGGAATGAATGGTCATCCTTGAGTGGTGACACTCCATAAGCACATCTCTCATCAAGTCATTAATCATTGGGACACAATGACGTCCATCTCTTCTCTAATATCCCTTCTCATCACTTAGTACCTCCTAGCATGAGAAAAATTCTATCCTTTTCGTATTTTTCCCAATATATCTACTAACTCCTCTTCTTTTACTTGCTCGTGTCCTATACGATTCATCAAGGCTGGTCTAACCTCCATAATTGATAGAAAACCTTGGATGTGTTCTACTAACAGTTTGAGGTTAAAATTCGAGAGAAAATCCGACTGTCTCCATTCTTATATAGCACCTAGGGTAGTGTGTCTCCTACTAAGGGTGTCGGCGACTATGTTCCCTTTTCCAGGTGTATATTGAATACCATATTTAAAGGATGCTATATACGCCATCCACCTTTGCCGCCTAAGATTCAAATCTTTTTGGGCAAATAGGTATCTAAATGATTTATGATAAGCAAATAACTCAAACCTTTCCACCAAGAAATAATGCCTCCACATCTTTAAGGCAAAAACAATGGTTGCCAATTCTAAACATGCACTGGATACCTCTTCTCATGATCTTTTGGTTGTCTATTGGCATAGGCGAGTACCTTCCCTTCTTGCATAAGAACTGCTCCTAATCATGTGCCACGTGCATCCATGAAAACTGTAAACGGCTTGGTTCCATCTGGAATAGTGAGCATGGGTGCACTAATCAAGACTCCTTAAGCTTCTCAAATGCCTTGGTGCATTTATCATCCCAAACAAAAACTAGATTCTTCTTAGTCAATCAGGTTAAATGGGTTGTTATTTGTGCAAAGCTCTTAATGAACTTCCTACAGTATCCTGCCAACCCTAGAAAAATTCTAACCTCTGATGCATTACTAGGAATTTTCCATCCTTGGATAGCTTCAACTTCAGTAAGGTCCACCGCCAATCCTTTCTCTGAAACAATATGCCCAAGGAACCTAACTTCATTTTTCCAAAAGTGGCATTTAGAAAACTTGGCTTTAAGTTGGTTTCTTCTCAAGGTCTCCAATACCTCCCTAAGGTGGTCCTCATGCTCCTTCTTGCCTTTGGAGCAAACCAAGATATCGTCAACAAACACCATGACAAATTTATTAGGTTGCCCTTTAAATATTCTACTCATAAAATCCATAAAGTATGCTGGGGCATTCATCAGTCCAAAAGGCATTACTTCCCACTCATAGAGTCTATCTAACGTAGGAAATGCGGTCTTCGGCTTGCTTTCCTATGCAATCCTCAACCGATGGAATCCCACTGCTAAGTCTAATTGGGAAAAGACTATAGCTCCTACAAGTTGGTCGAACAAGTCATCTATTCTAGGTAGAGGGTACCTATTTTTCCTTGTCAACTTGTTCAACTCCCTATCGATGCAAAGTCTCAAAGAACCATCTGCCTTAGTGACAAAAACAGGGGCTCCCCACTCAAAAGTACTCTTACGGATGAATCCTTTCTTCAGTAGCTCTAAAATTTGCTTATCCAACCCCCTTCTTTCTTTGGGGGCCATATGTCTCAAAGGAAAAGTGATGAGCCTTGCATCCTTTTCCAAATTGATTCGGAATTATAGGGTGGGAGACTCGAGACCTCCTCGAAGACATCAAGAAATTCACAAACTATGGGTACAGATAATGGCTCTCGAACAATAGATAGATTTAGTAAGTATAAATGGCTTAACTCAACTCAAGCTTTGGGTGTACAAAGAACTTCTAGGTCACGACCTCCACGACTCCTTAATCGTACTACCCTTTTATCATATTCAAGAATGGCTCCATAAAATGACAACCAATCCATACCCAAGATAAGTCCATACCCCTTGAAATTTAGAACATACGCAGTACATATGAAATCAACGTCGCATATGTCTAACACTAGGTCTTTGTAAATAAGAGAAAGATGGGTCGAACCCCTAATGGAATTGGAAACCTCTATTGGGCTATTGACCATCTGGGTTTTAAGGTTTAAGTAATTTACTACATCCCTAGCTATAAAGGAATGTTATACCTCCGAATCAAATAGGATACAAATAGTAATTCCAAAAATAAGAGTTATACTTTCTAAAGCTAGTTTTCCTTGGTCTCTTGGTGGTTTAATGGAAATAGGGATATCTTTAATAGCATAGGCCTATCTGCTTGGTCCTTCCTTAGCCATTTTGGGACATTGATTCTTGTGATACCCTTCCTCGTGGCAGTTAAAGAACTTTCCTTTAAATGCTTCCTTCATCAGGCACACCCTACAATCTTTAGCTTCATGACCCTTCCTTTGGCATCTCTTTCTCACCTTTACTTCCTTCTTAAACTTCCCCTTCGACTTCTTTTTGGCCCAAAAAATCCCCTTCTTAGACCCTCCTTGCTTTTGGGTCTGTGCAGACTTCATTTTCTCTCTCTTATCTTCCTCATTGGCCACGTGCAGCATCTTCGTTTCTACCAACATCTCATATGTGGCCCCCATAGGTGCTTGGCTCAACAACATTTCTCTTAGCTAGGAATTTAAGCCCTTCACGAACTTGATGGCCTTTTTCATAGTGTGTCTATCAGGCTCATCCCGAATTTAGCCAATTCAGTAAACTTAGCTATGTACTCCTTAAGGGTAGAATCTCCTTGTCTCAACTGAATGAATTTTTTTCAATTGCAAGCTAACCTCTACTCTGGACATGAATCTCATCTCAAATTGATCCTTGAATTCATCCCAAGAGAATATCCTACCTAGGTGCTCATCAGCTACAAAGTTCCACCAATTCAAATCTTCTTCCCTGAGGTGCCAAGCTTCCATTCTTCTTCTAAGCTGATCATCCCAACCAAACTCTCTAAATATCTTCTCGCATTTACCAATCTATGCTTTAGCTTCTTAATATCCTTCAGCTCCAGAGTATGTCTTCCCTCCTATGTAGAGAAAGTCCTTACATAGCTTAGGAAAGTCGGCAGGATGGGGTGCTACATCAGCGGCCGGGGCAGTGGGTGCTACCAGTGTAGCTGGAGGAATAGGAATCAGCTCGACGGTTCTAAGATATTTTTTAAACCATTTGGGCATCCCACGAATGAGTGGTCTTCTGCGGGTAGGATTCCCTTGTTTGAAAGAAGATTGATTATCAACCATATCAACTACCTGTAGGTTAAACCTTTAGTGACGATTTCCTAATATAGTATTTACATTTTAAAAGAAAAGAAAAGTTTGCCTAGTGTATGTGCGTATATTCAAGAAGAGGGGATATAGGTGTATATATATAGAGTAAGAATTATTTTGAAAATTCTTTTTGAAAAACCTTTTTCAAAATAACAAATACGTTTCTCATATGTATGGTTTATCCCCATTGATCAGGTAACCTAGGGCTCTGATACTAAATGTAACAACCCACCCCGAAACAGGCCTAAATTTCAGCCTAGAAAATCCCCATCTAAACTTAGACCGATTCCAAGGCAACCCATTGGTAGTAAAAAGAAATAACTTTGCAGAGCCAAAACTAAACTTTTAGAACTCACAGCAAATGGAACAAAATATAATAGTAAAGTATACCCATTTATTTCAAAATCAAAAAATGCCATAACACAAAATCCCATAAAACTGCAATATAATATCCGTTACAACAATTGTTTAAATCCATGGGTACACATGAAAGAAAATAATAATAAATACTGCCACTTGCCAAGCTTCTTCATCTTTAAGCATCGCCACCGCCGTTTGTAACATCCCCTATCTTGAGGCCTGAAGCTAAGCGCTATAGATGCTGCAATCATATGTAGTATTAACTTCCGGTGACAAAATATGGTAATGTTAATGGTATCCATAATATCATAAGCACATGAATATGAAACAAAATCACAGATTCAAAAACAACTTTACTGATTACATTGCAAAACCATGTTTCATATCCATTACATAATCCCATACGAATCCCAGGTTTTGATCAAACATAATTATTACAAATTACACCAAGAGCGACATATGAAGATGCCCCCTTGGATGACCAGAGTACTAAATAGACATATTAGTCTTAATACAACACAACGGAAATAAAACTAAATAGCTCCTATATAGCTAACTTTGCCTCTTGCACGTGTTAGGAAGCTTTATTCATGCAACCTACTAAACCTGAAAAACGTTAACTCTTAATCTACTCAAATTAGATTTTGAGCACCCGAGAGTTTAAGGGGAAACATAAACTTCGAGTCAGACATAAAGCCCGGCGTGAATAATACTATTACCTCTCGGTTTATTGATATTAAGTGAGACCACCCCACTTAGTGGAACAGGTTTCCCCTCACTAATATCCCTTTAAGACATATAATTTTGCAAATTAGAATCCTGCAATAAAATTGATTAAAACAATAATATCAATATCATATATGCTCATAAATCCGGTAATAAATGGACTAACTGTGCGAACAATATAGTTTTGTTTGGCTAACCACTAATCACTGGCTAACTCGGGCCTACTAAACAAAATAAATAATCTAACATCTGTTAGACACACTTCTGGATGGTCTGTCCTTAACTTACTTCTCCTAGGGTCACCTGATCCTAATGGTTTTGTGGGCTCACCAATAACCTATCCTCCTTCTCTATATATTTCTTTCTATGTGTAACATCATTTAAGTCCTACCTGTGATTAAGCCATACACACGGGAATTTTGGACTAAATTAGCTAGGGGCTATAGCTAATGTATAGGGCGCGACCCTATACCAGTCTCATCTGGTATTCAAATAACTGAGTCGTTTACTTAGGTTTAACTACCCTTCATCTTTTCCTTGAAAATATTTCTTTCAAATTGATTTAACCCTTTAAATCATATTTAAACAAGGAAAACATACTTTTGCTTTACTCAAATCTCTTTGTCATGATATATGCCTTACACAAAACATTGTTGATGAAAACATTTGAAACCTTTGTTTAAAACTCTAAACAATACTTTTTGATTCCATTAAAAGTACCCCTTTCAAAATAAGTTAACTACTATACCTTGATACATTAGCCAAAAGGCCGAAACATACCTTTTGATACCTTTGTAATAACCTTTCGAAATCATTGAAGGCATCCCTTCGAAAGCTTTATAAACCTTAGACATCCTCTTTTCAAAACTCTTTATACTTGCCTTTCGAAAGCATTGGAAACCTTCCATTTAAATACTTAAATAACCTTTCGAAAACATTGGGGTACCACCCCTTCGAAACCTTTGTTTATACCTTTCGAAAGCATTGAAGTCCTTCACTTAAAACAAACCTTTTGAAAACATTGGGTACAAGTAAAAGTGTGTGGAACATAGTTTCGAAACCTTTAAAACCATTCCTTTCGAAATATTTGGGTTTAGCTTTCAAAATATTAAAAGGGTTTAAAAGAATTAAGTCAAAAGCAACTTTTTCGAAAGCAATTTCCTAAGTAAAAGAAAGTGGAAGGTTTTGACACCAACCCTTTTGAAAGCATGGAGAAGCAGCTTCTTATTTAAAAGCGAAAGCACCCTTTCAAAACCAATGTTTAAAGGCAAAGTGGCCTCAACTGGGTCGAAAGGTAGAATGTAGCAACAAGTATTTTTACCCTATCAAAAGCTTGTTTACAACAAAAGGCGGCAACCTCTCTCGAAAGCTATATTAAAATCCTTTTGAAATCATTCTTTTAATAGCAAAGCAAGCGACATCTCTTTTGAAAGAAAAACAAGGTCTCGACCCCTTTGAAAGCACGTTTCGACCCTATACCTTTCGCCTATCTCCAATACACTACGTACCAAGTCATTGATAACATGTGTATTGGTTTTGACTATGATGGAGGCGGTAGTATAAAGTTGAAAGGTAGTTGCCGAGAGTGGCGAAACAACAAACCTTTACAAAAACAAAATTTTTGCTTTATAAAGTAAAATCTTTCCAACCAACTTGCTTATTTGTCATAATATAATCAGTTGCCAATTTCTTTTCAAAAACCTTTTCTAAAAGTGCTTCCGAATTCAGTATTTAATAATTTAAAACATTTAGCAAATTGCCCCTTCTCCAATTTTTAAACATATAAAACTTTTAAGTCTCATACCTTAAAATAATTTTATATACTTAATAAAGCACTTAGGAAAATTCTTCAAAAATTCCCATAAATCGCTTTTAATATGTTTTCTAATATATTTGAGTTTCTGACCCAAACTTAATATATAATAGCGTAATTAATTTTTAAACCCAATTTACCTATTTTCTTCACTAGAACATTTGTAATAAATCCACATTAATTCAGAAAATTATGAAACTTCAAACCCATCTCTAAAATAATATTTTAACCTTATATTAAAATCTTTTAATACTTCTTTATAAGGAAATGAGGCGGGTCCAACCACTTAATACCTTCCATTCTAGAAGTAAATCCCATATCCTAATCATGAATCATAAATAGCTAATAATATAAGAGACGGTACCCAAGCCACTTAATTCTTCCCAGTGAAAAATAGGTAGGCCCCCTCATTTAAGATCTATTTCCAAAAACATGCTTCTCAATGGTACTATCTAGCTGACATCGTATGGAATCTCATAGGTCACCTAATTCTTCCAAGTGGAAAAACGACAGATCACGTCATTTAAGACCTATTTCAATAAGCGGACCCCTTTAGAGATATAACCTAATGTAACTCCTTGGCCATTTAATAATTCATCTGGGGAAAAAGGTGGGTCCAACCAATTAATACCTCAAACCCTAAAGCAGACCCTTCATTCTATGGCCCATACTTATAATGACGTGTCACATTAGTCCGCTATTCTTAGGAACTGGTAGCCAGATTAGCTGGATAGATTTCCCCTATAGAATTTGGAACTAACCTCGGGTCATTACAAATATTTATCATAAGGATATCTCACATCAATAAAAGTGGACACAACTGCTTGTAGCCTCAAAGTGAGGGGCAGATTTCTGTCATATAACTCTGTTGACCTCGCATCCTTATGACTTAGCCATACATTAATTACTCTATATATATACCCATCTCACGTTTCATAAATAAGGCCTTATAAGGAATCTTTCTTATTACGCCTTAAATGATATATTAGGCTATATAAGAGTTTCCTCTTATTTTCGCCTCAAAATCAATTACCTTCCTAATAAGGGAAATAAATGTAAATAAATGCCTAATTAACTACGCAATATACGCAACAGTTATACGTTAATTACGTAAATAGAAATAAATGAATATTCATGCCTAATAAGTTCTAAACACATGGATTTTACGCTCTAAACTAGCGTCAAATGTCAATTCCTTAATAAATTATTATTACAAGACCTTTTTCTTTAATTTCCCAAGATTTCATGGAACTCTAATGTCCAAAACATGGAATAAATATTCATAATCAAAACTACAATAACAGACTTATAAATAAAAATATAAACTCAATTTATTACACCAATTCAATGGAATATCTTAAACAATAAGAATTGCAATCTAAACCCAAATCCTATTCAACTCCTCTTTTTACAAAGAAATAGATAAGAATAAGTGGTGTAAATTACGAATAGAATTCATAATCTAAACCCCTTATTTTATTTAGGGATTATAATTTGACCCAAAGAAGAAGGAGAAGTGGAGTAGACTATGAAATTACCAAAAATTGTATAAATGAAACAAATTTCATCAAATTAATATAAATAATTGAGGATCTCAACAAAAAATTAACATTTCGAAATTAAAAGGAATTTTGGGGGATTTTATCTATCATATTTTCAAAATCCCAAAATCCCTAAGGCATATTCAAATCCAAAACGAAATACACTAAAAATTGCTGGAAAGAAATACTAAGGTTTCCACTCACAGATTAGCCTTAGCTTTACTCAAATGGATTTGTAGCCTTTTGATCTCTTCCAGACTCGTTTGATATATATACACACACAATAGGGAAGAGGTATACATATTCATTAGATTCACAATAATTGAAGAAGGATAGGATAAGAATAGATTAGAGGAAGAAGAAACAAATAGGAAATAGGTTTACCTAAATTCTCTACGAAGTTTCTGAATCTTATTAGAGAGATAACAATGACAGAGTTTCATCGTGATCCCCAAAATAATATAAATAAAAGTGGAGAGGATAGGGTTCTATATAGAAGTTGAAACAAACGTAGGATGGAAGTGGATAGTAAACGGGTAAATCTGGAGCGTACAACCGAATAAAACAAAACATAAAACCCTAGCAACCACTAGCAACTAACGTTGCCAAGCGGTCAACCTCCCTTGGGGGACCGATCGACCGACAACCGATCTTTTACTCAGGGGCGTTTATTTTGTTTCCGTTGCCGTATTATTTTTAGTCCCTTATTATCTTTTTAACGTTGAACGTTAATTAAACGTTTACTTAGCAACCAAGCTAATTTTTGAAATTTGAGTCCTAAATTTGGTTTCTCATTTGAATTTGAATTCAAACTAAATTAGTTTAAATTTAATAACATCAAATGCTCATAACATCTTTGTTTGAGCTCCGTTTTCAGCATATTATATATGGAAACTATAACGAACCACTTTTCCGTACAGTTTAAGGGGACAATCAACCACACGACCCACTCAAATTGAACGGAAAGGCGAATAGTTAGGGAAAAAAAGAAAGAAGATAAGAAGAAAACTACCGAATCTCATAGCGGAAAAAATAATCTATAATATACAACAAATCTTTACACAGAGAAATTTTTTAATACACATACATCAATCAGAGTACACTGACCTATTTCGGCCTAGAAATTATAACAACATGTCCTTAAAATTTGCTGATAAATACAACCAACAGACAACACAGCGGAACACCAGAAATATGTAAATACGTCTTGGACCTCCAACCCGTCTCCTGAGCCCTAATGCATCCAAAGCAATCTGTAAATATGCTCGGTCTGACCTAAGCATTGGAAGGGAAGAATGCCCGGATCAATCTGGTAAACCAGCGTGAGAAAAATACACCCAAATGGAATTTAATATTTATCAAAAACCTTTTAAATAAAGGTATCTCGTAAGACCACGTCGCCATAAACACGGATGGGTTTTTACCTTGCGATAACCATAACATTTTCTATAGAAAATCCATTGAATTGTCTAGGGGTCAAAGTAAAATATGAATATAGCTGAAATGCTTGCATCTCACATTTCAATATAGCTGGTCACAACTAAGTTCGTACGGTGCTTATTGGAGAATGGATTCCATACTATGACAAGGTAAGGAACTACCTTTCGATGGTACATCTCATGATAAAATGCACCGGGGTCTGACGAGAACATCTTGTACCGCTGCCACACAGGACTGGCCTACCATTTGAGTAGCAGTACCGAATATGATCACCCCATATTAGGCCCCGAAGCATACATGAGTATATAGTAATCAATCTTGATTTTGGGATGACCATACTCTGATGGGAGTGACCCACATGGCCCTGTTGCATGCCCGATTTTTATCATGTCCAAGTTAAGGCTTGAAGCTACGTTTTACCTATATATAAGACTTCCCACTTGCAGGCAACAATGCAATGTCAGCATTCATCCATACAAGTTGTTCAGGATATGAACAAACCAAAGGAACTGCTTCAACTACATCCATTTTGGAATCACCCTTGGGATTAGTAGCCAGTAGCCCTTGCACTTTAAAGAGCTTCGTCTTCAATTCCATCATCTTCTAGATGTCTTCACTTCGAAATGCTTGAGTTGGATCGAAGTGTTTTTCGGATAACATATCCGACCCCAGTCTCTTCGAAACAACATTCGGTAGTTTCCGGTAAACTCAACCACGGTTCTTTAGGAAATAAACAGTCAAAGATAAGAGCGGAGATCACCTCCTAACCGTTAGTGGATGGATTTCCTTATCATTTGTCCTAGGAGAATGAAACGAGACTTATACGCATAATACAATATCATCGGAAATGACTGTGCCATATAACTCACGTGTTTCCTAGATATTTCCAAAGTTATGTTTTGGGTCTATATTTGATAGTCGATTATTTAACTATCCACAAACACACATCCAAATCGGAGATTTATTTCTAAAGGAAAAACCAATATTTGGTTAAGCACATAAGTAACCACTGACCTCTTTTATAAATCTTTTCATTAATTAAAATCACTTTGTAAATTACCTACATAAAGATACCTTTACAGAGATATACCCACAAATCTCTATATTTTCAATACTTGGAAAATATCCATATACTTATCCCAACAGTATAAGTATATTCACAGAATGGAGGAAGATTTCCTTTTTACACAATTCTAAAACCATTTATAAACTCCTTTAAAAATTACTAAAACCCATTATAAACTATTTTATAAATCTTTAAAAACCATTTATAATGTCTCTAAATCATTTCTCAAATCATTTATAAACTCTTTATAAATCCATAAAATTAATTATAAAACTCCACTTATAAATTTATAAACCAATTTCTAAAATTCGTTTATGAATATCTAACCATCTATAAAACTCCTTTACCTTGTAAATAATCTTCCTTTAAGTCTTCAACTTATAAAACTTCTCTTATAAAACATAAGTCCATTTATAAACTCTATTTATAAGTCTTGGAGACATTTATAAATAAATAAAAATCATTTACCTCAAAACATAATTATATAATAATAATTATTAAAAATAAACATTATAAATAAATAATAATTATTAACTTCAAAACATCTTAAAAATAATAAATAATAATTTCAAAACATTATTAAATAAACAACAATAATTAATCTTTACCATTATTATAAATAGTAATAAATTATTTCCAAAACATTATTAATAAATCATCATTATTAATTTCAAGCCATATTAATTATTTAAACAATTAACTTTTAAAATATTAAAATATTGATAAATAACTTTAAAAACAATATTAAATATAAATCAATAACTTTAAAATGATATTAAATATAAATAAATAATCTTTAAAACAATATTAAATAAAAATAAAAATCCTTTAAACCATTTCTAAATGACTTAGAAAAGACTAGTAATAAAGTTGGAGTAAAATAGAAATTAAATCCTTTAAAACAAAATATTTTTGAAACCCAATTTCAGATTTAAAATTATTTCCTATCTCAAAAACCAACTCTAGCTCAAATTGCAATTTACAGTATTTTTAAAATACTAATTTTAGGCCAATAACTACCCAACGTTTAACCAATATCGATATTGATTTTCTATCATTACAAGGTTTAAATTTTGAACATATAACAATGTCATAACTAATAGTGTCAAATAATCAAGTTTGATATTCATTGATTTATATAACATGAATACTATTGAAAACAATCCAACCAGGGCGAGGAATCCCGTGGGATCCCTCCAACTTGTCCCCCTGCATCACAACTCATATATATATATTTATATATCAACACATATATATAAAGAAAATTCAACAGTGGTCTATTGGATGCCTCCAACCTGTTCTCCTACATGACAAATAGTATATAATTATATAATATGGGTCATCACCTACTAAGCGGGTATGTATATATATATATAAGGTCATCCGCTCAAGGGGTGGGAATAAATCCAAACCAACTGATAAAAACAGTAAAACATCCAAACATCCAATCAACAATTTTTATCAACTATATAACATACTGGTAAGCCAAAAAGGTGAGTTTAATTCACCGAAATTCCAGTGATCGCCAAAGCATTCCGGTTTGAATTGAAATTGAACAGACGTTCAATTTTAACCCAAATTCCTACTAGCTCCAAATCCACCCAATCCAACTCTATATCGTAGTATTCGCAAATACAATTGCAATGCAACTCTTCGCGCTCAATTTCGACCTCGTATGAAAAGGTTATACATTTCGTAAGAATTCACGATTTAAATAATAAATTTTTTAAAACTACATACAATCATTATCTTAAGTTAATTATTCTGCTTGCCACTAATTCTCCCTCTTGTTCAAAATAAAGCAGGTCGCATGCGTTTAAACTTAAAGACGTCGCCATTCCTTTCCAAACCGCCATCGCCACGGTCGATCGTACGTCGCCGCATCCACGCTAAAGGTCGCCTTGTTCAGTCGCTACCCAACACCACCGGTCTCGTCGCCTCTATTGCCGCCGTTTGCTAGAAAATGATAAGGAACTTCGCGCCATTCATATAGGGATTGCCACCACTACAGTTCACCATTGTCCACCAAACTTCACCATAATGTCGCCCACGCTTACCTCTACAAATTTCCTTTAGACTTCATCATCAAAAAGTCGATGAAATCGCTGGAATTCGCCATTATTGCTGCCGACGTTCATCATCGAGCTGCAACCATCCCACTACGAGTGACGATGATCCAACCAGCTCGTCTCCTGATCCCCAATGCATCCAAAGCAATCTGTAAACATGCTCCATCTAACCCGAGCATTGGAAGGGAAGGACGCCCAGATCAGTCTGGTAAACCAGCATGAGAAAAACACACCAAATGGATTTAATGTTTATCAAAAACCTTTTAAATAAAGGTATCTCGTAAAACCACGCCGCACATAAACATGGACGGGTTTTTACCTTACGATAACCAAAAAAATTTATATAGAAAATCCATTGATATTATAATAATTTCTATGGGTCAAAGTAAAATATGAATAGAGCTGAAATGCTTGCATCTTGCATTTCAATATAGTTAGGCACGACTAAGTCCGTACGACGCTTATTTGAGAATGCATTCCATACTATGACAAGGTAAGGAACTACTTCCGATGGTATATCTTTTGAAAAAATGCACCGAGATCTGACAAGAACATCTTGTACCCTTGCCACATAGGACTGGCCCACCACTTGAGTAGCAATACCGAATATGATCACCTCACTTTAGGCCCCAAAGCATACATGAGTAGATAGTAATCGATCCAGATTTTAGGATGACCATACCCTGATGGGAGTGACCCACATGGCCAAGCTGCACGCTCGATTTTTGTCATTTCCCGGTGGATGAGGCTTGAGGCTACGTTTTACCTTTATATAGTACTTCCCACTTGGAATGCTAACACTTCCCTCCAGGCAACAATGCAATACCATCATCCATCCATAAAAGTTGTTCAGAATATGAACAAACCGAAGGCACTACTTTTACTACATCCATTTTGGAATCACCCTCAGATTAGTAGCTAGCATACTTGAACTTCAAGGAGCTTTGTCTTTAATTCCATCATATTCAACACGTCTTCGCTTCGAAACGCTTGAGTTGGATCGAAGTGGTTTTTGGATAACATATCTGACCCCGGTCTCTTCGAAACAACATTCGATAGTTTCTAGTAAACTCAAACCCGGTTCTTTGGGAAATAAACAGTCAAAGATAAGAGTGGAGATCACCTCCTAACCTTTAGTGGGTGGATATCCTTATCATCTGTTCTAGGAGAATGAAACAAGATTTATACGTATAGTGCAGCATCATCAGAGATGACTGTGCCATATAACTCATGTGTTTCTCCTAGATATTTCCAAAGTTACGTTTTGGGTCCATATTTAATAGCCGGTTATTTAACTATCCACAAACATACATCCAAATCAGGAAATTATTTCCATAGGTAAAACCAACATTTGGTTAAGCACATAAGTAACCACTAACCTCTTTTATAAATCTTTTCATTAATTAAAATCACTTTGTAAATTACTTGTATAAAAATACCTTTACAGAGATATACCTACAGATCCCTATATTTTCAATACTTGGAAAATATCCATATACTTATCCTAACAGCATAAGTATATTCACAGAATGGAGGAAGATTTCCTTTTTACACAATTCTAAAACCATTTATAAACTCCTTTCTAAATTCCTAAAATCCATTATAAATGTTTGTACCAAAATTGGGCACAACACTCTTCGGATGTGTTTAAAGAGATAAAATGAAGAGAGTAAATGTAAAATGAGGTAGATCTAACAAACACACCAACCAACAGATAAGAAAAAGTACAGAAACACACAAATTTAGAGTGGTTCGATGTATGGCCTACGTCCACTATGAAATGATTGATATTTATTGATCACAACTCGCTGGTTACAAGTGCATTACAATAATACAATTGAAGTACAACAGCAATTTCGACAGAGTATCGACGTAAAAAGGCCCAAAGTCCCTTTCTGTAGGTCCAGGGTCACTATTTATAGGCGTAGGCAGCAAATATCTCGCCTAGATCTCGGAGGACTTCTTCCCGCACGTGGGTGGGTCCACGGGATCGAGTTCAGGTGATTTTGACTCGATCCTGGAGTGATACGAATTCAATTCATATCGATTAATAATTAGTCCTTTTGGGCTGAAATTTATCAGGTACATTCTAGAGGTTGTAGGCAAGCTCTTGTGAAAATTTGGTGGCATTTGGACTTGTAGATTTTGGGTTATGATCGATGCAAGTTTGGATTTGCAATGGGCTGTCGAACTCGTATCGCTCTCATTCGTGTCGTTCTCATTCGTATCGCTTCTAGGCACGTGTTTGTTAGGTGACGTGGCGCTATCTTCTCGGATCGATCCACTTTTCATGCCGACTGACCGAGTCTTCTTCCTTAGCAAGCTTCGTTCGTATTGAGGTGTCTCTTTTCCCTTCGTATCGATGCAAGGCGAACTCGTTCGTATCGTTCTAAGCTTGTCTCACTCGTATCGATCCCTTCAACTCCCTTTTCACATTGGTAGGAAGTGTCACTTCGTATCACTTAGTGGATGACATATACGTACCAATCGATGGTTGATCGATACAAATAATGCATAAACAAGATTGATACGTAATGGCTTCGATCGATGGATACGAAGCTGAGCTCAGGTGATGGATACGAAATGTAGGAGTGGGGTGGATATGAATGAGGCAACCTTCCATGGATACGAACACGGTGTTTCTTCCTCGATGGATACAAAATGTAGCTGTTTGCTCAAATGGATACGAAGTCAATAACCGACGACTTGATGGACACAAAATTTTATAAACTATAAAAACCATTTATAATGTTTCTGAATCATTTCTCAAATCATTTATAAACTCTTTATAAATCCATAAAACTAATTATAGAACTCCTCATATAAATCTATAAACCCATTTCTAAAATTCGTTTATAAATACCTAACCATTTATAAAACTCCTTTACCTTGTAAATAATCTTCCTTTAAGTCTTCAAACCATTTTATAAAACTTCTCTTATAAAACCCAAGGCCGTTTATGAACTCTATTTATAAGTCTTGGAGACATTTATAAATAAATAAAAATCATTTACTTCAAATCACTATTATATAATAATAGTTATTAACGATAAACATTATAAATAGATAATAATTATTTACTTCAAAACATCTTAAAAATAATAATTAATAATTTCAAAACATTATTAAATAAACAATAATAATTAATTTTTACCATTATTATAAATAGTAATAATTTATTTCCAAAACATTATTAATAAATCATTATTATTAATTTCAAGCTATATTAATTATTTAAACAATTGACTTTTCAAATATTAAAATATCGATAAATAACTTTAAAAACAATATTAAATATAAATAAATAACTTTAAACGATATTAAATATAAATAATCTTTAAAACAATATTAAATATAAATAAAAATCCTTTAAACCATTTCTAAATGAATTAGAAAAGACAGATAATAAGGTTGGAGTAAAATTGAAATTAAATCCTTTAAAAAAAAATATTTTCGAAACACAATTTCAGATTTAAAATCATTTCTTGTCTCAAAAACCAACTCCAACTCAAATGGCAAATTATAATATTTTTAAAATACTAACTTGAGGTCAATAGCTACCCAACGTTTAACCAATATCGATATTGATTTTCTATCACTACAGGGTTTACGTTTTGAATATATAACAATGTCATAACCAATGGTGTCAAACAATCAGGTTTGATATTCAATGATTCATATAACACGAATATTATTGAAAACAATTCAACCATGGCGAGGAATCCTGTTGGATCTCTCCAACTCGTCCCCCTACATCACAACTCGTATGACCACACGATACGTCTGATCGTCACGAAATTCGTTGACATATAATAATTCATTATTACGAATCCAATTGCATTAGTTTCATTAAAATTCAAGACAGAGCCCTGAAATGATAATTTTCACATGTTAATTAAAACGAGTTATTTCTAAAACTAGTTTTAATCACTTTTAAATTCTAAATTAAAAGTTCACGATTATCATTCTTATTTAAACATAATTTAAATAAGTTTTCAATATCAATTTTATTCATATTAAATTCTCAATTCACATATTCAAATAAATCCTTATATTTGAAATTTAAGTTGTTTGGCTTATAAACTAACATTTCAATATTTAAAATAAATTAAATATTCCAAATAAAATGTCTAAAATTTTGGGTTGTTATAGAAACATATTAGAATTTCACCACAATGCAACAGAATAACTTTCTTGGTCATATTATTACTTTTATAAAATTTCTATATCCAACCCTTATTATATTTAATTCAATTTACTTTATTTGTTTATGGCTCATTTTACGGGTGTTACATGTATGGTGAACAGTCTCGTATCAAGAGGTACGAGGTTTCGTGGAAATTGGTTTGCCCGAGGATGAGCAAAGGTTCATTGGTCCAAGACCATGTACTCCATATGATTGGGTATATCGAATAGTTGGCTGAGCTAGGTACTAATCCAAATATCAAGCTTCAGACCGGTTTAACTCTTGGGTCACTTACTCTAAAGTTTGAACTATTTATATTGAACTTCAATATGAACTCATTAAAGTATATCGTTGTTTAGCTCCTTAACATGTTAAGGACTGTCGAGAGTACGTTCATAAAGGAACCAAGTGCGATGCTCACTGTTAAAAGTAGTTCATCATCGAAAGGTTCAAAGAAGATAAAGAGTAAGTCAAAGGCTCAAGAGAAAGGCGATTGTCACTTTTGCTTGAAGAAAAGAAATTGAAGGAGGAACTATCCAGAGTACTTGAAGGCATTGAAGGGGAAAGAACCTAATGGTATTTTCCATATCGAAAATTGTTTAACTATATGTACTTCTAGTTGAATTTTAGATACCAGATCTGGAACTCACCTATGTAATTTTTTAAAGGGACACAGGGGTAAGAGGTCCATTGTTCGAGGAAGCATAGAATTCCAAGTTACAAATGGAGCTATCATAGTTGCAGAAGCAAAGGTAGAATATCATTTGAAACTATTATTATGTACCTAATGTTATTTTTGGAATAATATTTGTATCTCGTTTGACAGATGATGGATACAATTTTTTTGCAAAGATAATATTATAAACATTTGTGTTGAGAATAAAACAGTTGGATTTGGTGCACTAAATAATGTACTTATGTTCTTAATTTAAATTTTTTATTTGTTGTTGAAAATAATTCTACATCTAAAGTTAATGATAGTTATATTTGGCATTTAGAGTAGGTCATATTAATAAGAAATGACTTGATAAGTTAAGAAATCAAGATTTTCTACCATCGTTTGATTCTGAATCATTCGATACTTATGAATTGTGTCTTAAAGCAAATGTGGCCAATCACCTATCCAATAAGAGAAACGAAAGAGTTGATCAACTCTTAGGACTCGTACATACTGATGTATGTGGTCAGATATCTACAACGACCAAAAGTGGTACCTTGTACTTTGTTATGTTCACTGATTATTATTCGTGATATGGATATGTGCATCTTGTGAAACACAAATCATATGTCTATGAATTTTTTTTTGAATATGAAATGAAGTGAAAAACCAAAGCAATAGGATTCGATTAAGTCGAGGAGGTAAGTATATTGGATCCAAACTCCAACAGTATCTAGAAGAGAATGAGATTCTCTCTTAAGCTACTCCTCCATATACTCCACAACACATGTTTTGGAGAGGAAGAGACGAATATTATTGGACATGGTTCGAACGATGATAAGTGACACCGATTACCTCCTCTATTTATGGATACCCGCAAGAAACAATGGCATATATTTTGAATAGAGCGTCATTTAAATCTGTGCCTTTTACTCCATACAAGCTTTGGATTGGAAAGAAATACCATCATAATGTCCTTAAGGTTTTGATTGTCCAACTTACTTTAAGAAAGTAAACTCCAGTAAGTTAGGGGCAAGATCAGTCTCGTGTAAGTTTATAGCGTATCCAAGAAATTCTCATGGATACATATTATATCACCTCGAGAAACAAAAGTTTTTGTTTCTTTACATGCACCTTTTAAGAAAATGAATTTCTTTCACGAGAAATTATTGGCAATACGATATCCTTGGATGAGATCCAAGAAATTTTCTAAAGAGACCAAGTACATAGACAGTACACTGACTCCTACTGAAAATACGTAATTTATTAGAAGGTCTAATAGGGAATCTCATGCACTTGAGGGATACTATGGGTTTCTCATTAATGGGGAGAACACAGATTGTATCATTTATGATGATGATGCCCTCACGTACCGACATGCCTAGGAGAGTAGATGCTCTGCCATATGGCTTGGTGTTTGAAATTCGAGATGGATTTTATGGAACAAAATTTGAACTTTGGAATATGTGCCCAAATGCATAAAATCCATCAATTGCAAATGGATCTTTAAGACGAAGATTGATGCAGATGGAAAGGTAAATACCTATAAAGAGAGGTTGGTTGTGAAAGGGTTTCTTCAAATTCAAGGTGTTAATTATGATGAAACATTTTTGTCGGTCACCATGCTTAAATATATTTGGATTCTTTTTGCGGTCACTACGTACTATGACTACAAAATTTGGAAAATGGATGTTAAAACAACTTTTATAAATTGTGATTTAGAAGAGAACGTTTCTGTATCATAGCCAGAAAGTTTCGAAGTTAGTGGAAGTGTTGATAAGGCTTATTGTCTCTTAAGATTGATTTACGATCTTAAGAAAGCATCTTGAGTTTAGACCAAGTGTTTTGAAAAGGTAATCAAATGGTTTGGTTACTATCAAAACAAAGGAAGCATGCGTATATAAGGAAGAACAAAACGTTAATATTCTTAGTTTTATACATCGATGATTTGCTATTAATTGGTTATGATGTACCAATGTTACAATCAATGAAGGCTTGGATGTCTAATAACATCTTGATGAAGGACTTAGGTGAAGCATCACTGCTATCTGGCATTCCAGCCCGGCTATATTGAACCGACTGGACAAGTTAGACTCAACTATCATCAAGACCAGTAGCCCAAAGCGACGATTGTGGGGTCCAAAAATCAAGCATAGATGATAATATGAAGCAGAAGCATGAAAGCTCACTACTCCCTGAAGATGGATCATGTACGATTCGTATTCTACACTATGGATCGTATCGATTCCACAACTCAATTTTGCAGCGATGATCGGTCAATAACTCAAAATATACACATGCTATCAACATGAAACTTAGAGTACAAGCTTACTACAACATGTGGAACACCTCCTATGGATCTCATTCCAATTAGAGGAAGTTGGAGGGATCAGCATAACTCCCTTTGGAGGGATCGGCAAAAATCAGAATTCAAGCATCACTACTTCACAGAAAATGCAATAACTCACAAATCGTATGTCAGAAGTGCACGAAATTTGGGGAGCAAGTAGCTAACATCATAGGGCATCCCTCATAGGGACTGAAGCCCATTTGGATATACTAATAGGGATCAGTATCGATCCCTATTGTGGGCCCCGATGGACCTGCAAATTTTTAGGTAGCCTCATCTTGGTTTCCCGAACCTTTTGCCAAAATTTCAGTCCGATCTCTGTACGTCTTCCACTATAAATATAGCAGGCATGGCATCAAAAAAGGGATCCTACTTCCTTTGTCGAGGCTTTGCCATTTTTATTCTTTACTTTTGTACTAATTGATCCCAACTTATCCAAACATTCTTGTAATCATAATCAAGTGGAAGATCAATAAAAATATGAAGTGGACGTAGGCCAAGATTGCCGAACCACTATAAAAATCTATGTGTTCCTTTATTATTTTTGCTATATTTTAATTTCATTTTTCATTTAATCTCTACTAGATTCTATTGGGTGTTGATGTCCATTTTTGGCGTCAACAATCATATATACTGGGTATAAATATTATAGAGATAGATCAAAAAAGATATTAGGATTGTCCCAATCTATGCACATAGATACCATACTAAGATGATTTACGATGGAGAAATTAAATCATGGAAATGTTCTGGTGTGACTTGAAATTTTCCTTTCTAAGGAGTACTTCCCATCTACGGACGAACAAAGGAAATACATGAGTCGGATCCCTTATGCTTTGGCAATAGGATCGATCATGTATGACATCTTATGTATTAGACTAAATCTCGCTTTTGTACCAGTTGTAGTAAGTTGATATCAATTTAATCCGGGAGAAAACCATTAAGCCGCAGTCAAAGTCATCCTTAAGTACTTACGAAATACTAAGGATTTGTTTCCAATTATGGAAGCAACGAACTCCTTATGAAGGGGTATTTGGACTCGAGCTTTCAAAGTAATATCAATGATAGTTAGTTTTAGGGGTTTACATTACTCTCAATGGAGTAGTCACTAGTAGGAAAACTTCCAAACTGGATGTTGTTGGAGATTCTACCATGAAGGCCGACTACATTGCCGTAAACAATGTTGCAAAAGAAGCAATGTGGATGTGCAAATTGATTAAGAAGCTAGGTGTGATTCCAATCATAAAAGGTCCAATGTTTTGACAAAAATGCGGCAATATAGATTGTGCATGAACCACAAGCTCACAAGTGGTCAGGACACATCCTTTGTAAGTTCCTTATAAAAAGGCAATTTATCACTAATGGAGATATCGTGATCAACATAGTAGATACAAAAGATAACATTACAGATCCATTCACGAAGGTACTCTATCGGTCATTTTTAGGAAGACTAGTCGAAGGCATGGGGATGAAGCTCCTTAATTGGCCCTAAAATAATGTCCGAGATTGATAGAGTTAAGAGTGTGCTTTAGGGGCAATTATATAGTTTGTTATGTACTTCTAATTCTGGAAACAATCTTATTCGAAATAAAATATATTCTTGGTTTTGTTTTCTATTATATTTGTTCGTTATATTGTGATATAAATAATGAATATATAACATCAAACGTATACATGTATAAAATTGTTAGGACTAGTGTTTTATCGATTGTAATTATGAATGAGTTTGTAACCATGAGTATTGAATTGATAATACAAAAAGTCAACTGTATGTAACGCTCTTGGATCGAGAATTATCGAGAAAAGGATATCGATACATGTGCTGAGACTACTGTATGTAACGCTCTTCATATGAAGGACGGTGATTTATGAAGGAACCGAACCTGCCCATAGTGGAAGAAATGGGTGAGTTTCAATTTTTTTAACCTATTGGATCTTAGTTGGGCCTATGAAACCTAATTTATTTAGAACATTTCAAATTTTTTTTAAATAAAATCATTTATTTTATTTAAATTAGTTAAAGGGAAGTTTTTAGTTTCAAATTTATAATGTATCAAATAAACCTAACATTTAGTTAATGTATAAGGAATGAAACCTTTCATTACTTTCCCTAAAACAAGAATTAATTGAGATTATTAGTTACATTAAATGGAAAGAGAAACCTTTCATTTTCTCTCTTTAATTTGAATTGATTGATACATTAAATGTCATTAATTAATAATTAATTCATGGCAAGTTTTGTTACTATGTCCATATGTATTCTAACTGTACAAATTGTAGTTTGAGATTTATTTAATTTTTTTTATATAAGTATAAATATATATGAACCATATATATATATATATATATATATATAGACACACATACACACATATGT
Organism: Allium fistulosum; assembly: GCA_030737815.1. Classification (NCBI taxonomy): domain Eukaryota; kingdom Viridiplantae; phylum Streptophyta; class Magnoliopsida; order Asparagales; family Amaryllidaceae; genus Allium; species Allium fistulosum. The sequence goes on from CM060901.1 coordinate 1,378,042,234, forward strand.
GTGTGCATGTGTAACATCATAATCGGTGAAGGGTATAATGTGCCCGTATATAGATGCTGTGATTTACATTGCAATGAACACATTAACTCATTTTGTGTGTACTATAATTTTTTCAAATATATGCTTGTATAATATGTCAAAACATGATATTAATATATGTATGTGAATATATATATATATATATATATATTATTGAATAAAACATTTTGTGCCATAATAAATTAATGTAAAATAATCACATGATAAAAAATACAGGTTTTATAATTTTATAAAATCTGGAAACATATTTTGGGCTTAAGATTAAATTACGTAATTTTTTTAATTAAAATAATATTTATTATTAAATAGTTGATAATAGCCCTTAATCAAATTAATTCTTAAAAATATGAAATCAAGTTGAAAAATTCTAAAAAATTTTTTGAAGTTAGATGAACAATATTTTGAGCTTAAGAAAATTTTCTAGAATTTTTTCAATTGAATTTGTATTTTTAATTAAATAATTAACTACAGTATGAAAATAAATTAATTATAAAAAATATTAAATTAAGTTTTAAAATTTTGAAATTTTTTTTGAAGGTACTTATGAAACATAAAATGCTTATAAAAATTTTATATAATTTTGTTCAATTGAATTTATATTTTTAATTAAATAATTGATTGCAGACCGAAAGTAAATTAATTTAAAAAATAATAAATTAAGTTCTAAAAATCTTAAAATTTTGTAGTAAGCATCTTACATGTTGTAGAAAATAAAAAATAAAAAATTGAAATTTTGAACCATTAATTATTTTATACATAATAAACAATTCATAAAATCATTAAATAATAATAAAATATGTATATACATATTTAATAAAATAATTTTATATTTTATGATTCAAAATAGGTATAAAACATCATAAGAAAATTTTTAGGTTACATATATACAAGATATAAGCATATATACAATTATACATATAGACAATTTGCAAATCCGTATACATTTAATCTAGATTTATATATATATATATATATATTATAAATCAAAATTATTTTTTAAGAAAAAAATTCAACAATAAATCAATAAACAAAATACCATAACAAGTACATAACCGATCCAATTGTAACAAACACATGTACACACAAAAATCTCACATAATATAAACAATAAATAGATATGAATACAAACAAGTGATTTGGATGTAAATCAACATTCATATAATAAAATTAAAATAAAAAAAATAAAAATAAATAAAAGTTCACCTCCTAATGAAGCCTTTGAGTCCACGTTGAGCAATGAATTCTCTTCTAAGAATAATTCCCAACCCATTAGGTTACTAATCCGGGATTGGAGACCTTCTACTATAATTTAGTATTTTTAATTTAAACTGGATTTAAGAATTTTTAGGATGATTTTAGAGGAGAGTTGCTGCCATTAAAATGAAGAAGAAGAAAGTGGCAGCTCAAAAAAAATGAATTAGCCTTTGACTAGGGTTTTGAGATTAGCTTTTATATGGGTAGGATAAGGTAGGAAATAATGATCTCAACCACGCATCTCAAAACCTTAAGCTCATGCATAGTTGCTGCCCCCTTCCTTTATCAAAACCAATAACTTTCACCTCTAACATTCATGGGTTGTGAGTCCATTTAACCCGTTTTAATATACATAATTATATTCAACTAAATTTGTTGTCGATATCTCATATCGATCAACATGTTTATAACTTTTTATAAATACATGCAACAAATTTATTTCTCAAATCATATCCAAAATTCATAATTAATATTTCATGAATATTAATTAAGTTAATCAATTTATAATAATTATAAACTAATTAAAGCATTCGTCTTAAGAGAATTCATCGATTCGGTTGTGTGATTCTTGGGTGTAAATTCGGTCAACGATTAACATCGAACTATTCGAACGGTAACGTTCACACTTCACTTAGCAGGTGGTGTGACATTATGGCCAAATTTATCGCTTACTCATTTTCGGAAAAAATCTTATTTTAATTTAATAAGCGTTACCCAGTTGTGAAAATTATTTACACTGATTCTTTTCGTCAAAACTATATCACTTTGAACTTATTGAATTTGGTAATGGTCACAAATTCCAACATCGTCCACATTCAACTCTATAGTCCAAACACAAAGTCCTTGGTTCAATAATAACAATTATTATTAACCAAACTACTCTGGCAGAGATTTTGACTTTGGCTTGACATGAGTTGATCGTGATACTAACCCCATATAACTAAGGAGATGAATCCTCTCTTGAATAATGCTTCATTTTCAATACTTCCACTCGACCCAACTATAGTCATCCGATGGACGCCGTGCCATGATTTGACTCTAATCAAAGCAGAGCTTTCATATTGAAGATTCACAGTATTCTCAAGTCGAAAGAATTATGTAAATTATTCACATTTGTTCGACCTTAGTTATATTAACCAACAAAAAACTATCGAAAGAGTCATTCCATAGTTATTCAATAACTATTAGTACATAACCCCTAAGTGCCCCCTAGCAGTCATGAGTAATACATTTTCCAACATTTGGAGAGCTTTACGTACTCTAGTCTCAATAGATACATCGATATCCAGTCTCGATGCATCTTGACTAGGAACATTTAAAATGATATATTTATTTTTATTGTGATAAATTACTCATGGTTACAACACTTTGTAACTACTATTACTAAACATGCCATTTATGAATTTTCTATTAAATATACTTTTAATTAATTAATATAACTTTATTATGTCAAGTATATAATAGAAAGGAAACACCTTTATTTCAAACAAGATTAGTCAACGAGTTATATATATGTAACAAATTACATAATTGCCCCTAGGGTATACCCCAAACTCTATTAATCTCCCACTTGCACTTGGGGTCAATTATGGAACCTTATTCCTACTTCTCCAATCGGTTTTCTCAAAACCAATTGGGTCGGTCACTCAATGAACGGGTATGTTATTATGTGTCAATTTTCTACTTTGTCAATCTACTCTCCTTGATGGTGATAAACTGTTTTATCATGTGGAACAATTCGGAGTATGTATCTCGACTTCCAGTGAGCTCTAAGTTCTATTTATGAACTATATCACGACATTGTTATCATGTAACAATGTTATGGGATTCTCAACATTTGGAATTGGCTCAGTTATAAATTTGTGCATTTATATATAAATATATACATGCTTTTATTGTGGCGCTATTCAAAGCGATATACTTAGCCTTTTCATTAAATCAGCCACGGTCTTTCATTTGGAACATTTCCAACTTAAAGATTCTTAACTTGAATTTATTATTGACATTATATATTCAATATCACTTATGATGTTTAAGTTTGTACACTCCTTCATAAGGAGTTTTTGTTTATGTAAATAATTCTCTAGTATTTCATAAATACACAAGAACACTTCAAACAACCATCTAGTGATATCTATTTGGATTTGATATTTGCTTCATGTATCAAATACATAAACAAATCACGATATTGTAGACAACATAAAATATATGATAATTCCTATTACCAATGCATAAGGAACTCATCTTACATGTTCCGTATTAAACAATTTAATAAGGTGTCTTTACATATTGATTTGGGACACTCCCAATATCCTCTATACTCACTATAAAAGACATTATTTACAATCCAAAGTTGAGTATTAAAACAAACTAAGGTTGATTTAACAGAAGTACGTCGTTAAAATCAACAACGTGTTGTTTACTTATAATTTAGAAATATCAATATACCTTTTAACATTCTTTCTTAATGAACACACGCTTCCTTTGCACTTTGATTGAAAATCAAACTATTTGATATTTCTATCAAAATATTTATTTAATTTCGATGCTTACAAAATGATACTTTTGTATCTTTTCTTAGATCATATTCGAAAACTCACAACCTCTATATTGCTCCCACCGACTTTGAGACACTTTGGTTGTTATGTGCAAATAGGCTATTCTAAATCATTATTTAGAATTTTCTATTTCAGCACATATATACCAAAACACTAGGTCTTATCAAGCCATAATTTGGTGAGTAAATCTAAAGTAACTTGAGTACGTTGAATAACGAATCCATTATGTTAATTTCAACAGTTGAAATTTACGAAGATATTCTTATCAACGTTGCTCATTAAATTCCAACTGCATTAGCCTTGCTCATAAAGACACAATCATGGCCGATGGATCACATCCCTTCGGTTATGACTACCAAAATCATATTTTGATAGTGTACTTGGAATTCTTTCGGATTTGCGCATCATACCATATCATAGAGTCAACACTCTTAATGGTTTAATTAAACAACCAAGGATTATATATTTTTGACATTGATAAGAAACTCATAGTTTCTCTTCAATGTGCAAGAATACTTACACTCTAATGCGATGTATTTGCTTAGGTTAGTTAATTTTGTTTCATCTCATCTAATCAGTTCTACCTATGGATCGTATCCAATTCCATTTTACTACTAATATTCCTCAAAGAAATTCCTTCACAATGAAGTTGGTATTTCTTGAAACAACAATTGTTTCTCAATGCAGCCGAACAAGTATTCATAAATGTTATGAATTTCTTTATTTATAAAACTGATTTGGTTTTAGTTTACAAAACTTATATTCAAAAAATAAATATGTCATCCAATGATAGTCTTTCCCAAAATCCTTTTGGGGAGATTCATATAAGGTCCCTCATAAACAATTATTATGTGCAATCTTTCGACTCACACAACCTGTCAACTCCTTAGCTTAGAATATGTTGGAGTTTCTTATAAACCCTTATCTTGTATGATTTTGTAAACTGTTATTTAGATGAAATACTATTAACCTTGTGTACTATTCTTAAGTACATGAACTTATAGAAAGAAACTAACTCAACTTCATTCGTAATGAATCGTACATTGTCCAATAAAGTTCGATTAATCCCTATCGATGCATCATTATGTATACATGGAGGAGTGACTTTTGAGATTGAATCTTTATTCATTTTAGGTATGTTCGAAACCTTTTCCAATATACTCACCCATTTGATCAAATTGAATCATTTCTATTGCATGTTATTTTATTTACTTATGTTTTATACTCTGTGAGTTTACCATAGACAAATTACATGTGTATCAAATACACATGTCCCTATCTGTGATAACTCATCGACGAATATGACAAAGTATGTTGAACCGTTTTTGTATTAATGGACTTACGACTGCATACATCAATATGTACTAATTCAAAGAGTTCATCAACTCTTATGATGCTCCTACTGAATGTGTGCATAACCCTTAATTGTTTGAGATATAATTAATCAGTATCACATGATTCAAAACCATATAATAAAATTATTTTCTCAAAACCATGACTCAGTCTATATTCCCAAAATTATTGTAAATAATATTAGATACTTCTGTATTTTTCAATGCATCACTTTTATTATAAAAATACCACATTATAGTTTTATTTCATAGTGAATATTCATAATATTCATATTGAAATATAACTATGTCTATTTCTAAGTTGATATCAAAAAATAATCATTATTTTAAATAATGTTCGGTACGTTTTACGAAAACAATTTTCATAGTATAATGCAATCAATAAGTGTTATATGGTATGCTCCCACCATTTCCGCCATTACTATAATAGCATACTATATTCGGAAGTCCGTCATTCACTTAATATAAATTTATTTATTTCACACACTGCATCTAGTTTACCGTGGAGAGTTCTTCGATCAAATATCTTGAACTCAAGAGAAATAAATATCATAGAAAACAATTTCTATATGAAAATATATTTCGAAATAGAAATCATATTTCTTATTCCAATGTTAAGTATCAATCATTATTACTACAAGTCTCGTTTTCGATGTTTCTTTATGAAGCAGAAGTGACCATTCACTCTCTTCGTCCCAACTATACCTTAAATCACATCTACTTTTGTACATTCGTTTTTCTTTCTAAATGGTCAAACCATTCAAAAGAAAATCCTTACTATAATATCTTAATGAACCCTTTACAAAAGCACATTCAATTATCCTTAACTTTAAGAACATCAAATATGTCGCGCTTTGCATAAACTGATCAAACTGACATTTCAATGATCGAGTTCTCATATTTATATTGTATTTTTGGTCTAGCGTTATAGTTAACACAATATGATCCTTCTGTAATCAATAAAATTCATACTTGATCTTGCACTAAGGTTTATTTGGTTTTTTGGATGAACTAATTTCATCGAAATATTTTACATTACAAACTCTAACTATTCACCATATAACATCTATATGTGATTGTATATGGATCAAATATCCATAGTCTTGTATTGCTTTTAGAGTTCGAAACTCATAAAATGTAATACATGGTCTGGGCCAAATAAATGCGTAAGTGACCAAAATACGAATGTATTTAGTAGTTGTAATATTAGGCACTTACATGGATATTGAAACGTTAATATGCAATAATCTTTTATTGGTAGGTATATGTTATATTTCTATTTGTCAATCTTCATTTCATTTGTATATCTCAATTGATAAACATTTTATCAATCTTATTAAATGTATAAATTTATCAATGTAGATTATTATAACATTATATAACATATGTTTTTATAATATTAGAAAGGTTAAATGCTATCATTTCATTTTTCTAATAAGAAACCCACTAGTCTTTTTTGTTTCACCAAACCTTAAATGAAACATAGAAGTCTTTTGACTTCACTAGTGGGTGTTAGAACTCGTCCATCTTGGAATTCTGACCTTGAGTTTGCTCAACAAATACATATAGTTATCTTACCATGTCTATTCAATATATTAATAATACTACACATAACATCTCTAGCTTTTGTTTGCTCAACAACTAAGGAGTATGCAAGTAAATTATTAATATATATAAGGTAAAGGACAATTTTATGTTAAATATTCATTATCTTCAATATATTATATCGAGTGATATCGACTTATATGGAATAATGTATTTCTTATAAAACACTCTCATGATTCAAGTGTCATACACATCATAAATCACGGTATACGTATATATACGTATGTATTTATTTCTTAAGTCTATCTAGGGTTTCTTTAATATTCCACCTTTAATTATACATTCATATTATATAAGTTTTATTATTGTATAACTTTTATATTTCATATTACTTATATAATAGTCTTGTGTATAACATTATATTAAGTAAATCTTATTTAATTAAGATTAATTAATCAACTCTTTAATTAATTTTATGTTAACTTATTTAATTAATTTACTGTTATTAATCTTATTAATAAATTTGAAATTTGAAATTAATGTGAATTATTTTTCAAACATTTTGAATTTTTTTGTTATATTCTAACTTTTATAATAAACATATTTTATTTTAAATCTAAGAGTTAAATTTAAAATCTTTAACTTTAATTTTCAAAATATTTTGAAAATTAGCCCAAGACCCAATTCAAGTTGGGCCTTTTCTATTAGGGGCAACCTTTGGGCTCACATCACCTTTTAGGCCAGGCTGGTAACCAAGTAAGACATGGTAGCTGACTACCCAATTCCAATCCTAGACATTACCTTTCTAGACACTGTACTAAGTGGGCAAGCTTAATTAGTTAGCCCTAGTATGACTAATTTAGACCGTATAGGCTATTGGGCTCTGATACCATTGAAGGAACTGGGCCAGCCCGCAGCGGAAGAAATGAGTGAATTTCAATTTTTTTTACCCTATTAGATCTTAGTTGGGCCTATGAAGCCTAATTTATCTAGAAAATTTCTAAATTTGTTTTAAAAAATCATTTATTTTATTTAAATTAGTTAAAGGGAAGTTTTTAATTTCAAATGTATAGTTTATCAAATACACCTAACATTTAGTTAATGTATAGGGAATAAGACCTTTAATTTCTTTCCCTAAAACAAGAATTAATTGAGAGTATTAATTGCATTAAATGGAGAGAGAAACCTTTCATTTCTCTTTTTAATTTGAATTGATTGATACATTAAATTCATTAATTAATAATTTATTCATGGCAAGATTTATTACTATGTCCATATGTATGATAACTGTACAAATTATAGTTTGAGATTTATTTTATTTTATTTTATTTATTTATATAAGTATAAATATACATACAAACACACACACACACACACACACACACACACATATATATATATATATGAACCATATATATATACATATATGTGTGTGTGTGCATGTGTAACATCATAATCCGTGAATGGTATATAATATGCCCGTATATAGATGCTGGGGTTTACATTGCAACAGACACATTAGCTCATTTTGTATGTGCTGTAATTTGTTCAAATATGTGCTTATATAATATGTCAAAATAGGATATTAATATATGTATATGAATATATATATATTGATAAATTATTGAATAAAACAGTTTCTGCCATAATAAATTAATGTGAAATAATCACATGATAAAAAATACAAGTTTTATAATTTTAGAAAATTTGGAAACATATTTTGGGCATAAGATTAATTTATGGAATTTTTTTAATTAAAATAATATTTATTATTAAATAGTTGATAATAGCCCTTAATCAAATTAATTATTGAAAATATAAAATCAAGTTGAAAAATTCTGAAACATTTTTTGAAGGTAGTTGAGACATATTTTGGACTTAAGAAAATTTTATAGAATTTTCTCAACCGAAATTATATTTTTAATTAAATAATTAACTATCATTTGAAAATAAATTAATTATAAAAAATATTAAATTAAGTTTTAAAATCTGAAATTTTTTTAAGGTACGTGGGAAACATCTAATGCTTATGAAAAATTTCTATAATTTTATCAATTGAATTTACAGTTTTAATTAAATAATTGATTGCAGGCCGAAAGTAAATTAATTTAAAAAAATAATAAATTAAGTTCAAAAAATCTTAAATTTTTTTAGTAAGCATCTTACATGATGCAAAAAATAAAAAATTGAAAATTTGAACCATTAATTATTTTATACATAATAAACAATTCATAAAATCATTAAATAATAATACAATATGTAATTATATTTTTAATAAAATAATTTTATATTTTATGATTCACAATAGGTATAAAACATCAAAAGAAATTTTTTAGGTTAAATATATACAAGATATAAACATATATACAATTATACATACAGACAATTTGCAAATCCGTATACATTTAATCTAGATTTATATATATATATAATATAAGTCAAAATTATTTTTTTAAGACAAAATTCAACAATAAACCAATAAACAAAATACTACAACAAGTACATAACTGATCCAATTGTAACAAACACATGTACACACAAAAATCTCACCTAATCTAAACAACAAACAGATCTGAATACAAACAAGTGATTTGGATGTAAATCAACATTCATATGATAAACTTGAAATCAAAACAATAATAATAAATTAAAGTGTACCTCTTAATGAAGTCTTTGGGTATATGTTGAGCAATGAATTCTCTTCTAAGAACAATTCCCAATCCATCAGGTTGCTAATCCGGGATTGGAGACCTTCTACTATAAATTAGTATTTTTTAATTTAAACTGGATTTGAGAACTTTTGGGGTGATTTTAGAGGAGAGTTGCTGCCATTGAAATGAGGAGAAGGAAGAAGAAAGTGGCGGCTTAAAAAAATGAATTAGTCTTTGACTAGGGTTTTGAGAGTAGCTTTTATATGGGTAGGTAAGAGAGCAAATAATGATCTCAAACACACATCTCAAAACCCTAATCTTATGCAACAAATTTATTTCCCAAATCATATCCAAATTTTATAATTAATATTTCATAAATATTAATTAATTTAATTGATTTATAACAATTATAAACTAATTAAATCATTCGGTCTTAAGAGAATTCATCGATTCAGTTGTGTGACTCTTGGGTGTAAATTCGGTCAGCAATTACTGTTGAACTATTCGAACATTAACGTTCACACTTCACTTAGCAGGTAGTGTGACATTATAGCCAAATTTATCGCTTACTCATTTTCGGAAAAATCTTTTTTTAATTTAACAAGCGTTACCCAGTTGTGACAATTATTTACACCAATTCTCTTCGTCAAAACTATATCACTTTGGACTTATTGAATTTGGTAATGGTCAAAAATTCCAACATCGTCCACATTCAACTCTATAGTCCAGACAAAAAGTCCTTGGTTCAATAATAACAATTATTATTAACCGAACTACTCTGGACAAAGATTTTGACTTTGGGTTGACTTGAGTTGACTGTGATACTAACCCCATATAACTGAGGAGACGAATCCTCTCTTGAATATTGCTTCACTTTCAATACTTGCACTCGACCCAACTATAGTCACTCGATGGATGTTGTGCCATGATTTGACTATAATCAAAGTGGAGCTTTCATATTGAAGATTCACAATATTCTTAAGTCGAAAGAACGGTGTAAATTATTCACATCTGTTTGACCTTAGTTATATTAACCAACAGAAAACTATCGAATGAGTCATTCCATAGTTATCCAATAACTATTAGTACGTAACCCCTAGGTGCCAACATCAGTCATGAGTAATACACTGCCCAACATCTGGAGAGCTTACGTACTCTAGTCTCAATGGATACATCGATATCCAGTCTCGATGCATCTTGATTAGGAACATTTAAAATGTTATATTTATTTTTATTATGATAAATTACTCATGGTTACAACACTTTATAACTACTATCACAAAACATACCATTTATGGATTTTCTATTAAATATACTTTTAACTAATTAATTAATATAACTTCATTATATCAAGTATATGATATAAAGGAAACACCTTTATTTCGAACAAGATTAGTCAACGAGTAAGATATATGTAACAAATTACATAATTGCCCCTAGGGCATACCCCAAACTCTATCAATTTACTCAGGACCGTTAGGGGAACCAAGGGGTTACTTACTTGTTGTTATTTGGAACAATAATAGAACAAGGCAACGAGTATTCATAGATTATACAACTTAGTCAAAATAGAAGACCTCAGGGTAATAACCTACACTGGTCTTCTGACTTGAGAGTATAGTCGAACTTACATATGTAGACTGTACTTTGATTATGGGAAACCACATGGTCTAGAGACCGTGCTACAACCATAGTTACACATTGAACAATCAAAAGGGGAACACTATTTAAGTGAGTATTTGTCTTCTTCATTATAGAAGGTCAATATTACCATAATTGGTAAGTCAAATTAAAGTTAAAATCTTTGGTCATAGCAGAACGGTTAATCAATAAATGTTATCGGTTTGAACCAAGGACTTTAAAATTGATCTACGCAATTAATAATGTGACGACCGCCCATGACCCCTGCACCGAATCTAGAGATAGTGCGCTGTAAAGTGTGCCAGGCGATCATGGACGATTGTCAGGGTAAAATAAAACAACAGAATCTATCATATTACTCACAGCGCATGGGCAAAATACAATAGAACATATGTATAGTGAAGCTTTACAGAACAAAATGACATCATATAAAACTCCATAATAGTTGAATACAAGCATCCAAATAGTCAATACATCAAGCCTCACTACATATCTCTCAGAGAATACAAAACAGCGGAATATCCAGTACATATAATAAGAAGATAATATGCAACCCTCCATCTCGTCTTCGATATCAGCATCGTGAGAAGAGAACAACACCTGTCACCTGCTACCTAGTCTGCCCGTCCCAAAATGGACGAACAGCCCAAGGCAATAAGAATTAAAAACATAAAGCCTTGAGTCAGACAACAGTCTTAGTGAGCAGTAAATTAACTAACAACATACCAAAAGAGCATAAAGGAAAAGGAATAGGAACACAACCCTCCCACTCCAACCTCATTCTACAGTGATAGCCCCAGACACACACTAAGCAGAAGCAAACATAGCAGAGCATACAATTTAAAGTAAAGCTACTATCACTCGAGTCAAGGGCGATGTTTTCCAAGTACCAAGGCCTAAATCAGATAAGCACCCAGAAAATACCGCTCTTGAGTCCGAGTGGCGATACAACCAAACATCCATGACTCTGGCTATCACTGTTATCATTGCTTCGACATCACCGTTAATTGAATGACCGGCACATTCTTTCAGCCGTCCGTCAAGGGCTAATGGAAACCCCGGTTCTAGACATAACTCCCGCACGTCGTCGCAACCCGTGCCTAGGACTATCGAATCTGCCCAGAGTACTCGACCGTCAATAGTTGGTCGTTGGGACTATCGAATCTGCCCAAACGTACTCTTGCTTAGAGCATGCTAGAACCTTCAACAACGATGCTATCCAAGCCTCCTAGTCATCCTCCTCGACGACTATTCTCATATCCGTTCATTATCCTCAACTCGAATCATATCTCCGAGTTATCAACATGCTTGGAACGATCCCGTCTGGATTAGACCAAGTCTTCATCACATGATTGCTTCGCTTCATCACATCCTCGCAAAGCCTCATTTCAACATCACATCATCAAATCTATGCATAAGAGCTTCATCATCCCGCTACATATGCCACGAGCAGCTTTCCCAATTCAAGAGCCTTTCCCTTAGCTTTTGAATCGTTTTCGGTCTAAATCAAATCATCAATCATCTAATTCATAGCAATCAACCAAGTCAAACATTTATCCAAACAATCAAGTATTCAAATATGATCTAAGTAGACAATTATCACAATAATGGCATTTTCGTAATTAAAGAGTTGAAAGTCCAATAAGCATGAAAACATGAATTATATCCCTACAAACTTGATGAATGAACTTGCATAGGTTAACATATGATAAAATGGATGTAACATCATCATGAACAATGGATCTATATGGATCTACACTTAGGATGAAGAAAATGCATGGAAATCTCTATTTTAACACCAAATCGAGCCAACAATCCGATATACTCCTTTGGATCCGTGTGAGAGATAATCACCACTCACCAAATCACCTAAAAAACCTCAAATCAACATGCTTCAGATCTGGACAGCGAAGGATCAAACTTGATCTATCACGAATCCGCTTCAAACGAAGAAATCTCTCTTGAAAAGATGAAGATCTTCAATCTAAGCTCTTGAATCTTCAATCTTGATCTTCGATTTGGATGGATGGAAGCACTAGATTAGAGTGGAGAAAAGAAGTGAAGAAGTGTAGAAGTCGAGCTCTCAAAATGGCAGCACTTCGTCGCTTCAAAATCCGGATCCCAAAAAGTGAGAAAAACCCTTCCTATTTATAGCTGAAATTTCACTAAGTCGTAACTCGGCTATCTCCTAAGTCGTCTCCGACTTATACCCCATACGACCTACGACTTACAGCTTGCCATCCTACGACTTAACCAGAAGCATCTGCGACCTAACAACTGCTATCTCCTAAGTCGGTCACGACTTATAGCATGCGCGCCTACGACTCAACAAAACCCAAATCCCCTACGACTTAAGACTTACTCCCTTAAGTCGTCTACGACTTAAGCTCATGCGCCTCTAGCGACTTACCACTAGTCACGACTTATAACTTGGCAGAAGATACGACTTAACAGATCTGTGCTTCTACGACTTAACAAACAACTGGGTTACGACTCAACCCCTAAGTCCTCTACGACTTAACACATAGGCTAACTCTTAAGGTCGCCAACACGTTAACTCCTTAGGTCGCTAACCCATCCAGTCGACTTAACTTGGTAACAACTTAACCCTTAGGTCGCTTACGACCTAACCAACCAAGCTACCAGACGACCTAACACATAGCGACCTATCCCTTAACTCGGTCACTACGACCTAACTCTAACCTTAAGTCGTCTACAATCATAAGTCGGTCAACCCGCTAACTCGTCCAACCGACCTAACTTCTATACGCTCTAAGTCGTTGCCGACCTAACCACACTAACCCAGTAACCACTAGGTCGCTTACTCCACTAGGTCTGCCTACCCTTGAGTCGCCATATCCTTAAGTCGGTCAGTTCTTTAGGTCGTTAACTCGCCCTGCCGACCTAACACTTAACTAAATCCTAGGTTGCATAATTCTATAGGTCGCTCCAACTAACCCACGACCTAACACTAACTCGCCGAATTCCTTAACTCGGTCACGACTTAGCTCTTAGGTCGTTCACGACCTAGGACTTAGACAAATCTGCCTAAAAATCTGAAATGACTTGAAAATGCTAACATTCCAGATTTTGACGAACTTTTCGATCCGTAAAAATACGGGTCGTTACATTCTCTCCCCCTTAGGAATTTCGCCCCGAAATTCCAAGCAAACAAAGCAATCAAAGACTATTCTGTACGCCTACCATCCATAGCAATCAACAAACCATGCATCCAATTCTAACTTAGCGTACAGAATTCTAAGACTTAGAACAAGTTACAATATCGCGAGGTGACACGACACCTTAGGGCCATACCTCGAAGAGTTCAGGATGAGCTGCCTTCATCCTCTATTCCACCTCCCACGTACAGTCGTTATCATCATCACTCCATTGTATCTTGAGCAACTTAACCACCTTCCTCCTAAGCTGTTTCGTGTCAGTTTCAACAACACGAAGCGGCTTACGAGGTCTTCTATCGACTGGATCAACTTCTAAGTCTTCACAGCTATCAGCAGAAACCACCGTACTCGAGTCGTGCACATACTTCCGTAGATATGATACATGAAAAACATTGTGCACACTCGACATCTTCTCTGGTAACTCCAATCTGTAAGCGAGCTTTCCAATTCGCTCGAAAATCGGGAATGGTCCAACAAATCTCGGAGTCAATTTTCCTTTCAACCCGAATCGAATAACATTCTTCAGTGGGGAAATCTTCACAAAAACCATATCTCCTACGTCAAATTCCAAATCCTTTCGATGCTTATCAGCATAACTCTTCTGACGGTCTTGGGCTGCCTTCATTCGTTGCCGAATGATCTCTATACAATCTGAAGTCTGCCGAATCATCTCTGGCCCAAGTATCAGCTTTTCTCCAGTTTCCAACCAACATGTCGGAGAGTTACACAGCCTTCCATACAATGCCTCATACGGTGCCATACCAATGCTTGACTGGTAACTGTTGTTGTATGCAAACTCCACCAAATGAAGGTGATCTTCCCATGATCCTCCGAAATCCAAAACACAAGCTCTGAGGAGATCTTCCAAAACTCGGTTGACTCTCTCGGTCTGACCATCTGTTTGAGGGTGATAAGCTGTACTCAAACACAACTCGGTTCCCAAAACTTCCTGGAAGCTCTTCCAAAATCCACTAGTGAACAATGGATCTCGATCGCTCACTATACTCTTCGGAATACCATGGAATCGAACTATCCACTTAACATACAACTCAGCCAACTTTGATGCAGTCCTAGTCGATCGAACATGAATGAATCGTGCACTCTTAGTCAGACGATCCACAATGACCCAAATCCCTTCATTTCCCGTTCTGGTTCTAGGCAATCCATCGATAAAATCCATCGACACTTGTTCCCACTTCCATGTAGGAACTTCTAAGGGCTGAAGCAATCCGCTTGGCTTATTCTGTTCAGCCTTTACCAACTGGCAGTTCATACACTTGGAAATGAAATTTCCAACATCCTTCTTCATGCCTTCCCAGTAGTAGGTTCTCTTCATATCCTGATACATCTTATTTCCACCTGGATGAATTGTCAACTTCGAGTGATGACTTTCCTTCAGAACTTCACTCCTCAATTCATCTATATCGGGAACAACTAGTCGTCCTTGCTTCCGAAGCCAACCCTCTCGATCGACCTCGAATCCTTTATCCTTTTCTGGATCCAATCCAGATTCCAAATCACGGATAATCCTGACAAGCTTATCATCTCGCTTTTGGCCCTCGCCAATCCTTTCCACAAGAGTGGGTCTTATTGATAAGTTTGCCAACATCTCAGGTTCCAATTCACATCTAGGCCTGAAGTCAAATCCAGCTAAATATTCGAGATTCTTCCATTCAGAAAACATGGCTCCCAATCCTGCATGTCTTCGACTTAACGCATCTGCCACTGCGTTACCTTTTCCCGGAGTATAAGCTATACCAAAATCATATGATGCCAAAAACTCTAGCCAACGTTGCTGCCGAAGATTCAAATCCTTTTGGGAGAAAAGATACTTCAACGACTTATGATCCGTAAACAACTCAAATCGAACTCCCAATAGATAATGTCTCCACATCTTCAGAGCAAATACAATCGCTGCTAACTCCAAATCATGAGTCGGGTAATTCCTTTCATGCGGCTTCAGTTGTCGACTTGCATACGCAACAACTTTATCCCTCTGCATCAGCACCGCTCCAAGTCCAGTACCACATGCATCGGTGTAAACCACCATCTCATCATTCCCACTTGGAATAGTCAAAACAGGAGCACTCGTCAATCTCTCTTTCAGGATTCCGAAAGCTTGCTCACACTTAGCATCCCAACTGAACACTTGGTTCTTCTTCGTCAATCCTGTTAACGGTGCAGCTACCTTGGAGAAGTCTTTGATAAACCGTCGATAATATCCAGCTAATCCAAGAAAACTTCTCACATCAGATGCATTCTTAGGTCTAACCCAATCCTGGATTTCTGCCACCTTAGCGGGATCAACCGCTATTCCACTTCCAGAAATCACATGGCCTAAGAACCTCACTTCACTCTTCCAGAAGTGACACTTCGAAAACTTAGCCTTCAACTGCTGTTTCCGCAAGATTTCCAAAACAATACGCAAGTTCGTCTTGTGCTCTTCTTCCGTTCTGGAATAAATCAGAATATCATCCACGAACACAAGTACGAACTTGTTCAACTGATCTCTGAACACTCTATTCATAAGATCCACAAAATAAGCTGGCGCGTTAGTCAATCCAAACGGCATTACCAACCACTCAAAGAAACCAGATGGTGTCCGAAAAGCAGTCTTCGGCACACTATCCTTAGCTACTCTCAACTGGTGAAATCCCGTTGCCAAATCCATCTGAGAAAACACCTTAGCTTCGTGAAGCTGATCAAACAAGTCATCTATCCTCGGCAATGGATACTTGTTCTTCTTAGTCACCTTATTCAGCTCACGATAATCAACGCACAATCTCAACGACCCATCTGCCTTGGTTGCAAACACAACTGGTGCACCCCACTCGGACACACTACGCCGAATGAATCCTTTCTGTAAAAGGTCATCAACTTGCACCCTCAACTCCTGCTGTTCCCTAGGCGCCATCCGCCTAAGAGGCATCACAACAGGTCTGGCTCCTTCAACTAGATCTATTCGAAACTCGATCTCTCTATGCGGCGGTAACCCTTTGACTTCGTCAAAGACATCCTCGAATCCATTTGCGATTGGCACTAAAGACAGTCCATCCCGTGGAACAACTAGCGAATACATGAAGCTCATGAAGACGCCTTCCTCATGCTTACATCGTATCACAATCTTTCGCCCCTCCACATTCTCGACTGTCACCTCCAGCCTCTCACAATCAACCTTTGCCGCATACTTCCTAAGCCAGTCCATACCCAAAATAATTCCAAACCCCGCAAAGTTCAGAACAAAACAATCACAAACAAAAGAGCAACCATGACTCGACACAATCAGACCACGGCATAACATACACAAACAAGACGAACCCCCAACTGGATTAGTCACAACCAATGGCCTATCAACAATATCCGGTTCCAAACCCAACCGGCCTACGAGTTCACTACAAACAAATGAATGCGACGCTCCAGTATCAAACAGAACTCTAACTAGAACACCACATAGGAAAAGAGTACCTTGAACAACCACACTCTTTCCTTTCTCTTCAGCAGTAGGAGCTTTCAAAGACGACGGAACAGCTCCCAAAGCATAAGCTTGCACAATCTGCTTGTCCTTCCTCGGTTCTGGACAATTCTTCCTGATGTGCCCTAGCTTGTCACAGTTGTGACACTTCATCGGCACCTTCGGATTCTTACAATCCTTAGAGAAATGGCCCTTCTGCTGACAATTGTAGTAAGTCACCTCGCCTTTCGGCTTCTTCTGGCCATCCTTACCCTTCTGCTGCTGCTGCTTCCTCTTCTGGTTTCCACCCTGCGGTGGTTTAGACTCTCCCCTGGTAACAGCAACAACAGGTCCTTCCTTAGGAAACAGACTCTCATGCCTAAGAGCTTTCTCCACAAGCTTCTCAAATGAATCATCCAAATGATCCACCAACTGTCTCCCAAGATAACTATCCAAGCCGGTCACAAACTTCTCATTCTTCTGATAAGCAGATTCAACATATGACCGAGCATATTTGGACAAAGCTTCAAACTCAGAAACATACTCAAGAACAGATCTTCCACCTTGCTTGAGCTCCACAAACTTCTTGAACAGAACAGACTTCTGAGCTGTAGAAATGAACTTAGCTTCAAATCTGACTTGGAATTGCTCCCAACTAATCTCTTCCTCCGGAGTAGTGATGGTAATAGAATTCCACCAATCAGAAGCTCTCCCTTGAAGCTGTCTCGATGCCAACTTCCTCTTAGTTGCATCCTCAATTCCCAAATCACCAAAGATCCTTCTACAAGCATCCATCCACCTCTGGACCTCAATAGTTGATTCTGTTCCCAAGAAAACCTTCCCTCCAAGAGCAGTATAGTCCTTGCACAACTTAGCAAAATCCACTGGTTTCGGAGTCTGAACCTGAACTCCAACATCAACTACCGCCCCCGGAACTGGTATCTTTCTCATGATCGAAGTCATCATAGCTTCGAACATGGCTGCATAATCAGCAGTCTCTTCAGTAGCACGGCCTTCCCTAGCAGCTGGTCTCCCTCTTCGACTCATTCTCAATATCTATAAAAAGGAATGATTAGAACATCTAGAGAAACAACTGCCTAAAGGACTCAAACTCAACTAAACTACTATATTATATATAGTATTCATCCATCAAAATACAATTACGTCTCTCATACGTAGTTACGACGGCGAGCGTTGGGTAAAATCGATTAACCAATGCTCTGATACCAAATGTGACGACCGCCCATGACCCCTGCACCGAATCTAGAGATAGTGCGCTGTAAAGTGTGCCAGGCGACCATGGACGATTGTCAGGGTAAAATAAAACAACAGAATCTATCGTATTACTCACAGCGCATGGGCAAAATACAATAGAACATATGTATAGTGAAGCTTTACAGAACAAAATGACATCATATAAAACTCCATAATAGTTGAATACAAGCATCCAAATAGTCAATACATCAAGCCTCACTACATATCTCTCAGAGAATACAAAACAGCGGAATATCCAGTACATATAATAAGAAGATAATATGCAACCCTCCATCTCGTCTTCGATATCAGCATCGTGAGAAGAGAACAGCACCTGTCACCTGCTACCTAGTCTGCCCGTCCCAAAATGGACGAACAACCCAAGGCAATAAGAATTAAAAACATAAAGCCTTGAGTCAGACAACAGTCTTAGTGAGCAGTAAATTAACTAACAACATACCAAAAGAGCATAAAGGAAAAGGAATAGGAATACAACCCTCCCACTCCAACCTCATTCTACAGTGATAGCCCCAGACACACACTAAGCAGAAGCAAACATAGCAGAGCATACAATTTAAAGTAAAGCTACTATCACTCGAGTCAAGGGCGATGTTTTCCAAGTACCAAGGCCTAAATCAGATAAGCACCCAGAAAATACCGCTCTTGAGTCCGAGTGGCGATACAACCAAACATCCATGACTCTGGCTATCACTGTTATCATTGCTTCGACATCACCGTTAATTGAATGACCGGCACATTCTTTCAGCCATCCGTCAAGGGCTAATGGAAACCCCGGTTCTAGACATAACTCCCGCACGTCGTCGCAACCCGTGCCTAGGACTATCGAATCTGCCCAGAGTACTCGATCGTCAACAGTTGGTCGTTGGGACTATCGAATCTGCCCAAACGTACTCTTACTTAGAGCATGCTAGAACCTTCAACAATGATGCTATCCAAGCCTCCTAGTCATCCTCCTCGACGACTATTCTCATATCCGTTCATTATCCTCAACTCGAATCATATCTCCGAGTTATCAACATGCTTGGAATGATCCCGTCTGGATTAGACCAAGTCTTCATCACATGATTGCTTCGCTTCATCACATCCTCGCAAAGCCTCATTTCAACATCACATCATCAAATCTATGCATAAGAGCTTCATCATCCCGCTACATATGCCACGAGCAGCTTTCCCAATTCAAGAGCCTTTCCCTTAGCTTTTGAATCGTTTTCGGTCTAAATCAAATCATCAATCATATAATTCATAGCAATCAACCAAGTCAAACATTTATCCAAACAATCAAGTATTCAAATATGATCTAAGTAGACAATTATCACAATAATGGCATTTTCGTAATTAAAGAGTTGAAAGTCCAATAAGCATGAAAACATGAATTATATCCCTACAAACTTGATGAATGAACTTGCATAGGTTAACATATGATAAAATGGATGTAACATCATCATGAACAATGGATCTATATGGATCTACACTTAGGATGAAGAAAATGCATGGAAATCTCTATTTTAACACCAAATCGAGCCAACAATCCGATATACTCCTTTGGATCCGTGTGAGAGATAATCACCACTCACCAAATCACCTAAACAACCTCAAATCAACACGCTTCAGATCTGGACAGCAAAGGATCAAACTTGATCTATCACGAATCCGCTTCAAACGAAGAAATCTCTCTTGAAAAGATGAAGATCTTCAATCTAAGCTCTTGAATCTTCAATCTTGATCTTTGATTTGGATGGATGGAAGCACTAGATTAGAGTGGAGAAAAGAAGTGAAGAAGTGTAGAAGTCGAGCTCTCAAAATGGCAGCACTTCGTCGCTTCAAAATCCGGATCCCAAAAAGTGAGAAAAACCCTTCCTATTTATAGCTGAAATTTCACTAAGTCATAACTCGGCTATCTCCTAAGTCGTCTCCGACTTATACCCCATACGACCTACAACTTACAGCTTTGCCATCCTACGACTTAACCAGAAGCATCTGCGACCTAACAACTGCTATCTCCTAAGTCGGTCACGACTTATAGCATGCGCGCCTACGACTCAACAAAACCCAAATCCCCTACGACTTAAGACTTACTCCCTTATGTCGTCTACGACTTAAGCTCATGCGCCTCTAGCGACTTACCACTAGTCACGACTTATAACTTGGCAGAAGATACGACTTAACAGATCTGTGCTTCTACGACTTAACAAACAACTGGGTTACGACTCAACCCCTAAGTCGTCTACGACTTAACACATAGGCTAACTCTTAAGGTCGCCAACACGTTAACTCCTTAGGTCGCTAACCCACCCAGTCGACTTAACTTGGTAACAACTTAACCCTTAGGTCGCTTACGACCTAACCAACCAAGCTACCAGACGACC
Source organism: Allium fistulosum (assembly GCA_030737815.1). NCBI lineage: Eukaryota > Viridiplantae > Streptophyta > Magnoliopsida > Asparagales > Amaryllidaceae > Allium > Allium fistulosum. Next base: position 1,378,063,545 of record CM060901.1, read on the forward strand.
TAACACATAGCGACCTATCCCTTAACTCGGTCACTACGACCTAACTCTAACCTTAAGTCGTCTACAATCATAAGTCGGTCAACCCGCTAACTCGTCCAACCGACCTAACTTCTATACGCTCTAAGTCGTTGCCGACCTAACCACACTAACCCAGTAACCACTAGGTCGCTTACTCCACTAGGTCTGCCTACCCTTGAGTCGCCATATCCTTAAGTCGGTCAGTTCTTTAGGTCGTTAACTCGCCCTGCCGACCTAACACTTAACTAAATCCTAGGTTGCATAATTCTATAGGTCGCTCCAACTAACCCACGACCTAACACTAACTCGCCGAATTCCTTAACTCGGTCACGACTTAGCTCTTAGGTCGTTCACGACCTAGGACTTAGACAAATCTGCCTAAAAATCTGAAATGACTTGAAAATGCTAACATTCCAGATTTTGACGAACTTTTCGATCCGTAAAAATACGGGTCGTTACAAATAAGGATATCAATTGAGTTTTGATCTTAGACCAAACTCTTAATATCTATGTGATATATTAATGATGAAAAGAATACGTGTACAAACTTTCATTACTATGTGAGCTTATATTTAATCAGAAATATGATTTCTCCTAAATGATCTATAAGCGTTGATCTTGACCATATACTGTACTTCACCAAGTTCGTACAGACTTCGATATTTAAATTGTTTAAATATTGATTGTGAATCGAGTTTACACCAAAGAGTCAATACAACTGCATTGTCAGTTATTTCCAAATTCATCAACGATAAAATCAATTTATTAATGCTATAATTTAATAAAAAATTAGTACAAAATTTATATTAACATGTGGCTAATTATTTATTTCAAGCTTAAAAGTGGTAGAAAGATGTATTGAAGTCATAGACGATTCAATCGATCAAAGAGCTAAAAATTAATTAATTAAACGTTGATTCAAATTGGAGTCAAAGGCTTGTTGACCATACCAAGTCAAGCATAAAGGTCAGCTGCAATTTTAAATAGGGAATATGAAAAAGGTCTTTGAGGATTTGAGCAAATGAGGGAGAGAAAGGCGTTGGCTGATGGCTATAAATAGCCAAGCCTCCACACAAATTCTTATACAAGATTTTGAACTCTCTCTTGTTAAATTTGTGGCTAGGCCTATGCCGCCCTTTGGTGCTACATACTTTTTTGATTTTGTAAATCAAAGAGGAGGAGACCGAGGGTGCTCCAAGAGGAAATAAGACCCAAAAAACGTATCGATTCTCGATAAGGTCAATTCAAGGAAAGGTATAATGTTCCAATTTTGGATTTAATCTATATCATTCTCACATATGCCATCTTGTATACATGTTTTAAAATTTCCCTATCTTTTTTAGCAGAAGGATCCAAAACAATTCTTAAATTCGTACATATATATATATATATATTGTTTTAAATATTTTAAATATATAAATACCTATATTATGTGTGTGTGTGTATATATTAATATATCAAAATTATTTTTGATTATAAATTTTCTGATCAATACTATTATACACATTATGTATATAAACAAAACATTTTATAAAATTTTATTTTGGTTTAAATTAAAAAAATTATCCCTTGTTTTTTCAAAATTAAAAAAATTATATATATTTAATAAATATCCATATGGATATAAATTAAATAAAAAAAATTATTTTGATTTTGGCTTGCTACAAATAAAAAACTTTTGATTTTATTTATTAAGTAAAAAGAATTTAAAAGTAATTTCTTATTGAAATTTTCAGCCAAAATGATTTTTGGTCAAAAACTAATTATTTAATTAAAAATTATGATGCCAACGCTTTATTTTTTAAATAAATAAAAATTCTATTTTTGAACGAGTCATAAGTTTTTGAATTTTTCAAATTATATATATAATTACATAAAGCCAAAAATATAATATATATATATATATTTTGGATTGGAATAAGTTATTTTGGATTGGAATATATATATATATACGTATGTATGTATGTATCCTAAATGTTATTTTAACAAAAAAAATATTTTAAAAATATTTATATATGTGTATATGTGTGTATTTATGTTTATTAATTATTTATAATAACTATAATTTTTTGAAAAAAAAAATTAGTGGGCAAACTATTGTATGTATATTTAAGATTATTTTGCTTCATATATACATAGGATATATATTATATTAAATATTATATTATTATCACACTTAGTCATCCTATTTACCATAGAGTAAAATAGTCAATTTTCTCTATGAACCCCTAGTTCGGATTTTATTGTACATACATACATACATAAATACATACATACATAAACACACACCCACAAATATATATATATATATATATATATATATAAAATTTGGATTTCTCTATCGTGTATGGATGTCATGACATATTACATATAAATTAATTAAATCAATAAACTAATTATAAATTAAATTACAAATAAATTAATTTAAACATTGATAGTAAATAAATATTTTAGTCAACAAAGTTGAAATAGATATTAAAACCTTTTTTATTTATCAAATACTCAATTTGATTTAGTATAAAAAAATATTAATTTGTACAAATGTTAATTAAAATCTTATTCAAATTAATAAAAGGTTTTTTGTTTTGAAATTCTCCATTTAATCCCTATTGCCAATGCACTTGATCCCACAAATGATGGTTGTTGTTCCCGAGAAGGAAGCCAAGCCACATGTTGGTGGAGGTAGAAACAGCAAATGTCAAAACAGCAAGAAAATGAAACATTTGTGGAAAAATGATGTCAGAAGAAGGGAAAATGGTAGCCGACTTGCTAAAACGATGGAGAAAAAGGACATCTTATTAAGAACTGCAAGAATGAAGAGAGGAATGTTTTAGCTTCAACAAATTTGGGTAGATTAAGAAGGATTGTCCAAAACCAGCTAGGGATAAGTAAGTTGTAACAACCATGTTGTTAATTAGCTAATTAATTAAGTTTAATTATGCTTAATTAATTTTATCAGAGATTTATGAAATTAAATCTAGTTTTTGAGAGTAGTTGATTTGATTTATTAAAGAAATGAGTTCCATTTCTTAAAGAGGATTTAAATTTAAATCTAAAATATTATTAAAATCAATTATTTAAATTTGGCATTTAGGATAAAATGTTAATATTGAGATTTGTTGTTTAAAATGAGGTTTTTTTTACAAATAATAGTTTATTTTTATTAAAAATAACGAGAATAACTTTTATTTGCAAAGGTTATATTTAATGTTATAAAAATATCTCAATATTAATAAAAATGGGAATTTTGATATGTTGGAATTTTTATTAAATAATATTTTTACATAAGCTTCAAAATTGGAATATTTGGGTTTCAAGTGATAAGTGGAATCAATCCATGATTTAACAAAGTGGTTTTGGAGATTATAATTTTTAAACAAAGAAGAAATGTTTACTAACAAATTTTAATGAGAAATATTAGATTATATAAGGAATGAGTAATATGAAACCTTCTATTTTTATGTTAATGGGCTTTAGTATAACCCAAACCCATTTCTAAGGCAAGAAAATGAAGCCACTACTCATGTTTTCTCTTTCACTATATCCAGTACGTACAAAACTCAATAAGTTAAAATTAGGATTTTATGTCTCCTTCTCATCTTTAATCAAAATTGTGGTTTTAAAATAGAAATAAATTATGGAAAAATAAGATAAAATCAAGGTATGCAAACTAAACCCTTGTTCAACATCTTGTACAACCTATTTCAGTTTTGGTTTGAGTTTTGAATCCTTTTTGTGCTTTCTCTCTTTTCTTAGTTCTAAAGTTTCGCTGTTATAAGAAGGCCAGTTGATTGCAATTAATTGCTAAGTGAAATTATAAGAACTGGGTGAGTTTACCTTACACTACTATCTCTAAATAGAATGCATATTGCTGTTTATTGATTTGGATGACCTATGATTGATTTAATCTCATTTCTTGTGATGTTTTTTACCTCAGTTTTATTTTCCTGCTTGATGAAAGTTATGGGTATATATAATTAAAATATGATGTTCTAATTGATGCTATGATGTCTTGAATCACTTAAGATGGTTGCATATATACCCCAAATCATCAGCACGAAACACGTGACCAAGCTGCCACCTTCGAGGGCCAACTGGGGGGCAACTTGGAGCTGAAATAGCTCTAGGTTGCGTCACCACCAGTGCATCAGTAGCGATTGCCTAGAGCTGATTCAACTCCTGGTAAAACCCCTTCGGATCACTATTTCTTGCCTCGTCCATTGCCTTATTTGTTTGTTATGGTTTTCTAGTGCTTTGCATGGTTGTTTGTGGTCATTGTGGCATCCATTTCCATTGATTTGCTAATACATTAAAATTAGATTTTGAGATGATATAAAGTTATAACTATATGGACCAAATCGTGGTTATAACCTTATGATGACCTAATATTTTGTTGTAGTGAATTCACTTGTGCTCTATGGACTTTGAATCACATTGATTCAATAGTTTAGAATTTTAGAAACTTATATCTATCTATTATATATATATAATTTTATAAATGAGAGTTTATTTAAGTTTACAAATATCAAATTTGTTTCTAAATTAATCTAGTTTCTTTTATAAATGATTTTAATAAATAGTTATATATATGTGTATGTCTATATATATATATATTAAGTATTACTAGTATAAATGGTTATGGATTTCGAAATGTGGGTTTGGAAATATAAACCTAATTTATATCCAAGTAAAATGGTTATATATATATATCAAAATGGGTTTGGAAGAGTAATAAATATAGTTTATAAAATAAATGGCTACTTAAATATATATATGGTCTTTGGAATATGCTTTAGGAACAATATAACATTATGGAATTTGAGACAACCACACGCGCACACATATATGAGATCAAATGGAATATATGAATTACTTTATCTAATGGTAAATAAAGTATTTATAAATCATTTCCTATATGAAAAATTATATTGTTGGATTTCTAAACTATAAATTCTTATAAGATAAATATTTTGAGAGCCTTAGCTCTGTAATATGGTGAGTGCTAATAATCACTTTAGTGTTACCAATTGGTTTAAATGCTCTCGAGTAATACTTCGTCGAATATTGTGCAACTCATTGAATTGAATGTTTGAGTGGTATTTACTAGCCTATTAGCGAATACTTGAATTCCACCGGGTAGTATGAGATGCCTTGGCTAAATTCTTATGATTGCTTTTAGGAAGTATTTAACACTTTAGGGTTGTATTCTCTTTTTGTGTTTGACTGAAGGCCGGTAGATCTTAAGAGAGTATAGTTTAGGTTTTCCAGGTATCCGTAACCAATGGGATTTACTAGCTTCTAGTAAATACTTGAATTTCTCCAAGCGGTGTGGGACGTTTTGGTTAAGTTCTAGCAATTACTGAAAGTGATAGTATTTGGCACCTTAGGGTATATTTACTTTTGGTGTTCGACCGGGGGCCAATAGATCCTTAAGAGGTATATTCATGGATTTATTTACGATCATCTTGATTGGTACGAGTTATAAATACATATAGGTAAATATATAATAATAATGAATAATCTAGAGAATTTGAGTCATGGTTGGTTTGGACGATCCTTAAGATTAGTTATGATTCTGGTTCCATGGCATGGATGATCTTTGGTATCTGATCGGTATGGATGATACCATAATTTTTTATTTGCTACTTTATGTGTACAATCATTGGGATTGGTATTGACGATCATTATAATCGGTATGTATTCAGATTTTCTTGGATTTTGGAAATTGGACTCTGTGACTATTCCGTGTTTGTGGTTTAATTATTCTGTATGTTGTGGTTAATTATTTCTATGCCCCGTGATGGATTCTGAGTTAAATTATTTTAATGACTGACTTATATATATATGTATGTATATATATATATATATGACCTTTGTGTTTTTCTATATCTTGTCTCACCCTTTCGAATATTCAGAGATAGTCTGACCTGTTTATTTTATAATACTCAGGTCAGCCCGAGACTTTTAAGGTTATAGGGCATTTAGACTTTTGAATGGATGAGCTGGTAGGGAGATAAACCTTTTTATTTTTAGTTTATCTCATTTAGGATTTTGCATATGTATATGAGATGTATAATTGAGTTAGAGATTTGTACTAGATGTATATTATGTGAGTCTAGTATAATCTTTGTAGACTTACAACATGTATTTGTATAATATGTATTTTATTCCATTGTGATTTGTAATTATTATTTATATGCTATACTTTCTGATTCTCAGAAACTGGTGTGTTTATTACTTTGAAATGAGACTGTACACCTCAAATTTTATTCCAGAGATTTAGTAAAGTGGTAAGTATGACGTGTTAGTGTTAGTTTAAAGATATATTTATATTTGATCGCCCTTAATAAGCCGTATTCTTCGTATTATTAGAAGACATTATTTATAATGTTCTCTAATAATATTGCTACAGTGGTAGGGTCGTTACATAAGTGGTGAAGGCTTTTCACCGAATGTTTTTCTTAGCTCTTCGGCTGCTCCATCGATGAAGGATAATGGAAAAGGCATCATGATCCATGGTATGCTTTCCATTTATGATAAACATGATCATATTTTCTTGATATGGAAGTATTGCATTTTCTTATATCTAATGAGATTAGTTAAAGTTGAGACCGGACCTAGTTGACAGACCATTGGTAGCATCAAATCCCTTGGGTGGTTCAGTAATTTGGGTATGGTTTATCATGACATCTTATTTTATGGATGCGTGTTTGCTTATGATTTGTTTGTACTTGGTTTTGACGGCTTTAGGTTATTTTGGGGATGGAATGGCTTCAAAGATACAAAGTTGTACTCAATTATGAGAGGTTATTGGTGATGATAGGAAGTGATGATGCACGTAAGCTGGAGTTGAGCTGCATGCTGGAGGATGTAGTGACGGTTAGCGTTTTCTACTCCTTCAAGAACCCACATGATGATTTGTCATCAATACCTATGTTAGGGAGTATCCTGATAATTTCGAGGAGGTTATGGGAGTATCTCCATACATGAAGATCGAGTTCTGTATTGACCTTGCGAAGAATGCTAGACTTATTGTTATGCCTTTGAGATAGATAGCACCCAAAGAGCAACGAGAACTAGAGGTTCAAGCGAATGAGTTGCCGAAGAAGGGATTTATTCAAAAGAGTACTTCTGAATAGGAAGCACCCGTAGTATTCGCCATTAAGGCAGATGACTCTTTGAGACTTTGATTTCACTATCATGAGCTGAATAAAGTGACTAGTATCCTCTTCCACGTGCAGATGACTTATCGATCATCTCTAAGGTGCGATGATGTTTCCTCCATTGGATTTGGCTAGGGTTTTCACCAATTGAGAGCGGTGAAGAATAATGTGTCGATTATTACACCATCAGTATTTTATAAGTGATTGGTTATGCTATTCGGGCTAACCAATGCACTAACATACTTTGTTGATCTTATGAACCGTGTTTTTAAGGATCAACTTGATAAATTAATACATGTGTTCGTCAATGGTATGGTCTATTTCCAAATAGAAGAGGAACAAAAGACACACTCGAGAGTGGTTCATGAGATGTTAAGAGAGTATCAGATGAAAGGTAAGTTTTTGAAGTGTCGCTTCTGGAGGAGAGAAATGAGATTCTTGGGTAATATTGTTTTTGAGTAGGGCATTACTATCAATATTGCTAAAGTGGCGGTAGTGCAAGACTAGAAAAGACCAAAAATGCGATTAATGTAAGAAGTTTTCTAGGATTAGCGGGTTATTATAGAAGATTCATTAAGGACTTTTTGAAGATAGCCACATCATTGACCCATCTAACGAAAAAGAATCATACTTGTGCTTGGAATGTGAGGTGTGAGTATGAGTTTGTTGGTTTGAAAGAGTTGTTGACAAGTGCATCGGCGTTTGTCATTCTGAATGGGAATGATGTGTTAACGGTATACCTAGAAGCATGTAGTGCTAGACTTGGGGCGATATATGTAACATCCCAGATTTTTGGTAACATTATTTAGAATATTTAATTAGCTAACTAAAATAAAATAATGTGTTGATTAGGAGATTGAGATTTGATTTTTATTAAGGTGTAGCCGTGCCATTTAAACAATGAATTAAAAGAAGAGTTTAACATGAAATAAGGTAGGGGTAAAATAGGAAAAAGGCTGTTCCTATATCTATTCCCTTAGCCATGTATCACATACATGTTCAATTCATTTGAAATTTTTTATAACCCAAGGCCGGCCACCATTAACAAGGGAAAGAGGAAGAAGATTAAGAAAAGCTAAGGAGAAGCTAATTCAAATCAAATCCATTCACATCTCAATCTCTATAATCTCTAAAGCTAAGGTGAATAATGTTTACATCTCATTTTTTGATTCTATTTTCAGTTTTAAGATGAATTCCGAATTTTTTGCAATGATTTGCCATGTTTTTGAAAGATGAAATGATTATATATACTTGTTGATGAATTATGGTTATTCATATTGAATTTATGATATGTTTTAAGGTGAAAACCCTATTAAATGACATCCAAATGCCTTGTGAATTTTTGTGAAGATCATAAATATTATTTTGGAAATGGTTTTCAATTTTCTGAATTTATGTGGAATTTATATGAATTTTTTAGTAAAACAAAGGTTAATTTTGATTATAAATTATTTACGGTTAAATAATAAAGGAATTGGGTCTGAAATTTTTATACGTTGAAAAACATATTAAAAAGGGATTTTATAGAATTTTTGTAGAATTTTACTAAGTGTTTTAATGGTTATATAAAATTATTTAAGATATGGGACTTAGATGTTTTATATAATTAAGAGAGGAGAAGGGGCTTTTTGCAAAATTAATTTAAATTGTTAAATATGGAAAGTCGACAGCACTTTTTGAAAATAGCAGTACTTTTTATTGGTAAAGAAAGAGGCAACCACTCAAAATTAGACATGTAAAGAAGGTTAGGTGAAAAGAACTATTTGCTACATGTTTTTCCCTATTTCGTTGCTTTCGGCACTAGGTTCTGCCTCTTCATCTTCGCTTCCGACACAGTCGATACCAATGCACATGGTATCAAAAACTAGTATGTAGTGAATTGAATGTAGATAGAAGGTAGGGAGTCGAAACCAGGGGTTTCGAAGGGGTTGGGGCTTTGTTTTGATTTTTAAAGGAAAATGCGCCTGCTTGCTTTCGACTAAGATGCTTTCGATTTGGTCAGCTTTTGACTTGGTCAAATGGTTATAAAAGGAATGGTTTCGTTTGGGGTTGCGCTTTTGTTTTAAATGATTGCTTTCAACTAAGTCGAAGCCTTTAGTTGCCGCTTCCTACCTTTCGACCCAGATGGTTTCGAAAGGGTTGTTTTGTTTTCTAAAAACCCGGCCACCTCTCCTGTGCTTTCGAATGAATGGTTTCGACACCACCACTTCATTACTTAGGAAATGGTTTCGAAACAGATGCTTTCGACTTAAATATTTTAAAGACCATTTTTCTATGATTGAAGTAAAACCCAAATTGGTTTCGAAAGAGATAGTTTTAAATGGTTTCGAAATAGATGCTTTCGACTTTAATGAGTTTCTGATCCTTTTGCTCTACTTGATGGCATAATCCAAATGGTTTCGACCGAGACAATTTTCAAAGGTTTCGAAGGAATGAAATTTTGAATGGTTTCGAAAGGTTTCCACATGTTTTAAATTGAACCCAAAGTGCTTTCGAAAGGATTGAGTTTCAGCTGTTTCGAAAGGTTTTAATGAATGATTTCGAAAGGGGTGGTTCCCTAGGGTTTCAAAAAGATTAAAAGGAAGAGTTTTTCCTATGTTTTTGAAAGGCGATATTTAAGGTTTTAAAGAGGGATGTCTAATTTTTTGAAGCTTTTGAAATAAAGGCTTTTAATGGTTTCGAAAGGGTCAATTTTAATAGTTTCGAAAGGGTCACTTTCAATGGTTTCAAAGGGGTTACCTTCAAGGGTTTCGAAAGGGTTATTTAAAGGTTTTTCACAAAGGTTTCGAATGTGTTGAATATGCAATTTTGCCTAAGTATTTTCAAGTTAAAAAGGATTTTAAATTGTTTTGGAAGAATAGCTAATCCTTAGTAAAATTCATCAACATTATTTTGAGTAAAGTACACACACACACCCCATGGCAAAATAGCTTAGAGTAAAGCTAAGAATGTATTTTCCTTATAAAAGTATGATTTAAAAGGTTAAATCATTTTGAAAAGGTTTTCAAAGAAAAAGATAAAGGGTAGTTAATCTTAAGAAAATGATTCGGACAGTTAGTCCATTTTGATTCAGATAGTTAGTCCAGTTTGCGGGCAGTTAGCCCAGTTTTATGGGCAAATAGTCCATTTGTTAGCATAACGGACCTTGCTATTATGTGGTGGACAGATAATCTACCTATTACCTGTTTTATCGATAGATAGTCCATTTATTAGCATACATGATATTGCTATTTTGATATAATCAGTTTGATTAACCAGTTTGGTTGCTGGAAAGGATTTGCAAAATATATGTTTTAAAAAGGATATTAGGGAGGGAAAACCCGTTCCGCTAAGTGGCATGGTCTCACTTAATATCAGTAAACCGAGATGTAACATAATTATTCACACCAGGCTTTATGTCTGACTCAATGTTTTTGTTTCCCCTTAAACTCTCGGATGCTCAAAAATTGATTTGAGTAGGCCGAGAGTTAAGGTTTTAGATTTTAGTCTTTTTGGCGAATAAAGCTTTCGGAGACGAGCAGGTGGCTAACGGATAGCTAATTAGGAGTTCAGATTGTTTTGTTGATTTCTACCGTATTAAGTCAGATATGACTATATTGCTTTGATTAACCAAGGGGCATCGTCATATGTCGCTCTTGTCGTAATTTTGTAATGATTATGATTAATCTTTACCTAGGAAATGATATGGGATTATGTAACTTGGATATGAATTTGTTTTGAAATATAATCAGTAAAATGTTGTTTTTGGAAATCTGTGATTTTGTTCACATTCTAATGCTTCTGGTATTATGGATAACATTATCATTACCGTATTTTGTCATCAGAAGTTAATACTATGGATGACTGCAGCATCTGTAGCGCTTAGCTTTTGGCCTCTAGATACGGGATGTTACAATTTAGATGCAAATAGGTAAGGTCGTCCTTTAAGCTAGTAGGGAACTAAAAGAGAAGAGATATCCGACCCACAATTTGGAGTTAGATGCTATAGTATTTGCATTGAAGGTGTGGAATAATTACTTTCTAGGAGAAAGCATTGAGTCGTTCATCGACCATGAGTCGTTGAAATACCTTTTCTCACATAAAAACCTTAACCTACAACAACAAAGATGGTTAGAGATTTTGGTTTCCTATGACTCTGAAATTTCCTATACGACCGATAAATGAAATGAAGTCACAAATGCATTAAGTCGTATACATTCTACTGTAGGGCTATGTTCTTAGAGTGGACCTAGTTAGAGTTCATAGCATTATACCATAAAACTCTATTTTGCAACCGCTTTGGGCAATTGCTAAAGGGTTTTGCAACGATCCAAAGTCATTGCTATATGGGGGTGGCTAAAATTTAGCAAAGGCTTAAAGTCGTTGCTAATTAAAATTTAACTATAGTCCAAATTTGTTGCTAACTGAAATTTAACAACGGCTTTGGGCCGTTGCTAGTTGAAATTTTGCAACGGTCCAAAGTCATTGCAAAATATTGTACAACTTATTTTTATATAATCACAATAACCTCCAACATCACTATAAATGGCAGAATCTCATGCATAAATATACCAACCCTTGCACTCATTCATCACATTGAAAAAGACTAGGACAGAAGATAAACACAAAATGTTGTTTCTCATTACATACATAACAGCAGTCTTGAAAGACCAACTCTATTACCACACGAATTAGTTACAAGTATAATTTATATAAATAATTAAATATACATAGAATAACACTCTCAACTTTGTATATCATACATTGTTTATAATATGCCCTAGACATGGAAAACTTGTGGGTTATATTATGCCCTCTCAGCTGTGGACAATTGTCATTATACAATCTGTTGCTTGAACATATTGTACATTTGAAGTTCGAGCGATTAATTATGTGTATATAGTGTTATTCTCATTATTCTCATCAACTGTTGTTCTTTATGCCAATTGTTCTACCAATTGCAACCTACATTAACTACAAAATTATGCCATTCGAAAATAATGTGCAAGATGTATTATTATATTAACATATTGTCTTATGTATCAATTCTTTCCCATTCTTACTTCTAAAGCTTCTAACAAAAATATATAAATTAGTGAAATAAGTTACATTATTACTTTGAAACATTAAGTTAGATGACTACTAGGGAATATTAAAAAAATAAAACAATTCGCAATGAGGAAAAATAAATACGAAAATAGTTGATATTTTGAGCTTACATATTGCCCTTCAAGCTTCCTTACATAAATTTTTCTATCTAGATCATCACAAGTTAGAAAAGTAACATTTTTGTGCAAATGGATGAAACAAGCTACATGACTTATACAAATACTCAAGATATATGAACAAAACAAAAAATATAAAAAAATCACCTGAATACTGTTGTTGTGACATGAATATGTTTGAGTTGATATTTGATAATCAGTTATATTTAAGTTAGGAAGTATGAACAAATCATCTAAATATTGTTGTCATGGCATCCGTGGTAAAGCTTGCCTGCGCCACGCAAGAAACATTTTTGTTAGGATTGAACAGCTTAGACCCACCACTCCAAGGTAACACCTACTAATCAAAACAAGTTCATTCGAGTTATACGAATAATAGTTGTATTGTTGCTTTATTTTTTATTTAACATTAGTCAAATTAGATATTGTCCATAAATGTTCTACAAAGAAATATTTACACGATTCATACCTTAGGTGTTTTCAAAGATATTTATGTTGTCATTGAAAATCTTGACATCGGTACCATAAGGAGTAAAGCAAGCGATGGTGTATTCAAAGAGATTTAAATTGTCAATGCTAGTACAAATATAATGAAAATTTGGTTAAATACCATTTGGCATATTTTTGATGAATGAAATCCATTAAAAGTACCTTGACACTTGAAACAAAAAGATATTGAATCTGATTGTTCATCTTATGAATTCCTCATAAAATATTTTACCATATTGAATGACCCTAACCTATCCATAAAAAATATCATAATTTTCTTAGTACTACAATATGTAGATTTTGTTATGCTATTATCATTGTTATGAAACTTACCCTCTTTGTTTTGTCCGTTGTACAATTTAGCTCCTGACTATAAAACTACCAGTCTTGTGATTCCCTTTGTATGTTCATGAACTTCCTGGATTATATATAGAATATTCTCGCTCCTACTACACAACTACAATTTCCATATATCACATATCTTACTTGGATTATATTTATACTTCATTAAGTAATGGCTGTCATCATATTACAGTAGCTTGAATTTTACTATTTAAAATTTATACTTTTATAACACTAACCTTAATTGTACCATCTGAATAGCTAGAAAAACTAATGTTCTTGAAGTAGACTATTGGCACGATTTCTCCATTTGTACTACAATCTACATGATTCAACTCTACATGATTCCAGAAATATTGCTACACCAAAAGAATATGAACATATGTCACGAATATTTTTGGCAAACACTGGCAGAAGCATAGAACATGATTTGCAAGAAGACAATGTACTTACATCGCTCAACTCTTTTCCATCTAAAAGAAGTTTAAGAATCTCATATGCTAATTCCAATGACTTCTTGAGTACTCTCACAGTCTTCATGGTATTCTTAATATGAAAGGTGATGTCATTCATGCCTTTTGAAATTCATAAATATTATGAATCATGAGCATGTATTTATTATAACTACTTTAAAAGTTTAAAGTGGTATCCTGTCCAACCTTGACACCAAGATGTACGGAGGAGATATTTTATTACTCACCTGTCTAGCCCTAATACCAAGAAGTGATAAATGAGGTAACTCCTAAAGAAGAAGAAACCCCCTTTTGTTACTTCCAGCTACCTTGACCCATCACAATAATTTCCTTTTGCCAATAAATTTTAGGAGTGAGATATCATAACAAACTATGTAATAAATTATTATGAAATATGAAAACAACCTCTTCATCACCATTTGCCTCGTTAACCACCAAAATTAGAGGCCCTATAACAGAAGAGGGAACTGAACCAAGAGAAATGCTCTCTACCTAAATTATGATAAGAACTAAATATTTACATGAAAATAATCTTCCAAATGTTTAGAAATTTGGTTTTAGAATTGAAATGAAAAATTTGAAATAAAGCTTTTAAATAACCAACATTATGACCCGACATGGTTTTAGGGTATGTTTTCATTGAACTACCTCCATAAGGGGAAATCATTAATTCCAAGAACAATGTATGTTATATAGAATCTAATTAGCAAGAAAATGAAAATAAAATTTAGAATTAGTGTTTCATGCCTATATAAGAGTCTCGTAAGCTACTATAGGAACTACAACATCAGAACCAAAATATCCTATGGTAGTCCACATGACTTTAAAAAGAAGAGTACAGATTTTTGAAACATGAAAAATATCCCTGTTGACAACATTTAAACATGGTAATGCACAATTAAAGATGCTTTAACATGCACAATTTCTATAATATCAAAAAATCATGAAAATAACTTCTACATACCATTAATTGTTCTGAAGTTGAATTTAGATTCAAAAATAAATAATACTAATAACAACAATAATGAACAAATTTAAAAAACATCAACATTAAAACAATACCAAAGCACAAATCAACCTGGTAAAGGAACAAAATCCTCTACTCTAAATGGAATACAAATCCTCCACTTCCTTACTATTATCTGATGCACTCAACGCAAGCATGAGCTGCAGCTAGTAGTGATGAAAAGGAGAGCAGGATAGGGAGATTAGAGGATGAGGGAGAAAGCATGAGAGTGGGACGGAAGAGGAGGGAGGTAGCGATAAAGAGGAGTGGTGTGACGACCCAACTTTCTAACCCCCGAGAATGACACTTATACATCCACAGTATTCGTATGTTGTTGCTCAAGCATCCGAAAGACGAGTTGTCGTGGGGTAAATAAATGAACAAAATAGAAAATCTTACAACGAAATGGTTAATTGTCGTTAGTTTGCGGATCTTAAGGCTAATTTAACACCACAGGCGGGGGGGGGGGGGGGTAAATTGTGTTTACTGATTGTTGTGAATATTTTTAAATTCTTTTAAGGTTATAATTAAATAATGCAGAATCAACAATCATAGATGAAAACACAGATAGATATAAATGCTGTAAAAGTAAAAAGTACAGAGTTGGAGAGATCGCACTAGGAATTTTTATACCGGTTCGAAGTTACCCTACATCTAGTCCCGTATAATTTCTCGTATAGATTTCTTTTCAAATATCAAAGTCAATAGAGTCTCGATTTCAAGGCTACAAGACATACCCTCCAAATTTTTTGAGCTCTGGGTACACTCACTGGATTTGGACGGGACACTAGCACAACCACCTAGATTTAAACTGGACAACAAGCACACCCACTAGATTCAGACAGGACATAAGCACACCCACTTAGATTTCAGGGACACCAAGCACACCTACTTGGATTTCAGGGACACTAAGCACACCCACGAGTGTAAGAGTATGATTTGGTATAATTTATGGACTCAGTTTCTTGATCTTGGGTAAAAATGATCGTATAACCTCTTGAATAGCACTTTGATCTTATTTTGATTGATAGAGATGAGAGAGATTAGAGAGTAATTGATAGAGAATCAAATCAGTAGAGTTTGAATTTGATTCTAATCGAATTTGAGAATATTTTGAGCAGATTTCTTTCAAAAAATAAGAGAGTAAAAGAGGAGAGAAAGAATGAGAAATTAGTTTAAAAAATTGTTGGAAAGTCCTCTTATTTATAGAGAAACAATGGTCATGTCCATTCACGAAGAGATATGACGAAAAGACACCTCCATTCAAATTTTAATTTTGAAAAATTTGGCCTATATATTGACATACAATATAGGGATATATCGACTACCGTTGGCATTTTTGAAAAACACTTTATAAATATTGTTTTGAAAATACAAAGCTTTGTAAAATATTATGAAACTTTGCACAATCATTTAAACATAATTTATACATATTTTAATCATATCAAAACTTAAGAAAACTTTACAAAATTATTTTGAAATATCTAAAGGTTTTAAATATGAATTTATTTTTGAAAATAATATATATAAAGTATAAGTGAATATATATTTAAAATCAAAGTTATAATAAATGTTATATACTTATAAACATTTAGAAAGCATAAAACTAAAACTATAACAAAGTATACTAGATTTAAAGGTATATTTAAAATATAAAATACTTAAAAACTTAATTACTAAAAATATAATAATCTTGTAAATAAAATTAAAAGTTAGAAATCATTTTAATGGTCATTTTGAAAGCTCATTTTAAAAATATGGATTCTTTAAAAATATTTTTGAAATTCAGAATATTTGAAAAACCATTTAAAATCAAAGAATAGATATTAAAACCTTTTTGAAAAATGAAGAGAGAGATTAAAGAAATGCCATTAGGGTTTTAACAATAATCTATGATTGTATAACTTATCTGGATATCGTGAATCTTCAATACCCATGAGTCTTCAATCTCTAACTCTTGAATCTCTATATCAGCCTCTTGAATCTACTCTTGATATTGTATAGTCTTCTTAATCAACACATGTCTAATATCATGACTACAAACTATATATAACTTGATAAAAAGCATTAGTATCTATATTTTATATGATGTCATATGGTCGTTCTCATTAAAACTAATGCCTAAGGTACTAACAATAATAATATAACAATACGATAGTACAAAAGGTTACTCCTTAACATGGAGTTATCAGAGTTACACAAAAATACTACTACTATCAGCCTAGGCAGTTGCAACCACCTGCCTTTACACTTGTTGATACAAAATACACATACATAAATAAACATAACAGCGGAAATAGATAACTAAATAGATAAGGAGCCTCCTAGTTGTCCATCATCTTTAAAAGGGCCGAAAGAAACCCGTTACTCTTACTACTCAAATAGAAATGAGTACCCAAGAGTTTAGGGAAAACAAACAACTCGGGTCCAACAATAAGTCTGGTCTGAGTAATCTCTAAGAAAAGGGTGGAAATAAACACCAATATGTAAGATGGCGTTGCCAAATGCGGAATGGGTTTCCCTTCACAAGAATAACATCCAACCACAAGTAATGGGTATAAATAATTAAACATCTGCGCAAGACACTTCCCGATGCAATTAAGAAAGAAATAAATTCAAGGGTTTGAATCAAAAATAAGGAAAAAGAAGATTTCCAACAATGACTAGGAGGGTGCACCTCTAGAAAATATACTTGAGAACTATGATGGCTCTCAGACACGTCCAAGACGGACCCCGCCAACCTTACCGAGAATTTGAGTATTTCACATCTTTGTGCATATAACCGAAACCAATCTAGAGTAGATGTGACAATACTCTAATGGGAGGAGCCCTACATAGCTTAGCTTCCACTCGTTCTTTGGGTTTAGTCATTTCTGACAAAGGATATCAATGCTCAACATGAGCAATAAATCATCTTAGATTGACAATACATAAAGAAGATAGCGTAATCGACAGTCAATAAATCAACTACCAGAAATAATTAAAATGATCGTATATGGGAAGTAAATCTCATACCCTTATCACTACTCGTCGATTTCAAACTTGTATTATCCCTCTGTTGAAAATGAAGCAGGTAAGTAATGGTAGTGTTACCTCTAAGACTTTCCTTGATGATATTTCTAAACTTCAAGATAGAGACGAGCTTCCATACCTCGACGTTTAGTGCTGAGAGCATGGCTATATCCTTTCCATATAAGCGATATCATTTATGGAATTAAATTTCTTATCTTTTCCATAATCGAATCAGAATTTTAAACTTTTTAAAACTAAACTTGTGCTTAGATTTCACATCACAAATATTAACTTTAAATAGCAGTATTAAAAATGATCAAATAACTTTAAACATAATTAATTACCTTAAACATCTTTATTTAAAATGAGTAATTAACTTTAATCATTATTATCGAAACAACTAATTTACTTTAAAACATCATTATTAAAATGATTAATTAACCTTAAACATCATGTTGTTTATATATGTGTGTGTGTATATACTTTAGTGCACACAACGTGTCCCAATAATTTTTAGACGATGAACGGTTGAAAATCCAAAAAATGATTTTTGGTTACCTTTTCGATTTTTCTTCGAACTAATTATTTTTGTAATTTTTTTTAAAAAACTTCACAATCACTAGTTATTACTTAGAAGAGGTTTATTTAAATTATAAAATCCATTATTCAAATATTTAAAAATATATTAAGTATTCGAACTCAAAGTGATTAAATTATGAGTCGTTACATCCTTCCTTCCCTAAGAAAATTTCACCCCCGAAATTAATCACACACAACAAAAGATATCAAAAGAAACCCAAACAATATCATTCAACAAATAGGTACACAGAAAGTGGCTCCACTATAACCTAGCGAGTACACTAAAAAGATGCAATAAAATACAAACAACTATAACAACTCAGGATAAGAACCCCGAATATAGTCCTTGGTTTCCTAAGTATAACATCTATCGTCTCCACTCCACTGAACCTTAACAAGATTCATATTCTTCGTCCTCAATTACTTTATATCTCGAGTGACAATACGAATAGGCTACTTAAGAATGGTTAGATTAGGCTGAACTTCCAAAACCACTTGTTTTGCTGGTTCCACTATCAACGAAGAGTCATGTACGTACTTAAGTAAATGAGATACGTGAAATACATTGTGCACATCTCTGGTAACTTCACTTTATATGTAAGTCTACCAATCTGGTCTAGTATGGGAAAATGACCAATATATCGAGGGGCTAGATTCCCTGATTTCCCAAACCTTGCAACACTTCTCAACGAAGAAACTTTCACAAACACCGAATCTCCAACTGAGAACTCTAGATCCCTACACCTTCGATTCGCATAACACTTCCGCCGATCCTACACCTCCTTCATCTTCCTTCTAATTTCAGCTACCTTCTCACTGGCTTCTAAGATCATGTTGGGCCCAAGAACAATTCTATCATAAGACTCAACTCAACATGAAGGAGAACGACATAAATAACCATAAAGAGCTTCGAAAGGGGCTATACCAATGCTTGCCTAATACTTGTTGCTGTAAGTGAATTCAACTAAGGGTAAATGATCTTCCCATGAACCCCCAAAGTCAAGAATGCATGCTCACAGCAAATCTTTCAAGATCCGGTTCACTCACTTTGCTGCCCATCTGTCCGAGGATGGTAAGCTATACTCAGACTTAGCCTAGTCCTTAAAGAAGTTTGCAGTTCCTCCCAGAACTTGCTAGTGAATATTGGTTCTCGGTTACTTACAATACTACAAGGAATCCCATGGAGTCTCATAATCTCTTTTACCTACAAACTCACTAGACTTTAGTAGTCCTAGTCAGCTTAACGGGAATGATAACTCTTGGTCAGTCGGTCAACTATAACCCAAATGCCTTCGTTCCCTCTTCTTACCTAGGAAGCCCATCAATAAAGTCCATAGAGATCCGCTCCCACTTTGGGATCTCAAGTGGCTGAAGCAGTTTAGTTGTCTTTTGCTGGTCACTTTAAATCTGTTGGCAGTTTACACACTGATTCATTAAGATTGAACATCTCGCTTCATCCCCTTCCACCCGAATACTTTCTTCATATCTTTGAACATCTTGGTCACTCCTGGATGGAATGATAACTTTAAATGGTGGCATTCGGTTAACACTTCTTGTCTAAGTCCATTAACATTTGGAACACATATACACCTATTCATTTCCAATACGCCCTGAGGAATAATCTCAAAGTTAAAAACAATACCTTCTTGAACATCCTTCTTAAATCGAGCGAAAATAGGGTCACCTCCTGACTAGATGCAATCCTCTTCATTAATACTGGCTTAGCTTCTAAGTTTGCAACCATTGCAACATTCCTACTCAACAAATCCGCAATGACATTTGCTTTCCCAAAGGTATAAAGAATCTCTAGATCATAGGAAGCGAGAAACTCTAGCCATCTTTGCTACCTCAAATTCAACATTTTGGGTAAAGAGGCATTTTAAGGATTTATGGTTTATGCATAACTCAAAATTTTCACCCAAAAGATAATGCCTCCACATCTTCAGTGCGAAGACAACAACCAAAACTCCAAATCATGTGTAGCATAATTTTTCTTATGTGGCTTTAGCTGTCGACTCACATAGGCAATAACTTTCTCATGCTGCATCGAAACTGCTCCCAATTCGGTTCCTCAAGCATCTGTATACATGGTTAAACCACCGCTCCCATCTGGAATGGTTAAAACATGAGCGCTAGTCAACTTCTTCTTCAATTCATTAAATGTTTGATCATACTTAGGCATCCACATGAACTTAACATCTTTCTTTATTAACTTCGTCAAATGAGAAGCAATCTTTGAGAAGTCTTTGACGAACCTTCGGTAAAACCAGCCAGTCCTAAGAAACTTCTAACTTCCGTCGCACTTTTGGGCTTCTTCCAGTCTTAAACTGCAACAACTTTAGCTAGGTCAACTGATATGCCTTCTACCGAAACAACTTGTCCTAGAAACCTAACTTTGAATTTTCAGGAAATGACACCTAGAAAACTTATCCTTTAATACATGGCTTCTTAAGGTATTGAGTTCGACATAAAAATGATATTTGTGCCCCTTCTCCGTTTTTGAATAGACAAGAATGCCATTAAATACGAGAACAAATTTATTAAGAACATCTCAAACTACTTGATTCATTAAGTCCACAAAATAAGCAGGTGCATCAGTCAGCCCAAATGACATGACTAACCACATGTAGAAATGTTCCAGAGTCCGAAAAGCTACTAAGGGCACACTCTCCTATTTTACCCTTATTTGGTGGAAACCAGTGGCAAGATCCAATTGAGAAAATATCCGAGCGCCGTGAAGCTGGTCAAACATATCGCCAGTCCTTGGTAAAGGATATTTATTCTTGATTGTCCTCTTATTCAATTCTTGGTAGTCTACATATAACTTTAGAGAATTGTCTGTCTTTGTAACAAAGACGACTGGTGATCCCCAACTTGAGGTACTGTGTCAGATCAAACCCTTTGTCAACAAGTCAAATGTCCGACCTTCTAACTCCCTCTTCTCTTTCGAAGTTAACCTTCGCGGGGGTTGTACAATAGGTTTGGTTCCAAGAATCAAATCAATACAGAACTCCACTTCACGGTGAGGAGGTAAACCTTATACTTCATCAAAAAATATCAATGAAATACTGAACAATAGATATATCCCTAAGCTTTTCTTTAGCTACTTCGAGTGAATAAAGTAAACTTCTCATCAACTCGTTAGGCTCTTCACAAAATATACCAACACTTCTTCTTACTAATCCTTTACCATGATCATTCTCCTAAAACAATCCAAGGCAGCTTTAAACTTAGATAACCAATCCATTCTCAATAACACCCCAAAACCCATGAACCCAAGAACATACAAGTCAAAAGGAAAGAGACAAATTCGATAAGAAATAGGCACATTTAGACATATAGTGTCAAGGTTTGTCGGGCCCCCAATAAGGTTTGACATACAAAGAGGATTACTCAAAAGGATGGGTTTAAGGTTAAGTTTATCAACTAGATCAACTGAAATAAAACTATGAGAAGCATCCGTATTGAATAATATTCTTATAGGAATATCATAGATGGATAATGTACCTTGCAACACCTGCTTTCTCTTCTGTCCTGAAGAAGTGGACGGTATCTCTTCTATAGCTAAAGCCTGTCCTTGCGACCCCTTCTTTAGAAAAGTGCACTCATTATTCATGTGTCGTTGCTGTCCGCATTTGAAACGGGTGGTAATTGGGCAATGGTTTGCAAAGTGGCCCATATTGTTGCACTTGAAACAAAGAACGTTAGCCAAGTTGGGTTTCTTCTTCTGTGCTGGAGCCCCACTTCCAGGTTTCTTTCCTACCCACCGCTTCTTTCCCTTAACGTGTGCTTGAAATTTGGCTTGCCTCTAACTGGTATCACCAACAATGGCTTGGCACTGACTGCTGGCACTACTCCCTTCTGGACTCCTTCCTTAATATCAAGAGCTTCAAACCTCAAAGCCATACTGATAAGGTTGCTGAATGTACCCGTAAGATGATTGGTCATTTCACATTGGAACTCTGGTCACATTCCATTCACAAACATTTCATCCTTTTTGAGAGGTGTGCTAAATAATCTCAGTCAGAAGCGGGACGATGCATTAAACTTATGCTCATACCGCGCCATCGTCATATCCACTTGCTCTAAATCAAGGATACCCCTAAACAACTGAGTCCTTCTGGCTTCTAGAATAAGCTGTGCTTTAAAAACTTCCTTGAACCATTCCTAAGAAAACTCCTCCTTCAGAATATTAGCTATTACTGAATTACACCAATCCATCATTGACTTTTGAAGTTGTCACGATGCTAGTAGTCGTATCTTCGCATCTTCCAATCGAAGGTGTCCAAATACTCTTTCACAAGATAAAAACCACATATACACTCCAATAATATCTTCAGTTCCATATAACGGTTTCTCGCCCAAAGTGGTAAAATTCTTACACAAAGCCGCAAAGTTCGTAGGAGGCTGAACTTGCACTACCACTTCCTCTATCGGATATACAACTGGCATAGTAGCATTTCTAGGTACCCTAATATTGGTAGCTGTGCTAGTTCTAGAACATCTCCTTCCTCTTATTCGTGTATTCACCTTCTATTGCCTGAAAAAATAACATGTATTTTTGGAATACAAGAATAAGATCAAAATAATTTAAGGAAAACAACACTAAAGGATCTAAAACGAGACTTTAGAGGATATATATTATTATTATAAAAATTACAAATATGCCCTCTCAAGATTAACTTATTCTAGGGCATCTCTTACCCTATCTCTAATGAGTTGTACCCCAATCAGGCTAAGATGTTCGCTCAACCGAAGCTCTGATACCATCTATGATGATACACCTTTTTGACTCCAGGGAATGACACTTAATACATCCACTGTATTCGTGTGTCATTGCTCAAGCATCCAAAAGATGAGTTGTTGTAGGGTAAATAAAAGAACTATACAAAAAATCTCATAAGAGAAACAATTAATTATAATATAACAATACGATAATATAAAAGATTACTCCTTAACATTGAGTTAGCATAGTTACACAAAAGTACAACAACTATCATCCTGGGAAGTTATAACCACCTATCTTTACACTTGATGATACAAAATACACATACACAAATAAACATAACAACGAAAATAAATAATGAAATAGATAAGGAGCCTCCTGCTCATCCATAATCTTCAAAAGAGCCCAAAGAAACATCCTACTCTCGGACTACTCTAATAGAAATGAGTACCCAAGTGTTTAGGAAAAACAAAGAACTTGGGTCAAACAATAAGTCCGGTATGAGTAAACTCTAAACAAAGGATGGAAATAAACAATAATATGTGTGACCATGCCGCCAAATAAAATGGGTTTCCCCTCACAAGAACAACATCCAACCACAAGGAATAGGTATAAATAATCAAACATCGCAAAGTGTTCAAGACACTTCCTGATGCAGTTAAGAAAGAAATAAATTCAAGGGTTTGAATCGAAAACAAGGAGGGGAAATTTTCCAATAATGACTAGGGAGTGCACCCCCTTACCGAAAGCCTCTAGAAAAAAAACTTAAGAACTATGATGATTCTCGAACATATCCAAGCCGGACCCCGTCAACCTTAACGAGAATCCGAGTATTTCACATCTTAATGCGCATATAAACGAAACCATATTAGAGTAGATGTGATAATACCCTAATGGGAGCAACTCCACATAGCTTGGCTTCCACTCGCTCTTTGGGTTTAGCCATTTCCAATAAAGGATAACAACACTTAAAATAAGCAATAAATCATCTTAGATTGACGATATACAAAGAAGATAGCAGAATCGATAGTCAATAAATAAAGTATCGAGAATAATTAAGATGATCGTATATGAAAAGTAAATCTCATACACTAACCACAACTCGTCGATTTCAAAATTGTACTATCCCTTAGTTGAAAATGAAGCCGGGAAAGTAAAGATAGTGTTACCTCTAAGACTTGCCTTAACAACATTTTTAACCTTCGAGATAGCGATAAGTTTCCATACCTTGATGTTTAGTGCTGAGAATATGGCTAAATCATTTCCATATAAGCGATATCGTTTATGAAAATTAAATTTATTATCTTTTCCATAACCAAATCAAACTTTTAAACTTGTTAGAACCAAAACTATGCTTTGATTTCACATCATAAACATTAACTTTAAACAACATTATTAAAAATGATTAACTTTAAATATGATTAATTACTTCAAACATCTTTATTTAAAATGATTAACTAACTTTAATTATCATTATTGAAACAACTAAAAACTTTAAAACATCATCATTAAATGATCAATTAACCTTAAACATCATTATTAAAAACGATTAATTAAAACAATTAATTATTAATATCTTCGAGCTGCATCCATAGTGATTTATCGCTATATGGACCATAACTTCTAAACTCGTTTTGTAAATCAAAATTGTTTTAAACCATGATTCAAACAACATTTTTAAAAGTGTCAAAACAAAATTAAATATTTGTTTTGTAATAACTCAAGCAGAGATCAACAAAAAGATTTTCAAAAAAAGATGATATCTTCAAAGTGTTGATATAGCGATAGTCGCTATACAGACAATGCCATAAAACATTTTATATGTCATATATGCATCCAAAAATCTCATAAACTTATGCATATATATACTCAAATATAAATAACATTCTAAAGACAAGGTAAAACTTGTCACTTTACAACTTATGCTCTTCGAAGTGTGTCGTAGCGACCTATTCATTATGACACTTCAACTTCATTTCAAGTCCCCTACAAACATCCTATATGCCATCCACTTTCAAGCGGGAACCAAACCAAACAATAATCATTACGAATACTTAACAACACAAGTAATTAACTAAGATTATTTAAATAATTTATAAAGATTAAAACTTGGTTTTTAAAATGAGCTTTACTTACCAAAATCAACCCAAACTTGAACTAAACTACCGCATCTTCTCAATCGGTGAACGGACCTAGCTTTTTCTTTGAAAAACTTGGCTTTAAGGGGATAGAGGGGTCAATTATTTTCAACCAAGGGGGTTTAGTGCTTGGACATGGCTTGGTTGAGGGGTTTTGGGTCTTGTTTTGGTGGTTGAGTGATGCAGAGAAGAAAGGAAGAAGTTTTATCAACTTTACTTAAGGGAAAAGTGGAAAAAGGAGAAACTTTTTGAATTTACTAAATAAGACTCCATGGTTGGAGAGAAGGGAAGGAAAAGAAGTTAAATTAGAAAATGAAAAATAAAGTAAAGAATGAAGGTGAGCAAGGGGCTTCTTTTATAGGAAACGAAGATGGTAATTTACCAAAATACCCATTTTATTATAATAATCACTACCCTTCACAAAAAGAAGACACATCACCTCCCTTTCCTTGAAACACACGCAAGCATCAACCTCTCCCCTTACACACTCTTCCATCACTTCACCACTTTTCAAGATAAGATGTTACCATTTTCCATTTCTTTTTTTAATTTTCAAAAAGAAAAGTCAAATTTACTTTATCTCTTTAAGTAAATATTTAAACTTATTTAACCAAACAATTTTCTTAATGAAAGAATATGTTATTTATATATGTGTGTATGTATATACTCTAGTGCACATAATGTGTTTCGACAACTTTTAGACAATGAAAGGTCGAAAATCCAAAAACGATTTTTGGTCATATTTTCAATTTTTCTCCGAACTAATTATTTTTGTAAACTTAATTTTTAAACAACTTCACCACCACTGGTTATTACTTAAAAGTGGTTTTTTTGAGTCATAAAATCCATTATTTAAATATTTAAAAATATATTAAACATTTGAATTTAAAGTGATTAAATTATGGGTCGTTACAAGTGGGAAGAACGTGAAGCTAGAGTTTTTAGACTGGGGGAATCATCCGATCGCCATTTAGAAGAAACTAGAAAGGGAGTGAGAGGCTAATTTTTTTGAAGGGTATGGGTGTATGCTTTTGGGTGTAGGAGAACTAAGGTTTGCAATGGCCCTAAGATCGCTATAATACTGCAACGGCCCAAAGCCGTTGCCATTTGTGTTACAAAGAGTTAGCAGCGGCCCAAAGCCATTACAAAATTGCTGCAAAGGTGCTTGCAAAATTGTTTTTATGGTTATAGTAGCTAGATATGATTTTTGATTTAAGTGTGAGTATATCCAAGAATGTTGGCAAGCTTTAGACCTATGGATTGTTTCTAGTCTGAAGCATGATCTAGACTAGCATTGATTATTACTAAGCTAGAGATAGGAGTAGAGTCTAAAAATATAAAGCAATACATAATTGACCGACATGGTTTGCTCTATAAAGACGAAAGATTATATGTACTTGATGTAGATGGACATTGAGATGAGGTGCTACAGGGGTTACATCATTCGAAGTTGACTGTCCATCTTGGAGGTATAAACTATAGAGATATAAAGAAAACATTTTATTAGGAAGGAATGAAGGCATGACAACCCGCATCCCAGTGGGCTCGAATTCTCACTAAATCGAAAATCCAAGTTTACCAAAGTACGAATCGATGGTTTGGTATCCTTCCAATAAATGAATGCATATCAGAGCACCATTGATATACACTCACAGTGGAAATAGTAAAGTATAATGAAACATATAGTTACTGACTAAGATTGACACTTTTGAGATCAAGTGTCCTTGTTAATGTCAAGCATGCATAAGGAAATCTATTCTTCCACCATTCTCGTCTTGCTCCAATACCCATCCCTCTAAAACTATAATGTGGGTTGTAATGGAGAGTGGGTCAGAACAACGTTCTAGTGATTGGTACATTACAAGCTTTATACATAACAATAGTTTATGCCGATTGCCTTCTATCACATGTTATATCTTTTATTTTACTTAGTCGTCTCGACTCCACATATGCGTATGATATGCCCCATCTACCTAAAGTAGATGATAACTACATATGTGCGTGTGTGTATAAGTACCACAATACCCCTTTGGACCAAAATACTATCCCCGCTAGTATCCGTAACCCAATATCTCATCAGGATCCATCATTAATGCAGTATCACGTCCTCGTACCAAGGAACTCCCGTAGTGCCTAATAACAGCGTCATAATAGTTAGTTGTATTCTACCCGTTTTGAAATACCTTCATAAAGATTTATTTTTCCTTACCCCTAACAAACAATCTAGCAAACAACTGTGGTGGTGCTTGACCTAAACGTGACCTACACTAGTAGGAGGTATAGCCATTTAAGCGTAACCCTTGTCTTTTTGCTGACTACTCAGGACCGATGACATTCTCAGCCTATGTACAGCTCCCACTTCCTAACATGGTACTACTCACATACTGACGTAGCGCCGAGCCTTGCTCACCATCCTATTTAGATTGCTAACATAATCAAGGTAATACTGACTTGTTACTCTATCCCCTAAAATGTTAAAGCAGACTCTACTTGTCCTTTGACACTTCGGCTGAGGTGAACCATCCTACTTGGGTATCCCTCACCTGTATGCAAACGTATATAACTCCATGGGTTCCATAGTTGGATATATCCCATATCAGTATAATGTATACATAACTATTGGTAACCTGTTGCGGTGGACAGACTTTTGTTGTGTAACACTACTAACCTCGCATTCGACCCGTTTTAATGACTATGTCATTCTTATATGGCCTAAGTTATTAGCTAACTTTAATAATTCACACCCATACTAAATGCATACTTGAGGCTATGTGTATATATGTGTAAGTGTGTGTGTGTGTGTGTATTCATTCTTGTTTAATTATTACGCCTCCAATGTTCAACTGTTAATAGTATTCTTTTACTTTCTCATCAATTTACTCTTATTCCATTTATATTAATTTCATTTCATTTACCTCTTTCTTTAAAAGATCCAAATATCTTTTCTTATTTGCTTCCCATTCTCATTATTAAATTTTTATTTTCATTCTTTTTAACTTTTACTACCCTTCTTTATTCAGTGGACTTGCCATTACTCTTTTATTTGAATTATTACTTGCCTTTATTCATTCTATTACTTGCCTACCTTATTATCATTTATTATTTGATTTCTATCTTATCTCTATTACATATATACGAATTCTTTTTCACTTAAACTATTATTATTATCATATTTACAATTTTTTAATTCATCTTTATGGATTTCTGCCTTTTACTGCACCAGAATTATATCCCTCTCAATAGGAAAAGTTAACACTGTAAATTTCTATATTTTTCCAAAAAAGGAATTTTTGTTATGTTTGGAATTATAAGAATTATCCTTTTGTGGTTATTGAAACAAATGGTACAAAATACGGTAAACATCCTTATTTTATACATATCTTTCTGTTAGGTGCATTCCTTGTTATTTCAAATGATACACTTTAATTTATGAATCTGAACTTGATAATATATAGAAAATTACATTGAAACAACCTACATTCCAATGAATTAAAATACTACTTAATCCTCATAATTTATTGTGATAACTTTCAGATTTACATTTTTACTTGCATAAGTCATTTAATCTATAAATCTGGAACTATCACATAATTTATCAAATTTAGAGATTACTATTTCCAATATATTCCAGATTTACATACATGTATTATTACATTTAAGTTATCAATCACAGATAGGTAGGATTATAAATTCATTACACATATACTATTAGGCCTATAACTCCAAGTTTACAATTATGAATACATGAATAGATTTACAACGATATAAATCCAATATTATATAAAAATATATAATTTCCCACTCACCTTTTTAGCTTTTCAAATCTCCAGATATAATCCCTTTTATTCCAGTTTGACTCCACTTATTTCCCCTATCCGAATACATATATCGCAATCATACATATTTCTATCAGAAATCTAGATCAAAGAAGAGATTTGGATTTAATTTAAATTTTAGATTCGGATTTAATTTAAATTTTAGATTCGGATTTAATTTAAATTTTAGATCCGAATTTATAATTTACCTTGACTTCGGTGATTTGATTCGACTGTATACTTCTTCTCAATTATCCTCTGCTATCTTCCACTTGTACGTATGTGTATAAACTATAACTATACTTAGAATTAAGAATTTATGGAGAAGAGAAAATAACAAAGCTCCATCGTCTCTCCAGAAAATATGAAAATAACAGTGAGGGGTTAGTCCCATATTTATAAGGGTTCGAATCAACGCCAGTCATTAGATTAAATTATTTTAAATCTTGATCATTCGGCCATGTTAAATTTCATAATCTACATACCAACTGGTCGACCGTCATTCCCTACCGGTCGACCGCTGGACCGCTAGCGGTCGACCGGCCAAGTTTACGAATCGACCGGTCGACCTTAATCAGATTAATTAATTATGTGATGGTTTATTTATTAATTTAATTCTATAATCAGCCGATCGAGATAATTTGTTTTTACATTGATTAACATTAATTATGCTTAAACTTTAATTAAACGTTAACTGACCACTAATGTTTGAAAGTGTGCTATGGATCGTGTAATATGGATATATGATAATATAGAGTGTAGTGATGATAGCTATACGGTAAATAGTGTGGAATATAAAAGCAGTATAGTAAAAATGACACCAGAGATTTTTATACTGGTTCGGAGCACC
Organism: Allium fistulosum; assembly: GCA_030737815.1. Classification (NCBI taxonomy): domain Eukaryota; kingdom Viridiplantae; phylum Streptophyta; class Magnoliopsida; order Asparagales; family Amaryllidaceae; genus Allium; species Allium fistulosum. The sequence continues at coordinate 1,378,093,360 of CM060901.1, forward strand.
GTCCTACGTCCAGTGTCAGACTCCTTCTGGAATTTCACTAAAACAATAACCCTCACTTAACCCGGAAGAACAGGTCTATACAACCCTTGAGCAGCCGAACAAGGACCTGAGCAGCGGAACAGGATTTCGCCTCAGCAGCCGAAGAGGACTTCACACGCCTGAGCAGCAGAACATGACTTCAACAAATACAATAGTTTGTTTTGACTTTGTGTGTTATAATAACACGGATTTGTCACTTGTAGTACACCCTTCCTATAATCTTCTCCTCGAGTATAAATATATATTTGAAGTTTATGAAGAATAGAAAGGTTTAGTATTGCTTTAATGCAGAATAATTGAAAGTATAATAGCAAATAGATTTCAGAGAGTTAGATCAGAGAGATAAGAATATTTGATTGTAATTCAGTGATTTGGAATAAAAATGGAGTTTGTATTTATAAAGGTTGAAAAGCAGCGACTGTTGGTGAAGAGTTTCGATCAAAGTGTTGCATCTGAATCTTTTTGTTAGAGGTTCGCAACTGTTCACAAAAGTCGTGTCTTTTCGAAAAGTAGCTGTTATAGAAATTCAGTCAACTGAGCCTCTGGGTCAGTCGACTGAATATTCAAAGTCATTTTTTTAAATTTAAATTCGTATATCTATGTATCACATGATGCACAAAATTCCCAGTGTCAGTCGACTAGTTATCTGGGTCAGTCGACTGACCTGGTTAAATTTGTGCAGTAAGCACAGTTTACATAGATATATTAATTTCTATAACTTTAAAACTTTTTATAATTAATTGTATGCTTATATATGTATAAAATATATAAGCTAATGTAGACGTAATCGAGGAGAGATTTTAACAATATTGACCTAAGACTTAAACAACAAAATATCATAGTTGATGCACTAGTTAAAGTCTCATCTCCTTGTCTCTTTTTGTCGTAGCAGTCATCAAATCTGTATGTCATAGTGATAGCTTCTTGTCATGAATCAAAACCAAGTCTCAACATTCTCCCCCTTTTTGATTGATGACAACTTGTAAATAGATATAGATTCCGACTATATATATATAACATAATAACATAAATACTTACTCCACCTGAATCGTTAATGCTCTATATCCTGCATTCTTTTTGTTAGCAATAAAATTTCTCCCCCTTTGTCATCGACAAAAAGGAATAAGTAATATGAAGTCATAATGCAGAAAATATTACGTAAAAAAGACAATCATCCATACATTAAACTTCTATAATTAAGAGTATTTGAAATGAATAAACCAGAGTGGCCATTTAGTACAAGCCATATGAAATGAAACCTTAATGTTTTTCATAAACCGAAAAAAGATCTCAAGCCATTGGTTGCTTACCCCTACCACTACCACTATTACCTTCATCTCCATCATCGTCACTGCTACTTGCTTGATCGTCAGAAGAAGAAGACCAAGTGAAGATGGGTTGCTTTCCTGGATCGCCTATAGTAGCTGTAGATGTCCCGAAAGTACATGAGATAGCTTGCCATAATTTGGTAAAAAATCCTTTTACCTTGTCGAGCTTCTTGTCAACCCTAGTAATATGAGATTGAAGAACCTGTTGGTTGCGGCATATCATAGACATTGTCTCATATGGTTGAAGGCCAGGATTAGGAAGTTGAATTTCGTCTTGTTGACGACGAGTTGATTGTTGACGAGATAGACCTTGAGATGGTTGGCTATGTTGTTGTGGTTGGTCTTGAACTAACTGCCTTTGGGTCCATTCTTCAAAAGACATGATATGAGGGGGTCGAGCAACTGGTAGTTTCATCAATGCTAAAGTCCGAGAGTTCAAACATCCAACGGTAGAAAATAATGAGTTCGGTTCCGGAATCTCACAAGCCTTTAGAAGACGCATAATATATTCACCATAGTAGATTACATTCATTCTACCGTTGTTGAAGCTTAAAAATTCGTCAAGAATTAGATGGAGCCAATTGATTTTAATATTGCCAAAAATAGCATATAAAGCTTTAAAGTTATTTTCGTAGACAAGTTCATAACTCCTCGTTCTAGGAGTTATGGTTTTCATTAGAGCGCGATGGATAATTCGTGCTTTTGGTCATAGAGACATGGATTTTAGTTGACGCATGTCATCTTCTAAAAACAAATGGCTTATATTGTCTCGAACAACCAAGTCACAGTCAATAGTGGCCAATTCTACACCATCATTTTCTGTTTGCAAAATATGAGCCATGCGATCTAAAGTGAAAATGACGGGTTTCCCACATACTAGACTCCATACATAGTCTGGTTGATTTGGAACGTTTTGGTGACCTAAGTTTAAATTTGCGTAGAACAATTTCACCATTATTTGATTTATTTTGTGTTTGTTATCATCAATGTTGAATAACGATTCCAAATCACTCCTTCTAGCTAACTCTTGGATGTGGTATGGAGAAAAATCTGAAAATTTAACAAACGAACCTTCGTAAATCCTTGAGTCTTGCATTTGTCTCCACCTCCAAATCGCGGTGTCATCAAATGACCATCTTTGGATTTGTTCGTTTGACGGAGGTTGAGATGATGAGGAAGCTTGTCCCTTTCGTTTTGGAGCCATTAAATTTAATTTTAAGAAAAAAATGGAGTTTTGGAGAGTCTAGGGTTTTGAAAAATTTGGAAATCTGAAATAGTAATGGTGAAAGATGGTAAAGTAGAGGATAAAAGAGGGAAAGTGGGTAGGTAATTAAAGTAATAATGTGACTCAGATCTATGGTTCAGTCGACTGGCTCAGACTATCAGTCGACTGAATGCTGAAGATCGAATTTTTCCTTCTTTCTGGTCCAATCGACTGAGATTCTAAGACAGTCGACTGGCCATGTATATTAAAATTTTTGTTTGTTGTGTTAGTCGACTGACCTCCTGGTTCAATCGACTGACCTGGAGAATTTTTGCCAGTGGCTTTTATTTTGCTGTGACATGTTAATATATTTTATTTATTTAATATAAATAGTTGTTATATTGATTAATGAATCATAAATAAATTTATTCCAAACAACATACATATGTAGAAAATTTATTCGGAAAATACAACAAAAGATAATGACTACTACGATTATTTCGAGGGGCTAGGCATCTTGTATTCCTTCAGTTGCTTGCGACGAGCATTCGATTCTTCGTTGTGATCCCACGAATTTGGTGAGTATGGTGTCGTGGTGGAGATGAAGTCGATGGTCGGTCTGATAGGCGAAACAGAATGTTCGTCTATCGGATGTGACGATGCCCCACAGAATTTCATAGCGATATGCTCAATGATTCCTATCCGTCTGGAGTTTATTTTTTGTTCGTAAAACATTTCACGTTGTAGCATTAATGATTCTTGCTGATAATGGTGCATATCATCTATCTTTTGCTTCGTGTTAGAAGAAATATCAATCGTCTTCTTTCCCTTCTTCTTATCCGGAGTAAATTCGGTGTGAGATGGTGAAGTTTTATGATCCGAAGTTTTTGGAGAGTTGTTTGAAGCAATAATTTCAATAGAATCTGTGGAAGAGTTTGACATTGTGGAAAAATAGTTGTTGGAAGAAAAATGAATGAAAGCTTTAGAGTTTAATTCAGTTTGAATCTAAGAAGACAGAGTATGCATCTATTTATAGCCTAAGTATAGGAAAAATAGTATAGAATTGAGTGGATTATATTGAGTTTAGCCAAGAAGTAAGGTAATACGTTAGTTTTTCTATTGGCTGATTTATTTTGTGAAATTTTAATGTATATTTATAAAGTTTAAAAGTGACTTGTATTGTAGTATATATTAATGTCACCATATAATAAAATGTCCATACTAGACTATAACAGAAAAAATCAATAGCTCAGGTGGTTAAGACCCTTGGGCTATTCACAGCATGTCATGGGTTCGAGTCTCAGCATGGTTAGAATATTGAATTTTTGTAAAAAAAATTTATTTTTAAATTTTTAGTTAAATTTTTTATATTTTATTTATATATCTTTAATTGACATTATACCAAGTTCACGATGCAATTTTATAAACGTATTTTCTAACAGAGGTTTAGTAAAAATATCGGCTAATTGATTTTCTGATGGTAGGTAGTCCAGATTTATCACTTCTTTTTCTATATTATCACGTAAAAAATGATGTCTAATATCTATATGTTTAGTTCTTGAGTGGTTTACTAGATTTTTAGATAGATTTATCGCACTAGAATTATCGCAGTAAATTGTTGATTTTGATAGATTAATTCCAAAATCTTTAAGTGTCTGTTGCATATAAATTACTTGTGCACAAGCTAGTGCTGCAGAAATATATTCTGCCTCACAAGTTGATAGAGAGACACAGTTTTGTTTCTTGCTAAACTATGAAATTGAAGATTTACCAATGAAGTGACACGTACCGCTTGTACTTTTTCTATCCGTTCGTGATCCTCCGAAATCAGCATCGCTGTATGATACTAATTCGAACGAACACTCTTTCAGATAGAAAAGTCCGAAGTTTGTAGTTTTACTAAGATAGCGTAGTATATGTTTTACGGCTCGTAAATGTGATTCTTTTGGGTCAGCTTGAAATCGTGCACATAGACACACACTCATCATAATATCTGGTCTACTTGTTGTTAAATAAAGTAGAGATCCTATCATACTACGATATAGTTTTTGGTCTACACTTTTGCCATTTTCATCTTTATCAAGATGTGCTGTTGTGCTCATAGGTGTTGGTTTGGCAGAAGTGTTTTCCATTCCAAAACGTTTGATAAGATTATTACAGTATTTTTCTTGATTAATAAATATTCCATTTAAAACTTGTTTTATCTGAAGACCTAAAAAATATGATAATTCTCCCATATGGGACATTTCAAATTCTCTATTCATTATTTCAGAAAACTCATTACATAATTCATTATTAGTTGATCCAAATATAATGTCGTCGACATATATTTGAACTATTAAGATATCATTCTTAGAATGTTTTATAAATAAAGTTTGATCTACTTTTTCTATTACGAATCCTGTGTCAATTAGATAGCTTTTAAGGCGTTCATACCAAGCATGTGGTGCTTGTTTTAAACCATAAGTTTATAGACATGATCTGGGTATTTTTCATGAATAAATAATGGAGGTTGTTCAACATAAACATTTTCTTTAATATAGCCATTTAAAAATGCACTTTTAACATCCATTTGATAGAGTTTAAAGTTATTAAAACATGCATATGCCAATAAAATTCGTATTGCCTCTAGTCTAGCGACTGGAGCAAACGTTTCTTCGTAGTCTATTCCTTCTTCCTGGTTATATCCTTGTGCTACTAGTCTTGCTTTATTTCTAGTTATATTTCCTAATTCGTCTACTTTATTTTTATAAACCCATTTAGTTCCTATAACGGTCTGATCGTTCGGTCTGGGTACTAGTTCCCAAACTTCATTTCGTTCAAACTGATTGAGTTCTTCTTGCATAGCAATAATCCAATTTTCATCGGATGATGCTTCCTTAGTATTTTTAGGTTCTATAGTAGAGAGAAAAGCTACATTACCCATTAAATTTAGTTGATTTCTAGTTCGAACATTTGAATTTATTTCTCCAATTATATTTTCTGTAGGATGATTTCATAAGATTCTTCTAGGAGATCTTATTATATTTGAAATATCTCTATTATTAACAATGTTTTCGTCTTCTCTAGGATTATAAACAATATCGTCATCATCTCTTGAATTGTTTATTATTATATTTGTTTTATTATTATTAAGTAACTCATTGTCAATATTTGTTTTTGGAATAAGTTTAGAGTTCTCATCAAAAGATACATGGAGTGACTCTTCGATAGTATTAGTTCATTTATTAAAAATTCGATAAGCTTTGCTTCGATTCGAATATCCAAGAAATATACCTTCGTCACATTTTGAATCAAATTTGCCAAGCTGATCTTTGGTATTTAATATAAAACATTTTGATCCAAATATTTTAAAATAGGATATGTTTGGTTTTCTACCGTTAAAAAGTTCGTAAGGAGTATTCTTGGTGAGAGGTCTAATAGAAACACGATTCAAAACATAACAGACAGTTGCAACAGCTTCAGCCCAAAAATGTTTTGGTAATGTGCTTTCATTTAGTAAAGTTCTTGCACATTCTTGTAGAGTTCGATTCTTTCGTTCTACAACTCTATTTTGGTGTGGAGTTCTAGGAAACAAAAAGTTATGAAATATTCCTTTCTTCTTACAATAGTTATCAAACCGTATGTTTTCAAATTCTCCTCCGTGATCACTTCTAATATTTTTAATTTAATACCTTTTAAATTTTGTATTTGTTTAACAAAAGTTTTGAAATTTTCAAAGGTATCACTTTTATTTTTCATAAAGATAGTCCATGTATATCTAGAAAAATCATCAACTATTACAAATACGTTGTGATAACCCACAGTTCCGTACCCCTTGAATCGACACTATTCTCCAACATATCGACTCAAAGTGAACGAAAATACGAACCATTAGGGTTCAAGAAGAAGGAGGTAGAACAAAAGAAAACAACACAACAGAATCTCACATCGCAGCGGAATAAAATATAATAGATAATAACTGATCTTTACAGAAAAGAAACTATATCTGTTTATACATACATCATCAGAATACAACATCAGAGTACAATACAATCAACATCACAATTCAGGACAGTTATAATAACTTGTCCTCACAAAGATGACTATACAACTTATGATACACAGCGGAATACAACAAATACGGGTGATACGTCTCACCATCCAGCTCGTCTTCTGAGCTCCAAAGAATTCTATCCTGCATTTGTAATACTCGGTCTGACCCGAGCATTATCATAAAATAACACCCGAGTCAGTCTGGAATACCAGCGTGAGAAAACACACTCAATTGAATTATTAAAGTTTCAAAATCCTTTGAAAACAAAAGCATCTCGTAAGACCACGCCACAAATAAAACATGTCGGGTTTTTACCTTACGATAGCCAAAACACTTTTTATCAAAATCCTCTGATATTATAATAGTGTCTATATACAAATACTTATTCAAATAGCCGAAATTGTTACATCTATTAAATTCCAGCTAATAGGTATACAAACAAAACCGTAAAGGCACATAGGGAGAATGGATTTCCAACTAATGACTAGGCACTGGGGTACCACCTATCACAGTACCTGGTCTAGATCAGTGTACTGAGGACCACGCCCGATCCCCTGCAACACAAGACCGGAACTACCCCTTACTGGATAATTCCGAGTAAGATCACCCCACGTTTGGGATCAGCAACCGCCCACTAAGCTGAAATAAAAGGGACATCTAGACAGAGATGACCGCACCCTAATGGGTGCTACCACATAGCCTTGCTGCATAACCCCTGATTTTCAGTCATTCCCGGTTGATGAGGTTCGAGGCTAAGCGCTACCTTTATAGAACATATCACTTAGAATGCTCATCATCCACCTGACGATGTTCCAAAAGCATTCATCCATACAAGTCCGTCCCGGGTTCGAACGGAACCGAAGACACTATTCCTACTACATCCATTTTAGAGTCACCCTCAGGATTAGTAGCTACTAGCCCTTGCACTTCACTGCTCCATCTTCGACTCCAAACTCGTTTTCCTACGAAAACGTACAAACCGGATAGAAGTGGTTTTCGAGAAATTAATCTCGATCCCGCTCTCTTCGAAACGATCAGCGCATTGGCCAATATTGATAGTCGGTTATTTAACTATCAATTAACATTCACAAACATCCATCAAACAATAAATAATTTTCCAAATTATTTATTTACCTCACAAATATCTTCGCAAGATATATTTCCATTTTCAAACCCTTTTGAAAACAGTTTTCAAACCACACTCTTCTCATGTAATAAATTCCCAATACTTATTTCCATTGAAACACCAAGTACAATTACTTTAGATTTTTAAAATAATTTAAAAACACTTTATTATAAAATACACTTTAAAACATTTAAATTAAAACTACTTTTTTATCCTTTTTAAACACAATACCAAGTTACCTTTAGACAATTACTACTAAATTAAATTTGAGAAATACTTACTTTTAAACTTTGAACATTTAAAAATAATAAATTTTCTAAAACATACTTTAAAAACAACTTTAAAACCTTTAACTCATACTTAAAAGTTTGCTTTGGAAACGTACTTGGCTATTTAGGGAAATACACTTCTTTTTCTCACCTTTGAAAATAAATTACTATTTATTTTTAAACAAATTTACCCATTTCTTAAATAAATTCCCACCGTGAATTTATTCTTCCAAACATCCACTAATATTTTACTTCACTTTATAAACCCAGATTATAAATTCCAAAATCTCACTTCTCTTTTAAATTCCAATTCCAAACACTTAAATCAATTTACAATTGATTTCCAATTTACTTCATTTTGAAATAAATTTCCTTACTTACTCCATTTATTTCAAAATCCATTAACTTCCAGATTTTATTTCTTTATTATGATTTTAAAATCTTTAAACTAAAAATTTAAATTCCAGATTTCCCGAATTCCTTCTTTTTCCTTTTAATTTAAATTTAAACCTTGAATTAAAATAAATTCCTTATTCTTTTAAATAATATCACTTAAGTTTAAAAATTCATTATTCCTCTGTTTATTCAAATTCCCTCTTCCATACTCGGAATTTTATTTATTAGAATTTTAAAATCACTTTTATTCTTTTCCAATTCATTCTTAAATTTATTCAAATTCTCTATAATTATTTTACTTAAAAATTTACTCCTTTATTTTCTTTTCAAAAATCCAATTCTATATATTTTGGTAACTCAGTGCACCGAAATATATTCAAACAACCCATAGCATTCAATATTCCAATTTTCAATATAATTAATCACAGAATATTAAACAATCTAAATAAATTTTTTGAGGAATCTAGTTGGATCCCTCCAACCTGTTTCCTTGCATCCACTTTGAGGTGGAATATCGCGGTATATGGGATTTATATAATATCATCCGCTATTATGCGGTGCATAGGGTCTCATCCGCTATATAATGCGGGAATATCAATCACTTCAATATATATATACACTATATATAATATCACATCCAGATATATAATAAATCATCAATTCAAGCAATCAATCCAATAATTTAAATTTTAACTATTTAAATTTAAATGGTAATCCAAATGAGTGAGATTAACTCACCTTTGCCCTATTAATTTGCAATCCACTTCCGTCTTGACTTGTTTTCTTTACGATTTTGACCTTGTATAAACAATTCACGATTTATTACTATTTGGATTAATCAAACAATTTATCACCATTTACTTATTTAATTCTTAACTTATAATTTGATTTAAACTAACTTTCCTTTGAAATCTTTAGTAACTAAAATAATTTAATAAGCTGATTAAATAAGTTAATCACCTCAATACATCTCTTCTCTTTAAAAATTAGCCAGTAGGCTTACCATGTATATGTATATTTATTTTCGAAGCTACATATATATATATATTATAAAATAACTTATATAGATTCAAAAATCCAATTCTTAAATAAACTCTTCAATATATATATTTTCCAAAGTCTTATCTATAACTATATATTTGTTTTACTTTCCTTTACTGCTAATTTAATTTTCTTTTTTTTTCTTAAATATTTTTGTATATATATTTATTAAATTGAATTAAAGATAAAATTTATACCTTACTGCCTACCCTGCGATCAACGTCTCGAGCTCGTGAACCTCAATCCAAATCGCGACGAACGAGATCCTATCGGCCATCCAATGCCGCCGATTTCCCCTCGACTTCCATCGCGAATTCCACTTCCAGGCCCGACGCCATGGCGATGATGTTGCAACCCCCCAGCTTGCCATCCCGATCGCCGCCTCCCAAACTCGGCCTCATGAATTGCTTCAGACGTCTCCTAGCTCGAGATCGAGCTACCCCAAGCCTTCCCCCTATGATTTGAAGTGAAATCGAGTTTGATTATCATGTGAGCATATTGCTAGGATCGATTTGACAATCGATTGCATGGGGAAAGAACGCTTTTTTTTAACCGGCTGAATTAAAGAGGAGGAGGGAACAAATTAAATTTCTAACCTTTCAGCCATGATTTTTATTTTGAGATTTGGTTTCGTACGAGGCTCCACCATTATATGATTTTGTTTTGTTTTTAAAGAGAAACTCGGCTGTTATCTTTTGTTTTGAACGAGAAAGAATGGGCTCATATGCCATCTAAAAAAATAATGTATGTGAGAAGATAAGGAAACGTATACGTTTCAACTTGCAGAGAGCTAGCTATGACTTTGACTCTGATGTGAAATTATTTGACCAGTCAATAAAGTATATATTATATTTAAATTTAAATCGTCTCGAGATCGAAGCCTAAAATCTCGATCTCCTATCGAGGCATGCCGCTAGGCGTTTATAATGTTATACCCTTATTCTGAACGCAATGAAAAAGGTTTCGAGTCCTAATTCGATTGTATGGAGAAGATAGCTTTTGGACCCAGTTATTATAATAAATTTCGATACAGATTTCAACGCGTTTATATATCGTACGATCATACGACAATTCCAATCACTACGAAAATTGAAATCCGATAATAATACACTATTATAGATCCAATGGAACTGGTTTCGTCGAATTCCGAGACTGTGCCTCGGAAGGCTATTTTTTTAAATATTGATTTAAACGATATATTTTCAAAAATGTACAAACCACTATCAAATTACATTTTAAAACTTCAATTACCTTCAGTATTATTAATATAAATTTTACAAGCCTTCAAATTATTTTTAACAAGCTTGAAACTCCAGATTCCATATTTAACCCAACTTCCAATTATCAAATTAAATAATTTAATTATCCCATAATTGGTTATATTTGAAAGTCAAGTCAAAATTACTCCTTTGAATATTTAAAATCAATTAAATATTCCCATTTCGAATATCCTAAAATTCCGGGTCGTCACATACGTATTTATTGTGATTTATGGATTGAATTTGGGTAGGTCCAAATAAATCCATATGAAGTAACTCAAGCGGTTGTAATGTCGAAATAACTTTCTTAGATTTAAATGAGGATTTTGTTAATTTACCTAATTGGCATGAGTCACATATATTATTAATTTTAAAATTCATCTTTGGTAATCCTTTTACAAGATTATTTTTAGAAATTTTATTTATATATTTGAAATTGTATGACAACATCGTTTGTGCCATATCCAGGGATCATTTTCTTTAGCTATTAAACACATATCTGAATTAAGATTAACTTTCATATTTAAAACATAAATGTTTTTATCTCTATTTCCTTCGAATATAAGATTTTGATTTTGATCAAGAATACTACATTTATTTTCAGAATATGATATATTAAAACCTTTATCGCATAATTGACTTATACTTAATTCTTAACTAATAAAACATTTGTAATAAGAGGTAAATTAGACGTACCGTAATTGCTCACATCGCCTTTGTCGATGATATAGCCCTTTGAATTATCTCCAAAAGTGACAGAACCTCCATCTGAATATGTAATATTTATTAGCATATCTTTGTCTCCTGTCATGTGTTTTGAGCAACCACTGTCAAGTATCCATTTTCCTCTTTTCTTGAGTGGGACCTGCAAAAAATATGAGATAACGTTGGTACCCACCTTTTTAATAGGGTCCTAAGAGTTAGATCTTAGGAAACCAAACCCAAGTGGGTTTAGTATCCATTTTATAAATATAATTTTTATTATTATGAACATCTTCTATAAATGAGCTAATATACTTTTTCCTTATTAACTTGTTATTAGTTTTTGGTACCTATATATTTATAGTTTTAGAAACCAGTCTTTTTGAAGATGTGGGTGTTTTATCATAGTTAACTTTGTTTAAATGATTAGATTGTGAATTCTTGACTTTCTTCTTATATCCTAGACCATTTTTATTGTTAACAGGTTGTGAATTCTCAATAAGTATAGATAAATTTTCTTTTCCTTTATTAAAATTTGAAACGTTTTTAGTGATTCCTTCTAGTTTGGTCTTTAGACTTGAATTTTCTAGTTCAACCATTTTTATATTAGTTTTTAAAACATGATTTTCAGAAACAAGACCATCATTCTTTTCTTTTTGAGTTTCAATTTCTTGACTCAATAATATAAGTTGAGAATTAACATTTGAAAGTGATTCTTGAGTTTTCTCAAGTTCTTCTTCCAATATTTTCTTCTCATCTTTATGCATATCTCTTTCGAATTCTGCCTTGTTCTGATTTTCTAAAGCCTCTTTATATTTTCTTATGAGACTTTTTAAAGTATCTAATAATTCAGAATTTATTTCTATCATATCATCAAAAGTTAAATCACTAACCTCATTATCTTTGGCCATAAAGCATACGTTGGCTTGTTCATTATCGCTGTCACTTTCACTTCCAGAAGAAGAGGAGGGATCAGAATCATCCCATGTGACTGAAAAGGCTTTTCTTTTGAATTTGTCCTTCCTTTTATTTCGATATTCTTTCTTTTGATCTGGACAGTCCTTCTGCATATGCCCCCTTTTGTGACAGTTAAAACACTCCATAACTGATAAAGATGGTGGTTTATTGTTGTTTGAGTTTTTCTTGCCATTATTTATGTTTCCTTTTCTATATTTCAAGAATTTCTTGGCAATAAAGGCTAAGTCATCTTTGTCTGAATCTGATTCTTCTTGTTCTGCATGGAATGCTATATTCTTTTTATCTTGAGCTTGAACTCGTTTAGCCTGCAAATTCACTTCATAGGACATTAGATTTCCTATTAACTCTTCCGGAGTTATTTTGGAAATATCGTTCGCTTCTTCAATAGCGAGAACTTTTCTTTCCCATTCTTCCGTTAAAGAGTTAAGGATTTTGGAAACAATATCAAAGTCTGAATATTTTTCTCCTAGTCCTACTAATGAATGGTAGATATCCTAAAATCTTGAATACATATCATTTATAGATTCATTTTCTTTCATCCTAAAGTTTTGAAACTGACTTTTAAGCATGGATATTTTGCTTTGTTTGACCTTGTTAGTTCCTTCATGAGTAATTTTGAGTGTACGCCATATTTCATATGTAGTATTGGATATCACGGTTAAACTCATTTTTATCTAAGGCACAAAACAACATATTCATGGCTTTTGCATTTGCTGTGGCATCTAGTTTTTGTGTATTTGCCAAGTAGAATACTCTTCAATAGGAATAGTATATTCTGACTGAGTTATATTCCATGAATCAAAACCATTTGCTTGCATATATATTTTCATTCGTGTTGCCCAATAGTTATAATTCAAGCCATTAAATAGTGGTGGACATGCAGTGGATTGTCCTTTAATGAAGCTAGTGTTAATTCTAGTGCTAGTGCTATGTTAGTGTCCATATTATTAGATTATCAGATAACTGTGTTACAGTTATATGATGACCTTGCTCTGATACCAAATGAAAGTGTTCCATGGATTGTGTAATATGGATATATGATAATATAGAGTGTAGTGATGATAGCTATACGGTAAATAGTGTGGAATATAAAAGCAGTATAGTAAAAATGACACCAGAGATTTTTATACTGGTTCGGAGCACCGTCCTACGTCCAATGTCAGACTCCTTCTGGAATTTCACTAAAACAATAACCCTCACTTAACCCGGAAGAACAGGTCTATACAACCCTTGAGCAGCCGAACAAGGACCTGAGCAGCGGAACAGGATTTCGCCTCAGCAGCCGAAGAGGACTTCACACGCCTGAGCAGCAGAACATGACTTCAACAAATACAATAGTTTGTTTTGACTTTGTGTGTTCTAATAACACGGATTTGTCACTTGTAGTACACCCTTCCTATAATCTTCTCCTCGAGTATAAATATATATTTGAAGTTTATGAAGAATAGAAAGGTTTAGTGTTGCTTTAATGCAGAATAATTGAAAGTATAATAGCAAATAGATTTCAGAGAGTTAGATCAGAGAGATAAGAATATTTGATTGTAATTCAGTGATTTGGAATAAAAATGGATTTTGTATTTATAAAGGTTGAAAAGCAGCGACTGTTGGTGAAGAGTTTCGATCGAAGTGTTGCGTCCGAATCTTTTCGTTAGAGGTTCGCAACTGTTTACAAAAGTTGTGTCTTTTCGAAAAGTGGCTGTTATAGAAATTCAGTCAACTGAGCCTCTGGGTCAGTCGACTGAATATTCAAAGTCATTTTTTTAAATTTAAATTCATATATTTATGTATCTGTGCATGCTGCACAAAATTCCCAGTGTCAGTCGACTGGTTATCTGGGTCAGTCGACTGACCTGGTTAAATTTGTGCAGTAAGCACAGTTTACATAGATATATTAATTTCTATAACTTTAAAACTTTTTATAATTAATTGTATGCTTATATATGTATAAAATATATAAGATAATGTAGACGTAATCGAGGAGAGATTTTAACAATATTGACCTAAGACTTAAACAACAAAATATCATAGTTGATGCACTAGTTAAAGTCTTGTCTCCTTGTCTCTTTTTGTCGTAGCAGTCGTCAAATCTGTTTGTCGTAGTGATAGCTTCGTGTCATGAATCAAAACCAAGTCTCAACAATGTTAATCAACGTTGTTTAATTATAGTTATTTCCTTAATCACATATAATTATTTACGATCCGAAATATACAAACTTTAATAACTATTCATTTGACTCCGATCGTAAAACTTTATATATGAAAATTGATCAGAAAATCGCCACGAACTCAATGGTGGAAGTTTCGTAGCCAAATTCTGATGTCTGTAAAAATTCTATTTTTTGACGTTAGTTTTTATTAATTAATTATTGTTAAAATTATGGGGTGTTACATTCTCCTCCTTAAAAGAATTTTGTCCCTGAAATTCCTTAAGGATATAATCACATAACACAACGCGCAACCATTCTTAACTATCCAACCAATTAGTATACAACCAATTTTGCAACCAATCGTGTACACGTGCACGGTGTATCACAATATATATGATATATGTACTGAGTAATTCTAAATCAGCGCCTCCTATATGAATGCATTCTTTAAAACAATTTTGAAAATATGGTGCAAACAACCTATATATACTAGCAGTTCTATTTGTATGCAAATTTTGAAAATCAAAATCATTGTTTTTGCATCTAAATTTTCCCACACTTCTACAAGTAGAAGTTTAGTTCAACCAATTTTTCATCCAATTCCTGCCATCCAAAGTCCTAGCACACCATTGCCAACATCCAAAATTTTGAAAATTTTAATTTTCTAAACCTATATTCTTTATGCCTAAAAAGGGTTTAGATGGAGAATTCCATATTGCCATCATTCTCTTATGTACACTTTTCCACTATACCTTGGAGCTTCTCTTTTTGCCTCCCAATTCTTTTCAATTTAACCAAGTATAGTCCACGTAGGTAAATTTTATATTAAATCTTCAAATTTTTCAAACAAAATTATTTTAAAACCAGTTTTGTTCACTTACCGGTAAGGTATGGAGACTAAGATTCCATACCTAAAATAGCTTTTTCCCTTATCACTAACTATATCTTATTCTATTGTCACTTCTACCGCACAGTAAAATTCCAACTTCCTAACCCGTCTTCTTCCCCTACAAAACATGTGGCATTTCAAAAATAATTTTTTTCTTTTTTCGGTCAAAATATTTTTAAATTAAACTTTAAAATATTTGAAAAAAATTTAAAATTTCATCACCATTATTTTCAAAACTTTTCATAAAGTATTTATCTCTAAAATTATGAACTTTGAACAGATCTTTCATAAGTATGTGTATGTATACACACACACATATCCATATTTTAGTTTATGACACATCCTTCGCAATCCGGATTTAGTCAATAGTTTAACGTCCATAGTGGACTCTATCCTGCTACACGGTAAAAAATTTCAATTTCAAAAGCTTTTTCTTTTAACTTAAAATAACAACTAGCACAAATTAATCTATAAATTTTAGCTTTTAAGGCGCATGGATAGTGACCTGTGGTTTTGCAACAATCTTACCCTATCTTCACTCGATAAAATTTAACTCTCAAAATTTTAACAAATTTTGGGATTTAACTATACTTTTCTTTTAGTATCTAATTAAATAAATTTTCTAATTTATTTTATAAACTTCCAGTCTTACTTTGCATTAGTTAAGTGTCCACATGAGATTTCCTTACTCATACAGTTTTCCAATTAATATAACAGTCAACCTGGAAAACCAATTTCAGAAGGAACATTTCTCATAATATCATACATGTTTTATACAATTGAAACAACTAATGCTTACAACCCAAAACTTAAAAGAAACAATTGTTGAAAGCTGCCCCTGTAACGATCCGGAATTTCACCACATTAATTTCTGAATATTTAATTAATTTTAAATATTCAAATAGTAGGTTTTATAATTAAAATAAAAACACTTTTAAATAATAAATATTAAAGATAAAATATTTTTTAAATTTAGTTTGCAAAAATATTTAGTTCGATGAAAAATAGAAAATGTGACCGGAAACTATTTTTTGAATTTTCGACGTTTCACCGTACAAAAGTTATTTGAAATGTTGTGCACACTTTCTTATATATATGCACACACAGACTAATTATATAATATGGGTTAAGATAGTATAATTAGGTTTAATTAAGTTAATTAACTTAAGAAAATGATGATGGGACACTTTGGCAACTAAATAAAAAAATAAATAGAAAATAGTCACATCAGGGAAGACAAGATTTGACACTTTGGCAACTCAAAGTACAAACATGTTTAAACATGTTTCTTAGCATGTGTAAAAGGAGGGAGGTGGAAGCATATGAATAGAGGGCAAAGGACAAGGGTATAATGGTAATTCCATTTATGCATTTTATATAAAAGTTTTCCTCCATTTTCTTTTCCCTTATTCTTTTCACCTTTTTCATTTTTTTCAAAAGTCTTCATCTTCCTAAAAGCTTCATGAAACCTTTTAATGGCTTCTATTCATAATTTTAGGTTTTTAAAAATCCAAGTTTAAACTTTTAAAATAATTTCAAACTTGTTAAATCTCCTCCTTTTCATTTTAAAAACTTCTCCATTTTCCTCCAACTTCATTCGGGCGTAACTTCCTCCAAACTACTCCAAATCAAGATTTTTTTTCAAACCATCTCAAATTCCAATGGCTACAACTTTTATGTTGACCACTTCTACAAATTTCGAGAATTTCTATGTCAAAATATCAATTGTTTACAGAGTGTTTTTGGACCCAGAATTCCAAGTCCGAAAATGGTCATTCTTATTTCGATCATATCTTCTTCAAAATAAATCGTAATTGAGCGTTTCATTTTTTAAATTGTAGAGGAAAGAATTTCCTAAAACTGTCCTTTTAACCACTTTACAAATTTTGAGTGCAACATGTCTAAAAACCGAGGAGAAGATGACCCTTTTTGAGTTAATTTTTGGTGGTTTCAACGCTCTACAAGTTTAAAGTTTATTTCAAGTTTCTAAAAAGATTTGGTGAGTAAAACTCTTAACTTTTTTTGGGAAATAGTTTACTTTAGTTATATGTGATATATATTGCTTGCTTGGTTTGGATATGATGTGAATTTGATCATGTTTTGTTTGGAAATGTATATGTGTGATGGATGCAAACATGTTAGTAAATGTTAGTTAGCAAACTAGTTAGTAAGTAAATTTTACCCTCAAAAACCAAAGCTTTAAAACTATATTCATGTTCATATTTATTGCCTATGAATGCTTGTTGTATGTATGCTTAAACCGTTGCTATGTGATGTTTGGTTGTGTTGATAATATTATAAAGTTGTTTGCCGAACTACCCATATAGCGATAGTCGCTGTATCGATAATTTCAGAAAATCACTTCTTATCAAACCATTTGGTTTCATCTTCGTGCTTGGAATTGTTTTACAAGTTAAGCAAGATTTTGATTAATGATTTTTTTCAAAAATAATTAATTATTTTAATAATGATTATTTAATTTAATTAATTATTTAATTTATGTGACGCCCCAGCCCGTGTCCCACATTAACAAAGAGCATTACAGAGTAATACTGTATGTTAATGCGGAGAATAGGGCTGGTTAGGAGCGACCATCCGTAAGTCTTGTCTTAAACAAGTACTGAATACGTTGATTGGGTACTCTAATTTTTTTTCTCTTTTATCTTTCTCAAGTGGATCGACATACTTAATAAATGCTTAATACAAAACTACGATGGCTAACGGATCTATCCGAACAAAATATAACAACAAAGGTAAACAGATCACAGAACAATAGTCAAACATATATATACATATACACAGATACATCATAGTACACTACATAGTAATACAAAAGAAGTGGTGCATGGAGCACAATAAATACAATGAGTCAAATGAATAAGTACATATCAGGGTTTACAAAACATCAACAAGACTAAACAAAAGGGTAAATAGCAAATAATCCAAGCGGAAGCAACATGGTGGTAGTCTACGGCGGATGACTAACCTGAAATAACTAGGTCTGACCCGAGTACATAAAATACACGGGTCAGTCTAGCTTAAAATAAACTGATTAGCATATGATAGGTAAGGAGCAAGGATAAACGATAACAATTCTTCTCGAGAGAGAAGAAGCAACATTAAATATAGGTCAACTATTAAATGTCATAAGGGTTTCTCGAAAGAGACAAGTTCAACAACAATATCAAATAATCACAAATGTTCGCCTCATATCATCGACATATACAATAGCCAATATAATGGCTTTCATCAACTATAACTCCTAAATAAGAGATTACAAATCTCAAAACAACAAAGGATTGCAACTATAAATCACAATATATATAAAACTCGACTAAGAGTTCAAAACTCCAAAATGTAATCACCATATATATAAACAACACGATAGCACTCGGGCTATATAAATAATCCAATAGAGGCAACCATGGTGAAAACATTTATAAAACATCAAAATTCTAGAAATCAACACAAAGAAATCTAGAAAAGCAACAATGAAAAGAATAGAACCCAACGGTTCAGAAATTAGCCCAACAGCTATAAATGTAGAAAGGACCAATCAGTCCAATAAGTGGCCCAACAGCCTGCCAAGTACTATATATATAGGAGATCCAACAGTCTCAAATAGGACCCAACAGTCCGTGATTAGCCCAACAGCTTTATATAGGACCCAATAGTCCAAGTACTGGCAATAACTCATGAATGTGTCACAAACTCTCAGAGAGTAACCCGAGTAGTGGTAACTGTGCATCCCATACCGCACGTTCTCACTTATCAGTTTACTAACTGTAAGTCAATGCCACACTAGAAAACAAAATCACAAATCCCCCTCTCAACGGGTGCAAAATTAGCTTAAAAAGAACATGTCCGGAATTAACCGAAAAATTAAACGCATGTGTCCCATACCACATGTTTTATTAAATCATTTAATTCTCTTTCTCATACGCTCGAAGAGTGCAAAAATGTGTATGTTACATAGAAAATAATTTGTTTTAAGAAAACTAGTTTTAAAACAATTTTCTAAAATCATTTAGAGATTTTGGCTTTGAAATTCTCTTTATTATAGAGAATACATAATTTTAATAGCTTTAAAAATAATTATAAATATTGTAAAATATTAATTTCAAAAGCTATTTTATTATAAAAACCATTTCGAAATCGTTTTTGAAAACCTGTGTTTGAATACATCAAAAATCACCGAAAACGCTGAAAATTCAACATATGAAATCATCTCCAAAAACACTTCAATCCTGAGTACGGATTAACAATAATGTTGGCTTACCTATTGATAGGTTAGAGCCCTTCAAAACAGTCAAAAATATCACGAAAATAGGTTGCAAAAGTCGTTGGAAGAAGTAAGGAAAACAAAACAATGCACAAAGATAAGAGAAATTGACCTCGGCAAATTAACATGCCCAGGTCGACAATTAGGTCGACCTCTGTGAGGCAAGAGTCGACCTGTGCACTTCCTTGGTTGACCTATAGGTCGCATTTCCTACAGGCAATTCTGCCTTCTACGATTTGATTTTTGAGCGATTGTTTCAAGCAGTTTCAGGATGAATTTGAACGAAATTTGACATGTATAATCTACAACACATGGACAACAATCCGGAAGAATTCCGGCATGGAATCATGACATTAACAAGAAGATATGAACACAAAAAGAAGCAACCCAGAACAGTTTTTACTGTAAATTTTCAAGCAAGCAACTTTTTGTTTACAGTGAGCAAATCTTAAAGTTTTCAGCTTGCAAACACGATTTTAAGCTAGAATTTTGTGAGTTTCAACTCACCTTAGCAAAATATTGAACAAACTTGCGCAAACCCGAGCAAACTTGAAGAAGGTGAGAGCTTTTTCCTTGAATTATTTGTAAGAACCTGTAAAAATGAAATATACAAACATGCAACAGAGAAAAGGATTGTTACAGACCACACAAGTTCTCAAAATTAGAAATTGATAAAATATCTTTGGTTTTGGATTGATTACCTAAGTTTAATGGCTTCAATTGTTTAATTTAGCAAAGATTTGCAGAAATTGGTAATTAGGTTTTAAAGAGGAAGAGAGTTTCTCAATTTTCTTTCTTTTTGTTTACTGCACTGTACTTTGAACGTACAGGTGAGAAGAAGATGTTTTTCTTCTTAGTTAAAGATGTATTTGGGCTTAACCCAATAAGAAAACAAATGGATTAATACTCTAATTAACACTAAAACACTAAACACTTATATTTACATAATTATAACTTACATTTTCATGTTTTCAACTTCATAAAAATCATACAAACATGTTTTATGTTTAACAAAAATATTTTACAACATATAAAAGATATTTTAGCCATTTAATATTATTTTCATCATTAAATTCTTATTTTTAATTAAATACTTTAATTTACACCTTTAATTACATAAAACACTATTTTTAACGACTAAAATTTCACAAAAGTCATTCTCCTGTCCAATTAAATGTAACAAACCTTTTTAACATCACTTTTACATTCAAATAAAATTATACCACCTTTTATTTATAATATCAACCATATTAAATTCAAATATTTCCTTTAAAATTAATAAAAATCACATTTGGCAATAATTTGCAAAATTATTGCATTATATCAAATTAAAACCAAATAATGTACATTTTTATCACAAACAACCAAAATAAAGTTTTTAAAACCTTGTTTCCAACATTTTATATTTAAAATCCATTGTTTATATAAAATAAGCAATTTTAACAAATCCACATCTCCAAATTATTTTTATTTCTCCATTTTTAAATTATAACCACCATTATAATTTAATATTACAGGTAATCACCAAAACCAGGGTTGTTACAAACTCCTCCCCTTATAAAAATAGCATCCTTGCAATTTCTAGAGAAGAGCCGTATTCAACACGATTTATTTCATCAAGCAAAAAAAATAGATAAGCTTGAGTTTAAAAATTCTCACCCTCAACATGAGAAGATAGAAAACCAGGATAAGATCGCTCGATAAATTCTCTAGTTTCCCAAGTGCAGTCATTGGGATTAATGGACCATTGAATATTCACGAGCGGTACATTCTTATTTCGAAGGAATTTCACCTTCGAAGCTAGAACACGAACATGATGTTGCATAATAGATAGATCGGGTGAGATCTCAAGCCCTTGTAAACAAGGAGAATCAATAACAGAATCTGAATCAAGAAGGCACTTCCAAAGCTGAGAGGCGTGAAACACGTCATGAATACCAGATAAATGAGCCGGAAGTGATACTCGATAAGCAACTGGGCCAATACGCTCAGTAAGATGAAATGGTCCTATGAATCGAGGATCCAATTTCCCGGACCTACTGAAATGCATTACCCTTTTCAAGGGAGATACCCGAATATAAACAAGATCACCAATAGAGAATTCAAGAGGCCTCTTACGGTTGTCCGTGTAGGATTTTTGATGACTCTGTGCCTCTTTCATTCTTTGGCGAATAAGATCGATCTTCTCTGAAGCTTCACGAATAGAATCGGGGCCTAAAATCAATTTCTCTCCGGATTCCAACCAACAAGAAGGTGATCGACATGGCCTTTCATATAGGGCTTTGAAAGGAGCCACACCGATACTGGACTAAAAACTGTTGTTATAAGAGAATTCAACAAGCGGTAGGTGGTCCTCCCAACTACCACCAAAATCAAGAATGCATGCATGAAGTAGATCCTCAAGGATGCGATTCACCCATTTAGTCTGTTCGTCAGACTGCAGATGATAAGCTGTGCTGAAGTTAAGCTTTGTACCCAAAGCTTTCTGAAGACTCTGTCAGAAATTACTGGTGAAAAGTGGACCTCTATCACAAATGATCGAACTAGGAACACTGTAATGTCTCACGATCTCCTTAATATATAGCTTAGATAGATAAGAAGCTGTCCTATTAGATTTAGTAGGAATAAAATGAGCAGATTTAGTCAAGCGATGCACAATAACCCAAACACTACTATGGCCTGATCTCGAACGAGGTAGGCCATCAATAAAGTCCATAGAGATTTGATCCCATTTCCACAACAGGACCTCAAGAGGCTGAAGAAGACCACTAGGACGCTGATGTTCGGCTTTAATGAGTTGACTAATCATGCAATTATTCACATAACTTGCCACATCTCGCTTCATGCCTTCCCAATAATAAAAGCGTCTCATATCGGCATACATCTTGCTACTGCCAGGATGAATAGTATACTTAGAACGATGACAATCATCAAGAATGTCCCATCTAAGATCAGAAACACAAGGCACGATCAATCGATTCTTCTTGCAAAGACATCCATGAATATTAATGCTGAAATCCCTTAACTCATCGTCATGGGATTTAGACTTACATACTGAATAAGATGTACAAGATCTGGATCTTGCTGCTAAGAATCGGCAATACGATCCAATATGCTAGGACGAGCTTCCAGACTAAATAACAAGATAGGAGAATCTGAAGCTGGAGCACGATCATAAATATCACAGATAGATGGAGTCTCCAACACATCCCACTCGACTAACATCATAGAGACAACAACCGAGTGTTTACGACTTAGCACATCAGCAACGCGGTTCCCCTTTCCAGGAGTATACTGGATATCGAAATCATAAGAGGCTAGGAACTCGTGCCAACGCTGTTGCCGCATATTAAGCTCTTTCTGGGTGAACAGATATTTCAATGATTTATGATCAGTATAAAGAATGAAGCGCTCGCCTAAAAGATAATGATGCCAAATCTTCAAGGCAAAGACTATGGTGGCTAACTCTAAGTCATGGGTGGCATAGCGAACTTCATTTGGATGCAATTGCCTAGAAGCATAGGCAACTACCCAATCTCTCTGCATAAGCACGGCATCGAGGCCACATCTACTAGCATCGGTGTAGGCAACAAGACCTTGATTCCCTTCGAGAACCACAAGAATAGGAGCATTAGTGAGAAGTTCTTTCAATTTTTGGAAAGAAGCTTCACACTTATCAGACTAGATAAATCGAACGCCTTTTCTAGTAAGGCTAGTAAGAGAAAGCACGATGCGGGAAAAGTCCTTGTTGAACGGACGGTAATAACCCACCAATCCAAGGAAACTGTGAATCTCAGAAACATTCTCTGGCCTTTTCCAATCCTAAATGGCTTCTATCTTCGATGGATCGACATAAATGCCATCAGAAGATACAATGTGGCCAAGGAACTTCACCTTATTCTCCCAAAAGTGGCACTTGGAGAATTTGGCTTTAAGTTGATGCCGACGGAGAGTACTCAAAACAATTCTCAAATGATGAGCATGATAGGCTGCAGACTTAGAGTAGATAAGGATGTCATTAATGAATACAAGAACAAACTTATCGAGATATTCCCGAAATACTCGATTCATGAGATCGACGAAATAAGCTGGAGCGTTCGTCAAACCGAATGGCATAACGATCCACTCATAAGAACCATAACGAGTGCGGAATGCGATAAAAGGAATGCTGTTCTCCGCAACTCGTAGCTGATGAAAACTGGTGGCAAGGTCAAGCTGAGAAAAGACCTTAGCACCACTCAACTGATCGAACATGTCATCGATCCCAGGCAATGGATACTTGTTCTTAATGGTTAACTAGTTAAGCTTGCGGTAATCGATGCAAAGCCTAAGTGTACCATCATATTTCTTAACGAAGATGACCACGACACCCCACGGTGAAGAACTGGACTTGATAAACTGCTTCGCTTAAAGCTCCAATAATTACTTTTTGAGTTCCTCATTTTCCTTTGTAGACATCATCGTGGAAGGACGACTAACTGGCTTCGCGCCTGGAATGAGATCAATGCAGAACTCAATCGGTCGCTTGGGTGGCAAACCCGAAATAGTCTTAAATACATCAGCGAAATCACAAACAACTGGAATTCGAGATACATCATCATCATCATCTCGAGACTCAAGAGCAAATAAAGATGCCTCGATATCATCATCAACATTTCGAAGAACAAGAGATAACAGATCAGCCGAATTAGGATGCCTAAGATATAGGATCCTTTCAGAACAAAGGATTTGGGCTTGATAGCACGCAAGCCAATCCATCCCCAAAATCTTATCAAATCCAAGATAGTGAATAACGTGCAAATTCACATGGAAAGAAAAACCACAAAGAATAATCTCAACATCACTACAAAGCATGCTAAGGGTTGCAGATCCTTCGATAGAATTCGCAATCCTCAAAGAAGTAACAAGGCAAGAAACATCCAATGGTATAGCATCAATAAGCTCCTTCGATAAAAATGAATGCGAAGCACCCCTATCGAAGAGATCTCGTATAGAACAGACATGAAATAATATGGAACCTTCGAGAATAGAAGGAGAAGTACCTCTGGGCTGAGAAGAACCACCTGAAGCATCCACTACATTAAGCTTTCCCAAACGAGGACCCTTAGAAGAATTAGGGCACTTGGAAGACTAGTGTCCCTCTTGTTTGCAATAGCGGCAAATGATAGGCTTAGGACACTCCCGAATGAAATGATCATACGAACCACAATTGAAACATGACTTATCAGAGGAGGGATTGCACCCGAATGTGAGCTAGAGACAAGTGGCTTTTTCTTCTTCTTCTTGGGAAATGACTTGGATTTCTAAAAAGGAAACTTCTTCTTGTTTGGGTTCTTACGAACCTCAGCCTCATCACTACTATCCTTTTCCTTCTCGACGGCTTCAAGGTGAAGCGTCGAGTCAATGAGCTCCTCAAATGATAACTTAAGCTGGAGCATACGAGACTTCTTCAGATACTTCTTCAGGCCAGAAAAAAACTTAAGATTCTTCTTATAGGAGGTGCTGATAAAATCGAGCCCGTATTTAGACACGGACTCGAAAGAAGATACATACTCTAAAACTGATGATTTCCCTTGCTTCAACTCAATGAAGCGACGGGCTAGAAATGTTTCCTCAGACTTAGGCACAAACTTGAGCTCAAACCGCTCTCTAAACTGCTGCCAAGTAAGAGTAGACTCGTCTGTCTCGGCAATAAGGAGCTCATACCAATCCAACGCACACTCCTATAGCATGCTCAATGCTACAAGGACGCGGTGATGATCAGATAATTCCATGCGAGAAAAGATGCGCTCGCATGTCCGCAGCCAAGCCTGAACCTCAAGAACAGACTCAGAGCCTTTGAAATGCTTGCCTCCTAAATGAGAGAAGTCACTACACATACGTGTAAAAGAAGACTTGTGCGGAGGAGAAGAATGAACTGGAGTTGGAGGCTGAGTGCTCCGAAATAGCTCCATGAACTGATTAGCTGACATATATACACAGTCTGGATGTGAGCCACTGGATGGCTCAACATCAGAACGACAACCACTACCTCTTCCAGACATCAGTTGAAAGTATAAGATATGGATTATTCATAGGGTAGATATCATTAATTCAATTATGGAATACTACGGAATTAAAATGCATTCCTAGACGTATTCCTAACTTATATCTACCCTAAAGGACACGAAAAGGTTAAGGACACGATGATTAAGAAATATGTAACAATAATATTGTACTTGGATGTACCGTAGTATATGTTCCATTCTGTGTTTATCATATTTTTTTCTGAACATAGCTCTGATACCAAGCTGTGATGCCCCACCCCGAATCCCATATTAACAAAGATCAATACGGAGTAATACTGTCTGTTAATGCGGAGAATAGGGCTGGTTAGGAGTGACCATCCGTAAGTCTTGTCTTAAACAAGTATTGAATACGTCGATTGGGTGCTCTAATTTTTTTCTTCTCTTTTATCTTTCTCAAGTGGATCGACATACTCAATAAATGTTTGATACAAAACTACGGTGGCTAACGGATCTATCAGAAAAAAATATAATAACAAATTAAACAGATCACATAACAACAGTCAAACATATATATACATATACACAGATACATCATAGTACACTACATACTAATACAAAAGAAGTGGTGCATGGACCACAATATATACATCGAGTCAAAATGAATAGGTACATATCAGAGTTTACAAAACATCAACAAGACTAAACAAAAGGGTAACTAGCAGATAATCCAAGCGGAAGCAACATGGTGGTAGTCTACGATGGATGACTAACCTGAAATAACTCGGTCTGACCCGAGTACATAAAATACATGGGTCAGTCTAGCTTAAAATAAACTGATTAGCATATGATAGGTAAGGAGCAAGGGTAAATGATAACAATTCTTCTCGAAAGAGAAGAAGTAACATTAAATATAGGTCAACTATTAAATGTCATAAGGGTTTCTCGAAAGAGACAAGTTCAACAACAATATCAAATAATCACAAATGTTCGCCTCATATCATTGGCATGTACAATAGCCAATATAATGGCTTTCATCTACTATAACTCCTAAATAGGAGATTACAAATCTCAAAATGCCAAAGGATGGCAACTATAAATCACAATATATATAAAACTCGAATAAGAGTTCAAAACTCCATAATGTAATCACCATATATATAAACAACACGATAGCACTCAGGCTATATAAATAATCCAACGGAGGCAACCATGGTGAAAACATTTATAAAACATCAAAATTCTAGAAATCAACACAAAGAAATCTAGAAAAGAAAAAAATGAAAAGAATAGGGCCCAACAATCCAAAAATTAGCCCAACAGCTATAAATGTAGAAAGGACCCAACAGTCCAATAAGTGGCCCAACAGCCTGCCAAGTACTATATATATAGGAGACCCAACAGTCTCAAATAGGACCCAATAGTCCGTGATTAGCCCAACAGCTTTATAAATGACCCAATAGTCCAAGTACTGGCAATAACTCGTGAATGTGTCACAAACTCTCAGAGAGTAACTCGAGTAGTGGTAACTGTGCGTCCCATATCACACGTTCTCACTTATCGGTTTACTAACTGTAAGGCAATGCCACACTAGAAAAAAAAATCACAAATCACCCTCTCAAAGGGTGCAAAATTATCTTCAAACGAACAAGTTCGGAATTAACCGAAAAAGTAAACGCATGTGTCCCATACCACATGTTTCACTAAATCGTTTAATTCTCTTTCTCATACGCGCAAAGAGTGCAAAAATGTGTATTTTATATAGAAAATAATTTGTTTGAGAAAACTAGTTTTAAACTAGTTTTCTGAAATCGTTTGGAGATTTTGGCTTTGAAATTCTCTTTATTGTAGAGAATACATAATTTTAATAGCTTTAAAAATAATTATAAATATGAATACATAATATTAATAGCTTTAAAAATAATTATAAATATTGTGAAATATTTATTTCAAAAGCTATTTTATTATAAAAACCATTTCGAAATCGTTTTTGAAAACCCGTGTTTGAAAACATCAAAAATCACCAAAAACGCTGAAAATTCAGCATATGAAATCATCTCCAAAAACAATTCAATCCGGAGCACAGATTAACAATAATGTTGGCTTACCTATCGATAGGTTAGAGCCCTTCAAAACAGTCAAATATATCATGAAAACAGGTTGCAAAATTCGCTGGAAGAAGTAAGGAAAACAAAACAATGCACTAGAGATAACCGAAACTGACCTGGGCAAATAACATGCCCAGGTCGATCTCTGTGAGGCAAGAGTCGACCCTAGGGTCGACTTGTGCACTTCCTTGGTCGACCGGTAGGTCGCATTTCCTACAGGCAATTCTGCCTTCTACGATTCGATTTTTGCACGATTGTTTCAGGCAGTTCCAGGACGAATTTGACCATGAAATTTGACATGTATAATCTACAACACACAGACAACAATCCGGAAGAATTCCGACATGGAATCATGACAAGAACAAGAAGATATGAACACAAAAATAAGCAACCTAGAACAGTTTTCACTATAAATTTTCAAGCAAGCAACCTTTTGTTTACAGTGAGTAAATCTTAAAGTTTTCAGCTTGCAAACACGATTTTAAGCTAGAATTTAAGGTTTCAAAAAGAATATTATAAATCATCCTCCAGGATTAACATTGTTTGAAATGTATAAAAGGTATTTAAATTGTTTTATTACTGTAACGCCCCACCTCTATGCTCATAATAACAAAGAGTATTAAAGGAAATACTGTCTATTATTACGAAGAATAAGGCTGGATAGGAGCGACCATCCGTAATTGGCCCTACACTAATATTGGTTATCTCGATAGGAACGGTACATACTTTTATTTTTCATCAAATTATTTATTTACTCCCATCGACACACCCAGTACTAGTATAAAACGAACTACGACGGTTCATAATAGTTTAGGACATTAGATATAACAATAACACAGATAATATAAATGCGGAACACAGATAAAAACAAAAGTCTCATATATATATATAACTGATGTCAGTTAATACATAGTTGACACAATACATATGATACAACTACAACTATCGACTCTAGAAGTTATATATACAAGTACATTATCGACTAATATACATGAATACATATCGTTCTATACAATGACACGACCACTACAAAATGACACTGACAACTTCAGAAGATGTGAAAAGTCTTCATATCCTGAACAGCAACTCAAAGAAGAAAATCTACAACCTGAAATAACTCGGGTCTGACCCGAGTATTACATTCAAAAGAAAATAATACCCAGGTCAGTCTAATTCAAACCAGTTTATTAGTGCATATAGGCAGTAATAATTTAAATAGACGACAGTCACAATAATTCCCGTCTATCCGATTCTTTAAACAAAGAAACCAGATAACGGACAATATAACACTTAACAGTGTTTAACAAAAATCAGCAGATTTAAATCATCAACAGAGATAAATAAACAATTTATCAAATCGACTAAATCAATTTAAAACTGTCAAATCTGATAGGGCTGCAGTACACGCACGCGTGTACTGCCTCGCCACTACAATGATGAAATACACAAGAATTCAATGAAAGCTCGTAAACGAGCACAAGGTCAAACCCGAAATACCGGATTCAACTCAAGTAACATTTGAAAAAAACAAACAATATGTAAAGGTCAAGTCACGGCCATCATGACTCAACTCAATGCAACGACCAAAGTCAAGGCGACATGAACTGAAGATTAACCCAGTAAAAATTGCAAACTGACTCGGTGACTCACAACATCAAAATGCCCAAGTAAGGCCACTATATAATGTAGCAGACACATGTCCAGGGTCAAAGGCACAACCCACTATGAACTTATATGGGACAACATAGGTATAGATCCATAAATGCAACTTCAAAATGTATCAGACTAGGCAAGCATACATGAAGACATAAATGAAAGTATCACTTATGATCAACTCAGGTGGACAGCAGAATTAGGATACTCCAGATCAGATGACAAACATGCACAGGCAAAGGCGGCCCAGCATGAGGCAGAAAAATAATAAATACAACCTAAACAAAATGGATTTTGGGTGGCACAAGGAACTGCCGACCAACTAGGCTGCTGATGCAAATTTAACTTGGAGCAATGGACATGAAGCGGTATTGAAACCGAGTCAACAAAAGGAAACAAAAAATGCAATTACCACAAAATCAAGCCCAGAAAAATAAGACTGCAGGCACAATGCTGACCAAATTAGAGTAACAACAATTTCAAGATCAATCAGATCAAAAATCAAAACAGCGAAATATACTAATCGAACCCAAGACATAAGAAACTGGTTCAACGTCCAAGTTTCAAATTGAGAAATGCAACAACAGCTAAAGTCGAATGACCAGAGGTCGAAGTACATAGGGTCAACAACCATCATATAAAAGAATACCAGCGTGACGAAGTCAGTGCCAACAAAATGACAGCGACTCAATCATCTCAAATTACCACGGCCGAAGTCGACATAAAGGCAATAGCCAGAACAAAAATCGAATGCCCGAAGTCAAAGTCGAAAATAACAATGTACAGGTCAGTGACAACTACAAAGCAACTGCAATAATATCAAGTCCAGGCATGTGTAATCAAGTGCATATAAGAAGTGGTGCACCATTAAACCAATAGTATCACAGACCAGGTTCAAGGACAATAGTGCACGAATAACAGTGAAAACCAAAGACAGAAGCTACAATTCAGATCATAGTTTAGACTGCAAGCAACCCATGAATACGTACCATGGCAACTATTTCACTATCCCAAGGACAAACGGCAGAGGAGATGACCAGCAAACGGTTAATGGTGCAAGTGCATAAACAAACTATATCAGTGAAGCTAAAGTCAAATGGCTAGAGAGGATGAACAACACAGTAACAATGATTCAAGTTTTTGGTCGGAATTAATACCAGAGAAATTAAAATCGTGATGAGCAAGGCAGATCAAGGCCGTGAGTATCACGTACAATCAAAAACATACGAAATGACAAAAATAGAAATCATCAACATTCAACATAATCGAATGACCGAGATAATCATTTAACAACTTCAATTAACCCAAACAACAAAAGTCACGAATCCGAACAAGCCAAAATTCCTAACCTATTTGAATTAGATGTGAGTGGGAAAGAAAACCACTCACCTTTGATTTGAAAGTTTTGAGGGAATCGTGAACGAGCACGAAGTGTGGAGAGCGTCGATCGACATAACATAACCGCGGCTTCAAAATCTCGAGCCCTAATTCTTTGTCGAAGTGAAGACGAGTGCGGCGAAGGCAACGTCGATCTACCTAGCGGCAATGAACCTTCGATCGAGTTACAAACGTCGGCAGAAGCCCTAGTTTTTCATACGAACGAGCGAAGGAGATGGTGGCCGCCATTCTTTTCGTTTGTTTATTTTTTTGGGTTTTTGAAAAATGAATCCGGGTAGGGGAGGCGAGTTGCCCTTTTTTAGGTATCACGGCACAAAGAAAAGAAAAGGTATGGGCCATTATTATAAGGCCCATAAATTCTTAAACAAAATTTTTAAAAGAATTTACCACTGATAAAAACACTTGACGATTTTTATAACCGAATTTCAACTTGAATGAAATTCCAATTGCAATTGTCCAACAAATGACGTAACAAATTAAATCGTCATTTGACGGTAATCAACTGTTATGAAATCCCGGGTTGTTACAGACTCCCCTCCTTAAAGGAATTGCGTCCTCGCAATTATAAGGAATAAATGGACAAAAGGTAACAACCCAAAAGAGCAAGGTAATGACGAGTGCATAAGCAAAGCAAATGTCAGCAGGGGAAGTACTAGATATGAAATCAAAAAGGTTCGACTGCTTCAAATCAAAAGAATCAACATCGTGGGAATCAGGGATCAAAATCAGACGACTAACAAAAGCAAGTACAATCGAGTTCCAGCAACTAAAAGAGAGGGAAAAACAGAGCAGAAATCCCATACAGAGCACGAATTGAATGTGAGTAAATCAAATTACTCACCTGAATCTTCAGAGAAAAAGACGAAGCTCAAATCTCAAAAATCTCAAATATTTACTTATCTCAAACGATAATCAGAAGATAAATCAAATATCTGATTATCTCAAACGATAGTCAGAAAACAAATCAATTATCTGATTATCTCAAACGATAGTCAGAAAACAAATATTCAATTATCAAAAAGCAATAATCAAATTTCTCAAATCAACATATATTCGATTATCACAAACGATAATCAAATTTCAAATTCAGCAAATATTTAATTACCTCAAGCGATAATTAAATCTCAAATCAACAATTATTTAATTATCTGAAGCGATAATTAAATCTAAAATCAACAAATATTTAATTATCTCAAGCGATAATTAAATCTCAGATCAGCAAATATTTAATTATCTAAAGCGATAATTAAATCTCAAATCAGCAAATATTTAATTATCAAAAGCGATAATTAAATCTCAAATCAGCAAATATTTAATTATCAAAAGCGATAATTAAATCTCAAATCAGCAAATATTTAATTATCAAAAGCGATAATTAAATCTCAAATCAGCAAATATTTAATTATCTAAAACGATAATTAAATCTCAAATCAGCAAATATTTAATTATCAAAGACGATAATTAAATCTCAAATCAACAAATATTTAATTATCAAAAGCGATAATTAAATCTCAAATCAGCAAATATTTAATTATCTAAAGCGATAATTAAATCTCAAATCAGCAAATATTTAATTATCAAAAGCGATAATTAAATCTCAAATCAGCAAATATTTAATTATCTAAAACGATAATTAAATCTCAAATCAGCAAATATTTAATTATCTAAAACGATAACTAAATCTCAAATCAGCAAATATTTAATTATCAAAGACGATAATTAAATCTCAAATCAACAAATATTTAATTATCAAAAGCGATAATTAAATCTCAAATCAGCAAATATTTAATTATCTAAAGCGATAATTAAATCTCAAATCAGCAAATATTTAATTATCTAAAACGATAATTAAATCTCAAATCAGCAAATATTTAATTATCAAAAGCGATAATTAAATCTCAAATCAGCAAATATTTAATTATCTAAAACGATAATTAAATCTCAAATCAGCAAATATTTAATTATCAAAGACGATAATTAAATCTCAAATCAACAAATATTTAATTATCAAAAGCGATAATTAAATCTCAAATCAGCAAATATTTAATTATCTAAAGCGATAATTAAATCTCAAATCAGCAAATATTTAATTATCAAAAGCGATAATTAAATCTCAAATCAGCAAATATTTAATTATCTAAAACGATAATTAAATCTCAAATCAGCAAATATTTAATTATCTAAAACGATAATTAAATCTCAAATCAGCAAATATTTAATTATCAAAGACGATAATTAAATCTCAAATCAACAAATATTTAATTATCAAAAGCGATAATTAAATCTCAAATCAGCAAATATTTAATTATCTAAAGCGATAATTAAATCTCAAATCAGCAAATATTTAATTATCTAAAACGATAATTAAATCTCAAATCAGCAAATATTTAATTATCAAAGACGATAATTAAATCTCAAATCAACAAATATTTAATTATCAAAAGCGATAATTAGAAACAACAAATATCTGATTATCAAAAACGATAATCAGAACTCATATCAACAAATATCTAATTATCACAAGCGATAATTAGAAACAACAAATATCTGATTATCAAAAACGATAATCAAAACTCATATCAACAAATATCCAATTACCTGCAGATAATTGGAAGCAACAAATATCTAGAAATCAATTAAGAAGACTAGAAAATCAACATAAAAGCTTGGATCGATCCCATCAGATGGCGAGTTTTTAATTCGCCGCACGTGCATCCCAGAGTGGCCGAAGCCTACCAAGTACTCAACATAATTTTGGCGCCCATCAGATTGACCCGGAGGTCCGCAGAGTGACCCGAAGGTCTAGTACTGGTATTTGACCCGAAGGTCCGCAAAGTGGCCCGAAAGCCCAACAAATGACCCGAAGGTCCGCAGAGTGGCTCGAAAGCACACGAAAGCATCAAAATGTTTCAATTAACGAGTCCGGAATTAACCGAAAAAGTAAAAGTGTGGTTCCATACTCCGCACTTTTGCTAAATCGTTTAATTTTCTTCATCGTTTCCTTGAAAGTGCAAAATTGTGTATTTTGTAAAAATACACTTTACATTCTCAAACGGACAAGTCCGGAATTAAGCGAATCAGTAAAAGAAAGGGGTCATAGTCCTCGATTTTGCTGAAACGTTTAAATCGCTTCCTCATTCTTTTGAAAGCGTAAACTGTTAAATTTCTAAAAACAATTTTATTTATTTTGTAAAAATAACAATTCACCTTCTCAACTGGACAAGTCCGGAGTTAAGCGAAACAGTAAAAGAAAGGGGTCATAATCCTCGATTTTGCTGAATCGTTTAAGTCGCTTTCTCATCCTTTTGAAAACGCAAACCGTTAAAATTTATAAAACAATTTTCATTTTTAAAACGAGTTTCCAATCACGTGATTAAAGCAGCAATATTAGTAACAATTTCGATAAGGAAATTGTACTTCTCAAAATACCGTAAAAACGGTCACAAATCAATATTGCGGAATAACCGCTTGAAAATCCACTTTTAAAATTTGACGGTTACTGAAGCCAAAGCGACAGTAATTTTAAAACGTCAAAATCACATCAAAACAATTTACATCTAAATGTAATATCAGAGAATTTTCATTCATCAAAATGCCACAAAACACCGTGCTTCAAAATATAGCATTGGTGTAAAATCCCGTTAT
Source organism: Allium fistulosum (assembly GCA_030737815.1). Lineage (NCBI taxonomy): Eukaryota > Viridiplantae > Streptophyta > Magnoliopsida > Asparagales > Amaryllidaceae > Allium > Allium fistulosum. Next base: position 1,378,127,865 of record CM060901.1, read on the forward strand.
AAAAATAACGGCAACAAAATACGTTTCATAACCAAGCATCGGTTCAACGTAAAATAAAGGCAATAATGTGCAATTTAAATTTTTGCACGTACTACAAAATGGACAAAGAATCATTCAAATGTATCTTCAATGAAGATAATTTAAAACGGCAAAAATCTAATCAATAGATGATTAGTACAAAAGAAAGCCAGCGGAAATTTCAACAAAAATCACATATCTGCAATTTCTTCGAATCCTCAATTCGGATTCGAAGTTCTCAAAGAAATAAAATAATTACAGCTATGTAAACAACAAATGAAATTCATATCAATTTCGTATTTTGATTTTTAAATCAAAAAGATTATCAGTTGTACTCAGCGAAGACAGTTTCACTGTTTCCGCTGCGCACTCTGATAAACAGAACACAAATCAATCAAATCATCAGAACACAATTTCATCAAAACAACAAAACACAATTCCACTTTTATTTTTAAATTAAGATATTTAAAAATTTCATCAAAATTTCAAAACTTTAGTTTTGACTCAAATCACAAATAAAACATCGACCAATAGTTGTAACATATGTTCTATCCAAGTTATGTTTTATATTATGTCCATAAACCTCGCTCTGATACCAACTGTAACGCCCCACCTCTATGCTCATAATAACAAAGAGTATTAAAGGAAATACTGTCTATTATTACGAAGAATAAGGCTGGATAGGAGCGACCATCCGTAATTGGCCCTACACTAATATTGGTTATCTCGATAGGAACGGTACATACTTTTATTTTTCATCAAATTATTTATTTACTCCCATCGACACACCCAGTACTAGTATAAAACGAACTACGACGGTTCATAATAGTTTAGGACATTAGATATAACAATAACACAGATAATATAAATGCGGAACACAGATAAAAACAAAAGTCTCATATATATATATATAACTGATGTCAGTTAATACATAGTTGACACAATACATATGATACAACTACAACTGTCGACTCTAGAAGTTATATATACAAGTACATTATCGACTAATATACATGAATACATATCGTTCTATACAATGACACGACCACTACAAAATGACACTGACAACTTCAGAAGATGTGAAAAGTCTTCATATCCTGAACAGCAACTCAAAGAAGAAAATCTACAACCTGAAATAACTCGGGTCTGACCCGAGTATTACATTCAAAAGAAAATAATACCCAGGTCAGTCTAATTCAAACCAGTTTATTAGTGCATATAGGCAGTAATAATTTAAATAGACGACAGTCACAATAATCCCCGTCTATCCGATTCTTTAAACAAAGAAACCAGATAACGGACAATATAACACTTAACAGTGTTTAACAAAAATCAGCAGATTTAAATCATCAACAGAGATAAATAAACAATTTATCAAATCGACTAAATCAATTTAAAACTGTCAAATCTGATAGGGCTGCAGTACACGCACGCGTGTACTGCCTCGCCACTACAATGATGAAATACACAAGAATTCAATGAAAGCTCGTAAACGAGCACAAGGTCAAACCCGAAATACCGGATTCAACTCAAGTAACATTTGAAAAAAACAAACAATATGTAAAGGTCAAGTCACGGCCATCATGACTCAACTCAATGCAACGACCAAAGTCAAGGCGACATGAACTGAAGATTAACCCAGTAAAAATTGCAAACTGACTCGGTGACTCACAACATCAAAATGCCCAAGTAAGGCCACTATATAATGTAGCAGACACATGTCCAGGGTCAAAGGCACAACCCACTATGAACTTATATGGGACAACATAGGTATAGATCCATAAATGCAACTTCAAAATGTATCAGACTAGGCAAGCATACATGAAGACATAAATGAAAGTATCACTTATGATCAACTCAGGTGGACAGCAGAATTAGGATACTCCAGATCAAATGACAAACATGCACAGGCAAAGGCGGCCCAGCATGAGGCAGAAAAATAATAAATACAACCTAAACAAAATGGATTTTGGGTGGCACAAGGAACTGCCGACCAACTAGGCTGCTGATGCAAATTTAACTTGGAGCAATGGACATGAAGCGGTATTGAAACCGAGTCAACAAAAGGAAACAAAAAATGCAATTACCACAAAATCAAGCCCAGAAAAATAAGACTGCAGGCACAATGCTGACCAAATTAGAGTAACAACAATTTCAAGATCAATCAGATCAAAAATCAAAACAGCGAAATATACTAATCGAACCCAAGACATAAGAAACTGGTTCAACGTCCAAGTTTCAAATTGAGAAATGCAACAACAGCTAAAGTCGAATGACCAGAGGTCGAAGTACATAGGGTCAACAACCATCATATAAAAGAATACCAGCGTGACGAAGTCAGTGCCAACAAAATGACAGCGACTCAATCATCTCAAATTACCACGGCCGAAGTCGACATAAAGGCAATAGCCAGAACAAAAATCGAATGCCCGAAGTCAAAGTCGAAAATAACAATGTACAGGTCAGTGACAACTACAAAGCAACTGCAATAATATCAAGTCCAGGCATGTGTAATCAAGTGCATATAAGAAGTGGTGCACCATTAAACCAATAGTATCACAGACCAGGTTCAAGGACAATAGTGCACGAATAACAGTGAAAACCAAAGACAGAAGCTACAATTCAGATCATAGTTTAGACTGCAAGCAACCCATGAATACGTACCATGGCAACTACTTCACTATCCCAAGGACAAACGGCAGAGGAGATGACCAGCAAACGGTTAATGGTGCAAGTGCATAAACAAACTATATCAGTGAAGCTAAAGTCAAATGGCTAGAGAGGATGAACAACACAGTAACAATGATTCAAGTTTTTGGTCGGAATTAATACCAGAGAAATTAAAATCGTGATGAGCAAGGCAGATCAAGGCCGTGAGTATCACGTACAATCAAAAACATACGAAATGACAAAAACAGAAATCATCAACATTCAACATAATCGAATGACCGAGATAATCATTTAACAACTTCAATTAACCCAAACAACAAAAGTCACGAATCCGAACAAGCCAAAATTCCTAACCTATTTGAATTAGATGTGAGTGGGAAAGAAAACCACTCACCTTTGATTTGAAAGTTTTGAGGGAATCGTGAACGAGCACGAAGTGTGGAGAGCGTCGATCGACATAACATAACCGCGGCTTCAAAATCTCGAGCCCTAATTCTTTGTCGAAGTGAAGACGAGTGCGGCGAAGGCAACGTCGATCTACCTAGCGGTAATGAACCTTCGATCGAGTTACAAACGTCGGCAGAAGCCTTAGTTTTTCATACGAACGAGCGAAGGAGATGGTGGCCGCCATTCTTTTCGTTTGTTTATTTTTTTGGGTTTTTGAAAAATGAATCCGGGTAGGGGAGGCGAGTTGCCCTTTTTTAGGTATCACGGCACAAAGAAAAGAAAAGGTATGGGCCATTATTATAAGGCCCATAAATTCTTAAACAAAATTTTTAAAAGAATTTACCACTGATAAAAACACTTGACGATTTTTATAACCGAATTTCAACTTGAATGAAATTCCAATTGCAATTGTCCAACAAATGACGTAACAAATTAAATCGTCATTTGACGGTAATCAACTGTTATGAAATCCCGGGTTGTTACAATTACCCTTTGAGTTAATAAATACTGTCTTAAAATAATAAATGATGGTTTTTAAATAAGAACTTTTAAGTAGAATTTTTTTAAAATAAAGCTAAGTGTAAATCGTTTGGATTTTAGTAAATGATGTTTAAAACGACATTTGTGACGCCCCACCTCTATACTCACGCTAGCCAAGGACACTACAGAGTAATGTCGTCGACTAGCGCAAAGAATAAGGCTGTTGAGGAGCGACCATCTGTGTAATTGCTTTGTGCGAGTACCGATATGTCAGATAGTATAACATGCATTTCATTTCAAGAGGAAATCTGACATACCGATACAAACTCAAAGCTACCACACAGTGGCTAAGTGGACCTCGGAAAAAAATATAGAAATAAATATAACACAAATCAGTCACAGCTGTTCATATCTCAAAGGCAGAAACATATATGAATATAACACATAGAACTGTAAATCAGAGTAGTGGTCAAACAAGATCCACAATATCACAAAAGAATAGACACAAGTGCTAAACAAAAGAATATGTATACATCAAGGAGTCTCTATCTCAAATGTATAACAAAAAAAAAACTACCAATCTAATGTAGTTAGACAAAAGTCAGAAGATGATCCCTGATAAGGTGTCAAGCAGAAGCACGTGTAACATCTCGGTCTAACTCGAGTATTATTTAATAAGAAAATAATAAACGGATCAGTCTAGCTATAATTATCATCAATGAAATGAGATATAAGTAGAGATATAACAAAAACGTATGATAACAATAATGTCATACAGTGACAAGTATACTTTAAATAACAACGAAAAATCATACAATATCTCAAGAATCTCAAAGCACCAAAAAGAATGTCATATTCTTAATTTTTATTCACCAAACCACAAATATTGACAAACATATTAATGCCAATCGCAAAAGTTGGTGAAACACAAATTCTAGAAATCATCAATTAGAAATCCAGAAATCACAAAGGGGGGAAGGCCTATCACAAACGGGAGCATGAAAACTCACCAACACATGTATCACAAATGGAAAGCTATTCCATGGTCGCGAACCATCAATTTTGAGCCGAGGCTCCACAAACGGCCCGAAGACCATGGGTCGCTACCCCACCAAATTGAACCGAAGTTCCACAAACGGGGATTTTTAGTCCCCACACAAACAAATAGACATCGCACATCGCTAGTCTAAATCACAAAATGATCATCATCGATCAATAAAAAGTGTCGATTACACTAAGCTAGTAAATATATGAGTTTAGCTTCATGTCCCATAACCACTAGCTTAACTTAAATATTTATGAACGAATTGTAGATTCCCACTCGAAAATTGTCACAAGAATTTCAATCGAACAAGTCCAAAAATTAACCGACGAAGTAAACGCAAGCGTTTCATACCACTTGTTTTGCTAAGCCGTTTAATTAGATTTTCTCATACGAATGAGGTAAAGGTTTGTATATACTAATAGATTAGAAAACGGTTTTATAAACGAGCTTTGTATTAAAAATAGAGTTGAAATCATTTTTGTAAAAGAGTTTGAATATTTACTAATAGTATAGAAACCTTTGTATATTAAAGTGAAAAAGCATAGAAATGATTGTAGAAACAATCAATCACCAAAATCCACATACGAAGACGTGAATCAAATCCAAAGAAATCAATACTGAATCCATCAAAATGGATATTCTCAAAAAAATCCTGAAAAAGAAGTCATCAAAGTCAATAATAAATGATAACAATAAATCGGATCAACACGAATTGGTTCTAAATTGGAAATCCACACCAAATAGAAAAATTGGGCTGAGACAAGCAGGTCAGTCGACTGACTGCAGAGGCCAATCGACTGATCCAAAAACCTTAAAGTTTCAGTTCCTGCAGTCAGTCAACTGACTGTAGAGGCCAGTCGACTGACTGGCACTGGAACTGTTTTTTCCAACCTATCAAATGAAGAGCAAACTCTCCCAATTTGCGATCGGACGAGCAATGGGATTTATGGGTTTTTGCCAATCGACAACCCAGCCCTATAGGCTCTTCGATACACCACCAAAAGCATGATCATACATCAAAGCTAGGATTTTTAAATTTTTGACTTCAAAACACCAAAAATTGAAATGTTCACCAAATCAATTCAAATCAAAAGCAAATGAACATGAATAGATGTTAGGAATTCATACCTAACAACAATGATAGAAATAGACAAAGATGTGAGTTCAAAAACTCACCTTTAAACCAAAAAACACAAGAGAGAAGCTATAGAGTAAGGCAAGAACAATCACTTCAATGTTAACCCAAGGAGCTTCAATCTAAGCTCAAAAGAAAAACATTTCCTAAGTTAGGGTTTAGGAAATTTCTGAAATTGAAGAGGAGAAGAGATGGAGAAGATGAAGAGGATGCTTACCCTAGCTTCTCTTAGATGTTGGAGCTAGAACTTGAGTTTGCAAATGAATCTAGGGCTTAGGAATTTCTAATTCCTCTTCTCTTCCCCCATTTTTTCTAAAGCTTGAGTGTTAGGAAAATAATAGAATGAGTGAAGAGTAGTTGGATGAAGGGTTAGGTTATTAGAAGGTTGATGGGCTGAAACCCAAAGTGAAAAAGTCATAATTTTTACTCAACTCCTAACATATCGATGTTTATACTCAAAAAAGTTTTAAATGAGGTGTTCTCGAGTCCCAATTCGACTGTTTAAAAAAAGTAGCTTTTCGGACTTTAATCCGATTAACGATTCTATATTTAAATAAAACATTTAAACATACAATCGTAAAATATGTGGGTTGTTACAGATTCCCCTCCATAAAGAAATTGCGTCCTCGTAATCTTTAAGAAATAAATAAGAAGTAACAACTATAAAAGCATATTGACACAAAAAGAATAAATTTGAAATAAAAAGTTCACCTTAAGGAGCACGAGAGAGCTAGTCTGGATGTGTTCGCTCGATGAATTCTCTAGATTCCCAAGAGCAATCCTTAGGACTTGAGGACCATTGAACTTTCACAAGAGGAACATCTTTATTTCGAAGGCGTTTAACCGCCGAAGCAATGATACGAATAGGATGTTGCTCATAAGTCAAATTAGGAGAAACTTCAATTTCTTCAATAACACCGGGCTCAAGAATAGAATCGAAATCTCGAAGGCATTTCCGTAGTTGAGAGACGTGGAATACATTATGAATAGCAGAAAATTGAGTCGGTAATAAAAGGCGATAAGCCACGGAACCAATGCGTTCGGTGATGGGAAATGGCCCAATATATCGAGGTGCTAATTTTCCCGATCGACTGAAATGCACAACACCCTTCATAGGTGAAACATGAATAAACGCAAAATCTCCCACAGAAAATTCTAATTTCCTTCTTCGGTTATCGGCATAGGATTTTTGTCTACTTTGAGATTCTTTCATTCTATGACGAATAAGGTCAATCTTTTTTGTGGCATCACGAATAAAATCTGGACCTAAAACCAGCTTCTCACCGGCTTCAAGCCAACACGAAGGAGATCGGCATGGCCTTCCGTATAGTGCCTCGAAAGGTGCCATACCAATACTAGATTGGAAGCTATTATTATATGAAAATTCAACAAGAGAAATATGATCTTCCCAACTTCCACCAAAATCTAGAACACTTGCACGAAGAAGGTCTTCAAGAGTTTGATTCACATGCTCAGTTTGTCCATCGGACTGAGGATGATAAGCGGTGCTAAAATTAAGCTTTGTTTCCAAAGCTTTTTGAAGACCTTTCCAAAATCCACTAGTAAACAATGGACCACGATCGCTAACAATAGAAGTAGGAACTCCATGCAATTTAACAATTTCCTTGACAAAAAGTTTAGCCAAAATAGGTACAGTCCGATTGGACCGAACAGGAATAAAATGGGTGGATTTTGTAAGTCTATCTACTATCACCCATAGGCTATCATGACCCGAACGAGAACGGGGAAGACCATCAATAAAGTCCATGGAAATTTGATCCCATTTCCATATTGGAATTTCCAAAGGTTGCAATAACCCACCGGGCCTTCGATGCTCGGCCTTTACAAGTTGGCAAGTCATGCAACGCTTAACAAAGTTAGCAATATTAGATTTCATTCCATCCCAATAATGAAGTCGCTTCATATCCGCGTACATTTTACTACTACCGGGATGAATGGTAAATTTAGAACGATGAGAATCTTATAAAATGTCTTTACAAAGATCAATAATATTTGGCACCATAAGTCTACCAAATTTTCGAATACCGCCACGAGCATCAATATCAAAGTCTTTCAAACCTTCAATATCAATTTTATCCCTACAACTTTGGCTAAGAAGAACCAATTCGGGAACATGCTTTTGAGCTTCAAGAATGCGGTCTAAAAGAGAAGGACGAGCCTCAAGGCTACATAAAACAAGGGATGAACATGAATTGGATTCACGATCTCGAATCTCACAAGTGGATAAAGTCGCGAGATCATTCCATTCGGATATCATCATGGAAACAACCGCTTGTTGCTTATGACTAAGGTCATCGGCAACACGATTTCCTTTTCCGGGAGTATAAAGAATATCAAGATCATAAAATGCAAGGAATTCGAGCCAACGTTGTTGACGCAAATTAAGTTCCTTTTGAGAAAATAAATACTTCAAAGATTTATGATCGGTGTAGAGAACAAATTTCTCTCCCAAAAGATAATGACACCAAATTCGAAGAGCGAAAACAATAGCCGCGAGCACCAGATCATGAATGGCATATCTAGTTTCGACAAGCTTTAATTGTCAAGAAGCATATGTGATAACACATTCCCTTTACAAGAGAACGACACCCAAACCAATACGACAAGCATCGGTACAAACAGTGAAGTTTTGGTTCCCTTCGGGAATCACAAGAATAGGAGTATCGGAAAAGAGTTCTTTTATGATCCTCTTTCCCGAAGAACTAAAACTTTCAAAAATTACAATTAACTTTATGTAATCATCTTTCTAGAAAAATTTACTTGTTCCAATTCAATTTACTGTGTCTGATTGTCCCATCATAGTGTTTAGGAAATTCCTATCGATAACGTTGATCAAGCGCATCGACCAGAATTCTTAAAGCACTCGATGGGCAAAACAACACAAAATCATCTTCTTTATGATAAAAACATCTCTAAAAAAAACTTTACGAATATTTTTTGCTTGTTTAAAGAACAAAATTCAATCATACTTAAAAGTATTTTATTAAAAAGATTTGCAAATTTTAAATTGTTGTTTTCATCCATAATCAATAAATACAAGGATAAACTCATCGAGATATTCGTAGAATACTCGATTCATAAAATGGATGAAATAAGGTAGAAGGTTCGCCAAACTGAATGACATAACGAACCACTTACAAGAATCATAACGAGTGCGGAATGCGGTAAGTGGAATGCTACCTTCCGCAACTCGTAGCTAATGAAAACCGATGGCAAGGTCGAGCTGAAAAGACCTTAGCACCACACAATAGATTGCTTAGGTGGTAATCCTAAGACAAACTCAAAAATACTGGAAAATTCACAAACACTTGAATGAGAGAAATAACATTCTCCTCATCAAGTGGGTTTAAAGAATAAAATGATGCCACCGAATTTGGAAATCAAAATCATTAAAATCAATAGAAATTTGCTTAATAGATTGAGGATGTCGAAGATAGATAGTCCGCTCAGGACATAGGATATGAGCTTCATAATGATTAAGCCGATCCTTTCCCAAAAATCAATTTCGAAGCCTAAGTAACGCATAACATGCAAATCGGCTCGAAAAGAATAGTCACATAAAATAATCTCGACATTTTCACAAATTAAACTGAGTGTTGCGGATCCACCAATCGGATTCGCAATTCTCAGTGAAGTCATCAAGCCCAAAATATTCAAAGAAAAAGTATCAACAAATTCTTTCGACATAAAGGAAGCAGATGTACCCCCGTACCAAAAGAATGCGAATAGAAAAATCACGAAACAAAATAATGCCATCAAGGATAGAAGGAGAAATACCTTGACCATGAGAAGTATTACTAGGGGCTTGCACAACATTCAGCTTTCCCTCTCTCCTACTTTGGAGCATGGGACATGTAGATATAAGATGGCCCTAACTTTTGCAATAACGACAAAAAAATGGTTTTGGGCACTCATTTGCATAGTGGTCCGTAGAACCACAATTGTAGCATCGTCCACGACTAGAGGTAGGAGTCTTTGCTACCGAAGTTTCTTGCTTCCCTTTCTTGTTGGGATTAGGGCTTTTGAACTTAATACACCTCTTCTTGTTGATGTTGAAGTTTTGTTTGGCATCCATAACTTCAACATCACTTTCTTTATCGGCCTCTTCAAGTCAAAGAGTAATATCTACAAGCTGATCGAAAGGATCTTCTAGTTTCAGAGGCAAAACCTTTTTGGGGTCCTTACTCAAAGCACAGATAAAATTTTGATTCTTAACAAGATCCAAAAGTTGTTGGGCAAACATAAATACACCATCCAGAGAAGGACTACTGGATTGACCGGCGCTGGGACTGCCAGATCTAACCATCTCTTCTTCTTTAAGAAAGAAAGAAAAAGACAAAGGTTATTCTCAAAATGAATATCAAACAAACTTGATTGATAAAACAAGGCATCATAAAAAGAAATAGGATAGAATGGTACGAAGACTCGAATTAAATCCTATGGTACGATTCCTAAGAAAGAATTAGGACAATGATCCTTGCTAGATTATTCTACATTGTTCCGACGTTTGGCTCTAATACCAAGCTGTGACGCCCCACCTATATACTCACGCTAGCCAAGGACACTACGGAGTAATGCCGTCGACTAGCGCGAAGAATAAGGCTGTTGAGGAGCGACCATCTATGTAATTGCTTTGTGCGAGTACCGATATGTCAGATAGTATAACATGCATTTCATTTCAAGAGGAAATCTGACATACTGATACAAACCCAAAGCTACCACACAATGGCTAAGTGGACCTCGGAAACAAATATAGAAATAAACATAACAAAAATCAGTCATAGCTGTTCATATCTCAAAGACGGAAACAGATATAAATATAACACATAGAAGTGTAAATCAGAGTAGTGGTTAAACCAGATCCACAATATCACAAAAGAATATATACAAGTGCTAGACAAAAGAATATGTATACATCAAGGAGTCTCTATCTCAAATGTATAACAAAAAAACTACCAATCTAAAATAGTTAGACAAAAGTCAGAAGATGATCCCTGATAAGGAGTCAAGCAGAAGAACCTGTAACATCTCGGTCTGACCCGAGTATTATTTAATAAGAAAATAATAAACGGATCAGTCTAGCTATAATTATCATCAATGAAATGAGATATAAGTAGAGATATAACAAAAACGTATGATAACAATAATGTCATACAGTGACAAGTATACTTTAAATAACAACGAAATCATACAATATCTCAAGAATCTCAAAGAACCAAAAAGAATGTCATATTCTTAATTTTTATTCACCAAACCACAAATATTGACAAACATATTAATGCCAATCACAAAAGTTGGTGAAACACAAATTCTAGAAATCATCAATTAGAAATCCAGAAATCAAAAAGGGGGGGAAGGCCTATCATAAACAGGAGCATGAAAACTCACCAACACGTGTATCACAAACGGAACGCTATTCCATGGTCGCTAACCATCAATTTTGAGCCGAGGCTCCACAAACGTCCCGAAGACCATGGGTCGCTACCCCACCAAATTGAACCAAAGTTCCACAAACGGGGATTTTTAGTCCCCACACAAATAAATAGACATCACACATCGCTAGTCTAAATCACAAAATGATCATCATCGATCAATAAAAAGTGTCGTTTACACTAAGCTAGTAACTATATGAGTTTAGCTTCATGTCCCATAACCACTAGCTTAACTTAAATATTTACGAACAAATTGTAGATTCCCACTCGAAAATTGTCACAAGAATTTCAATCGAACAAGTCCAAAAATTAACCGACTAAGTAAACGCAAGCGTTTCATACCACTTGTTTTGCTAAGCCGTTTAATTAGATTTTCTTATACGAATGAGGTAAAGGTTTGTATATACTAATAGATTAGAAAACGACTTTATAAATGAGCTTTGTATTAAAAATAGAGTTGAAATCATTATTGTAAAAGAGTTTGAATATTTACTGCTAGTATAGAAACCTTTGTATTTTAAAGTGACAAAGCATAGAAATGATTGTAGAAACAATCAATCACCAAAATCCACATACGAAGACGTGAATCAAATCCAAAGAAATCAATACCGAATCCATCAAAATGGATATTCTCAAAAAAATCCCAAAAAAGAAGCCATCAAAGTCAATAATAAATGATAATAATAAATTGGATCAACACGAATCAGTTCTAAATTGGAAATCCACACCAATAGCAAAATTGGGCTGAGACAAGTAGGTCAGTCGACTGACTGCAGAGGCCAGTCGACTGATCCAGAAACCCGAAAGTTTCAGTTCCTGCAGTCAGTCGACTGACTGCAGAGGCCAGTCGACTGACTGGCATTGGAACTGTTTTTTCCAACCTATCAAATGAAAAGCAAACTCTCCCAATTTGCGATCGGACGAGCAATGGGCTTTGGGGGTTTTTGCCAATCGACAACCCAGCCCTATAGGTTCTTCGATACACCACCAAAAGCATGATCATACATCAAAGCTAGGATTTTTAAAGTTTTGACTTCAAAACACCAAAAATTGAAATGTTCACCAAATCAATTCAAATCAAAAGCAAATGAACATGAATAGATGTTAGGAATTCATACCTAACAACAATGATAGAAATAGACAAAGATGTGAGTTCAAAAACTCACTTTTAAACCAAAAAACACAAGAGAGAAGCTATAGAGCAAGGCAAGAACAATCACTCTTCAATGTTAACCCAAGGAGCTTCAATCTAAGCTCAAAAGAAAAACATTTCCTAAGTTAGGGTTTAGGAAATTTCTGAAATTGAAGAGGAGAAGAGATGGAGAAGATGAAGATGATGCTTACCATAGCTTCTCTTAGATGTTGGAGCTAGAACTTGAGTTTGCAAATGAATCTAGGGCTTAGGAATTTCTAATTCCTCTTCTCTTCCCCCATTTTTTCTAAAGCTTGAGTGTTAGGAAAATAATAGAATGAGTGAAGAGGAGTTGGATGAAGGGTTAGGTTATTAGAAGGTTGATGGGCTGAAACCCAAACCCAAAGTGAAAAGGTCATAATTTTTACTCAACTCCAAACATATCGATGTTTATACTCAAAAAAGTTGTAAACGCCATTTTGAACTCAATGGAGGTGGTCTCGAGTCCCAATTCGACTGTTTACAAAAAGTAGCTTTTCGGACTTTAATCCGATTAACGATTCTATATTTAAATAAAACATTTAAACATACAATCGTAAAATATGCGGGTTGTTACAACATTTGTTTGACCCTTGTTTTAATACACTTAGTATTATAAATTTGTCTTTTCAAATAACATTTAAAGAATTTTTGGAAAATTTAAATTTCGGAATTGTTTAAAATGATTTCAAAAGATTTTGAGAAAAGTAATAGTGGTATTATTTGAAAATATTTCTAAAGTATAAATATGTTGGAAAAGAAATTTTAAGTAGAATGCTTTTTCTTTGAATAATTTAGAGGAAAACACTTCGGTTAGTTTTGTGGTAATCTGAATAGTCTTCTAAGTGATGATCAGATGCTGCTTAGGCGAATGTTGTGGATTACATAGTAAATTATTCTCTTTAACATTGTACGATCGAAATGAATTCAAATCCGAACAAACCCAAAGTGAGTTTTAATAAACAAATTGTTTGAAGTTATTTCATAAAAAATATATGTAGTATGCTTTCAAAGATGAGTTTTGAAATTTATAACCAGGTACTTAATCTTTAAGTTCCCTAAAAGGAAATTGATTTCCAAAATAAAAAGCATTGTTCATAAGAGATTGTTTTAATAAATGAATTTTACCCTTAAATAATCTACGAGCTAATTTAACACTGATTTAAATAGGTTAGATTGGATATGAAAGTTCTGATAACATTGTTTTATCAAAACGATAGATATTATTTAAGTATCTAAGAAGTGTGAACTAATTAGTGTTATTGGGTCAGTCCATAAACATGATTCATTATAACACCTTAATGTGAAAAGGTAGGAAGATTTAATAGACATCGTTTTATTAAACCGTAGCTTTTTTCTTAAAACATGTAAGTAGTATAAACTATTAGTTATGATTAGTCAACCCATAAACATTGTCCATCTTAACACTCTAAGTTAAAGAGGTCGAGAGATTGACTCAATTTTAAAAGACCCAAAATTTGATTTGATCTTCACCTAAATTGTGAAAAGCAAAATAAATTTTGTGTTTTGTTTATTCTCTTTGGATATAGAAGGGTATTATATAATTAAATAAAGTGGAAAAAGTTAATATTTGGCGTTTTATAAAGAAATGACTTTATAAATATTTTTAAACTTAGATGAAAATTTATGAAATAATTTATAAACAATTTTGGTATTGAATAAAATATTAAATGCAAATTTATGTGATTTAGAAAGATTTGTGTAGTCAAGAAATCAATAATTTTAGAGTATAACTTTCAATTTTGTCCGAGTAAGTTTGGATAATCTTCTAAGCAATAACCAAAGGCTAATGAATAAATAATGGTACTTTTAGATAATTATCTATATTTGGGAAATCAAGAAAGTTTTTGACCTAAGTTAGGAGTTTGTTGTTAATCTTTAGACATTTTAAATAATGTTGAGTGTTAGAATTTTCCTTATGGAATTTGAATGATTGATAGCGTTAGTTTATTCCTTTAGGGAATTTGATTGATTTGACTTAATTGAATTTGATTGATTGTGTGGTCTTATATACCATAATTTATAATGTCAGAAGAAAGAAAAAAAATTATAAACCAAGGTTTTTGAATTATTGTTTATTAGAACTTAAATCCCGGTGCTTTTGAAAATGTGATTTTGGAAATTCTTTTTTTTGGAAAGAGATAATAATTATTCACTCTAGTTTTTGTATTTGGAGGAACCAGAATACCATTGGATGCTCCATGTTGTTTTGATTCTAGAGTTTTACATGTTTTGCTAGAAGGACCCCTTCTAGTCAATTTTGGTTTTGGTTTTAATACATTTCTTTTTGGAAGACATTTGAAAATAAATTTTTGAATATAAGAGCCGAGCATTTAGTTCCAAATTTACCTTTTAATATGATTGGATGCGCAATATTTTATTTCAGGGTATTCTCTAAATTTGGTTGCATATAGATTTATATCATTCTAGTTTTTGCTAGATAAGTTACATCTGATTAATGTGTTAGGTATTTCTAGATAGTCTATTTTTTTTGGATAGGATTGTGTAAATTTCGAGGACAAAATTCTTTTAAGAGGGGAGAGTGTAACGATCCGGAATTTAACAATATTAATTTCTGAATATTTAATTAATTTTAAATATTCAAATAGCAGGTTTTATAATTAAAATTAAAAAACTTTTAAATAATACATATTGAGGGTAAAATAGTTTTTAAATTTAGTTTACAAAAATATTTAGTTCGATAAAAAACAGAAAATGTGACCGGAAACTGTTTTCCAAATTTTCGACGTTTCTTCGTATAAAAGTTATTTGAAAGGCTGTGCACATTTTCTTATATATATGCACACATAGACTAATTATATAATATGGGTTAAGATAGTATAATTAGGTTTAATTAAGTTAATTAACTTAAGATAATGATGATGTGACACTTAGGCAACTAAAAAAATTAAATAGAAAATAGTCACATCAAGGGAGACAAAATTTGACACTTTGGCAACTCAAAGTACAAACATGTTTAAACATGTTTCTTAGAATGTGTAAAAGGAGGGAGGCTTGGTGATGAGGTGGAAGCATATGAATGGAGAGCAAAGGACAAGGGTATAATGGTAATTCCATTTATGCATTTTATATAAAAGTTTTCCTCCATTTTCTTTTTCGTTATGCTTTTCACTTTTTCCATTTTTTTTTCAAAAGTCTTCATCTTCCTAAAAGCTTCATGAAACCTTTTAATTGCTTCCATTCATAATTTTAAGTTTTTAAAAGTTCAAGTTTAAACTTTTAAATAATTTCAAACTTGTTAAATCTCCTCCTTTTCATTTTAAAAACTTCTCCATTTTCCTTCCAATTCATTCGGCCATAACTTCCTCCAAACTACTCCAAATCAATATTTTCTTTTTTCCAAACCATGTCAAATTCCAGTGGTACAAATTTTATGTTGACCACTTCTACAAATTTTGAGAATTGCTATGTCAAAATATCAATTGTTTACTAAGTGTTTTTGGACCCAGAATTCCAAGTCCGAAAATGATCATTTTTATTTCGATCATATCTTCTTCAAAATAAATCGTAATTGAGTGTTTCTTATTTTTAAATTGTAGAGGAAATAATTTCCTAAAACTTTCCTTTTAACCACTTTACCAAATTTCGAGTGCAACATGTCTAAAAACCGAGGAGAAGGTGACCATTTTCGAGTTGATTTTTGGTGCTTTCCAAGCTCTACAAGTTTAAAGTTTATTTCAAGTTTCTAAAAAGATTTGGTGATTAAAACTCTTAACTTTTTTTGAGAAATAGTTTTACTTTAGTTATATTGTGATATATTTTTCTTGCTTGGTTTGGATATGATGTGAATTTGATCATGTTTTGTTTGGAAATGTATATGTGTGATGGATGCAAACATGTTAAGTAAATGTTAGTTAGCAAACTAGTTAGTAAGTAAAATTTTACCGTAAAAAACCAAAGCTTTAAAACTATATTCATGTTCATATTTATTACATATGAATTATTATTGTATGTATGCTTAAACCATTGCTATGTGATATTTGGTTGTGTTGATAATATTATAAACTTGTTTGCCGAACTGCCCGTATAGCGATAGTCGCTGTATTGGCACTTTTGGAAAATCACTTCTTATCAAACCATTTGGTTTCATCTTCGTGCTTGGAATTGTTTTACAATTAAAGAAAGATTTTGATTAATGATGTTTTCAAAAATAATTAATTATTTTAATAATGATTATATAATTTAATTAATTATTTAATTTAATTGATTATTTAATTAAGGATTAGGGTTAACTAATTAACTTATTAATGATGTGTTTTAAATTTAACTAATTACTTATTTAATGATGTTATAAATTTAATTAATCGTTTTATTTAATGATGTTTAAGGCTAATTAATCTTTTGAAAATTATGGATTAAATTTAATTAGTCGATTAATTAATGATGTTTTTAAAATTAATTAATCTTTTTAATTAATGACTTTTAAAAGGAAATCAACTTGTTTTAACTTTAATCAGTCTTTCCTTAATGATGGTTTAAATTGATTAATCATTTTAAAATAATGATATTTAATTATTAATTAATTAATTATATTTGAATATTACAAGTTAATTGAATTAATGACGTTTTAAAGGTGATTTACCCTTTTTAATTAAAGGTTAGTGAAGTTTATTAACCAACTTAATTTATAAAGTTTCAAAGTGAATTTATCAAAGTAACAAGGATATTTTGACTTTGTTATTCATTTTAAATAATGATAATTAATTAAATAACGATTTATTTAATTACAGTTTACTAATTAATTGAATTAATAAGGTTTAAAACTAGTTTACCCTTTTTATTATTTAAAGACATTTGAAGTTCAGAAATCAAATTGTGCGATGAAGTTTAAAGTTAATTAATCAATGTAATAAGGATATTTTAAGTCATTAAATCCTTTTTAAATTGATGTTTTGAAGTTAGTAAACTCTTTTAACAAAGTGTTTTAAAGCCAATACTTGTAATGTGAGGCCAAGCACAAATTCGGGCTTTTAAAAGAAAAGGTTTGATTCGTTTATGGAAATGAATTAATTCCCGTAAAGCGATTCACTTATATGGAAAAGATTTATTTGTATACTTAGCACTAAACGTCGAAGAAGTAGACTTGTCGCTATTTCAGAAGTTAAGAATAATAGTGAGATATGACTTTGAGGTAACACTACCTTGACTTTTCTGATATTATTGTTAATAAAGAAATAGTATAAGTTGGAATTCGATGAGTGGTAATAAGTATACAAGACTTAATTTCCATATACGGTCGTTTTATATCCTCGATAGTTGGTTTCTCAGCTATCGGTTATTTCAGCTTCTTTATTATCGTCATTCTAAGACGATGTGTTTCTCTATTGAGCTTTCTTATCCTTTGTCGAAATGACTAAAACCAAAGAGTGAGTGGGGCCAAGCTATGTGGGGTCTCTCCCATTAGGGTATCTTCACATCCACTCTAGATTGGATTGGTGTTTCACATTAAGATGTGAAATAATCGGATACTCGGTAACAGTTGGCGGGGTCCGTCTCGGAGGTTTCCGAGAGCCAACAGAGTTCTCAAGTATATTTCTAGAGGTATACTTTCGGTAAGGGGGCCCACCCTCCTAGTCATTGTTGAAAAATTTCCTTTTCTTACTTATTTCGAACCTTTGAATCTATTTTCTTTAATTACAATGGGAAGAGTCAACTACTCTTCGAGGTGTTCAATTATTGGTTTTGTCCATTCTATCGAGTTTGGATAGTTGTCTTGTTTAGTCCCACTACACCACAAAGGCTAATTAGGCAGTGCTTAGGGCCGTATCAAAAGTCATTAGGCATGGCCATAAGCCGTATCAAAAATAAGCGTGTTTAGCCATTAGATACGGCCCATGGCCGTATCTAAATCTCCAATTAGATACGGCCATGGACCGTATCTACTTGTCGAAATAGATACGGCCATGGACCGTATCTACTTGTCGAAATAGATACGGCCATGGACCGTATCTAACTATCCAATTAGATACGGCCCATGGCCGTATCTAAATCTCCAATTAGATACGGCCCATGGCCGTATCTATTTCGACAAGTAGATACGGTCCATGGCCGTATCTAATTGGAGATTTAGATACGGCCATGGGCCGTATCTAATTGGATAGTTAGATACGGCCATGGACGTATCTATTTGGATAGTTAGATACGGCCATGGACCGTATCTATTTCTCCAGGTAAAATAAACCTCCATTTCAAAATTATTGATTCCATTTGTACACTTAAAATAAAACTCAAAGCATTATGTTAACTTCATTCTCAATCCATTACAGTTCAAACTCGGCAAATAAATATTATACATCATTCTCAACCCATCACATTTCATTCTCCGCCAAAGTATAATACTTCAATACATTACAATACATAATGGTTTAATACATTAAACTTCATTGTCAAGTCATCACCGATCACAGCTCAAATACAGTAAATAAATGTACAGCAACACATACAACAAAGTTACATACAATACAAACTAGAAGATATACATCGAGTACAAACTACAACGTTCAGCAAGGCAGGCATTTCAACTGAGCTTTGGCCCCAACCTATCTTTGTTCCAACCTGGATGTGCAGTTGAGAAAACTGAGCATCTGAGGTAAATCTGTAGGTAGGAGCATTTACAATTTAGGGTGGTTAGTTTTCATATTAATGTAAAGTTGAAAAAAGGGTCACAGACTTAAAAGAGCAAATTCTGGGTATGTATGTGATCATGTATAAAAATTACTATTGTTTGTAGTCACGCTCAAACTAAAGGTTGTATGAAAATGAGGTGCGTAACAAAATGGGTATCGAAAGTGCACACAGAGGATCATAAAAATGAAACAATCTTAGTTTACTCGAATTTCAACTGCTCCAGCATGACAAAAAAAGAGAGAATGTATTGCATTTCTTCAGCTTTGGACGTTGGAGACACTCTTATTGATACAATTTTAAAGTTTCGGTTCCTGTGAGAATGCTCAGAGTTGCATGATTTGGGCTTGCCATGCTTTGGCAAGTGAAAAGTGACAACGATGTCAGTGGCAGTTTGTAACGACCCGTAAATTTCAACTGTTTTAATAACGTAATTAGTTGAAATTTTTTGAAATTTTAAACGATAAAATTTTGAAATAAAAATTTGATATTTGAAATGCGTCTAGTTAAACATAGTAACTGGAAAATTTTCGTAAGAAAATATGAAAGTTTATTTCGCGCATAAATTTACTTCAATTTAATCAGTTAAAAAGCGTTGAAAATAAAACGTTTTCGAAACCTAAATATTTTTACATAGAAAAATTCTAAACCATCTTCTGAGCAAGATGTCAGTTTGTCGTTTTTCCAAATTCGGACATCTTTGGCTCCGTCGATCTTATTTTTCAGTGTTTTTCTTGCATTTTCGCTGGTTGAAAATTTCGAATTTTATAACTCAATCGAATCACTGATATCTATATACCGTTTAACTATCTCGTCGCGCTGGTCACCATGGTGAATTCACTTCTGTGTTTCGGTGTTCGGTTCGCGACGAAGCCGCAAAACGGTTGACCGTATCGGTAACCGTTGAAACGTTTGAGACTTTTGATCCCTTGTGGCCATTCATTTTCTACCCTCTAATCAAAGAGCCGTTGCCTTTAATTTGCTCCAGCTGTTTTGCATTTATATTTGCTATGTTTGCATTTGTTAATATTTCAACCGTTGGCTACTACTATTCCACCACTTCAATCTATATGTGGTTGGCTACTACTATTCTTTTCTTTCCCTACCTATTGTTCGTTCTCTTCTGGGAAAAAAATTTGTTTACATTTCATCACCTGAAGCTTCATTTTTCCTCATGCTATTCTTGTTTGCCCGAAGTATCCTCATCTCCAGTCCAAAACTCATGAGGGCAGACCCCACAATTCACCGACCTGACCCAAACTCGTATGCCACCACCACGTTGTTCCTTCCACACGAGAACAACAGTTGCTCCGTCCTCCTCCTCACCACGGCTATCTCCACCTTGCCACCAAACATCACCAACACCCACCACTTTCCAGATCCGCCCCATTAGCCAACCATCGCCACCAAACCCTACCCTTCCTCTTTGCGAGCCGCCTCCGAGCCATCCCCAGCAACCGAGGTTGTGACTTCTCTCCCCAATCTCTGCCTTTTGTTTCCTCCTCTGTCGCTAGTGTGTGTAAGCATATATACTCATGTTTTCAAAAAAAAAAATTTAATTCTGCATATCTGTTATATCATCTTGTTTCACAGTATGCTCTAATATATATTAAGTACATATATTACATTTTAATATATTTAAGTATAAGATATTTTATGCTGTGGTAACTATATATATGTGTTGTTTGTATAATTTGGTTATAGTCTTCTGTTATATAACGATATTTTCATATATAGAAATTTGTTTGAGGTTGTAACGACCCAGAATTTTGAACAAATTAAATTGAAAATATTTAATTTATTTTAAATATTTGAACGGTAATTTAAGTTGAATCCCCAATATAACTTTGAATTTGACGATTAAATTATAAAATTTAATCTATTGAAACTGAATAAAAAAAATTGAATCTTCAATTTTAAGCTGAAGAAAAATATTTCAAGAGCTTTTAAAATTTATGTTGATAATACTGAAGATAATAGAAGCTTTAGAATCGAGTTTGAAATCGATTTGTTCAGTTTTGAAAATCATATCGTTTAAATCGAATTTAAAAATAGCCGTCCGAGGCACAGTCTCGGAATTCGACGAAACCAGTTTCATTGGGTCCGTAATATTGAGTTATTGTCGGATTTCAAATCTCGTAGCTTTCGGAGCTATCGTGTGATCGTACAAGATATAAACGCCGAGACAATAATTAACCGATTTGATTTAAAAATAAATTTATACACTCTAATCAACATCGGCCGTTCTTCCTTCAAATCATTGTCCCCTTTTCTACACTTAGTCGCAGAACGAAATCCTGCAAAAGAAAAAAAATGGCGACAAAATCATTTCGTTCCTCCTCTTCAACTCTGAAAAGAAAATCGAGAAAAAGGAGGCAGCTTTAAAAAAATCAAACGCATTCATTTTCTTCGTTAATAATGCCGAGCTCCTCCTCTTTCAAAAACAAACGAAAACGAATTCTTCTTTCATTCGAATTAAAAACAATTCAAAGAAAAATTAATGGCCGAAGTCGATAACAGCTTAGGCTCCATCAATCTCGATCAAGAACAAATCGGAGGGAGGCCGCGTGTTCCCTTCAGGCTATCGTAGGGCGGCAAGAGGCGACGTCGCGAGGTCAGAAGTAGGCGGCACTCGCGTGGGTTTGGCTGGTGTAAGGTTTCGCGAGGCGGAGGCAGGCGCGCGTGCGCTCAGACAGGGTCACGATGCGGTGTAGCTCGAAGTCGATGTAGCTAGGGCTGGGATCGGAGGCGAGGCGACTCGAGGCCGATGGAATAGGCGCGGCGATCGGCATCTGGGGCTTCGCGAGCAGGTGGGGTTCACGATGTCGAGCAGCGAGTGGTCGCGATGTTCGAGTTTGGTGATTTCACAGTAAGGTATCGATAGATTTAATTTAATTTATTGAATGAGAATTTATTTCTAAATTTAATAGTTGTTATGAAATGAAAATTAAAATTTTAATTAGTAAAGTTGATTGGAGAAATTTTTACTATGGATTAATACAACTCTGCTTTATTTTAAAGTATAGATGGAAAAGGATTACCTTAGGATTTAATATAGGTTTAAATTAAAAAGAAAAGTATATAAAGATTTTAAAAGTCGAAGAATTTTTATAAAAGCTAAGATTTTTGAATCTATGAATCTTATTGAAAATAGTGTATTTTTGGAAATTAATAAATTTAATTAACTCATTTAATTGGTTGGTTGCAAAAGTATTCTATAAGTGGAAATTGGGTTGGAAAATTAAATTTATCTCTGGATAATTAAATTTTCAAATAAAAAAAATTCAAACGGTTCAATTGACTTGAATATTGATGAGAATTATTAATATTTATACAAGGTCAACTAAGGTCGAATACAATGAAGAAAACAAAATGGAATGGAAAATGGATGGCAAAATAAAAAGCTAAGGTGAGATTTTTCTCACTCAAATGAAATTTGATATTGCAGTTATTGATTTGATTGCTATTGATTGTGATATTAGATATAGTAGGATATATCTATATATATAGCAATATATACATATTGGCATATGTATATATTGGATTGATTGATTTTCCCGCCTCGTATAGCGGATGAGACCCTATTGCGCCGTTAGTAAGCGGATGATTTTATAAAACCCATATACCGCGATATTCCACCTCGAAGTGGAATTGGTATTGTGCTAACGTCTGTGGATGCAGGGAAACAGGTTGGAGGGATCCAACTGGATTTCTCACCAGTATTTATTTACAGATATTGATGTATATTCTGTTATCATATATTGATATATGATGTTTGATGTTGTGATTGACTAATTGGTGCTGTTGCATCATCGGATTCAAGTTTTAAAAATAACGACTTTTAATTTAAAAAGGATTTTTAAAGTGATCTTTGAAATTATACGTTTTATTAAATTTTTGAAGTGATTTATTTTAAATAAATAAACGTTCATATTTTAAAGTTATAAAAGTAAAGATCTTTGTGAAATATAACCGAAAAGTGATTTTTGGAATAAATAGTTGATTGATTTATAAAATGTTTTAAATTGAGATTTTTAAAATATTATAAACGGTTTACTTAAAAGGTTTATAAAGTTGACATTTTATAAATTAAAATGTTGGTATTATAAAACGAGTTTTTATAAGCGTTAAAATGAATTTTTGAGAATTTATAAATAAATGAAATTTATAAATTGTGAACTTATAAATAGAGATGATTTTGTAAAATAAAGGAATTATAAGTATTTAACTTATAATATGGATTGTTGGTATAAGATTTGAGTTATGAATCGAATTGTTAATAAAGGGGATTTATTAAGTTGAAGTTGTTACAAAATAGAAATGGAATTTATTAACGTTGTTTCATAAATTCGAAAATCAATCAAATTTGATGAATTGAATATAGAAGGTTATTAAGGGAATTTTATCCACGATTTTGGATAGTGGATAAATTCTTGAAATAAATGTGTAGAAAAGATTGAAATGTGGTTAGGGAAGTATATTCACGATTTTGGACAGTGAATATATTTTTAAGTAAAATGGATATGGTTTTGAAGAAGTGATGTTTTAAAATGAAGTTAAATTGTTTTTAACGATGTTTTAAAATGTATTATGAATCGAAATCATAGATTTCAACATTTATTGTTGAAATAGACGTTTTCGAGAAAGAAGGAAATGGTGGACTATAACACTGTTGTTATAGTAAATGATTTCCGAAAGGAAATGTTTTTTATATAGTATTGGGATTTATATATCTATCTAAATTTCGAATCTCTATACTAGTGATTTTGAGTCGTCGTAACGATGTTTTTCGTAACATTCGTTTTGACTCAAATAGATGTTGTTAAAATAAATGATTTCCTTAAAGAATGAAATATATACTTAATATTGATTTAAGTATATCGAATATTTTTCAAGTGTGAAAATAAAATAGACTCGTGAAATTCTTATTATTAATAAGAATGGAAATGTTTTTCCAAAATGAAATGAAACGTTTGAGAATTTATCTTCTTAAAGATAAATCGAAAGTGAATACTTGGAATCGATTAAAAATCATGTATCAGTCGATATTTTGAAAATATAAATTCACTATGGAATTTATAAAAGAAAGGGAAGTTGTTTAAAAATAAATAATGATTTATTTTTGAAGTGTGGAAATTTTATCTCTAGTAAAGATATTTTTGAAGATAAATAATTTGGAAAATTATTTGGAATCTGATGATGTTGCGCATCTTTATTGATAGTTAAATAACCGACTATCAATAATTACCTTGAATAGGTATTTGTTGTGAATTGGATGAATTTGAATGCCACACTTATTTTTGAATAAGCGCTCACTATTCGGGTTAGCCGGGAAAGGACCATGGGGTCGTAAAACCCATTCCGAATATGTGATACGTCGTTATGAATTGCATTCGAAGACCGGTGTTGAAGACCGGATATTTTTGAAAACGGAAGGATTACCGTCGAGTTACTCTACATCGCCTGATCTCCGATTTAGAGGTTTTATCACCCTTAGTGACGGGAAGTCCGGACGTGATTAGAAATTTATCCGGATATGCAAGGGCTTCGTGAGAAGTGCCTTCGGTTCTGTTCGATCCCGGAACAGACTTGTATGGATTGTGTGTCTGACGTTACAATTTGAGATATAAAGCTGATTTCTTTCAAATACATTTCTGTTGGTGGCGGAGAATTTATTCTCTTAGCTTAACACCCTTCTTTGAGACGTACGAGCTCAGAGGTTATGTAGTTGAAATTTATCAGCGATATATCCCAATTTGGTAACGTGGCATACTGAGTGTTGCTGTGAAATGATCAGTGTTTGATCATTTGCGATATGATCATTTGTTTGATCTTATATCTTTGTGATCATAGGTTGATCATTTTTGTTGGACCCGAAGCAGGGCTTTGTAGAAAGCGTAGCTTTGTGGACGAGACTTCGTCGAGCCTCACACCTCGGAAATGGTCGAAACAGGAAGGATGCAGCAAGGTTCTAGGGAGTAGCGCCCCTTAGTGTATGTCATTCCTTCTGGATAGAGGTGGTATCATGGTATGGAGCCCAGATACTTAACCTATGTGGTTGCTGCATTATTATCTATGTGGTTTGTTGGAAATCGGGGATCCTCGGGAAGATCGGTTACGATCGGGGGATGGCATACGCGTGTCAGTAGTTACCTATTTTTGCAGAGGTAACCCGGCCTTGTGTTGGCAGAGATCCGGTTAGGTTCTCGGGTCGTCTATTCCAGGGACGTACCCATCGTGGAAAAGGAAGTTCCTTAGCCTGACCATTTGTTGGAAATCCAAAGAAACAATACGAGCCTTTACGGTTTCAATTGTATAACCTGTCTCCTCAGGAGGCAGCTATAGCAGGCATAATATAATGGTACCTATGCTGGCTAAGATTTATATTCTACTTTCGAAATGATTTTCCACTATGCACTAATAATAATATCAAAAATGATTTGATTTTTGCGTAGTAAGCATCTTTGACTATCATAAGAAGAAATCTCCTCCAATTCTGCGTTTGCATTGTGTGTGTGGCGGGAGGTCTTATGGTAGTTTCATTTTCCAAAAGCATTGCGAATTTGTTTTATTTTCTTTGTGAAAAATAACTGTTTTACGATCTCACACCAGTCACCATGACTGACTCGGAGTTTATTGTTCCCTTCTAAACTCTGGGTGCCCACCAATTTCCACACGGGCAGCCTAGAGTTATATTATCAGGATATTCTGGATATTCTGGAGCTTGGAGATAAGCTGGATGACGAGACGTAGTATTTGTATCTGATAGTATTTATTCCGCTGTGTATTCTGTATGAGGACAAGTTTATATAACTATCCATTGTTGTATATTGACTCTGATGATTGATGTATGTATAAACTGATATAGTTCTTTGTTTTAAAAGACTAGTAATTATCTATTGTATATTGTTCCGCTGCGATATGTGAGATTCTGATATTGTTTTCTGTTCTGATGTTATTCTGTTGTTCTTCTATCTGTTCTTCTTCTTCCTTCTTTTTCTTCTACCTTCTTCTCTCTTTCTTCTGCTTTCTTCTTCTTCTACAATTTTCTTCTATTTAAAACCCTCACTATTGGAGTTTCCGGCACTCGATTGCTCGGCAGTCGATAAAGTGAGTATCGATGTCGAATTTTCGAAAGTCGAAAATTTCGGTACGTGACAGCGTGGTATCAGAGCATATGGTTAAGCGACAACCCTGCTCTGTTGGGTGTTACTCATTAGAGATAGAGTCAGCAGTACTCTAGAATGAGTTGAGTGTAATAATAGATATGAGCGCGTATTTGTTAGTGAATATGAAATTGTTTTGTATTGTGTTGACTTATCGGTTGATTGTTTATGGATTCTGGTCGGTGCAGTCTAGCTAACTGTAATCGATAGGAGTTTCTAAACTCTTAAACAAGATAAACTGACACAGTATTGTTTTAAATAGGGTAAATGAAATAATTTTACCTAAAACTATTTTTGTATATAAAGGAAATAATTTTCTATGAATTATCATAGTATATGGATGTTTGGATGTTATTAGGAAGTAATAATAGTGAATTATCATCACTGGAATTGAATAAGAAATTGAAATCGTAACTCTAAAGGTGAGGAATATAAATTATAAATGTGAATTGTAATTTAAAATGGAATTCCAGAGAAGTATTTGGAAATTTTTTGAAAGGAATTTGAAAATTTTGGAAATTTGGAAAGTTTAAATTCCTTTTTGATTTGAAAATGAATTTCAAAGGTTTTGGAAAGTATTCTGAAGAGATGAAAGCTCTAAACTCTTTTCGGTCGCTGGAAAATAATTCCGATGATGATCGCGACATCACCGGTGTTCATTTTCGGGTTTCCAAAAGAGAAATTGCTGCCAAATTGTTTTTAAATGAAAGTTGTTTGGAAAAATTGGGTTTGGTTTTTGAAGTTCAAAGGATAAATTGAATTGTTTCAAAATGATTTTTGAAATGTTGGTAAGACTCTGGAATACTATATAAAAATATTTATGAAATATTACTAAGTTGATAACTTATACAATTTGAATTTTGATAGAATAAATTTAACTTAAAGGATGGAGTTAAATTAAAGAAAGTATAAGTGAATAAATTTGAATAAATGAAAGATGAATTAAAATTTCAATAATGGAATGTGATTTGATTTGAATCACGTTGAATAGAAAATTCCTAACTTGGAAAAGAAAAATGAATAAAGATTGAATCCGAATAAACTACTTTGATAATTAATTGATTCATGAAATGGAAGTTGAATTAGTTAAATTGAAACTTGAATTGTGACTAAATAAAAGAATGGTTCGAATTTGCAGATAAATTCAAGTAAGTAGAAATAAATTTCTGAATGAATGGAATTTACAATTGCAAGTAAATGAAATTAAAGATGAATGTTAAACTTTGTTTTGAATTTGTTAGCAAATGTAATTCAAGCTAAATATTGGAAATTGTAACGAATTAGTAATTGGAACTAATTTAAAATAGTACAGTTGTGAATAAAAGATAGTTGATAAATTCAATATTCAGAAGTTAAATTGAATGGAAATGGAGAATTGAATTCAAATGAGATTAGAAATGTAAAATTGAATGATAATGAATATGTAACTTCAACAGTGAAGTAAGCTAAAGTTATATAAGCAGTTGATATTGAAAATTTTGTAATAGAATTTGCAAAATGGTTTGAATGTAGTAACTAGATATTATGGCTAGTAGGATATACAGGTGTTATAAAGGAATTGAGATTTTGATTTTGATGATAAATTTGAATTGCTCGACAAAAGGTAAGTATTTCAATTTCAATATGAGATTTGCTGATTTCTTGTCTAGCCGCTTGGCTTTTTCTTTTTCTTTTTGAAATCTGAGAGTCCGTAGGGACGTTTTGTAGTCGTACCGTATTAGCCGCGCAAAGGAGACGCTGGTGAAATTTTTCGAAAATTTCGAGTGTTAGAAATTTTTTGAGAAAATTTTGAATGTTTAAATTTGAATTTAAATTTTGAATTTGAATTGTTAAGTAAACAATGATGTTTGAAAATTATGAAAATGTTTAGAAAGTTAGTTGAATTAATAACGAATCTTTAATAGAAAGATTTGTTTTGAAAATTTTGATAAAACTATTGGATTGTGAAAAATAGTAGACGAGTTAAGGACATTTTTTCCTAACTTGTAATTTCGAGGACAAAATTCTTTTAAGGGGGGAAGTCTGTAACGACCCAGAATTTTGAACAAATTAAATTGAAAATATTTAATTTATTTTAAATATTTGAACGGTAATTTAAGTTGAATCCCCAATATAACTTTGAATTTGACGATTAAATTATAAAATTTAATCTATTGAAACTGAATAAAAAAAAATTGAATCTTCAATTTTAAGCTGAAGAAAAATATTTCAAGAGCTTTTAAAATTTATGTTGATAATACTGAAGATAATAGAAGCTTTAGAATCGAGTTTGAAATCGATTTGTTCAGTTTTGAAAATCATATCGTTTAAATCGAATTTAAAAATAGCCGTCCGAGGCACAGTCTCGGAATTCGACGAAACCAGTTTCATTGGGTCCGTAATATTGAGTTATTGTCGGATTTCAAATCTCGTAGCTTTCGGAGCTATCGTGTGATCGTACAAGATATAAACGCCGAGACAATAATTAACCGATTTGATTTAAAAATAAATTTATACACTCTAATCAACATCGGCCGTTCTTCCTTCAAATCATTGTCCCCTTTTCTAGACTTAGTCGCAGAACGAAATCCTGCAAAAGAAAAAAAATGGCGACAAAATCATTTCGTTCCTCCTCTTCAACTCTGAAAAGAAAATCGAGAAAAAGGAGGCAGCTTTAAAAAAATCAAACGCATTCATTTTCTTCGTTAATAATGCCGAGCTCCTCCTCTTTCAAAAACAAACGAAAATGAATTCTTCTTTCATTCGAATTAAAAACAATTCAAAGAAAAATTAATGGCCGAAGTCGATAACAGCTTAGGCTCCATCAATCTCGATCAAGAACAAATCGGAGGGAGGCCGCGTGTTCCCTTCAGGCTATCGTAAGGCGGCAAGAGGCGATGTCGCGAGGTCAGAAGTAGGCGGCACTCGCGTGGGTTTGGCTGGTGTAAGGTTTCGCGAGGCGGAGGCAGGCGCGCGTGCGCTCAGACAGGGTCACGATGCGGTGAAGCTCGAAGTCGACGTAGCTAGGGCTGGGATCGGAGGCGAGGCGACTCGAGGCCGATGGAATAGGCGCGGCGATCGGCATCTGGGGCTTCGCGAGCAGGTGGGGTTCACGATGTCGAGCAGCGAGTGGTCGCGATGTTCGAGTTTGGTGATTTCACAGTAAGGTATCGATAGATTTAATTTAATTTATTGAATGAGAATTTATTTCTAAATTTAATAGTTGTTATGAAATGAAAATTAAAATTTTAATTAGTAAAGTTGATTGGAGAAATTTTTACTATGGATTAATACAACTCTGCTTTATTTTAAAGTATAGATGGAAAAGGATTACCTTAGGATTTAATATAGGTTTAAATTAAAAAGAAAAGTATATAAAGATTTTAAAAGTCGAAGAATTTTTATAAAAGCTAAGATTTTTGAATCTATGAATCTTATTGAAAATAGTGTATTTTTGTAAATTAATAAATTTAATTAACTCATTTAATTGGTTGGTTGCAAAAGTATTCTATAAGTGGAAATTGGGTTGGAAAATTAAATTTATCTCTGGATAATTAAATTTTCAAATAAAAAAAATTCAAACGGTTCAATTGACTTGAATATTGATGAGAATTATTAATATTTATACAAGGTCAACTAAGGTCGAATACAATGAAGAAAACAAAATGGAATGGAAAATGGATGGCAAAATAAAAAGCTAAGGTGAGATTTTTCTCACTCAAATGAAATTTGATATTGCAGTTATTGATTTGATTGCTATTGATTGTGATATTAGATATAGTAGGATATATCTATATATATAGCAATATATACATATTGGCATATGTATATATTGGATTGCTTGATTTTCCCGCCTCGTATAGCGGATGAGACCCTATTGCGCCGTTAGTAAGCGGATGATTTTATAAAACCCATATACCGCGATATTCCACCTCGAAGTGGAATTGGTATTGTGCTAACGTCTGTGGATGCAGGGAAACAGGTTGGAGGGATCCAACTGGATTCCTCACCAGTATTTATTTACAGATATTGATGTATATTCTGTTATCATATGTTGATATATGATGTTTGATGTTGTGATTGACTAATTGGTGCTGTTGCATCATCGGATTCAAGTTTTAAAAATAACGACTTTTAATTTAAAAAGGATTTTTAAAGTGATCTTTGAAATTATACGTTTTATTAAATTTTTGAAGTGATTTATTTTAAATAAATAAACGTTCATATTTTAAAGTTATAAAAGTTAAGATCTTTGTGAAATATAACCGAAAAGTGATTTTTGGAATAAATAGTTGATTGATTTATAAAATGTTTTAAATTGAGATTTTTAAAATATTATAAACGGTTTACTTAAAAGGTTTATAAAGTTGACATTTTATAAATTAAAATGTTGGTATTATAAAACGAGTTTTTATAAGCGTTAAAATGAATTTTTGAGAATTTATAAATAAATGAAATTTATAAATTGTGAACTTATAAATAGAGATGATTTTGTAAAATAAAGGAATTATAAGTATTTAACTTATAATATGGATTGTTGGTATAAGATTTGAGTTATGAATCGAATTGTTAATAAAGGGGATTTATTAAGTTGAAGTTGTTACAAAATAGAAATGGAATTTATAAACGTTGTTTCATAAATTCGAAAATCAATCAAATTTGATGAATTGAATATAGAAGGTTATTAAGGGAATTTTATCCACGATTTTGGATAGTGGATAAATTCTTGAAATAAATGTGTAGAAAAGATTGAAATGTGGTTAGGGAAGTATATTCACGATTTTGGACAGTGAATATTTTTTTAAGTAAAATGGATATGGTTTTGAAGAAGTGATGTTTTAAAATGAAGTTAAATTGTTTTTAACGATGTTTTAAAATGTATTATGAATCGAAATCATAGATTTCAACATTTATTGTTGAAATAGACGTTTTCGAGAAAGAAGGAAATGGTGGACTATAACACTGTTGTTATAGTAAATGATTTCCGAAAGGAAATGTTTTTTATATAGTATTGGGATTTATATATCTATCTAAATTTCGAATCCCTATACTAGTGATTTTGAGTCGTCGTAACGATGTTTTACGTAACATTCGTTTTGACTCAAATAGATGTTGTTAAAATAAATGATTTCCTTAAAGAATGAAATATATACTTAATATTGATTTAAGTATATCGAATATTTTTCAAGTGTGAAAATAAAATAGACTCGTGAAATTCTTATTATTAATAAGAATGGAAATGTTTTTCCAAAATGAAATGAAACGTTTGAGAATTTATCTTCTTAAAGATAAATCGAAAGTGAATACTTGGAATCGATTAAAAATCATGTATCAGTCGATATTTTGAAAATATAAATTCACTATGGAATTTATAAAAGAAAGGGAAGTTGTTTAAAAATAAATATTGATTTATTTTTGAAGTGTGGAAATTTTATATCTAGTAAAGATATTTTTGAAGATAAATAATTTGGAAAATTATTTGGAATCTGATGATGTTGCGCATCTTTATTGATAGTTAAATAACCGACTATCAATAATTACCTTGAATAGGTATTTGTTGTGAATTGGATGAATTTGAATGCCACACTTATTTTTGAATAAGCGCTCACTATTCGGGTTAGCCGGGAAAGGACCATGGGGTCGTATAACCCATTCCGAATATGTGATACGTCGTTATGAATTGCATTCGAAGACCAGTGTTGAAGACCGGATATTTTTGAAAATGGAAGGATTACCGTCGAGTTACTCTACATCGGCTGATCTCCGATTTAGAGGTTTTATCACCCTTAGTGACGGGAAATCCGGACGTGATTAGAAATTTATCCGGATATGCAAGGGCTTCGTGAGAAGTGCCTTCGGTTCTGTTCGATCCCGGAACAGACTTGTATGGATTGTGTGTCTGACCTTACAATTTAAGATATAAAGCTGATTTCTTTCAAATACATTTCTGTTGGTGGCGGAGAATTTATTCTCTTAGCTTAACACCCTTCTCTGAGACGTACGAGCTCAGAGGTTATGTAGTTGAAATTTATCAGCGATATATCCCAATTTGGTAACGTGGCATACTGAGTGTTGCTGTGAAATGATCAGTGTTTGATCATTTGCGATATGATCATTTGTTTGATCTTATATCTTTGTGATCATAGGTTGATCATTTTTGTTGGACCCGAAGCAGGGCTTTGTAGAAAGCGTAGCTTTGTGGACGAGACTTCGTCGAGCCTCACACCCCGGAAATGGTCGAAATAGGAAGGATGCAGCAAGGTTCTAGGGAGTAGCGCCCCTTAGTGTATGTCATTCCTTCTGGATAGAGGTGGTATCATGGTATGGAGCCCAGATACTTAACCTATGTGGTTGCTGCATTATTATCTATGTGGTTTGTTGGAAATCGGGGATCCTCGGGAAGATCGGTTACGATCGGGGGATGGCATACGCGTGTCAGTAGTTACCTATTTTTGCAGAGGTAACCCGGCCTTGTGTTGGCAGAGATCCGGTTAGGTTCTCGGGTCGTCTATTCCAGGGACGTACCCATCGTGGAAAAGGAAGTTCCTTAGCCTGACCATTTGTTGGAAATCCAAAGACACAATACGAGCCTTTACGATTTCAATTGTATAACCTGTCTCCTCAGGAGGCAGCTATAGCAGGCATAATATAATGGTACCTATGCTGGCTAAGATTTATATTCTACTTTCGAAATGATTTTCCACTATGCACTAATAATAATATCAAAAATGATTTGATTTTTGCGTAGTAAGCATCTTTGACTATCATAAGAAGAAATCTCCTCCAATTCTGCGTTTGCATTGTGTGTGTGGCGGGAGGTCTTATGGTAGTTTCATTTTCCAAAAGCATTGCGAATTTGTTTTATTTTCTTTGTGAAAAATAACTGTTTTACGATCTCACACCAGTCACCATGGCTGACTCGGAGTTTATTGTTCCCTTCTAAACTCTGGGTGCCCACCAATTTCCACACGGGCAGCCTAGAGTTATATTATCAGGATATTCTGGATATTCTGGAGCTTGGAGATAAGCTGGATGACGAGACGTAGTATTTGTATCTGATAGTATTTATTCCGCTGTGTATTCTGTATGAGGACAAGTTTATATAACTGTCCATTGTTGTATATTGACTCTGATGATTGATGTATGTATAAACTGATATAGTTCTTTGTTTTAAAAGACTAGTAATTATCTATTGTATATTGTTCCGCTGCGATATGTGAGATTCTGATATTGTTTTCTGTTCTGATGTTATTTTGTTGTTCTTCTATCTGTTCTTCTTCTTCCTTCTTTTTCTTCTACCTTCTTCTCTCTTTCTTCTGCTTTCTTCTTCTTCTACATTTTTCTTCTATTTAAAACCCTCACTATTGGAGTTTCCGGCACTCGATTTCTCGGCAGTCGATAAAGTGAGTATCGATGTCGAATTTTCGAAAGTCGAAAATTTCGGTACGTGACAGAGGTTTTATGTATATAACATATATATTCGAAACTGTTGTATCATGATGTTGATTTATAACTACTGATTTTTTTATATACTATTAGTTTATAAAGTATAGTATATAAATTATATATTTCCCTCCTCTCTGTTTTGTGTACTCGAGTCTGTTCATATAGATTATAGGTTAAGTTAGTCTATATAGTTTGTATAAGTATATATGTTATATAGGCTGTCTGTTGTGAATAGTATATATATAATATGTAGGCTCATAAATACATTGCTAGTGTAAATATATGTCTTGGCTTTGCTGTGAAGCAGTATAATGTACGTGTGTGTATATATATAACATGTTTATATCTCTAATTTTGGTCTTATGAATATGTATTTATTTAATAAAACACGCTTTGTTAACCTATATATATATGGTGTCATGCGCCTGTAACCGGTTCAGTACTTTCAAATATAAATTATATATGTCAAGTTTTCATATTTTGTATACTTATATTTTGGTTGTAATACATCTGACGTGTGACATATACAGGTTACTTAAGTGTATAATTTGTGTTCATCCTAGTACATGCATTTGAATTGGTTTATTTGTTTTGAAAATTTGCTTGTTTATAAATTTATATTTTAGACACTGCATTACATATGTGTTTTCAGATTTTGTATATGGGGTTTATAAAGTTTTAATCTACCATTAGTTTATGTGTACATTCCTTGTCAAAAGAAGTATCATATATTATATTTTAAAGTTGTTATATATAGGTTTTATATTTAGTACTGTAAGTTATATGAGATTTTGAAACAGTTTTGGCTTGGAATAATATAGGTGTGTCAGTTAACTTGTCTGTATATAAAGGTTATATTAGCATTTTTGTAAATATGTTTTATTTTAAAACAATGATTTTGGAAAATACATATATATTAAAATTTAATTTGCGTTGAATTTAGAATATAGTTTTGATACATAAATGGTTATATGTATAGTTATACCCACATATAGATATAAGTCCACTCATACCATTTATCTTTATCGATCCAGCTCTAACTCGACTTCGTCAATTCATTGCCGTCAGTTTTGAACGTCAAATTCGTGCCAATCCAAAATGTTGTAAAGTTCGTGCTTGGATTCGTGACTCGTTTCATTGTCAAATTTCTCTAGCCTCGAAAGGTGAGCACTCACTCACGATTAACGTTCTTTTATTTATTAAATTTGATTTCAATTGAAACGACAATTGAAATATGCTGCTGTTGATATTTACACTATTTTATATGCTATCACCTGTATCAGTTTACTTATGACATCTTACACCATTAACTGTTAATTATGAAATGATAATCTAATTTGGCTGATAATTGATTGATTGTTGATGTTTATATTGGACGTTAAATTGTTAATGTTAAAATGATAAATAGTATGAAATTGAACTTGATATAGGATAATAAATTTTTAAATTTGATTAACTGACATTTGTATAATATGACCCCTTTAACTGTTGAATTTATTGACACGTAGGATTGTTTAATTACATTTTGAACCACTGAATGCATGTTGTTAAATTGATGATGTATGAAATTGTAAATTGAATGACAAGTAAAAATCGTAATGTAATAATCTTTAATCTACATGAAATGATAGTGTAGATTCTAGAAATAATTATATTAATTCGTACAAATGACAATGCGAATTAATACGGTTATTTCGGGATTATTTGAATTGATTATTGGATTGTTATTGATTGTTATTATTGCTTGTTTATTTACTTTAACACCATCCCAGTTATCACACTGCAAGTTCCCTTTGCTATGTTTTGATTTTGAATTGAATTGGAATCGGGTTGAAATGATAAATACCCAAAATGAATTTTGACCTAGGATAGGAAATTAAATAAAACCCGATTGGTCAATAATTTGATTTAAAAATAAACGAAGATTTTATTTGAATAAACAATATGGTTTTGAAATGAAGTTGAAATTTGGATTTTTATGAAAGGAAAATATTAATATTTAATAATCTGAAATAAAACATTACATGATGAAAGAACGATGTTTAATTTGAGAAATGATTGAATTAAGTTTGAAATGATTTAATAATTAAGTTTGAAATTATAATTAAGTTTGAAATTATTAAAATTTGAAATGATTTAATAATTAAGTTTGAAATTATAATTAAGTTTGAAATTATTAAACTTTGAAATTATTTAATAATTAAGTTTTGAATTATTTAATAATTAAATAAGATTGAATTATTTAATGATTAAATTTAATTGAATTCTTTAATAAGTAAAATTGGACTTTTGAATAAGTGAATTTATTTCGTAAATAATTGAAATTGAGTTTCTTTATTAATTAAGTTTTGGAAAATTATTTAAGAAAGTAAATAAGTGAAATTGAATTTCTTTAACAAGAAATGAAATGTGATATTTTTGGAATTAATGTAAGACTTGTAATTGAAAGAATTGATTTGACGAATTTAGTTTAATTCAAATTGTAAGTTTTGAAATAAGGAAGTTGAATTTTAAATAATTGATTTAATGAATTGAAAATTTGATAGAAATTGTTTTGAATGATAAAGTAACTTAACGAATATTGAATGAAATCGGTAAATGAATTTAAATTGATTTGAATGTTAAATTAGACTAATTTAAATGATTTCGGAATGAAACTTATATACGAACTTGAATCAATATTGGAATCGTTTAAATAAAATTTGAAATTGTATTATAAGATTTTGAGGTGGTAATTTGGAAGTTTTGAAACGTAAAGTATGGAAACTGTTTTCGAAAGAGAAATGAAAGGTTGGTTTACGAATTGAAATTGAAATTGAATTTGATTTGGTTTTTGAAATATATTAAATGACCAATCGGTGTAATAATTATGAAAGTTATTAAAGAGACCGGGATCGGTAATGGATATACTCTCTATCTGAACCGAAACCACTTTAATAACTATACGCGGAGTGATGATCCAGAATGAAGTGGTTGGAATGATGTACGTGATGACTGAAGAAAGAGAACGATGATGGATAGCCTTGACACTTGTGTCAAATTGGAAATGACTAAAACAGGAGCTGTGCCGGGCCAATGGAGGATTAGCTACCTCAAGTGGACACACTTCTTCGAACTACTTATACTTGTTGTCGATTGGTGCACCCTTGATTTTGGGAGTGTTGTTTCACGGTGTTGCGGGCGCTGCGGCGTTGCGTTCTCACCAGTCCGGATCAGGCGAACGGTAGTATCACTACCTTGGGTATTGCCTCATGTGCCTTGTCATACTTGTATTCCATTTATACGCGACCACTACGATTTTGATTTGTACCTTTAGTATATGGATTGCCCTCTGGTGACTTCTGGTTTTGGGGAAACTACGGTCTTGTATATGCTTTTGGGAATAAAAATGTGTTAAGGGTGGAATGGGCCATGACTTAACGCTATTTTGATATCTTATTATTACTGATAGACATTATCTACTTATCGTACACTACTACATAGTAGATAGTTTAACGGATCCTTAAAGGATGGTTATTCCAAACATCCTTTGAGTTACTTGTATTTCAATTGCTATTTCACTTGAGTTGGATTTATTAATATAAGAATGTTAATCCTGACTCGAGTGTCTTGTGTTTTTGCTTTACGCTCGGGTCAGACTGAGCGTACCAGTATCCAAGACTCACCTTTGAAGTTGGAGCTTTGTTTGAAGATCCAGCCATCTATTCTGCTTTCAGTATTCGATGATTCCAGTGATGTATTCTGATTTGTATCTGATGCATCGTGTTACTCTTCCGTTGTATCTGGTTTGACTCTGATGTATCGTATTACTCTTCTGTTGTAAACTCTGATGTATTTTATATTCATATAGTAGCTTCATGAACTACTATCTCTTTTATTTCTGCTGCAAATTATTACTCTGTGTCTGTGTTCTGTGATTATTTTATTTACTGTATATGTTCAGTTTTGCCAATTTAAATTAACAACGCGGTATTTTGAGCAATTCAATTCCGACATGAGTGTCTACCTATACACTTATAATGGATGCGAATGGTCCAAAATGGCGGGTCATTACAGTTGGTATCAGAGCTTTGGTAGCTCTAGGCAAAACTTAACATATAGGGTAAATGTATTTACGGAATCACCCTCATTCGAGTTTCAGTCTCTTCCTTTGACTCAATCCCTTTGAATTTGGAACGTTCCCCTCGGTTCCGAAATTCATTCGTGTCCCTCACTATTCGTCTTCTTTCAATCCTAGAGCATCCCATAACTCCATTCTGAAAGTTATCTATAATAGATCGGCGGTCTCGCCAAACTTCGAATGATTTGTAAAGGGGTGAAACTCCTTTACAATAAGCATTGATTTACTGGAGATTTCTGTATCCTCGGTTTACGATGCTATCTATCTCTTGATATATCTGAATTCTATTTCTTGAGATCGAATGTCAATTTACCTCGAAATTCTACAACGATCTTATTCTTGAAGTTACGGATAATCCGGTTAAGATTGCCCGTGAATTAAATAAGCTTATCCAACCCGATTCTGTAAATTGAATCATCTTATCTTTTCTTTCGAACTTGTATTCAAATCAGAATTCTCTTTAACTTGAGTCCATCAAATTTGAAACCCTATCCTTATTTTGAAAATTCATTTCTGTATCGTCGAGCAAAGAAATGTATTTGTAAACTAATATATATATGAATGTTTTTATATTGTGTTATTTGAGTTGTTGATGTTGATTTGGGTTTTCGATCGATTCGTCTAATCAACGCTATCGATAGGATTTCCAAAACACTTGAGCAGAGCAAACTGACACAATATCGTTTTCAAATTTGATAAATAAAATAAAAGTTTTGTATGATTATATTATATATAAGTATAAACTTTTCGGAAATTAAATTGTTAATAAATTTGTTGTCAAAAATGATAATATTTGATTTTCATTTATTGTTTTGTAAACCATTGATTATTGCATAATATAAATAAATGAATTTATGAAACTTGGTTATAATTTGATTTGGGATTTGAAAGGAATTTAAATAAAGAATTTGAGAATTTAAATTTCCATTGATTTCAAACTTTGATTTGAAAGTTTTAAAATGTGTAGTATTCAAGATATTTTCAAATAGAAATCATTCCAAAGAAATTTTAGATGTTTTATCAGTGCCCAACTCTTTGTCGCTGGAAAATAATTTCAGTGATGGCGGCTGCATCATCGACATTCATTTTCGAGTTTCGAAGTGAAGAGATTATTCTGTAGCTTTGCTACGGTTTTGCTTTGAAAATATTTTGATTTAAATTTCTTCAGTATAATTTGATTTATATGTATATATATGGGTATCTTATTTAAAATTTAATTTGATTTGATATAAATATATTATATATATCTCTAAATTGTTTAAAGTAAATCGGAAATCTAATTCTTAAATTTTGTAAAAGGATGATTTTAATTATAAATAAAACCAAAATTTGGAATAAATATTTAAACTTGAATAATTGAATTGGGAAAATTTTGTTTATATATTGATCAACTGCATTCTAATACAACTTAACTAAATCATTCAGAAGTTGAATATGTAATTGGATAATATATAAGATAAATTAAATTTATAAATAAATTTGAGTGTTTATAATAAATGTTATACACTAAATTTTGATCATAAAGATGTTAATAGAGTTAGATAGGATAATAAGTAGAAATCAGTTAATAATGAAATAAATTTGTTTTGAAAGAATCAATAAATTTGTTTGAAAGATTTAATAAATTGAAATTTGATCAACATATGAAAATACCTTGAATTTAAAAGAAATTAATAGATGTCAATTAATTTAAATCGAAACTTTTATGTTTTAAATTAACTTATATGAGTAAAATATATGTGAGTAGATATATTAAGTAGAATAAATTTAACAGAAATTTGGAATAAAGAAGAATTTAAAATTTTTGAAGAAAATATGATTATAATAAAAGACTATTCAAATTTATGGTTTTAGAAATTGTAAATTGAAGAAAATGGAATAATAAGATAGTGAATTTAGAAATAGTTGAGATTGATTTTAGTGAAATCAAATGGATTAAATCAATTATTGAATATCAATTAATTTAAATTTGAATTTATATGGTTTAAATTAATTGTTATTTTGTATTTCAAATCTGTTTTTCTTTCTGGTTGTTTCTATTTTCCTACCTCGTTCCTTTTCGGGGACGAAAAGTTTTGAGTGGGGGAGAGTGTAACGACCCGTAAATTT
The DNA here is from genome assembly GCA_030737815.1 of Allium fistulosum. Lineage (NCBI taxonomy): Eukaryota > Viridiplantae > Streptophyta > Magnoliopsida > Asparagales > Amaryllidaceae > Allium > Allium fistulosum. Next base: position 1,378,167,770 of record CM060901.1, read on the forward strand.
CAACTGTTTTAATAACGTAATTAGTTGAAATTTTGTGAAATTTTAATCGATAAAATTTTGAAATAAAAATTTGATATTTGAAATGCGTCTAGTTAAACATAGTAACTGGAAAATTTTCGTCAGAAAATATGAAAGTTTATTTCGCACGTAAATTTACTTCAATTTAATCAGTTAAAAAGCGTTGAAAATAAAACGTTTTCGAAACCTAAATATTTTTACATAGAAAAATTCTAAACCATCTTCTGAGCAAGATGTCAGTTTGTCGTTTTTCCAAATTCGGACATCTTTGGCTCCGTCGATCTTATTTTTCAGTGTTTTTCTTGCATTTTCGCTGGTTGAAAATTTCGAATTTTATAACTCAATCGAATCACTGATATCTATATACCGTTTAACTATCTCGTCGCGCTGGTCACCATGGTGAATTCACTTCTGTGTTTCGGTGTTCGGTTCGCGACGAAGCCGCAAAACGGTTGACCGTATCGGTAACCGTTGAAACGTTTGAGCCTTTTGATCCCTTGTGGCCATTCATTTTCTACCCTCTAATCAAAGAGCCGTTGCCTTTAATTTGCTCCAGCTGTTTTGCATTTATATTTGCTATGTTTGCATTTGTTAATATTTCAACCGTTGGCTACTACTATTCCACCACTTCAATCTATATGTGGTTGGCTACTACTGTTCTTTTCTTTCCCTACCTATTGTTCGTTCTCTTCTGGGAAAAAAATTTGTTTACATTTCATCACCTGAAGCTTCATTTTTCCTCATGCTATTCTTGTTTGCCCGAAGTATCCTCATCTCCAGTCCAAAACTCAAGAGGGCAGACCCTACAATTCACCGACCTGACCCAAACCCGTATGCCACCACCACGTTGTTCCTTCCACACGAGAACAACAGTTGCTCCGTCCTCCTCCTCACCACGGCTATCTCCACCTTGCCACCAAACATCACCAACACCCACCACTTTCCAGATCCGCCCCATTAGCCAACCATCGCCACCAAACCCTACCCTTCCTCTTTGCGAGCCGCCTCCGAGCCATCCCCAGCAACCGAGGTCGTGACTTCTCTCCCCAATCTCTGCCTTTTGTTTCCTCCTCTGTCGCTAGTGTGTGTAAGCATATATACTCATGTTTTCAAAAAAAAAATTTAATTCTGCATATCTGTTATATCATCTTGTTTCACAGTATGCTCTAATATATATTAAGTATATATATTACATTTTAATATATTTAAGTATAAGATATTTTATGCTGTGGTAACTATATATATGTGTTGTTTGTATAATTTGGTTATAGTCTTCTGTTATATAACGATATTTTCATATATAGAAATTTGTTTGAGGTTTTATGTATATAACATATATATTCGAAACTGTTGTATCATGATGTTGATTTATAACTACTGATTTTTTTTATATACACTATTAGTTTATAAAGTATAGTATATAAATTATATATTTCCCTCCTCTCTGTTTTGTGTACTCGAGTCTGTTCATATAGATTATAGGTTAAGTTAGTCTATATAGTTTGTATAAGTATATATGTTATATAGGCTGTCTGTTGTGAATAGTATATATATAATATGTAGGCTCATAAATACATTGCTAGTGTAAATATATGTCTTGGCTTTGCTGTGAAGCAGTATAATGTACGTGTGTGTATATATATAACATGTTTATATCTCTAATTTTGGTCTTATGAATATGTATTTATTTAATAAAACACGCTTTGTTAACCTATATATATATGGTGTCATGCGCCTGTAACCGGTTCAGTACTTTCGAATATAAATTATATATGTCAAGTTTTCATATTTTGTATACTTATATTTTGGTTGTAATACATCTGACGTGTGACATATACAAGGTTACTTAAGTGTATATTTTGTGTTCATCCTAGTACATGCATTTGAATTGGTTTATTTGTTTTGAAAATTTGCTTGTTTATAAATTTATATTTTAGACACTGCATTACATATGTGTTTTAAGATTTTGTATATGGGGGTTATAAAGTTTTAATCTACTATTAGTTTATGTGTACATTCCTTGTCAAAAGAAGTATCATATATTATATTTTAAAGTTGTTATATATAGGTTTTATATTTAGTACTGTAAGTTATATGAGATTTTGAAACAGTTTTGGCTTGGAATAATATAGGTGTGTCAGTTAACTTGTCTGTATATAAAGGTTATATTAGCATTTTTGTAAATATGTTTTATTTTAAAACAATGATTTTGGAAAATACATATATATTAAAATTTAATTTGCGTTGAATTTAGAATATAGTTTTGATACATAAATGGTTATATGCATAGTTATACCCACATATAGATATAAGTCCACTCATACCATTTATCTTTATCGATCCAGCTCTAACTCGACTTCGTCAATTCATTGCCGTCAGTTTTGAACGTCAAATTCGTGCCAATCCAAAATGCTGTGAAGTTCGTGCTTGGATTCGTGACTCGTTTCATTGTCAAATTTCTCTAGCCTCGAAAGGTGAGCACTCACTCACGATTAACGTTCTTTTATTTATTAAATTTGATTTCAATTGAAACGACAATTGAAATATGCTGCTGTTGATATTTACACTGTTTTATATGCTATCACCTGTATCAGTTTACTTATGACATCTGTAACAACCCGGAATTGTGTGCAAATAAATTATTGTCTAATGACGATCAAATGGATGGTTAATTGCTGTTTGGAATTTATATCAAGTAAAATTCTTTAGTGATATTCGTTAAGTGTTGAGTGGGCTTTACATTTTAAATCGTGGCCCATAATTGTTGATGCCGTGATAATTATCTAAGGCCATTCACAATTCCTCTCTTGATTCCATTCATAACCCAAAAAATAAACAAACGAGAATAATAAATGGCGGCTTCGTTCCTCCTAGCGAATTAGGGCTTCAAGAATTCGAAGACGCTGCCGGCCGTAGCTTCACTTTCTTTCGTTGAGTGATCGAATCGTTCGCGGCTCCTTCTAATTAGTCGAGTTCGTCCTTGCGTCGACAAAGGTGAGTGATCTCCTCACTCACATCTAATTCAAACTATTTAGTGGCTATCTTGGCTTCGAAATTGCTGTTCGATTTTCGTGACTTGTTCATCTTTTAAATGCGAAACCCTTATTTTCGTCGTATATATTGATGACTTCGGTCTTGCTTTGAAATTGACTTCGGTCGTTTTAATTCTGCTGCGTGAATTTCTTGAATTGGAATTGATACGATGCTTTTGATTTTTGTTTATATCCATTAATTGAATTCGTTGCTTGAATTCATCTCAGCCACTTGAATTTCGTATAGATGTTGGGGATGATTATTGACTTGTTATAATCGTATATTTGTTTACTTGATTAACACAGTGTTGTTTAATTTCTTGACTATCACGACTTGTATAATTTGTTCATTGACTTGGCTACCCCGGTTTTGACAAGTTCGAACCTGCTATGTGCATTTCCTCTATTGATTTGTGATAGTCTGGAAAGTTTATACTCTGACTTGATCTATTGTTTGAATATGTCGCTAATTATTCGCACATATTATTTTGACTCTTGATTAGATACTGGTTTTGGGGTTCCTGAATTTTCTCGTACACTTTTGAAACTAACGCACAACTGCCTACAACCTGATACTGCTACTGTGCTTGAGCCTTTGCTTGTGTATCACTGCACCATGTATAAACCCTTTGAATCTTAACTAGCACCTGATTTTCTTGTATATATGTTTGTTGTTTGCCCTGTTGTTATGTCCGTGAGCGATTGCTCAAGTCTGGTTATTTTACATAGTTGTCATTCCTTCTTGTGTGGTTTTCACCTTGGTTCACTATGAACTTTTACCTTCAACCTTGTGTGTTATTGCCATATTGGATCGATTCAATTCTCTGAGTGTTGCAATCCGCATTTTTCCTTTTCCCTGATTTCTTGAGCACTGGTACTGAACTTGAAGTCTTGTTGCACTACTTCTGTCTCTGGGTTCACTGGCCTGGTACAGACTGGTGCACACTTGTTCCCCTTCTGAACTGATGCTGCCTTAGTCAGGTTATCCAGTGCTTGTTAATCTGAGTTGAGTTGTTTTGTTTGCCTTGCGCATGCTCTATGGAGTTGTAGCATGTATCCTTTACTACCCAGATTTTGTTGCAGCCATTTTACTGTATATATATACACTGAAGGCTGTACATTTGAGTCTTGTTCATGCCTTTTGGCCCTGTGCTTCGAGTATAGGAGCAGTTTCAGTTTGAATTAAAGCTGTCTTGACCCTTTGAACTTAGTTGACGTTCGTTTTGTGAGTCTTGGCTCATTGCAGTTTGATGTGAATTTCATCTTTCTGTTGCTTCATGTTGTACCAGTGCCATATGCATTTGGTCATTTGAGCCTTCGTGCTCTGTTGGTTCAGGTTGCATAAAATCCATTTTTCTGTGTCATCATGTTTGTACCACCGCTCTTGTGCTCTTGGTCATTCATTGTGCCCAGATCTTTTTGTGGCTTGCTTTACTTTGTATGCGAGTCTGATGTTTCTGGAGCCTGTTACTGTCTTGTTTCACCGTTATACCTCTAATTCATTTTGCTAGGTGCAGCTTGTTATGTACCATCACTTGTGTACATATTTCATATCCACTTGGTTAAAGTTTTATACTGCTGCACTGCCTTTGTCCTCGAATCTAATACATTGCATTGATGCTTTGTATTCATTTGCATTTGGTCACTGTGCTTCGCTGGTGACATTATTTTCTAGTGAGGCTGATCTGCGTTTTTTTCTGTTGAGTGTTGTGGTGCCGTATCCTTGGTGCTCTCACCTGCAGTTTGCTATCGCACTGTACTTTGCTTTGTGGCATATCGAACTTGTTTCACTTGCATTATTTTAGTGGCATGGCAGTACACGCGTGCGTGTACTGCAGCCCTAGCAGGATTGATAGATTTAGTTAATATTTCGATTGTTAAATCGTTTCGTGGGTTCAATGCAACACTTTGAAGTTGTATTTGAAATGGTTCATTTTGATTTGAGTTGTATCCATTGGCTTTTGGACTCATTGATCCTCTGAGTATTTCATAGACTGTATTGGCGAGGTAGTACACGTTAGCGTGTACTGCAGCCAATCAGCATTGTTGTTTTTAAATTGACATTTCAATTGTTTAAATTGATTTGGATTGCTGATTGTTGTTTAACACTATTTAGTGTTATATCTGCCGTTATCTGATTCTTTTATCGAGGAGTCGGATATACGAGATTTCTGTGATTGTCGTCTATTTAAATTATTACTGTCTATATGCACTAATAAACTGGTTTGAATTAGACTGACCTGGGTATTATTTTCTTTTGAATGTAATACTCGGGTCAGACCCGAGTTATTTCAGGTTGTAGATTTCTTTCTTTGAGTTGCTGTTCGGGATTTGAAGACTTTTCACATCTTCTGAAGTTGTCATTGTCCTTTTGTAGTAGTCGTGTCATTGTATAGAACGATATGTATTCATGTATATTAGTTGATAATGTACTTGTATATATAACTTCTAGAGTCGACAGTTGTAGTTGTATCATATGTATCGTGTCAACTATATTGTAACTGACATCGGTTATATATATATATGAGATTTTTGTTAATCTGTGTTCCGCATTTATATTATCTGTGTTATTGTTATATCTAATGTCCTAAACTATTATGAACTATCGTGGTTTGTTTTATACTGATAATTGGGTGTGTCGATGGGAGTAAATAAATAATAGATGAAAAATAAAAAGTATATACCACTCCTATCGAGATAACCAATATTAGTGTAAGGCCAACTACGGATGGTCGCTCCTATCCAGCCTTATTCTTCGTAATAATAGACAGTATTTCTTTTAATACTCTTTGTTATTATGAGCATAGAGGTGGGGCATTACAACATCTTACACCATTAACTGTTAATTATGAAATGATAATCTAATTTGGCTGATAATTGATTGATTGTTGATGTTTATATTGGATGTTAAATTGTTAATGTTAAAATGATAAATAGTATGAAATTGAACTTGATATAGGATAATAAATTTTTAAATTTGATTAACTGACATTTGTATAATATGACCCCTTTAACTGTTGAATTTATTGACACGTAGGATTGTTTAATTACATTTTGAACCACTGAATGCATGTTGTTAAATTGATGATGTATGAAATTGTAAATTGAATGACAAGTAAAAATCGTAATGTAATAATCTTTAATCTACATGAAATGATAGTGTAGATTCTAGAAATAATTATATTAATTCGTACAAATGACAATGCGAATTAATACGGTTATTTCGAGATTATTTGAATTGATTATTGGATTGTTATTGATTGTTGTTATTGCTTGTTTATTTACTTTGACACCATCCCAGTTATCACACTGCAAGTTCCCTTTGCTATGTTTTGATTTTGAATTGAATTGGAATCGGGTTGAAATGATAAATACCCAAAATGAATTTTGACCTAGGATAGGAAATTAAATAAAACCCGATTGGTCAATAATTTGATTTAAAAATAAACGAAAATTTTATTTGAATAAACAATATGGTTTTGAAATGAAGTTGAAATTTGGATTTTTATGAAAGGAAAATATTAATATTTAATAATCTGAAACAAAACATTACATGATGAAAGAACGATGTTTAATTTGAGAAATGATTGAATTAAGTTTGAAATGATTTAATAATTAAGTTTGAAATTATAATTAAGTTTGAAATTATTAAAATTTGAAATGATTTAATAATTAAGTTTGAAATTATAATTAAGTTTGAAATTATTAAACTTTGAAATTATTTAATAATTAAGTTTTGAATTATTTAATAATTAAATAAGATTGAATTATTTAATGATTAAATTTAATTGAATTCTTTAATAAGTAAAATTGGACTTTTGAATAAGTGAATTTATTTCGTAAATAATTGAAATTGAGTTTCTTTATTAATTAAGTTTTGGAAAATTATTTAAGAAAGTAAATAAGTGAAATTGAATTTCTTTAACAAGAAATGAAATGTGATATTTTTGGAATTAATGTAAGACTTGTAATTGAAAGAATTGATTTGACGAATTTAGTTTAATTCAAATTGTAAGTTTTGAAATAAGGAAGTTGAATTTTAAATAATTGATTTAATGAATTGAAAATTTGATAGAAATTGTTTTGAATGATAAAGTAACTTAACGAATATTGAATGAAATCGGTAAATGAATTTAAATTGATTTGAATGTTAAATTAGACTAATTTAAATGATTTCGGAATGAAACTTATATACGAACTTGAATCAATATTGGAATCGTTTAAATAAAATTTGAAATTGTATTATAAGATTTTGAGGTGGTAATTTGGAAGTTTTGAAACGTAAAGTATGGAAACTGTTTTCGAAAGAGAAATGAAAGGTTGGTTTACGAATTGAAATTGAAATTGAATTTGATTTGGTTTTTGAAATATATTAAATGACCAATCGGTGTAATAATTACGAAAGTTATTAAAGAGACCGGGATCGGTAATGGATATACTCTCTATCTGAACCGAAACCACTTTAATAACTATACGCGGAGTGATGATCCAGAATGAAGTGGTTGGAATGATGTACGTGATGACTGAAGAAAGAGAACGGTGATGGATAGCCTTGACACTTGTGTCAAATTGGAAATGACTAAAACAGGAGCTGTGCCGGGCCAATGGAGGATTAGCTACCTCAAGTGGACACACTTCTTCGAACTACTTATACTTGTTGTCGATTGGTGCACCCTTGATTTTGGGAGTGTTGTTTCACGGTGTTGCGGGCGCTGCGGCGTTGCGTTCTCACCAGTCCGGATCAGGCGAACGGTAGTATCACTACCTTGGGTATTGCCTCATGTGCCTTGTCATACTTGTATTCCATTTATACGCGACCACTACGATTTTGATTTGTACCTTTAGTATATGGATTGCCCTCTGGTGACTTCCGGTTTTGGGGAAACTACGGTCTTGTATATGCTTTTGGGAATAAAAATGTGTTAAGGGTGGAATGGGCCATGACTTAACGCTATTTTGATATCTTATTATTACTGATAGACATTATCTACTTATCGTACACTACTACATAGTAGATAGTTTAACGGATCCTTAAAGGATGGTTATTCCAAACATCCTTTGAGTTACTTGTATTTCAATTGCTATTTCACTTGAGTTGGATTTATTAATATAAGAATGTTAATCCTGACTCGAGTGTCTTATGTTTTTGCTTTACGCTCGGGTCAGACTGAGCGTACCAGTATCCAAGACTCACCTTTGAAGTTGGAGCTTTGCTTGAAGATCCAGCCATCTATTCTGCTTTCAGTATTCGATGATTCCAGTGATGTATTCTGATTTGTATCTGATGCATCGTGTTACTCTTCCGTTGTATCTGGTTTGACTCTGATGTATCGTATTACTCTTCTGTTGTAAACTCTGATGTATTTTATATTCATATAGTAGCTTCATGAACTACTATCTCTTTTATTTCCGCTGCAAATTATTACTCTGTGTCTGTGTTCTGTGATTATTTTATTTACTGTATATGTTCAGTTTTTCCAATTTAAATTAACAACGCGGTATTTTGAGCAATTCAATTCCGGCATGAGTGTCTACCTATACACTTATAATGGATGCGAATGGTCCAAAATGGCGGGTCGTTACACAGTTCATGACAGACATGTTACTTTCACCAAAAGCTTGAGGCATAACAATGAAAAACTCGTTTATTCGCATTTACAGTTAGAAAATTATTCTAGTTCCAGCATCCAAAGTAACCTGCATCCTATGTGAATAATAGCTTACTATTTTCTTTCTTTCCCAGTAACAGTGTAACTTAACAAGTTTAGTGCTAAATAATAACTTCAGTTTACAAGAAGTGACAATAACTAAATTTGAAGTGAATAAACTTATTAAAAAGAATGTAAAAATATTGCTCCTGCGTCTTAAATACATGTCATGATCAATTAGTTGTTAGTGAAGCCCAGTGTAGTCTGCTGCTGCACATCTATACTAAATTAACAACTTTCAAATGGGGAAAAAGATCATAAACTGGTTTCAATGATGTTTCAGCATAATATCAGTGTAAAAATAGTCGAAATGACTCTAATGTAAACAATGTACACATATTACATAACATTTGAAAGTTAAGATAATAATTCACAATATTTTATCTACTGGCTATTTGCACATGCTATAACATACCATTAACAACATTTACTTAAATAAATGTGTTAAATGTCATAGGCTAGTTAGCATAGCAGAAGGTTTATGATGAAAAATGTAAAATGTCATAGGCTAGTTAGCATCAAACTAATTATACGTAGCCATATACTTGAGAAGATAATTTATGGTTCAATATTAGATGAAGGAGAAATTTATCATCAAATTAGCTTTTGAATGCTGCCAAATATCGAGCAATAGATGGATGATTACAAATCTGCTGCCAAATAAAATTTCTAAAAACCATTAAAACTGCAACTTTATGATTATGCCAAACAGTGTGACTAAATTTAAATAAGTGATTCTATGGAAAAATAAACAAATTTTGTTGTACTTTTATCAATGCGTCTATTTTTCTTATTGTCATACTTAAAATAAATATAAATAAATTATTATTAAAAGGGTCTTATTCGTTGCCGGAAACAAATACTCCAACTTCCATTTGTAATAGTCAAATTAGCGTTTTACTGTGAATTTATGGTACATGGACGGATATGAATATTTAGTCACATTTTAATACCTATATGCCTAAACTTTCCAACTATTTGAATCAAGGCATATGCAGAATACAATTTATGTGTGCCTAACCCAAATTCAGTGGAACCAAATGCCACACTCCATTTCTTTTTTTCAGCAACTTTTCTTTAGTAGACACGGTCAACTGTGTTCGATTTAATCTATATCGTGCTATTAAATTAATCATATGATACAAAAATAGGTTGTTGAGATGAATTTGGGAAAAAGAAAAAAGGAAAGAAAGGGAGAAGAAGATACAGCATAATTAAATACACGTAACCTTTTTATCTGTTAAATCAATTGCGTGAGCTTGATCTGATGTGTATTGAACATTGACAATGTAATCAATCTTTTAAGTTTAGTGCATGCTGCGGCTACTTAGTACATAATGTATCCAAACATAACTCTTATATATTCTTTAACTGGGGTGGAAAAATATCCAAACATGATCAACCAATTCGTGACATCAATTTATTTTATTGCTTTCTCATAACAGTTGCAACTACTGACCTACCTCCATTTAATTTCTTTCACTTGCAAAATATCAATTTTAAAAATACTTCATTTAGTAGCTTTTGCAACCATACGCATTAACTCCTTTGACACGAAAACTTGTTAAAGGGGTGAAAATGGTTTTTTTGGAAGCTTTGACAAATGTTATTTTCGCGTTTTTATGCATTTTTTAGCATTTTCATACTTGCAAGCAGATGTCTTGTGCCTAATATTTTTACAATATATACACATATCAGATTCCGTTGTAATTGAAGTTGATGTGCAGTGTGATGGTGACTGAGTTGTATTGGGAGGAGGAGCAAGTTGAAGAAGTGAGGTTGGTGATTAGTATGGAGTGTGAAACCATGATCATTTGAGATGACATATGTTTCTTTTGTTGCATTACTAAGGTACAAAAAATAAAATGTATTATAATTTGATTGAATATCACAATGACTACAACTGCTTTGATTTGGTTATTTGGTTTGTTTGATATATTGGTTCGTTAGACAATAATAATGTAATGTTTGAATTGCTTATAGTGTATTGTAATTTATATTCTATTATTTATATATATCTGTTTCTTGCTATACTTACAAAATTTATGTAGAAATTAATTTTTTTTGCTACACCAAATTGTTTTCAAAAAAATTTCCATTACAACGGTGCTATTTTATAGCATCGGAGTAATGTCTATGCATTACCCCTCTCCTGATACTTGGCTTGGGCCATTAACACTAATTTTATCCACTTATACAACAATATCAAAACCATATATACAATATTAGCACCAAGCTGTAAATTATGCAAGGATAAAAAAATCCAATCATATTGAACCTCTACCAAGTTACATGGTTAATCTACGACTTTATTGAAGAAGCCACTTGGTTTAGTTATAATGAATACACCAACGAATTTTTACTTCAAGGACGACTGGGACAGTTCATTTGATTGTAAATTCATCTTTTCAAGATATTAAACACTTAAAGAAAGATCAATCATTGCAAGAAGAACTAATTTTTACTGCACAAATATTATTAGGAGTCGCACATCTATTCCCATTAAGTTCGTACTTTAACATCCATGTTCATCTAAAATAAAATCATTGAACTCTCATATGAAACCATTTCTGTCTACAAATAACATCTCCGTCATTCAATAAGATAAAATTAGTCTACAATATATCTCCGACGTTCAATAAGATAGAATTAGACTATGATATAATGCTGAAATTTGCTGTTTTTATACATGTGCAGTAATATGTGGAACAGTTTTTATTCATTTAGTTTACTCTCGAAACTTTAATTTTAATCAAAGCTCCTAGTTTCAGTAAGGCTACAAGCCCCAAGTTGAATTTGATTATTCCCCAAAACACAAACATAACACATGAATCACATCATTCAGCCCCAAGTTTATGCCTCTTAAGCAGCAACATAAAGCTAACAAATGAAGCAGACCCACTATTTAGAGCTGGACTTACTCAAGTATATCAGCAATAACATTATAAATTATAGTTGCTCAACATTACAATGGAGTAAAAATAACTTTAAAACCAAGGCATTAAAGTTTTGTAACCGAACCTGAACTAGGGTAAGAAAAAACTTACCGAGTTTACCTACTATGTAGAAGCTCTCCTCAACTGGGCTAGCGAATTGAAGAAAGGAAACACTTAATTGTATTCGGCTGAACTTGCAATCAGAATATTCGACTCAGCTTAATCGAACCTGCAATTCATTCACTAGGTTAAAATATGAACTAAGAACCTAGAAAAAAATTATTAGCTCGTAATCCAAATCCACAAACTGATGTGAAAATTGATATTTACTGTATGTTCGTTTATTGAATGTAGTTGGTTGTTGACAAATTAGCGATGGCAACTATTGCTATTATTCATAGACGAAGAAAGGGTGAGAAATATCAGATGCATATTTGCTTTTGGCAGGCGAGAAATATGTAAAACCATCCAAACTCAATGTAGGTATATCTACACTCGATACATACATTATAAACATGTTTGTCTACACGTTAGAATTAATGTAGTTAAGAGTTCTAACATAAAGTTATCAAATTCACAAAAAACCTCACATATGTATTGCATCAAGACTTTGAAATCACTGAAATTCATCTAATATAAGCTTAAATGTTCATATATGACCATCTCGCATGAGTCTGCTTTTCCTAAGGAGTGATGGAATATCTCAATCATGTTTTATATCACCATTTATTTTATCACATATATCCCAATTGTGAACATATGTCTAAAGCTAATTACAACCGTATATTTTGTTAGTCTACTGCTTCAACAATTACCTCAGTATATTCTAGAAATTGTCATTTTTTGTTTTAAACCCTAGATTAAACAAAAAAAATTACAGCAGTGCATCACAAACAACTGAAACTATTGGAAAATAGGATTTACCTCATACAGAGGTCTGTCCCTTTGCGCCGTACCATCTTCTACTCTCTTGCCTCTCATCTTCTTCGATTTATCTAACTTCAAACATTTACCATTTAAAAGACGGTCTTCAACGCAAAAAAAGATGGACCTGAAGTTAGGAAAAGAGAAAAACCTATTCTTCAGAAATGAAACTAACTAGTTTCACGGAGGTGAAACTAAAATGGCAGAGGTTGAAACTGGAAGGGAGTTGGAGAATCAATTTGGGGAGACGTGAATTTGAAGGAGAGATGGAGGATTTGTTTGGGGATACGTCGATGGAGGACACGAACTGGAAGAGTCTCGTCAGATCTGAAGTTGAAGCAGAAACGCGAAGTTGAAGCAAGAGAATTGAGTGAAGAAAGATGGAAGCGAGAAAATGATGAAGTCGACTGAAATAAAAAAAAGGGAGGGAGAGTTTGCATTTTGGGGAAAATTTTCCCACGAAAAGAGGCACGGAATTTAATACGGCTACAAGCCGTATCAAATATTAATACGGCTTAAAGCCGTATTAAACAAGTTAGATACGGCTATAAGCCGTATTAATATTTGATACGGCTTGTAGCCGTATCAAATGCGCCGCCTACGGCAGCGCCAAAATCCTCTCTATGGTGTAGTGTCCATTCTATTGAGTTTGGACTGTTGTCTTGTTTTATCCATTCTATCCAATTTGGATTTTTATTCAGACTATTTCCATTCTTTCAAGTCTGAATGTTATACTAATTGTACCCATCATCTATGTTTGTCTTGTTCCCTATTGTTCATTTCCATTTTTGTTATGTTTGGTTGTTGTTTATGTGGGAGAAAACCCGATTTGTGTTAGCGGTGGGGTCCCATACATTTTTGTTTAAATACACTCTATTTGTTTCATCTACCTAAACTGCTCTTATTTAAATTGCTTCTATTTATATAGCTTTCCTCTCAATTTACTGTCTTCTTATTGAACCATTATAGTGTGTTTGCCTACTGCTTTATTTTTAAGTCCTAATTTTCTTTTCTGTACTATTTAACCCATTTAAAATTTGCACCACTTCTTATTGTCCAACCCTAAAAATAATTCTACAACTTAAAATTTTTCATCTAGAAAAATCAATGAGCTATATACGCTCTACTATTTTTTCAAAAGAATTAAATTTTTATTTAAAACCCCATTTTCTAAAATTTCCAATTTAACTAATTTTAATTTTTTCTAAAACCTATTATTTAAATATAACAGAGATATTTTATTTATATTTTTTCTAAAATTTAATATTTACTCACTTTTCAAAATAGGGTTTCTCTACTTTCAAGTAAATCCTTTGAAAATCACTTCAAATACTATTTCATTTTCAAACTTTAAATAATTCGCTTGAAAATCATTCTAGATATATTATTTATATATTTTCTCAAATCTTTTTATATTAAATTCTTTTATGTAGGGTCAGACTTAGAGTGATTTTACTTGTCCCTTCTTTTGGACTCTTCTTCTTTTTTACTTACTGACTTATCTTTTCCCACAATATTAAAAATCAAACTATCACACCTTGGAATGATTACTGCACACATTCTTTCAGGAACTTATTTCTTCTAGATATCTACAACATATAGTCTCTTACTTTCCCCTTATCTAGATCTAATATACATCATCTATCAACAATCCTACGGGATCTACAATCATTGGGCTATCCAGGCCTAATTAGGGAGTCATGTACTATCCAGCTTCACAGACCTTCCATATGCTGCACTCATGCTCTTCCTAAGTCAATGGCTCTCCATTCAACCTATTTCCCATGGGATAATCAGGGTAGGCGTATTTCTTCACCTTCATCCATTGTTTCGACTCATAGTTAACTTATCCATCTTTTTAGAGTATGGTTGCAACTATTCCACAGTTGAAATTTATAAGATTTGGCGTATAATATATTTATAATTATAGGAAAAATATAAGTACACTCACTCAATGTTTCTTAATTCTTAAGGTTGACTATCCTAAGCTCTGATACCAAATGTGACCACCCACATCCCAATGGGCCCGAATTTTCCCTAAATCGAAATCCCAAGTCCACTAAAGTACAGATCATTGGTTTGGTATCATGCAAATAAATGAATGCAGATCAGAACATTATCGATATAAACTCACAACGGAATAGTAAAGCATAATGAAACATATTGTTACTGACCAAGGTTGACACTTCTGAGATCAAGTGCCCTTGTCAGTATTGAGCATGCATAAGGAATCTGTCCTTCTACCATTCCCGCCTTAGACCAGTACTGATCCCTCTAAAACTATCCTATGGGTTGCAATGAGGAAGGGGTCAAAACAACGTTCTGGTGACTGGTAAATCACACACTTTATACATAACACTAGTTTATGCCAATTGCCTTCCATCACATGTTATGTCTTTTATTTTACTTAGTTGTCTTAACTCTACGAACACATACGATACGCCCTATTTACCCGAATTAGACCATAAATACATACGCATGTGTGTATAAGTACCATAGTCCCACTTTGGACCAAGATACTATCCCTGCTAGTATCCGTAACCAAGCACCTCATCAGGATCCATCATCAACGCAGTATCACGTCCTCATCGTTATGCATACTAAGGAACTCCCGTAGTGCTTAATAACGGCATCACAATAGTTAGCCGTATTCTATCCATTTTGAAAAAGACCTCCATAGAGGGTTATCCAGCCTTGCCCGCAACAAATAATCTAGCAAACAACTATGGAGGTGCATGACCTAAACATGATCTACACTAGTAAGAGATGTAGCTGTTTAGGCGTAACCCCTGTCTTTCTACTGACCACTCAGGACCTATGATGTTCTCGGCCTATATACTACTCCTACTCCCTAATATGGTACCAATCACACACTAACATAGAGCCGAGCCTTACTTACCGAACCATTTAGATTTCCTAACGCAATCAGGGTAATACCTACTTGTAATGATCTACCTTTCGTACACCTAAAGATGACACTTAATACATTCTCGATATTCATGTGCCGATCATTTAAGTATCCAAAAGATAGGTCATTAGGGGTGAAAGAAAGAACAGAATCTCATGAAACATGATGAGTAATATATAATATAAACGAGTCTTTACAAAAAGAAATTATCTTTATTATACACATCAGCAGAGTACATTCACCTACTATCATCCTGGACAGTTATAACAGCCTATCCTTACAATTGCTGATAGATATAGACAAAAACAAAACAAATGGAAAGCGTGAAAGAATATAAGGTACGTGAATACGTCTTGGAGAATCCAACTCATCACCTGAAAACTCCAAAGGATCCAGCTAAATCTAGAAAATATGCTCGGGCTGACCCAAGCATTTTAAGAAACATAACGCCCGGATCATTCTGGTAAAACCAACGTAAGAAACTCAAATTACAAGGAATTAATTTATTATAAATTGTAATTAAAATCAAAGGTATCTCTTAAGACCATGCCGCACATAAACACGGATGGGTTTTTACCTTACGATAACCAAAACACTTTTATATAAAATTTAGTGATATTATAATAATGTCTAAGGGTTGAAAGTAAATATATAAAATAGCTGAAATGCTTGCATCTCACATTCCAACATAGTTGGGCATAATCAAAATCGTAATGGCTCGTATTAGAGATTGGATTACATACTATGATAAGGTACTGGGGTACCGCCTATCACAGTGCATCTCTAGATAAAACACACCAAGAGCCTCACATGGACTCACTATGAGTCAAGACTGGCCTTACCCCTTACTGGATAACGCCGAATATGTCACAACCTTGGTTGGAATCAACAACCTAAATAGGCCCCGAGCATACATGATCTATAATATCTATCTAGATTGGATGATGACCATACCGTAATGGTAGCTAACCACATAGCCTTGAAGCATATCCCCTTATTTTAGTCATTCCCGGGTTGATAAGGCTTGAGGCTACAATTACCTTTTATATATCAAACCATCCTAGAATGCTAACACTGCCCTCCAAGTAGAAATGCAGCGCCAGCATTCATCCATACAAGTTCGTTCTGGATCTGAACGAAACCGAAGGCACTACCTGTACTACATCTATTTTGGAATCACCCTCAGGATTAGTAGCAAGTAGCCCTTGCACTTCAAAAGATTCATCTTCAATCATCTTTAGTTCGAAATAGTTTAGTTGAATCGAAGTGGTTTTCGAATAATTTATACTTATCTGATCCCGGTCTCTTCGAAACAACTCTCGATAGTTCCGGTGAACTCAACCTTGGTTCTTTTGGAAATAATAAGACAATACATAGCAGCAGGGATCACCCCATAACCGATTAAGTGGATGGATCTCCCTATCATTTAACCTAGGTGAACAAAACGAGATTTATATGCACAATACAACATCATCAGATATGACTATGCCATATAACTCACATGTTTCTCCTAGATATTTCCGGAGTTATATTTTGGTCCAGATTTGATAGTCGGTTATTTAACTATCAAATAAACAAACAACAACAAATTCAGAGATTTAATTACCCATAGCAATAACTAAGCTTCAAACTAAATCTTTCATTTATTAAAAATCTTTTCAAAAGTATTTATCAAAAACATTCATATACTTATCTCACTGACATAAGTATATTCACAAAGCATTTGTGAAAGATTTCTCATTTTTAAATCATATCAAAGGATCAAAACAAAATGTTATTTAAATTAGAGATAAAGATAACCTCAAATAATATTCCTTCGGTGTTAAGTATGGAATGAATATCCATACCACCAGAATTAAGAAGGTCAGTTAAAGGAAATCCAATCTCAAATCCTTTTATAAATTTCCTTCTATAAATCCTCTTAATAAATCTCTTTTATTTATGAAGCTTCTTTGCTTAAATTCTAAACCCATTTACGAACCTCTTTATAAATCACTAAGTTAAATTTACAAAAATCTTTTATAAATATCAAAAAAAAAATTCCTTATAAATCTCTAAAATTATTTATAAAATTCATTTACAAATATCCAAAATCATTTATAAAAGATTCTTATAAATATTTCTTATTTAAAACAAAACTCCTTCAGTAAAATCATTTAATAAAGTCCTTTTGATAAACAAAACGATTATTTAAAACATCTTTGCTAAAAGCATTGCTTAATTTGAAACCATTATTAAAAGTATGATTGACCTTAAAAATCAGAAAGAAGTTTAGTGACTACAATGGTTCTCTTTTAATTAAGTTTACTATTCAAGTTATAACATGGGTATTTACATAACAAGCAGATATGTATAAGGGAATCAGCCAACACAAACAAATCAACATATAGGTAAGATGTCCAAGTTACTATAACAGCAGATGTGGATTTGTTCTACTAAACACATGTTTAAGTTAATATAATAGCATAATGGTTTTTTTATTCTGCTTAAATAGATGTCAACATAATCTACTTGAGAATTTATGGTAGAACCGTGATTTATACTACCAAACAAATGTCTAGTATAACTTAATTAGCAGAATGATGTTTTATTCTGCTAAACAGATTTCATTGAGTTTTATATTCAATTGGGATTACTTAAGGGTAATTGACAAAGAAATCCCTTGGATTAAAAATATTCTTTTAAAAGAAAGTTACTTTAAAACAAAACCGATCTTTGGAATTAAAGTAGTTTAAAACTTTAAAACTTTTATATAAAAATTAAAATTGCAATTAAACTCTTCACTTAATAATAATTAAACTTTTAATTAATAATTAACTATTAAATAAATAATTAAATAATAATTATCCTTCTAAAAATAAATAATTAAACCATAATTAATCTTTAATTAATTATTAAAATATACTTTAAACCCTTAATTATTAATTAATCTCAATTAATTAATTAAATTTTCCTTAAGTAAAACTTAAATAAATAAATGAAATATTTATTTAAAATAATTAAATCAAAATAAGTTTTAGTTACATCTTAACTTAAATTTAACTTGATTAGTAATTAATCAATAATTAAACCCTTCTCAAATAAATAAATTAATCTTAATTAAATAATGATTAATCTCTAAATAATTAATTAAATAATAATTAACTCTTTATTAATTAATAAATTATAATTAACTTACTTAAAAATAATTATGTATTAATTATCCTAACTTAATTAATGATTAAGTACTAATTACCTTACTTAATTTATTAATTAAATAATCATTAAATAAATAAATAAATTATTATATAATAACTATTTTAAAATATTTAAAATATGCTCGAAATTTTTTTTCAAAAAATAATAATTTATGTTAAACGTTTTAAATTCTAAAAGAGTTTGTTTTTCACGAACTACATTTGTAGCGACTATCGCTATACGACCTGAACTTTTAAAAATTCATTTTATACTCTAAATCAGTTTTCAAACTCTTTCTTTTATATTTAAACTACTTTATAAATTTTGAATAAAGTTTTAGAAAACAAAGGTAAGGTTTTTAAAACTTCTATAAAACATTTCTGAAAGTAAAGTTACAAAACAAGTTTAAACCAATGGATCTCGATGTCGT
Source organism: Allium fistulosum (assembly GCA_030737815.1). Lineage (NCBI taxonomy): Eukaryota > Viridiplantae > Streptophyta > Magnoliopsida > Asparagales > Amaryllidaceae > Allium > Allium fistulosum. The sequence continues at coordinate 1,378,186,903 of CM060901.1, forward strand.
TTTAACAAGTCAAAATGCTAACTTTCTTAGCACATACATCACATACATAAGCTCATATATCCAAACACATGCAACAACATTCAAAATTGTCTAAATCAAACATCCAACATACTTAACAACCAAATAACAATATTTATTATCAAAGTAAGTATCATATTTAAAGTTAGAACTTTTAAATGAATTCGTGAGTTATACTCACCCAAAAGCTACCAAAATGACTCGAACTTCTCTAACTTTTGAACCGAGCCTAAATCCTTGCTTTGACTTTGGTAAGAACAAGTTTTGGTGGCCTTGTGGTGGATTTATGATTTGGTCAAAGTATGGTGCACACGGTCCAAAGCTGGTGGAGCTCGGCATTGAAAGGTGGAGAGGGTTCAGATTATCATCGAATTCATAAAAAATCCAACCCGAAAATCGGTATTCTTTTAACTAATTTTTGGATAAGTAACTCACGAATTTGGGAAAGTTATCAAATGATAAGTTCATGGAAATTATTTTCTCTTCAATTTTAAAAAAAGAATCAATCAATTTGGATCAATTTTGAGAGAGATATGGTCAAAATAAGAAGAGATATTTTCGGACTTGAAAATCTGGGTCCAAAAATGCTCTTCAAAAAAATGAGATTTGGATATGGTTAATCTCAAAATTTGAAAAAGTGACACCACTAAAAGTTGTAGACACTGAAATTATACACGGTTTGAAAAAATAAAACAACCATTTGGTTAAGAAATAAGAAAGATATGACAGAAGGAAGAGAAGGTGTGACGATCCACTTTTTTGGACGGTTTAAATCGACAATAAACCACACACGTCTAACTCAAACCATTCAAATGGATAGATTGTCAATGTGGTTTAATAAGAAAATATAGGAAAAGAAGGAAAACAAAACACAGAATCTCACAGCGGAATGACAAAATATAATAATCAAATAAATAGCTCATGAAGCTGTTTTACAATATACATTTGATTACATAATATTTTACAATATAATCAGAGTACAAACAACAACATACAAATAATGATGTAGTAGAATAATACTAATAATATAATATACTAAACTCTGTCTTCGTCCTCTAGAAATAATGTCTTCAAACACCGAAATGCTCAGATTGACCCGAGTGTAATGAAAAGACAAAACACTCGAGTCAGAACTAAAAGTTCTTATGTAAGTTAAATCAATAACAAGTAAATATGAGTGTGATAGCTTTAGAGTTGTTTACGGAATTTTCCACCTTCTATCAAGTGTACAACGTAAGTGCAATAACTTAAGAGATGTTATAGGATTTTCCATCTCCTAAGGATTCGTTAAACTATCTATATGTAGTACGACACGCTATATATGTAGTGTCTAATCAATAAAATAAATATTTTTCTTAGCATTAAGGCTTTACATTAATCCCCCTTAACACATTTTTAAGCAGGTAGTCTATGCAGGTCATGTAACATAACCAGTAATGTCGGTAGCCAGTGAGTCTCCTATAGGTACCATACTAAAACAAAATCGTAGTGGGCGCGTATAAGGATAAAATTATGACAAGGCATGTGAGGCAAGGCCCAAGGTAGGATACTACCAGTTCGGGTCGTAGGGCTGTGGTAACGCATCATAGCCACGACCGCCCAGCGCATCCAACACTCCCGAAAACCGAAGGTGTGCGCCAATCAAGTTTCAACATCAAGATGGTAATACGAAGAAGTGTGTCCGCTAGGTGTAGCTAGCCTACTTGACCCTAAAAAGCCGTCCTGTTTTAGTCATTTCAAATTGACACAAGTGTCGGATCATCCATCATCATTCTCTTTCTTCATTCCAGTAAACGTCGCCAATTCAACCTCTACATTCTGGATAACATCCACTGCGTACACGGTTGTTAAAGTGTTTTCGGTAGAATGACAGAGAGTATGTCATTCATCCGGCCTCGGTCTCTTTAACAACCAATTGTCAATTTTACACACCGGTTGGTTCTTTTAAATTTCAAGAACAAGTCATACTTCATATCAAAATATCAGATTTGCTTTGAAAATCATTACGAATGCAAATAGGTTACAACTTCAAAACATACGTATTTAAATCAATGATTTAAATCTAAACAATTCCCACTTTTAAAACGGTTTGAATATTAAAAATGGTTTTGAATAATGAAATACTTTGAATGTTGAAAATAGTTGGATACTAGTTTTAATATTGGAAATAGTTTAGAATGATTAAAATAGTTCAAGATTGGAAATAGTTTGAATATAAAATATTTTTAATATTAAAAATATTTTAGATAATTAAAATAGTTTATATATTAAAATAATTTAATTATTAAATAATTTTATATTGAAATAGTTTATATAATTAAAATAGTTTATATATTAAAATAATTTGATTACTAAAATAGTTTTTATATTAAAATAGTTTATATTAAAACTGTTTCTTTCTTTCACAACAATTTGAACTCATGTTCCAAATCACAACGAAATCAATTCTTCGACTTCCAAATCAAGTCAACTTCATATTCAAATTTCAATTTAAATCAGCCTCAATTCAAAAAGATTTCAAACTTTACTTCAAATTCAATTTAAACGGTTCTATTCAATTGCTGAAAGTTTCAATTCAATTTCTCATTTTTAAACAATTAAGTTTAAATCCATTTCACGTCCAAATTTGGAAGTACCAATTTAGACCAATTTAAATAAAGTAAATTCAAAGTTAAATTAAAAATTAAACCTTTCAAATAATTCACTTTCGATAAATTCAAATCATATCTCAATTTCAACTTAAGGTTACAAATTAATCCTTAAAAATTCCATTTAAATAGTTTCAATTTCAACATTTCAAATCTCGAATTAGAAAAATAATTTAATTCATATAAATCAAATTTCTCGATTTTAAAACCATTTAATTTAACCAAATCCGGTGTCGGTATATAATTTTCTACCCTATGGCTAAGTGATCAGTTATTTCAATTTTTCTTACATGGATGGATATATATCATTCAACCCATAATTAAATGTCATAGGTATATATCATTTCAACCTATTTCTTAGTTCATTTCCAATGGTCCAAATGATAATATAAATGATGTCAATAAATAAATAGGTAATAACAGGAATAAGTCAAATAAATAAACAACCATACATCCATCATCAATCAGCAGGCATACAATAATAATTAACATCCAAATCAACCAACATATCACAACAGTTACTAGTTATCAATTGTCGATGTTTAACTAGTAATTAATTTCAATATTAATTTAAATGTCAATTTAATTCAATATAAAATTCAAATTAAATTTAAATGACAATTTAAATTACCAAACAGCAATCAATAAATTTTTATCACTTCATAATTCAATTTAACTACAACCGAACATTTAGTATTGCGTGAGTGGATTAAATCACTCACCTTTGATTTATAGTCCATTAAAAATCCAATAAAAGCCCAAATTTCAGCGGTCTCCAAATTCAACCAAACCAGTTTCATGTCGTCCGGAATTTTGATACGAACACACGGAAGAAACCGCACATCAATTAAAGCTCGTATGAAAATGTTATGCAAGTTAGAACATTTGAATTTAAAATTTAAATAAAATAAAACAAAGGAAAATTCGTAAATAACTCTACCTTCTCAAACCCTACCGCACCCTAACCCAGCTATAGCTGCCATCTTCCATGACCAAACGCCACGCCATGAGAGTCGCATCCTAGATCCGACCCCACCGCGCTCCTGCGCAAGCTCAGGCGCACCCATGACCAGCCGCGCGACCGCCTCCGCCGCCAGAAAAAAGCTCCTCCACCGCCACTCTTTAACCACAATTTATGTTGAACTGTGGTGCCTCTTACATGATCTAACCGTATAAATGAACTCGCATCATCGCCCTCTGCACTCCAGTGCCTTTCGATCGTCAAATCGTTGTAAATCCACTGTTGAATCCAAACCCTAGAACGGACGCCATGACTGTTTTAGCAATTTCTGGACAAATGGAGACTACAATCAAAAAACGGATTGCAGACGTTGATTCCATCCATCAAGAGCTTTGCAATGATATATTATATGATAGGGTTTGAGCAGTCTGAATTTTTGATTTGATTTGAAATCAGTAATTAGGGTTTAGGATAATTAACATTGAGGAGGAGCAGATTAGAACTGAAATGTACGTACAAAAAATAGAATAGAAAGCTCTTAGGGTTTATAACAACATATATATAGACAAAGATTGAATAGGAATGGATGGAACATATCGATTGGGTCAAAGCGATAGCAAAGGCTCGAAAAGCCCGTTTCGTTTCCGAAACGAAAATGGGTCATTCAATATGTCGAAATATAGGTTTTAAATAATTTTAAACTCAATGGAACTAATTTCAAAACCTAATTCGATTGTATACAGAAGTTAGCTTTAAAAATCAAATTATATTTATTTTTATGCATTAATTAAAAAGAATTATTATTAGCTGATTTAATCACCTTTAAATTCTAAATTAAAAGGTTTTCTACCATCATTCTTGATTAACATGAATTTAATAATCTTTTAAAATTTAGTTTTCCATGTTAAATCCAAGATTTAGATATTAAACTAATTTCAACATTTAATTACAACAGTAATAAAATCCGTTCATTATAATTTAAACTTCAACAAATTCTTTTTATTTGATTTAAAAGTCCTTTATATAAAATCAACAAATACTTATGTATTCATTAAACATATGTTTCCATTTTATTTCACCCATCACTCTATAATTAACATCTTTTCTTATATTAACTGCAATATTTCAATTACACAAAAATTAATTGATTACAAAATTAAATTTCAGAATGGATTAACTAAATAAGTGAGAAATAAAACAATTGTTACATTAAAGTAATTTAACACATTAATAAAATTTATTCCTATTAACTAACTTTACAAATTTCCCAAATTAAACTTTATAATTATATTCCCATTAGAAGTAAACATTCATTTCATTCTTTATTAACATTTATTATTTACAACTGATGAAATTTGCATTCAAACAGTTATTGATTACATCGAAATAAATAACATTAAATTATGTTCTTATCTGCATTACCATATTTACCTCATTGAAATTTGTCGTTTTTGAGTTCATTTAAGATCAAGTTATATGTTTTAACAATTTTTTTATTACATTAAAAATCATTAGTTTTAATTTTTGACAATATTAAATTACAAAGTTTTATTTAATTTAATATTTTTAGTTGTCCAAAATACGGGTCGTTACAGAAGGCAAAATTGAAGAAATGAAATGGATAGTTATAAGCAAGAACAAAGTAAATTACCTAAACACCGTTGGTCCTTTACCCTCCAACTCCTCTTGCCACATCACCATGCCACCTCACCTTCATGCACCTCATCCCACATTCATGTCCCCTCTCCTTTTCCAAGCTACAACATGTTTAAACATGTTTTAGTACTAAATGTACTTATGTTTGCCAATGATGTGACATATTCTTTTACTAAATTTGTATTTTAAAATTTACATACCTAAGTTTAAATACATAAATATATATATACTAATACACATATATAACCTAACTTATTTACAAATGTATGTGTTATATTATATAATAGAGTTTACGACGTTCCGACAACTTTTAGTCACGAAAAGTCAAAAATTCAATTCGGAAAACGAATTCCGGTCACATTTTCGATTTTTCTTTGAACTAATTATTTTTGTAAACAAATTTGAAAAACTATTTCACCATCATTATTTATTATTTAAAAGATATTTTATTCTAATTATAAAATCCATTATTTGAATATTTAAAATTAATTAAATAATCGCAAATCAAAGTGGTGAAATTCCGGGTCATTATACTACTTGTTGCTTAATACCTTCTAAAGGTTGAAGCGGACTCTACTTGTCATTTGACACTATGACCGAGGCAAACCTTCTACTTGGGTATCTCTCTCCTATACACGAACATATATAGCTCCCAGTCCTATAGTTGGATATGTCCCACATCAGTATAATATATACACAACTACTAGTAGCCACTTGCTGTGGGTAAACTTCTATTTAAATGACTGTCATTCTTATATGGTCTAGGTTATTAGCTAACTTTGATAATTCACACCCGTCATAAATGCATACTTGAGGCTATATATATATATATATCTATGTGTGTGTATGTATCTATATATTTATACACACATATATGTATGTATATGTATTTGTATATGTATATCATGCTTGTTTAATTATTACGCCTCCAATATTTAACTATTAATAGTATTCCTTTACTTTGTCATACGTTTACTTCTTATTCCATTTATATCAATTTAATTTAATTTACCGCTTTCTTTAAATGATCCAAATAACTTTTCTTATTTCGCTTCCTTTTCTCATTATTAAATCTTTATTTCCCATTTTTTAAACATTTATTATCCTTCTTTATTTAGTGGACATGCCATTACTCTTTTATTTAAGTTATTACTCGCTTTTATTCATTTTATTACCTGCTAACATTTTTATCGTTTATTATTTGATTTCTATCTTATCTCTATTGCATATATATTAGTCTTTTTTTCACTTAAAATGTTGTTATTATCACATTTACAATTCTTTAATTTATCCTTAGAGATTTCTGCATTTTAATACATTGGAATTACATCTTCTTCAATAGGAAAGGTTAACACTGTAAATTTCTATATTTTAAACAAAAAGAGAATCTGTGTTACATTTGGAATTAAATGGAATTATCTTTCCATAGTTATTAAAATAAACAATACAAAATACGATAAATATCTCTATTTTATACATCTCTTTCTTTTAGGCATGTTCCTTGTTATTTCAAATGATATACTTTTATTTATGAATCTAAACTTGATAATCTATAGAAGTCTACATTGCAACACCATACATTCCAATGAATTAAAATACTACTTAAATCCCCATAATTTATTGTGATAACTTTCAAATTTACATTTTTACTTGCATAAATCATTTAATCTACAAATCTGGAACTACCATATAATTTATCTCAGGTATTACTACTATCCAATAATTTCCAGATTCACATACATGCAATATTAAATTAAGTTATCAACCATAGAATATGTAGGCATGATTTATAAGATTCATTACACGTATACAATTAGGCATACAACTCCAAGTTTACATTTAGGCATACATGAATAGATTTAAAATGATATAAATCCAATATTATATAAAACTATATAATTTCTCACTCACCTTTTTAGCTTTTCAAATCTCCTGATCTAATCCTTATTATACCAGTTTGACTTCCCTTATTCTCCATATCTGAAAACATATACCGCAAGCATATATATATTTCTATCAAAAATCTAGGTTAGAGAAGAGATTTGGATTTAATTTAAATGTTATATCCAGATTTATAATTTACCTTGTCTTCGACAATTTGATTCGACCCTATTATTCTTCTTAGTTATCCTCTCTATTCTCTACTTGTATATACGTATATAAACTATAACTATATTTAAAATTAATAATTTTTAAAGAAAAGAAATGACAAAGTTCTGTCGTTGCACTAGAAAGTATGAGAAGAAAAGTGAGGGGTTAGGCCTGTGACGACCCGACTTTTTCTCCACAGAAAGTCGTATCATTAATAAGAAAGAAAGGGGTAGAAAATAGAAAAGAAGAGAAGAAAGAAAGAAACAACAACAACGATCTCACAGCGGAACGAATAAATTATATTAATAACATATACTATTACATAGTATACAACACTTTACAGAGTTACACAGCATATACATCACTTACTAGACAGTTATAACATCTGTCTAGACATTACAACTCAAAACACTACAGAGATACAGACACAGCGGAACTACTATATATATCTACAACGCTGAAGCCTCCTGCTCCATTGCTCCTCCACAATTCATCAAAGCTAAACCTGAATCCCTTGGCTACTCGTAAAAATTTGAGTACCCAAGAGTTTATAAAACAGAAATAAACACTTGGGTCAGACATGGGTCTGGTGTGAGTAAACGGGTTAAAATTGTTTAACTTCAAAACCTTTTGAAAACAAAGGTATCACGTAAGACTTCCCACACATAAACATGGAAAAGTTTTTACCTTACGCTAACCAAAACATTTGATAGGAAATCCAGTTATATTATAATAGGGTCTAGGGTTTTCAAGTAAAATACAGAAATAGCTGAAATGCTTACATCTCACATTCCAACATAGTTGGGCACAACTAATACGTACGGCACTTATTGGAGTTTGGATTCCATACAATGGCCGGGCTACTGGGGTACCGCCCGTCACAGTACGTGGCCTAGATCACCGTACCGAGGAGTACGCCCGCTCCCTTGCAACACAAAGCCGGAACCATCCCTTACTGGATAATTCCGAACAAGATAACCCCGTAGTTGGCGCGACCAACCACACACTAAGCCGAATAAAAAGAAAAGGGACCTCTAGACAGGGATCTATCTTGCTCTCAGTGGGTGCTACCCACGAAGCCTTGCTGCTCCTCCCCTGTTTTAGCCATTCCCGGTTGATGAGGCTTGAGGTTACGATTACCTTTAATCAGAACATATCACTTAGAATGCTCATCGTCGGCCTGACGATGTGCTGAAAGCATTCAATCCATACAAGTTCGTTCCGGGTTCGAACGAAACCGAAGGCATTATCTCGTTACACTCGTTTTGGAATCACCCTCAGAGTTAACGACAATAACCCTTGCACTCTGAATCTTCATCTTCACTTGAGATTCACGACCTATCGTTAATTTGGATCGATGTGGTATTCGGGTCTCCAGACCTGGAATACCGGTATACGGAAACCCGATCCCGGTCTCATCGAAATCCAAAACGTATCTTTTAAGGCCAAGTTGTTTTAAGGTTAAAACAATTCAATTCTTATCTATACTACACACAGATAGATAATTTACAATAGATAATCCATATTATCATCCAAACAGATAATTCATATTATCATTTCAATCCAACCAAACATCTATATCATAGATCAGCACATCTCTTATCAGAGATATCAACAATGCAAAGCATTCAATATCATTCATCCATTCTTAAGTAATGATTTATATCATTTAATTAATTTAAAGTGAATTAAACTAATTACTTCATTCTATAAATCCTGCTTACTTAATTAATTAATCATTACTCTAAATATCCATCTTAATTAATCATTCCTGATTAATTATACTCTAATTACTTTAAGTAATTAATCCCTAATTAATTTCACAAATTAATTATCTTAAACCATTTCAGTAATTAATCTTAAATTACTTCATTAATTAATTAACCATACTTAATTACATTAATCCTTAATTAATTACAATTAATTAATTACTTTAATCACTTATTATTTATTAATTAATCTTAATTAATCAATTCTTAATTTCATCATTATTTATATTAATTAATGATCCTTAATTATTCTTAATTAATTATCTTATTTAAATTAATAATTAATTTCTTAATTAATCAATTCTTAATTTCATCATTAATTATATTAATTAATGATCCTTAATTATTCTTAATTAATTATCTTATTTAAATTAATAATTAATTAGTCACATTTATTAATCACCTTTGATTAATCTCATTTAGTAATTAACTACTCTTAATTACTCTTCCATAAATTAATTACTCATTAATTAATTATCTTTTAATTAATCCTTTGATTAATTATTCAAAAGTAATTAAACTCAAATTACTTTCATTATTAAAATCATCTTTAGTTAATTATATCCATTAATTAACTTTAATTACTTTCCTAAGTAATTACACTTTACTAATTACATTTAAGTAATTATACTTATCACATAACCAAGTGATTATCTTAAATTAATTAAATTAATTAATTTAACTTATCAAATTATTTAATTAATTACCACTAAACCATTAATTAATCAAATTATTAAATTATTCTTTAATTATCTTATTAATTTAATGACTCCTATATCATTAAACCTTTATTAATCTCTAAATTAAATTATTAACCTTTAACCACTTTAATTATTATTAACAAAAGACTTTAAAACATTTTACTTTAAAATCTTTCTTTTGATTCATTTTAAATTAAAGATTTAAAATAAAATACAACTCAACTTTAATCAATTTTAAATCAAATTACAAAATCTTTTTAAATCAAATGTTAAGAAAACTTAACATTTAAAAGATTTCAACCAAATTATTTAAATTCAAACCCTTATAATTATATATTTTAAATGCTTTAAATTTGGTAAAACATTATAAATTTTATAATCTTTATTTATTCAACCTGGATACAAACTTAAATTGAATCCATACTTTAAAATCTTGATTTAAACTTTGCTTTTTATAGATCTGTACATTTTCTTTAGAATATGAAATCTGGTTATCAAGACAAAATAAAACCCGGGACAAACTCGAGTAAATCAAGCAAAAACCCCAAGCTATCCCCGTGTCACTCGCATTCCACTCACGCTTCGAGTCGCACTCTCGTTTTCCCGAGACCATTCCCGAGCACGATGCTTCTTCTCAATATTCCATTCATTCCAGATATCACCGTGCACACGTGCACGTGCACGTCGTTCGACGTCGCTTCGACCAATCATCTGAACGTCGACCAGTCCCCCTTAGCCTCGACATTCCAACTATCAACCCAGAAACCCATCTTCATCATCGAAACGAAAACGAGCTTCCTCGTCAAAATAATCTGGCACTAATCTGATCGGAATCACCAACCACCGATGGTCACGACCTCGAGAACACTCGCCAAACTGCTTCCGCTACACCACTCTGATCTGGAGTAGATAAGAAGGCTGATGAAGAACACAAGCACAAACTGGACAACACATCCCAGAAAATCTCAGATAACTCAAGAGAATATTCAGACTATCGCAAGTCACTTTTGCGATCAACCCAGCCAAAATGCAAAGAAACTGTTCTCTCTTTACCAATCAGAACAGCTTACTCTTATCTATCCTATCTATCGAAGAAATGGATCCACTTTGCTGCTTCTGAACTCCACTTCAGAAAAACTGCTCAGTCAGAAAATTTCTTGTCAACACAAAGAATACTCCCGAGCTGCACTGCTGCCACAGATGCCAAAGACTTCTCAATCCAAAGCTCTTCGAGAAACTCGGACCCAAACTAAACAGAATCACCATGCTGAACTCAGCCACAACACTGAAATATACACACTTCATTAACTTGTTCCAAAGAAAACATCTTCGGGAACATCCATATTCACTGCGTCTCATCACACAGCTACTATTACCTGAGGTATCAAGATACCATCACTCGCTTCTGTCTAACCGACAGATCCAAATCTACTCATCCAACTTCAAAGATAAACTCCGAACCTTAACAGGTTTTCTTCAGAGATTGTGAAATCCTTACAATTGCAAAGTTCACTCGAGACGGTATTAGGTTTACAGTCTCGACAAATACACTTCCAACCTCAACACTCAGACTCAAACAGGTTGCTACAGATCCTATCTCTAATGAACAATCCTTCCGAACCTAGGTATTCACTCAACCTAGTGTTCTGATGTTCACTTAACCAAAAGCTTAGGTATTCGCTCAACCTATGCTCTGATACCAAATGAAACAACCCGACTTCCATAGCCCAGAAAGTCGCATCGTTTTGAAGAAAGAAAGGGATAGAAAGAGAAAAGAAGAGAAGAAAGAAAGAAACAACAACAACGATCTCACAGCGGAACGAATAAATTATATTAATAACATAAACTATTACATAGTATACAACAATTTACAGAGTTACACAGCATATACATCACTTACTAGAAAGTTATAAACATCTGTCTAGACATTATAACTCAAATACAAGACAAGACACTATCACAGATATCAACACAGCGGAATACTATATCTACGAACGCCGAAGCCTCCTGCTCCATTGATCCTCCAGAATATTCGTCAACTTCGCCACAGCTTCGCCACGCCTCCAGCAATCTTTTCCCCCTATCGCGAACGATTCTGGTCCCCTACCCACGTCGAAACTGCTTCGACAAACCAGATGATCAAAACTCCACCTAAAGCCCTAGTTCATCTCGTTCCGATCACCACAGCCAAAAATAAAATCAACTACAATTTTTCCAGTGATCATCAACCTATAAGCTACCTTCGATAACAAGCACGAGCTTCAATTCATCGTTGATCGACGCAGATTGACGATAAACCCAAATTAGCCCAACCCAGATTATCTCAACCAATGCAAAACTAAAAATCAAGACTTTTATCTCTAAATTCATTATTGACAATAATAAATCAGATTATAAATTAAACTCAGGAAATTAAGATGTTTTTAATTTTCTGGTTAAATTGATTTCTACTGTAAAAACAAAATTTCAAACTATAAACTAAATAATTTCACCTGAAAACTATTTTGTTAAACAAATTTGCATTGTAAAATCATTTTCTATTTTATGTTCAAAGCCAGACACAGATTGAGAAGAAAGATATTTGTTTTTCTTTTTCTTTGAACTTGGTTCCTAGTCTGTTAATCAAAACAGAGAAATGAATATCCTTTTACAGGCATGCATCCGGATATATATACACATCACATCATATATATACATGCATTCATACATATAAACATAAGCATCCATATTCCTATACAATCCATCACAAACATCTATATATAATCACAGTTTTTAAACTGTTTTAAAAGAGATTTACTCACTTGATAAATAACAGGGAATAGGTTTTTTTTATGTGTAAACTGACAGGCTCATATATATTTATACTAATTCATATAAATTCAAATTAAAATCTACAATACAAGCCAATATTATCACATGAAAACATATATCATATGCTTTAAGTTTTAAAAATGAAAGTTACTCACCAGTTTGAAAACAGAGAACAGCTTTTGTTCTTTTCTTTTGATCTGGAACTGTTTTACTTAAAAACTTGAATTGCCTTTGCTAGAAAACTTGCATTGCTTGCTGTTTAAATTTGCATGTTGCTATAACTTATTTGTTGAGACATTGCTTTAGTTTGAAAATATCTCAGTTGCATGCAGACTGGAGTTTGATTCCAGGTTAAAGAAAATATGCAGGCTAAAGACTTGATTTTGGAAGATGAATTTACAGAGTTGAAGAAGCTTTCTGGTTTGAGAGATTGTTACAGATTTTGCTTAGGGAATTTTGGTTTGAGAGGAAGTTAATTACTGATTTGTTTATAAGAATTTTGTTACAGATTTGTTATGAAGATTTTGGAGAATATTCAGGCTGAAAGTTTTCTTAGCTTTGAAAAAGAAATAGAAAAGAGAATGGAATGAGAGCATATGTTTATATAAGTCAATTTGTGGTTTAATAAAAATAAAAGAAAACCAAAAATTTAAAAACTTGACATTTGTCATTTACATTGTTAATTAGTGTACACTTGTTACTATATAGCCTTAGGAAATTTACACATGTCTTTTTAGTAATTTGTATTTATTTTAAATGTAAATAAATAGCCTTTTCTTAATTTATAAATTACTTATCTATATATATATATATATATAAATTTTAAAGAAAATAAACCATATATATATATATAAATAAGAGCTTATACATATATTTTAAAATCCAAAACTATTTGAATATTACCTCTTTTTAATTTCAAAATTAATTTACATTCAAATTCAAATTATATTTAAAAATCCAAGTTAAAGTAAATTTAAAACAACACATTCAATTTGAAATATCAATCCTATTTACATTAAAATCTATTTATCTATATATATATATATAAAACAATACACTATTAATATTGTGTTTTAAACTTATCTATATATATATACTCTTAAATCTTATTTATTAAGCAATATATTAAAAGAAATAAAATAATTCTGATTATTAATCTCGTTTCAAAACCATATAGTTATTTTGTTTAAATAGCTTTGAAAAGCTTATATTAAATAAATCCAAATATCCAAACTATCAATATATATATATTATTAGAAATTTAAAACAAGATTTTATTTATTAATTAAATTTACAAACCCAAGTTTATCTATTTACAATATATACCCATATATATATATTATAAATAGGAATCATTTTATTGGTTTTTAAAAGATAATTTCACTCAGTAAATATTTATTTAATCAGATTATTAAACCAATTCAAATTTTTATTATCAAATATTATCAAATCAATTTAATTATTTAAACAGATTATTAAATTGATATTGCCCCAAATTTCCGGGATATTACATTTTAAACTAAATTGGTTTAAAATAAGCTTTCTTTTTAAATATCTTTTGAACTAAAAATAGTTTACAAATAAATAAAACATGACTTTATATAAATCCATATTACATAATTAATAAAAATATAAATACTTTTTCAAAGGGTTCTAAAGATAGTTTGGAATGATGACGTTCTCGAAGTTTTCGCGATGGCCATAGGGGATCGGGTTTGCTACATTACAGCGTGATAGGGGGTTCTCGCTTTGCGTTAGGTGGCGAACAGGAGTATTCTTTGTGTTGGCAGGAAGTTTTCTGGCTGAGCAGTTTTTCTGAAGTGGAGTTCAGAAGCAGCAAAGTGGATCCATTTCTTCAATGGATTGGATAGATAAGCGTAAGCTGTTCTGATTGGTAAAGAGAGAACAGTTTCTTTTCATTTTGGCTGGGTTGATCGCAAAAGTGACTTGCGATAGTCTGAGGGTTCTCTTGAGTTATCTGAGTTTTTTCTGGGATGTGTTGTCCAGTCTGTGCTTATGTTCTTCATCAGCATTTTCATTCTACTCCAGATCAGAGTTGAGCAGCAGAAGCAGTTTGGGAGTGAATCACTGGATAGGAGAAGTAAGTTTGGAATCTACTGATGTTTGTGAGTAAAGTTGTGTTTTGGATTATGGGTAAATCTGGAGAGGATTATTCTGTTGAGTTATTTTTGGTCCAGTTTGCATCAGCAAAGGTTGAGTTGATCAAGAAGGATTTGTAGGAAGCCCAGGATCGTCTGAAGATTTTATGGATAAAAGACGAAGGAATTTTGAATTCGAAGTTGGAGACTTCGTTGTTATTGAAGTTTTCTCTGGTAAAAGGGAGCTATAAGATTGGGTAAGTCTGGGAAGTCAGCTCCGAGTTGTTTTGGATCTTTTCTATGTTCTGATTTGGATAAGAGCTTGGTCCACAAGGTTGAATTGTCAGTTTGGATGATTGGAATTCGATGTATTTTACGTATCTCTGAGGGAGTACGTGTTATCTTTGGTTATAGAACGAGCAGTTCTGGAGGTCAGACTCGTCTGTAGTCTGATATTCTGTTTAGTTTTATAGATCTAGATGAGTAGGAGCTCTATAGCTTAGTAGTATTGGTTGTTTGGATTGTTTGTAGAGCGAGTATTCCGGTATATATATACTTGGGGAAACTCGAGGAAATTCTATTCAGAATTTTTTTTCGCTGGATAGTTAGAATTGTTTGTTTGGATGATTGGTTGCTATGATTGTTAGCATATGGATGATAATACATCCTTGTGATTTAAAAAGATTATTAAATTACCTTTGTTTTAAATTTCGGGGACGAAATTATTTTAAGGGGGGAGGAATGTAATATCCCGGAAATTTGGGGCAATATCAATTTAATAATCTGTTTAAATAATTAAATTGATTTGATAATATTTGATAATAAAAATTTGAATTGGTTTAATAATCTGATTAAATAAATATTTACTGAGTGAAATTATCTTTTAAAAACCAATAAAATGATTCCTATTTATAATATATATATGGGTATATATTGTAAATAGATAAACTTGGGTTTGTAAATTTAATTAATAAATAAAATCTTGTTTTAAATTTCTAATAATATATATATTGATAGTTTGGATATTTGGATTTATTTAATATAAGCTTTTCAAAGCTATTTAAACAAAATAACTATATGGTTTTGAAACGAGATTAATAATCAGAATTATTTTATTTCTTTTAATATATTGCTTAATAAATAAGATTTAAGAGTATATATATATATATAGATAAGTTTAAAACACAATATTAATAGTGTATTGTTTTATATATATATATATAGATAAATAGATTTTAATGTAAATAGGATTGATATTTCAAATTGAATGTGTTGTTTTAAATTTACTTTAACATGGATTTTTAAATATAATTTGAATTTGAATGTAAATTAATTTTGAAATTAAAAAGAGGTAATATTCAAATAGTTTTGGATTTTAAAATATATGTATAAGCTCTTATATATATATATATATATATGGTTTATTTTCTTTAAAATTTATATATATATATATAGATAAGTAATTTATAAATTAAGAAAAGGCTATTTATTTACATTTAAAATAAATACAAATTACTAAAAAGACATGTGTAAATTTCCTAAGGCTATATAGTAACAAGTGTACACTAATTAACAATGTAAATGACAAATGTCAAGTTTTTAAATTTTTGGTTTTCTTTTATTTTTATTAAACCACAAATTGACTTATATAAACATATGCTCTCATTCCATTCTCTTTTCTATTTCTTTTTCAAAGCTAAGAAAACTTTCAGCCTGAATATTCTCCAAAATCTTCATAACAAATCTGTAACAAAATTCTTATAAACAAATCAGTAATTAACTTCCTCTCAAACCAAAATTCCCTAAGCAAAATCTGTAACAATCTCTCAAACCAGAAAGCTTCTTCAACTCTGTAAATTCATCTTCCAAAATCAAGTCTTTAGCCTGCATATTTTCTTTAACCTGGAATCAAACTCCAGTCTGCATGCAACTGAGATATTTTCAAACTAAAGCAATGTCTCAACAAACAAGTTATAGCAACATGCAAATTTAAACAGCAAGCAATGCAAGTTTTCTAGCAAAGGCAATTCAAGTTTTTAAGTAAAACAGTTCCAGATCAAAAGAAAAGAACAAAAGCTGTTCTCTGTTTTCAAACTGGTGAGTAACTTTCATTTTTAAAACTTAAAGCATATGATATATGTTTTCATGTGATAATATTGGCTTGTATTGTAGATTTTAATTTGAATTTATATGAATTAGTATAAATATATATGAGCCTGTCAGTTTACACATAAAAAAAACCTATTCCCTGTTATTTATCAAGTGAGTAAATCTCTTTTAAAACAGTTTAAAAACTGTGATTATATATAGATGTTTGTGATGGATTGTATAGGAATATGGATGCTTATGTTTATATGTATGAATGCATGTATATATATGATGTGATGTGTATATATATCCGGATGCATGCCTGTAAAAGGATATTCATTTCTCTGTTTTGATTAACAGACTAGGAACCAAGTTCAAAGAAAAAGAAAAACAAATATCTTTCTTCTCAATCTGTGTCTGGCTTTGAACATAAAATAGAAAATGATTTTACAATGCAAATTTGTTTAACAAAATAGTTTTCAGGTGAAATTATTTAGTTTATAGTTTGAAATTTTGTTTTTACAGTAGAAATCAATTTAACCAGAAAATTAAAAACATCTTAATTTCCTGAGTTTAATTTATAATCTGATTTATTATTGTCAATAATGAATTTAGAGATAAAAGTCTTGATTTTTAGTTTTGCATTGGTTGAGATAATCTGGGTTGGGCTAATTTGGGTTTATCGTCAATCTGCGTCGATCAACGATGAATTGAAGCTCGTGCTTGTTATCGAAGGTAGCTTATAGGTTGATGATCACTGGAAAAATTGTAGTTGATTTTATTTTTGGCTGTGGTGATCGGAACGAGATGAACTAGGGCTTTAGGTGGAGTTTTGATCATCTGGTTTGTCGAAGCAGTTTTGACGTGGGTAGGGGACCGGAATCGTTCGCGATAGGGGGAAAAGATTGCTGGAGGCGTGGCGAAGCTGCGGCGAAGTTGACGAATATTCTGGAGGATCAATGGAGCAGGAGGCTTCGGCGTTCGTAGATATAGTATTCCGCTGTGTTGATATCTGTGATAGTGTCTTGTCTTGTATTTGAGTTATAATGTCTAGACAGATGTTTATAACTGTCTAGTAAGTGATGTATATGCTGTGTAACTCTGTAAATTGTTGTATACTATGTAATAGTTTATGTTATTAATATAATTTATTCGTTCCGCTGTGAGATCGTTGTTGTTGTTTCTTTCTTTCTTCTCTTCTTTTCTCTTTCTATCCCTTTCTTTCTTCAAAACGATGCGACTTTCTGGGCTATGGAAGTCGGGTTGTTTCAAGGCCCATATTTATAAGGATTCGAATCAATGCCAACCATTAAATTAAATTATTTTAAATCCAGACCGTTTGGCCATGTCAAATTTCACAATCGACATACAAACCGATCGATCGTAGTACCCTTACCGGTCGACCGCTGGCGGCCGGTCGGCCAAGGTTAGGGGGCGATCGGTCGGCCTTAATTAAGTTAATTAATTATGCAATGTTTTATTTGTTAATTTAATACCTTATTCAACTGATCAAAATAATTTTTCTGCATTGATTAACGTTAACTATACTTAAATGTTAAGTAAATGTTAACTGAACATTAACGTTAATCAACATTGTTTAACTATATTTATTTTCTTAATTACATATATGTTTATTTACCTAAAATATTTAAACTTTAATAACTTTTTCGTTTGAACTTTGATTATAAAACTTTATGTATAAAAATTGAGCTGAAAATCGCCATGAACTCAATAGTGCATGTTTCGTAGCCAAATTTTGACGTTAATAAAAATTCTATTTTTTGATGTTATTATTTATTAATTAATTATCGTTAAAATTACAGAGTGTTACTGAAGAATTTTGGGACATCCATTTACAAATGTATAAATTGTCAGTTATTAAGCCGAGCATAAGAAATTGAGTGGATTGTTGCACCCGCTTGATGTTCCATAATGAAAGTGGGAGTAGCTTTCGATCGATGGATTGCCAAGGACTAGAGGAGCGTATAATAGTACTTGGATTATAGTCTATAGGTTGACGAAGAGCACCAAATTCACACCTTTAAAGTCTAATACAATGAAAGCAAAATTGGCTGAATTGTATGTGCATTGGATAGTACGATTCCAAGAGGTACCGAAGAGCATTGTGATCAACAAAGACCCATTATTCACGAGAGAATTTTAAAAAGATTACAAGAATCATTAGGGATGGAGTTTAATTTAGGTATATCTTATCACCCATAAATTGATAGTCAAATAGAGAGAGTGGATCATATACTTAAGATCTTTTACAAGCTTGCATACTTGACTTTAGATGTGGAAGGATCACTTGCATTTAGTAGAGTCACAATAATAGCTATCATTATAGCATTAGTATAACACTGTTTGAATATTTATCCGCTTGACCATGAAACACCCCTTCGTGTTAGTGGAAAATAGAGGAGAAACTGATACTTAGGTCGAATATGATTAGAGAGATTTCAGAGAAGATAGAGATATTCAAAAATGAATGAAAGCTACATAGGACACACAAAAGAACTATGCTAAGAAGGGATGACAGGAACTAGACTTCATTGTTGGTGATATGGTGTTTGTCAAAATTTCTGTACTAAGAAATGCAATTCTATTCGATAATAATATGAGTTGGCACCAAGATTTTTTGGGCCTTTTCCTGTTAGTCCATGAGTTGATGGTTTTGATGACAACAACCTTAGAATAAGATTATAAAATATAAATACAAACATTATAGTTTAGATATATATGTATATGCAGGATTTAACCATGCAGGTACCAAGAATGAAGACTGTACAGTATAGAGATTCAAGATATCAAGATTGAAGACTCATGAGTACCAAGAATATCAAGATTATCAAGAGTTCAAGATTTCAAGATAAGTATTGAGTCTAGAATTATGTTAAAACTTTACAATAGCACTGAAATCTTCAGTCCGTATTTTCATTTGGGATGGAACCCATTTCTACCTTTTTAGTGGCTTACAAACCCACGACAAGTAGCTTACAAACCTATGACAAGTGGCTTACAAACCCACGAACATCCTGATTTTATACAAGTTCTCGAGTCCTGATGTGATGAGATATTCTGCAGGAAGAAGCTTGCAAAACTACTTCAAAATGATTTTCAAAACTGCTTTTCAAAATGTTTTAGCCTTAAAAATTATCTTTTCAAATGATTTTCAAAAAGATGTTTTAGCCTTAAAAACTATTCTTTGATTTTGTTCTTAAATAAATTCTTGTTTTAAACTTTGTTTGTTTTAAACTATATTTTAATATATTTAACTTTTAATATTTACTTAGATTTAAATATAAAATTATAGTAAAATTTTATATATATTATTCTCTATATTTATCTATGTATTTTATCTATAGTCAAGTATATTTATAAAGTTCAAATAGTTTTTAATATAAGATAAAGGTTATTTTTAAAGAAAATCAAATCTTCAAAAAATGCTTTGGGATGTCGACATGCCCTAGTACCCCATGTCGACATAGTGTCAATTAGGACCAAAAATTTGAATTTCAAAAGAAGTGTCTATTCGCCATAACCTTTCATGAATAGACATGGTTGTTGTTCTTCTATAAATAGGGGTTGGTTTCAATGAATTTTATATTAGATTTTCTGGTTTTTCACTTTTCTTCTTCTTCCACATTTTCTTACTCAAAATCCTATCATCACTCTGCCGAAATCAACATTGAATCTAACTAGATCATCTCTAGTTTGATTCTCTATCACTATCTCATCAAGATCCTCAGTGTTATTCAGAGTTATAGGCTTTCTTTGTAATCAATAGAGTAAAAGGTGTGATTGTAGCCTTGGAAATCAATCAAGTGAGAAAAGGTGTGATTGTAGCCTTGAGAAATCAATTGGGTGAACTTGTTGCCCGGAAATCAAGTATCTCTACCTAGAGGATTATGATTCTGGAGGGTGTACCTCGTGGCCTTGAAATCGAGGGTTGTAATTGTTGAATTGCTTTTCAAAGGAAATCCATACTTAGTTGTGCAGGACTGGATGTAGGGTAACTCCGAACCAGTATAAAATCCGGTGTGTTCTTTTCTTTACTGCATTTACTTTATTTCTACATCTATGTTTGATTCTGTGATTATATCTGTGTCTTAATATTGCATACATTTGTGTACAAATCAACAATAACTCAAAAAGATTTAGTAATTTCTTATAAACACTATTCACCCCCCCTCTAGTGTTCATTCTAGCCTTAAGATCCATATTCCGCATTCCTCGCATTTCCAAATCAGGAGGATTCAGAACCATGCATATAGAGTCGACCTACCTTAGAAGATGGCGGGTATGCATAATGTCTTCCATTTTTAGCATCTTAGGAAGTTAGTGCATGACTCAGGCATGATAGTGAAATCAAATAAACTAGATGACTTGGTAGTTGAACTTAAAGTGGCAATATCTCCCAGGCCAATTCATATACTCGAGTAGAATACAAAGTTGTCTATGACAAAGACCA
Source organism: Allium fistulosum (assembly GCA_030737815.1). Classification (NCBI taxonomy): domain Eukaryota; kingdom Viridiplantae; phylum Streptophyta; class Magnoliopsida; order Asparagales; family Amaryllidaceae; genus Allium; species Allium fistulosum. The sequence goes on from CM060901.1 coordinate 1,378,208,216, forward strand.
TAAAGCTAGTAAAGGTTTATTGGAGAGAAAGCAAAGGTGATAGTATATGGGAGGTCATGGAGAATGCGAGGACCGCTTATCTAGAGCTCTTTTCTTGGTAAGATTACATTTATCTATTTTGGTACCACATTTGGTATCACATACAGTATCACATTTGGTATCACATTTACTTGATAGTATATTATGAATGATAGTTGATAGAGTTAGGTTTATGCCCTAAGGAAAATTATGTAATTTGTTACATACATCAAACTTGATAACCAATCTTGTTCAAAATGAAAGGTGTTTTCTTTCTATTATATATTTGTCATATTATGATATCTTAATTAATTATTTAATTTAAGTATATTAAATAGAATATCGTTAAATTATATGTTAAGTGATAGTAATTATAATATGTTTTAATCATGAGAAATTTATCACATCAATAGTAATTTAAATATTCCAAGTCAAGATGTTTCGAGACGGGATATCGATGCATTCTTGAGACTAGGGTATGTAACGCTCTCCAAATGTTAGGCAATGTATTACTTATAGCTGTTGGGGGCACTAAAGGGTTACATACCAATATTTATTGGATAACTATATAATGAGTCACTCAAGAGTTCACTGTTGGTTACTATAACTAACTTCAAATAAACAATCTTGAAGTGACGATGTTACATAGTTCACTTGATTTGAGAATAGTGTAGAACTTGAATGTGGACACTCCACTTTTACTATAGTAAAATTGTGGCATGACATCCATCCAAGGATAATAATTGGGTCTTAGTTAAAGAATTTTGAAGTGAAACACTATTCAATAGAGAATCCGTCTCTCCAGCTATATGAGGTTAGTATCATGATCGATTGCAGTAACTCAAAGTCAAAGTCTTTGGCCGAAATGGTATGGTTAACAATAATTTTTATTATTGAACTAAGGACTTTGTGTATGACTAATGAAGTTGAATGTGTATGATGTTGTAATTTTAATCAAAACTAAATTTCATTAGCCCTAATGTGATGTAGTGTTGACGAATAGAATTGGTGTAATTAATCATTACTACCAGGTGCTGCTTATAATAAGTAAAATTTGGTTTTACTAAAAAGATGTATAACCGATAAAGTTAGCCAAAATGTCACACCACAAACTAAATTGATGTGTGAACGTCAATATTTGAATTATTCGGTATTAATCGCTAATTGAATTTACACCTTTGAGCCGCACAACTATAATGATGAATACCCCAAAAAACCACACGCATTAAATAATGTGTAATCATTAGAAATTAATTAAATTAATTAATATTTATAAAATATTAATTATTTAATTTGATTTGTTTAAGTGCCATTAGTATTTAATAAAGTATGTATATACAAGTTATATATGTTAATATCGATACAAAAAATCGACAAACATTTAAAATTAATTTAATCAATTAATTGCTAAGTGTTTTAGAATTTTAAAGACTCAAATTACCATCATCTATAACCGACATGCATATTAAAAGCATGGGGATTTGATTTGATTTAATTGATATTCAATGAATAATTAAAAAGGGAAGGTTTTAAGGAAGGAATTGGAAATGTTTCAATTGTTTCATTAAAACAAAAATTCCTTTCATTTATTCATTGACTGTCTTGACAATTCATTTCTTTCCTTTCTCTCTCTCCCTCTTATAGCCAAAATTCCATGGCTTCCATGGAGTAAAACCCCCAAAAACAAAATGAAATAAAATCAAAATAAAATAAATAAAAGGTGCTGTTTCAGGTCCTTGCAAAATCTGAAGATGATTCGATCGGATCTAGGAGTTCTCTTAGAATGTGCAATTTTTGCTAAAATCTTAAGGTAATATTCGAATTTGATTTAATCATATGTTCATTATGTTCACATGATTTAGACTATATACATGCTATATCTCATCAATTTGTATATTCAACTTGCAATTTAATTTAGATCCTCTTTTTTCTACATCTAAATTGACTATATGTTTATTATGTTTATATATTGTAGATTCTTCATATCATTTGATTATCTATTCATATTCATTATATAATTTAAATTTGGATCTGTAGCAACCTATTTGAGTCTGAGTATATCTATATACGAGAGCGCGTATTTGTTAGTTATATAAAATGGTTTTATATTGTGTTAATTGATCGGTTGAGTGGTATATGGATTCTGGTCAATACGAGTAGCTAACGTTATTGATAGGGATCTCTAAACACTTGAACCAGGCCAACGGACACAATATTGTTTTAAAGAGGTAAATGAAATAATTTTACCCAGAAATAATTTCTATATAAAAAGTATCATTTTAAATATATATATATTTCTACCTATTTGTTGGGTTACCTGTTCGGGTTTTCCAATATAAGTTATAAAGGTAGATGGGGTAGTGGTGTGTGAAACACGACTACCAATGGTTGGAGTTTAAATGTTGAGGTTGGAAGTGTATCTGTCGAGACTGTAGACCTAATACTGTCTCGAGTAAGCTTTGCTGTGGTGAAGGATTTTATCGATCTCCGAAGGAAACTGTAATGGTTCGGAGTTTATCTCTGAAGTTTGGATGAGTAGAGTTGGATCTGTCGGTTGAACAGAAGCGAGTGATGGTACCTTGATACCTCAAGTAATAGTAGCTGTATGATGAGATACAGTGACGATGGATGTTCCTGAAGATGTTTTCTTTGGAACAAGATTAAGGAAGTGTGAATGCTTCGGTGTTGTGGCTGAGTTCAGCACGGTGTTTCTATTGGTTTGGAGTCCGAGTTTCTCGAAGATCTTTGGAATAGGAAGTCCTTGGCATCAGTGTCAGCAGTGCAGCTTGGAGTATTCTGTGATGGCAGGAAGTTTTCTGGATGAGCAGTTTTTCTGGAAGTGAAGATCAGAAGCAGCAGAGTGGATCCATTTCTTCGATAAATTGGATAAATAAGTGTAAGCTGTTCTGATTGGTAAAGAGAGAACAGTCTGTTTGGAATTAGGTTGGGTTGATCGCAAAAGTGACTTGCGATTATCTGAGTGTTCTCTTGGGTTGTCAGAGTTTTTCTGGATGTCTTCAGAGAAGTCAGGAGTTTGTCCGCATCTGAAGGTTGAGTTTTCTTATCGACTGGATTCCAAGAGTGATACCGGTGGTTCAGTCTAGTGGAAGGATGTTTCCTAGAGATGGAGTTGGCGAAGCAACTCAAGTTTAGTATCCGAGTTTTCTTTATGGATCAGTGAACCTTATTTCTAGAAGTGAGTTGTCCAGTCTGTGCTTGTGTCCTACCTCATATCAGAATGGTGCAGCGAAAGTAGTTTGGAGTGTATCTCTGGATGGGAGAAGTAAGTTTGGAATCTACTGATGATTGTGAAGTAGAGTTATGTTTGGATCTCGTCTGTGTTCTGATTTGGATAAGTATTTGGTCTTCTGAATTGAATTTCCAGTTTGGATAATTTGAATTCATTGAGTTTTACGTATCTCTGAGGGAGTACGTATTTGATCTATCTTTGGTTTTGGAATCAGCAGTTCAGGAAGTTTGGTAGTTGAGTCAGACTCGTCTGTAGTCTGATATCCTGTTTAGTTCTGTAGATCTAGATGAGTAGGAGATCTATAGCTTAGTAGTATTGATAGTTTAGATTGTTTGTAGAGCGAGTATCCCGGTATATATATACTTGGGGAAACTCGAGGTATTTTATCTAGAATTTGGTCTAGATAGATAGAATTGTTTGATTGAATGATTTGGTTGCTATGATTGCTAGCATATGGATGATAGTAGATGCTTGTGTTTTGAATTTAAATCTTTAATAAGATTATTAAATTACCTTTGTTTAAATTTCGGGGACGAAATTATTTTAAGGGGGGAGGAATGTAATATCCCGGAAATTTTAACAATATCAATTTAATAATCTGTTAAATAATTAAATTGATATGGATAATCTTTGATAATAAGATTTGAATTTAATTTAATAATTTGATTAAAATAAGTATTTATTTGTGATTTTATCTTTTAAAAGTTAATAAGATATTTTCTATTTGAATATATATATTTATTTATATATATTGTAAATAGAAGCTTTGGTAAATTGGAAATTTATATTTAATTTAATCTGGACTTTTTGAAGATATTTAAATAAGTAATTTTATAGTTTTAAAATACTTTAAGAAAATATTTAATTGGTTTAAGATATTTTTAACTTAAGTTTAAATAAATAAGATTTACAAAAATGGTTTGTTTTATTTCTTTTTAAATATTTCTTGATAATATAATCTCTTGTTTAAATTATAAAATATGTTATTTTCAAATAACAAGTATAATGTATTATTTTTAATATGTATGAATTTTAATGCTAAAAGGAATTGTTATTTTAAATTGAATAAATAGTGTATGTAAATATATATAACTTAACTTTTAAATTGAATCTTAGGATTTAATTTTATTTAAACTTGAATTTAAAGTTTTGAAATTCAAAAGAATATATATTTAAATTGTTTTGGATTTTAAATTATTTGTATAAACTTTTATTTATAAGTATAATTAGCTTTTGTTTTTCTTTAATAAGTAATATATATAGATAAGTGTTAAATAAATAAGAAAAAGACTTTTTAATTACTTTTAAAATAAATAAAAATATGAATAATTACTTAAAAGACATGTGTCTTTATCTAAAGCCTTGTTTTAACATGTGTAATGTAAGTAATCAATGTATAGGACAAGTGTCCTTATTTATTTTCATTTTCTTTTATTTTATAAAATCAAAAATATACATGTATGTAAACATTTGCATTTCTTCAATTCATTCTTTCTAAAACTCTTTTTCAAAGCCAAGAGAAAAACAAATTAGATCTTTCCTCTAATTCAATTCTGAAACAAATTAGAGAATCAAATGCCTCAAACCAAAAACTAAATTCAACAATTTGTAAACAAGTTTCCAAATTCAAATCCTGAAACTCTTTTCCAAATCAACTCTTCAGCCTTCATGCATTTCTCCATTTTCAAAAAGAAGCCTGAAATCAAATGCTTCAAACTGAGATCAGTAAACATCTTCCTCAAAACCAAATTCATTTTCTCAAATCTGGAATCAACTCAGTTCAAACTGTCTGCATTCTTCTCAAAACTGGAAGCAAGCATGCAATTTTAAATCAAAGCTTTGGATTTCGAAATTCTTCAAACTGGGAGCAACATGCATGTAGTTTAGATCAGTAAAGCTCCATCAACTCAAGCATTTTATCAATTCCAGTCTTAAGTCAAAACAGTTTTCAAAAGAATAAGGCTCTGTCTCCATTTTTATTGGTGAGTAACATTCTTACTTAAATTAACTTAAGTAATTATGATGCATGTTTAATTCTGTGATAAATATTGTTTTGATGTGGATGTTTATAGTTGATTCTGCATGTATATAGATGTGTATGTTGTTGGTATCAGTATGACCCTGTTATCTTGAATTCCAGGCTACTGTTTTAATATAAATCATATCCCATGATCTAGTTTTAAATGTAGATCTACGGTTTAAATAAAATTAGTTGTTTCATAGTAAACTAAAGATTAAAAAGATTTAATTAAGTCAAATTTTAGTCTGAGTGCCTCTGAAATCAAAAACAACAGAGACATGTTTTATAAAGTGAAAAATTTGAACTCTGTAATTTATAAATTCAAAAGTATAAATTGAAAACATAGATGATAATATGATTTTTAGCATGAATATCATAGTTTTTAGTCTAGTATTAAAAGAGCAGTTCTGGTTTAAGTCAGAAATAAAATTTTGGTGATTTTGATTATCTCAATGGAACTGGGATGTTGAATTCTTCAATGATGGTAGTGGAATGATCATGGATATAAGGAAAATTATTAGAAATCGAATTAAGGCAGTGAGGAAGAAATGATTTAGGTTTTAAATTTTTAAACCTAGTTTTAAGTAAGGTTATGAATTCGTTTCGTTCGTTTTCATGGATGGATCGAGTGTTCTAAGATTTTGGGAAAGTGAAGCTCTGAGGTAGTCGAAGTCATGACCGGAGTTGGAGGAGTTCTGGTGGATGGGTTTGCGAAGGCGAGGCGAGTACAGGTGGGTGGTTGGTCGCGAGCCAGTGTTTCCAGGTTTCAATTTAATCGAGTTCGAGTTCGAGAGGGATCGGAGGGGAACTGATGGATGGGATCGAAGCTGGGGTTGATTGTCGACTTGTAGAGTTCGTCGTGGGTGGCCGGAGCTCAGGCGAGTAGTTGTGCACGTGCACCAGGTAGCAGTCATGTCTGGAATGAGTTTAAGGAAGAAGATGTTGTTCTCGAAGTAGATGGTGGAATGACTCGAAGTCATGTTCGGGAAAGAAGGGAAATGGCTCGGGTTCGTGCAGAGGAACTCGCGTGAGTTTTAACTGTTTTTAAATTTTTAAACATAACAAAGTTTATTAAAGAGGGGAAGGGAAAACTCGAAGCTGGTCTCGGGATTTCTGTAGATTGTCTCGGGTATTTTGATATAAGGCTCGGGTTAATTGAAGTGTTACAGGTTATAGAGCCTGTTTGTTTTTAAATTTAAACAGAGTTTAAAAATCAAATTTTTAAATGTGGATTCAAATTTAAACTTGAATTCCAGTTGTGAAATAAATGAGTTTTTATTTAACAACTTAAATATTTAAAAGAATAATTTTAAAAGGGTTTGAATTTTAATGAATGGGTTTAAAATCTTATAAATTTTCTTTATAAATGTTAAGTGTTCTTAACATTTAGATTTAAAAAGATTTTGGTAAATTTGATTTAAGTCTTAGTTAAAGTTAAATTTGTTATTCAAATTTAAATCATTAATTTGAAATGAAATAAAAGAAAGATTTAAAGGTAAATTATTTCAAAGCTTTTGTTAATAATAATTAAAGTAGTAATAAAGGTTAATACTTTAATTTAAAGATTAATTAAGATTTAATGATTTAGGAGTCATTAAATTAATAGGATAATTAAAGAATAATTTGATAAGTTTAAATTAATTAATTAAATTAATTTATGGTAATCACTGGGTGATTTGTTAAGTATAATTACTAAAATGTAATTAGTGAAATGTAATTACTTAGGAAAGTAATTAAAGGTAATTACTGGATGTAATTAAATGGAGGGAATGGAGTAATTTGAGATTAATTACTTTTGTATAAGTAATCAAAGGATTAATTAAAGGATAATTAATTTTGGAGTAATTAATTTATGGAAGGCGTAATTAAGGGTAGTTAATTACTAAATGTGATTAATCAAAGGTGATTAATAAATATAAAGATTAATTATTAAATGTAACTAATTATGGAGTAATTAATTAATAAAGTAATTAAGGATCATTAATTAATTAATATAATTAATGATATAATTAAGGATTGATTAATTAAGATTGATTAATCAATAATAAGTGATTAAAGTAATTAATTAATTGTAATTAATTAAGGATTAATGTAATTAAGTATAGTTAATTAATTAATGAAGTAATTAAGGATTAATGTAATTAAGTATAGTTAATTAATTAATGAAGTAATTAAGGATTAATTACTGTAATGGTTTAAGATAATTAATTTGTGAAATTAATTAAGGGTTAATTACTTAAAGTAATTTAAAATATAATTAATCAGGAATGATTAATTAAGATGATACTTAAAGTATGATTAATTAATTGGTTTAATTAATAATTAAGTAAGAAGGATTTATAGGATGAAGTAATTAATTTAATTCACTTTAAATTAATTAGAGATGATAAATCATTACTTAAGAATGGATGAATGATATTGAATGCTTTGCATTGTTGATATCTCTGATAAGAGATGTGCTGATCTATGATATAGATGTTTGGTTGGATTGAAATGATAATATGAATTATCTGTTTGGATGATAATATGGATTATCTATTGTAAATTATCTATCTGTGTGTTGTATAGATAAGAATTGAATTGTTTTAACCTTAAAACAACTTGGCCCTTAAAAGATACGTTTTGGATTTCGATGAGACCGGGATCGGGTTTCCGTATACCGGATTTCCAGGTCTGGAGACCCGAATACCACATCGATCCAAATTAACGATAGGTCGTGAATCAAGTGAAGATGAAGATTCAGAGTGCAAGGGTTATTGTCGTTAACTCTGAGGGTGATTCCAAAACGAGTGTAACGAGATAATGCCTTCGGTTTCGTTCGAACCCGGAACGAACTTGTATGGATTGAATGCTTTCAGCACATCGTCAGGCGGACGATGAGCATTCTAAGTTATATGTTCTGATTAAAGGTAATCGTAACCTCAAGCCTCAAAAACCGGGAATGGCTAAAACAGGGGAGGTGCAGCAAGGTTAGTGGGTAGCACCCAAGTAGGACAAGGTTACCTCTGTCTAGATGTCCCTTTCTATTTTCGACTTAGTGGTGCGGTTGCTGATCCCAACCGTGAGGTATCTTGTGCGGGAATTATCCAGTAAGGGATGTTCCGGCCTTGTGTTGCAGGGGATTGGGAGTGATCCTCGGTACGGTGATCTAGGCCACGTACTGTGACGGGCGGTACCCCAGTAGCCCTGCCATTGTATGGAAACCCATTCTTCCTACGTGCCCTTACGGTTTTGATTGTATAACCCACTTTGTGGCTAGTATGCTGGAATTTAATAATGTAACAATTTCAGCTATTTCATATTTATTTGAAAACCCTAGACCCTATTATAATATAACTGGATTTCCTATCAAATGTTTTGGTTAGCGTAAGGTAAAAACTTACCCATGTTTATTTGTGGGGAGTCTTACGTGATACCTTTTCTTTCAAAAGGTTTTGAAGTTAAACAAGTTTAACCTGTTACTCACACCAGACCCATGTCTGACCCAAGTTGTTTATTTCTGTTTTATAAACTCTTGGGTACTCAAATTTTTACGAGCAGCCAAGGGATTCAGGTTAGCCTTGACGAATTGTGGAGGAGCAATGGAGCAGGAGGCTTCAGCGTGTAGATATATAGAGTTTCCGCTGTGTTTGTATTAGTCTGTATTGATAGATGTACTTGTATTGTATAATAGACAGAAGTTTATAACTGTCTATTCTATGATGTATAAATTGTGTACTCTGATGTATATGATACTATGTAATATCTTATGTGATATAATATATTCTCGTTCCGCTGTGAGATTTCTGATGTGTTGTTGTTCTTTCTTTCTCTTCTTTTCTCTTTTCTATCCCTTTCTTTCTTATTAGCGATACGACTTTCTATGGAGAGAAAGTCGTGGTCGTTACAGTCTAAGATACAAATACTTATTAATCATAGCCGAAATTGTTACATTATTAAATTCTAACATAATAAGTATACAATTAAAGCCTTAAAGGTTCGTATTGGAGAATGGATTACATACTATGACAAGGTAAGGAACTACCTACCGATGGTACGTCTCTAGATAAAATGCATCGGGGTCTGACAAGAACATCTTAAACCCTACCACACAAAACTGACCTACTACTTGACTAGTAGTACTGAATATAATCACTCATTTCGTTAATGGGCCTCAAAGCATACATGAGTATATAGTAATCGATCTAAGATTTGGAAGGACCATACCCTAATGGGAGCGACCCACTTGGCCCTACTGCATGCCCGATTTTTGTCATTACCCAATTGATGAGGCTCGAGGCTACGTTTTACCTTTATATAACACTTCCCGCTTGGGATGCTAGCACCGCCCTCTAGGAAACAATGCAATACCAACATTCATCTATACGAGTTCGTTATGTGACTGAACGGAACGCTTGAGAGCTCCATCTTTAATTCCATCATCTTCAAGATGTCTTCACTTTGAAATGCTTGAGTTAGATCGAAGTGGTTTTTGGATAACATATCTGATCCCGGTCTCTTCGAAAAAACTTCCGATAATTCCCGGTAAACTCAACCTCGGTTCTTTAAAAAATAAACAGTCAAAAATAAGAGCGGAGATCGCCTCTTAAACGTTAGTGGACGGATTTCCTTATCGTTTGTCCTAGGAGAACGAAACAAGATTTATACGCACAGTACATCATCATCGGAGATGACTATGCCATATAACTCACGTGTTTCTCCTAGATATTTCCAAAGTTATGTTTTGGGTTCAAATTCGATAGTTAATTATTTAACTATCGAATAAACAAACATTGAAATCAGGGATTTAATTCCATAGGGAAAACAAACATTGGCTAACCATATAGTAACCACTAGCCTCCTTAATTAATCTTTTATTAATTAAATTCACTTTGTAAATAATTGAATTAAAATATTTTTACAAAGATATATATATATATATATATATCCACAAATCCCTATTTTTCAATACTAGGAAAAATATTCATATACTTATCTCAACTGCGTAAGTATATTTATCAAACATTGAGGAATATTTATTTTTTATACAATTCTAAAATCAATTATAAACTCCATTATAAATCCACAAAACCATTTATAAAACTCCTTTTTATAAATCTATAAACCCATTTCTAAAATTCTTTTATAAATATTTAAAACCATATAAACTCTTTTATCTTGTAGATAATCTTCCTTTAAGTTTTCCAAACCATGTTATAAGATTCCTCTTATTAAAACCCACATCTGTTTATAAAACCCAATTTATAAACCTCGAAAAAATTTATAAATATATTCTAATCATTTACTTTAAAACACCATTATATAATAATAAATTTTTTAAATAAATAATAATTAACTTCAAAACATCTTAAAATAATAACTAATAATTTCAACAACCTTTTTGATAAAACAAAAATAATTTATCTTCAACATTTTATAAAAAATAATAATTAATTTTCAAAACTTTATTGATAAATAATTATATTTAATTTCAAGCCATATTAATAATTTAAATAATTAACTTTTTAAAATATTAAAATATTAATAACACTTTAAAACAATATTAATATAAACAAACAATTTTAAAAACATAAATATATTGCCTTGATAAAAATCCATACTTAATTTTCAACAAAATCATTTCCATATTCATAAATATATTTATCAATCTCCTTCTATTTTATAAAATTACTTTGCATAAAATCTCTTTATTTATGAACTCCATTTATAACTTTATTCCTTTCTAAATCTCACTTATTCATAAAATCCCATTTAAAACATCAGTTACAATCAATTTTTAACGTTGCTTCCATATCTACGAATTTCTTTTATAAATCGCTTTCTATTTATAAACTATCATTTAACATCTCCCAATTTATCCTCGCTTTCAACTTTCAAAATAGAATCAACTATTTTTCTACACAACATTCGACATATTATCATAAATCCACAATTATGATTTATTTTCCAATTTATCCAATGATAAAAGTTTCCCTTTTGTTTATAAATAACGTTTATAAATCTATCCTTTTATTAATAAAATATGATTTTACAAATCTTCACTTTGTTCGTAATATGCCAGATTAATACATTATCACATCTATAATTTCCACAATTATAAATAAATCTTAATATATGCATATATATCACTTTATATAAAACGGTTAATAAATAATTATATCAAAAAAATTCCTATTTTCTTTTTAAAACCATATCCCATTGTAATAAAACACGAATTTATTTTGTAACATTTTAAAAATCTTTAATCACGGTTCAAAATCTCTATTTAATAATTTTATTATCTCTAAAAATCGTACTTTTTATTTTAAAATAAATTTCTTCTTTAAATAATTCAAGAAAAATTATTAAAACATATATAATTTTCAAAATCACTTTGGAATCCCTTTTTAAATCAAATCGTTAGTTTATAATATTTTAAAATACCAAAAATAAGGTCCAATGCTACTAAAGCACTAAATAAGCAAGATCATATTCATATCATCAAATATAGCATCCAACAAATTATATGAAAAATAAAATCAATAGTGTGAGGAATCCTGTTGGATCCCTCTAACTGTCCCCCTGCATCACATACAGTATATAACCAAATAATTTAAATCAACTGCTTCGAGGCAGGATCGTATACAAAAGGTCACCCGCTCTTACATGGGAGTGTATTAGGGTCTCATTCGCTCCAGAGGCGGGAATATTGTAACGACCCGTAATTTTTTATAATTAAAAATATTAAATTAAATAAGATTTTGAAATTTAATATTGTGATAAATTAAATTTATGATTTATTAATGAGAAAAATAACTAGAATATGATTTAATAATGTTGTTTGAACTTTATTGACAATTATTTTAATGTAATTTCAATCAATTGAAATTATTGTAAAGTTAATTTGGCTATAATTGTAAATAGGAATTAATTTGGTAATTAATTGGATTAATGAAATTGAAATATTACAGTTAATATGAGTTTAGATGATAACTGCAGAATTTGAATGTAATAAAGTGTAAAATAATGCTAATTATATTCATATGGTATTTTATGATTTAATAATAAGAGTGAGAATCAAAATATAAGAATTTGATTGAAATTAAATTATTATTAACTATGATTTTATTTAGTTGTAATTGAACACTGAAATTATGCAATATTTAAACCTTGAAATTAACATGGAAAATTTATTTTAAATGGTTCTAAATTCCTATGTAATCAAGAATGATAAAATTATTAATAATAAAAATTGAATTTAAAAGTGATTAAATCAATTTAATAATAATTTATTTATTTAACGTGGAAATTAGCCATTTTGGCCACTGTCTAGGATTTCGATGAAACTAGTTTCATCTGATTCGTAACAATGAATTATTATAGGATTTCAAGTTTCTTAGCGATCAGACTTATCGTTTGATCGTGCGAGCTCGAAACGCATAGAAATCGATTAATGGAATTTAAATTAATATAATTTGATTTTAAATGCTAACTTCTTTATACAATGGAATTTGGATTTGAATTTAGTTCCATTGAATTTAAAAATATCGAAAACATATATTTTGATATATTGGATGACCTATTTTCGTTTCGGGAACGAAATGAGCTTTTCGGGTCATCGTTATCGTTTCGACCCAATTCGATTTGTCCATTCATTCTCATCCATCTTTTCCTATATATAGGCCGTTATAAGTCCTAGCAGCCTTTTATTTTCTATTGTCTGTACATACATTTCTTTCTCATCTCCTCCTTCCCAATGCTAGACAATTCAAAACCCTAGTTTCAATTTCAAATCAAAATCAAAAATTCAAACTCCTCAAACTATGTCATATTATATATCGTTGGAAAGCTCTCGACAAACGCAATCCTCTGCTGTAATTCATTTTTTGATTCGAGTCACGGTTTGGCCAGAAATCATCGATTTATCCTCGGCCGTCCGTTGCTAGGGTTTTCAATTCGACGGTGGATCGTCGATTTAACGACGATCGGGAGGTGCAGGCTTGTAGAGATCGCGAAGCAGGTCTTAGAAGTGGTGGCTATTCATCTCAGTGGTGCATGAATCGCCGGAATTTGGAAAGAGAAGCGGCGGCGGTCGTAGTCTCTCTGATGGGTTGGAGCGTGCCATAGTGGGGTCGGAGGCGGCACCTCGGCATGGGGGAGATGGCGACATTCTCGGATCTTGGCGAAGATGGCTGTGGGAGGCGGCGGTGGCAAGAGGAGGTGGCGGCTAGGTTTCTGAACGTGACCGCGTGAGTGGACGAGGGTTTTGTGGAGAGGTATATTTACCTAAATGCCCTTATGTTTATTTTGTTTTAATTTAATTTTTTAAAAGTTCTAACACGCATAACTTTTGCATACGAATATCAGATTTGGATGCGGTTTCTCCATTGCGATCGTATAAAAATTTCAAACGATATGGAATTGGTTTAGCTGCATTCTAAGACTGGTCAAATTTTGGGTTTTATTTGAATTTTAAATCGACTAAAAATCAAAGGTGAGTGATTTAACCCACTCACAAATACTAAATCATCTTATGTTAATTGAATTAATTTTATGATGTGATAAGAATATTATTGGATGTTGTTTGGTATTTTAATTTGACATTTTAATTGAAATTGAATTTTTTTGAATTGAATTGCCATTTTAATTAATATTGAATTTAAATTGCTAGTTAAATACCTGATACTGATAACCAGCTAATTGTTGGGATTTATTGGCTGATTTGGATGATGATTATGATGGATGCTTAATTGTTGACATTTTTGGATGATTTGATGTTATGTTTATTTTAAATGTTGTTATCACAGTGCAAGTCCCCTTAGTTATTGTTAGGAAAATCACTATGGGTTGAAATGATACATACCCGAACGATCTTATAGATTAGGGAAAAATCGTTATGAATTGAAATGAGAAACCCGAGCGATTTTATGGATTTGGAAATATTATGATTCGGGATACGGGTTGAAATGATATATATCCGGAAATTTAATTTATTGCGGGTTGAAATGATATATATCTGTATCACTCGACCATAGGGTAGAAAACTATCAGTTTTAAATTTTTTTCTATGGTAAAGTATGTTTGATTTATAAATTTGATTTATAAATTTAATTTAATGATTTTATTTAAAATTTATATTTGGAAAATAAATTATTTTATATGTTTTAAAAGTTTCAAATTATAAGTTAATATATGGTTTTAAAAGTAAATTTAAGATTTTTAACTTATAATTTTATTTAGTTTTAAAAATATATTTTTTGTAAATAATTTAAAATTTAATTTAATAAAATATTTAATATAGTTTCAATATATACATTTTAAATTTAATTTAATATAATAAATAAAGTTTTAGATTTAAGGTAATAAATATAGATTTTTATAATAACTTTAATAGATAAAAGATTTTTGTAAAAGATTTTATAATTTTGTAAGGAATTTATAAAAGTTTTATATGAGATTTTATAATGGAATTTATAAAAGGATTTATTTATAAAGATTTTTATAAAGGATTTTGTAATGGTTTTATAAAGGAATTATAAAGGTTTTAAAGGATTTTATAAAGGGGTTTTATAAAAGAACTTGTATAAAGGGATTTGGAAGCGTTAAAATAATTTGCGTAGAAGTTATAAAAGGAAAGAGTTGTAAATTGTTTTGGAATTTATAAATAGCTTTATAAATGGTTCTAAATGGTTTAGAAGAGATTTATAAATTATTTTCGAAATTGATTGAAAGAAATCTTCCTCGGTATTTATGAATATATTTATACTTTGGAAAAAGTATATGGATATCTTGATATGAAGCATAAACTGTTTTTTGGATTATTATTATAAATGTTTAAGAAATGACCATGGTGTGAAAATGTAAACGTTTGGTTGTTAAACAGTCCGGGATTGGATATTGTCATACTCTCTGCCAATACCGAAATCACTTTAACAACTGTGTACGTGGTGGAGAACCCAGAACAAAGTAGGATGGTTTGGCGATGCTGCTGCATTGAGGTATGAAGTGACCCCTAAATAAGATGACTAAAACAGGAGAAATTGACGGGCCAAGTGAGATCGCTCCTCCGATCGGACACACTTCGTCAATGCCATATCTCTTACTTCTGTGATTGATTGGTGGCCACCCTCGATTTGATTATGGGAATGTTGTTTCGAGGTGGGCGGTAGCTACGGCTATGCGTTACCACCAACCTGGAAGTGTAAAACGGTAGAATCCTACCGAGGGTATAGCCTCGTGTGCCTTGTCATCTACCTTATCGAGCCCACTACGATTTGTTTTATAGCATACCTATGGAGTGCTCCCTGATAGCCCACCGGTTTGGTGGAGTTTACAGTATTGTATAGACTACGACATTTATAAAATGTGTTAAGGGGGATATGGGTAACGCCTTAACGTTATTTTAATACTTTACTTTACTGATAGACATTATATATATAGCGTATTGTATTATGTATGTAGATAGTTTAACCGACCTTAGGAGATGGAAATCACGAACATCTCTTAAGTTATTGCACGCACGTTATACACTGGATAGGAGATGTAAAATCCCGTAAACATCTCTGAAGCCGTTACACTCATATTTATTTACTGTTGATTTAATTAAGATAATATCTTTTAGTTCTGACTCGAGTGTTTTGTCTTTCATTACGCTCGGGTCAGTTTGAGCTTTTCAGTGTATTGAAGACCATTTTATTTAGAGGATGAAGATGGAGATTAGTGTACTATTTATTAGTATTATTCCACTACATCATGTTGTTCCACTGCATTTTCCTATTATACCTGTTGTATGTATAACTCTGGTTTGTATTGTAAAGTGTAATCAAATGCATTTGTAAAACAGCTTAATGAACTGTTTATTTGATTATTATATTTTGTCATTCCATTGTGAGATTCTATGTTTTGTTTTTCCTTCTTATCTCTTATTTTCTTATTTACCCATTAACAATCCTCCCTTTTGAATGGTTTGAGTTGACATGTGTGGTTTATTGTCGATTTAAACCATCCAAAAAGGTGGGTCGTTACAAATATATCCAAACCAACTAATAAAATAGTAAATCATCCAAACATCCAATCAATAATTTTAAACAACTATATAACATAATCGATTAACCAAAAAGGTGAGTTTAACTCACCATTGATTCCAAGTACGCTGAAGCATTCCAGTTTGAATTAAAGTTGAATAGGCGTTCAATTTTAACCCAAATTCCTGCTAGCTCTAACTCCATTCAATCCAACTCCATAAAATAGTTTTCATTTATACGATCGCAATGCAACTCATCGCGTTCAATTTGAACCTCGTATGAAAAACTTATTTCATTTATAAGATAATGATTTTATAACTTATTTAATTACACGATTTATTGTTAAATTTCAAACCAAATTAAATCTGGCCGCACGTTTCCTTCTTCCCTGCATCACATTTTCTTCTTCTTCCAGGCATCGCGTTTCTTCTTCTATTTTTTTAACTTTGACTGCGATAATCGATCGTGATTCCCATCGTGCCGCCACCGCCTCTTGATCGCACATCCCCCCTCGACCTTGCCGCCGACCGCCACACCTCATCACTTCACCGCGAATTCCAAAAAAACGCCCATCGTTAGCCGCTAGTTTTCCTTCATCATGCTTCGATTCAAGTCGATCCAACTATTGAGCAAGTTCGTGGAGTTGAGCTCTATGTTTCTCTAGTTGACATCGAGGCACGGTTCAGCTTAGATTGGCTCCGGCGATTATGGGCCATTGGATGCTAGGGTTAGAAAATGATGGTTGAACTTTGGGTTAGGGTTTTGCAAAAGAAATGAAATAACAAGTCCTTATATAGAAATTTTTTAAAGCACTATTCATTCGTCAAGTTTTCGAACTCCAAAAGAGGCATGCCGCCTGGCATTCTATATATTATACCCCTATTCCGAACATGTAACGACCCGGACTTTTAGTCGTTTGATTTTGAATATTTAAATGGTTTTAAATATAGGATTTGGGAATATAAATTGATTTTTGAATATGAAGATTTTGGTTGAGATTATAGAATGAATTTAAATTTCAAATATAGCGATTTATCGTAATACGGAAATGGTGAATAATTGGAAATTGAGTTGAATATGAATCGAAACGATTTCTAATGGTGAATAATTGCTTAGTATCCTAGATAACAAATATGTTGGACTTGATTTGACCTTGCATGAAAATTTTACGAATTTTATATAATATCAAAATTTATACTTAACTAATTATACTTTAATCAAATTTAATTAAAACTAAATAAATATTTTTTTTCCTCTTTTTAATTTAAATTAGAATCTGGATTTATGACCTTGCATCTCGTTCGCACGCAACTCCAGGAACCCAAGCCTATACGCGTGCGTTCACTCTTGATGGCCAATCCTTCTCCACGCTTCACGTCGCCACCTTCCATTCACGTGAGCGCGGTCCAGTACTCAAAACCCAACCAATAGCTCAAATCCTCACCGCCTCCTCTTCCTCCAACGCGCGTCGTTCCAGCATAGAGACACGCGCCGCTCCATTAGATCGTGACTCGATCGTGAGGTCGTCTTTCCCTTTTTTTAGAACCTTTAGATTTTGATTTTGAACTGGAGATGAGTAAGAAGGAAGTCGCGATTTACAATTTTTTTATATATAATACGCAATTCGATTACCTCTGAAGGAAAAGGAGGATGCACGAGTTATAGCTGAAGGGTATGGCATGCTTTAGAAGATTGGGTATAGGGTTTGACTTCTTCAATTATAGTATTTTATAATTTTTCTAAAATATCTCATTTTAGCAAATTAAAATTCTGATCTCCTATCGAGGCATGCCGCCTGGCGTTTCTAATGTTATACCACTATTATGAACCAATGGAACAAGTTTCGGGACCTAATTCGATCGTATGTGGAAGATAGCTTTTTAAATCGACTATTTAAATTAAATTCAATTAAATTATTTCTAGGCGTTTTCAGATCGTACGACCAAACGGTAACTCCAAATGCTACGAAATTTGAAATCCGATAAAAATACATTATTACGGATCTAATGGAACTAGTTTCGTCAAATTCCGAGACTATGTCCCGGATCGCTATTTTAACACGTCGATTAAATCGACAATTTCAAAAATTGGCGAAATCGCTTGAAATTCCAGTTTTAAAAACTTATTAACTCAGTTATATTTCTAGTAGAATTTATATCAACATTAGAAATCATTTCGTTTCATATTCAACTCCAATTTTCAATTATTCGCTATTTCCGTATTTCGATAAATCGATATATTTAAATTTTAAATTCATTGTATAATCCCAACCAAAAATATTCATATCCACAATCTATTTATATTCCAAATCAATATTTAAAACCATTTAAATATTCAAAATCAAACGTCGAAAAATCCGGGTCATTACATTCCTCCCCCCTTAAAAGAATTTCGTCCCCGAAATTGCTAAGGTAGGAAAATGCTTCAAACCAATTAACTTATTCAAAACCCACTTAGTTAAAATTCGATATTTCACTTTCTAAATCCTTAAGTTCCACCCAAAACAATTTGTTTTCCATTCCTAAACCAAAACCCTTTATTTCGATTACAATTTGAAATTAAATTTAGTTAACAAAAATTTTCCAAAAATTTTCAAACATTTTCTTACACCCCAAATTTCTGAATTTTTTTGGCAGAGTCACCCTTGTACGGAGAGCCTTTTGCAATATGAGAAAAATGATAAATATAATATACATTGACCCACATGGTTGGAAACACAATATACATCAATATTTATATCATTGTTGTATTTAATCCGAAAACGTACCTTTATTTTGTGTTTTAAGCAAGCGAGCTTATTTTATATGACATTTCGCAACCCATATCTAGCCCAAATGGTCTTCCTGTACCTGTACTTACTCAATTTAAACATGTAAGTAACAAGAACATGGAATCTAATAACTTCGCATTCGTTTAAATAGTTAACCGCATAAATTCATAACCTAACAAGTTATAGCATGCATTTATAACAATTATAAGTTCTCAATCATACGATTATTTTCTTCAAATCGATTTATACCTCATTTATTCAATTCTAACAATTCACAAACATTTATTTGCATTCAATTTATATTTATACTAAACAAATTCATGTCCATTTCAAATTGATTCTAAATCAATTTATTCACTTTCCATTGATTCACAAATTTTGCTTACTTCCGTTTACGTCAAACGAAATTTTTTTCCATACTATTTGGTGATATAATAAAATAGTCACTTGAGCTTATAAACCAGTTAAATTGATTCTAAATCAATTTATCAACTTCTATTAATTCACATTCAATTTATTCACAAAAATCTTGTTCGCTCAATTTTACATTCAACAACAATCCAATCCAACTTTATTTAATCTAATCACTGCTAGATTGAAGAATGTATTGAATAGGGATCAGAACGAGAAAGGGGCAAAGGTCCATGTGGCAGAAAAAGCAGTTGCGAAGATGGACAGGAGGCTACATCAAATGTAACGACCCGTAATTTTTAACGATTTTTATAACGTAATTAATTGAAATTTTTCGTGAAAATTAAACAATAAATTTTGCAACTAAAATTTGATATTTGGTATACGTCTATTTTAACATAGCAATTGGTAAAATTTTATTGGAAAATATGAAAGTTAATTCTGTTGTGTAATTTTCAATTCAAAATTAGTTAAATTTGGTGAAAACAAAATATTTTCGAAATCCGAATATTTTTATATAATAAAAATGTAAATCATTTTCTGAGTGAGACGTCATAATTCGTTTCATCAAATTTGGACTTTTCTAGCCCCGTTTATCTTATTTTCAGTGAATTATCAGCATTTTGGCAGCAAAACATCGATTTTTGATAGAATGGTCGTATCGCTGATATCTGTGTACCATTCTGTTCGTCTCGTCGTGCTAATCTCCGCAGTATATTCATTTGTGCATTTCGATGTCCGGAAAACGATGAAATTTGCAAAACTATCAACCGTCGGTATTCAATTTTGAACCTTTTGTTTTCCTGTGTCCATTCGTCTGTTCCAGTGTGGAATCCTATGGTCACTAGCTTTATTATTGTTCAGAATTCAATGCTTTGTCCTTCACTATTCCATTGAATTGAATACTATATGCTGGTCTTCATTTATATTCTTTGGTTCATTCATGTGCCTGTTCTTCGTTGTTTCCAATAGCGATTTTTCAAGGGAAATTAATAAAATAATAGATGTGTGCATTGGAAACCCATCCCATTCGTTCTCCACTTTTCTACAAAAATTTTCTTTATGAAGCCATTATATATCAGTTTTGAATCTAATGTTTGCTCATGCCTTTTCCCCTCACCTTCATCTCGACAACCACCATCACCTAACGACCACCCATCCTTCCATGCTCGCTACCAGTTTTCCAGCCTACACCTTCCACACGAATAGCCGCACGCACCTGACAACCATGAGCCGCCTCCTCGCCAAACACCAATACGCCCACTACCTGCTAGCACCCAAGCAACCTGACCAAATCCATATTCCTCCGACCGGCCTTCGCTCACTAACCCACGTACGGCCTTACCCTCCTCAGCTAGGCCGCCACTTCAACCTCACCCAATGACCACCACCTTCCATATCGGGTCCGCCATCCCTCCTCACCGAAAACCCATTAACCCACAAACCACCACCACTACAAAATACAACACTCTCCTCCCCAGCCTCTCTTCCCTCGTCGCCTTTGATCTGCCGCCCACCAGCAAACCTAAGCAGCCCCTGACCGTGCTTCAACCTTCTCACCGCCTTCTTCCTCTCCGACACCCTGCAACCAAACACATGGCAGCCGCGTCTCCATCCATCCCAAGCGATAGCTTCCACCTTTCATTTGTTCGGCCGCCACTAGAGAATCCAAGCCCCACCTCCGAAAACTCCACAACATCCCAATGCCTGCGTTGGTATGTTTTAAATTTGCATCCCATCCCTTATATTTGTTTGTTTTTGAAACTATTGTTTTATATGTATTACAAATATGTTAGTTATATATATGATCTGTGTATATATGTTTATATAATAAATACAATCTGTTTGATTTTATATACAAATTTATATAAGTTATATATATAAGCTGGTTGTTCATATATAAGTTTACATAAATTTATATATATATATATATATATATATGATCTGGTTGTTTATAGGTGTATATGTTTATACAAGATATCTATAATCTATAGTTTTTATATATAATATAATCTGTTATTTATATGATTTTATACAAAACATGTTTGTTTGTATATACAAATTTTTATTAGTTATATATATGATCTGTTGACTTATATTTATATTACAATAAAGTAAGTATGTGTTGTTTTATAATAAACATTAACTTAAAATATGATATGCAGGTATGTTTATAAATATATATGTTATAATAATAATAATAACATCAACAAAGTATGTTATATATTTATGTTTTCAAAATTTTGCATTAGGGCTATCTTGCATTATATATATATATATTTATAAATAATAATGATTTTGAATTATATATATATTATTTTAATATTTGTCTTAATTTAAAATATTGATTTTAATAAAATAATAATAAAAATAATAGTATATATATTTTAAATATATGTGTTAAATTTAATAATGATCTTGAAATATATATAGATTTTGGATTTTTGATATATGTATATATGTTTAAATTTAATATTGATTTTCATCAAATCCAGTTCATCGTGCCTTGCTTTTGTCTCGCCGCTATCCAAAATTGGTCGCAGCAGCTTTTTAGTTTTCTCGTGTCCGTATCCGTGTGCGTGTCCGTGTCACCATCTTCGCCATCATTGTCTCCATAGCCTCTAAAGGTGAGCAATCACTCACGATTAACATTCTTATAATTAATAAATTTAATTCACATTGAAATGACAATTGAAATATGTTGTTAAATTTGAACTGTTAATTATTTAATTGTTATATATGATATGCCATTGGCTGAAATTGTTTACCTGTGACTTATGACACCATAACCTATTGTATATATATTATATTTAAATTTATCATTGATGATATATGCCTATTGTTGATATGTTGTATTATTATCAAATTTGTCCTCACTCTACAGGTTCCCTGTTAGTTTATAATTCTCTATGGGTTGAAATGATACATACCCGAACGATATTATAGAGTAAGGGAAAATCGTTATGGGTTGAAATGATAAACCCAAGCGATTTTCATTGATTTTGAAATTTTGGGATTGCGGGTTGAAATGATATATATACCCGTAGATATTTAAATTTCGGATTGAAATGTTAAATATCCGTATCACTTGACCATAGGATAGAAAATTTTAATACGGACACCGTTGGTCTATATTTGAAAAATGATTTTTTCAAAGTTGAAAGGAAATATATGGGTTTTATTGAATATTGACTTTTGAAAATATAATATATAAATGCTATTTTTATATATGTATAAAATTTTGATTTTTAAAATAATATGTTTTGGAAATTTTAATTTATAAGTTAGTTTTGGAAAATATAAATTTTAAGATTTTACTTATAATTTTATTTTTTTAAAAATATATAAAATAAAATTTAATATAAAATAAATTTAATAATAAGATTTGGTTTAATAAAATTTAATTTAGTTAGTATATAATATGTTTAAGCATTTATTTATATTTATTTTAATATTTTTTTTAAAAAAATAAAGTTTTATAACTTAAATAATATAGGTTGGAAGGATAAATTAATGTTGACTTGGAATTTAAATTGGTTAATAATTGAATTTAAATAAGAATTGATTTGAAATTATTGATTTTGAGGTTTTGAAAGATATGATTATAACTTGATTTGATAAAAAGCGATTAAATGAATATTCTCAACTTTAAATAAAATTGAGACTGAATATTTAATATTGGTTTAAATTTATAGATTGAGATTTTATTTAATTGTTATTAAAATGATTAATTGAATGTTTTCCCAATTTGAATAAAATTAAAGTTAAATGTTGAAATATAAATGAAACTTATATTGAAATTGTTTGAATATTTAAACCTTGAATCTTACTGGAATTGAAATGATAGTTCAAACCTGGATTTGAAACCGATAAAAATTGAAATGGTTTATTGAGTATTTGAATTGAATCATTAACCTTTTAAAATTGAAAGTGTTGAATAGGGATTGATTTAAATGGAATTTTTGGAATCGAAGCTGATTTGAATCGATTTGTGAAATTTGAGGTAACTATTTTTATTATATAAAGTATTTTAATATATATAAAAACTATTTTAATATATAAATTATTTTAATATATAAACTATTTTAATTTATAACTATTTTAATATATATTATTTTCAATATCTAAACTGTTTAAGTTAGAAGTTTTATGATTTTAAAAGTGTTATGATATCGAAAGTGTTATGACCTCGAAAGTGTTATGATCTCGAAAGTGTTATAATTTTGAAAGTGTTACGATTCTGGAAATGAATATTATTTAAAGTGAATAATGATATCGAATTGATATGGTTTTGAAAATGAATATGATATTTCGATATGAAGTATGAACTATTTGAAATGAAATGACCGCGGTGTGAAATAAGCGTTTGGTTGTTAAAGAGACCGGGATCAGATATTGTCATACTCTCTGCCAATACCGAAAACCACTTTAATAACTGTGAACGTGGTGGAGATTCCAGAACGAAGTAGGATCGTTTGGCGACGATTCTGTATGAGGTATTAACGCAGCCCTGACTCCCAGGAGTCAGCTTGATGTGGCTAAAACTTGAGCTATACCGGGCCAAGTGGGGTCATTCCCCCTATCGGGCACATTTCATCGATACCATTCTATTTCTTTTGCGATTTGATTGGATGCACCTTTGATTTGGGAGTGTGTCTCGACCTGGGCGGTAGTAGCTGCTATACGTTACCACTAGTCCGGGAGTGCAAACGGTATTTCTACCCTGGCATTGCCTCGCATGCCTTGTCACATGCCTTATCGCACCTTCTACGAGTTTGGTTTATACCATACCTATGGAGTGCCCACTGGTAGCCCTCCAGTTTACGGAGGAATTACGGCACTGTATAGACTATGAGAATATATAAAATGTGTTAAGGGGGATATGGGTAACGCCTTAACGCTATTTTAATACTTTACTTTACTGATAGACATATTATAATAGCGTATATTACTACATAGTAGATAGTTCCACAAATCCTTAGAGGATGGAAATCCCAAACATCCTTTAAGTTACTTGTATTAAGTTGACATTTCACTTGAGTTGAATTTACTAGTATAAGAATGTTAATCCTGATTCGAGTGTTTTGTGTTTTGCTTTTTGCTCGGGTCAGACTAAGTGTCACGGCATTTGAGACTCACCTTTGGAGTTTGGAGCTTCACTTGGAGATCCATCTATATCTATTCAGCTTTCAGTTATTCGGTTGTCTCCAGTTGTTTATATTCAGATTTTGTCATTCGGCTATGTATTGAGACTGCTATGTATTCGAGATTTTTGTTGTATTTTGTTTTAACTCTGATGTTTATATAGTAGCTTCATGAACTACTATTTATCTATTCTGCTGCTTATTGTTACATTACTCTATGTCTGTGATTCTGTGATTGATTTATTTACTGTATATGCCGAGTTTTGCCAAATATATAAATTAACAATCTGTTGTTTTGAGCAATTCAAGTCTGACATGAGTGGATGATTGTCGATTTGAATGGTTCGAAATGCCAGGTCGTTACATCAGATGATGTTTGAGGACTGCGATTAGGATGTGGAATCAAAAGAGGACTATTCTAATTGTTTCTTGAAATCTAAGCAGGATGTTAGTGTAACAATTCAGAATTGGATTGAGAGAGGCCACTCTGTTGCTCAACATATTGCCATAGATCCCATGTAAGTTTATCTGACTCTTAAATTTTGATGGTGGCATGCTACTAATGATCTGTCGTGAACAAGATTCTATAGCCTCGCATGTTCCCATTTCAATAGCCACAACATATGTTTGTATTTGTTATCCACATCTTTGGTCGCAACAAATTCAGATCGTAGCATTTCATCTTTGTACAAGATTCAGTTTTTAGCAGTAGTGTTCCTTACTTCAGTTCCAAAGGCATGTTAAGGCAACAACATGTTTTAGTTTACAGCATACATTAGATTTAACATTTCAGGTCACCATCTTAATTCACCATATTCCAGTCTATGAGGTAGCTTGTTTCAGTTTCAATTCATACAACCCATTTAAACTTACTTAAGTAAAAAATTAATTCCAAAATCCAATTTTTCACACCTCTTCCTTTACCAATATCATTCTTTAAATTATAAATTCAAAGCTTATTTTCGGATATTTGTCTAAAATATTTAAATAAGGATTCCAGAATTCAAACACCCGGTTTCATTTCAAATCATTTTGAAATCGCAAATATCCCAAATCAAACTTTTTAAATTTAAACCAAACCAAGTTTTTATCCAAAACAAATTCCCTTCGGAATTCCCAAAACAATCTTTATTTCCAAGCAAAAATCCTCATATCAAATTACTACGGTAGCAATCCGTCACTTAGAAACTCAAAAATGAACACCGATGATGTCGCGATCATCATCGGAATTATTTTCCAGCGACTGAAGTGAGTTCAGTGCTTTTTTACTTCCGAAATCCATTTTAAACATTTTCTATTCAAAAATATCTCCAAAATAATACTCCATTATTCTTTTCAACCACTTCGGAAAACATTTCCAAAACTTTCGAGAATTCAAAATTCCCAATACTTAGTTCAAATTCATTCAAAACATTTCTCAAAGCTTCCGGGATTTTTAAATTTCCAAATTCTGGGTTTATCCATTTTTATTTATAATTCATTCGCACAAATCATTCTTATAAAATCTCTATTTGGTTATATATAACCATTTCAAATTTTATAATCTGGTTTGGATTATAATAACAACAACCAAACACACCAATTTACTATAATTTCTAGAAAATTATTTCTTTTATATCAAAATATAGTTGGGTAAAATTATTTCATTTACCCGCTTCAAAACAATACTGTGTCGGTTTACCTGGTTCAAGCGTTTAAAAATTCCTATCGATTTCGTGGCATCCCACTATTCGACCAGAATTCGTAAACCACTCAACCGAATATAAAACATTTATATTCACTAACAAATACGCTCTCATATCTATTAATACACTCAAACTCATTCTATGGTACTACTGACCCTATCTCTAATGAGTAATCCCCACCAAAGCCAAGGTTCTCTCTTAACCTTCAGCTCCGATATCAACTGTAACGACTCGTATCTCCGTACCCTTCAAGTCGACAATAAATCACATGTGTCCAACTCCAATTGAATGAAAATATGGATCATTAAGGGTGAAGAAGAAAAGGATAGAAGAAGAAACAGGAACAACAATACAAAATCTCACAATCGCAACGGAACAAAATATAACATAAAATAACAGACCTTTATACAAAGAAACTGTAACTGTTTTATACTTACAATCATCAAAGTACATCAATCATCAATAAATATAAACAATTATAATAACTCGTCCTAATATACATAATTCACACAGCGGAAATAACCAAGTACGTGATATACGTCTGAAATCCTCCGGCTCGTCTCCTGAGCTCCATAGCATCCTATCCTGAATCTGTAATACTCGGTCTGACCCGAGCATTATAATAAAATAACACCCGAGTCGGTCTAGAAAACTAGCGTGAGAAAACACACTCAATTTGAATTATTAAAGTTGTCAAAATCCTTTGAAAAGCAAAGGTATCTCGTAAGACCACGTCACACATAAACACGACGGGTTTTTCCCTTACGATAACCAAAACATTTTATATCAAAATCATCTGATATTATAATAGTGTCAATAGAAAGTAAATTAGAAAATAGCTAAAATGCTTGCATCTCACGTTTCATCATAGTTGGGCACAATCAAAACCGTACGACCTTATTGGAGAATTGATTCCATACAATGACTGGGTTACTAGGGTACCGCTCGTCACAGTACACCTCTAGAAAAATGTACCGAGGATCTCACTGGGATCCCTTGCCAACACAAGACCGACCTACCCCTAACCTGGATAGTACCGAATATGTTATCACCCCGGGTGTTCCCACCCTTATCGAGCGCTCTTCTTTTTCCATGCACAGCCTGTAACAACCCAAAATTTAAGCTATAATAATTAATTAACGAATTAATTAAATAATCAAATAACTTTGTGAAATTATCAGAATTGGACCAGGAGTTGCACCATTGTGTCCGTGGTAATTTTCTGGTCAATTTTCATATATAGATTTCAAAATCGGAGTTAAAACGAAGAAGTTACGGAATAAACGAGAAACGAGAAAACAAAGGAAAAAAATTATAAGGGTTAGGTTGACCCTAGGGTCAACCCTCCCATCAGCTAGGTCGACCTAACTCATATGGGGGTCGACACCCAGGTCGACCCGCATACGTACTTAGGTGCATTCTTTTCCAGATTTTTAGAGTGGCGTGTTTTTCTATTTTAAATCGATCATGTGCGTCCGTGCTTCCATCCGACGGTTCCCATCGAGCCTATGACGTGGTTTCACCAGATTTAATCCTCAAATCCAATGGTCTGAGATCCACAAGTGACACTATAAATAAGACCCTAGGCCTGGCTATTTTTCTCATTCAGATTTTCTCCATCTGGGTTCATTGCCTAAGGCTGGACCCTAAAAGGAATATTTTTCCAAGGAGAAGATCTTTTTAATTAAAATAATTTTATACCCTACAAGTGGATCCGGGAAGGCCAAGGAAAAGAGCTAAGGACCACAGGTGAGTGTTTAGTAATTATTTTAGATTTTTAAGTAATTTAAAATAATAGGGTTTCCAATGTTGTAGATTTTTTTACAATTTTGGGATAACCTTTATGCAAGTTTATTTACAGTTTATTTTTAAGTTAATTTTAGACTTGCTTTCCCGTCTATTTTCTTTTAGCTATTCTATTTCAGTTATTTGCAATTATTTACTGTTATTATAGTTTTCCCAATTATTTACAGTTATTTACAGTATTTGCAGTTATTTACTATTATTTACATTTTATTTGCATCTATTCTACGTTGGGATTTATTTTGTAAATGTTAGTTCTTTTTAATTCCCTTTTTACGCGAATAGAATAAATAAGAGAAAAATTCGCTAATATGGACTATAATATTATAACACTAAATTTACAGAAATTAGATGTAAAGTAAGAAGAACTATAATAAATTGGACATAGACTGAAATAAGAAAATTTAAGAAATTTGCATGCATAGTTATAACGTGTAATTATAACTAAAAAATAAAATATAAGAAATAGCAGAAGAAGCTTGTTTTTAAACTTAGACCTTGGGTTAAGTTAATAAACAAAATTATAGCACGAGCCTAGTGGTGGTTGAGCATGCGGCCTCAGTGCTGGCTGATAAGTCGTTATTGAGTTCCAAGCGCTTAGTAGGTGTCTTCTGCGTAGGGACCGATAGGTTCTAGTCCGCAGTAGGCGTAGGTGTGTTTTGCGTAGGGACCAATGGGTCTAGTCCGCAATAGGCAAAGTAGAGATAGAAGGCCGATCAAAGGGTAGAATTAGGACTTCAGCCTAATTAAAGTAGGATTAGGGTTTCAGCCTAATCAAAGCAGTTATCTAAGAAATGTGCAAACAATCTAATCGAACTATTTAAGCAAAGCAGATAGTTAAACCATATTTTATTCCAGCTTTATCTTTTCTTTTATTTCCTTTTATACTAGAACTATTGCAAAGTCTATTATCTTTACCTTGCTTAAGAATACTAGTAATTACTTTCATTCACCAGACTTTTAGTATGACCCACTCCTCTATTTTCCATGTTTCCCCCATAGGCCAGTGGAGACAAGGGCAGTAGACTTTCAGCTTTCCCGGAGTGACATTCTTGGAGATTCTTCATGTATTCTTCCTCATCTGTTCCAGTTTTTTTTAGTTTGGATGTACTGGTACTGTTGAGAGGGATGGTTTTTATGTACTCTGATATTGTGACTGAGATGGTGTTTTTCATAAGACATGTGTATTTGGTATTTTGAGACTTATTTTGGTTATAACTTATTTTATGAATTTTGATTTATAAATAAGTTATTGTTTTAAATGTTTCCGCTGTTTTATTTATTTATTCTTGTGAATCTTAGTCTCTATAAAGTTTTAGCTATATCTACAACGCACCACATCTTTTAGTGTGCCTTTTTTGGGTATACTAAGGGGGTGTAGGGTATTTCATTTGGTATCAGAGCCTAGGGTTACAGGATTCTAAAACTTGTTTTAAAAATAAAATATTTTTCCAAAAGTAACCTATTTTTAAAGTAGCATATCTTCAAACTAGAAGTATTTTTCAGAAAGAACTCTTATTATACACTACAAGAAAAACCATTATTTATAGCATTGAAAATGTTAAAAACATAGCGTTTTAATGGTAGATGCTATTTATTCCAACCAAAAACAATTAAAATGAAATATAAAAAATATTAAAACGCTATATGCTAGTAGGAGACTTGTTTTAGGAGGCGGGCTCAAAATTTATTTTGGCGGCTGTTTGTTTTTCTTATTCTTTCATTTCGTCTTCCCCCTTCTCCTAAAGAAATAAAACCTAAAAAGAAAAACCTTGTGTTGTTTGCTTGTCTCTCTCGTATTCATCAGTGCATGTTCATCTTCTCTTTTGCTCTCGTCTTTGTCTCTATAATCGCCCCTGAATGGATTGCTGGTCGAGACTTTTTCAAAGGAAACTGGCAGATTTGTCTATGATGATAAGAAGTTGGGAACAGTTTGTAATTTTGAATTCAAGGTCCGCACTATGAACAACTAAAGGTATGTCTAACCCTAGTCTCACTGTATCTATTATTTTTATCAATTTAAACTAAGTTTCCTCCTTTTTATATTGCATTTTTTTGGTCTGCTTTGTTGTTTTATAAAGTCATGCTTCCATTCAAACCATGTTCTTTTGTTTTATTTAACAAAATCAATTTTGAATTTGGCTGAATTGCTCTCAAATAAGGAGCAATCCCACCTCTAGTTGCTTTGCCTCAGTTTAGGATACCTAGTTTGAAAGAAAAGGTAATAGAAGATGTTTATGGTGTGATTATTCATCTATGTTACACATTATGCTAACATATTCAGCAATGTTTAATTTGAAAGACAAGGTGATATCAAGAATGATTAGCTGATCGCTAGCTGAAAAGGATAGATAAACTTATACGGTCATATGGACAAAGTTAATTGGTATTATAGTATGTGTGAATGACGATTGTATTTAAGATGTACACAGTAACTGTACATGGCATGCAAATGCAATGAATAAATACTATCAACTGCTATGTGTGATTGATTATATATATGGACCTATGGTCAAGAAAGCATATCGTTGTTTATGCCAGTCTAACAACTATGATGTCATAACGATTGCAACAGTAACTAGTGAGCCTGTAGTTAAGACAAGCCCTAACGTATGATACATCGGGACATCATATAGTTTATCCCTTGAGAAAATTGTTCCATTCTTTTGTTAAACTGGATAATTCTGATTTTTGTAAGAAAACCGAGAAGCATATGAATGGGAGACGATAAATTGTATATGGTGGCTACTGTGAAACCATATGTTGATTTTACAATCCAATATTCAATTCACCATTGAACATTAGAACATTGTCACCCATTTTAACTGGGCTATTTCTGGTTTAAGCAGAGATAATTACTTCTGCACCAGTTATAACAGAAATATCTCTAATTTTATTTAAAAACATAATATGTGTTAAGAAGTTAGCTTACTTTTAAAATAGATCTTCCCTCAGTTAAGCACAAGATGTCGATATAGTTTAGGAGCATCTATTGGATGATTAACTATAGTATAATCAAACATGAATAATCTATAATAAAGGATGTTTATTGGTTGCTACAATAATTTGATAATAATATGCCTTATTATTCAAGGAACCTTTGCAGTAAAATTATATAATGCAGCATACAAACAAAATATGTCACTGTTTTAATATTTGAGGCTCATGGCTTGGCCAATCAAGGAATCAAATAAAACAATATATTGTTTGAGTTTGATTTATTAAGTAAAAAACTGACTTATTTAACTTTGAAATTTACTAACCAGGTTTTTTAACCTGAAATACTGAATAATACAAATTATAATACATGTGTTCTGCAACATAGAGTCAAATGTGGTAATTTGCTTGACAATGTACAAAATGAAAGTGGGAGATTATTCTTTGGAATTTTATGCCCTTGTTTGGAGTTTACTCGTCAGTTTCTTTTGCGACTAGTTTTTTATTTAAGTGTTTCATATTAACTTAACACCATGACAAATGAAAAGAACATATTAATGTCTGTATGTTATTTTATATTTGTTGCTTATACTATTATAATCTTCACTTGGTCATTTCTATTTCAGAAGTTCCTGTAGTTTCAAAATTGCAAGATTGTTAGATTTCGATGGTTGAGCATATGCTTAAATGCTTCGTGGGCATAGTATTATGAGTTAGAAGTTCTAATCTAAATTCATGCTAACACAATTGTGTAAGTCAGTGAGAAGGGAGTCGCATGGGTCTTTATTTGTTATTTGGAAGGCGTAAAATGTGATTATCTGTGCTATTTCCTATATTGTAGATGTTTATCTGCACGCTTGCCTTGTTTTGTAGCTTTTTCTGTTAAGTTCTTTTTAAATTCATATTGGGTCATTCCTTATTTTTGAGTCTATTAGTATTATCTCTGTTTAGTCGGCTATTTTTGTAGTTTGTATTGGTCCTCATGTTTTGCAATTGGTCAGTTGCTTGGATAAGGTCGGTGTCTACGCCTGATAGGCAGAAGCGATGACATTGCAATTACGGTTGGCAAAGGCCTTGCATTATTCGTAGTCGATGCCTACTTTTAATTAGAACTACTTTTTTGTTTTCCATTTGCTCTATATCGTTTGCTCGGTTTTGTATGGATGATCACTGGTTATTATAAGGTTGTAGAATTGGTTATTTTTACTGGATAGTTCTATGCCATATCTGTACAATATCCCAAGAATTTATAATTTTTTTAATGATGGATTCAACTAGCTGGCTTGTTTTTTTGTTAGTTTTGTGCATATATTATCTTTTATAATATTGTGCTTAGTGTATATTCCTATATCAACTTCCAAAACATCGAAACAAATATAGGCATACTGATATCAAAATTCAGGTCGCTTCCATGGACACAGATGTCTATGATTCGTTAACTTTCCATTTTTTTTTTGTACAACAGTTTCAACATTATGGTGTCAAACGGACTAGGCCTAGATGACCTATGTAACTAATGGGCTGGGCTGAGTTGGCCCATTTAATAATTAGTTTAAATGGTCTGGATTTTGTATATATTCATGTATCCATTCATATGATTATTGATTTAAACATTTATTTTGTAATGACTTGCACCTTACTGACACTATTTGTTGGGTATATGATTATTGATTTAAATATCCATTTTGTAACGACTTGCACCTTACTGACCCTATTTTGAGCTACTGAACCTTAGGTATACAAGGCCATGGAGTGAACCTGGAAGTGGCAACACATATTGTCTATTTTTTCCTTACCTGCCCCAACTTCTGCACCCATCTATGTCAAAAGCTAAAAGGCTTAAAAAACATGATACAAATGAAGGGTTTATGTACATTTCAGTTATTGCCTTTTTGGGAGAAGTACCACACACTGAAGGATCTGCAAATGCACTTTTTGTTGGAGGATTCTCGAACGAGGATACAAGAGAGGTTAAACCTGATCTATTTGCTGCTGAATCCAAATCTAAATAATACAAGCTTGTGAAATTACATAACCTTTTATTTTTGCAGTTAAAATTAAAACCAAATTCTAGCAAAAGCCTAATAAAGGTCATTAGCAATAAAGGTGAGGTCAAACTTGTTCCTTTTTAAGCATAGCATTTTACTATCAAAATGATTACTCATCAACTGTTGCAGATGTCGAGGTACATTGAGGTTCAAAAGATTTGTTGCTTGTTACACCTTTTAGAATTGATGGTTCTGGCATCGACGGAGTTAAAGAATACAAGGTAAGTTATAATATATATATTAGTAAATTTATACATGATATTATGACTTCTGTAGTTTGTTCCTAACACTTAGACTAATTTTCCTTGCTTTAGGTTGAAGCATTGAAAGAA
Source organism: Allium fistulosum (assembly GCA_030737815.1). Taxonomy (NCBI): domain Eukaryota; kingdom Viridiplantae; phylum Streptophyta; class Magnoliopsida; order Asparagales; family Amaryllidaceae; genus Allium; species Allium fistulosum. Next base: position 1,378,241,637 of record CM060901.1, read on the forward strand.
ACAAAATTCACAGATAAACTGGTTATTGTGCTTCCTGCAACTGGTACTTCATCCACCCTCAGTTTTTGGATTTTTTTATACAGATAAAAACAAATAAAGTTAATTTAATCTTAAAGTTTCAACCATCTTGGTGCCATTATATAAAAAATAGTTCTCATTGATAACGAAAAGACGATTGGTGGAATGCAGTAACATACAAACAATTGAATCTGGAGTTAGTGCAAACCGTATCATGGACTATAGTTCATTTATTTTTGTTGATTTTTTGCGTATTTCTGAGTCTACGGAGCAAACTAATTATGTTTGCCTATTTTTAAGTGAACATCATATGCACATGTGGTTAAAAAAATCGGAAATGAGATGGATTTGACACTAGTTGACCTAGAAGGCCTTTTACCTTTAGCTATTATAATGGTTGTTTCAGTTACAGCTTCAACCACAAGTGGCAAGCCATTACCCGAAGAGAACCTAAAGAAAACAATCAATGCTTGTGACCGTGCCCTAGATCTAGATCTAGCAAAAAAGAAGGTTCTTGATTTTGTTGAAAGCAGAATGGGACCGATTGCTCCAAATCTCTCTGTAGTTGTAGGAACTGAAGTAGCTACAAACTTATAGGAACTGCTGGTGGATTATCTGCATTGACCAAAATGCATGCTTGCAATGTTCAGGTTCTTGGATCAAAAAGGAAACATCTTGCTGGATTTTCTACACATCTTAGATTCATGTTGGATTTCTTGAGCAAACTGAGATTTTTCAAAGCACGCCTCCTCCTTTCAAGACACGTGCTTTGAGACTGATTATTGCAAAAGCTACACTAGTTGCACGTGTTGATGTGAATAGATCAGATCCAAGTGGAGTATTTGGAAGGACAACATTGGAACAAATTCGTAAAAAAATTGAGAAGTGGCAGGAACCACCACCTCCGAAGCAACTAAAACCACTTCCTATTCCTGATTCGGAACCTAAGAAGAAGAGAGGTGGTCGTAGGCTGTGGAAAAAGAAAGAAAGGTGTAGTTTTGTTTGGAAGAATTTTTTGGTGATATTATGTTGTAAATATGATGTTATTTTTACTATAATTATATTTGTTTACTACATCACAGATACGCAATTACTGATATGAGGAAGTTGGCAAATCGAATGCAGTTTGGAATACCAAAGGAGAGTTCTTTAGGTCAGTTAACAAACTTATTGCTTTGTTGTTTTCTTTCTTTTGCTGTCACTTTTCTCAGTAATTTATTTTCCGATAGCAGAATCTTATCTCGATTTTTTTGTTACAGTTATATGTGGATATGTATAGAGTGACTATCAACTAGAACTATATCTGTGACATCAATAAAACCTCCGATATCTTTTATCCACGATGACATTTATATTATTTAACTGTTTATCCATATTATATATAGATTTCAAGATTTCACAGAAAATGTGCAACATTATTTCAATAATAAACTATATTGGTCACAGATGTCTGCTTGCTACTTGTTAATGTCTAGTTATAGGCCATATTCATTCCTTCTAAAGATTCTTGCAAATATTATTTTAACTGTATGGATACCGAATTATAGGTTCCAAGATGTCACACAAATTGTGCAACATAATTTCAGTATTCAATTATGTTGGTCACAAACGTATGCTTGCACTACAACAAAACTCTAATCTAATTATGTTTAGAATAATTTATTACCACTCAATATATTCTTCACTTTGTTTTCCCAAGTACTTCACTTTTGAAATTATATTCGGAAATTTATGTATTTATCTAATTTTATTGATTTAATTAGCTTGTAGGTTAATGGGAATGTCCTCGACTCCATTGGAGGAAAATTATGAACTGAAGTTATTCAAGTTTGGTAGCAATGAAGGACAAGATACTTTTTGGCATTCTAGTGCTCATATACTTGGACAAGTGCACTACTGTTTTGTTTTAGCTGACCAGGTTATATTTATACTTTATAGCCAATTCAAAGGCACCAAAGTTTCATCTAGACTCTCAGAATGCATTCCCAGATCCTGTACGATGTATGTCATTTCAAAAGGTAAGTTAAAGTCAATACATGCTTCAACATCGAAGATTGATAGCTGCAGATTGCTTGGAGCAGCTTCGAGTATTACTTCATGCAACAGCAGTTTCAGGCAGTCTTCAAGGGAACACTCTGATAAATAAAATTATTGTATTTAAAGTAAATTTTAACACAATCATGTAACGTATGACTTCGGACCTTTGTTTCCTTCTAGCTCCAAGTCAGTGTGACAGGGAGAAGTCCGAAACGGGAAGTCAATCCTTTTCTTCCCAGGAATACTTTACAAGTTCCACCTCTAATTTATCGAATATGCGAAGTGAACCTATTTATCACAGTTCTCAAACTGATACCAATCCTTGGAACTCTGATAAAGTATCAGGATCAATTATCACTAATGAGTTATCTTCCTAATTAGGGCCGCTTATACGAGAAGTGGTTCGAGTCACATTAAATGATTGGAGGCACCTTAGTGATGATTTGAGAGATGTTTTATGGGAAAGAATTCAGGTGACATATCTTTCTTTAACGTTTCGTTTTATATGCTTCTATGTTTTGTAACGACCCAATATTTTCAACCATTCGCATCCGCACATGTCGGACTTGAATTGCTCAAAATACCGCATTGTAAATAAAAATTTGGCAAAACTCAGAATATACAGTAAATAAATAATCATAGATCACAGACACAGAGTAATATAATGCAACGGAAATAAAGAAATAGTAGTTCATGAAGCTACTATATAAATACATCAGAATTAAGTAAGATACAATAGGAATACCAAGATACAACAGGAGTAACAGTATGAAAATCAGGTACAACTCAGAATACAACTGGAATCAACTGGATAACAAAATGAATAGATATCTGGATCTTAAAAGCAAAACTCCAGCTCCAAAGGTGAGTCTCAAATGCTATATCACTCAGTCTGACCCGAGCGTAAAGCAAAACACAAAACACTCGAGTCAGGACATACATACTTATACAATGTAAACCAACTAAAGTGAACTGTAATAAAGGTACAAGTAACTTAAAGAATGCTTGGGATCGCCCATTCTTTAAGGATCCGTTAAACTATCTACTATGTAGTAATATTCACTATTATAATAATGTCTAATATAAAATAAACATACTTTTAAATAGCATTAAGGCTTTACATTTTCCACCTTAACACGTAATAGTCCCAGTAGTCTATCCAGTATTAGCATGCTCCCAAAATGGGGGCTATCCTCGATACTCCACAGGCTATGGGAGAAATCACAAATCGTAGTAAAGCTCGATATGGTAAGTGACACGGCACAACTAGGCAATGCCAGGGTAGATATACCAATTACGCATCCGGGCTGGTGGTGACGCACAGAAGCCACTACCGCCCACCTCGAATAACACTCCCAAATCAAGGGGTGCACCCAATCAATCACAAAGTAATAGAATGGTATCGAAGAAGTGTGTCCGATCAGAGGTGCTACCTCCTTGGCCCGTCAATCGCTCATGTTTTAGCCACTTTATGCCAACTCACGGGAGTTGGGTCCACGTATATACCTTAGGATCATCGCCACCATCCTACTTTATTCTGGAAACTCCACCGCGTACACAGTTGTTAAAGTGGTTTCGGTATCGACAGAGAGTATGTCCATATCCGATCCCGGTCTCTTTAACAACCAATCGTTATTATAACCAGTGGTTATAATTTTAAAATAATATTTTATAATTCAAAATAGAATATCATTTCAAATCCAAATCTTTATCAAAATAAAGATTAAATAAATTCCAAACCATTTCAATATATTTAAAATATCATATCATTTCAATATATCAAAATATCATATCCTTTCAAAAACTTCATTTCAAATCATTTTAATATATCAGAACATCATATCCTTTCAAAAACTTCATTTCAAATCATTTTAATATATCAAAACATCATATCATTTCAAAACTTCATTTCAAATCATTTTAATATATCAAAATATCATATCTTTTCAAAACTTCATTATCAAATCATCATTTGAGTTCAAATCCAAATATTCAACTTTAAATACCTTTTAAATTCAAAGATATCATTCATTTATTATCATTTCAAGTCACCTTTTAAATAGTTTATATTTCAATCAACATAATTCATCTAAACCATTTAAAAGTGTAATTATTATACTTTCAAATCAAGTATTCAATTTCCAAAGTTTTAAACTATCCTGAGTTCATTTACTAAGTTAAAAACCATAAACATTGAAAATTTCAGCCTTTCACAACATTCAGAAAAAGCTATTATAAGTTATACTTTAAAACATTTTAACTCAGCAAAGACAGCATTTAAAAACTGCTGTTAAAACTCAGTTTTAGTTGAAAATTAGTTTAAAACAGCAAAGACAGCATTTTAAAATTGCTGTTAAATCTCAGGTTTCAAAATAAGGGTTTTAAACTTATTCAGCAAAGACAGCAGACCACTACAGCAATTACAGAACTTCTGTAATAGACCTGAGTCAAGTTTTAGCTTATTTAGTTCAACTACAGCAACTACATCATTTCAGAAATGCTGTAATAGCTCTTTTATTCAAATTTTAGTGCAATTCAGAATCATAGCATTTCTGAATGCTGTTAAAAGTATTTTCCAGATTTAGTATATTTCCAGCAAATATTAACCTTCAATATTCACTACAACAAAAGAGGCATATTACAACGGTGGAACACAGTTGTAAAAGATATATTACAACGGTGGAAAAACAGTCGTATTTTAAGAAGTTGTAAAAGACTATCAATTTTTTACAACTGTGTTCTTTAGTTGCATATAACCGTTGTGATATTGTATATTACAACTGTTTCTTACCCTTGCAAATAACCATTTTACAACTGTTGGTAACTCTTGTAGATATGTAACATTTCGTGCTGTAGCAGGTATGACAACTGCTAGATAACCATTTTACAACTGTTTAGTATGTTCTACGACCTCCTCCACAGTTGTAATATACTTTAATTATAACCACATCAATTTCAATTTAAACCCAAAAATATAATTGCATGCACCATTTAATAATTTACCAAAACTATAAATATACATAACTGAATCAAATTCATTCATAAATATTAATATTTATATAATTCTAACAAAACACAATACATACCAAATAAAACTAAAGTATTCGTTCACATCACCAACTAAAACAGTACCAAAACAACATTCTCACATAACCATTCCAAAATAAGATACAACACAAAATACATAAGAAAGATAAAGTTTTGTATCGCAAAACACATACCCTAAGGAAATACACTAGTCGAAGGCAATTCCAGCATGCTTTGCATCCCTTTTAGGCCGTTCTTCAACAGTCAGAGTATTGCTCTCACGGTGTGACTGCACAAAAATAATTTACGAATACATTAGACTATTTATGGTATATGTATAACATCAACTAAAAATGTGGACTGAATAGCACAAACCTCTGTATAACATCAACAAAAATATGTTTTGCTCCAGAAATTAAACAAGAAGCATAAAGGCTGAAGTCAACAGTAGAAAATGACACTTTCATAGGTAAAATTGGCATTTCTGTTCATTTAAATAATTTCTCAGTAAACTATGTGATTAAACTATTTTCAACTTGCAATAGAATTCATCTTAATAATTTGTATGAGTTAATATGTCTATCTAGAAGTAATAGTTTTGTATGAGTTAAGCTGCAAGCATTGTTGCTCCTAATACATTGAAGTGGTTATAGTAATAGTTTTTTATTTGAACAAAACAGTGTTTTTCACGCCTATATGCTAGCAGAGAGGGCAGGCTGCTGCTGCAATATGATTTTCACTTGTGATCTCAAAGCTTAAAAACCAGAGTACATCTGAGAATGAGGAAGGATTTTTTCCTGACACGATCACGATTTCATAGAAGTAGGAGTTTTCGGGAATGATGGCTGTCGAAATTTTGGATTAGTGGATAGTAACAGTAATAATAGTATTATATAATTATTGAACCAAATGTTATAAACATTACAATGTATATAATAATCACTATTCACTGTTACATATATTTGTCAATTTTTTTTACTTATTATTTCAGTTGAACACAATTTTTACATTTAGCATGTAGCTAGTTTGGCCTAGCTGCATCAAGTCTATTGTGTCCAGAACAATGATTTTTACATGTTAGCATGTAGCTAGCTGAATAATTTGTTTTGTGCGTTTTTGACCGGTCGACTAGTAACGCATAAATTTCATACCAGGATACCATACAGAAATTCCAAATGACATTTCTTCCCAATTAAATACAAAAAATTGATAAAAGTTTGAACCTGTTGAATTCTGAAAGCAAAACGAACATCTTGAAGAAGCATTTACATTCAAGTCCCCATCTCCGCCTGCGACCATCCCTGTACCAAAAATGTCTCCTTTCACACAAACTTTTTCTTGCTTTGTCACCCTCTGGTGACATAAAATATTGCCATCTATTCTAATAAGTTCAGCACTAGAACGAGTAAGCTTATCCTTTCCTCCCATCCCCAACACTGTCTCGCATGCCTCATCATTTTGAACATCTTCGACCAACTCACCAAAAACAGAAAATCGATTTGTTATGTTAAAAATATTAAGTAACTCTAACCTGTTTTGGTCAGTGGACTTCGGCCCTACACTGCCTGACCTTTGATGGGAGTTGCAATCAGTGGCTGGTTCCACTGTCATAGCAATTATTCAGGTTAATAGCCAATTTATTACCAAATATGCTAGTAGCAATCCTTAAATGAGTCACATATGCTGAATTCATGTTATCATAGCTTAGGGGAATAACATTTCTATTACTTTAAATATGACAGTTTAAAATTTCAGTAGTACCAAAGTAAACATTAACAATATAAATAACGTTAAAGAATGAAATAGCAAATGATAATTTCATAATCATACCTTCTGCTCATGCTGATGTTTGCTTTTTTATAGACGAATTAGCAAAACGATGGAAAATACCCTTGATAGCTATTTAGATTATCAACCCCATGGTCAGGCGCCTGTATCAAGTATCAATAAGGGAATCCCACCTCAGCTAAAACATGATGGCAACATCTTCGAATATTGTCCTCCTTAGATATCAACAATCGATGAACTACATCTAATTGTCGATGAGTATAGACTTGCTGCAATAAATTGCATTGAAGCTGGTAAGTATAAACAGAGTTTTGATCTAATCTATACCAGAGTCATAATGATAGATACCAAGCTAGCAATATCTGAATTGTATGTATCAGTAAATACATTTACACACTACTGATAAGGTATAGTTATTTACTTATTATACGGATTCATTTTTGTAAGAGAATCACAACAATCAGTATTATGCTTGAGATATCAAACTCTCTAGCTACTTACTACCGTAGTAGCAAAAATAATAATTCCCATCTTCAGCAGGAAGCACAAATTAATACTTATGTTATATTTTAAACATGGGATAAACATATTTTACAGGAAAGAATACATCATAATCGACAACAAAATGTTAAAAACCATGTAATGTATGCCCATCTAGTGATATAAAATACCAGTTTTAATCCAAAAATAAATGAATTTTACTAACTAAGACAGTCTTTTATGTTTAGTTGTACGTAAAGAAATTTAGGGTGTAATCCAAAAGTATAGTGGTTATAAAAGTTAGGTAGCAAAGCAGGTGGTCAGAAGTGTAAACATACAACCAAGTTCACGAATAAGATTGGGTAGAAATAAATTTGGGTAAAAATTTATTACCTCATTATCGAAATTCATAGAATGGTTTGAGAAATCAATGTGTGTTGGATGACCCTCCGTTGATTGTTGGCAGCATTAAATAAATTGGGCAAATATTATCTTTTGTTTCCCATCTACATTGGTGTTCTAAACACGAAGAACGTGTTGGAAATTAAATGAAAAGCAGGTGGATCTCAGATTCACGAGCATCTCCGGGCGCAACATCAAGTGGCATCGATCTTTGGAGCACAGCTGAAAAGCTTTTTTTTCAATTTTTAAGCATCGGAGAATAGCAACTTTAGATCCGAATTTTTGTTTTAGATCTAGGATTTTTGTTTTGTTTGGAATGATGGAAGACAGAGATGGTGCTTGGGTGCTGTTTTGATGAGAAAATTTCAATGAAGAAAATTTTGGGCAAATGTTTCAGCGGTAAAATGAAATTTTTGGATAAATTTTTTAGCGGTTAAAGTTGGGGAAACACTAAGCATCCGCAGCTAAATAGTTATGCTGGTTGGATGGTGGTTTGATGGTTGATATTAGCTTTTATATATTGTTACGGGTTGCTATCTGTAAAGTATGTGTGATTTTACAAGGAACATTGCTATGAAATCTCATTCCCAAAATGCTATGCTCAAAATTATGTAATGTTATGTTTTAAAAAAATAAATTAAAAATATATTATTTACCTGGCCGAAATAATAATGGCGTTAGAATTTTGCTAAAATTCTGAATATTTAATAAAATATTAAATTTATTGAAATTTTTATTTTATGAAAATTTCAAAAATTTTGTTTTAAATTTTATGATTAATTTTCAATTTATTTCAATACTTATTATTTTTGAATTTTTTGAAAATTTCAAAATTTATTTCAAAAATTTATGAATATTAAATATTCAATAATAAATACTATTTTTAAATTGTTAAAGATATGCATCTATTACAACTGGCAAAAAAAGATCGGTTGTAATAGGCATCTATCACAACCGGCAAAATAAAAGAGTTGTTGAAAGTAAGTTTATTACAACTTTCTGAAAAGAAGAGTTGTAAATAACCTTTATTACAACTGGTAGTTTTTGGCAGTTGTAAAAATGCAGTTGTAATAGGGTCTTTTTGTTGTAGTGATTAAAGCTTTTAAACATTATAAAAATCATATTTTTAACATTCAAAAATGCTCATTTAAATATCTTTTTTACTTATGATTTTTATAAAGTAAACTTTACAATAAAATCCAATTTTCCAATAATTTTACTTAACAAATCCAAATGTACAATTTTCTTTTCTTCACATTTTAACAAATAAACTTAACACTTATATTTTATTTCCATTTCACAAATTTAACTAAATTTCCAATTTATTTAATTAATTTAACCTTTAGTTAAAACCAAATTTCCCATTTCCAAGTCAAGTTATATCTCAAAATTTCACATTAAGCATTCATTCATTTAACCATTTTAGTTCATAGAAAAATCAATAATACTTTATTAAATCATTTAAATTCACATTTAAAACAAATTATCATATTTACCATTTTCCAAATATAATTAAATTTCCATTTTATTTATATAACTTAAATATCATTTTAAAACCAAAATTCCAAATTTCCAAACTTAAGTTATATTTCAAACATTCACTTTTACCATTCATTTAAATTACATTTTTTAACTTCTAGAAAAATCCAAATTTCTTTATTTAAACATTAAAAATCCAATTTAAATCAAATTTTCATAATTTTACACTTTTAAAAATATTTAAAATATTCAAAATACTTTATAAAAAATAACCACGGGCCTGTATATAGTTTTCTAACCTAGGTCAAGTGATACAGATATGTATCATTTCAATCCGTAGTTTATAAAACAAAATCCGGGTTCTATCATTTCAAACCCGCAATCCCAAGTTAAAATAAAATAAATAAAACCCATTCAGGCCTATCATTTCAGCCCATAACGATTTTTCCCTATTCTAAAGTCCGTTCGGGTATGTATCATTTCAACCCATAGTGAATCTAATCTACAGGGAACTTGCAGTGTGATAAACAGGTATAAATGAACAGTTTAACAATAAATAACACTAACAGATAATATTACAGGCAAAAAACAGGTTTAACATCATATAATTAATAATCACAGGCAGGTATAACATAATATAACATTCTACACATTCAATTGTTGTCAATTCACATTTGCATAAGTATAAATGTCAGGTGAGATTTACTCACCTTTTACAAAGCTAGAGACCAAAACAACACACAAGCACGATTCCAAAGGCACGACAAGAACAATAGATTTGCATGGATAGAGCCAAGATATAAATCTTGTATATAACAACAAAACAAAGCCATATAAATATAATTACAATACAAAAGATTAAATTGGAATAAACGGAAACTAGACTAGACAAATAACATCACCTAGCTTTCAAACAATTTTTGCTTGACTCCAACCTCACATATGCTCGACCACAAGGCTATATTGGTTCAGCCATGACATGTTTTCAGGTAGTAATGGTCAGGTTTGGATCTGAAATACATGGCTGAGTCAAGAATACAAATGGTCTTGAAAGTTACAAAGGTGGAAGTGCAAAAGGCAAGGCAAAAGGAGGTGTTTTGATCAATGTTTTGGGCTCGGCCATGGGTGGTTTGGGCTTGGCCATTCAAGTTCAGGTCTGGTCAGTGGGTAGGTGTATGGTCAGAGGTCAGGTCATGATGGTGGTGGAGGCTAAGGAGGTGGCCAAGGCAAAATATGGAAGTGGTGTTGAAGTATTGGTCGGCTAGCATGGTTTCCATGGAAATTTTGCAACTTTTTGTGGTGTTGTGTTCATGAGGAGGTCATGGCCACTTCAGGTCAGAGGAGGGGGATGATTTGGTCGTGGATGAAGTGGGAAAGAAGGGATGGTGGTGGTCGGAGAAGATGGTGGTGGTTGAGGCCAAGCAAAGCATGAAGAAGCAGGGCAAAATCAAGGCAAACAAATGGAAAAAGGAAGAAGAAAAGAGGAGAATGGAAGCCATGACTTACAAAATGATTTCAGAAATTGCTATGGCCGAAAATGATGAGGAAAAGAAGTTATTTTCACGTGAAAAGCAATAAGGAATGTACGGCTACAAAGAGAAAATGAAAGGCCAAGGCAATGAAGAGGCAGGGAAAGGAAGAGTCATAAGTTACAAACACAATGTCTCTTTGAATTTCCAAATTCTTTTAAACAAAATAAACTAAATAAATTTCAGTAAATAAAAATAAAAATCTGAACAAAACAAAGTGAAAAAAAGAAAATAAATAAATAAATTAAGGAAAAATAGAAAATAAAGTGAGAAAATAGCTAATATATTGAAACAAGCATTTAAAAATATAAACAAGATACACTTAACTTTGGAAAATTATAACCTTACTTCTAATCAAATAAAAAGTCAAGTAAAATAAAATGAATGCTGAACAAAATAAAGTTTAAATGAAAATAAAATAAATCCTTAAGAAAATAAAAAGGTAAATAAGAATTACTTTAATTAATTGAAACTAGAAATTAAAAATTGTAAATAAATTGCAGTTGACTTGGAAAATTACAATTGTTCTTTTAAAAATGTTTTAAAACCAAAATATATACATAACATGTTATTTTACCCATATAAATATAAATTAGAACATTACATGACCAATTAAAATATTATTTATATAATTTAAAATAAACAATTTTGTTAAATACAACAAATTACACACAATATTTAAAAGGGCATAACTTTCACATAATAAATCATATTTCAACGAAACGAAAAGCAGTATTCTTGAAATTTTATTTACTTTCATAATAAAAGATAAAATTCAAAAATTAAAATATTTAAATTTTAAATTTAAAAGTCAAAGTTTGACCAAATTGACCCAATTCACAATTCTGGAAAATATTCTATTTAGTCATGTTTGGAATTCTAATTTACATCAAAATCCAAGTTTATATTTAAAATAACAAAGATTATTCATTTTAATAAATAAAATAAAGTTTTTAAATCAGGAAATTCAATTTAAAATAATTACAAAATACAAGGTTGTTACATGTTTTTTATACATTTCAGCTAATCTATCAAGATTATTTTAAATAGTCATATATTTTGAATTAAATAGTCAATATATTTAAGGTTTGTTTTAAATTGTTGACTTTAAAATCAAATTGATATATACATATACTATAAATTAAAATCTTCACATATATAAGTTATTTTAAATCTAAAACATTACTTATAATAACCATATAAAACAGTTTTCTCTCCCATAGGGAGAGAATTAACAACGATTGGCGATTCAAACATATCATAAAAGCCTACAAAATCCTATGCCGATACAACCATTCGAGAGTCACAAGGGAAATGCGTCTTTATTTCTGCAATTATTGTACCGATTCATCCTGTGATCGACTTTGAATTGGGGATCTGGCTCTAGAATGCATGTGTTAGTGGCAATTGTTATGCCTTATAAAATCATATTCTGATTGTTAGATACACTATCTAGGTAAGATTACTGAAATTGATTTTCAGTTTCTAGATTTGGTGATTAGTTAGTTTGGAAGCCCGTAAGGATTCAAAGCAACATTTTGGACATGCATGAAATTTGTAGGCACAACTAGGGATGGCAATGGGGCGGGTCTAGGGTCCAAACCCGGTCGACCCGCCCCTGTTTTGGCCCATCAAGACCCGCCCCATTGGGTCATTGGGGCGGGTAGACCCGTGACCCGTTCTTGAGTACTCCAGGTCTAAGGTCGGGTTGGGGCTTGGCCAACCCGCCCCAACCCGACCCGCACTACTAACATCTCATGAAACCACTTTATTACTATAATGATTTATTAATCTTTTTAGTTATAAGTGATTCTAGCATGGATATTAAAATGTTCCAATCAATATCTATAGAAAAAATTAGAGTATTAAGTTGCGTCATTGATAATTATACAATAACATATGTATATATTTTCTGAATTGTTATTGTAGACATCATTTTTATTAACTTCCCATAGACACATTGTTATTTGTATTCATATATTATTTGGTGATAACGAGTATAAACAAATAAATATATGTATGTTTCTACATAATTTTCAATCAATACATAGAGACGGGTCTTGGGGCGGGTCGGGTCTACCCTGACCCGCACGGGTCTCGGGTACGGGGCAAAATTCCAGACCCGCACCGGGTCTACGGGGCGGGTCTGGGGCGAGGTGTAAAAAATCCGGGGTGGGTATGGGGCACTAAAAACCCTCCCCAACCCGCCCCATTGCCATTCCTAGGCACAACAACGATCTCTTAGTGCCTAGGATCTAGAAATTAAATGTATTAGTGGTGTTTTTAATTGGTTAAATCATATGCCTACGCTTTTCTAATACATGAGTTCGGCGCTGTTCCATATTGGAAAAGTTCCATAAATCGACTTCGATGGGGATTGGATAACATCCCTGCAAATCAACTCTGGAGTTTATGATTTGGTAATTAGTTAAACTGGGGTCTGGAAACCTAATGTCAATTTTGTATATATTACTTTGATTTACATATCACTGGCGTTTTTGATCTTGTAAATACCACATCAAAAGTCATTTTGTTCAATTATCAAGTCAAGGGATTTTCAATTACTGTATGCTTTATCAGTATCCCTGTGTTCATATTTTCAAGGCAAAACCATTGTTTTTGTTTATATTTATCATGCTACATACTTGTTAGGCACACCAGATCTGCGACAAAGTGATCATCACCGCGACTCAAACTACCTACACATCAATAAATCATGATGTCTACTAGTATGGGTTATAGGTCTTCATGAACCTTTATATATAGATTCAAAGTAAGGAGTGCCAATCTAAAACCCGAGATTTGATTGATGGCTCCGCTGTACTAAACTCTTGCCAAGTTCGGGGTTGTATGGTTTGATCTCATACCATTAGTTGGTGTGACGAATTAAGTAGATGTCGAATGAGTATCTTCCGAGTATATTCAAAAAAAATACCTGTGCTAACAATAATAATAAATTATACAAATCCACCTAACATTTGTACTTCTATACATATGATCATTGATATTGCTCAATAATTGGTGATGCCTAACTATTTAGGTCATGCAGATGAAATTTTGGAAGGTTCAAAATTTTATTTTAGGCTTGGAATTATTTTGGCAACTTCTTTAACTAAAGTGAAGTAGCATAGATTAACATTACTTAATTCATGGTATTTACTTTCTTTTTCGTTCTTTACTTTCTGTGTAGACAGACACTTTCTTATTGTATCACTATAATGAATTGCAATAGTCTTTAAACCCAAAAGTAGCCTACAAATAGAAATCCTGTATGTGGAATGAGGATTTGAGAATCTGGAGATAAATTAAAACAAATAGAAATCAACACCTAGAGACAGATTGTATCATTATGAATTAATGATGAACAACAATTGTTTGTAGTTAACTACTCCCACCAATGTTAGAAGTTCAAGTACTTACAATATTTAGGGTCATATTTCAACTACTGCCACCAATTGTTTCACCTTCAATGCTCCTAAATTTTTCCTTGTGCTATTGGATGTAGGATTCAAGCATGATAGGAAGTTTCGACACTATTTCCTTGTGTTACTGTGCATGTGTCCTTTTAGTTAGTATGTTTATGTTGAATTTTTCTTCCCTTGATTTTGGTTTTGTTATTGTCACTTCATTTCAAATTCTTTAATATTGCTTTGATTTTCTGTGGCTTGGATGTATTTTGTAGTCAAGTTAAAAAAGGCCTTAGTTTCAACTTATCAGCTCTTTATGCACACATACTGCACTGTGCTGTCTAAAAATCAAATTTCATCAGTGTTTTATTCATACTCGTTCCTAATATAGATATTTGTCTTATTTGCAGGTGTGTGAAAGAAGAAGGATGCGAAAGTTGTGGTCTTCTATTTAGTGCAAACAACCAAATATGTACTTGTTTTTTGTTAAACTCTGCTACTATTTTTTGGGGTGTGCTTAAAACATTTGTTACTACGTTTTGATTTATGTGGTTTAAGCTATAAGATATTATGTGTATGAATATTTGATATGTTTAATGTACTGTGTTACATCTTAATATTTATTATCTTTTATGATTCTTGCATTATTTTAATGATTTTATGTTTAAAATGATTATTATCGTGCATTTTGATATTGGTATTTAATATTGTAGTTTATGAATAGGATGCAGAAAATATTTGAATTGAGAAACTAAACCATAGCACTTGAAAACTGCTATAAATATTTAATAGCGCCGAATGACCGCTATTAAATCTGTCGGTATTACAGACGCATAATAGAAAAAGAACTATGGTATTATAAAAAGCGCTATAAAAGAACATATCATAATAGAGTATAAGCGCTATTGTATCTGAATCTTTATAGCGGTATATTGGTGTTGTGACAAGTCAACATCTACAATAACGTGTCCATATCCAGCGCTTATAATCCGCTATTAATATTTTTTATAGCGAATTATTAGTGCTATCTTAGAAAAAATGAAAAGTATTTTGTGGCTAACAACGAATTTCATAGCGGACAAATAGCGCTATTATAGTAATCAATAACACATAATTTGCCGCTATAAAAATGTTTAAAATAGCGGATTATTTGCGCTATTATATTAATACTTTTTATAGCGCTTTTTATGCGCTATAAATTGGTCGTTGTTTTTACTAACATGTCGTTATCCAGCGTTTATTGAACCCCAATTATAGGCTTTAATAGCGTTTTTTTGGCGCTATCGTAGGGTCTTTTTGTTGTAGTGATAGAAATAGTCTTTCAAATATAAAAGAGTTTTTATAAAAATCCCATCATAGTCTAGTTCAACCTTCTTTCGAGCCTAAGTTTCATTTTCTTTGCATAGTATGGTTGATTGGTTCCGTAGAGCTATGGTACCAGAGGTGCAAGGGCAAGCGCCCAATACAGCACCGGTAGGTGGAGATCCCTTTAATCCACCTACAGCAGCCAATTTTTCTAAGCTATGCAAGGACTTTGCTAGTCTAGGAGGCAAGATGTTTTCTGGCATAGAGGATTTCGAGGAGGCACGAGTTAGGACACAGAGCGAATGTTTAGGCGGTTAGGATTGGAAGACCGACAGAGAGTTCAGCCTACACCTTGGCAACTGAAGGGAGAGCTTAAAGAGGTTCCTAAGTCAGAAAGCTCTAAGAAGCCGTAGTGGAAGAACAAGAAGGATAAGAACAAGAGGAAAGAAGGAGGACCTCAAAAGAGGATAAGAAAAGCGGGAGATGTCATAGCTATGGGTTGGTTGGTCATTACGCAAAGGATTGTAAGAATAAAATGATGAAGGGGAGGTGTTTCAACTGTGGGTAGCCTAGTCACCTTAGTAGAGCTTGTCCTCACAGGATGGGGCAGAGAGCAGGCGCACCTACAGCGCGAGTATAGGATGCAACACCTTCTAGTAGTGGACCGAATTGAGGTACAAAAGTCTCTGTAGGAGATTTGATCTCTATTTTGGATTTTTCTTATTCGGACTCTTTCATTTCTAGTTCTTGGGTATATTGTTTGCATTTAGATATCTCCTTAGTAGTAAACCTCATAGTTGTTTCAAACCCCATAGGAGGATCGACACATTTATCTATGATTTGTAGGGGTTTGAAATTTTCTATCCTAAGCGTAGAGTTTGACTGTGACGCCTATGTACTGGGATTATCAAGGTATGGGAAGATTTGGGGATGGATTGGCTATCCACTTATGGAGCGATATTGGACTACGAGAGGAGAGTCGTTAGACTAGAGACATGCAGCGATAGAACTCTCGAGGTTTCTTGCGACCCACAGGGGTCAGTCATGTTGAGCTTCCTTTATTCCCTTGATTCATCACTAAGAGAGCTAGATTCCGTTCCAATCGTTAGAGATTTTCTAGACACTTTGAGGAGGTTCTTTGTACACTTCGCATTCATCGGTTGAAGGCAAGTGTCACTTTTGGCATAAGGAAATGCGTTTCTTAGGGTATAGAGAAGGTATACACATGGTAGAAGTTTGAGAAATGGTTTTGTACATTTAGGTTCGGATTGTGGAAATCCGAAGAAAGGTAGGCAAAGATTGGAGATGTACAATAGATTCGGTTGATAAGAAAAGAAGAAAGCCCATGTGTAGATAATTGCAAAGAGGATTTAACGGTAAAGCCTAGGAACAAAAGACTTTAGTAAGGAAATGAAGTTTCCAAGGTTTAGGAAGGGTACTCCTAGGATAGTAAGAAGAGAATCTACTTTAGGTTTAGCCCAATAAAATGAAATTATTAGAATTGAAAAGTTGAAAAGTATAATTGTCAATTTTTTTAAGAAAGTAAATATTGGGTTTTTGAAAAAAAAGTGGTATGAAAGTTAAATTGGTTTTTATATGATGTAAATTTTGTTGAAAGTGAAATTCTTTTTGAAGAATTATAGAGCATATATAGCTCGCTAGTTTCTTTGTTGGTAAACAAAGATTTTTAAAAATAAAAACCTAGAGTGTATTAAGTATTGAAAACATAGGTTACACCATTTATTGTTGTAATAGATGTTTTCGTAGAAAATAAAGGGGGTATAGACTATAACACTATTATTATAGCAGGCGACTTCCAGAAGAAATGTTTTTGCATAGTATTTGAGATTTATTAGTATTTATTTTAATTGAATCCATACACTAGTATTTTGGGGTTGTAGTAACGGTGTTTTACGCAACATCTGTTTTGACCCAAATAAAAATGTGTTTTAAAGATAATTTGCAAGTATAGAAAAAAGCGGTTTGTAAGTGCACTTATTTTTTAAATAAGTATAAGGAAATGTTTTCTAGTTATGGATATATTAAAACAGTTTTGAAAATGAGTTTTTCTGAAAAGAAAAGTGTAAGTTAAATATTAGGAAATTAAAAAAATTCATAGAAATTGTCTATCGTAAGAGGATATAAACTAAACATACTTTAATCTATTGGAATGAAATGAATAATGGTATAATTTTCTATTAAACTAAATCACAAATAAATATGTTTTGTGCAAGTTATAAGGAATACGTGAAAGAGATGTACAAGGTATGGAAAGCATCATATTTTGTATAGCCTATTTCGAAAAATATAAAATAATTTCCTTGTTATTTCACATAAACATGAAGTCCTCTTTTAAAGGATTCATAGAAGGTTTTAGCGTTAATAGTTTCATATAAAAGAAAATAGTTCTAATATATTAAGGTATAAAACCATTAGGTGTAATAAGAAGTGTAGTCATTCGAGATATTGTTAGTTAGGAGAGATATTATAGAGAGCCTTTGTAGAAAGTCCCGATTTGTAGTTAGTTAGAAACTCCTCCAAGGTTAGGTTTGGAAGAAAATTAATCTTATCTACTCCAGTTTTTACAAAATTAAAAATCTATTAAAAGAAGATGTTTTAAAAACATGTAAGGACATTTTAAAGATATCTTAAAGAAAAAAAATGGTTTGGTGAAAAAGTAAATAAGTTTTTGGAAGAAAAAAAAACTTAGTAACAGTTAAATTTAAAAATCCAAATTTTTATGGAAAGCTGTAAAGGGCTTTAAAATAAAACGAGGAATAAGTTTTGAACTTAGAATTTGAAAGTTTTCCCCTCTAGGTTTGGGGAATAATGTAAATTCAAAAAAGCTATAAGGATGCAAGTCTATAAAGATAAAATGTTAAGTAATCAAGTACCTTTGAATTTAATAGAAATACGAAAATAACACTTTTAAAGGAAATTTTTTTGGGATTTGATGTTTTAAAAATTTAAAAGCTTAAGTTTTTGAAGTGAAATGATAAATACCAAACCAAACTTTTAAATGTGGAGTAGATAGGAATCATTTCCTAGGTGTGATGGAAAAAGTGTAAGGCTATGTAGGAGATAGCAGTGATTACTTTTAGAAGTAATAATAGAAAATTCCGTGAAGTGTATAGGACACTAGTGAGAACCTAGGATTGTTGCTTCATGTGTATAGACTATAGAAGAATATTAAGGTGATATTAGTAAGATGGTAAGACACACGTGGTTGAGGATGTGTATTCTTAATTTTGGAGGAACTGGGAAGGAGCATCTTCCTTTAGTGGAATTCGCATATAATAATAGTTTTCAAGCTAGCATTGGAATGGCACCTTTCGAAGCTCTTTATGGAAGACCATGCAAGTCACCTTTATGTTGGTTGGAGTCTACAAAGAGATTGCTACTTGGTCCCGACATGGTTAGAGAGACTTCATAGAAGATTGATTTGATTAGGAGAAAATGCATACCTCTTATCTGCATCTCTTTGATAGTAAATGTTGAATTTCCTGTTTCCATCTTTAGTTTTGTATAGGTTCTTTCCTTTATTATCCTTTGGGAGGGTAGATCTTAGGATTTAACCTATGGATGGTAGGATTTGATGTAAACATGTTATTAGAACATGTTATGTATGATGGATACTAGTGGTTGCAAGTGGTCGCTTGTGGATGCTAATGGAGGCATATACTTACACTAGGCACTATTATCTCTTAGGGATCGGCCTAACTAGGACACTAGAGCATATGCATATGGATGTGTGCGCATTTGCGTTTTATTTTTATCTTATTTCCATGGTTGATATGAATGGATGATTATCATATGATTGTTACATTTGGATGATGATTAAAGCACGCATATAGAACTATCAGTTACCATTAGGGAATTTGCATTCATTTGGATACATGGCACATACATGATTGCATAAAAGGAGGTCGACTGAATTGGTAGACCGCCTAATCTTTTGCATTAGTTAGGGTCATTAACACTACACTATTTGCATATATATATATATATCATGAATTGCATTATAAAAACTTAAGGACAATGGATGTAATGGATGATGGTTGAGTAGTTGGTTGTAGAATTTGGATGAAAATATTTATTTCATTCTTCTATCCATAGAGATTTCGGGGACGAAATCCCTTAAGGAGGGGAGAATGTAACAACCCAAAATTTAAGCTATAATAATTAATTAACAAATTAATTAAATAATAAAATAACTTTGTGAAATTACAGAATTGGACCACGGGAGTTGCACCATTGTGTCCGTGGTAATTTTATGGTCAATTTCCATATATAGATTGTCAAAATCGGAGCTAAAACAAAGAAGTTACGGAATAAATAAGAAACGAGAAAACAAAAGAAAGAAAAATTATAAGGGCTAGGTCGACCCTAGGGTTGACCCTAGGGTCGACCCTCCCATCAGCTAGGTCGACCTAACTCTTATGGGGGTCGACACCCAGGTTGACCCCCTACGTACTTGGGTGCATTCTTTTCCTGATTTATACAGTGACGTGTTTTTCTATTTTAAATCGATCCTTTGCGTCCGTGCTTCCATCCAACGGTTCCCATCGAGCCTATTCATGGTTGCACCAGATTTAATCCACAAATCCAACGACCTGAGATCCACAAGTGACACTATAAATAAGACCCTAGGCCTAGCTATTTTTCTCATTCAGATTTTCTCCATCTGGGTTCATTGCCTGAGGCTGGACCCTAAAAGGAATATTTTTTCAAGGAGAAGATCATATTAATTAAAATATTTTATACCCTACAAGTGGATCCGAGAAGACCAAGGAAAAGAGCTTAGGACCACAGGCGAGTGTTTAGTAATTATTTTATATTTTTTAGTAATTTAAAATAATAGGGTTTCCAATGTTGTAGTTTTTCTACAATTTTGGGATAACCTTTATGCAAGTTTAATTACAGTTTATATTTAAGTAAATTTTAAACTTAATTTCCAGTCTATTTTCTTTTAGCTATTCTATTTCAGTTATTTGCAATTATTTACTGTTAATTATATTTTTCCCAAATATTTACAGTTATTTACAGTATTTGCAGTTATTTACTGTTATTTACATTTTATTTGCATCTATTCTACGTTGGGATTTATTCTGTAAATGTTAGTTCTTTTTAATTCCCTTTTTACGCGATATAAGAGAATAATTCGCTAATATGGACTATAATATAAGAACACTAAATTTACATAAATTAGATGTAAAGTAAGAAGAACTGTAATAAATTGGACATAGACTGAAATAGGCAAATTTAAGACATTTGCAAGCATAGTTATAACATGTAATTATAACTAAAAAAGAAAATAGAAGAAATAACAGAAGAAGCTTGTTTTTAAACTTAGACCTTGGGTTAAGTTAATAAGCAAAATTATAACACACAGGTTATAATTAGAGATAGCATAAAAGGCTTCTTTTAGAACTTATATTTAAGTTAATAAGCAAGCATAGCAGAGATAACAGAAGAGGCTTATTTTAAAACTTAGGTTAAGTTAATAAGCAAACAGAGCAGAAATAATAAAAGAGGCTTATTTTAAAACTTACACTAAGTTAATAAGCAATGATAGAAGTAGGACCCATACCGGCAGCATTCCCCTTGGGACACGCTCATGTTGTTTAGGGTAGATAAGTGGTCAATAATTAGAAGCTCAAATCAGGGACCTGTACCGGCAGCATTCCCCTTGGGATACGCTTATGCTGTTTAGGGTAGATAAGTGATCAATAACTAGAAGCTCAAATCGGGGGATTTGGGCAAGGGGCGCAACTAGATTTTATTTGTTAGGACCCGTATCGGCAGCATTCCCCTTCAGTCAGAAACTGGTGGTCTCACAACACACTTAGGTGAGGCTGAGCATGCTTATGCTATTTAGGATAGATAAGAGGTCCAAAGAGGGAGCAACAGATAACACGAGCCTAGTGGTGGTCGAGCGTGCGGCCTTAGTGCTAACTGATAAGTCGTTTTGAGTTCCAAGTGCTTAGTAGGTGTCTTCTGCGTAGGGACCGATAGGGTCTAGTCCGCAGTAGGCGTAGGTGTCTTTTGCGTAGGGACCAATGGGTCTAGTCCGCAATAGGCACAGTAGAGATAGAAGGCCGATCAAAGGGTAGAATTAGGACTTCAGCCTAATTAAAGTAGGATTAGGGTTTCAGCCTAATCAAAGCAGTTATCTAAGAAAAGTGCAAACAATCTAATCGAACTATATAAGCAAAACAAACGGTTAAACCGTATTTTATTCCAGTTTTATCTTTTCTTTTATTTCCTTTTATACTAGAGCTATTGCAAAGTCTATTATCTTTACCTTGCCTAAGAATACTAGTAATTACTTTCATTCACCAGACTTTTAGTCTGACCCACTCTTCTATTTTCCCTTTTTCCCCCATAGGCCAGTAGAGACAAGGGCAATAGACTTTCAGCTTTCCAGGAGTGACATTCTTGGAGATTCTTTATGTATTCTTCTTCTTTTGTTCCAGTTTTCTTTTTATTTTAGTTTGGATGTACTGGTACTGTTGCGAGGGATGGTTTTTATGTACTTTGATATTGTGACTGAGATGGTGTTTTTCATAAGACATATGTATTTGGTATTTTGAGACTTATTTTGGTTATAACTTATTTTATGAAGTTTGATTTATAAATAAGTTATTGTTTGAAATGTTTCCGCTGTTTTATTTATTTTGTCTTGTGAATCTTAGTCTCTGTAAAGTTTTATCTATACCTACAACGCACCACATCTTTTAGTGTGCTCTTTTTGGGTATACTAAGGGGTGTGGGGTGTTTCACAACCATGTCCATAATTTATAATATCCGAGTGTATCTAGAAATGTGATAACATACCCTATTTGGTTGCGACCCACTTAGCCTTGCTGCATCTACCATGTTTTAGTCATTCCTGGTTGATGAGGCTTGAGGCTACGATTACCTTTCAAAGAATTTATACTTAGAATGCTCATTGCCCTCCAATGACAATGTGCTGGTAGCATTCATCCATACAAGTTGTTTTGGGTCTGAACAAACCAAATCTCTAGAATCACCATCTTCATTATCTTCACGATATCCCAATTCGTAATGCACAAATCGGATCGAAGTGGTTTTTGGATAATCAAATCTGATCCCGGTCTCTTCGAAACAGATCAACGAATTTGGTCAAATTTGATAGTCGGTTATTTAACTATCAAATAACATCCATAAGCATGAAATGACCCTCCTATTTCTACTCTAATTCCATAAGGAATTTTTTTTTTTTAAGGTAAAGAGGATATATAAATATATAGATATATCATCCATTGCAATTATAATTCTCAGGGTCAATATCTTTCTCCAATAAACCAAAATATATCCAGGATCACAATAATCAACCAATATAAATATATCAGTACATTCACAAAGATAAGCACATACATGTGAGGATGTATATGCCTCTCTTGTTTGAATCAGAGTTCTGGAAAACAAGAGGATATTGGATTGCTGATTTTTTTTTTTGACCAAACAATCCACTGGTAACATCTACTTTAGTCTGTTTATCCTAACTAAGAAGTGATCAAGTAATAGTCAATGGAAAGCAAGCTTTTAATATAGATGTTTGTGTCAAGTTCTGAATAGTGACAAAATCAAGCTAAAATGAAGTGGATACCAAGTGAACACAAGCAACATCTAGGCGTAATGGAAACACGCCTAACTTATACACGAGAGATCACGAGTTCGAGTACTATGCTGGTTGGTTCAAACACAATTTTTGTTGTTTTTTTTTTCTTTTTTTCATTTTTCTCCTGTACAGTTTGAAATCTGTTATCTACCTATATCTGCACATATATATTTTATTTTTGCCTATAATCTAACATACCAAAAACAATATTTCTTGCTTTATTATTTTTGAAATCCATTCCTATAACCTGGAAGGCTTCAGGATTGATATGAATTAAGAGTCTGGTTCTTGGGTTTTGAGGATGATAGAAGTGTTTATCATTATTCATGTTTGTATTTCTTCTTATAAGATCTGTCTGGCATTTAAAATGCATTTGGTTAAAATCTGAGTGAAATTCAGATTCTTATCACAAATACAAAGGAAGAGATGTGGTAATATTTTCACTAAACATACTTATGTGCATATATATCTGCAACTATTTGGATCTGGCTTACAATTTCCTTATTACAAATCCTTTCTTTAAAAATATAGGACATGAGACATTTGTATGAAACAAGTTTAATTATGGGAACCTTGCAGCCATATAAACATTCAACCTATGCCTATTTCTTTTGTATACATATGCCATAGTAGAAAATAAAACCACTAAATTTTCTGAGAATCAACTATCCAGATTTTCCAAAACTTAAATCCTTTCCAAAGATTCATGATTGACTAATGCATTTATAAAATGTAATCATTCAATTTCTAACATGGTGTTCTTGCTAAATCCACTTACAAGATTTGATTAAAATTCTTTTTAAACATAACAGATATTTAACTTAGTTCATAGATTCCAGATACAAGTCAATTTCTTAACAAAATACTTAACAAAATATCCCTCCAATATTCAACACTTAGTACAAGTAGCAATTTAAGTTATCAATACATGCAGATTTCAGCATTTAGGCTCTTATCTAACTAAGTTTAGCATGCTATATCTTCTTCTCAAGGTCTTGCTCCTACTCCTACTTAGTTGCTGCAATCCCTGAAAAAGCATTTGAAACTGCCTCATTTTAAACGAGACACCCCAGATGCCATTAGCACACTAGGGTCAGACACATGTCTGGTATGAGAAAGCTCACAAAATAATTAGTTAATCAAGTTAAAGTTAAGTTAAGTACATATACAGAAAGTTCAGCTCTTTGGAATCAAGCAAATACTTGTGTGCATGCTCTGTGTCATTGTGCATGTGCACACTTTAATTTTCTTTCCAGAGACTACACATATGAATATGGCACATACATTCAAGCATACAACTCAATCATAGACAAACAATCATTCATACCAAACAGGAAAATAACTAATATGAGTTAAATCATTTATTCAATTCTCATATTTCAAATCTGGGAAAAACTCTAGTTTTCTCATCTTCTCAAGTATTATTCCCTTGGTATATTTATCTATCCTTGGTCTCATCTGCAATATTTATGAATCAATGGACACACTGTAATGAACTAATTCACTCCATTACACAAAGATCTCAGGACTTAAACAAGCCATGTGTCAACTTGTGTTACTCAAGCACACAAGTCATTCCTGCAGTGTTCTTGACCCCAATTTCCTAATCAGGTTTAAGTTAATAATAACCCCTTTTGATTTTTCATGACAAAATCATTCAGTGATCCATTAACTGAAAACATCTATATCATGGTATCTCATATTATTCATGATCATACAGAAACAACAAGCAAACAACCATTGGTGACTACAAAATAAGGTTCTGTATATATATATATAGATATTCATCCTGGTATATTTTTCTTTAAAGGAGTTTAGGCAGCTAACATTGGTTTATGGCTTCTGGGGGAGTTTTTCTTTTTGCAAACATTTGTGCTTGAGTTAAACTCAGAATAATCTGGTTTCACTAAATCACAAAATTTTGTTTGCTATGCATTTTATTGAATCAGGAGCATCAGCACATAGGCAACCCTATTGCACCCCTAATTCCTTTCTATTTCAAGCCTCAGCACTTATACATGAGTATATTGCAGCTCAACATTATTTACATCTTTCTGGGTTGAGCCAAAACCAATACTACTTGCCTATTCTCAACATTTTATTTTCTGGGTATTTGTTTATATCCCTAAACATTAACATATCAGAGATCTGAGTGTATAAAACAGATGTGTATACCAACAACACATAAAACTTTGTTATAATAAAACAAGTAATCAACCAAAGAAAATCAAAACATTTTCAGATTTAAATTCACAGATAAACATTCATATTTGAAAATACTCTTTTAAGAAAATACTTTTAACTGGCTGCCTACATTAGGACTTATTGCCTTAGATTTTTGAGTGAGTTTTCTCACCTAGCTCTCTTCTTTGTTTCCTTAATTAATTGATGAGCTTCTGCCCTTAGCCTCAAGCTCTCTTCCTTCCCTTGTCTTATGATTTCTGTGGTGTTGTTTTTCTTCTTTTTTTTTTCAAAATTCTTTTCTGAGGAGGAGAGGAGGCTGCTGCATATACATGTATATATATATACAGGGTCTCTCTTAGGGTTTTGGGTATTGGCTAAGTCCATTTTTGCCCACCAGAAAAATCATGTTATCTGCATTTTTTTTTAAACCCAAAGTTTTACCCTTCCCGGCTTAATTTGGGTGAAGAGAAAAGTGGTTACACATTTTTTTTCAGAAATTTTCTTTTCAGAAAATACTTTTCCCCTTGTCTACAATCATGCTAAAAATGTGACTTGATTTTGTTATTTATTAAATACTCTTTTCTAATTCTGCCTATACCAATAACTTCCCTGTTTTATCTTATTTTATTTTTTTTTTCTATTTTTAGCTTTCATGCAAATGGTATGTACTTCCTTCATTTATTTATAAGAGGATTATTCCTTTTTATATCTTCATTCTTTTTATTAAAATATGTCTGTATATTTTATTTCACTAGTTTAAACTCTAGTATTTCATTAACACATATATATATATTTATATAAGTCTTACTGAAATAATTAGTATACCCACATATATATTCATACATCATTCTATACTGACACACACATGCACATGTACACTCAAAATATTCAGTAGCACTCATATATACATTTACTCATGCATACTACTTTTAAGAATTTAATCTACATATATATATATATATATATTTCCATACACATCAATATGTATGTATTCTTGGAGTTCAGGGTTTTAGCTTATATTCATGTGCATTTCCTGTGCACACATGTACACACACTGATACACTATCAAGCTATATCAATTTCTTCCTTCAAAATTTATTTAAAAATTATTTTAAAATTTATTTATATTTTCCAGAATAAATTCCTAAAATCTTGGGTCATTACATACACCCCTCCTTTTAGAAATTGTGTCCCACAATTTTCCTAAGCTTAAAATAAATTTTAAACTTAATTCAGAGAACAAGTTTATTCTCTACCAAATAGATTCTTAGTTCTATACTAACTAAAAATATTCATCCAAAATAAAGAAAACAATCAAAAATCAGAATTACCTTAATCTGAAAATAGCTTAGGATAATTCATCCTAACTTTGTCTTCTAATTCCCATGTGCAATCACTAGGATCAAGACTCCACTGTACCTTCACAAGTTTCAGAGATTTATTCCTCAGCTTCTTCACATCTTTTGCCAAAATTCCCACTGGATCCTTTTCATAAATCAAATTGGGATTTATCTGCACTTGGGTTGGGGTTTCAAGAATTTCTGCCTTGTCATGGACCCACCTTCTCAATTGTGATACATGAAAAACATCATGTATACCTTGCATGTTTTCTGGTAATTCCAACTTATATGCCAAGGGACCAATTCTCTCCAGAATTTTGTATGGTCCAATATATCTTGGGGTTAATTTGCCTTGTCTTCCAAACCTCAGCACATTTTTCATGGGTGAGATTTTGATGAAAACAAAATTTCCCACTTCATATTCTACCTGCCTCCTTCTCATGTCTGCAAATTTCTTTTGTCTATCTTGAGCTGCTGTCATTCTTCTTCTTATCAACTCAATTTTCTCCTTGGTTTCTTGTATGTACTCAGGTCCTAAAATAGACCTTTCTCCTGCTTCTACCCAGCAAACAGGTGACAAACAGGGTTTACCATATAAGGCTTCAAATGGAGCCATTCCTATGGTGCTTTGGTAGCTGTTGTTGTATGTAAATTCAACTAGATGAAGATAATCTTCCCAGTTGCCCCCAAAATCCAGTATACATGCCCTCAACATGTCCTCCAAAACTTTGTTTACCACCTCAGTCTGCCCATCTGATTGAGGATGGTAGGCAGTACTTAAACATAGTTCACTTCCCATTGCTTCTTGAAAGCTTCTCCAGAATTTTGAAGTGAAGATGGTATCCCTATCACTCACAATGGTTTTGGGAATGCCATGTAACCTTACCACTTCTTTTATAAAAATTTGAGCTAGTTTTGGTGCTGTTCTTTCTGACTTGACTGGGATGAAGTGTGCTACCTTGGTTAGCCTATCAACTATCACCCATATGCTTGTATTACCTCTCTTAGATCTAGGCAGTCCATCTATGAAGTCCATAGATATGTCTTTCCACTTCCACTGTGGTACACTAAGAGGTTGCATCAACCCTGATGGTCTTTGAGTTTCAGCCTTGACTTGTTGGCAAGTCATACATTTGGCGATGTACTTAGCTATATCAGATTTCATCCCCTTCCACCAGAAGTCTCTTTTCAAATTTTGATACATTTTTGTGTTACCTGGGTGTATGGAGTATTTACTTCTATGATATTCATTCAATATCTCCCTCTTCAATTCTATGTCCTCTGGTACACACATCCTATTCTGGTATCTCACATAACCATCTTTATCAATGTGGTGATTCATTACTTCCTCCCCTCTTGAGAGGAGCATTCTCTTCTCTAATAAGTGAGCATCTTGTTCTTGCATTTTTCCTACCTTCAGAATTAAATCTGGTTGAAGTGTCATTAAGCTTAACTTCCCTTTATCTTCTTGTGCACCATGCATCTGCTCATTAATGTGCACACAACCATTCTCCCCAATCTCTAACTCAGTTAGCAAGAATAAGTTTTTAAATTCTTCTATCATCATCATAGCCAATTTAGCATGCTGTCTACTTAGAGCATCTGCAACTTTGTTTGCTTTCCCTGATGTATAAAGTATGTCAAAGTCATAGGCAGCTAAGAACTCCACCCATCTATGTTGCCTCATGTTCAAATCTTTTTGTGAAAACAAATATTTTAGAGACTTGTGGTCAGTATAAAGTTCAAACTTAGTGCCTAACAAATAATGTCTCCAAAGTTTTAAAGCATATATCACAGCTGCTAATTCGAGATCATGTGTGGCATACCTTACTTCATGGGGTTTAAGTTGTCTGGATGCATATGCAATGACTTGGCCTTGTTGCATCAACACTGCACCCAAGCCAAATCCACTAGCATCAGTGTATACCACTAATTCTTCATTTCCATGTGGTACCTTTAGAATTGGAGCATTCACCAATGCCTCCTTCAACTGTTCAAAAGATTTTTCACATTTTTCTGACCAAACAAAAGCTTGGTTTTTCCTGGTTAGGTTAGTGAGTGGTGTAGAAATTTTTGAAAAATCTTTTATAAACCTCCTATAATATCCTGCCATCCCCATAAATGACCTCACTTCACTCACAGTGCTTGGCCTCTTCCATGCTTGAATAGCCACTACTTTATTGGGGTTCACAGAGATTCCTTTGGCAGATATAACATGGCCAAGAAAATGTACTTCCTCCTTCCAAAACACACATTTTGAAAATTTTGCCTTTAAATCTTTTTCCCTTAATCTAGACAAAACCAGATGCAAATGATGCTTATGTTCTTCCACTATCTTGGAATAAATCAAAATGTCATCTATAAAAATAAGCACAAACTTGTCTAAACAATCTCTAAAGGTTCTGTTCATTAAATCTACAAAGTAAGATGGTGCATTGGTCAAGCCAAATGGCATAACCAAAAATTCATACAACCCATACCTAGTGTTAAAGGCAGTGTACTTGATGCTTGATTCTTCCACCTTCATTTGATGAAAACCAGATGCTAAGTCTAGTCTAGAAAATACTTTTGCCCCTGCTAATTGATCAAAAAGATCATCTATTCTTGGCAATGGGTATTTATTTTTAATAGTTACTTTGTTTAATTCTCTATAATCTATGCAGAGTCTTAAGGAGCCATCTTGCTTCTTAACAAATACCACTGGTGCTCCCCAGCAAGAATTACTTGGTCTTATAAAACCCTTTTCTTCCAATTCTTCTAACTGTTTCTTTAATTCTTTTAGTTCATTTGGCCCCATTCTAGTTGGCTTTTTAATCACTGGGCTTGCTCCTGGAACTAGATTGATCTGGAATTCTACTGGTCTATGGTGTGGAATGCCCTTGACCTCACCAAACACATCCAAATATTCATTGACTATGGGAATTTCTTCAATGGTTAGTTCACTAAAATCTTTTTCTGAGTCAACTAAATGATATAGTTTTCCTTCCTTAGCTACCTCACATAAAACTGTGATTCTCTGGCCTCTAGAATTTTGCAATGATATGGTGGATGAGTCTAAATTAATTATGGCTTTAAATTGCCTTAACCAGTCTACCCCCAATATAACACCTATATTTGGGTAATTCAGAACATATAAATTGGAAATAAAAATATTTCCTCCTATGTTTAACTCCACATCCACACAAATCATATTTAAAACACTAGAACTCCCCAATGGACTGTGTATATGCAATGGGGTTTCAACCAATATGCAATTTAGTTTTAGCATTTTAACCAATTCATAAGAAATTAAAGAGTGAGTTGCCCCAGTATCATATACTACTGTTATGGGTATGGTACAAATAAGTAATGTACCTTCCACTTGGCTATGGTTTACAGTGTTACTCTCCACTGTGGCTTTGCCTTTTCCTTCCAAATTTGCCAATTTTCCTTGCTGTTTATACTCAGGACAATTCCTCTTCATATGCCCCTCTTTCCCACATAGATAGCATTTGAAAGCTCCTCCTTTCAATTCTGGACATCTTGGTTTGATATGCCCTTCCTTTCCACACTGATGGCACACAATTTTCTTCTTGTCTTCCTTAGCTTTGACATCTCCAGTGCTTTTGTTACTAGCCTCTTATTTCTTCTTATCATAAGGGTGATACCTCCCCTTAACTTTCTTGTTATTATTGCTCTTAAAATTTCTGAACTTCTCCCTTTCCTTGTCATGCTGCTCCAACCTCAAAGCTAAGTCTATCACATGGTCAAAAGTCTTGTCTGCATAGGGTAACATGGCTCTGCTAAGTCCTGGATTCAAACCTTTTATGTACCTATCATTTTTAGATGCCTCATCTGCCACAAGCATTGCTCCATATGTGGAAAGCCCCTCAAACTTTTGAGTGTATTCTGTGACAGTCATGGTTCCTTGTCTAAGTCTAATAAATTCTTCTAGCAAGGTAGTCTTTGCTGATGCTGGTACAAACCTTGCTTCCAACATCTCTTTGAATTGATTCCAAGTGATTTCATTCTCATTCCTTCCTGCAATGATTACTTCCCACCAGCCTAAAGCTACTCCTTTTAGCTGTCTTGAAGCCACTTGCCTCTTTCTTTGATCATCAAGTTGCATGTCATTGAAAATTCTTTCCAATGTTCTCAACCATGTTTGAATTTCCATGATACTCTCTGTCCCTTCAAAGCTTTTGCCTCCTAAATGAGTATATGTCTTAAGTAATTTTGAGAGTTCTTCATAGGGATTTTCTTGCCTTTGTCCTGCCCCATCCCTAAATGCTCTCACCAAGTCTTGCAGATTGACCACTGGTGGTGCATGGGAAGATCCTGCTCCCTGATTTGGTGGTCTCCCTACCATAGTTTGCTAATAATAATTTACATAGCTGGTTAGTTTGATATTTAGTTCCTTTTAATTTTATTTCTATCTAAGAACTTGATCCTTACTTCTACTATGTTGAATAACATAGCTCTGATACCAACTGAAATGACCCTCCTATTTCTACTCTAATTCCATAATGAATTTTTTTTTTAAGGTAAAGAGGATATATAAATATATAGATATATCATCCATTGCAATTATAATTCTCAGGGTCAATATCTTTCTCCAATAAACCAAAATATATCCAGGATCACAATAATCAACCAATATAAATATATCAGTACATTCACAAAGATAAGCACATACATGTGAGGATGTATATGCCTCTCTTGTTTGAATCAGAGTTCTGGAAAACAAGAGGATATTGGATTGCTGATTTTTTTTTTGACCAAACAATCCACTGGTAACATCTACTTTAGTCTGTTTATCCTAACTAAGAAGTGATCAAGTAATAGTCAATGGAAAGCAAGCTTTTAATATAGATGTTTGTGTCAAGTTCTGAATAGTGACAAAATCAAGCTAAAATGAAGTGGATACCAAGTGAACACAAGCAACATCTAGGTGTAATGGAAACGCGCCTAACTTATACACGAGAGATCACGAGTTCGAGTACTATGCTGGTTGGTTCAAACACAATTTTTGTTGTTTTTTTTTTCTTTTTTTCATTTTTCTCCTGTACAGTTTGAAATCTGTTATCTACCTATATCTGCACATATATATTTTATTTTTGCCTATAATCTAACATACCAAAAACAATATTTCTTGCTTTATTATTTTTGAAATCCATTCCTATAACCTGGAAGGCTTCAGGATTGATATGAATTAAGAGTCTGGTTCTTGGGTTTTGAGGATGATAGAAGTGTTTATCATTATTCATGTTTGTATTTCTTCTTATAAGATCTGTCTGGCATTTAAAATGCATTTGGTTAAAATCTGAGTGAAATTCAGATTCTTATCACAAATACAAAGGAAGAGATGTGGTAATATTTTCACTAAACATACTTATGTGCATATATATCTGCAACTATTTGGATCTGGCTTACAATTTCCTTATTACAAATCCTTTCTTTAAAAATATAGGACATGAGACATTTGTATGAAACAAGTTTAATTATGGGAACCTTGCAGCCATATAAACATTCAACCTATGCCTATTTCTTTTGTATACATATGCCATAGTAGAAAATAAAACCACTAAATTTTCTGAGAATCAACTATCCAGATTTTCCAAAACTTAAATCCTTTCCAAAGATTCATGATTGACTAATGCATTTATAAAATGTAATCATTCAATTTCTAACATGGTGTTCTTGCTAAATCCACTTACAAGATTTGATTAAAATTCTTTTTAAACATAACAGATATTTAACTTAGTTCATAGATTCCAGATACAAGTCAATTTCTTAACAAAATACTTAACAAAATATCCCTCCAATATTCAACACTTAGTACAAGTAGCAATTTAAGTTATCAATACATGCAGATTTCAGCATTTAGGCTCTTATCTAACTAAGTTTAGCATGCTATATCTTCTTCTCAAGGTCTTGCTCCTACTCCTACTTAGTTGCTGCAATCCCTGAAAAAGCATTTGAAACTGCCTCATTTTAAATGAGACACCCCAGATGCCATTAGCACACTAGGGTCAGACACATGTCTGGTATGAGAAAGCTCACAAAATAATTAGTTAATCAAGTTAAAGTTAAGTTAAGTACATATACAGAAAGTTCAGCTCTTTGGAATCAAGCAAATACTTGTGTGCATGCTCTGTGTCATTGTGCATGTGCACACTTTAATTTCTTTCCAGAGACTACACATATGAATATGGCACATATATTCAAGCATACAACTCAATCATAGACAAACAATCATTCATACCAAACAGGAAAATAACTAATATGAGTTAAATCATTTATTCAATTCTCATATTTCAAATCTGGGAAAAACTCTAGTTTTCTCATCTTCTCAAGTATTATTCCCTTGGTATATTTATCTATCCTTGGTCTCATCTGCAATATTTATGAATCAATGGACACACTGTAATGAACTAATTCACTCCATTACACAAAGATCTCAGGACTTAAACAAGCCATGTGTCAACTTGTGTTACTCAAGCACACAAGTCATTCCTGCAGTGTTCTTGACCCCAATTTCCTAATCAGGTTTAAGTTAATAATAACCCCTTTTGATTTTTCATGACAAAATCATTCAGTGATCCATTAACTGAAAACATCTATATCATGGTATCTCATATTATTCATGATCATACAGAAACAACAAGAAAACAACCATTGGTGACTACAAAATAAGGTTCTGTATATATATATATATAGATATTCATCCTGGTATATTTTTCTTTAAAGGAGTTTAGGCAGCTAACATTGGTTTATGGCTTCTGGGGGAGTTTTTCTTTTTGCAAACATTTGTGCTTGAGTTAAACTCAGAATAATCTGGTTTCACTGAATCACAAAATTTTGTTTGCTATGCATTTTATTGAATCAGGAGCATCAGCACATAAGCAACCCTATTGCACCCCTAATTCCTTTCTATTTCAAGCCTCAGCACTTATACATGAGTATATTGCAGCTCAACATTATTTACATCTTTCTGGGTTGAGCCAAAACCAATACTACTTGCCTATTCTCAACATTTTATTTTCTGGGTATTTGTTTATATCCCTAAACATTAACATATCAGAGATCTGAGTGTATAAAACAGATGTGTATACCAACAACACATAAAACTTTGTTATAATAAAACAAGTAATCAACCAAAGAAAATCAAAACATTTTCAGATTTAAATTCACAGATAAACATTCATATTTGAAAATACTCTTTTAAGAAAATACTTTTAACTGGCTGCCTACATTAGGACTTATTGCCTTAGATTTTTGAGTGAGTTTTCTCACCTAGCTCTCTTCTTTGTTTCCTTAATTAATTGATGAGCTTCTGCCCTTAGCCTCAAGCTCTCTTCCTTCCCTTGTCTTATGATTTCTGTGGTGTTGTTTTTCTTCTTTTTTTTTTCAAAATTCTTTTCTGAGGAGGAGAGGAGGCTGCTGCATATACATGTATATATATATACAGGGTCTCTCTTAGGGTTTTGGGTATTGGCTAAGTCCATTTTTGCCCACCAGAAAAATCATGTTATCTGCATTTTTTTTTTAAACCCAAAGTTTTACCCTTCCCGGCTTAATTTGGGTGAAGAGAAAAGTGGTTACACATTTTTTTTCAGAAATTTGCTTTTCAGAAAATACTTTTCCCCTTGTCTACAATCATGCTAAAAATGTGACTTGATTTTGTTATTTATTAAATACTCTTTTCTAATTCTGCCTATACCAATAACTTCCCTGTTTTATCTTATTTTTTTTTTTTCTATTTTTAGCTTTCATGCAAATGGTATGTACTTCCTTCATTTATTTATAAGAGGATTATTCCTTTTTATATCTTCATTCTTTTTATTAAAATATGTCTGTATATTTTATTTCACTAGTTTAAACTCTAGTATTTCATTAACACATATATATATATTTATATAAGTCTTACTGAAATAATTAGTATACCCATATATATATTCATACATCATTCTATACTGACACACACATGCACATGTACACTCAAAATATTCAGTAGCACTCATATATACATTTACTCATGCATACTACTTTTAAGAATTTAATCTACATATATATATATATATATATATATATTTCCATACACATCAATATGTATGTATTCTTGGAGTTCAAGGTTTTAGCTTATATTCATGTGCATTTCCTGTGCACACATGTACACACACTGATACACTATCAAGCTATATCAATTTCCTCCTTCAAAATTTATTTAAAAATTATTTTAAAATTTATTTATATTTTCCAGAATAAATTCCTAAAATCTTGGGTCATTACAAAGCAGTCACTAGGCCTTGTTTTATAAATCTTCAAAACATTCATTCAAAATATCTTTACAAAGATATATATTTAAATATCTTCCAGTATATTCAATAATTGAAAACAATTCAAATTCTTATATACATAACAGGATATTTAAATCCATATCAACACTTAGAATATTTCTTCCGACCCATTTATAATTCAACCTTTTGAGAAATATTTCTAAAATAATAATCTCATAGTTAAATATTTTAAATCCTCCCAATTTAATACGTAGAAAATACTTATAAGTATATTTCCCCTAAAATCACTTTATTTCCAATACTTAGAAAATACTCCCTTTTTCATACTTCTCAAAATCCTTATAATCCACTTGAAATTTCCTTAACCCATTTATAACGGATTCGATAAGTTTCTGGAATTCATTAATTAATCCCCTTTAAAATTTCCAAAATCGATTATACTCGTCTATAATCTCAACTACCCATTTCTAACTTCCTTTTTATGAATTTTAATTCATTTACGAAGTTTCTATATTTAAATACTTTGGAAATTTCCTTAAGTTCCCAGAATTTCACTAGAAGATTTCTCTTATAAAAATCATATCTATTAAATAAACTCCCTTTACAAATCTCAAGAAGATTTATAAATCAATTCTAATCACTTCCCAAATCTCAATATATATAAAAATAAATATATTTTTTAAAGAATAGTAATTTATTTTCAAAACGCGTTTAAGCAATTATTTAAAATTTCAAAGCACTTTAATTAAAACACCTATAATTCAATCCCAACTCATTTTTGAATAAAAAAATCGATTTCCAAAGCTGATTATAAAATAGATTTTTATTTCAATTAATATTAAATATTTGAAAAATCTACTTTTCGAAGTATTTCAATACTAACTAACTTTAAATTTACATAGTTTAATAAATAAAATTTTCCTTAAACAAAACTTAACTTCTCGATAGAAATATATTTTTAAAATTCCAATAACCAATTTAAATTTATAAATCCCTATCGATTTATAACACATCGATTTTATTTCGATTCCCTAACCATTCTCACCTTTCAAAAATAGAATCCACTATTTTTTTCCCAAAAATCTATTTTCACATCTTGATATAAATTCACATTGTGAAATTATATTTCCAATTTCTCAACAAATATCACTTCCCATTATTTATAAACATCATTTATAAATTTATAAACTCATTTGGATTTTGCTTGTTTATAAGAATAACCTCATTTATAAAACTTCATTTTTATAAATCCATTGCTTTATAAATTCCATTTATTTTACAAATCTATTTTTAAATATCGATTTTAACTTCTTTCCCAAATTTTCGAAAATATCATGTTTAAAATCCATTATTAAAAATATTTTATATAAATTATTTTAAAATTTCCAATTTAAACATTTTACGGAAACCCCAATATCAAATTATTTATTTTATCCAAATCAATCTTCTTTAAAATAATCCAAATTTTGATATAAATATTTTATATCCAAAATCTCCTTTTAAATCCTTTCGAATTCCAAAAATAATATTTATGGTATTTAAAATACCAAAAGTTAGGCCAGTGCTTCTATAGCATCCAATAAAACAAATCACACAACAATCTATAACAGATTATCAATTTACATCATATATCACTATATATGAAAACAATCAATATATATATTTGAGGAATCCAGTGGATCACTCCAACCTGTTTTCCTGCATCCACGGATGTTAATACAACATAAAAATACCAATCCCACTTCGAATGGGATATTGCGGTATATAGGGTCATCCGCTATTATGCGGGGCGCATAGGGTCTCATCTGCTCCAACGGCGGGAAAAATATCCAACTACTAATATACATACTACTACTATATATATAATATAACATCTAACTGATAATAATAATTATCAATTCATCTGATCAATCAATAATAATTTTAACTATTTGAACTTGAAACCAGAGGTCCAAATGAGTGAGATTTACTCACCTTGATTTTCAAATTTGCCACGTGCTCATTTTAAATTAAACCAACTCCAAATTAATCCTAATTGCTTAGTATCCTAGATAATGAATCTTTCGTGACTTGATTTGACCTTGCATGAAAAATTTATGAATTTTATATAATATCAAATTTTATACTTAATTAATTATACTGTAATCAAATTTAATTAAAAATAAATATTTTTTTTCTCTTTTTAATTTCAATTAGAATCTGGATTTATGACCTTGCATCTCGTTCGCATGCAACTCCAGGAACCCAAACCTATACGCGCACGTTCACTCCTGATGGCCGATCCTTCTCCACGCTATCACGTCGCCACCTTCCATTCACACGAGCGCGGTCCAATACCCAAAACCCCAACCAATAGCTCAAATCATCACTGCCGCTTCCTCCTCCTCCAACGCGCGTTGTTCCAGCATAGAGACACGCGCCGCCCCATTAGATCGCGAGGTCGTCTTTCCCTTTTTTTTAGAACGATTAGATTTCGATTGTGAACTGGAGACGAGTAAGAAGGAAGTCGCGATTTACATATATTTTTTTATATATATAATACGCGATTCGATTACCTCTAATGGAAAAGGAGGATGCGCAAGTTATAGCTGAAGGGTATGGCATGCTTTAGAAGATTGGGTATAGGGTTTGACTTCTTCAATTATAATATTTTATAATTTTTCTAAAGTATCTCGTTTTAGAAACTTAAAATTCGATCTCCTATCGAGGCATGCCGCCTGTCATTTCCAATGTTATATTTCCATTCCGAACCCAATGGAATAAGTATCGGGACCTAATTCGATCGTATGTGGAAGATAGCTTTTTGAATCGACTATTTAAATTAAATAAAATTAAATTATTTATAGGCATTTTCAGATCGTACGGCCAAACGGTAACTCCAAACACTACGAAATTTGAAATCCGATAATAATACATTATTACGGATCCAATGGAATTTGTTTCGTCAAATTTCGAGACTGTGTCCCGGATCGCTATTTTATCATGTCGATTAAATCGATGATTTCAAAAATTGGCGAAAATTCTTGAAATTCCAGTTTTAAAAACATATTAACTCAATTATAATTCCAGTGTAATTTATATCAACATTAGAAATCGTTTCGTTTCATATTCAACTCCAATTTTCAATTATTCACTATTTCTGTATTTCGATATATCGATATATTTAAATTTAAATTCATTCTATAATCCCAACCAAAAATCTTCATATCCACAATCAATTTATAGTCCTAATCAATATTTAAAACTATTTAAATATTTAAAATCAAACGTCGAAAAATCCGAATCATTACATATATAAATAGTTGAATAAGATTAACTTGCTTTATAAAGCTATTGACCTTCTCTGTCTACAAATAGCCGAATATATATGCAGTTTCCATATGATTGGCTATATATAGGGTGCAGTAATTTGTAAGCTCTATGCTTAATGTATTTGACCCATCAAACTGTTAATACAAACTACAAATGAACCAGTATGTATTTGTTTTATTAGTCTAGTGAATCCATAAATTTTGAATAGCCCCTTATATACGTGACATTGAAATTTTGTTTAGTTTTAGATTCTCAAATCTAAATCTATAAATAAACTGATACGTCTTACCTTGAGAAAACATAGCCCTGTTTTGTATGTAAACGCCGTTAATATAAAATGAAGTGAACAAGATTTTGTGAATAGATTGAATGTGAATTAATAGAAAGTTGATAAATGGATTTAGAATTAATTTAAATGGTTTATAAGCTAAAGTGGTTATTTTATTAATGAATATCACCAAATAGCATGGAAAATTTTGTCGTTTGACGTAAACGGAAGTAAACAAAAATTTGTAAATCAATGGAAAGTGAATAAATTGATTTTGAATCAATTTGAAATGGATATGAAATGAACGATAATAAATGGTATGTGAATCATTTGGAATTGAATGAAATGGCATATAAATTCAATTTGAAGTGAATAACTAAATGTTGAAACTCTGTATTTGCATGTACCTTCTAAAATACATGATATACCATGTTAGCGTTATGAAATCATGTGTTTAAAATAGTTAAAGGGATGTAAAGTTATTAAATTTAATAAATTATGAAACTGATGTGTTTATTCGAATAAGTATAGGTACATGGAGTTGTTTGGCTTAATTTTGGGTTGCGCAATTGCATATTAATTGAGCTCGCTCGCTTAATAACGCTAAAATAAGGTACGCTTACGAATTTAGCGCGCAGAAATAAAAATATTGTTATATATTGCATTTCCCGGCCATGAGAGCCGATGTATATATTTTTATCATTTTTGTCATTTTGCAAAAGTCTCTCCGTACAAGGGAGACTCTGCCAAAAAATTTCGGAAATTTAAGGTGTTAGAAATCTTTTTGTTAACTAAAAAAATTTATTTTTGAATTATAATTGAAAAAAAGGGTTTTGAATTAGAATGGAAACTAATTGTTTTAGTTGAACTTAAAAGATTTAGAAATGTGAAATATCGAGTTTTAACTAAGTGGGTTTTGAAATGATAATGGGTTTGGAGCATTTCTTCTACCTTGGCAATTTTGGGGACAAAATTCTTTTAAGAGGGGAGGAATGTAACAACTTGGATTTTAAGTTGTTTGATTTTGAATATTTAAATGGTTTTAAATATTGGATTTGGGAATATAAATTGATTTTTGAATATGAAGATTTTGGTTGAAATTATAGAATGTATTTAAATTTCAAATATAGCGATTTATCGTAATACAGAAATGGTGAATAATTGGAAATTGAGTTGAATATGAATCGAAATGATTTCTAATGTTGATATAAATTCTATTTGAATTAGAATTTAGTTAGTAAGTTTATAAAAACTGAATTTCAAGCGATTTCGTTAATTTTTGAAATTGTCGTTTAATTCGACACGTTAAAATAGCGATCCGGGGCACAGTCTCAGAATTCGACGAAACATGTTCCATTGGATCCGTGATGGCGTATTATTATCAGATTTCAATTTTCGTAGCGTTTGGACTTATTTTTTGGTCATTCGAGCTGAAAATGCATAGAATTAATTTAATTTAAAATAGTCGATTCAAAAAGCTATTTTCTACATACAATCGAATTTGGCCTCAAGACTTGTTCCATTAAGTCCGGAATAGGGGTATAACATTAAGAATGCCAAGCGGCATGACTTAATAGAGGTTCGGAATTTCGAGATATGCTAAGCGAGGTACTTTGAATATAAAATAATAAATTTTAAATCGTAGCCCACTTGAGCCACCCTAACCACGTGCCTAGCCGGCCTATACACCTGACCATAGCCGCTTTCTCCACCTTTTTAAATCGCGTCTCCTTCTTCTGCTTCTCATGAATGAAAAAAGAAGAAAAAAAGAGAGGGAAGCACGTGATTAAATCGCGATGGGGGGTGTGGCGCGGCTGGAGGGCAAATCGGTAAAGGATTTATTGCTCTCGCAAATGGAGACGACGTCGAGGTGGACAAGTCGTTCGAGGGACGCGGTCACAGAGGAATTTGGGACGAAGGGCAATGGCGTGCATGAGGCCGGAGGGAAAACTACGATGGTCGGCGGCGGTTGGAGTTGAGAAGAGGTGATAAATCGAGGTTCATCGGCGATGTAGTCTTGTGCGTCGTTCGCCATCGTCAGGCGATGTGGGGAGGCCGCGCTGGTGCTGGAAGGGAGGGAGAGGTCGGAGCTTCAGTCTGACCTTGGTATGGTGGTCTCCGGTGACTTATGGTGGTTAGGGCTTGAGTTAAAGTCATTCGAAGATAGAAGCGTGTTGCCTAGGAGTTTCGAACGAGAGATCAGGTTAGGGGAGGCTTAACGTGATTAAGTAATGAAGGTAATCTCTGTAGTTAATTAATTTTATTGTTATGCAGTTAAATTTTTTGTTAATTAGTTTATTAAAATACAAATTTAAATCTCAATAGCTTATAAATTAATAACTATTGCATACGAGGTTTAAATTAAATGGAATAAGTCGTGTGGGGTTCGGAGCTGCAGAATCTATGCAAAGGAATTTAATTGGAATGATTAACAAATTAAAAATCAAGGTGAGTAAATCTCACTCATTCGGATTACTGGATTTAACTTATAATAATTAAAATTGATTATTGGATGACTGGTTGAATTGATATATTATTATCAGTTGAATGCTATATTATATAAGTAGTATATATATTAGTAGTTGGATATATTTCCCGCCGATTGGAGCGGATGAGACACTATGAGCCCCGTATAACAGCAGATGACCCTATATTACCGCGATATCCCACCTCGAAGCGGGATTGGTATTTTATGTTATATAAATTCTGTGGTTGCAGGGAAACAAGTTGGAGGGATCCAACTGGATTCCTCAAATATACTAATTGTTTTTCATGTATAACGATATATGACGTGCTTGAATAATTTGTTATGGATTGTTGTGTGATTTGATTTATTGGATGCTATAGTAGCACTGGCCTAAATTTTGGTATTTTAAATACCATAAATATTATTTTAAAATTTAAATGAATTAAAAGGAGATTTTGGATATAAAAATATTTATATCGAAATTTTTGATTATTTTAAAAGAAATTGATTTGGATAAAACAGTGACTTGATTTTGGATTTGTACTCAACTATTCGAAAAATGTTTTAATTGGAGATTTAAAAATAATTTATATAAGGGATTTTTAACAATGGATTTTTTTAGTGATACTTCTGGATTTATGGAAAAGAAGTTGGAATCGATACTAAAAATAGATTTGAAATATAAATGGGATTTATAAAGAAATTGATTTATAAAATGAAAATTTATAAATGAGATTATTTTCATAAACAAGAAAAACCCAAATGAGTTTATAAGTTTATGAACGATGTTCTTAAATAAGGGAAAATGATATCAGTGGTTAAATTGGGAATATAAATTCACAGTGTGAATTTATATCGAGGATTGCAAATCGGTTTTTGGGAAAAATAGTGGATTCTATTTTTGAAATGTGAGAATGGTTAGGGAATCAGAATGAAATCAATATGTTGTGAATCGAGAGGTATTTGTAAATTGAAAGTGGTTATTGGAATTTAAAAAAAAATTGTCGAGAAATTAAATTGTTTTAATGGGATTTTTATTTATTAAACTATATAGTTAAAGCTGTTTTAGTATTGAAATATTTCAGAAAGTAGATTATTCAAATATTTAATATTTATTGAAATGAATTCACATTTTTATAATAAGCTCTGTAAATCGATTAGTTTATTTAAAAATGAATTGGAAATGAGTTATCGATGTTTATTTAAAGTGTTTGAATATTTTAAATAATTACTTAAACATGTTTTAAAAATAAATTATTATTCTTTAAAATTAATTATTATATATATATATAGAGTTTTGAAATGATGGTAATTTATTTATAAATCCTCTCGAGATTTGTAAACGGGATTTATTTAACAGATATGATTTTTATAAGAGAAATATTATAATGTAATTCTGGAAACCTAAGGAAACTTCCAGAATGTTGAAATACAAGAACTTTGAAAATGAATTAGAATTCATAAAAGAAGTTAGAAATGGGTAGCTGGAATTATAGACAAGTATAATCGATTTTGGAAATTTTAAAGGAGATTAATTTATGAAATTTCAAAAACTTATAGAATATGTAATAAATGAGTTAAGGAATTTACGAATAAATGGTAAAGGATTTGGAGAAGTATGAAATAAATGGAATATTTCCTTAGTATTGGAAATAAAATAATTTCGGGAAATTATATTTATAGATATTTCATAAGTATTGAACTAGAAGGATTTGAAATATTTTAACTACGATATTTTTGAGATATTTTCAAAGTGTTAAATTATAAATGGAATTGGAGAAAAATATTTCTAATTATTGATATGGATTGATATATCATGTTATGGATATAAGAATTCGAATTTGTTTTCAAATATTTAAATACTAGAAGAGATTTGCATATATATCTATGCAAAGACATTTTTAAATAAATGTTTTGAAGATTTACAAAATAGGGCCTAGTGACTGCTTATGGATTTTATTTGATAGTTAAATAACCGACCATCAAATTTGGCCAAATTCATTAATTGTGTTGAAGAGACCTGGATCATATTTAATTATTCGAAAACCACTTCGATTCGATTTGTGCGTTACGAATGGTGATATTGTGAAGATAATAAAGACGATGATTTTGGAGATTTGGTTTGTTCAGACCCAAAACAACTTGTATGGATGAATGCTATCATTTGCATCGTGGTCTGGAAGGCAGTGTTAGCATTCCAAGTATAAATGCTATACCAAAGGTAAATCGTAGCCTCAAGCCTCATCAACCGAGAATGACTAAAACAAGGGAGATGCAACAGGGCTAAGTGGGTCGCACCCAAGTAGGGTATGTTATCACTTTTCTAAATACCCTCGGATATATTATTATTATTATGGATATGGTTGTGCATGGAAAAG
Organism: Allium fistulosum; assembly: GCA_030737815.1. Lineage (NCBI taxonomy): Eukaryota > Viridiplantae > Streptophyta > Magnoliopsida > Asparagales > Amaryllidaceae > Allium > Allium fistulosum. The sequence continues at coordinate 1,378,284,982 of CM060901.1, forward strand.
AGAGCGCTCGATAGGGTGGGAACACCCGGAATGATAACATATTCGGTACTATCCAGCAAGGTGTAGGCCGGCCCTGTGTTGCCAGGGATCGTTAGGTACGATCCTGGTATATTTTTCTAATGGTGTACTGTGATAGGCGGTACCCCAGTAGCCCAGTCATTGTATGGAATCCAATATCCACTACGAGCCTGTACGGTTTTAGACGTGCCTAACTATGCTGAAACGTGATATGCAAGCATTTTAGCTATTTTATAGTTTACTTTCTATAGACACTATTATAATATCATATGATTTTGATATAAAATGTTTTGGTTATTGTAAGGTAAAAACCCATCGTATTTATGTGTGACGTGGTCTTACGAGATACCTTTGTTTTCAAAGGATTTTGATAACAGAAATAATTCAAATTGAGTGTGTTTTATCATGCTGGTTTTCCAGACTGACTTGGGTGTTATTTTATTATAATGCTCGGGTCAGACCGAGTATTACAGATTCAGGTTAGGATACTATGGAGCTCAGGTGACGAGCTAGAGGAATCTCAGGCATATTCCACGTACTTGATTATATTCCGCTGTGTGTGTAGGTTGTCTATTCAGCACTTGTGAGGACAAGTTATTATAACTGTCCAGATGGATATTGTTGATTGTTGTACTCAAATGATGGTATGAATATTAACGGCTACAGCTTCTTTTTGTATAAAGATCAGTTATTATATATATTATATATTGTTCCACTGCGATGTGTGAATTTCTGTGTTTTCGTTTCTATTTCTTCTTCTATCTCTTCTTCTTCTATCTCTTCTTATTCACCCCTAATGAGCTAGTATTTCCAGCACTTGAATATTCGGCATGCTATACAGTGAATGTATTGAGGTCCATTTTCGAGGGTCGAAAATTCCGATTCATTACAGAATACAATGGGACTAGTATCGAGATCCAGTTCCATCATATACAGAAGTTAGCTCTTCAAAATCAAATTATATTAAATTAGATTCCTTTAATTTATTACTACGCATTTTAAGCTCTCCCAACTAAACGATACGTTCGATCGCCATGAAATTCGACGGCATACTATAATTCACTGTTACGGATCTACTGGAACTGGTTTCGTCCAATTCCGAGACAGTGCCTTAGAAGGCTATTTTACACGTTAATTAAAACGAATTATTATTATAAAAACCAAATTAATCACTTTTAAATCTAAATTAAAAGTTTACTATCTTTATTATTATTCAAAAAGAATTTTAAACCAACTTCCAAAATCATTTTTATTCACATTAAATTCAAGATTCAATTATTTAAACAATTCCAATTACTCAAATAACCCTTATATATCAAATTCAAGTTATTTTACTTATAGAATTAACTTTTTAATATTTAAAATCAATTAAATATTCCAATTTAAATGACTAAAATTCTGGGTTGTTACATTGCTCTTCCTTTAAGAATGTCGTCCCCGAAATTGCCAAGTAAGAGAAATGCCCCAAACCCATTAACTTTTCAAAACCAATTAGTTGAAATAGATTCAAAAATTTCTAAGTCTTTAAATTCATTCACAGATTCCAACCAAAATCATTCCAAGTTATAGCATAAACATCGAATGTTTAGTAATCAATAATTTCCTTTTCAAAATTCTCAAAAAAATTCTGACACCTTAAATTTACGGAAAATTTTGCCAGCGTCTCCTTTGTGCGGCTCGATGGGAAAATTTTCAATATATATGTATAATCACAAATATATATCTCATCTTCAAAGATGAGGCATCCCCTAGGGAAAAATATAAAAATACAGTATGTAATCCGAGATGTATACTTTTATTAGTATTAACAAGCATATACAACCAATAAAATGTGAAAGCGAGCTCCAAATGTGAAGCATATGCCATCGCATCTACTAATCACTCAACAACCAATGAGAACATGTATATAGAAAGTAATATCAATATATAGCATGTACTATACAATATCATATGCAAATGTAATAAGAGAAACCATTAAACAAATAATATCCATCTAATTTATTTATCATCGTATCAATTTGCATTTCCAAATGTCAACATTATATTTATACACTTTCATTTCTTGTTAACATTCAATTGATTCGTTTTTAATTTATTTACATTCAATTTATTCCCACTCAATTGATTTACATGTAATTATTAACATTCACTTACTCATATTCACTTTATTTTCATTCACTTTACTAACATTCACTTTAAATTCAATTTATGTTTAATAGCATTTCATTGCATATTAAATTCGTGTATGAACCATTTCATATAACAATTACTTAAGTTTATGACAACGTTTCACGCTACTCAACTCATGTTTATTATTACCTCACAATTAAAGCTCATATTCAATTTTATCAAACCACATCCCAAACATATTCAATTCACTTTACACTTAAGTTGAATTTCATTTTATAACTCAAATTCATATTCATTCCATTACTTCGTTTCATTAATTCACTTTATCAATCCATCTAATTCATTTCATTAACCCGATTTATTTAACTTATTTAAGTTAAATTTTAATTTCATATCTCAATTCCAATTTTCTTCTTTTATCTATACCATTTTCAAATTATAAGTTCAACAACTTATTTTCATATATTTATCAATCATACTTTGGATTTTAAAATCAAAACTTGCTTTACCAATACATAACTTCACTGGTAGCAATCCATCTCTTAGAAACTTGAAAATGAATGTAGATGATGTTGTAGTCATCATTAGAATTATTTTCCACCGACCGAAGTGAGTTCAGTGCTTTTTGTTTCTTTTAAATCACATTTTAAAATATTTTAATCAAAATATTTATAAAATAATTCTATTATTATTATTCTAAAACCTTTAAAAACAATTTCCAAAATCAACGGAATCTAAGTTCTAAAATTCTTGTTTTAAATCCATTTTTTACAAATCATATTTATAATATACTTATACAATTACATTTCCTTTCCATTTATGAATCACATTTATAAATCATATTTATATAATCTCACTTCTCATGAACTACCGTTTCACAAATGTCGATTATTTTAATTATGATCAATACTCGATAATTCATATTTATAAACTCACCCTCTTATATAACTCATTTTATAATGTTTATCTTTGTTTAGATTATAATAATAACAACTTTTATAAGAACAATCAACAACAAATGATAATAATAAAATATTATCATTCACTAATAACTAAATACGCCAAATATAACTATAATAATTTTTGAAAAATTATTCCTTTATATATATAATATAATTTAGGTAAAATTATTTATTTACCAATTCTCAAACAATAATGTGTTGGTTTGCTTTGTTTAAGCATTTAGAAAGCCCTATCGATAACGTGGCGCCCCACGTACCGACCAGAATTCATAAGCCACTCAACAGATAAATCAACAAAATATAATTTTTTTATAATAAGTAACAAATTTTCTCTCATATATATAATACACTCAAAACTCATAATATGGCATTCCATTACCCTTAATGAGTCACCCCACCAAAGCCAAGTTTATCGCTTAACCTTGCACTTTGATACCAACTGTAACGACCCACAAATCCGCACAATTCAAGTTGATAATAAACCATATATGTCAAACCCCAAATTGAACGGAAGGATTGATAGTTTTGGAAAAGAAAGAAGAAAGAAGAAGAGAAGAAGAGAAAAGAAACTAAAAACAACATAGAATCTCACAATCGCAACGGAACAACATATAACATAATACCAACGATCTTTACAAAAGAGAAACTGTTGTATACATACATCCATCAGAGTACAACAACAAATCACAATCATCAGCCTGGACAGTTATAACAACCTATCCTCACAAATGATGATGATTTCAACAACAAAGCAGCGGAAAATAAACATATACGTGAATACGTCATGAAGACCTCCAACTTGTCTCTTGAGCTCCAATGCATCCAAAGCAATCTGTAAATATGTTCGGTCTAACCCGAGTATTATAATAAAATAACACCCGAGTTAGTCTGGAAAACCAGCGTGAGAAAACACACCTAACTGGATTTTAAAGTTATAAAAACCTTTGGAATCAAAAGTATATCGTAAGACCACGTTGCCCATAAACACAGACAGGTTTTTACCTTACGATAACCAAAGCATTTTTATGAAAATCTCTGATATTATAATAGTGTCTAAGATACAAATACTTATTAATCATAGCCGAAATTGTTACATTATTAAATTCTGGCATAGTAGGTATACAACTAAATTCATAAAGGTTCGTATTGAAGAATGAATTCCATACTATGACAAGGTAAGGAACTACCTACCGATGGTACATCTCTAGATAAAATGTATCGGGGTCTGACAAGAACACCTTGTACCCCTGCACACAGAACTGGCCTACCACTTGAATAGCAGTATCGAATATGATCACCCCTTTCGTTAATGGGCCTCGAAGCATGCATGAGTATATAGTAATCGATCTAGATTTGGAAGGACCATATCCTGATGAGAGCGACCCACTTGGCCTTGCTGCATACCCGATTTTTGTCATTTCTCGATTATTAGGCTCGAGGCTACGTTTTACCTTTATATAGCACTTCCCACTTGGAATGCTAACACTGCCCTCCAAGCAACAATGCAATAACAACATTCATCCATATAAGTTCATTCTGTGACTGAATGAAACGCTTGAGAGCTCTATCTTTAATTCCATCATCTTCAAGATGTCTTCACTTAGAAATGGTTAAATTGGATCGAAGTGGTTTTTGGATATATTGCGACCTTGTTATCATATAACGATGTCATGAGATTTTCAATATTTGGAATCGGCTCGGTTATAAATTTATGCACTTATATTTTTATATACATTGCTTTCATGTGGCGCGATCCAAGGTGATGCACTTAGCCTTTTTTATTGCATCGGCCATGGTCTTTCATTTGGAACATTTCCAACTTAAAGATTTATTATTGGCATATTATACTCAATATTACTTATGAAAGTTTGAGTCTGAATATTCTTTCATAAGGAATTTGTTATTTCTGTAAACAATTCTCTAGTATTTCATAAATACACGAGAACAGTTCAAACAACCATTTAATTATATCAATTTGGATTTGATATTTGCTTCATGTATCCAATACACAAATAAATCACGATATCATAGACAACATAACATGTATGATAATTCCTATTGTTAATGCATGGGGAACTCATTTCACATGTTCCAGTAAACAATTTAATAAGGTGTCTTTGCATATCGATTTAGGACATTCCCAATATCTTTTATATTCACTATAAAAGACATCATTTATAATCCAAAGTTGAGTATTAAAACAATTAAGGTTGATTTTAACACAAGTACATCATTGAAATCAACAACGCGTTGTTTACTTATAGTTAGAAATAACAATGTACCTTTTAACGCTCTTTCTTATTAACACACACTTCCTCTTCATTTTGATTGATACTCAAACTATTTGATATTTATATTAAAATATTTATTCAATTCTGATGCTTATAAAATGATACTTTCTATTATTTATGGGATCATATCCAAAGACTCACAAAATCAATATCGCTCACACAAACTTCGAGACATTTTTGGTTATTATGTGTAAACAGTTTACTCTAAATCATCATTTAGAATTTCTATTTCAATACATACATACCAAACATACAGTCATACTAAGAGGTAATTTTATGAGTAAAACTGAATTAACTTGAGCACGCTGAATGCTGAACCTATTACACTAAATTTAGCAATTGAAATTTGTGATATTATTCTTACGAACATTATTCATTTAATTCCAACTGCATTAGTCTTGCTCATAAAGGCACAATCACGGCTGATGGATCACATCCCTTGGATTACGACTACCAAAATCATATTTTGATAGCATACTTGGAATTCTTTCGGATTTGCACACCATACCATATCATAGAGTCAACACTCTTAATGGTTCATTAAACAACCGAAGTTATATATTTTTGATATTGATAAGAAAGTCATAGTTTCTCTTTAATATGCGGGAATACTTATTAGACACTCTGATGTGATGTGTCCATTTAGGTTAGTTAATTTCATCTCATCGAATCAGTTCTATCTCTAGATCGTATCCAGTTCCATTTAACTACCAATAATTCCTTAAAGAAATTCCATCAAAATAAAGTTGGTATTTATGAAAACAACAATTGTTTCTCAGTGCAGTTAGCGGATCAGTTCGACGTAGTGCCAGGATCCGTTGTAGTCATTCTCAGTCTACGGGTAAGTTACCTAATTCGAGTACCATGAGTGGTGCTACGAATTCAGGCTCAGGTATGTTCTCTGATTTGGGTAGTACGTATTCTTCATATGCTTTAGGTAGTCTGTCTTCTTTTGAGTTTAGTTAGTTAGCCAGCGATACTGCTTTTATTATTTCTGATGTTAAGGTAGATCAAGAGTATATTAGAAGTAGGGAATTTGATAGGGCTAGATCTGTTGGTATATGAGGATTATTAGTTGGAATATTAGAGGTTTTCACGATTTAAATAAGTGTGATAAAGTTAGAGCTTTTTTTAAAGACTATTCTATAGACATCGCACTCTTATATGAAACTAAAATTGAATGTCCCGATAATCGTTTTTATAGAAGATTAGGTGGGTATCATTTTAGGAAATGGGCTTATTTACCTTCTGTAGGCGCTTCTTCGGGTTTACTGATTGGGTGGCGGGATAACTATTTTAAACTGCTCCAATGTATTTCCAAGCAGCATTCTCTACATATTATTCTCATTTATCTTAGGGATAATTCTTTTCTAAATATTTCTAATGTTTATGGGCCAAACTCTAAAATGGGTCGTCGGATACTATGGAATGAATGTCTAGAGTTTAGACCTTTAGCTCCTAGTTCTTGGATTTTGGGGGTGATTTCAACATTACACGTTTTATAGGAGAGCGTTCACTATGTGAGGGTGATTTCACTGCTATGGAGGAATTTGATCAATTCATTATTGTAACGAACTGAGAATTTTAATGGTTTAATAATGTAATTAACTAAAAAATTTCATGAAAATAAACAATAAAATTTTGAAATGAAAATTTGATATTTGAAATATGTCTATTTAAATATAGTAAATGGTAAAATTTATTGAAAAATATGAAAGTTAGTTTATTTATGAAATTTCAAATTTAAGTTTCGAATCAGTTAACTGTTGAAATTAAATATTTTTGAAAACCGAATATTTTTGTATAATAAAAATGTAAATCATCTTCTGAGTGAGACGTCGTAATTCGCTTCGTTAAATTTGGACTGCTATAGCCCCGTTTATCTTAATTTCGGTGTTTTAGCAGCATTTTCAGCAGCTAAAATCAAGTTTTTATAACTTGTCGTATCGCTGATATCTATGTACCATTCTGTTCGTCTCGTTTTGTTGATCTCCGCAGTATATTCATTCTTGTAATTCGGTGTCCGATACGCAATGAAAATGACAAAACCGTTTGTCGTATCGGTGCCATATTTGTGCCTTTTTATTTTCCTTGACTTTTCAATGTCTCAGCCGTACTATCAAAAGCCACTTTGCTTTAATAAATTTATGAAAATCAACTAGTGTCTTTTGCTATTTCCTTGTTTTGATATATAATTGCCGTGACTTTTCATTTGGCCTCATCCGTTCATTCTGAAAAAAAGGTAAGTTTTTTTGTTTCATTCCTGTAGCATGTCCTTCTCCTTCAATCTGGCCGAGCAGACATATTATTGCTTTATGAAAAAAGGAGACCTGCACGCCTCTCCCCTTTGACCCGAGATTTCCCCCTTGCAACCCGAAGTCACCTCCGTGCATTCCCCTCCCTGGCACGAAGCACTCTCCATTCCTCACCTACCCATTCAATCCCCAGCGCCTCTAGCCAAGACCCATGTTCCTCATGCTTTGACCCGAGTTCAGCCCATGTCTGCCACCCCTCTGACCCGAAGCATCCCCAAAGCCATACCGGATCCAAACCCCGACCACCTTATTCCTCTACGCCCCGCCTCCTCTGACTTCCAGTCACCATTGGCCCTGCCTTCACCTCGCCACCATCTCCGGGACAACCCCGACTACCCCAAGCCAAACTCGATCCACCTAACAACCAAAACTCGAAGCACCCCTTGGCAAACTCCTGAACCGCCGTGTCCCATCACCCAAAAACTCGAAGCCGCCTCGAGTTTTGCCCAGCCATACCCGAAGTCAGCAGTTCAGGCGAGCTCCATTTCCCTTCTCCATGCCATACCCGAGATATTCCATGCCTGGCCCAAGTTAGAACCCCAAGCGGCGGCTACCTCGACTCCAAGCAGACCTGAGTGCCTCTAACCTGCTCTTGTTTCTTTCAGTTTTGATTATTTCAACTTGCCTAGAACACTCTTCCTTATTCTTTTCTCTGTTTGCTGTGTGTGTTTAAATTTAATATATATACTTATTATATATATATATATATATGTTGCATGTGCAAGTTGCACAAGTCTGGGTGGCAGAGAATTATATTTGTTTTATATTAAGCTTGTGTTGTTGGTGCATATATGTGACATATGTACATATTGTTTGGCAGAAATTACATATGTCGTATATACACATATATTATTTCTGTGACGACCGCCCATGACCCCTGCACCGAATCTAGAGAAAATGTGCTGTAAAGTGTGCCAGGCGACCATGGACGATTGTCAGGGTAAATTAAAACAACAGAATCTATCGTATTACTCACAGCGCATGGACAAAATACAATAGAACATATGTATAGTGAAGCTTTACAGAACAAAATGCCATCATATAAAACTCCATAATAGTTGAATACAAACATCCAAATAGTCAATACATCAAGCCTCACTACATATCTCTCAGAGAATACAAAACAGCGGAACATCCAGTACATATAAGAAGATAATATGCAACCCTCTAGCTCGTCTTCGATATCAGCATCGTGAGAAGAGAACAGCACCTGTCACCTGCTACCTAGTCTGCCCGTCCCAAAATGGACGAACAGCCCAAGGCAATAAGAATTAAAACTTAAAGCCTTGAGTCAGACAACAGTCTTAGTGAGCAGTAAATTAACTAACAACATACCAAAAGAGCATAAAGGAAAAGGAATAGGAATACAACCCTCCCACTCCACCTCTTACTACAGTGATAGCCCCCAGACACACACTAAGCAGAAGCAACATAGCAGAGCATATAATTTAAAGTAAAGTAATAATCATTCGAGTCAAGGGCGATGTTTTCCAAGTACCAAGGCCTAAATCAGATAAGCACTCAGAAAATACCGCTCTTGGGTCCGAATGACGATACAACCAAACATCCATGACTCTGGCTATCACTGTTATCATTGCTTCGATATCACCGTTAATTGAATGACCGACACATTCTTTCAGCCGTCCGTCAAGGGCTAATGGAAACCCCGGTTCTAGACATAACTCCCGCACGTCGTCGCAGCCCGTGCCAAGAACTATCGAATCTGCCCAGAGTACTCGACCATCAACAGTTAGTCGTTGGGACTATCGAATCTGCCCAAACGTACTCTTGCTTAGAGCATGCTAGAACCTTCAACAACGATGCTATCCAAGCCTCCTAGTCATCCTCCTCGACGACTATTCTCATATCCATTCATTATCCTCAACTCGAATCATATCACCGAGTTATCAACATGCTTGGAATGATCCCGTCTGGATTAGACCAAGTCTTCATCACATGATTGCCTCGCTTCATCACATCCTCGCAAAGCCTCATCTCAACATCACATCATCAAATCTATGCATAAGAGCTTCATCATCCCGCTACATATGCCACGAGCAGCTTTCCCAATTCAAGAGCCTTTCCATTAGCTTTTGAATCGTCTTCGGTCTAAATCAAATCATCAATCATCAACTCATAGCAATCAACCAAGTCAAACATTAATCCAAACAATCAAGCATTCAAATATGATCTAAGTAGACAATTATAACGATAATGGCATTTTCGTAATTAAAGAGGTGAAAGTCTAACAAGCATGAAAACATGAGAATTATCTCTACAACTTGATGAATGAACTTGCATAGGTTAACATATGATAAAATGGATGTAACATCATCATGAACAATGGATCTATATGGATCTACACTTAGGATGAAGAAAATGCATAGAAATCACTATTTTAACACCAAATCAAGCCAACAATCCGATCTACTCCTTTGGATCCGTGTGAGAGATAATCACCACTCACCAAATCACCTAAACAACCCCAAATCAACACGCTTCAGATCTGGACAGCGAAGGATCAAGCTTGATCTATCACGAATCCGCTTCAAACGAAGAAATCTCTCTTGAAAAGATGAAGATCTTCAATCTAAGCTCTTGAATCTTCAATCTTGATCTTCAACTTGGATGGATGTAAGCACTAGATTAGAGTGGAGAAAAGAAGTGAAGAAGTGTAGAAGTTGAGCTCTCAAAATGGCAGCACTTCGTCGCTTCGAAATCCGGATCCCAAAAAGTGAGAACAACCCCTCCTATTTATAGCTGAAAATCTCTCTAAGTCGTAACTCGGCTATCTCCATAGGTCGTCTTCGACCTAAGCCTCTCCGACCTAAGCCTCTCCGACCTAACACTTCTGCGCATCCAAACACCCAGCGACCTACGACCTAACGCAACGCGCGACTTAACACATGCGCTTCCACTTGTATACGACTTACGACCTAACACAGATCGCGACCTAACACTTAGACGCGACTTAACAATAGGTACGACCTAACACTTAGACAAAACCCAGCGACCTAACGCAGACTGCCTCTACGACCTACGACTTATAAAACCTTGCGACCTAACAACTTAGCAACCCACGCGACCTAACACTTAAGCGCTTACGCGACCTAACACTCAAGCCACATGACCAGATACTTAACCCCTTAGGTCGTCCAACGACTTAACTACTAAGTCGTTAACCAGCTTATTTCTTAGGTCGGTCAATCCCATAGGTCGCTCACTCTACTAAGCCGCTAACCTGCTACCCCAGCTCCTCTAGGTCGTTGCCGACCTAACTATGCTAACCCAGTAACCACTAGGTCGCTAACTCCACTAGGTCTGCCTACCCTTGAGTCGCCATCTCCTTAAGTCGGTCACTACGACCTAACTCTATTCTTAAGTTGTCTACTACCATAAGTCGGTCACCTTCTAAGGTCGTCTACTACTGGATCGTTAACTCGCTAACTCGTCCAACCGACCTAACTTCTCTACGCTCTAAGTCGTTGCCGACCTAACTGCCTTAACTCGCTAACTCGTCCAAAACTCCTAAGTCGGCTACGACTTAGGACTTAGGCAAAATTCTGCCAAAATCTGAAACGACTTAAAAATGCTGACAATTCCAGATTTTAATGAACTTTTCGATCCGTAAAAATACGGGTCGTTACATTCTCTCCCCCTTAGGAATTTCGCCCCCGAAATTCCAAGCAAACAAAGCAATCAAAGATTATTCTGTACGCCTACCATCCATTGCAATCAACAAACCATGCATCCAATTCTAGCTTAGCGTACAGAATTCTAAAACTAGAACAAGTTACAATATCGTGAGATGACACGACACCTTAGGGCCATACCTTGAAGAGTTCAGGATGAGCTGCTTTCATCCTTTCTTCCACCTCCCACGTACAGTCGTTATCATCGTCACTCCATTGTATCTTGAGCAACTTAACTATCTTCCTCCTAAGCTGTTTCGTGTCGGTTTCTACAACACGAAGTGGCTTACGAGGTCTCCTATCGACTGGATCAACTTCGAAATCTTCACAGCTATCAGCAGAAACCACGGTATTCGAGTCGTGCACATACTTCCGTAGATATGATACGTGAAAAACATTGTGCACACTCGACATCTTCTCAGGTAATTCTAGTCTATAGGCGAGCTTTCCAATTCGCTCGATGATCGGGAATGGTCCAACAAATCTCGGAGTCAATTTTCCTTTCTTCCCGAATCGGATAACATTCTTCAGTGGAGAAATCTTCACAAAAACCATATCTCCTACGTCAAATTCCAAATCCTTTCGACGCTTATCAGCATAACTCTTCTGACGGTCTTGGGCTGCCTTCATTCGTTGCCGAATGATCTCTATACAATCTGAAGTCTGCCGAATCATCTCTGGCCCAAGTATCAGCTTTTCTCCAGTTTCCAACCAACATGTCGGAGAGTTACACGGCCTTCCATACAATGCCTCATACGGTGCCATACCAATGCTTGACTGGTAACTGTTGTTGTATGCAAACTCCACCAAATGAAGGTGATCTTCCCATGATCCTCCAAAATCCAAAACACAAGCTCTGAGGAGATCTTCCAAAACTCGGTTGACTCTCTCGGTCTGACCATCTGTTTGAGGGTGATAAGCTGTACTCAAACACAACTCGGTTCCCAAAACTTCCTGGAAGCTCTTCCAAAATCCACTAGTGAACAATGGGTCTCGATCGCTCACTATACTCTTCGGAATACCATGGAATCAAACTATCCACTTAACATACAACTCAGCCAACTTTGATGCAGTCCTAGTCGATCGAATAGGAATGAATCGTGCACTCTTAGTCAAACGATCTACAATGACCCAAATCCCTTCATTTCCCGTTCTGCTTCTAGGTAGCCCATCAATAAAATCCATCGACACTTGCTCCCACTTCCATGTAGGAACTTCTAATGGCTGAAGCAATCCACTTGGCTTCTTCTGCTCGGCTTTTACCAACTGGCAGTTCATACATTTGGAAATAAAATTTCCAACATCCTTCTTCATGCCTTCCCAGTAGTAGGTTCTCTTCATATCCCGATACATCTTATTTCCACCTGGATGAATTGTCAGCTTCGAGTGATGACTTTCCTTCAGGACTTTACTCCTCAATTCATCTATATCGGGAACAACTAGTCGTCCTTGCTTTCGAAGCCAACCCTCTCGATCGACCTCGAATCCTTTATCCTTTTCTGGATCCAATCCAGATTCCAATTCACGGATAATCTTGACAAGCTTATCGTCTCGCTTTTGGCTCTCGCCAATCCTTTCCACAAGAGAAGGTCTTATCGATAAGTTTGCCAACATCTCAGGTTCCAATTCACATCTAGGCTTGAAGTCAAATCCAGCTAAATACTCGAGACTCTTCCATTCTGAAAACATGGCTCCCAATCCTGCATGTCTTCGACTTAACGCATCTGCCACTGCGTTACCTTTTCCCGGAGTATAAGCTATACCAAAATCATATGATGCTAAAAACTCTAGCCAACGTTGCTGCCGAAGATTCAAATCCTTTTGGGAGAAAAGATACTTCAACGACTTATGATCTGTAAACAACTCGAATCAGACTCCCAGTAGATAATGTCTCCACATCTTCAGAGCAAATACAATCGTCGCTAACTCCAAATCATGAGTCGGGTAATTCCTTTCATGCGGCTTTAGTTGTCGACTGGCATACGCAACAACTTTATCCTTCTGCATCAGCACTGCTCCAAGTCCCATACCACATCCGTCGGTGTAAACCACCATCTCATCATTCCCACTAGGAATAGTCAAAACAGGAGCACTCGTCAATCTCTCTTTCAGGATTCCGAAAGCTTGCTCACACCTAGCATCCCAACCGAACACTTGGTTCTTCTTCGTCAATCCTGTTAACGGTGCAGCTACCTTGGAGAAGTCTTTGATAAACCGTCGATAATATCCTGCTAATCCAAGAAAACTTCTCACATCAGATGCATTCTTAGGTCTAACCCAATCCTGGATTACTGCCACCTTAGCGGGATCAACCGCTATTCCACTTCCAGAAATCACATGGCCTAAGAACCTCACTTCACTCTTCCAGAAGTGACACTTCGAAAACTTAGCCTTCGGCTGATGCTTCCGTAAGATCTCCAAAACAATTCGCAAGTGCGTCTTGTGCTCTTCTTCCGTTCTGGAATAAATCAGAATATCATCCACGAACACAAGTACAAACTTGTTCAACTGATCTCTGAACACTCTATTCATAAGATCCACAAAATATGCTGGCGCGTTAGTCAATCCAAACGGCATTACCAGCCACTCAAAGAAACCAGATGGTGTCCGAAAAGCAGTCTTCGGCACACTATCCTTAGCCACTCTCAACTGGTGAAATCCCGTTGCCAGATCCATCTGAGAAAACACCTTGGCTTCGTGAAGCTGATCAAACAAGTCATCTATTCTCGGCAATGGATACTTGTTCTTCTTAGTCACCTTATTCAGCTCACGATAATCCACACACAATCTCAACGACCCATCTGCCTTGGTTGCAAACACAACTGGTGCACCCCACTCGGACACACTACGCCGAATGAATCCTTTCTGTAAAAGGTCATCAACTTGCACCCTTAACTCCTGCTGTTCCTTAGGCGCCATCCGCCTAAGAGGCATCACAACAGGTCTGGTTCCTTCAACTAGATCTATACGAAACTCGATCTCTCTATGCGGTGGCAACCCTTTGACTTCGTCAAAGACATCCTCGAATCCATTTGCGATTGGCACTAAAGACAGTCCATCCCGTGGAACAACTAGCGAATACATGAAGCTCATGAAGACGCCTTCCTCATGCTTACATCGTATCACAATCTTTCGCCCCTCCACATTCTCGACTGTCACCTCCAGCCTCTCACAATCAACCTTAGCCGCATACTTCCTAAGCCAGTCCATACCCAAAATAATTCCGAACCCCTCAAAGTTCAGAACAAAACAATCACAAACAAAAGAGCAACCATGACTCGACACAATCAGACCACGGCATAACATACACAAACAAGACGAACCCCAACTGGATTAGTCACAACCAATGGCCTATCAACAATATCCGGTTCCAAACCTAACCGGCCTACGAGTTCATTACAAACAAACGAATGCGACGCTCCAGTATCAAACAGAACTCTAACTGGAACACCACATAGGAAAAGAGTACCTTGAACAACCACACTCTTTCATTTCTCTTCAGCGGTAGGAGCTTTCGAAGACGACGGAACAGCTCCCAAAGCATAAGCTTGCACAATCTGCTTGTCCTTCCTCGGTTCTGGACAATTCTTCCTAATGTGCCCTGGCTTGTCACAGTTGTGACACTTCATTGGCACCTTCGGATTCTTACAATCCCTGGAGAGATGGCCTTTCTGCTGACAGTTGTAGCAAGTCACCTCGCCTTTCGGCTTCTTCTGGCCATCCTTACCCTTCTGCTGCTGCTGCTTCCTCTTCTTGTTTCCACCCTGCTGGGGTTTAGACTCTTCCTTGGTCACAGCAACAACAGATCCTTCCTTAGGAAACAGACTCTCATGCCTAAGAGCTTTCTCCACAAGCTTCTCAAATGAATCGTCCAAATGATCCACCAACTGTCTCCCAAGATAACTGTCCAAGCCTGTCACAAACTTCTCATTCTTCTGATAAGCAGATTCAATATATGACCGAGCATACTTGGACAAAGCTTCAAACTCAGAAACATACTCAAGAACTGGTCTACCTCCCTGCTTGAGCTCCACAAACTTCTTGAACAGAACAGACTTCTGAGATGTAGAAATGAACTTAGCTTCAAACCTAACTTGGAATTGCTCCCAAGTAATCTCTTCCTCCGCAGTATTGATGGTAATAGAGTTCCACCAATCAGAGGCTCTCCCTTGAAGCTGCCTTGATGCCAACTTCCTCTTAGTTGCATCATCAATTCCCAAATCACCAAAGATCCTTCTACAAGCATCTATCCATCTCTGGACTTCGATAGTTGATTTTGTTCCCAAGAAAACCTTCCCTCCAAGAGCAGTATAGTCCTTGCACAGCTTAGCAAAATCCACTGGTTTCGGAGTCTGAACCTGAACTCCAACATCAACTACCGCCCCCGGAACTGGTATCCTTCTCATGATCGAAGTCATCATAGCTTCGAACATGGTTGCATAATCAGCAGTCTCTTCAGTAGCACGGCCTTCCCTAGCAGCTGGTCTCCCTCTTCGACTCATTCTCAATATCTATAAAAAGAAATGATTAGAACATCTAGAGAAACAACTGCATAAAGGACTAAAACTCAACTAAACTACTATATTATATATAGTATTCATCCATCAAAATACAATTACGTCTCTCATACGTAGTTACGACGGCGAGCGTTGGGTAAATTCGATTAACCAATGCTCTGATACCAAATGTGACGACCGCCCATGACCCCTGCACCGAATCTAGAGAAAATGCGCTGTAAAGTGTGCCAGGCGACCATGGACGATTGTCAAGGTAAATTAAAACAACAGAATCTATCGTATTACTCACAGCGCATGGACAAAATACAATAGAACATATGTATAGTGAAGCTTTACAGAACAAAATGCCATCATATAAAACTCCATAATAGTTGAATACAAACATCCAAATAGTCAATACATCAAGCCTCACTACATATCTCTCAGAGAATACAAAACAGCGGAACATCCAGTACATATAAGAAGATAATATGCAACCCTCTAGCTCGTCTTCGATATCAGCATCGTGAGAAGAGAACAGCACCTGTCACCTGCTACCTAGTCTACCCGTCCCAAAATGGACGAACAGCCCAAGGCAATAAGAATTAAAACATAAAGCCTTGAGTCAGACAACAGTCTTAGTGAGCAGTAAATTAACTAACAACATACCAAAAGAGCATAAAGGAAAAGGAATAGGAATACAACCCTCCCACTCCACCTCTTACTACAGTGATAGCCCCCAGACACACACTAAGCAGAAGCAACATAGCAGAGCATACAATTTAAAGTAAAGTAATAATCATTCGAGTCAAGGGCGATGTTTTCCAAGTACCAAGGCCTAAATCAGATAAGCACCCAGAAAATACCGCTCTTGGGTCCGAATGACGATACAACCAAACATCCATGACTCTGGCTATCACTGTTATCATTGCTTCGATATCACCGTTAATTGAATGATCGGCACATTCTTTCAGCCGTCCGTCAAGGGCTAATGGAAACCCCGGTTCTAGACATAACTCCCGCACGTCGTCGCAGCCCGTGCTTAGGACTATCGAATCTGCCCAGAGTACTCGACCATCAACAGTTAGTCGTTGGGACTATCGAATCTGCCCAAACGTACTCTTGCTTAGAGCATGCTAGAACCTTCAACAACGATGCTATCCAAGCCTCCTAGTCATCCTCCTCGACGACTATTCTCATATCCATTCATTATCCTCAACTCGAATCATATCACCGAGTTATCAACATGCTTGGAATGATCCCGTCTGGATTAGACCAAGTCTTCATCACATGATTGCCTCGCTTCATCACATCCTCGCAAAGCCTCATCTCAACATCACATCATCAAATCTATGCATAAGAGCTTCATCATCCCGCTACATATGCCACGAGTAGCTTTCCCAATTCAAGAGCCTTTCCATTAGCTTTTGAATCGTCTTCGGTCTAAATCAAATCATCAATCATCAAATCATAGCAATCAACCAAGTCAAACATTAATCCAAACAATCAAGCATTCAAATATGATCTAAGTAGACAATTATAACGATAATGGCATTTTCGTAATTAAAGAGGTGAAAGTCTAACAAGCATGAAAACATGAGAATTATCTCTACAACTTGATAAATGAACTTGCATAGGTTAACATATGATAAAATGGATGTAACATCATCATGAACAATGGATCTATATGGATCTACACTTAGGATGAAGAAAATGCATAGAAATCACTATTTTAACACCAAATCAAGCCAACAATCCGATCTACTCCTTTGGATCCGTGTGAGAGATAATCACCACTCACCAAATCACCTAAACAACCCCAAATCAACACGCTTCAGATCTGGACAGCGAAGGATCAAGCTTGATCTATCACGAATCCGCTTCAAACGAAGAAATCTCTCTTGAAAAGATGAAGATCTTCAATCTAAGCTCTTGAATCTTCAATCTTGATCTTCAACTTGGATGGATGTAAGCACTAGATTAGAGTGGAGAAAAGAAGTGAAGAAGTGTTGAAGTCGAGCTCTCAAAATGGCAGCACTTCGTCGCTTCGAAATCCGGATCCCAAAAAGTGAGAACAACCCCTCCTATTTATAGCTGAAAATCTCTCTAAGTCGTAACTCGGCTATCTCCATAGGTCGTCTCCGACCTAAGCCTCTCCGACCTAAGCCTCTCCGACCTAACACTTCTGCGCATCCAAACACCCAGCGACCTACGACCTAACGCAACGCGCGACTTAACACATGCGCTTCCACTTGTATACGACTTACGACCTAACACAGATCGCGACCTAACACTTAGACGCGACTTAACAATAGGTACGACCTAACACTTAGACAAAACCCAGCGACCTAACGCAGACTGCCTCTACGACCTACGACTTATAAAACCTTGCGACCTAACAACTTAGCAACCCACGCGACCTAACACTTAAGCGCTTACGCGACCTAACACTCAAGCCACATGACCAGATACTTAACCCCTTAGGTCGTCCAACGACTTAACTACTAAGTCGTTAACCAGCTTATTTCTTAGGTCGGTCAATCCCATAGGTCGCTCACTCTACTAAGCCGCTAACCTGCTACCCCAGCTCCTCTAGGTCGTTGTCGACCTAACTATGCTAACCCGGTAACCACTAGGTCGCTAACTCCACAAGGTCTGCCTACCCTTGAGTCGCCATCTCCTTAAGTCGGTCACTACGACCTAACTCTATTCTTAAGTTGTCTACTACCATAAGTCGGTCACCTTCTAAGGTCGTCTACTACTGGATCGTTAACTCGCTAACTCGTCCAACCGACCTAACTTCTCTACGCTCTAAGTCGTTGCCGACCTAACTGCCTTAACTCGCTAACTCGTCCAAAACTCCTAAGTCGGCTACGACTTAGGACTTAGGCAAAATTCTGCCAAAATCTGAAACGACTTAAAAATGCTGACAATTCCAGATTTTAACGAACTTTTCGATCCGTAAAAATACGGGTCGTTACAATTTCCTTCGATATTTATAAAAACAAATGTGTATATATATATATCATATATGTATATATATATTTGTTTCCATCGAATTATCATGTTAAATCCGTTTTGTGCTTGTCGCAGCTATTTGACTTGTCATGCCTGATTTCATGTCCATGTCCGTTGCATCGTTCTCCGTTGTCGTTGTTTTCCATAGCCACGAAAGGTGAGAAATCACTCACGATTAATGTTCTTATGCTTAGTAAATCGATTTCATATGAAAGGACAATTTAAATGTGTTGTTAAATTAGAATTGTTAGTTATGTAACCGTTAAATATGACATGTTGATGATTTAAATTGATCACTTATGTAAATTGACACCATTACATGTTGACTGACTATTTTATAGAAATTGTTATTGATCATATATGCTAGTAATTGTTATGTTCTGCTGTTTTATTTTATTGTTCTCACTCTGCAAGTTCCCTTAGTTTTAGGAATCACTATGGGTTGAAATGATACATACCCGAACAGACTTTAGATTAGGGGAAAATCGTTATGGGTTGAAATGATAAACCCATTTTTTTTTGAAATCGTGGGATTGCAGGTTTAAATGATATAAACCCATAAATTTAAATTATTGTGGATTGAAATGATAAATATCTGTATCACTTGGCCATAGGATAGAAAATTATATACGGATACCATTGGGCTATTTTTGAAAATGATTTCCAAGGTTTTGAAAGGAAATATATGAGTTTTGATTTTTGAAATATAATAAATATTTTATTTTAATATGTGTAAAATTTAAAATTTTAAAATTATATGTTTCGGAAGTTTTGAAATTATAAGTTTAGTTTAAATGTAATTTATAAAATTTTTACTTATAATTTGATTATTTTAAATATATACAATAAGATTTAAAATAGATAGAAATAAAGGGTTTAATTTAATTTAATTTTATAAAATCTATTTTTTTAATAATATATATAATAGGTTTATTTAAATTTTATATTTAAACTAGATTTTTATAACTTTAATAAATTAAAGGGTTGAAAGGTAAATTGGAATTTATTTGTAATCTAAATTGGTTATTAATTGAATTTAAATAAGGATTTATTTGGAACTTAATAATTTTGGAAATTTAAAGTATGATTTATAACTTGATTTAATTAAAGGTGATTAAATGAATATTTTCTAATTTAATAAAATTAAAATTGAATATTTAATTTTGATTTAAATTTGTAATTTGAGATTTTATTTAAATAATTATAAAGTGTATAAGATGACCACGGTGTGAAATAAGCGTTTGGTAGTTAAAGTGACTGGAATCGGATATTGTCATACTCTCTACCAATACCAAAAACCACTTTAACAACTGTGCACGTGGTGGGGATTTCAGAATGAAGTAGGATGGTTTGGCGATGATTATGTATGAGGTATTAACGCAGCCCTGACTCCCACGAGTCAGCTTGATGTGGCTAAAACAAGAGCTATACCTGGGCCAAGTGAGGTCACACCTCCGATCGGGCACATTTCTTCGAAACCATTCAATTACTTTGTGATTTGATTGGTGCACACCTTTGATTTAGGAGTGTGTCTCGAGGTGGGCGGTAGTAGCTGCTATGCGTTACCACTAGCCCGGTTCTGCAAAACGGTAGAATCCCACCCTAGGCATTTCCTCTTGTGCCTTGTCACATGCCTTATCACGCATTCTATGAGTTTGTTTTGTACCATACTTATGGAGTGCTCCCTGAGTATCCCATCAGTTTGGTGGGGCTTATAGTATTTGTATAGAATACATAAATATATAAAATGCGTTAAGGGGGATATGGGTAACGCCTTAACGCTATTTTGATATTTTACTTTACTATAGACATTATATATGTAGCGTATTGTACTATGTATGTAGATAGTTTATTGGATCCTTAAAGGATGGAATCCCAACATCCTTTAAGTTATGTTGTGTTGTACTTGACATTTCACTTGAGTTTGATTTATCTGCATAAGAATTTTAATCCTGACTCGAGTGTTTTGTATTTTGCTTTATGCTCGGGTTAGCCTGAGTGTCACAGCTTTTGAGACTCATCTTTTGGAGCTTGGAGTCGCTTGGAGATCTATCTATTATCTATTTCATCTTTCAGTTTATTTTTTTGTATTCTGTTATGGACTTTGATATTTCTGTAGTAGCTTTATGAACTACTATTTATTTTTCCGCTGCTTATTATTGTAAAACTCTATGTTTGTGAATCTATGATTGATTTATTTACTGTATATGCTAAGTTTTGCCAATTATAAATTAACAATCTATTATTTTGAGCAATTCAAGTCTGACATGTGTGGATTATTGTCGATTTGAATGGTTCGAAATGGTGGGTCGCTACAATTATTAATTCTAAATTGATTGAAATTCCTCTTTCTAATAGAGAATTTACTTAGAGTAATACTGGGGGTCCCCATTTATAGCTCTTCTAGATAGGTTTTCGTTAGTGATGAAATTGAGGATAAATTTCCTATTTGTAAAGTGTCTGGTTTGCCTTACACTTATTCTGATCATTGTCCTATTATTCTCACTTGTGATCAACATAGAGTTATTAATAGATCTTTTAAATTCAAAAAAATGTGGTTATTATAATCCAATTTTTTGAATTTAATTAAAAATAAGTGGATTTCTATGAGTTTTTATAATATTAGAAATAAGGATAATTCTGCTAAAAATTTCATTTTAAAACTTAGGGATCTTAGGAATTTTCTAAAAAATTGGAGTAAGAATGTTTTTGGTAGTATTAAAACTAAAAAGGAAAATTTACTTTTAGAAATGCTTAAAATAAACAAGGTAAAAGAAACTAGACAACTAAATATAGGGGAGCGTAACGTTCTCGCTAATCTAAAAGAAGAGCTTAATTCTATTTTAGAAAAAGAGGAGGTTATGTGGAAGCATAGATCTAGAATTCAATGGATAAATGAAGGTGACAATAATACCAAATTTTTCCTTAATATGGCTAAGAGTAGAAAACGTAGTAATACGATTAATTCTATTTTTGTGAATAACGAAGAATTGGTCAATCAAAGAGATCTTAATAAGGCTTTTACAGACTATTATAGAGATATTTTTGGTAATAAAAATAAACAAAGAATTAATGCTAGATGGAATGATCTTTATCCTTCTGATTTTAATGGTAATCTTTCCGAGTTAGATAATCCTTTTACTGAAGAGGAAATTTGGAAAACTATTAATGACATGCCAGGTGATAAATCACCGTGTCCGGATGAGTTCCCTATTTTCTTTTACAAAACATTTTGGGATGTTTTAAAATTCAATTTAATTAGTATGTTTAACGAATTCTATAATGGAAAATTACAATTAGGAAGATTTAATTTTGCAAATGTTATTTTATTACACAAAAAAGTAGGTGCTGATAATTTAAAAGATTTTAGACATATTTCATTAATTAACTGTCCCGTTAAAATTATTTCAAAAGTTTTAGCTAAAAGACTTATAAGAATGAACGATCTAATTGATTGCTCACAAACTGCTTTCATTAAAAGGAGAAATATCACTAATGGTGTTACTGTTGTTCAAGAATACATTAATCACTGTTGTAAGAATAATATAACTTGTGCAATTCTGAAACTAGACTTTGCGAAAGCTTTTGATTCGGTTGATTGGGAGTTTCTAGTTGATATGTTTCATGCTAGAGGTTTCAATCATAGATGGACTAGCTAGATTATGAATTTACTTAGAACTGGTAACTCTAGTATTATGGTTAATGGTATTTTAGGTAATAAAATTCAATCTAAGCGGGGTTTAAGGCAAGGTGATCTTTTATCACCTCTTTTGTTTAACTAATCCGCAGATGTTTTCGCCAAGATAATTAAAAAAGCAGTTGATAATGGATCTTTGGGGAATGTTGGTAGCGATATCTCGCATAATGGTATACCTATCCTTCAATTTGCAGATGATACCTTACTTTTTTCTTCCCATTTGCTAGACACGTTATTACTCTTAAATTTATTTTATACAGTTTTGAACTACTTTCAGGTTTAAAAATAAATTTTGATAAAATTTCAGTTTTAGTTTTAAATGATTTTGAAAAGGTTGAAAATTTAGTTGCTAGTACGCTTAATTGTAAAACTATGAATTTTTCATTTGATTATCTTGGTTTTTTAATTAAACCCACTCAACTTAAACATGATGACTGGTTTATTATCATAGATAAAATCAAAAATAGGATTTCTAATTGGAATGGGAGATTTTTATCGAGAGAGGGTAGATTAGTTTTTATAAACTCTGTTTTATCAGCTCTCCCGATCTATTGGATGTCTATGCATCTTTTTCCAGATTGGGTGATTAACAAAATTGACAAAATAAGAAGGGGCTTCTTATGGAGTGGGGAAAATTCTAATAGTAGTATTAAATGTTAAGTTAATTGGGAAACTGTTTGCAAATCTAAAAAGGAAGGTGGTTTACGAGTTATTAATTTGCATAACATGAATTTATCTTTGTTAAGAAAATGGTTATGGAAATTTAAGGATATTAACGGTAGTCTTATTTGGAAAGACATTATTTCTAAATATTACTATAATGGTAGTTATAATTTACATCAAATTACTCCTATAGTTATATGTAAATTGTCTAACTTTTGGAAATCAATTTTAAAATGTCCTGAGATTTTTAACCTGGGTACTAATACAATAGTTCATTCAAGTAATAATACTTCTTTTTGGCATGACCGTTGGATTTCCATTATACCTCCTAAGATAGAATTTAAAGACCTCTATGATATTTGTAACTTTAAGAATTCTTTAATTTTGGATGTTTTTTCACCCGAAAATGATCCCCCTTGGAATTTTAGTTTTAATAGAATTTTAGTAGGTACTACTCTTAGGCAACTTACTTTACTTTATACTAGATTGAGTCTTCATAATATCGATAATGAAAATAATAATATTAGTTGGGAATGGGATAAGAGTAAGAAATATTCTTCTAATTCTTTTTATAAATTTCTTAACTTTTCGGATGTAGTTAATAACTCTTTTAAATTTATTTGGAAAACAAATTCTCCTCCTAAATCAAAAATTCATATGTGGTTAATCATGCATGAAAAGTTGAATACTATAGAATTTTTAAATAGAAAAAATATGCAAATTGATAATAAATGTTATTTTTGTAATATGCATGTTGAAAATATTAAACATGTATACAATGATTGCTTAGATACTTGTCACATTCTAAATAATACTCTTAAAATCTTTAACTTTAATCCTACTACAAAAATTTCGGATTGTGATCACTATTGGAATGGTTTTAGATTTAAGTTTAAAATAGATAATAGAGTTTTACTTGACACTTTATTCACTATAATTTGTTGGTATATTTGGTTTGAGAGAAATCAGAGAATCTTTAATAATAATAGTCATTTTAACAAATTGATTTTTATAATTTCCACATTTTACTTTAATTGGATTTCAAATTCAAAATATAAATTAGCTAAAAATAATCATTTCAAAGAATATCTTAATAGGGTTTGTAATAATATTAAATTATTTAAGCATAAAAACAATATTTTCGACATTAATATTTGTAGTATTAGCATTTTTTCAAACTTAACTGATGATTTTACCGAGTATCATAATATCCTTACGATCAAAGGACCATAAGTATAAGTTTTGATTTGCGGTAGTTATTGTTTAAGTTTTAGTTTGTTTTTGTTTAGTTTATAGATTTTTAACTTCTTCGGATCATGGTTTCTTTTTAATCTACTTTTCTAAATTTTTATTGTATTCGGTCCTATTTTATTTGTAACGACCCGGTATTTCGAACCATTCGCATCCGTACGTGTCGGACTTGAATTGCTCAAAACAATAGTTTGTTAATTTATATTTGGAAAAACTTAGCATATACGGTAAATAAATAATCATAGAATCACAGACACAGAGTAATACAACGATAAGCAGCGGAATAGATAAATAGTAGTTCATGAAGCTACTATATAAACATCAGAGTTTAAAGTAAAATACAACATAATCTCAAATACAAATGAATCTCTAATACATAAGCAACTGACAAGTTTGGACATAAATGACTGGAATAAATTGAAATAATTGAAAGCCGGATAGATAGATCTTCAAACAAAGCTCCAATCTTCAAAGGTGAGTCTCAAATGTTGTGACACTCAGTCTGACCTGAGCATAAAGCAAAACACGAAACACTCGAGTCAGGATTAACATTCTTATATCGGTAAATTTAACTCAAGTGAAATGTCAACTGAAATACAAGTAACTTAAAGGATGTTTGGGATACCCATCCTCTAAGGATCCATGGAACTATCTACTATATAGTAATATACGCTATTATAATAATGTCTACGGTAAAGTATTAAAATAGCGTTAAGGCGTTACCCATATCCCCCTTAACACATTTTATATAATGTCGTAGTCTATACAGATACTGTAAACTCCACTTGCAAGTGGGCTATTAGGGAGCACTCCGTAGGTACGACACAAAACAAACACGTAGAAGGCGCAATAGGGCATGTGACAAGGCACGCGAGGCAATGCCAGAGTAGAAATACTGTTTGCACTCCCAGACTGGTGGCAACGCATAGCAACTACTACCGCCCACCTCAAGACACACTCCCAAATCAAAGGTGCACCCAATCAAATCACAAAGTAATAGAGTGGTATCGAAGAAATGTGCCCGATCGGAGGAATGACCTCACTTGGCCCGGTATAGCTCTTGTTTTAGCCACATCAAGCTGACTCGTGGGAGTCAGGGCTACGTAAATACCTCATACAGAATCGTCACCAAACCATCCTATTTCGTTCTGGAATCTCCACCACGTACACAGTTGTTAAAGTGGTTTTCGGTATTGGCAAAAAGTATGACAATATCCGATCCCGGTCTCTTTAACAACCAACCGCTTATTTCACACCGTGGTCATTTCCTTTCAAATAGTTCATACTTCATATCAAAATATCATATTCATGTCAAAACCATATCGATTCGATATCATTATTCACTTTAAATAATATGCATTTCCAGAATCGTAGCACTTTTAAAATTATAACACTTTTGAAATCATAACACTTTTGAAATCATAACACTTTTGAATTCATAACACTTTCGTAATCATAACAATTCTAACTTAAACAGTTTAGATAGTGAAAATAATATATATATTAAAATAATTATAAATTAAAATAGTTTATATATTAAAATAATTTATATATTAAAATAGTTGTAAATTAAAAATAGTTTATATTTATTTAAAGAGATTATATTGAAATAGTTTCCAAATTAGAATTGTTTCATCCAATTCTACAAATCGATTCAAAACCACTTAAATTTCAAAATTCAATTTAAATCAATCCCAGTTCAACACTTTCAATTTAAAAGGTTAAAGGTTCAATTCAAATTCTCAATAAACCATTTCAATTTTTATCGATTTCAAATCCGGGTTTGAACTATCTCTTCAATTCCAATAAGATTCAAAGTTTAAATATTCAAAACATTTTCAATATAAGTTTCATTTAGATTTCAACATTTAACTTTAATTTTATTCAAATTGGGAAAATATTCACTTAATCATTTTAATAACAATTAAATAAAATCTCAATTTATAAATTTAAATCAATATTAAATACTCAGTCTCAATTTTATTTAAAATTGAGAATATTCATTTAATCACTTTTTATCAAATCAAGTTATAAATTATATCTTTCAAAAACCTCAAAATCAATAAGTTTAATCAATTCTTATTTTAATTCAATTTTTAACCAATTTAAATTCCAAGTCAACATTAATTTAGCTTCCCAACCTTTAAAGTTATAAAATCTATTTTAAAAAATTAATATAAATTTAAATAAATACTTAAACATATTATAAACCAATTAAATTTAATTGTATTAAATTAAATCTTATTATTAAATGTATTTTGTATTAAATCTTATTTTATATATTTTAAAAAAATAAAATTATAAGAAAAATCTTAAAAATTATATTTTCCAAAACTAACTTATAAATTAAAATTTCCAAAACATATTATTTGAAAAATCTAAATTTTATACATATAAAATAACATTTATATATTTCATTTTAAAATCAACATTCACTAAAACCCATATATTTCCTTTCAAACTTTGGAAATCATTTTCAAAATATAGACTAACAGTGTCCGTATATAATTTTCTATCCTACGGTCAAGTGATACAGATATTTATCATTTCAATCCGTAATTTAAATTTTGTATTTACGGGTATATATCATTTCAACCCGCAATCCCAAAATTTCAAAATCAATGAAAATCGCTTGGGTTTATCATTTCAACCCATAACGATTTTCCCTTAATCTATCAAATCGTTCGGGTATGTATCATTTCAACCTATAGGGAATTCTAAATTAACATGGAACTTGCACAGTGAGAACAAATATGATAATAATATAACATATCAACAACAGGCATATATCATCAGCAATGAATTTAAATAAAATATATACAATAGGGTTATGGTGTCATATGTCATAGGTACACAGTTACAGATATTGGCATATCATATTTAACAATTGAATAACTAACAATTGGTATATTTCAATCGTCGTTTCAAGTGAAATCAAATTTACCAAATATAAGAATGTTAATCATGAGTGATTGCTCACCTTTTGAGGCTAGAGAACAACGATGGCGAAGATGGTGACACGCACACGCACACGGATACGAACACAGCGACAAAGCTAGAATTGATGCTGTTAATCTGGACAGCGAAGAGACAAGGCAAGGCGCGATGAACTGGATTTGATGAAAATCAATTATATAGGGGAACTTATATATATAAACTATATATATAATACCAATTTAAATTTAAACATATATTAGATTATCTCTATATATATTTCAAAATCATTGTTTACATTAAAACACATATTAAAATTTGACTTAAAACCGTTTCATTCAACACGAAACCCCAAAACTCATGTATACACTTATATATAAACTTACAGATCATACATATCATATATAACTAATATATATACAAACAGATCATATATGGATAAACATCACTTATACCAATTTATGTGTGTGTGTGTGTGTATAAACAAACAGATTTGCATTACTTATATGAACATGTATATATAGCCCACAGAATAGATATATAACTTATACAATATAAATAGCTCATATAGAAACTTATGTCTTACACATATATACGAACATATATATATATATATAAGTTTGATATGGACAAACAGTTCTTATTTCTTATAAACAACTATATATACTTACATACATACACTTTAAAAAACAATATTTTAATAACAAATATATATATATATATATATTACTTTCAACACATCATATATATATATACATACGGCCATGTATATATATCCCTTTTTTTCTTTTTATACCCAGAGAAGAAATTTCAAGTTGAAACACTACATACATAATATATAAATAATTTACAGAATGGAACAACAGCATATAACTTTGTAATATATATATATATATATATAAATTATATATACAACTTACCAGAGCTAATATATATCTATATATACAACAAGAAGGAATCTTGATGCATGGTGATCGGCCTGGAAGTGGAGAACTCGGCTGCTATTGCAGATGGCGGATACAGGCGATGGTGTCTATTGCGTGGAAGGCCAAGGCTCGGTCAGGGTTTGGGAATGGGTAGAAACGGCTGGAAGGGTGGATGAGGGCTATGATGCACAGGCTGGCTCGAAGGCTGGGTCAAAGGTAGGGCTATCTCGGTGGAGTTATGGTGGAGCATGGGTGTTACTTGAAGATTTGACCAGGCAACTAGGCACTCGGCACTTACATACCGTTTGGCATTAAGAGTCGTTCGGTATTGTATATCGTTCGGCATCAGACCATGTTCGGCATTCGAGAACGTTTGGCACTCAGAGAGCGTCCGGTATTCAGGAACGTTCGGCATTCGAGAGTGTTCGGCATACATGGTTCGTTCGGCATTCGAAAGTGTTCGGCGTACGTAAAGCATTCGGCATACATGGACCGTTCGGCATGGCATAGTCGTTCGGCACTCCATACTGCTCGGCGTCCACACCTTGTTCGGCACTCAATCTCGTTCGGCATAAATCACGGTCGGCATTCGAGATCGTTTGGCATCCAGAGGTGTTCGGCATTCAGCATTCATCCAATCTCATCCGGCTTCGACTATTGCTCGGCCTGCATATCCACTCAGCGCATCACTTCGTTCGGCATGACGATATCGTTCGGCATCACTTCGTTCGGCATGACGATATCGTTCGGCATCACTTCGTTCGGCATGAATGGTTCGGCACACAGAGCTCACTCTTTCTGGGCCGAGGTATTTAGCTGCCAGGCCCACCAAGGAAGTCCAACCCATCTTTGTCTATAAATAGAGAGGCGGGGGCACAGTGAAAGGGACCTTTTTTCGAGAACACTGGGGAGACTATGCCGCTTTCAAGACTCATTCTCTTTACTTAGCAATTGTATTCAAGTAGTTGGTGTACGGATCGTATCTGTAATCAATTATCAAGTAAAGCAATAAAGATTAACCTTAAAGTGGACGTAGGCAGTTACGCCGAACCACTATAAATCCGGTGTTCTCGTCTTTGCATTCAATTTAGCATATTATTCTTTGTTTAAATTTACTTTCATCATTTATCTCTCTACACAATCTTTCTCAACGAGGTTAGTGACCAATTTTGGTGCTAACACTTTGGTGCTTTCATTGAGAATTCGAATTCTCAGACCTCAAGGATCTGCTTTGAAGCTACTGGATTGAATAAATCCCCCGAAGAAGATCCGAGTCATTCGTGGGACGTCCGTTGATTCTACTCAGAGTTCATACCAATAACTCTACAATGGGAAGACCATGTACCAGATCAGCCTCTCATAATGCGGACGCCCATAAGACTGCTAGCGTACAACAAGCAGGGCCTAGCAATCAGCGAGCAAATCTAGGTGCAGGGACTACCGCCCAGGACCAAATGCAAGTTGTCACCGGAATAGAGTTCAACGACTTGATGAGAGAGCTCAGGGAAAGCAGGAGACAACTCGGAGAGCAGATGCAAGCTAACGCCAACCTCATGGCATAGCTCACTCAACAACAGCATCAGAATGCTGGGGGCAGTCCAGCTCCTTATTCTTCATCTGACAGCTCGACTTCGTCCGATGAACCTCCCAGGCGTAGACGCCGCAAGACTGAAACTACGCAGGCATGTGCTGCTGTCCGAATAGCTGGGGACCATTTATACCTCGGAGACCGTGACCAAGAAGGAACTGGAAACTTAGGAGCTGGAGTGCAGGTGGAGGCTGGACGCCCGGCTCACCAAGATGCCAGTGATGTCGAACCTCAAGATGCACGTTTGGCAGATCGCCAGCAGAGGAGGCATCAGCTTGATCAATCCCGTAGGACGGACTCCAACCTTCCATCTTCCATACAAACCCCAAATCTAACAGCTATGATCAAACAGTTGATGAAAGAGAATCAAGGCTTGTTGAATGATGATTGAGGGGTATCCCGAAGTCATACTCCGTTCACAGACACTGTCCTACGGGTTGAGTACCCCAGGAAGTTTAGCATGCCAACTATCCAGGCTTACGAAGGAAAGACTGATCCCTGGCAGCATGTGATGAGGGACGAATGGATGATGGATTCAACTAGAGAAAATGACGCAACCAAGTGCCGGTGCTTTCCAATAACCCTATCTGGGATCGCTACCATATGGTTCACCCGACTTCCTCCACGGTCCGTATCCAGTTTCGAGGAGTTGGCGAAGAAATTTATAGAACAGTTCAGAATACACACTACTCGTCCAAAGGACGTGATGTCTCTATCAAGTGTAATCCTAGCTCCTGGAGAGTCATTGAAGGAGTATTTGCAGAGATTCCATGTTGCAACTACTGAAGTCAGTAATCCCAATGATCATGCAATTCTTATAGCTGTGATGCGAGGTGTAGATCCGGATTTAGAGTTTGGAGATTGGCTGGCAGGAAAACCTCCAACTACGCTAGAGCGTTTCTACTCAAAGGCACATCAGTTCATAAGAAGAGAGGAAGTCAGGTGTATAAGGCGAGATAAGGCACCGGGGCCTGTTCAGGAGTCCGTGAAAAGCAAGATTGTTGTGAAGCAATCCGGAGACAACTCGGGGAAGGTTCAGGTCAATGTCCTGAACAAGCCCGGTCAATCTAAGGAATCTGGTGGAAGAAATCAGCGGAAGAAAAGAGAAGCGGGGAAATGGAAGCCGAGAATTCCAACTTACAACAAGTACACCCCACTGAATGCATCTCTTGAAAACATTTACCTATCAACTTGCAATACCTTACAGTACAGAAAGCCACGCCCAAAGGAGTCGACCGAGGAACAAAAGCGGACCGGGAAGTATTGCCACTTTCATGAGACTTATGGGCACAATACTGAAGAGTGCAAGCACCCACACGACGCTATAGAAAAGTTGATTAGACAGAAAAAGTTATAGGAGTTTGTAAAGAACTTGCAAGAAGGCGGACAGGGAACGTCCAATCCCGGTCGTGTACCAGCTCCACGTCACCCCGAGGAGCCTGCTCGGACCGTGGGCAGACCAGTCATAAACACGATCATCGGCGGTCCTCACCCTGCAGATAAGAACTGGCAAGAAATGGAGCGGTATGCTAATTCCCTGAGGCATGCAGACTTCGAGTGTTGTTCCAACGTAGAGGATGGGACCCCTGCTAAACAGCTGCGCATGATGACAGACGATATAGTATTCGGGAGCAGAGATGCTGACCAAGTGGAGGCTCCTACCATTGACCCGATGGTCATATCTGCGACAATCGGGTCGGCTTATGTGAAAAGAATTTTGATTGATTGTGGAAGTTCTGTCAATATCATCTTCAATAAGGCTTATGACCAGATGAAGATGGAGATGAAGGATTTGAAGCCATCTAAAGCTCGTATACATAGCTTTAATGGCGCAGCGACCGATGCAGTGGGATATGTTGAGTTGCCAGTTGAACTGGGACAAGGTGAGCGTAGGAGGGTGCGAATCCTACCTTTCGTAGTTTTGGATGTGGATTCTCCGTACAATGTGTTTTTGGGCCGACCGGCCCTGGCTGAGTTTAGGGCAGCATTAGCCCCGTGATGTTTAACTTTAAAATTTCCGACTGACAAAGGAGTAGGTGTTGTTCATGGCGACTAGGCGACCGGTCGTGCATGTTATGTGGCTGAGCTTCGAGAGGCCCATCGGAGGGAGAAAGGAAAGGTTGTGGACAATCCCGTCCGCATCCAGAATGCCGACAATTGACAAATAATGCCCGAGCCCTTGCTCGGGCAAAATTCTCGGATCTACAGAGACATAGATCCAAGAGACGACGATGAGGAACCCAGGGAAGAAAAAGCAGCACCGGCTGAACTGACGATTGACATTTCAGTCAGCCGAGACGATCCATCGCGAGTACTGAAGATTGGATCACAACTCAGCCCCTCAATGACTGAAGACCTCGGTGATTTCCTCCGAGCGAATCTCGATGTTTTCGCTTGGACACATTACGACATGTGTGGGATTTCTCCCGCTATTACGAGTCATACGTTGAACATAGACCCGAAGTACGTCCAAGTGAAGCAAAAGAGGAGAGGAATGGACCCGGAGAGGTCCGCTGCTCTCAGAGAGGAGGTAGACAAACTCAAAGCCAATGGGTTCGTCCGCGACGCCCTCTACCCCGAATGGGTATCAAACCCCGTGCTGGTGAAAAAAGCGAACGGGAAATGGAGAACTTGTGTGGATTATTCCGATTTGAACAAAGCATGCCCCAAGGACAGTTTCCCATTACCTAGAATTGATCAGTTGGTCGACTCCACTGCAGGACAGGAGTTGCTGTCATTCATGGATGCGTACTTGGGATACAATCAGATCCCGATGCACATTCCGGACCAAGAACACACCAGTTTCGTCATAGACGTTGGGCTATATTGCTATGTAGTAATGCCTTTTGGATTGAAAAACGCGGGAGCGACCTATCAGTGTTTGGTGAATCGAATGTTCAAAGATCAGATTGGTAGAACGATGGAAGTCTATGTGGATGACATGCTCATGAAGTCACGACAGTCAAACAACCACATTCGAGACTTAGCAGAGATGTTCGGTATACTAAGATATTATGGGATGAAGATCAACCCTCTGAAGTGTTCCTTTGGCGTTGCATCGGGGAAGTTTTTGGGATTCATTGTTAATGCCAGGGGAATTGAAGCTAACCCGGAAAAGATTCAAGCTATTCGAGATGTACAAGTGCCCAGAACTATAAAACAGGTGCAAAGCTTGAATGGAAAGGTGGCTGGGCTGAGTCGATTTATATCCAAAGCCACATACAAGTGCATTCCCTTCTTCGATATAATAAAGAAAGGAAAGAGGAATTTCGAATGGACATCCAACTGTGAGGAAGCGTTCTGAGAACTGGTGAGGCATTTGGAGAGTCCTCCAGTGCTGTCGAAACCAGTAGACCACGAGATGCTGTACGTATACTTGGCCGTCCGCATGCTATAAGTGCGGCTTTGGCCCGTGAGGAGGACCGAGTTCAAAAGCCGGTGTATTACGTTAGTAAACGTTTAACGGGGGCGGAGAGAAATTATCCTAAAATTGAGAAATTAGCCTATTGCTTGGTGATTGCATCACGCAAACTGCGTCCATACTTTCAAGCGCACTCAGTCAGTATTTATACCGATCAGCCCTTACGACAGGTACTCCAACGACCAGAAACTTCTGGAAGGAGGTTAAAATGGAATATCGAATTGAGTCAGTTCGATATTACCTACCTGCCGCGAAGGGCCGTACAAGGGCAAGCATTAGCAGATTTCATCGCTGAGTTTACTATACCAGACGAACCAGATGGTCAAAGTGTCATTCCTCTCATTCAATGGAAATTGTACACCGATGGGGCGTCAAACGACCGTTGCTCCGGGGCTGGTGTAGTCCTTGTGACTCCAAAAAATCGATCAATTTGTTATGCTTTGAAGCTCAATTTCCCTGCTACGAATAATGAAGCAGAATATGAAGCATTGATTGCTGGCTTAAAGCTCGTTGGAGAACTCGGGGTAAAATCAGTTGAAATCTTTTGTGACTCGCAGCTGGTGGTGTACCAAGTGCGAGGAGACTACCAAGCCAGGGGACAAAAGCTTGCTCCATACCTCGCTCTGGTTCAGGAACTATTGGCGAACTTCGAACATTATGACATTTCGCATGTCCCGCGTGAATAGAACAAGGAAGCCGACTCGTTGGCCAAATTCACAAGCACTGGCGATGCGCAGCAAATGGGATTAGTTCCCGTCGAAACCTTGCACGCTCCAAGCATAGATGTGATGGAAGTCGATTTTGCGTTGGAAATGGAAATTGAGGAGGAGTCGTGGATGACCCCATTCAAACAATACCTGCTAAACGGGACTTTGCCCGAAAGAAGAAGCGAAAGACGACAGGTCATTCGCAAAGCCGCACGATATGTGATGCAGGGAGGAGTAATGTATCAGAGAGGATTCTCGGTCCCTTTACTACGGTGCATTGCCCGTGATGAGACAAAGCGGGTCTTGGAGGAGGTTCACAAAAGAGAATGTGGCGACCATACTGGGGGGCAGACACTAGCAAAAAAGATCCTCCGCTATGGATACTATTGGCCGACTGTGAATCGGGATGCCGCAGACTATGTAAGAAAGTGTGACAAGTGTCTAAGATACGCAAAAATCCCGAGTACTCCACTGACGGAACTCAGGCAAATGGTTAGTCCATGGTCGTTTGCAGTCTGGGGAATCGACATAATCGGTTCCTTGCCTATATCCAAAGGTGGTGCAAAATACGCCATAGTTGCGGTCGACTACTTCACGAAATGGGCCGAGGCAGAGCCCATGGTCACAATCACCTCCAAGTAGGTCATTAATTTCGTTGTACGAAACATTATATGCCGCTTTGGCCTCCCGCGAACCATTATTACGGACAACGGAATTCAGTTTGAAAGTAGAGAATTCAAAGATTTCTGTTTAAAGTACGGTATTGAGAAAAAGTTCGCCGCCGTTGCTCATCCGAAGGCTAACGGACAAGTCGAGGCCGTGAACAAAATAATCAAGTCCATATTGAAGAAGCGTTTGGAAAAGGCTGGAGGCAAGTGGGTAGATGAACTCCCAATAGCGCTATGGGCTTATAGAACTACCCACAAGTCCGCGACTGGCCACACTCCATTCGCATTGGCATATGGCTCGGAAGCTATTATACCCGTGGAGCTTGAAGTACCATCGTATCGAGTGACATATTATGATCCTAAGGCGAATCAGGATCTCTTGTTGGAATCACTGGACTGCATCGATGAAAAACATGAAGAAGCTAAATTAAGGGTGGCAGCATATAGGCATCGAGTCAAGCGATATTACGACGACAATGTCCGCCCAAGAATCTTTGATGTGGGTGATCTCGTTTTGAAACGAGTTTTCCCGGTGCCATCACGTATGAATCCCAACTGGGAAGGTCCGTATGTCGTTGAACGGAAGCTTGGAGAAGGAACTTTTAAGCTAGCGACCGTTGATGGTGTGACACTACCCCGAGCGTAGAACAGTGAACATTTACGACGTTATTATATTTAGACTGTTTCTTTTCTATTTTAGGTGCAATTGTTTCCCGTATGTTTATATTCCATTGATTCTTAGTTTCCTTTTTAGCATGTAATTGGAAGATTTAGTTTGTTTTCATTAATAATGGCTTGAAGCCATCCTTTCTATGAATTATTGATGTTTCTGAACCTTATAGTCCGGTGACAAACAACTGAAGTTGCATTATTCTACCTGACGTACGAACTCGCATAAACGACTTGAATCTCCGAGTCCCCTGAATGCGGACCGGAGTACTCTAAGTCCCCGGAGCGCGGACTAGAGTATAAACGACTTGAATCTCCGAGTCCCCTAAATGCGGACCGGAGTACTCTAAGTCCCCGGAGCGCGGACTAGAGTATAAACGACCTGAATCTCCGAGTCCCCTGAATGCGGACCGGAGTACTCTAAGTCCCCGGAGCGCGGACTAGAGTATAAACAACCTGAATCTCCGAGTCCCCTGAATGCGGACCGGAGTACTCTAAGTCCCCGGAGCACGGACTAGAGTATAAACGACCTGAATCTCCGAGTCCCCTAAATGCGGACCGGAGTACTCTAAGTCCCCGGAGCGCGGACTAGAGTATAAACGACTTGAATCTCCGAGTCCCCTGAATGCGGACCGTAGTACTCTAAGTCCCCGGAGCGCGGACTAGAGTATAAACGACTTGAATCTTCGAGTCCCCTGAATGCGGACCGGAGTACTCTAAGTACCCGGAGCGCGGACTAGAGTATAAGCGACCTGAATCTCCGAGTCCCCTGAATGCGGACCGGAGTACTCTAAGTCCCCGGAGCACGGACTAGAGTATAAACGACTTGAATCTCCGAGTCCCCTGAATGCGGACCGGAGTGCTCTAAGTCCCCGGAGCGCGGACTAGAGTATAAACGACTTGAATCTCCAAGTCCCCTGAATGTGGACTGGAGTACTCTAAGTCCCCGGAGCACGAACTAGAGTATAAATGACCTGAATCTCCGAGTCCCCTGAATGCGGACCGGAGTGCTCTAAGTCCCCGGAGCGCGGATTAGAGTATAAACAACTTGAATCTCCGAGTCCCCTGAATGCAGACCGGATTACTCTAAGTCCCCGGAGCGTGGATTAAAAAATATTCTAAGTACCAAAAATGTGAAACAAGAGATGTACAATTCCAAAGAATGTCCGAACAATGTAAGAATGGATTAGGAATTTATGTAACACATAAGAACTTGAGTTTCGACCACAGTTATACAAAAAGCTAAAAAGCAGAAATCGTTCAAATGACAAAGAAACTAAACTTTATTCAATAATCCAAAATGGGGTTATACAACCACTCCTCCAAAACTTGGAGTCAAAAGTCTATCTACATAAACTACAAAGACGAAAAAGTAAAAGTAGTTACATGACCTAAGCTAAACCTCGTTGAACGAGTATAGTGGCTACTTCTTCGACTTCTTTAGTTTCTTGTCCTCCTTTGCTTTCTCGGATGACTCCTCTCCCTCACGCTTCCTCTTGGACTTTTTGCTCGCCAAAGAAGCGGAGTCAAGGGTGGGAGGAGGAACATCCAGTGGTTTGGATTTGCCGGGAAGAATGACTTTCAGAGGCCTGTTCAGCGGGTCGTTAAGTTCTATTACTTAAGACTCGACCTTGATCTCAACCTTCTTCTTCTTCTCTTCCGTGAGTCGCTCCTTCATACTCACCTTCGAAGTGTGTTCTGAGGAGCCCGTGATTTCAATTTCATAACTCCCTTCAACGGGAGATGAAGTGTCAGACTTATCATCATCTAGCGCCCCGATCACTTGAGCATCAGGACCGGGGGTTACTCCCGCTTGAGTAGCATCGCTTGTTTTCCCCGTCTCCTCCTTGGCGTCATCGCTCCTCGAAGTCGGTTCAGGATCAGAGAGGCCTGCATAAATACATAAAGAACGAACATTAGAACCAATAACCGCTCACAGAAAGCGACAGATCTTTGAACTTCTAGAAGAAGAGTTTAATATCGGTTTCTTGCTGGCTTTCAGCTGTGCGTGGAGTTTCACCCTCTAGAATGGGAGATAGCACGTGAATGCTGAGACCGGGGTCTTCCGGATCATAGCCGGCGTGCTGCTCGAACGGGTCAAGTGCTGGCCAATCGGCCGATTGAGTAGAAGGAGGAGCTGCAGCCTCGGTTCCAGATGGACCAGCTTTGTCATCTTTCTCCTTTGATGGAGGAGAGCCTTTACCAAAAAGAGCCATAGCTGCAGACAAGTCCGATGGCTCATTCCCCCTGAGAAACTCTTTCACTAAAGCCTCCTCGTCGACCTCCTCGGTGCCCGACTCAACCTTTCTAATCTTTATTAAAGTCTCCCAGGCCTCGGCTAGAGATTCAAGATAACCCTCGCCTAAGAAAGTCAAGTCGCGGTGCATGAGGACACGGGCGCTGTATTCGGCGATCAGCGGGTCAAACATACACTTGACCTCTTCTCTGCCGGCCTCTGCAGCTGCTTCAAGGCGGGAGTCAATCTCCTCGGAAGCTATTCTCTTGCCCTCCTCACGGGCTTCGTCCTTCATCGTCTCAACCTTAGAAAGCTCATCATCGAGCTTTGCTTTTAAGAGCCGTGTAGCAACAATTTCGTTGCAATATCGTTGGGACTCTTCTTGAGCGGCTATCTTCTCTTCTTTCTCCTTAGAGAATAACTCTTTCAACTCTTTGACTTGCAGGGCGAGTGCATCCCTTCCTTTCTGAATAGAATCTTTTTCTAAAGCCAGGGCCCCATTGCGTTTGACCGCTTCGTCAAGTTCCTTTTTATGGGTCATCTCTAGACGAGTGACGGCCTCGGCAGTGTCTTTTGCACTTTGTTCTGCAGCCTTGAGCTTGGACTTATACAAAGCAAGCTCTTCATCTTGATTTTTGATGATGTCTTTATCGAAGATAGCTTCAAGCTTCAAGCTTCAAGCGGTCAATTTCCTGTTGGCGCTCAACGGAGATTTCCGAGACTTTTTCGACTAAATGAACAAACGCGTCATGTTGAACATAGACGTCGTTGTTGCAAGTGATGGCATTCTGCTTGACATGCCCCGGAATATGATGAATTGCTGGAAGGAACTTCAGACCGTCGAAGCAGATTTTGGGAAATTTGACTTTAAGTTCGGCCAGTTTCTCCGATATCGTTGGGTCTACCGCAGGAACAGGGGGAGGAGGTTTTGAAAGTTCTGTTCTCTTACGATGTTCCCGAGATTGCCGTGTGGTTGAAGAGCCAGAATGTTGATCTCGGGAAACATTGGGTTGAGACCCCTTCAGCGAAGACTTTTCTCTGCCTTGCTCTATTTGAGGAGGAGGATCGCGAGAGTATGAATACTGGGAATGGTGACGCCTTGAGGAAGGCTTATCCGACGGCCTTCTGCCAACAGTCTGAGCCTTGTAAGTGACTCATTCGAAATGGGAGTTCTAATGTCCCATTCTTCGGCAGGAAGGGCTCGAATGGCTTCGACGGCATCAGAATATCCACGGCCATCAGGACGTGGGCTAATACCTGAAAAGATGGGTAAAGTTTAGAAAAGGTACGGCTTCGACTAAACATGAGTAACACTCCAAGAAAAAGGCTTACTTCCTTCAACCCATCTACTCGCAAAGCCGGGAGGACAACGCACATAAAACCATTCCTATTTATACAAGGCAAACTTGGTCCACACCCCAGTTAAGATATGACATTTGTTATGCGGCTCGAGAAACATGAATGATGGGCTATCCTTCCGCTTTCAAGACATTCATGAAGAGGATGCAAGTACCGTAGAGGAATGCATGGCCGTTCGGGTGCAGTTACGATGGGGCAATGTCAATGTATTGCAGCACATCCCAAAGAAACAAGTTGAACGGTGGCACACTGCCAACCCAACACATGAATTTATTACAAGCTGTGTATCCGGTTAGGGGCAAGTGTGGACAATCATGCCTCGATATAACTAGCACGTCATCAAAGGGGATTCCGTGGACAGAGCATATCCAACGGAGTGTACTTTCATTGATCTTTGAAGCATGCGAATCGACAGGGTTGTCCAAGAGAATTGCTGCCTCCAGAGCATCGGGAGCTAAGTCATGTGCATGGGAAGTTGATGGGTTTGAAGTATCTACGACTTCTCGTCGGGAGGACGGCCCAGGCCTGTCTGAAATCGTGGCGGAGCTAGATTTCCTAGACATCGCTGATAAAGATTGAATCTAGCAAAGTACCTGTTCGAACTATACTTAAAAAATAATCGACGTTAGACTTAACAATACGAATATTCCCCCCGTGTAGTGTGTGAACTAGTGCGATCATTCAGGTGTAAACGCTGAGAAATTATAAGTCACAGAATTGGTGGTATAAAGTTGAGCTTTGAACTGTCGTCTTCGAAGACCGTCATCGCTGACCGTCTCCGAAAGCCAGCATTGCAATGTTTTCAATTTTGAACTCGGACATTGGCACTGCGTGTTAAAAGCTTTAATATGTTTTTATTGGTTTAAGTTCAGGCTTGTGATTATTGAAACTAGGAAGTTATCAGTCCAGATTAGTTCGATATGCTAGTATGCTTAGGTCCTTGTCCTTGTGTTTGTTATATGATTAGGCAAGGTGAATAGGAGTTTGACCAAAATTCTGTTTGGCTTAAGTTCTATTCGGCTTAAGTTCTATTCGGATTAAGTTCTGTTCGGATTAAGTTCTGTTCGGCTTAAATTCTGTTTGGTTTAACTTCTGTTCGGCTTAAGTTCTGTTCGGCTTAAATTCTGTTCGGCTTAAATTCTGTTCGGCCATCGTTCTGATCGGCCAGAATTCTATTCGACCTCCCTTCTGTCCGGCTTGAAAACGAGTGCACGCGGCAAATCATGCCGAGTCGATTCGCTCGGTCTTCTGCCCTTAACATCACTTCTCTTCTTTTCCTCCATCTCTCCCGACCGGCATGACCAAGTCTTTCGGCAAGCCATGTCAAACCACAGTCATGCCGATCCACTTCACTAGGCCTTACCTCCAATTCCGTGCACCCTTATACTCGCACGGCTTTAAAGATCGTGCCGAGCCACATCAGTTCATCACCAACACACCTCTTACTTCCT
This sequence comes from Allium fistulosum, assembly GCA_030737815.1. Lineage (NCBI taxonomy): Eukaryota > Viridiplantae > Streptophyta > Magnoliopsida > Asparagales > Amaryllidaceae > Allium > Allium fistulosum. The sequence goes on from CM060901.1 coordinate 1,378,325,474, forward strand.
TTAATCTACGGAGAGTTTACGAGTTCAAGTTTTGTGTTATACTTCCTAATTCGAGAAAACGATTGAAAGGTTCTTACCGAAGAAAACAGCAGGAGCTTGGGGATCTGTGGACTTAAGATTGAAAGGTTGTTCGAGCTTAACTTGGAAAGGGCTTGTTGGATTCGAAGTGAGAAGGAAAGATTGTAAGAGGTGAATAAAACTTAAGGGAGGTAAGTTATGTATTCTTGGAGAGTCGCGGAGGTGAAAAGTGAAAAAGAGAAGAAGAAGGAGAATGCCAGCCTTTATAGGAAAGGAGAGGAAGTTGAAGAGGCAATAACCGGTAGAACCGGTCAAAACGACATTGTTCGGCATCGGCTATGTCGTTCGGCATCCAGGGCGCTCGGCTTCGGCTATGTTGTTCGGTATTTGCATATCGTTTGGCACACATCGCCTCACCTGGAATGTGAGAGAAGATACTATCGTGAAGACTAAACCATGGCTTGAAGCAAGGCACGATGATTCATGACTCAAAGCACATCACGTTTAACCACATGATGCACTTTGGAGGGCAAGTGTTACCTGAAGATTTGACCAGGCAACTAGGCACTCGGCACTTACATACCGTTCGGCATTAAGAGTCGTTCGGTATTGTATATCTTTCGGCATCAGACCCTGTTCGGCATTCGAGAACGTTTGGCACTCAGAGAGCGTCCGGTATTCAGGAACGTTCGGCATTCGAGAGTGTTCGGCATACATGGTTCGTTCGACATTCGAAAGTGTTCGGCGTACGTAAAGCATTCGGCATACATGGACCGTTCGGCATGGCAGAGTCGTTCGGCACTCCATACTGCTCGGCGTCTACACCTCGTTCGACACTCAATCTCGTTCGACATAAATCACGGTCAGCATTCGAGATCGTTCGGCATCCAGAGGTGTTCGGCATTCAGCATTCATCCAATCTCATCCAGCTTCGACTATTGCTCGGCCTGCACTCTCCACTCAGCGCATCACTTCGTTCGACACGACGATATCGTTCGGCATCACTTCGTTCGGCATGAATGGTTCGGCACACAGAGCTCACTCTTTCTGGGCCGAGGTATTTAGCTGCCAGGTCCACCAAGGAAGTCCAACCCATCTTTGTCTATAAATAGAGAGGTGGGGGCACAGTGAAAGGGACTTTTTTTCGAGAACACTGGGGAGACTCTGCCGCTTTCAAGACTCATTCTCTTTACTTAGCAATTGTATTCAAGTAGTTGGTGTACGGATTGTATCCGTAATCAATTATCAAGTAAAGCAATAAAGATTAACATCAAAGTGGACGTAGGCAATTACGCCGAACCACTATAAATCCGGTGTTCTCGTCTTTGCATTCAATTATCATATTGTTCTTTGTTTAAATTTACTTTCATCATTTATCTCTCTACACAATCTTTCTCAACGAGGTTAGTGACCAATTTTGGTGCTAACAATGGGCGAGTTATGGTGGGCAGTCACGTTTACGCGAAGGAAGATGATGGGTTTGCTCGGGCGGGTTAAGAGGTTGTCGGGGTTAGGTGTAGTGCAAGGCGGAGGGCAGTGCGTTGACGTGTGGAAGGTGACTGCATGGGTGTAGGCGATCGACAAGGCAGTGGTTACGGCCAAACAACAAATGGGGAAAATGTAAAGGTATGAACGGGTTATAGGGGTGGATCTAGGCTTGCGTGGTGATGGAATTCGGCAGATGGTCGTGGATGGAAGAGTTGGAGGGGCTTCGGCTAAAAGGTAGGAGGAGCAGGCTAATGGCGGGTCGAATGAAAAAAGGAAGAACAGGCATGAAGGAGATGAGAGCAGGTTTGGTTTTTCTCATATATATGTGATTTTTTTCATATATTATTATATTAATATATATATTCAAAAGAACAAGGCAGAGTGAAAACATAAGGAGCCAGAGAAAGAAGTGAAAGGACGAACCTGTTTATATTCAAGATAATGGGAATTGTAAAAGTCAAAAGCTAAAATATTAATGGTAGATGGCTATCGGTATTACAACGGTGGAAAATGAATGATCACATAGAAACAAAAAGACGGACCGTTACGGTTAACCGTTTCGCGTGTTTCACCGCGTACCGAACACCAAAACACCCAAATGAATATACTGCGGAGATCAGCACAACGAGACGAATATAATGGTACACAGATATCATCGATACAATCAAGTTATAAAACTCGATTTTTCACTAACGAAAATGCTGCTAAAACGCCGAAAATAAGATAAGGGGCTAGAGAAGTCCAAATTCGACGAAACGAATTTCGACGTCTTACTCAGAAAATAGTTCACATTTTTATTATTTAAAAATATTCAGATTTTGAAAACATTTTATTATCATCTAATATTAACTGATTTAAATTTAAATAAAATCACAAAAAAATAAACTTTTATAATTTTCAATAAAAATTTACCATTTGATATGTTTGAATGGACGCACACCAAATACCAAATTTTTATTACCCAATTCAATTGTTTAAATTTTTACAAAAATTCAATTAATTACGTTATCTAAACCGTTAAAATTTACGGGTCGTTACATTATTAGCTTTTGTTTTTTTCTTTTATTTTATTAATACATATATATATATATATAAATTTAATTTATATACATATATATGTATTATTTTTATATGCTTCTAGTTCTTTTTACAGATACAGGTTTTGGCCAGAAATGGTGTTAGATTCTTTTTACAGGTTCACAGGATTGCTGAGGGCAGGATTGTTGTTTGCAGACAGGAGTTCTTCTTAGTTATTCTACAACTACATTATGGTGTTCTACTCTCTAGTTGCTACACTTTCAGCGAGGCGGTCTCTCCTGTTTTATCGAGTCTACAGAGTGGCGATTTCCAGTCTAGATCATTAGCATTTCCATTTCTTCCGAGTTTGTAAAGTAGCGTTTCCTTTTCAGATAGAGCTGGCTGCTAGCATCACTAGCGCTGAGATGTTTCTTAGTTCAGCATATACTTCTAACACCTAAATACCAGGCGGTGGCCTTACCGGAGATCGATATTGGGGTGTAATGGGCGGTGGCCTTACCGGAGATCATTCTAGGAGTACTTGAGTTATTTTCATTGTATTTGTACTTTGTTTAGCTACCTGCCAGGCAAGTTGGCAGCACCTTGTCTTTTGTGATATATACATATTTACATGTGTGCTCTCCTCTATTTTAGAGGATCACACATTTTTCTTAAAAAAAATTGTTTCTCAGTGCAATAGAATATGTATTCATAAACGCTTTATAAATTTATTTATTTATAAACTGGTTTGGTTTTAGTTTACAAAACTTGTGTTCAAAACATAAGTATGTTATATAATGACAATCTTTCCCAAAATCCTTTTAGGAGATTCATACAAGATCCCTCATGAATAATTATTACGCGCAATCTTTCAACTTGCACAACCTGCCAACTACTTGGCCTAGGATATGTTGGGGTTTCTTATAAACCCTTATCTTGTAAAGATTTTGTAAACTGTTATTTAGATGAAATAATATTAACCTTGTGTACTACACTTAAGTACATGACCTTATAGGAAGAAACTAACTCAACTTCACTCATAATTAATCGTACATTATCCAACAAAGTTTAATTACTCCTTATCGATGCATCATTATGTATCACATTAAGGAGTGACTTTTGAGATTGAATCTTTATTCATTTTTAGTTACATTCAGAACCTTTTCTAGCATACCTACTCATTCGATCAAATTAAATCATTTCTATCGTACATTATTTTATTGACTTCTATTTTACACCCTATGAGTTTACCATAGACATGCTACATGTTTATCAAATATACATGTCCATTTTTGTGATAACTCATCGATGACTATGACGAAGTACGTGGAACCATTTTGGTATTAGTAGACTTATGATTGTATACATCTATATGTATTAATCTGAAGAGTTCATCAACTCTTATGATGCTCCTACTGAATGGGTGCATAGCCCTTAATTGTTTGAGATATAATTGACCAGTATCATATGATTCATAATCATATAATAAAATTATTTCTCAAAACTATGGGTTAGTCTACAATTCCAAAATAAATGTAAATAATATTAGATAATTCTGTATTTTCCATCGCATCACTTTTGTTATGAAAACAAATACTACATTATAGTTTTATTTCATAATGAATATTTGTGATATTCATATTGAAATATGTCTATGTCTGTTTCTCAATCGACATCGAAACATAGTCATCATTTCATAAATAATATTCGGTACATTTTACAAAAACAATTTTCGTAATATGATGCAATTAATAAGTGATATATGGCATGCTCCCACTATTTCCGCCATTACTATAAAAGTGTAATAAATTTGGAGGTCCATCATTCACTTAATATAGATTTATTTCACATGTTGCAACTAGTTTAAAGTGGAGAGTTCTTCGATCAAATATCTTGAACTCAGGAGAAATGAATATCATAGAAAATAATTTTCTATATAAGAATACATTTCGAAATAGAGAAATTATATTTTGTGCCAATTTTAAGGATCAATCACTATTGTTACAATTCTTGGTTCCATTGTTTCTTTATGAAGCAGAAATGATTATTCACTCACTTCATCCCAACTGTACCTTAAGTTACATCTACTCTTGTCCGTTCGTTATTCTTTCTAAATGGTTAAACCATTCAAAAGAAAACTCTTACTACAATATCATAACGAACTCTTTACAAAATCATACTCGACCATCCTTAACATTTAAGGACGTCAAATATGTTGCCTTTTACGTAAAATTATCAAACTGACATTTCAGTGGCGAGTTCATAGATCTATCTCATAGTTTTGGTCTAGTGTTACAGTTAACGCAATACAATCCTTTTGTAATCAATCAAATTGAATACTTGATCATGCATTAAGGTTTATTTGATTTTTCGGATGAACTAATTTCATCGAAATATTGTATATTACAAACATTGACCATTCACCATATAACTTTATATGTGATTGTATATGGATCAAATATCCATAGTCTTATATTTCTTTTAGAGTTTGAAACTCATAGAATGCAATACATGTTCTCGACCAAATAAATGCGTAAGTGACCAAAATACGAATATATTTAGTAGTTGTAATATCAGGCACTATCGTGGGTGTTGAAACTTTAACATGCAATAATCTTTTATTGGTAGGTATATGTTATATTTCTATTTTCCAATCTTCAATTCATTTGTATATCTTAATTGAAAAATGTTTTATTAGTCTTATTAAATGCTCAAATTTATCAATGCAGATTATTATAACATTATATAGCATATGTTCTTACAATACTAGAAAGGTTAAATATTATCATTTCATTTTTCTAATAAGGCTCCCACTGGTCTTCTATGTTTCACCAAACCCTAAGCAAAACATAGAAGTCTTTTGACTTCACTAGTGGGTGTTTGGACTCGTCCATTTTTTGGAATTCCGACCTTGAATTTTTTCAACAAGTTATAACTCCTTATCAATTGTATCACATACAACTCCTAACCCATGGTTCCTTGTCCTAATCTCATTTTGGCCTTGAGTTTGCTCAACAAACCGAAAGAGATTATTCACTTATACCTACGATATCGCGATGGCCTAATTATAGTATATGTACCTTGAGTTTGCTCAGCAAATGTATATAGTTATCTTACCTCGTCTATTCAATATATCAATAATACTACACTTAACATCTCTAGCTTAAGTTTGCTCAACAACTAAGGAGTATGCTAGTAATTTATTAATATATATATATATATGGTAGAGGACAACATGATATTGAAGATTCATAATCTTTAATATATTATATTGAGTGATGTCGACTTATGAAATAATTTATTACTTATGAAATACCCTCGTGATTCAAGTGTCAAGCGCATCTAAAATCATGGTATACGTACAATACATATGTACTTATTCCTTAAGTCTATTTAGGGTTTCTTAAATGTTCCACATTTAATTTATACATTCATATTATATAAGTTTTATTATTATATAACTTTTATATTTTATATTACTATAGAATAGTCTTATGTATAACATTATATAAATTAAATCTTATTTTATTAATATTAATTAACTAATATTAATTAATTAATATTTTAATCAATTTTATATTAATGTAGCAATTAAATTTAATATTTATCATATACTATAACCTTTATATTATAACACATATATCATATACATTTGTATGTTATTTAATTAATTAACCTTTAATTAATTTATTTAATTAAACAATTTCAATAAAAGTATATCAATTTCAAAATTTATCTTACATGCATAAATGCATACTTATGTTATCTTAAACACTTTTAAAGTAATAACATATATAATACAAGCATATAAGTACAAAATAATTAACACATTTAATTAATTTATTTTATCAATCTTATTAATAAATTTTAGATTTTGAAATTAATATTCAAATAGTTTCAAACAATTTGAAATTTTGATTTCCTTTTCAAACATTTTGAAAATTTATGTTATATTATAACCTTTTATAATAAACATGTTTTTATTTTAAATTTAACTTTTAAATTTAAATCTTGTCTTAATTTTAAAAACTATATTGAAAACTAGCCCAAAGCCCAATTCAAATTGGGCATTTCTATTAAGGGCAACCTTTGGGCTCACCCCACCTTCAGGCCAGGCTGGTAACAAGGTAGGACATGGTACTTGATTACCCAATTTCAATCCTGGACGTTACCTTTTTAGACACCGTACTTAGTGGGTAAGCTTAATTAGTTAGCTCTAACATGACTAATTTAGACTAGGTTATTGGGCTCTGATACCATTGAACGAACTGGGCCATCCCACATTGGAAGAAATAGGTGAATTTAAAAAAAATTACCCTATTGGATCTTTGTTGAGCCTATGAAGCCTAATTTAATTAGAACATTTCTAAATTTGTTTTAAATAAAATCATGTATTTTATTTAAATTAGTTAAAGGAAAGTTTAAATAAATTTAACTTTAAGTGTATAGTGTATCAAATACACCTAACATTTATTAATAAGAGTTAATATATATAGGGAAGGAAAACTTTCATTTCTTTTCCTAAAACAAGTAATTAATTGAGAGAACAAGTAAGATTATGTATATAGGAAAGGAAACCTTTCATTTCTTTCCCTAAAACAAGTAATTAATTAAGAGCATTAATTGCATTAAATGGAGAGACGAACCTTTCATTTCTCTCTTTAATTTGAATTGATTGATTCATTAAATGTCATTGATTAATAATTTATTCATGGCAAGGTTTATTTCTATGTCCATATATATTCTAACAATACAAATGATAGCCTGAGATTTATTTAAGTTTTTTTATTTATATAAGTATACACACATATATATGTGTGTGTGTATCATATACATATATATGTGTGCGCGCATGTGTAACATCATAATTCGTGAATTGTATAATGTGCCCGTATATAGATGCTGGGATTTACATTGCAACAGACACATTAGCTCATTTTGTGTGTACTGTAATTTGTCTGAATATGTTCTTGTATATAATCTCAAAATAAGATATTAATATATATGTATATGTACGTGTGTATGTGTATGTGTATGTATTTTATTGAATAAAACAGTTTTGGCCATAATAAATTAATATAAAATAATATATGAAAAAAATACAAGTTTTATAATTTTAGAAAATCTGGAAACAGATTTTTGGCTTAAGATAAAATTTATGTAATTTTCTCAATTAAAATAATATTAATTATTAAATAATAGACAATAGCCCGTAATCAAATTAATTCTTAAAAACATGAAATCAAGTTCAAAAATTCTAAACCTTTTTCTAAAGGTACCTGAGACATAATTTGGCTTAGGAAAAATTTCTAGAATTTTCTCAATTGAAAGTATATTTTTTAATTAAATAATTAATTGCATGCCAAAAATAAATAAATTAAAAAATATTGAATTAAGTTATAAAAGTTAGAAATTTTTTCTGACGGTACCCGAGTCAAATTTAAGGCTTAAGAAAAATTTCTAGAATTTTCTAAATTAAAATAATATTTTTTTGTTAAATAATTGATTGCGGGTCAAAAGTAAATTAATTTTAAAAAATATTAAATTAAGTTTAAAAACTATGAAGATTTTACAGTAAACTTCTTGAATGGTGCAGCAAATATATAAAATATAAAATTGAAATTTTGAACTATTAGTTGTTTTATACGTAATAAACAATTCACAAAATCATTAGATAATAATAAAATATGTATATACATATTTAATAAAATATTTTTATATTTATGACTCATAATAGTATAAATCATCATAAGAAAATTTTAAAATTAAATATACACGATATATAATCATATATACAATTATATATATTGACAATTTGCAGATCTATATACATTTAATCCAGATCTATATATATATATATATATGTTAATATAAATCAAAATTAAATTATTATTTTTAATAGAATTAATTTAATAATAAATCAATAAACAAAATATTACAACAAGCACATAACCAATCCAATTGTAACAAACGCATGTACTCACCAAAATCTCATCTAAATAATAAACAAATCTGAATACAAATAGATAATTTGGATGTAAATCAACTTTTATATGATAAACTTGAAATCAAAACAATAATAGTAAATGAAAGTTCACCTCCTAATGAAGCCTCAGAGTCCATATTGAATAATGATTTCTCTTCTTAGAATAATTCTCAGTTTATCATGTTGCTAATCCAAGATTGGAGACCTTATACTACAAATTAGTATTTTTTTTCAATTTGAATTGGATTTTAGAATTTTGGTGATGATTTTAGAGGATAATTGCTGCCATTAAAGTAAGGAAGAAAAAGAATAAGAAAGTGGCGGGTCAAAAAATGAACTAGCTTTTGGTTAGGGTTTTGAGATTGACTTTTATATGGATAGGACAAGAGAGCAAATAATGATCTCAACCACACATCTCAAATCCTAGTTGCACACACATGTAGCTAAACCCTTCCCCTTGTTGAACCAGCCGACTATTCCTCTAAGATGCATGGGTTTGTGTGCCCATTTAACCCCCATTTAACCCAATTAAATATACACAGTTATATTTAACTAAATCTATTATTGATATCTCATATCGATCGACATATTTATAACTTTTTATAAATTTGTGCAACAATTTTATTTCTCAAATCATGTCCAAATTTCATAATTAATATCATAAATATTAATTTATAATAATTATGAACCAATTAAACCGTTTGGTCTTAAGAGAATTCATTGTTTTGGTTGTGTGACTCTAGGGTGTAAATTTGATCAGTGATTAACATCGAACTATTTATAATAATTATGAACCAATTACACCGTTTGGTCTTAAGAGAATTCATTGTTTTGGTTGTCTGACTTAGTAGGTGGTGTGATAATATGGCCAAATTTCTAACTTGCTCATTTTCCAAAAAATCTCATTTTAATTTAATAAGCGTTACCCAGTTGTGACAATTATTTACACGAATTCTCTTCATCAGAACTATATCACTTTGGACTTATTGAATTTGGTAATGGTCAAAATTCCAACATCGTCCACATTCAACTCTATAGTCCAAAAACAAAGTCCTTGGATCAATAATAACAATCATTATTAACTGAACTACTCTTTCAAAGAGATTTTGACTTTGGGTTAACTTGAGTTGACCGTGATACTAACCCCGTATAACTGAGGAGATGAATCCTCTCTTGAATAGTGCTTCACTTCCATTACTTCCACTCGACCCAACTATAGTCACTCGATGGACATTGTACCATGATTTGACTATAATTAAAGTAGAGCTTTTATATTAAAGATTCATAGTATTCACAAGTCAAAAGAAGTGTGTAAATTACTCACCTCGATATTTTCTGTTTAACCATAGTTATATTAACCAACAAAAAACTATCAAATGAGTCGTTCTATAGTTAATCAATAACTATTAGCATGTAATCCCTAGGTGATCCTAGTAGTCATGAGTAATACACTGCCCAACATTTGGAGAGCATTATGTACTCTAGTCTCAACGGATACATCGATATCCAGTCTCGATGCATCTTGACTAGGAACATTTAAAATGGTATATTTAATTTTATTGTGATAAATTACTCACGGTTATAACACTTTGTAACCACTATCACAAAACATACCATTTATGGGTTTTCTATTAAATATACTTTTAGTTAAATTAATTAATTAATATAACCACATTATATCAAGTATATAATAGAAAGAAAACACCTTTATTTCTAACAAGATTGGTCGACGAGTTAGATATATGTAATAAATTACATAATTACCCTTAGGGCATATCCCTAACTCTATAACATATGATCTCGCATCCCTACGAAGCCAACCCTTTGCATCGATAGAATACCGATCCAAGTGAGTAATATTTTTGTTCTCAGTTTAATCTACGATCTTTACTAACTTTTCATCAAGCCTTTGGTAGGACCTAATTTGATATATATATAAGGGTAAGCCTTACCTCTAATGTTTCCAACAAATCATGCAACACATAATAAGAAGGTCAGAAATAAAATTCCATAATATATTACAGATCGCTCCATTCAACAAACATAGAGCCAACACTGCATGCCTCCTAATCAATGCATCCATTATAACATTCCCCTTTCTAGGGTTATAGGAAGTACCAAATCATACAATGATATGAATTCCATCCATGGTTGTTGCCTAAGGTTGAAAACTTATTAGAAAAATAAATATTTCAAAGGTTTGTGATCCATAAATAGCTTAAACGCCTGACACAAAAAATAATGTCTCCATGTGTTCAAAGCAAAGACAATGGACACAAACTCTAAATCTTGAGTTGGATAATTTCTTTTGTGGGTTTTGGGTTGCCTACTTACATATACAACCACTTTACCTTTATACATAAGAACCACACCAAATTCCATACCATAAGCATTAATATATATGGTAAATGGTTTAGCTCCTTTCGGTATAAAAAGAACTGAAACCTTATAAAATAATTGCTTCATTTAATCAAAGCATCTTTGCTATGTGTATCACATAAGAAAATTCAGTTCTTTTTTGTTAGTTGTGTTAATGGTGTAGCAACCTTTGCAGATTCCTTAATGAACTTTTGATAGTACCCCACCGACCTAAGAAAAATAAAAAGTTCTATCGCATTACTCGGTACATTCCAATCTAGTACGACGGCTGTCTTACTTGGATCAATAGAAATCCCATGCTCGAATACAATATGACATAAAAAGCACTCTTCCCTTCTCCAAAAGTGACTTTTAAAGAACTTCACTTTCAAGCAATTTTGTCTGAACTCTTCCAATACTTCTTCAAAGTGTAATTTATGTTCTTCGTTACTTTTAGAAAAGATTAATATATTATCTACGAATACCACCATGAATTTATTGAGATTGTCCCAAAAGACTCAACTCATAAGATCTAAAAGCGTGCCTATGAATTTGTAAAGTGGAGTGGCATAATAACCGTTCATAAGATGCATCGAAAGTTCTAAAGCGGTCTTCAGAATACTATCTCTAGCCACCATTAATTAATGAAAAAATAGCAAAATTGAATTGGAAGAAAATCCTTATTCCTCCTAATTTGACAAACAAACCGTCAATGTGAAAAAGAGGATATTTGTTCTTCCTTGTCAACTTTTTTGAATCTCAATAACCAATGCATGACCATATGAAACCATCGGCTTTAGTGGCAAACAAAATGGGTGCTCCTCACTATATACTTATTTGAATCAGACCATTCATAGAAAGCTTGGAAGTTTGCTTTCTAACTTCCTAATCACTTTAGGAGCTATATGCCTAATAAGTAAAACAACTGGCTTTGCATCCTCTCCAAATCACTTTAAAATTCAATGCCCCATGAGAAGGTAAGCCCAAAACCTCTTCAAACACATCCACAAAATTCTACACTTTGAGACAACAACTTATCATATGAGAGATCCAAGGAGTACAAATAACTCAACATCATTGAACTCTCAGGCTCATAATAAACATTAATCTCTTTACCACGGCTGGCATGCGAACTACGCAGCTATCACACTCGACAACAAACCCTATGCCTCGTTATCTAATTCGTCCCTAAAATAAGTCCATAACCTGAAAAACCGAGTACATAAACGTCCTAAGAAAACAAGAATGCACTTCTAGATAGTTTAAATATCTCTAGATATCATAGAAAGATATGTGGACTCCCAATGAGATTTAAAATTATAAGAGAATCATAAATAACATGGAACAATATGCATAAACTCTCAGCAAGATAACTTTCAATAGAAGAATGTGATATTTCCATATCAAATTAAACACATACCAAAAAATTATAAATAGAGAGCACACCTTCCACGATAGTGTTTTTCCCCTTGTCAAGCTTAGGTGGAGCGCTCGAACTTAAAACAGCATGAATAACATAAGTGTTGACCTCTTGTTAACTTTTTAGAAGAGATGAACAATCTTTCTTGAAGTAGTCATCTTCAGCAATCTTTAGCAAAATTATAGCATTTTCTCACTTAGAGGTTGATCATACAATCTTAAGAAAAATGCCCCATCAAATCACCTTTCTTTCTTAGCTTGGCCTTGGCCACCGTTAACCCATTTACCTTTTCTCTTATGTTGTTATTTGGGTTACCTTTAACATTAGTGTCTGCCTCCTTTAAGCCTCTCTAGTAATAAAGTTTAACAACGCCGCTTCGACAAGACTCTCAAAAGGAGCACCAATGGTAACATGACTAAGAGCAAGATCCTTAAAAGTGGAGTTGGGTCCATTTTGCAAACTTTATGGCCTTTCTAGTGGGAGTATTAATTATATTCTTCTCGAACCTAGCCAAAAGAGTGAACTCATTAACATGCTCGTTCACAATCTAATCACCTAATTGAAGATACATGAATGTCTACAATTGCAATCCCTTCTTGCTCAAAGAAATAAACCGAGCCTCAAACCTCCTCCTAACTCTTTCCAAGTCATAGGATGTTCATTCACCTCCCCTATCACTTTTCCCTTCCAATATAAAGCTTCCTCTTATAGTTTCCTAGAAGCTATCCGCCTCTTCAACAAGCTCTCAGGCACTATATCATAAAATATTTGCTTGCTAGTGTGGAGCCATGCGTGAGTCTTTATGAATGACCCCATCCTATATACGACTTGCCTTCTGTGAGGACGTATTCCCTATAAAGTCTATATAAGTCAAGAGCAGGAGATGGGGTGAAGGAATAGAAAACACTCCTCCCGTTGCAAGAATAGGCAGGACTCCTATTGGTCATGGGGTGCTAATGCTGTAGCATGTAAATACCTTATGAACCATTTTAGTATCCCAAGATATGGGGCCTTATTGGTGTCTCTATGGTATTTGCTTGAGTGACATGACTCATAATATCTATCTATAGATAAGAATTATTAGTAACTTCCCAGAAGGTAATTTGGAGTACTAGAAACAAAAGTATAGGTGCCTAAGTGATACATGTATAAATATAACAAAACATAATTATGCTCTCTCAACTTTGTCCCACTTTATGGTGATTGGGTAACTTTCTCAAATACCAAATATAACAATCTGCCATTCACAAAACCCACCATTCATCCACAAGGTGGCATTTGGCTTCAATAAGTATCATGAATGACAGTTCATAAGGTAGAATTAAAAAAGTATATCTACCACAATATATAAAAAACTATCTCATAGCGAAAGGAATAAATATAATATCAATATAAACATGTACATGACTAAATTCCTATCACATCAATGAACAAACATAAGATCCAACATCATAATACAACATGCTCCAACAAATAGGGTCTAAACAATACATCAAACCCATAAACCACATGTCTCATAAAACACATATTCTCACATGTGAATCCAAAATACTGGATAAATATAAGAATAATGAAAATGGATATAGATCTAAAACTCACATCCAAGTAACAGAATCCCTCCATTTAGTCGATGTACTAAAGGAATGGATAATAAAAGAGACACACAGAGAGGGTCAGACATAAAGTCTGATGAAAAAATGACTAACTGCCTTGATTACCGATATGCTAATATATTATGTACAATATAGATGGTATAATATGAGGTAATGAAACCATGTCTCAATCTGTATCTCCACCTTTATCCAATAGTTTAGAACATTCCTACTTTAGTGCTACATAATATGTAATAAGTCTATTAAGTATAAATCACCATGGCAACCGAGCATGACTTCACCGTGCCATACTAGGGTAGTGGGCCTCGGGTATCCCGATAAGGCAAAGACCCTCTAATATCATCGTCAATGTAGCGCCAATATCATAATGCTACACGACATCCACCATTTATAACTGTATCGAACTCATACTGATATATGCATGCCTCACCGCTACCATTTGTTTATCAAGTGAACTTAGAACAAGTAACTTGAGGCCCATAACCCTTGCTACAATGTACACAATGTCTATGGTCTTTACTACAAGATAGAACATCTCCCAATCTCCATCACGATGTTGCTTGATTGTGCTATCAAAACAATTGGGCCTCATGTAATAAATGGTCCATGTTGTGGGCTTTTTTGCACATAACATGATGAATACAAAAAGATGCCAGGGAGTATAAAAATGGTTAGAAAGTCCGTAAGAAGAATAACTACAAGGCAAAGGCAAAGTGTTAGGAAAATTTGGCATAGTCTCAACATAGGCTTAAAGTACTTGTAAAATGTTTCTAAGGTTAGGACATGCACATAGGTCAAAACTTGCATTTCAATCCGATCTGCAGATTGAAAGATATGGTCATCTTAAAATATATCCACCACCCAACTGATTCGGGCCCTACCTTAGAGAGCTACTATCTACTTCAAGCAAATGGAACATCCAAAAGCATTAAAAAGTGTTCTATTCGATGATACAAAGCTATTGCTCCAAGTTTCATTTAATTTTGACTTAAATTGAAGGAGTTATGGCACAAAAGCATGTGTAGCTAATGTAGTTGTGTGTCAAGCTGTAACATCCCCTATCTAGAGGCCCAAAACTAAACGCTACAAATGATGCAATCATCTATAGTATTAGCTTTGGCGACTAAATATGGCTATGTTAATGGTATCTATAATATCAGAAGCACTTGAAATATGAAACAAACACAGATTTCCAAACAACATTGCTTCATTAAATTTCAAAACAGATGTTCCATATTCTTAATACATAATCCCAAATACGTTCCCAGGCACAGATAAAATATACTTATTACAAAATACGCCAAGAACGGTAGATGAAGATACCCCTTTGGATGATCAGAGTCATATAGTCAAAACAGACTTAATACAAACACAGGGGAAATACAACAAAACATAAAACTGCAACACCTAAATAGCTATCTGTTTGCCTCCTACATGCCTATGGTAGCTTTATTCGTCATCCTACTAAAACCTGAAAATACCTTAACTCCTCAACCTACTCAAATCAATTTTAAGCACCTGAGAGTTTAAGGGGGAAACATAAACTTCGAGTTAGACATAAAGCCTGGTGTGAATAATACTATACATTCTGGTTTAATATGTTAAGTGAGACCACGCCGTTAGCGGAATGGGTTTCCCCTCACTAACATCCTTTTAAAACATATCTTTGCAAAACCTTTTCCTATAACCAAAACTGGTTAAATACTATAAAGCATCATTATGTAAACATACATAAATATCAGCTAATAAATGAACTATCTGTTCAAACACATAAGTTTTGCTTGGCTAACTTGTAACCTTTGACTGACTCGAGCCTACCAGACAATATAAACCAAATTAATCTAACTTCTGTTAGACACTCCTTTTCTGGACAGTCTATCCTTAACTATCTGTTAAATTGTTCTCTTCTAGACGGTCTGTCCCTGACTTAATCATCTCCCAGGTCTCCCTGATCCTAATGGTTTTTTGGGCTCACCAATAACCTATCTGTATACAGACATATATTCCTTTGAGTGTGTAATCATAATTTTAGTCTACCTGACCAAGCCCTACAGACTGGAATTTTGGACAACAATTAGCTAGGGCCAATAGCTAATGTATAGGGCGTGACCCTATAGCAGTTCCATCAGGTATTCTAATATTTGAGTCATTTTCACTTAAGGATCCCTTCCCATAATTTTCCTTGAAAACATTTTCAAAATTATTTAAAACCTTTAAATCAAACTTACACAAGGGAAATATATAATCTTTATGCTTTACTCAAAATCACTTTGCCATGTTATATATATATATATATATATGTTTGTACCAAAAATGGGCACAACACTCTTCGGAAGTTTTTGAAGAGATAAAAGTGAAGAATGAAAATTAAAACTGTGGATTATCTAACAAAAACTCCAAATAACAGAAAATAAATTGCAAAGACAAGCGATTTAGAGTGGTTCGGCGTTTTGCCTACGTCCACTGTGAAATTGGATGATTTTATTGCTCGATTACTTGAAGATTACAGTAGTTAATAAGGTAATACAACTGGATCTAAATGCTAAGTGTCAATCTAAAGCAGCGGTGGTGTTCTGGAGTAAATCTGGCAGAATCTGGGCGCTCTTCAGTACTTAGAATTATCCGACCTCTTTTCTGAATGACCAGGGGCTCTATTTATAGGTGTAGGAGGCTGATATTTCGCTTAAAATGAGGGGAGACCAGTTCTGGTACGTCAGGGGGCCCACATGGCCGAAATCTGGAGATCCGGGCCCACTTTGGGATCGATTCGACCCTTGGTTCGAATCGATCAAGAAATCATCCAATCGAGCTGAAATTTGGTGTGAACATTCTTCATCATGTGCTTAAGCTTCTGTGAAAATTTCATGTCATTTGGAATTGTACAACTCGGGTTATGATCGATTCAATGTTGCATTTCTGGAGAACAGGGATACTTCGAATCGATCTTAGTTCGAATCGATTCGGTCGACTCGATGCTTGCTGCGACGTGGCGCGCGTATCTCGCCTCAATCCGTTTTGTATTCCTGTTTGACTGGGTCGAATCCATGACTTGGATTTGAAGATGATGGAATCGAGGACTCCCAGTTGAGTGGATTCGAAGATGTTCAACTCGAGGACTTCCAGTTGAGTGGAGTCGAAGGCGAGCTATATCTCCTGGATTCGAAGTGAAGCTACGTCTCCTGGATTTGAAGCTCCCTCTCCTTATGGAGTCGAATTGTAGAAAGCTCCAATCGATTCGAACTTAAGGTATCGTTCGAATCGATTCGAAGTACAGCTAACTACAACCGATTCAAACCAATGCTATCTCGATGGTTTCGAATCAATGCTTGGTCCTGTTGGATTCGAACGAGAGCCCCTATGCTGATGGAGTCGAAGCAAGGGAGGGTCGATGGATTCAAGCTGGTTCCTGGCCAATGGATTCGAACATAGGTTTCGCCTATGGATTCGAACTAAGGGTGCCCTACTCCATCTTTTGTCGACGATATCTCGAGCATACGAACTCGGATTGACTTGAAACTTGGATCGTTGGTTCCCATGGCTTTGCTTGACGTGCCTTATCAGTTGTAGCCCGATCAGGACTCGAACAAATTTCACCGATATCCGTAGCGATCCTTACGTGTAATCGACTTCCGTGACGATCTGTCACTGGTTTCTAGTTAAGTCCTTGGTGTCACGGCCTTGTCAAAAGGCGGGATAACATTTGCCCCCCAAAGTACGTCTTGTGTAAACATGACGTGCTTTGATAAGCTGCAGTCTCTCATTGGGCCGTTATGACATGCTTTCGCCGAAAGTTGTATTCTGTATCGCTGTAATGACCGTCGTATAATTGTGACTGGCTGTTAGCTTTCTGTGTTATGACGTGATGAACATTTGATCCCTGTAAAATGACAACGATTAAACACTAGTCAAACATATGTGCATATATGTACCACTTCGACTTTGGTGAAAGTTGCATGTTTGCAAGTCGTCGCCAGTTTGGTTTGTTATCGAATTCTGCATCGATCCTCTCCTGAATCGATTCGAGATTCGAGTTTAATCAGTGCATTAATGATTATTTATGACTATCCCTCAGTATCGATCCTCTCCTGAACCGTTGTACAAGATAGTCAAGCAATAATTTTATATCCGAAGCAATGCTTTTATTCCCATTCGATCGTTTTTGATGGATTCGAGAAGGTTACTCGAATTGATACTCTTCGTCGTGCTACAAGTCGATAGTTTTGAAGTTGGCACTCCAAATTGGTGGGCACAGCGACTTTGATTCATTTTCAGTTAACTGCCTCGATCCGATGGAACTTCGAAACGATGATTTTCGGGTGGATTCGAAGCTTGGATGGATTTGTAATTGAGGGATTCGAACTTGACTGTTCGAATCGATGGAGTCGAACGTTCCCCCTGACTCTTCTGACGCCACGCTTCGAATCGACGCTGCGGATTCGAAGGAAAAGTCTCGAAGTTGTCTGGTGTAGATATTTGAGTCCGAATCGACGAGGTCACCTGGTCAGCTTCGAATCGATCGATGCCTTGCAGTGACCGATTCGAAGATACTGCTTCGAATCGATGAGCTAGACCCGTTATTTCCGGTTGCGCTTGACCGGGAGACGAATGGTCTCGTTTCCCCTATATATACCGGGGTCCTGTCCACTTTTAACTTTTTACTTTTACTGTTACGAGAGCTCCTTCTTCGAATCGATTCTTCAGAGCTCCACGTCTTGCACGAGTCAATCAGATTTTACCGAGTCTTAAATTCCAATCGAATTCGTCCAGGTATCTAAGGGATCGATTCGAGTGTAGAACGATGAAAACGGGGTTCGAACATTGACTTCAATCCTTTCTTTTGAGAAATACGAAGAGTAGTAAGAACTGAAATGGGTCGACTCGATGGATATAAAAGAGATAGCTTTTTCTACTCGTATTGATTCGGGGACAGGTAGCCCGAATCGATCGAAGATGTAAGATTTCGCATCGATGCAGGGCTAAGTAAAACGAATCGATGAAGAAAATAAGATTTCGAATTGATTCAGGGATAGGTGGTTCGAATCGATACGAAATTTCGCACTGATGGTTTTGAAAGATCGAATCGATCGATTCGAAGCAGTAATATCCCAATCGATTCGAAAGTGCCGAGTATTGATCGATTCGAAGTTATGCATAGCCCATGGATTCGAACTGCTTCTCCACCCCAAGATTTCATCGAGTCGAACTTATGCAGGGTCGAATCGATACGATTCGACCCTCATCGATTCGACTCATATTGATTTGAGTCGATCGATTCGAACATCTTTGCTTCAGGGGCTTCTACTCTTCTGATTTGCTCCAACATCTGAACCATGACCAATTTCAAGTTGAACTTTGATGGACCCATTGAATTTTAGCACACTTGACTCCGACAAGCTTCGGCCTTGCATAATCGAAACTTAACTAACAAATTAAACCTGAACTTCCTTTGAAGCTTGTCGATGGAACTATGACGTGACCAGTAATTTAACTGATTTATATTTGAAATGGTCAGTGGCGTTTGGATGGTGTGGAAGGGACGGTCAGCGATGACGGTCATTTTCATTCTCAAATTCCCAAGTTATGTTGTTCGAATATCTTGCTTCATTCTGTTAAATTTGCTTAAGTAATGCACAGCACTTGCACTGCACGACATGCTCACACACTCTACACTGGGGAATGCACGGGCCGTTTACGAACTTAACGTTGCTTTCTGATGAGCTAGCTAATTATGGAATCTTCGAGCTCCCAACAACAAGAGGTACAGAGCTCGACTCCTCCGGTGCTTGAGATTCCCGATATCCCTGCCGATATAATTGATCCAGCTCCAGATGAATTGCCGGAGGCGATATTTATTGAGGACCCTGTTGATTCGGTTCAGTCCAACATCTCTGAATCCTTCTTGGGACGAATATGCTTAAAGCATAACATATCTCTTGGTGACGTATTATTGCCCAGCGCCACTGATAGACCGCACAATCCGCCTGAAGGATATACAGCATTCTACCGTCATGCTTGTGCGGCTGGAACTCTTCCTCCTTTCAATCAATATATCAGAGGGATGCTATCATATTTAGGAATCGCTCCTTCACAACTTCATCCCAACGGGCACGCGTTGCTGAATAGTGCCTTCGTAATATTTATGGACTGTCTTTTTCGCCCGCCGAGGCCCTCCGAGATCAGACACATATTTAACTTCAAGAGCAGGGGTGATAGCCCGTCGTTTACATTTTTGGAGGCAGTTAGGAATTGCCAAGTTGTAGTTGGAGCTTGGACGCGACTGAGCTATTTCAAGAACGAATGGTTCTACGTTCGGTGCCCTCCGGGTTTCGCTAGGCGATGGTTGTCTAGACGAAAGCGCCTTAACCCGTTTCCTTGACCAATAGTTCTTCGGTGTTAAAATTGACATTTCATTCCTTTTACAGCTATTATCTCTAGGCCCGATGGAGGGCGTTTCAAGGGTACCGTCCGGAGTCTTCAAGAAGTCCCAAGCGAGCTGAGGCATATTGACTCGGTGCTGAACGACTACAACTTAAGAGTTCTGGGTTTGATCGACATTAATCAAAGCATAGTTGTTGAGGGATTTTCAAAGTCCGTCTCCAAGAAGGAAAATAAGAAGAAACCCAAGAAGAGAAAAGCGAAGAAGTCACTCGGAATCAGAATAATCGAGGCGAGTGACGAAGAAAGAACCCATACGGATTCAGAGCCAATGGCTGACCTTTCGGGAAACTTGGAGGAATCGGGAGAAAAACGGAAAGGCAAGGCCGCCGTTTCCAAAAAACTTAAGTCAAAGGGGGAAAAATCTGTAGATGTGTTTCTTCCCGCTTCCGGAGTTATGATTTCTGAGGCCGCCCCTTCTCATTCGAGAGATTCTCTCAAAGGGCTTGACGATATTCCTATCCCAGATTATATATCGATTTCTCATAATCCTGGGTTGGAGGAATTGCAAGATGTCCTAAACATGAACGAGCCCTTTCCTTTAAGTGCGGTCAACACTTCCGGTCGGTTTGGGGGTTTACACATTTACACACACTTCCACGGCACTTCATGACTTCTGCATAGTAAACATTGCTTTATGGGATTTTAATCTGTAATTCTTTCTTATCGCAGGTGAGATGTCAGGGCGTGGCTCCACTCTAGATAGGCTTCGGAATGTGCGCCAATCTTCTCCATTTTATGACTCCCGTAGGAGAGAGACAGATAGGGACCATGGGCGAGGCTTCTCGAGTCAAGAACGTTATGATAGAGACAGAGATTACTCGCGTAACCGTTCTGGCTATGATTACTCTGACAGGGACCGGGGATACCAGTACCGACCCCGATCTCGTTCTCCTCCACCTCCCAGGGCTCCAATAGACCTCCCAGGGCCATCTCATCAGCAACAGTTGCCTTCTCAATCTTCTCGGCCTGATGCTCAACGGCCAAGAGTGGAACCCACGGCAGCCGCTATAATTGAAAAAGCTCCGGCTGAGCTGACAAGCGAGGGAGCCGCTAAACTCGCCCAAATGAAAAATGACTACCCGGAAATTTGCATGGATGGCTATATCTTCCCTCCTAACTTTAAAAGAATCCCTCCGGAAGCTGAGACCACTGCTCATAATTACATCCACGACTTCTATGCTCAGTACAAGGAGTGGTATAAGGCAGCCGTGAAGGCTTCTAGAGTAGCTTTTGACAGGGCGAAGGTCATTGCCGAACGTGATGTTGACATTGCGAAGCAGAAACGCATCATTCAAGTTCTTCAATCCGAAGTGGAAACATCCCGAAAGTCAGAGCTTGAAACGCTTAAGAAACACGAGGGTGTCATGGACAAACTAGCGAGGATGCAGCAAGAACATTGCGCCACAGTGGAAGAGATGGGCCATCGCAATACCACCGTTGCAGCTGAGCGAGACTTAGTCGTTAAAGAGCTGAACGAGCTCAAGGCCAAATTCGCTGAAATGGTGAAGGAGAAGGACGATGCGAATGCTACTGCTCAAGAGGCTTGCGACCAAGCAGTATCCCTCAGGGCCGAACTTGCTGCGGCGGCGGTCAAGGCTAAGTCTGTGGAAGCAGAGATTCAGGAAAAGATCTTGGAGGAGAGGTCTAGGCTAGATGCTGAGTTTGACGATCTCTTAGTCACGTATAACGCTAATGTGCTGGAACACCGAAATTTAGCGTGGCTGGGAGATGACTCCATGATCTTGTACAATGCCTGGACCCGGCTGGTGAATGAGAAGAGAGCAGCGCATCCAGATGGAGCACTTGACGACTTTGAACTGGAGATGCGTCTGCTTACCGAGGATGAGAGGAAGACCCTTCATGAAGTGGTAATCTCTATGGCGAAAGAAAAGATCGGCGTCCAATCTCTAGAGGCAGGCGAAGGCTCGGGGGTCGTGCATCACGGGACAGGTGTTGGAACTGCAATTCCAACATTGCCCGAAACCACTGGTGCGGTAGATCCCCAATCTGTTCCTGCCTATAATCCTGACCAACCATTATTATCTTCTGCCGAGGATTCTGCCCACGTTTCGGTTCAGACCAAGGAAGGTATTTGAACGTTTCTCGTAGTTCAGTTGTGAAGAACCTTAAGCAACACACTTGGCTAACAATCTTCGTTTTGTCGTATTTCAGTGACCGAAGTTATTGTTTCTGCGCCCCTTGCTTTATCAGTTCCTCATCAAACACAAGGGGTTGTTTTTTCTGAAGCCATCACGACTTCTACTTTGATTGGCGAGGAGGGAGATGCAAATATGTTTTCTTTCAGCGCTCAAATGATTGAGGAGCTTCTCAATGAACCCATCGATCCCTCTGCCAACCCGTCCGATGCTGTGAATGAGGCTGCTCCGGCCGCTAGTTTATCTATGCCAGCTATTGGCACATCCGATGCGGCCCAAGTATCTCGTGAGGACGACGTTATTGCTGAGATTGCTGCCGAGATGGCAGCAGGGAATGTTGGTGCTAGTCCGCCCGGGCCTGCCCCGTTAATGGTGATTTCGCCGGGTGGTACTGTATTGATCGAGACCGCTCCTGTCCCTCCTCCTGCTACTACTCCTATGCCTCCAGCTCGTCCTCCTAGAAGAACTTCCGTTGCCTCCAGCTCTGAGGAAGATGTCGACATTATATCGCTGCCGGAGGGCAAGCCTGAAAAGAGCAAGCGATTGAGGAAGAAATCGGGCAGCGGATCAGTTGGAGCTACCCCGAAGAAGAAGATAAGGAAGAAGAAAGAATGAACTTCTTTCTCTAAATCTCTGTTGCGTAGGGTAGCATTTTGTTGATTTTTATATAGCCGTGTATAGATGTGGATTCGGCTCCCACTAGCAGAATTTTTCATAAACACTTTGTAATCAGATTCTTTTTGTTGATAATGGAAATGAAAATCTATTCCCTTTCTGTCTTCAACTTGTTATGTGTTATGGTTCTGCCCCCTGTATTGGGGAGAAGTGTGGAGTTGACGTATGTTTATACCCCGTCTCGCGCTCCGGAGTTCGGAGTAGGATGAATGTTTATACTCCGTCTCGCACTCTGGGAGTACAGAGTTAGATGAATGTTTATACTCCGCCTCGCACTCTGGGAGTGCGGAGTTAGAAGAATGTTTATACTCCGTCTCGCGCTCCGGGAGCACGGAGTTGGAAGAATGTTTATACTCCGCCTCGCGCTCTGGGAGCACGGAGTTGGAAGAATGTTTATACTCCGCCTCGCGCTCTGGGAGCACGGAGTTGGAAGAATGTTTATACTCCGCCTCGCGCTCTGGGAGCACGGAGTTAAGTAAAAAGCTTGTACCCAGCTCGCGCTCTCGGAGTACTCTGGGGTTTAGGAAAAATGTTTATACTCCGCCTCGCACTCTGGGAGCACGGAGTTGAATGAGAGTTTATACTCCGCCTCGCGCTCTGGGAGCACGGAGTTTAGTAAAATGTTTATACTCCGCCTCGCACTCTGGGAGTACGGAGTTGAATGAAGGGTTGTCGTGTATCAACCCATTTCGTGGCCTGATATGATGGCTTGCCCCCGAGCTCGGGTTTCATTTAGTGAGTGGTTGATTGCTTCACAGCCACTCCCTACTTGAATAAATTCCACTGTATGATGGAACTTAGCTCTTCGTGCATCGTGATGTTGTACATTGTATTTAATGAATCACAGCTCTGGCTCGAAGAGATGACATTTTATTGCTGAAATAAGAAAATATGGCAAATCAGTTGCCTTATTACAAATTCTAATTTCGAAATGCAAAAGTAAATTGCTGAATAAAAAACATAATGAAATAAATAAAGCCTGTCATATGTAATAGCGACGGAGATTCTCGCTGTTCCAGGCTCTCGGTAAAACTAGACCGTCCACGGTTGATAGTTTGAATGTGCCATCTCCAAGTCGTTGCGTAATCACGTACGGTCCTTCCCAATTTGGTTTCATGTGTGAAGGAACCGGGTATATTCTCTTGAGGACCAGATCACCGAGATCAAAGGTTCGGGGGCGAACTTTGGTGTTATATAATCGGGCGACCCGACTTCGGTAAGCGGCCGCTCTTAAATCAGCTTCTTCTCGTTTCTCGTCCAACAGATCCAAAGATTCAGCGAGTAATATAGCGTTTGTTTTCGGATCGTAATAAGTTACGCGGTGAGAAAATACTTCTGTCTCAACTGGGATGACGGCCTCCGAGCCATAGGATAAGGAAAATGGGGTGTGTCCAGTTGCGGTCTTGTGAGTTGTTCGATAAGCCCATAATGCCATAGGGAGTTCATCGACCCATTTGCCCCCAGCCTTTTCCAGTCGTTTCTTTAAGATGGATTTGATAACTTTGTTAACAGCTTCGACCTGACCGTTTGCTTGTGGATGTGCGACTGCAGAGAACTTCTTATGAATATGAAATCGTTGGCAGAAATTCTTGAACTCTGAACTTTTGAATTGGGTCCCGTTATCGGTGATGATGGTATGCGGGAGTCCAAATCGGCAAATGATATTGCGGACCACAAAGTTTATCACTTTCTTTGACGTAATCGTTGCGAGAGCTTCGGCCTCGGCCCACTTTGTGAAGTAGTCAACTGCGACGATGGCATACTTCGCACCACCTTTTGCCAGAGGCAAAGCGCCAATGATATCGATACCCCACATAGCGAACGGCCAGGGACTGACCATTTGAGTTAACTCGGTAGGCGGGGCTCTTGGAATTCGAGCGTGTTTTTGGCACTTGTCGCACTTTCTGGCGTAATTGGCTGCATCTCGATTCACTATCGGCCAGTAATATCCATATCGGAGTATCTTCTTAGCAAGCGCTTGTCCACCGGTGTGATCGCCGCATTCTCCCTCGTGTACATCATGTAACACTCGTTTGACTTCGTCGTGAGCGATACACCGGAGGAGTGGAACAGAATAACCTTTTCTATACATGATCCCGTCCTGAATGATGAACCGCGAAGCTTTTCGTAGAATTTGCCTTTTCTCATTTCGGTGCTCAGGCAATATCCCATTCTCAATATAATTTCGATACGGAGTCATCCATGATTCTCTGCTGGGAAAGGTCTCCAACACATCATTTGTTTTGATTTGATCGATGCTTGGGAAAGGCAACGTTTCGACCGGGACGAGTCCCATTTGCTGTGCTTCACCTGTGCTGGCCAACTTAGCCAATGAATCGGCCTTTTGATTGCGATCTCGTGGTATGTAGTAAATAGCATAATAATCAAATTGATCCAGCGCTTCCTGAACTCGGGCTAGATAAGCAGCTAACCTTCGATCTCTTGCCTGATATTCTCCCCTTACCTGACACACAACCAACTGTGAATCACAATAAACTTCTATAGCGATAATTCTCAGATCTTTGGCAAGCTTTAACCCAGTCAACAGGGCTTCATACTCGGCTTCATTGTTGGTTGCGTGAAAGTCAAACTTCAAAGCATAGCATATGGATCGACCTTCGGGGGTTTCTAATACAACTCCAGCGCCCGAACACCGATCGTTTGATGCACCATCTGTATAAAGTTTCCAGACATACTTAGGAGACTCGCTGGTTTCAGGTAAGTCGTCAGGAACAGTAAATTCAGCTATGAAGTCAGCTAGGACTTGCCCTTGAATGGCTCTCCGCGGAGCATAAGTAATGTCAAATTGGCTCAGTTCAATATTCCACTTGAGTAACCTTCCAGACGTCTCAGGCCGCGTAAGGACCTGTCGTAACGGCTGATCGGTATACACAGTAAGCGGATGTGCTTGGAAATAAGGACGAAGCTTTCTCGAGGCAATGACCAAGCAGTAAGCCAGTTTCTCCAACCTGGGGTAATTTCTTTCAGCTCCGGTCAATCGTTTACTGACATAATAGACCGGTTTTTGCACTCGATCTTCCTCCCGGACCAAAGCAGCACTGATCGCATGCTCCGATACCGCCAGATAAAGGTATAATTGTTCGTGATCAATTCGTTTCGACAAAATCGGTGGCGTAGAGAGATGCTGAACCAGCGATCGGAATGCGCCTTCACATTCCGTGGTCCATTCAAAGTTTCGTTTCCCTTTCCGGATTAGATCAAAGAAAGGAATACATTTATCAGTGGATTTCGAGATGAACCTGCTTAGCGCTGCTACCTTCCCGTTGAGACTCTGGACTTGCTTTATGGTCTTTGGGGTTTGCAGATTCCTTATTGCCCAGATCTTTTCGGGGTTTGCCTCTATCCCACGAGCGTTAACGATGAACCCTAGAAACTTTCCGGATGCGACGCCGAAGTGGCATTTTAGCGGGTTAAGCTTCATTCCATACTCGCGTAAGATGCAGAACATTGAATTTAAATCCTTGACGTGATCTGTGGAAAATTGGGACTTAACTAACATGTCATCCACATAGACTTCCATGGTCTTCCCGATCTGATCAGCGAACATTCGATTAACCAAGCGTTGGTAAGTTGCTCCGGCATTCTTTAAACCAAAGGGCATGACTCTGTAACAGTAGAGTCCCAGATCGGTTACGAAACTAGTATGTTCTTGATCGGGTAGATGCATGGGTATCTGATTATAACCGGAATAAGCGTCCATAAAGGATAACAATTCATGGCCTGCAGTTGAGGCTACGAGTTGGTCAATTCGAGGAAGTGGAAAACTATCTTTTGGACAGGATTTGTTTAAATCAGAGTAGTCAACACAAGTTCTCCATTTCCCGTTCGGTTTCCGAACCATTACCGGATTTGACACCCACTCTGGGTACAGAGCATCTCGGATGAAACCATTTGAATGCAACTTGTCAATTTCTTCTTTAAGGGCGGCAGATCTCTCTGGATCCATACCACGCCTCTTTTGCTTGACCGGAACATGTCGCGGATCAATATTCAAAGAGTGACTTGCAATGTTCGGTGAGATTCCGCACATGTCAGAGTACGTCTAGGCAAAGACATCAAGATTCGCTTGAAGAAATTCAACCAATTCCTGTTGTATCTGTTTTCCCAGTTGAGATCCAACTTTTAGTACTTTCGAGTCGTCATTCTCACTGACCGGGACGTCCACAGTCAGTTCGGCTGGAGACGCTTGATTCTCTTCTACTTCATCTTTATCTTCGCTATCTCTAGGGTCAAGATCTCTAAGGAATTGGTAGTGGTGCCCGGGCCGGGGCCCAGGCGTTAGCTGTCAATTATCAGTAAAACGGATGCAGAGAGATTCCTCTACGCCCTTTCCTTTCTCCTTCTTCTGTGCTTCTCGCAATTCAGCAACATAACAGGCTCTTCCTGCTGCCTGATCTCCCTGAACGATTCCTATACCATGATCGGTTGGGAATTTTAAAGTCAAACACCACGGGGCAATGGCTGCCCTGAATTCAGCAAGAGCTGGTCGACCCAGGAATGCGTTGTACGGTGAAGCAATGTCAAGAACAACGAATTGCAGTAGTCGGACTCTCATGCGCTCTCCGATCCCCAGTTCCACTGGTAGTTCCACTATTCCTGTAGGTATTGTTGCACTGCCATTGAAGCCATGAACCCGGGATTGGCAGGGTTTCAGGTCTTTTGCTTCCATCTTCATTAAATCGTAAGCTCGCTTGAATAGAATGTTTACAGAACTCCCACTGTCAACCAAGATCCTCTTCATCCAAGCAGGACCAACCTGGGCAGATATGACCAGTGGATCAATCGTTGGAGCTTCGATTTTGTCAGCATCTCTGCTTCTGAATATGATATCGTCAGACATCGTTTTTTGTTGCTTAGCCGGGGTTCCATCCTCACAATTACTGCAGCATTCGAAGCTCGCATGCCTGATAGAGCTAGCATACGACTCCATTTCCCTCCAGCTCCTGTCTGCTGGATGAGGACCACCACTTATGGTATTGATAACTAGCCTCCCGCCTGTACGAGCGGGTTCCTCTTGTCTTTCCTGATCTTGTGCACGGTTTGGATTCGATGGGCCCGCACCACCAGACTGCGGTGCCCCCCACGAATTGATCTAACTTCCTCTCCCTGATCAACTTTTCTATGAGATCTTGCAAATGGCGACAGTCATTAGTATTGTGGCCATAGCTCTCATGAAACCTACAAAACTTCCCCGTCTGAATTTGCCTTTCTGATGACCGCTTCGGAGCGGGTTTCTTATACTGTTCTGTGTTGCAAGTTTGCAGGTACACATTTTCCAGTGAAGTGTTTAACGGTGTATAACTTTCGAACATCGGAGCCCTAAGCCGTGGGCCTGGATTCGGGTCTCTCTTCTTATTCTGACCATTGCCACCTCTCGACTGAGCTTGTTTGTTCTGTATGTTTAGCTGGACTTTTCCGGAATTGTCACCGGACTGTTTAACTGCTACATTGCTCTGTATTCCCTCACTTCCGGGTTTTGCATCGTCCTGCTTCCTAGACTGTTTCGCGTCCTCTTGCCGTAAGAATTGAGCGGCTTTGGAGTAGAAACGGTCCAACGATGCGGGGGGTTTTCCGGCTAACCAGTTTCCAAATTCAGAATCGGGATCAATTCCCTTTGTCAATGCCATTAAAATTGAGTTGTCGTTGGGATTACTAATTTCCACGCATGCCGCATGGAATCTCTCCAAGTAACGCCTTAATGTTTCCCCACGAGCCTGGGTAACATTGGACAGGGTGTTAACATCTTTGGGTCTGGCAACATGCATACGGAATTGTTCAACAAATTTCTTAGCCAATTGGTCAAATGACGAGATAGATCTTGGAGGTAGTCTTGTAAACCACATTGTTGCAATTCCTCCCAGTGAAATGGGGAAGCTGCGGCATTTTACTGCATCGTCGGCCCTTGCGGCGCTCATTGACCATTCGTATTTCAGTATGTGCTGATTGGGATCAGAACTTCCTTCGTACATAGGGAGAGTTGGCATTCTGAATCGCCGAGGAGGTTCAGCGTATAGTATCTCGTCCGTGAAAGGAGTATGGCTTCGAGAAATTCCCCAATCGTCATTGGTAAGCCCTTGGCTTTCACGGATCATCTGACGTATCATAGTCGAGATGTCTGGCATTGCTACATTTTGAGCATGCTGAGCTAAGGTGTGGTCGGGTTCCACAATGCGAGTTTGGACCGGGCGTTGTCGACGGTCCAAGTTTCGCCTCCTTGGCTCAGCGTCTTCTGGGACGTATGGTTCAGAAGTACGTCCTTGCTGTTGATTACTCGAATCTGGAAGATATCGGGTATCGACCCTTGTTTCTACTGTGGCAGCTGTGACATGATTGTCCGTAGTATATTGTGGAGTGCGGCCACCTCGTGCTGATGGCCCAGCCTGGAAGCTGGTTGATGGTCCTACCCTCAATTGCCCGACAGTCAGGGCGGGCTGATATCCCGTAGTCTGAGCATAATCTCCATCTAACCGGGGACGGGTAGATCTACGATGATAGTCAGATGAGGCAGAACTTTCAGTGGATGAGCGGGAAACATCATCCCTTCTGGACCTCCTACGGCCCTGGCGGTTCAGTCGATTTGTCAATTCAATATTGGCTCGCAACTGTTCGGCTAATTGTTGCCGACTCTGAGTCAACTCTTGAAGTAACACCTGAAATTCTTGTCTAGTGACTGCCCCAGACGGATCCGAGTGGGCAGTGTTGTCTTGGTTGGATGGCTGCTGTTGAGCAGGATTTTGTCCATCCCTACCTTCTTGTCCTGGAGCTGCAGAAGTGGTTCTCGTGCTAACCATTTTGAATGATGAATCCTTTTCCTAGATTTTATGCAAATCTGAGTAGAATGGAAGGACTGTGAATCGAAGATCTGGATCTTCCTCTTGGATTTGTGCAATCCGGTATCGATGGTAGATCCAAGGAGCAGGAGAAAAAAGCTGGTTTTTTCTCAGTGAAAGCACCAAAGTGTTTGTACCAAAAATGGGCACAACACTCTTCGGAAGTTTTTGAAGAGATAAAAGTGAAGAATGAAAATTAAAACTGTGGATTATCTAACAAAAACTCCAAATAACAGAAAATAAATTGCAAAGACAAGCGATTTAGAGTGGTTCGGCGTTTTGCCTACGTCCACTGTGAAATTGGATGATTTTATTACTCGATTACTTGAAGATTACAGTAGTTAATAAGGTAATACAACTGGATCTAAATGCTAAGTGTCAATCTAAAGCAGCGGCGGTGTTCTGGAGTAAATCTGGCAGAATCTGGGCGCTCTTCAGTACTTAGAATTATCCGACCTCTTTTCTGAATGACCAGGGGCTCTATTTATAGGTGTAGGAGGCTGATATTTCGCCTAAAATGAGGGGAGACCAGTTCTGGTACGTCAGGGGGCCCACATGGCCGAAATCTGGAGATCCGGGCCCACTTTGGGATCGATTCGACCCTTGGTTCGAATCGATCAAGAAATCATCCAATCGAGCTGAAATTTGGTGTGAACATTCTTCATCATGTGCTTAAGCTTCTGTGAAAATTTCATGTCATTTGGAATCGTACAACTCGAGTTATGATCGATTCAATGTTGCATTTCTGGAGAACAGGGATACTTCGAATCGATCTTAGTTCGAATCGATTCGGTCGACTCGATGCTTGCTGCGACGTGGCGCGCGTATCTCGCCTCGATCCGTTTTGTATTCCTGTTTGACTGGGTCGAATCCATGACTTGGATTCGAAGATGATGGAATCGAGGACTCCCAGTTGAGTGGATTCGAAGATGTTCAACTCGAGGACTTCCAGTTGAGTGGAGTCGAAGGCGAGCTATATCTCCTGGATTCGAAGTGAAGCTACGTCTCCTGGATTCGAAGCTCCCTCTCCTTATGGAGTCGAATTGTAGAAAGCTCCAATCGATTCGAACTTAAGGTATCGTTCGAATCGATTCGAAGTACAGCTAACTACAACCGATTCAAATCAATGCTATCTCGATGGTTTCGAATCAATGCTTGGTCCTGTTGGATTCGAACGAGAGCCCCTATGCTGATGGAGTCGAAGCAAGGGAGGGTCGATGGATTCGAGCTGGTTCCTGGCCAATGGATTCGAACATAGGTTTCGCCTATGGATTCGAACTAAGGGTGCCCTACTCCATCTTTTGTCGACGATATCTCGAGCATACGAACTCGGATTGACTTGAAACTTGGATCGTTGGTTCCCATGGCTTTGCTTGACGTGCCTTATCAGTTGTAGCCCGATCCGGACTCGAACAAATTTCACCGATATCCGTAGCGATCCTTACGTGTAATCGACTTCCGTGACGATCTGTCACTGGTTTCTAGTTAAGTCCTTGGTGTCACGGCCTTGTCAAAAGGCGGGATAACAATATACTTTACTCAAACCCTAGTTGATGAAAACATTTAAACATTTGAAAGTATCCCTTTCGATTCCATTGAAAGTACCCCCTTCTAAACCTTCGAAAGCATCTCTTTCAAAACCAAGTAGAACCCTTCAATTATCTAGGCCGAAAGCCCAAAACATTTCATTCAGAAACCATACTTCAAACCTTTCAAAACCGTTGAAATCTTTCTTTTCGAAAGCAATAAAACTTTAGACATCCTATCTTAAAACACTTTAAAACATTGCCTTAGAAAACCTTGGAAAAATCTTCCATTTCAATCCTTTCAAACCCATTCAGAAAATAGGACCTTTCGACCCCTTCGAAAGCTACCTTTCGACCCCTTCGAAAGCTACCTTTCGACTCCATCGAGAAGCTTTGCTTTCGACCCCTTCGAAACCATTCAATAAATAATACCTTTCGAAAGCATTAAACCTTTAAAACATAAACCTTTCGAAATCTCTCGTGGGTTCAATTTAAAACGTGTGTAAAGTATCTTTTAAAACCTTTCAACTTTATCAGAAGCTACCTTTCGACCCTATCGAAAACTTTGCTTTCGACCCCTTCAAAGCTTAAAACCTTTCTTTTAAAACAATAGGCTCTTGCCTTATTAACCATTTAAAACACCTCCTTCGAAAGCTTGGGTTATACTTCAATTGGAATTAAAAGGGTAAACCATCTAAATCGAAAGCTTCCTTTCGAAAGCATGGGATAAGCGGCTGGTTTTAAAAACAAGTAAACCTTTCGACCTTGTCGAAAGCATGACTTCGAAAGGTAGAAAGGCGACAACTAGGGGATTTTGACCCCTTCGAAAGCAAGCTTACCTTTTGACCTTGTTGAAAGTTTTAAACCTTTATTTTAATATTTGACCCGGTCGAAAGCAACCAAGTCGAAAGCTCTTTTTCAAAAGCATAGCAGGCATTACTTTGGCTTATAAAACAAACATACTCCAACCTCTTTGGCAACTAACCTTTCGACCAAGTACCCTTCGACCTTGTCCAATTCATTACGTACTAAGTAACTTGATGCCGTATGCATTGGCTTCAGAAGCTTGATGTCAAAAGCTATGGTACCTTTCAACCTTGTCGAAAGGTCCGAGTCGAAAGCTTTGATGTTGTATTTGGCTGGAACATGCTAAAAGTATGTTTTTCTTGTTTTTAACTTAAAAGAGATAACTTTTCAACTAACCTGCCTTTGTTTGTCAAATTTCTATTGGTTACTAAATAATTTTTAGAAATGTGCTGCCAATAATTTCAGAAATAAACAAAGATTTTATTTTATAAAATGCCCTTTCTCCTTACTTAAATATATAAAACATTTAAGTCCCATACCTTAAATAATTTTATATATTCATCAAAACACTTAGGAAAAATCTGAAAAAATTCCATAAAATCTATTTTAATATGTTTTCCAACATATAAAAATTCCAAACCCAAATAATCATTATTTTAGCCACAAATAATTTATAACCCAATAAATCATTTTCTTCACTAGAAAATTACTATAAAATCCACATTAATTCAGAAAATTATGAAAATTGAAACCCATCTCTAAAATATCATTTCTGATCTATGTTTAAATTTTCAAGGCATTTGGATGTCATATAATAGGGTTTTCAAATCAAACATATCATAGAAGCTAATATGAACATGTATAATTCATCAACAAGCATATATATAACTTTAATCATTCAAAACATGGCATAAACTTGCAAAACCATTTCGGATATAAAATAAAACCCATAAGAAAATGGGATGTAGTAATTATTCACCTTAGCTTTGAGATTAAAAGATGTGAGATTTGATGTTGAATAAGTTGATTAACTTCTTTCTCCTGAAATCCTAGCTTTATCTTCTCTTGAGAATGCAAAATGGTGGTCGGCCTTGATGTTTTTAGTTTAATAAAATGAGAATGAACATGTGTTTCATTTCCTAAGGGTTTAGGGTATAAGTCCCTCCTATTTCCCATTTTTCCCTCCCTAATTTCCTAACACATTAGTTCATGTTGTTTCATTTTAATTTATATTTAACATGGCACTGCTACCCTTAGTTAAATCAAATCTCAACCTATTAATCTTCACATAAATTTGGCTAATTAAATATCCTAAATAATGTTATGAAAATATGGGGTGTTACAGACTCCCCTCCTTAAAGAATTTCGTCCTCGAAATTATGATAAGGTACACGACAAAACAATCAAAGGTAAGACATACCATCAAACAAATCGGGATAAGAGTCTCTAATCCTGCTCTCGGTCTCCCAAGTACAGTCTCTAGCATCGTCGCTCCACTAGACCTTTACTAATCTGACTGTCTTGTTCCTTAACTTCTTCTAATCTCTCTCGACTATCCGAATCGACTTTCTAACTATAGTCAAGTCTAGCCCTACTACTAAATCTTCTAATACTATAGGTGCTATAGTAGTCCCCGCGTCTCTAATACACTTTCTAAGATGAGAAATATGGAAAACATCATGGAATCCTGCAAAAATATTCGATAACTCTACTTTATAAGCGAGTTTTCTGATTGTCTCAACAATACGAAAAGGTCCAACGAATCTAGGTGCTAACTTTCCTGACTTCCCGAATTTAATCACACCTTTCATCGGTGAAACCTTAATAAACACATAGTCTCCAACAGAGAATTCCAAGTCTTTCCTTTTTTTTGTTTTCATAACTTTTCTGCCTAGACTGAGCTTCCTTCATCTTAGCTCGGATCAACTCAATCTTCTCTGCGTCTTCCTTTACCAAATCTGGACCAAGAACCAACCTATCCCTGGTCTTTATCCAACATACGGGAGATTTTCATGGCCTTCCATACAAAGCTTCGAACGGTGCCATCCCAATACTACCCTAATAACTATTATTTTATGAAAACTCAACTAAATGGAGATGGTCTTCCTATGATCCCTCGAAATCCAATACACAATCTCTTAACAAATCCTTCAAGACTTTGTTAACTCTTTCTGTTTGCCCATCAGTCTGCGGATGGTAAGCGGTACTCATGTTGAGCTTGGTTCCTAAAGCTTCCTATAGACTCTTCCAGAACTCGCTAGTAAATAAAGAATCTCTATCACTGATGATACTACTAGGAATCCTATGCAGTCTAACTACATTCTTTATAAACAACTTCGCCAAAATAGGTGTCGTCCTAGTTGACTTTACTGGAATGAAATGGGCACTCTTGGTCAATCTATCCACTATGACCCATATGCTTTCATTTCCTCTCTAGATCTTGGCAACCCATCAATAAAATCCACAGAGATAGAATCCCACTTCCACATCGGAACTTCCAAAGGTTGAAGAAATCCACTTGGCTTCTGGTAACACATAAACCAATGTCCCGTTCCATACCTTCCCAGAAGAAACTTCTCTTCATATCCTGATACATCTTCGTTCCTCCTGGATGGATAGTGAACTTTGAACGATGACATTCCTTCATAACTTCTTTCCTCATGTTTCCTACACTCGGAAAACACAACCTTCCCTTCTTTCTTAACCAACCCTTCTGGTCAAGACTGAAATCCTTTAAGTCATTACTCTCTATTCCTTCCCATAACCTTTTGATCCGTTCAGCCAAAGCTGGATCCTCCTCCTGTTTAGAAGCTATCTTCTCAATCATTACTGGTCGAGCTTTTAAACAATACAATACAGCACTTCCTACACTAGAACCTGCCTCAGATCTATACTGCACTCTACATGCTGATAATGCTTCCAAATCTTTCCACTTAGCAATCATATCCAATACTGCATTCTAATGTTTCGTGCTAAGTGCATCCGCCACCTTGTTTCCTTTTCCGGGTGTGTACTCAATTCCAAAATCATAAGCAGCAATAAACTCCAGCCATCTCTACTGTCTCATGTTCAGCTCCTTCTGAGAGAACAAGTACTTCAACGACTTATGGTCTGTATAAAGCTCAAATCGCTCTCCCAAAAGATAATGCCTCCACACCTTCAAAGCAAATATGACAACAGCTAACTCCAAATCATGCGTAGGATACCTAACTTCATGTGGTCTGAGATGTCTAGAAGCGTAAGCAATCACTTTACCTCTTTGCATCAACACAGCTCCCAATCTAGTACCACACGCATCAATATAAACAACTAAATCCTGATTCCCCTCCG
Source organism: Allium fistulosum (assembly GCA_030737815.1). NCBI lineage: Eukaryota > Viridiplantae > Streptophyta > Magnoliopsida > Asparagales > Amaryllidaceae > Allium > Allium fistulosum. The sequence goes on from CM060901.1 coordinate 1,378,361,157, forward strand.
AAACCACCAACACCAATACACGAGTCAATAAGTGTTTCAAGCTTTGGAATGCTTTCTCACACTTATCAGTCCATACGAACTTCACATCTTTTCATGCAAGCTTAGTCATCAGTGCAGCTATCCGTGAAAAATCCTTTATAAACCTTCAATAATATCCAACAAATCTAAGAAAACTCTTTATCTCGGTCACTATCTTAGGTCTCTTCCAATTATTTACGGCCTCAATCTTAGTCGGATCTACAGAAAACCCTTTCTCTGAGACACATGACCAAGGAACTTCACTTCCTTCTTCCAAAAATGGCATTTTGAGAACTTAGCCTTCAACTGATGCACCCTCAACGTCTCAAGCACGACTCTAAGATGAACTTCGCTCTTTCTCATCCTTAGAATATATCAGAATATCATCTATGAAGACTAATACAAATCTATCCAAGTGCTCTCGGAAGTTTCGGTTGATCAAATCCACAAAGAATGTCGGCGCATTAGTTAGTCCGAACGTCATAACTAACCATTCGTACGATCCATACCTCGTCCTAAACGCCATCAACGGTATACTATCTTCTGCAACTCTAAGCTGATGAAATCTCATTGCCAAATCCAACTGAGAAAATATCTTCGCTCCACTCAGTTGGTCAAACAAATTGTCAATTCTTGGCAATTGATATCGATTCTTTATCGTCTTCTCATTCAACTTCTGATAATCGATACATAGCCTTAACTATCCATTCGGCTTCTTAGCAAATATTGCCGCTGCACCTTAAGGTGAACTACTCGGTCAAATAAAACTCTTGCCTTCCAAATCCACTAACTGCACCTTCAACTCTTTCATCTCTGTAGGTGTCATTCTGCTTGGTGGCCTACTCACCGGTTCTGCTTTAGGCACCAAATCAATCTGAAACTCAATGGCTCGTTTTGGTGGTAATCTAGCTACTAGTTCAAACACATCAGCAAACTCTCTAACCACAAAGACTCAATGCAACCCATCCTCCATCTCCATGATACCCAATAAAACATTTGCCTCACAACTAGGGTTTCCTACGGTATAAACTATCTGATCACTACAATTCGGGTGTCTAAGTGATATCTTCCTATCCGGGAAAAATATCCTAGCATCATATTTACTTAACCAATCCATCCCAAGGATAATCCCAAACCCCACAAAATCAAATACATGAAAACAACAATCAAAAGTATGACCTAGCAATTCAAACTCTAAATGGTCACACCTCGTCCCAACTGTCGCATATCCTCTTATCGGATTTGTAACCCTTAAGGAAGTAACTAAATATGAGGGCTCTAGGTTAAGCTTATCTACCAAACATCGAGAAATAAAAGAATGTGATGCACCAGTATTAAACAGAACACTAACAGACATACCGTGAATCTTTAGCGAGCCTCCCAGAACAACCTTTCCTTTCTTCTGCATAACTGGCCTTGAAGTTGCAGGCTCCAATGCATACATATGTTCCTTTCCTTCTCTAATAGGCTCTGGGAATTTGTTCTAATAATGACCGATCCGATCATAATTAAAGCATCGGATATTCTTCTTACCAACTGCTTCTTTCCCTTTTCCTTTTCCAGTCCGACACTCATGAGCATAGTGTCATTTCTTATCACATTTATAACAAACCACCTCAGATTTTCCCTTCTTCTGTGCTCCTCCCTTCTAAACATTCTTCTTATGGAAAAACTTTCTTTTCTGGCCTTGTCCCACCTAGACTTCCTTCTCTTTCTTCTTCTCCAAACAAGCCAATGCCTCTTCCTGCCTCAGCGCCGTCCCTACGACTACATCACAGGATCTCTTATGTATGGTAAGGTAGCTCTTGCCAACTCCGGCTTCAATCCTCTTATAAACTTCTCATTTCTCTTCATCGCCGTATCAACCATGGCATGCCCGTATCTGGCTAACTCTTCAAATCTTCTTGCATACTCTAGAACATACATCTTTCCTTGCTCCAGTTCAGCGAACTTCCTAACCAATGCCGACTGCGCCATCACCGACATAAACCTTTCTTGAAACCTTCTCTTAAACTCCACCCAAGTCATGGTTTCCTTATCAACACCAGCTATAACAATGTTCTGCCAAAATAAGGTAGCTCCCTAAAGCTACCTTGAAGCTAGTCTCCTTTTCTGCTCATCATTCAATCCTAAGTCAGCAAAGATTCTCTCACAATGCAGCGGCCAATTTTTCACCTCGATCGCATCCTTAGTTCCAATGAACGGCTTTCCTCCAAGCCTAGTATAGTCTCTACTCAGATTAGCATAATGGTTGACTATCAAAGCTTCCTGAACTCCTCCTCCAACAACATTCCCTCCGACAACTCCAGCTGCAATCCAGCTTGCATCATGTTTACAAAAAACTGATACATGGCTCCCATATCCACTTAGCGAACCCCAGCACCAACATTTTAAGCTTGAGCCTGACCTGGACCTCTTCTAGCATTTGGTCGGGCATTTCCATTAGTGGTGATGCTCTCTCCTCCAAGACTAACTCTGCCTCTACGTCCTTCCATATCTGCATTCAAGCTTCATGAGATACAGATGAATAACCTAACTAAGATAGGAGTCTAGAGATATAGCGTATACTTATATATAACAAATACAAATACGTTACTATAGCGTTATCCCATACCCCGATCTTAACTCTAATTACTAAGGATTATGTTTTCAAAAACCATTTTTAGTTAAAGTATTTCATAAACCATGCTCTAATACCAAGCTGTAACTTCCCCTATCTAGAGGCCCAAAACTAAGCGCTACAGATGATGTAGTCATCTATAGTATTAGCTTCTGACAACAAAATACGGCTATGTTAATGGTATCTAAAATATCAAAAGTACTTGAATATGAAATAAACACAGATTTCAAAACAACATTGCTTCATTAAATTTCAAAATAGATGTTCCAAATTCTTAATACATAATCCCACACAGATAAAATATACTTATTACAAAATACGCCAAGAGCGGTATATGAAGATACCCCCTTGGATGATCAGAATCATATAGTCATAATAGACTTAATACAAACACAACGGAAATAGAACAAAACATAAAACTACAACACCTAAATAGTTATCTGTTTGCCTCCTGCATGCCTCCGGTAGCTTTATTCCTCATCCTACTAAAACCTGAAAAGATCTTAACCCCTCAGCCTACTCAAATCAATTATGAGCACCCGAGAGTTTAAGGGGGAAACATAAACTTCGAGTTAGACATAAAGCTTGGTGTGAATAATACTATACATTCCGGTTTAATATGTTAAGTGAGACCACGTCGCTTAGCGGAACGGGTTTCCCCTCACTAACATCCTTTTAAAACATATCTTTGCAAAACCTTTTCATAACCAAAACTGGTTAAATACTGTAAAGCATCATTATGTAAACATACATAAATATCAGTTAATAAATGAACTATCTATTCAAACACATAAGTTTTATTTGGCTAACTTTTAACCTTTGGCTGACTCGGGCCTACCAGACAATATAAACAAAATTAATCTAACTTCTGTTAAACACTCCTCTTTTGGACGGTCTGTCCTTAACTATCTGTTAAATACTTCTCTTCTGGATGGTTTGTCCCTAACTTAATCATCTCCCAGGTCTTCCTGATCCTAATGATTTTTCAGGCTCACCAATAACCTATTTGTATACAAACATATATTCCTTTCGGTGTATAATCATAATTTTAGTCTACTTGACCAAGCCCTACACACTGGAATTTTGGACAACAATTAGCTGGGGCCAATAGCTAATGTATAGGGTGCGACCCTATACCAGTCTCATCTGGTATTCTAATATCTGAGTCATTTTCACTTAAGGATCCCTTCCCATAATTTTCCTTGAAAACATTTTCAAAATTATTTAAAACCTTTAAATCAAACTTACACATGGAAAATATATAATCTTTATGCTTTACTCAAAATCACATTGCCATGTTATATATATTCTTTACTCAAACCTTAGTTGATGAAAACATTTAAACATTTGAAAGTATCCCTTTTGATTCCATTGAAAGTACCCCCTTTTAAACCTTTGAAAGCATCTCTTTCGAAACCAAGTAGAACCCTTCAATTATCTAGGCTGGAAGGCCAAAACATTTCCTTTCGAAACCATACTTAAAACCTTTCGAAACCATTGAAATCTTTCCTTTCGAAAACAATAAAACTTTAGACATCCTATCTTAAAACACTTTAAAACATTGCCTTGGAAAAATTTGGAAAAACCTTCCATTTCAATCCTTTCAAACCCGTTCAGAAAATAGGACCTTTCGACCTTGTCGGAAGCTACCTTTCGACTCTATCGAAAGCTTTGCTTTCGACCCCTTCAAAAGCTACGCTTTCAACCCCCTTTGAAACCATTCAATAAATAGTACCTTTCGAAAGCATTAAACCTTTTATACCTAAACCTTTTGAAATCTCTTGTAGGTTCAATTTAAAATGTGTGGAAAGTTTCCTTTAAAACCTTTCGATTATATCGAAAGATACCTTTCAACCCTGTCGAAAGCTACCTTTCGACCTTGTTGAAAGCTTTGCTTTCGACCCCTTCGAAAGCTTAAAATCTTTCTTTTAAAACAGTAGGCTCCTGCCTTATTAACCATTTAAAACACCTTCTTTAAAAGCTTGGGTTATACTTCAATTGGAATTAAAAGGGTAAACTATCTAAGTCGAAAGCTTCCTTTCGAAAGCATGGGAGAAGCGGTTGGTTTTAAAAATAAGTAAACCGTTCGACCTTGTCGAAAGCATGACTTTGAAAGGTAGAAAGGCGGCAGCTAAGGGATTTTGACCCCTTCGAAAGCAAGCTTCCCTTTCGACCTCGTTGAAAGGTTTAAACCTTTATTTTTACTATTCGACCCGGTCGAAAGCAACCAAGTCGAAAACTCTTTTTCGAAAGTATAGTAGGCGTTACTTTGGCTTATAAAATAAACATACCCCAACCTCTTTGGCAACTAACCTTTCGACTAAGTACCCTTCGACGTTATCCAATTCATTACGTACCAAGTAACTTGATACCATATGCATTGGCTTCGGAAGCTTGATGTCGAAAACTATGATACCTTTCGACTTTGTCGAAAGGTCCGGGTCGGAAACTTTGATGTTGTATTTGGCTGAAACGTGCTAAAAGTATGTTTTTCTTCTTTTTAACTTAAAAGATATAACTTTTCAACTAACCTGCCTTTATTTGTCAAATTTCTATTGGTTATTAAATTCTTTTTAGAAATGTGCTGCGAATAATTTCAGAAATAAACAAAGATTTTATTTTTTATTGCCCTTCTCCTTACTTAAATATATAAAACATTTAAGTCTCATACCTTAAATAATTTTATATATTCATCAAAACAGTTAGGAAAAATCAGGAAAAATTCTAGAAAATTTATTTTAATATGTTTTCCAACATATAAAAATTCCAAACCCAAATAATAATTATTTTAGCCGTAAATAATTTATAACCTAATAAATCATTTGCTTTACTAGAAAATTACTATAAAATCCACATTAATTCAAAAAATTATGAAAATTGAAACCCATCTCTAAAATATCATTTATGATCTACGTTTAAATTTTCAAGGCATTTGGATGTCATATAATAGGGCTTTCAAATCAAACATATCATAGAAGCTAATATGAACATGTATAATTCATCAACAAGCATATATTTAACTTTAATCATTCAAAACATGGCATAAACTTGCAAAATCATTTCGAATATAACTTAAGACCGAAAACCATAAGAAAATGGGATGTAGTAACTATTCACCTTAGCTTTGAGATTAAAAGATGTGAGATTTAATGTTGAATAAGGTTATTAACTTCTTTCTCTTGAAATCCTAGCTTTATCTTCTCTTGAGAATGGAAATGGTGGCCGACCTTGATGTTTTTAGTTTAATAAATGAGAATGAACATGTGTTTCATTTCCTAAAGGTTTAGGGTATAAGTACCTCCTATTTCCCATTTTGCCCTCCCTTATTTCCTAACACATTAGTTCATGTTGTTTCATTTAATTTATATTTAACATGGCATGACTACCCTTAGTTAAATCAAATCTCAACCTATTAATCTTCACATTATTTTATTTTATTTGGCTAATTAAATATCTTAAATAATGTTATGAAAATATGGGGTGTTACACAAACTTCCAACAGAGAGGTCTGAAGTTCGATTCCTGACAAGCACATTATTTTTATGAAACATGAGAAATATTCCAGTAGGATACTAATTGTTTACTGCCTAATAATTTACAGCCTAATGGATTACTACCTAATCTCACACTTCTAAATAGCTCATGGATGAGAACAATAGAGGGGAGGAGAAGGGATGAGTAATAATGGCAGTGAAGCTTGGAGCTCTAGAGAGGCCAAACTAAATCCCTGCCTAGCAGAACCTTGCTCAACAAAATTTTAGGAACACTTTTGGACAATAAGGAGTCGTCTCAGCCTTATCCAATCACCTTCAAATATCCAGTTCACCATCCAACGTTAAGTCGCACCAGACCAACCTTAAGATTTACAACATTAGAGCTCTGCCAATCATGGATCTAGCAACCCATAATTCTTATAATTAATCTCGAGAGATCAAGTAGGCGTCGAAGTAATTAGAAACAAGAGCATCATCCCTTGGCTAAAGGATTAGGACAAGAAGGCAAGAAGGATATGAGATAGCACGAGAAGAACCAAAGAGAAGATCATAAGTTTGGCAAAGGACAAGGGTTTGTCTGGTACTTAACCCACCAAATATAACTTCTTGTTCAGTGGCAGACCTACCAGATAGAACTTCTTGATCGGTAGTTAATCTACCGAATAGTTCCTATCTACCAGTAGACCTACCAAGTAGAATTCGTAGTTCGTCATTCCCAAACGACCTAACAAGTACTATCGAACTAAGGGTGCCAAACCAAGGCACAACCGAACAAGAATACTTCTGAACCAAGGAGCACTGAACCAATGATGCAGAACCAAGAATGCCAAGCTGGTTAGATAAGGGAAATCTGGACTAAATCTTTTATATATAGAATTTCTGGATCATATCTTCTGTATATGTAAATAACCAAACCGAGCAAGGTAATTAAGGAAATTGCCGCTTTATCAACCTGGCCTTGCTACAACTTTACTCCTATAAACACTAAAGCATCCAGTAACAACAAAAGAGGATTTTGGAGAGCCATGCTCATAATATTAATGTTGGAAAAGTAAGAGAACGACAGGAATAGTCTAACAGGCATAACCAAACATGAATAAGCCCACAGGAACAATCAAATGAGAATAGCTGATAGAAATAGCTAAACAGGAACGGCTGAATAGGAACAACTGAATAGGAATAAGCAAGAAGGAATAGGTTAATAGGAGTTGCCGAATAGACTTCCTTGGTTCTATGTCTTACTTTCTATTGAGCAACATATCATCATATTTGTACTCCAATCATTTTATTAAAGATCTGTATGACGGATAATGAGAAAGGATAGTGGATGTAGGAACATTCTATCCGAACCACTATAAATCTTTGTTTTCTTTACTTTACTATAACTTACTTTCTACATAACTTATCTATGGTCCACTCTCAGAAAACCAATCAAATTACAAATATAATGGCTATGTTGTACATCCCATATACATAATTGTACAATAAATCTATTGAGGGTGTTTGTCTATTTTTATGCAAATATTTTTGGTGCTTTCATTTAGAGCCGATTCTCAACAAGCCTTTGACATCAAAGAATAATCTTGGTGCTACCATCAGGAAAGTAGGGAACACTAGCATACCCAAATAGACAACTGCAATCAGGAAGATCATTCAGCAAGCACCCTAGTGCTAATAGCTATAATTACTAAAGGTGACTTGGAATGAGTTGTGGCTGAGCTAAACGAATGTTTCGCTGCTCAATAGCAAGCAATTGTAGACCGACTTTTGACACGCTTAAGGAAGCTACAAACTATTGGCCACAACATTGAAGATCAAGTGTGATCCCAGTCTAAGAGATCTGAAGGCGAAGGGGGTCACACTTTAATAAGGAATCTGATCAAGAAAGTCAAAGAGCAAGGAAAAGGAATATTGGAGAGACTAAACGAGTAGGAGTTTAGCTTGAAGTTGGACCCAAGGAGCAGTTTAGCACCGAAACAAATAAAGATGATGCCGAACCGAGGGCAGCTGCAGCTAATGATTCTAGTTTCCTCACCGAAATTATGGTCAATAGAGGATAAAACGATCGATGGGATTAGTCTAAGAGCCGTAACCAAGTTTATAACCGAAGATCAAGTCAGCATAGGGAGATGAAAGAAATCGCTCCCCTTAAAGGAAAGGTCAAGCTATATTTGTCAACCACTCAAACCCGAGGATAAGATGGCTTGAATCGTAAGACAATGTGTTCGATGTGAACAAGTGGAGTGAGGAATTGGATCTAGATTTAACAGTACCTTCTTCCACGAGATAGGACTACTAGGGACCTCGAAGATTTCATGGTGCCTACTATAGAGCAAAATAAGGACAAGCTGGCCCTACGGTACATTTACAGTGGTATACCTAGCATATATTGATCGGTAGAGCTATAGAAAAACTCTTGTGGCTTTCCTCCATTCTTGCCAGACTTAGCCACGATGTGGTTTTGTGGTTTATCCCTAAGATTAATTCATTCTTGTATGTTGCTAAAGGAGAAGTTTATTAGTCAATTCTGGGTACATGTTGAACAACCAAAAGATGGATACTCATCATCTGATGTGCAGCAAAGGGAATATGAGTCACTAAGATAGTACCTTGCCCAGTTTAATGCCGCAATAATTGGAGTTTAGTACACGTACAAAGGCTCGCCTTGAAGGCCTTGTATGGTGGAGTGCAGCCTAGAATGGAGTTTGCTAGGAGATGGAAAAACAAGAAACTAGCCACTTTGTAGGAATTCTTCTATGAGGCGGCAAAGTACACGAGGTTAGAAGTTGCTACGTCAGAGGGGGTAGCCTAGTATAGCAATTAGAGTTGGAGAATCACCTAGTAGTATGAATATTACGGTGAAGGGAATGGAAATAACTTCGTCGGGCGGAAGGTAACTAGGGTAGATCAGATAGAAATAAAGTGGACCAGAAAAGATTTAAGCCCAAACACCAAGGTTTGATGCTCAAAAAAATCCAAATGACATGGTGGAGAACATCAATTTGGAAAACCAGACGAGGTTGAAATATATGAGGCTTCAATCTAGAAAGGAGACAAGAGGTGATCAAAACTCTAGGAAAAATGTCACTTCCATGAGTCCCATGGACATGACAACAATGAGTGCCACCACTTGCATGGCCATATTGAGGAATATATCAGGAAAAAGAAGCTACAACAATACGTTAAGAATTATGATGGTCCTCTAATCCATATACATCAACTACCAAGGCAATCACTATATGGTGATAGGGGAGTAATAACCAGTACTGCTCATGCAAATAATAGAAAGATAATGATCAATGTTATAACTGAAGGGCCCCACATTGTGGATAAGATTTGGACTAAGATGGAGAGGTATGCTAAGTCTTTGAAGAACAGCTAAGGGTTCATGTATGCCATAGACTAGGAGCGTGATGCTAAGAGCCCACGTCGAAAAGAGGCTAGAATTGCCTTTAGAAATAAGGACTTGCATGGAAAGCGGTACCCATATACTAACCCAATGGTGATCTCGACCGTGCTTGGCCCAGGGGAGGTTCATAGAGTGTTGGTGGAAAGTAGGATCTCAGTCAATATTCTATTTAAGGATTCTTTTGACAAGATGGGATTATCTATGAATGACGTCACTCCATACAACAAGTAGCTACACTGATTCACTGAAGAAGGAAAACCTTCCCTAGGAAGGTTGGGTTTAATTGACCAACTTGAGGACCGTCCCAGATCAGCCATACAAAAGAAGTCTTTCGATTTGGTGAATAGTCTCTCAACATACGATGCCTTCTAGGGTCGATCAACTTTATTAAATTTCTAGGTAGTTTTAGCCCAGTGGTGCCTAAAGATGAAGTTCATATAGCCGATGGAGTCAAAATTGTCAAAGGAGATCAAAACACTACAAGGGAGTGCTATATGGTGGAGCTGCATGAAAATCAACATATGAAGAAAGGGAAAAATATAGAAAGGACTCTTGCATCAAAAACTCGAATGCATGGCAATTAAAAAAAGAGGCCACACTTGGAACATTAATGATCCCCTCAACGAACTGGACCTGAGAGACATAGAAGAGGGGGCAACAATGAAGCTTATGGATGCAATAGAGTTTTTAGAGATAAATAAGCATGATCCAACTAAACTAATGAAAATCGGATCCCAGGTGGAGCAGGATGTGAGAGCATATCTCATAGGCTTACTATGGAATAACCAAGATGTGTTTGCATGGTCTCGTGCTAACATGTGGGAGATTTCTCTCACATCACATGACAAGCATTAAACATCGATCCAAGAATACTCCTAATATAGTAGAAGAAGAGGAGTATGGGCCCTAACCGTCTAGCAACCTTGAATGAGGTTGTAAAGACTTTACTAGAAAATGGCTTTATCAGGGAGTTCCATTACCTAAAATAGATAGTTGATCCGATATTAGTCAAAAGGCTGAATGGGAAGTGGCTGACATATATTGACTTTTCAAATTTGAATGATGAATGCCTCAATGATTGTTTCTCACTTCCGAGAGTTGAATAATTGGTGGATGGAACAAGATGACATGAGTTTCTCTCCTTTTGGATACATGCCATGGATATAATCAAATAACAATGTATATCCCCGACCAAGATCATACCGACGTCGTCTCTAATCTAGGATAGTATTACAACAAAGTCAAGCCCTTTAGATTAAAAAATGCAGCAGCAACGTAATAATACTTGGTTAATGAGATGTTTGCTAAAAGTCGGATGGATCATAAGGGAGACTTCGATGGCCCCCGTCATTGAGTATATAAATAGCACAGTCATACCCTTAGAATTGGAATAAAGAAAGAAAAGTGTTGTGATAGGCTCTATAGTTTATCATATAGGATGATATCCTATACAAAAAAGGATTCTCTAACTTGTTGCAAAGATGTGTTGTTGGAAAAGGAGCTAAGAAAATATTGTACAACGTGCATCAAGGTAGTTGAGAAGACACCACTGAAGGGTGGACCCTAGAAAAAAATCTTATGATATAGATATTTATGGCTGACCATTAACAACAATTTTGAGGAGGATGCAAAAAGATGTGACAAGTGTCAAAGGTTTGATAAGGTACTTAGGTTATCGCCAGCCAAACTAACTCACAGGGTCAGACCATGGCCATTTCCTATATGGGGCATCTTTGATCAGAGAACTTATAATGGCTATGGATGGAGCAGAGCATGCAATAATTGCTAAAGATTACTTTATCAAGTATGGAATTGCACTCCAGATGATCTTGGATAATGGATTGTGATTCAATAAGCAGGATTTTGCACACTTCTGTCAACAAACATAGAATCAGGAAAAGATTTTCTATAGTGCCTCACCCATAGGGCAATGGATAGGTTAAAGAAGTCAATTAGGTTCTCAAAACACTCATGAAGGAGCATTCAAAAAACTGATAAGGGATCTCAAATGGATGAGCTGCCATTGGCACTTTATGCGTATTGCACTTTCCACGAAACTGTAATGGGACATACTTCTTTTGCTTTGGCTTACGAATTATAGGTTATGCTTTCCATCAAAACTATAGTTGCATCTCATAGGAGAAGCCACTATGACCTATATGAGAATGAGGAATTGCTAAACATGTCCCTGAATCTGGTTGAGGAGAAGTGGGACGAGGCTGCTTTAAAAATCATGATGCTATAGCAAAAGGCGGTGAAGCAATACAACTCTAAGACAAAGCATCGCCAGCTTAAGGAAGGAAACTCATGGATGAGCATAACATGGGGGAGGAGAAGGGATGAGTAATAATGGCAACCAATCTTGAAGCTTAAGAGAATGCCTAACCAAATCCATGCCTAACATAACCTTGCTTAACCAAATTTTAGGAACAAATCCAGACAACAAGGAATCATCTCAATCTTATCCAATCACTTTCCAATATCCAGTCCACCATCCAACATCAAGTTGCACCAGACCAACATCAAGATTTATAGTATTGGAACTTTGCCAATCATGAATATAGCAACCCATAATTGTTATAACCGATCCTGAGAGATCTAGCAGGCATCAAACCAATTGGAAGTAAGAGCATCATCCTTTGGCTAGGATTAGGACAAGAAGGCTAGAAGGATAGAAGATATCATGAGAAGAATCAAGGAGAAAATCAAAAGTTTGGCAAAGGACAGGGGTTTGTCTTGTAGTTAACCTACCAAATGGAACTTCTTGTTTGATAGTTAAACTATCAAACTAAAATTCTTGTTCGGTAGCAAACCTAACAAACAGAACTTAAAACTACCGAATATAACTTCTTGTATAGTAGTAAGCCCATTAGACAGAATTCTTAGTCTAGCATTTCCAACCTAACCAACAAGTACTACCAAACCCTGGATGCCGAACTAGGGCACTGTCTAACGGGACCACTACCGAACCAAGGAGCACCGAACCAATGATGCCAAACTAAGAATGCCAAGCAAGTTAAATAAGGAGAATTTGGAATTAATCTTTCTTATATATAGAATTTCTAGATCATATCTTATGTATATGGAAATAACCGAACCAGGCAAGGTAATTAAAGAAATTGCCCCTTTTATCAGCCTGATCTTGCTATAACTTCACTCCTATAAATATCAAAGCTTCCAACAACAATGAGGGAAGATTATGGGGGTGCTAAGCTTATAACAATAATGGTGGACAAGCTAGAGAAAGACAAGAATAGCCTTACAGGAATAACCGAAAAGGAATAGGCTTACAGGAACAGCCTAATAGGAACAGTCGAATAGAAAAAGCTAAACATGAATGGCCGAATAGGAATAAGCAAGAAGGAATAAATGAATAGGAGTTGTCGAACAGACTTCCTTAGGTCAATATCTTATTTTCTATTAAGCAACAGATCATCATATTTTATACCCCAAGCATTGTACCAAAGATCTATATGAAGGGTAATGAGAATAGACAATGGATGTAGACACATTCTAGCCAAACCACTATAAATCTTTGTATTCTTTACTTAATATAATTTACTTTCCGCATAACTTATCTTTGATCTGCTCTTTGAAAATCCATCAAATTACAAACAAAAATCAATTAAATTACAGATATAATGGCTGTGTTATACACCCTGTATACACTGTTCTACAAGAAATTGATTGAAGGTGTCTGTCCACTTTTTGTGCAAACAGTCTACAAATACCAAATCCTAAGGCCACAACTATGGGATATGGGCTTACTTTTTATGCATAAAATCATACATAATATATAATACTTTAGTCATCCCTTCTCAAAGGCATTGTACAACTCTATAAAACCACCATATGAATCAGATTACATCCCAAACCATCACCGTTGTCTCTATACTTATTTGCATCAATCACACACCTCCCGTGACTTGGCATACCATCCTTAAACTGATAATATTGCTTGTTAGTCAGTCCTGGCCTTCTAAGCATCTCCCTCGTCCATAAAGTGATCTTGAATTCTGAAAATCCTGAAGGATAAATACTTAGGGCTAACTGTTAACTACATAATTAATCAGACTCTTGAACTAAGGTATTAGACATTTGATTTTAGACATTTGGAACAAGTATTCACACATTTGAATAACCCTAGAATTATGCATGTCCATAGCATTCTTGGGTAGACTCCAATCCTAAACTGTAGCTACCTTCATAGGATCCATAGCGATGCCTTGCTTGGAAACAACATGACCCAATAATCTTATTTCCTTCCTCTAGAAGTGACGTTTTGAAAACTTGTGTTCTTCTTTCATCTATGAGTAGACGAGAATATTATCAAAGAGCACAAGCATGAACTTATGTAGTTGACCCTTGAAAACTAGATTCATTAGATTAACAAAGTATGATGGCGCATTGGTCAGTTCAAATGACATAACCAGCCACTCATAGCACCTAAATGATATTCGAAATGTAGTAACCGACACACTATCTCTAGCTACTCTGAATTGTTGGGGCCCTGTTGCTATATCCAACTGAGAAAAAACTTTATCTCTATGGAGCTGGTCGAACAAGTCATCCATACATGGGAGTGGATACTTGTTCTTCCTCATCACTTTATTTGACTCATGGTAATCTCCACATAATCTAAAGGAGCAATATGCCCTTATAGGGAATAAATACTATAGGCACTCCCCACTCAAATATACTCCATCAAATGGACCCTCATCTCAATATGTCATTCACATGCACCTCGATCTCTCTTTGCTCCCTACGTTCCATGCGCATCAGTGGCATAACTACCAGCCTTGCATCTCTAACTAGATCAATGCAAAACTCGATCTCTCGATGTGATGATAATGCAGTTGCCTCTTATAATACGTCCATATAGTGCCTCATGACTAGTAATGATGAAAAATTCCTTATTTAGGATCTCAAGCGAGTAGATAAAACAAATCGTCACTGCATCCTCCAATGCACTGCTTAACTCAAGCCGACACTCATCTCATGTCCCTATTGTTAGAAATAACCTCTCATAATCCACCCATACTCCGTATCTCTTTGGCAATCCATTCCCAAAATAACACCAAACCCAAAAAAACAAAACAAAGTAATCACAATCAAACTAGCATTGGAAACTCTAAGTTTCGACAGACCGCACTCAAATTGGCTGAACCGCCCACAAGCTTCATCATAACTAGTGTCATGTCTACTAGGTTAGGACTCTACCCAAACCGACTCATATGGTCATTGGAAAGAATTCCATGCACATATATCAAATAAAACTCTAATAGTTATACCATAAACAAAAAGCATGCCTTGAATAACATTGTTCTTCCAATTCTCCTTCGTCGACGAAGTAGTCGATGAAGTCAGAATAGTGTTCAAAGTATATTCAGGCATAGCCTACTTCTTCTTATTGTTATTCCATTTACTCTTGCCTCCCCTACTCACTTGCGGCTTCGACCCTTCTTTGGTAACAACAACAGCTTTGGACATAGGAGAGAGACTCTCGTGTCTAAAAGCTTCCTCAATAAGTTTCTAGAAGAATTCTTTAATAAGACCCACTAGCATTCCCCCGAGATAATCGTCTAAGTTCATAATAAATTTCTCATTCTTCTTTAGCAGAGTATCGATAAAAGACAAACTATACTTTGATAACATGTCAAACTCGACCACATAATCTAAAATAGTCATATCACCTTACCTTAAGTTGGCAAACTTCCTTAACAACACCGACTTTTGAATAGCCGGCATGAAATTCTCTTCAAATTGAGCTTGAAACTGCTCCTAAGTAAACTAATCCTCTAGAGTTGTCACAGCATTCCATTAATTCATTGCTCGCCCGTGAAGTTACCTAGAGGCCAACTTCCTCTTTATAGCATATCTAGTTCCATACTCTCAAAGGTATGCTCGTAAGTGTCCAATAATTCATGGCATGCTTTACCACCGAGGCTGGAATAGTCACTGTTCAATTTAGGTAAATCAGCTATGGTTCCTCCACCAGAGCACCACCAGCAACAACAACAGGAGCAGCTGCTTGGGCATTCTAAAGCAATTTCGTCATCATCTCTATAAATGTAGTTTGTAAGTCGGGGTTAGCAGCTCCTAAGGCTATTTTTCTTCAAGTCCAGACATTAAAGTCCTAGCAGTGTTCCTTGTCATCGACTCATCCTTCTGTCTGTAATAAGGACGATCGACCTCCTTAAAAGAAAAGCTACAAAATGGTACTTCTATGTGCAGTGTGACTTATACTATATATACTACTATATAGTTTTGAAAATAGGAAATATAACAAGAATGTTCTCCATGTACCGCTCGATCCATCATAGAGTGAAACTCATACTCTATCTTTGATGGATCTGGGTATCCCTTAGGTTAACCAAGCAACCTAAGCTCTAATACCAAATGTGATAACCATGCTACACCTCTGGTACCCAATATAACCTATATTGTGCTGTAAACGATACCCCATCAATATAAGGTGATAACTAAGGTTACTTGCTAAACAATATGCTTAAAAAATGTAAAATGAATATGAAAGCAAGAAAAGCAAAGTAAATGACACCAAGAGTAGTTTGGCAAGCTTGCCTATGTCCACTATGAAGATTCCTTGCTATATTTTTCACTTACAGTTATAAGGAAATACAAGAGAATAATAAGACATAAAGCACTTAAGACTAAAACTAGCTAATCTTAAGATCTTAGGACTTATATTTGCTGCATGGAGTTCTAGAAAGAGGTAATAACCATAATTCTAATAATTTCTAACCCTTTTGAGGTGGAATGTATAGGGTATTTATAGTGACTTAAATGGTTGACAAAAGGCTAAGATTGAGCAGTAAATAAGAAGGAAGTATGTTTGGTCGTTGATCTAGTCGCATGGGCTGATTGGAGATAGATATAAAGGCAAAAAGGAATGAGTGGCTGAGAAGCATACCAATTATCCTTCTATATTAGGCATGGACTTTGTGTGTAATGAGCTTTAAATGCTGCATGCTTGCTTTAGGAGTAGGTACACTCATGGCAACTTTGATACAATACCATATACAGTTGGTTGTATGGCTTGTCATTTACTTTTGCACGCTTATATGACAAGCAAAATGAGTGATTCCAACCGAGCTGCAGACGATACTGGAAGTTGAATGTTGCTAAGGACAAAGGTGCAAAGAACATTTCAGGATGGTTGTGATATGATGGGACATGTTATGGTAATTTCGGGCTAGAGGTAGGTCATACGTGAGCCGATCTTGACATATGAGTTTATTGTTCAAGCCGACTTATGTGTGTCTACCTGTTATGGAGCCACTCTTGATGGGTTAGCTCGGAGCTAGATAGGATGCAAACGTCCATTAATGGTCTAGATGCTTAATGCCTTTGTTCGCTCAGGAGAGATGACTGGTGATAAAGACCCAGTTATATGATAGGTGCCAGGCCGGTTATGAAATGATGAGATGGGTAGCTTGGGACTGATCGAAGGCGGTTGCGATGAAGTCGGGCTGAAGCTGAGTCATGCTTGAGTGGGTCTTGTCCAATGAGCTGGCTAGTAATTGATTTGTAGTAACGCTGAGTAAGTGAGTTGACATGAGGGAGGTGTTCGTTGGAGAGGTAGGCAGGTGTGGACAAGGCAAGTTTAGGCTTAGTTCTTTCCTTATTCGATGAGTTGGCTGTTGAAGTCGCTTAGGGAGAGCCACTATCAATCCGATGTGCTGCTGAGTGGATAGGCTGGTTTAGGTCCAGCTTGATTTTAGGTCGATATGAGTAGACTGGTCAAAGATTAGCTAGGTTGACCTTGACTGGGCCGGGCTAGGCTTTAATCCTCTTGCTAATTACTTACGAGAAAATTGAGCAATATTTTTCCCCCTAAGTTCATCTCTATGAGCATGGGCAAGCTTGTTGTTTAACAAAGATACTACTATCCTGCTCCTCTGCTATGCATTTAATGTGTGCCCCACATGGCATTGGGTCATAGGCTATGGTAATTCACTTTTTCAAATGTGGCAAAGGGATCATGTTTCCAAAGTGGATGAAGTGACAGTTGTGTTCATTACACCTGAACGGTCGAGATCTGAAGGCGTTTTAAATCCAAAGACTAAGATCAAAGTGGTAGATTTATAAATGCTGCCTCTTTTTCTCCTTTCACTCTTTACCAAAAGAAAGTTCTACCACTAAAAAGCTTTAGCACTTCAAACAACATCTGACTTTCTCATCTTCCTTCGATAAAAAGTGAGTGCCTTCTTCTCCGCTTTCACCTCCACCGTTATAGGTGTCATGGCAAAGCCTCGAGCTTTCATTGTTTTTCCATGTTTTTTATTTTTTTGCCTTTTGATTATTTTATATTAATACTGATGTTGTATTGTTTTATATGGTGTAGTTCTTAGGTCAGAATTGGCTTTTTCTTGTCATCTTTCAACGTCGATTGATCATCGCTGCCATGTCAGCCGTGATTGATCAACATTGAGAGGCTTTAGTAGACCTTCAAGTGTTAAACAATGATATTACCATTTATTTAGATAATGGGCCATGGTTCGGGCCCAATTTCATAAGCACGAGCTTTAAGTAAAAAGTAGAAATTGAGTAGGTGGCAATGAGGCCTAATACATAGGTTAGGAGTCAAGTCATGAGCTGACCTTTTGGGGAGCCCGGCATGGACATGCCTTCAAGATGGTTGTCGGGTTTCCATCTCTTATTAGGGGCCTGCTTGGGGCTTTGCTAGACTTGGTCATTAGGCTATTGCATAATCAAACCATTTGTGTTTCAGATGGGAGCATCTGGATCCACCACCATCCGCCGTTTGACTTCAGCTGGGTCCATTAGCCTCAAGGCCTTCGAACTGGAACATGGAAACATTGACCATGCCAAGATTTTGGCCAACCATTGATCTAATGTAGGGATGGTAAGCTACCCTACTCCTACCAACCATCCTGATCATCCCCCTCTGGGCCACTTTTCTTTCTCTATGGGCTACTTTAAGGTAGGGGTTATGGCTATCCCTTAACCCATACTTTTTTTTATCCTTAATGCCTATATACTTGCTTCTGGTTCTTATGTGATGTCTATGCTGCTAGTATGGTGCTCCGCTTTCCGAAGCCAAATGCTAACCCTATTGATATGGTCTTCCAACAATAGAAGAAGGTGGGTATGCAGGCGGTACTTACTATCGCTTCCATGCTAACACTAAACATGTGATCTATTCCATCATTCCCAGCAAAGCCATCCCCGGTTGGTGACCAGATACATCTTCATTCCACATGGGGTCAACCTCGGGCTTGATAATGTCACCTTCCAATCCTTAAGTCTTCCCTTCTTTTCTTATCTCTTTATCTTTTTCTCTACTTTACTTTTCTTAACTCGTATATTAATAGGAGAAGAACTTGATTATCTCAATGTCGACTTCGTGATTTGAATGAGCACATGATCATGCTAAAGATGGATATCCAACCACCGGTACTTGAGACTTCTGGTGACTGACGCCAACCTCAACCAAGTTGGATTGATGACACTAGACTACACGATGGTTGGGGAGAAGACTCAACTATAGAGGAAGCTGGCAAAGAAGGTAGCCATTTAAAAGAGGCCGGCCATAACAAAGTGGGACTGCTCCAAAGTTCATTATTTGACTTACGCATGGTCGAACATAAATGCAAACCGGTTATTTGACAATGTAGTTACATGTGATGAGAGAGAGGAGTAGCAACACGTTGACCTTGGTAAATTGAGTGATGGTGTGCTGATGCTACAGTGGAAGAATTTGACCCACAACAATTAGTTGACATCTCGGTCTCTCGTTGTGAGCTACTGCCCAAAGAGTGGGATATAAGCACCAAGGAACGCAGCATCATGGGAGGAGTTCTAAAGATGGGCGTAAGTGGGGACGCTGGTTCCTCCTCAGGCAAATTCCTACAAATGACCCCTTATATCCTGGATATGAAAGGAAGGGTCACTAGACGAGCCTCACATAGCAATGGACCGGACTAGTGTAGGTAGCTTAACCTCATCATGCTAGCTCCTCGTAAGAAATGGAATCCAAGCTGGTATAAATGGTTACTTTCA
Source organism: Allium fistulosum (assembly GCA_030737815.1). Lineage (NCBI taxonomy): Eukaryota > Viridiplantae > Streptophyta > Magnoliopsida > Asparagales > Amaryllidaceae > Allium > Allium fistulosum. The sequence continues at coordinate 1,378,380,742 of CM060901.1, forward strand.
CTTTTCTTCTTTTTACTTAAATTTTGACGCTATTTTGATTCTTCTTTGTTAATGCAATGGCCGAAAATTCATTTTTGCCACCTTCGACCAGTTTGACTCCATTAATAAAGTCGTTGTGACTGCCATGCTCAAAGCATCGATGAAGGTCATTGAGTTACCCTCCTGTCCCGAGTACATGCCTCTTGGGAAGGAGTTTAGGAGGTTGAAGACGGCTAGAGAAGGGACGTCTACCAAGCGTAGAGCTTCTTTTGTAAGGTTGCGCCTATTTTGCATGAGGAATGGTGAATGAGGGGGATAAAGCAGTGCCGATAGGGCATGTATCCCTAGAGATCAATGTCACTCCATAACACGATGGCCTAGAGCTCCTACCGAGGTCATTTCGCATTGACCAACCAGGTTCGATCTAGGTGGACCCGACATTCTAGGGAGGACGTTATTAATGCCCATACTTAAGATGCCCTACTTATAAGCTTCCTTAATGTAGATCTCTTACCTTCTTTACCGAATCTTCTAACTTATCTATTTTTGTAGGCCTCCCACTGCTCTGTCCGTGTCCGAGACGATTACCTAGTGCCTAAGGGCGAGGTCCAATAATGTAAGCAGTCCCAAAAGGAGGAGCATGCGGCAGCAATGGTAGAGAAGACAACACTAGAGGCGATCGAGGCAAGATACCGAGTGGAAAAGGAGGCGGTAGATCTTAAGGGGAAGCTGGAGGAGGTTGAGAGGAACTTGACTAGCATAACACAGAGTGCAAGTCAGCCAAGGATGTAGAGGCTGCTTGACAGCAGGAGGAGGATTTGTGAAGAACCGGTTGACCAACATGATCAAGGCCCTATACATGGAAAATTATGGTCTACCCATCTCTATGAGCCCCATGGATGTCGAGTCCCTTACAGCGACTTGGGCCAAAGTTTCTGCTGAGATAGAGTAATTGAGGAGACCATTCCAGCCGTTTTAAGTAGGGAGCAAATTGATTCCTTGAGCTAGCCAGCTTAAGAGCCATCCTTGTAGATAATTTTCTTCCCTTTTTTTGTAAGCCTAGTAGGGTGGGCTATATGCCCTTGCATTTTTGGAAATGAATAGAGTTTCTTTTATTGAAATTTGTCTAAGTATTTAATAGTTGTATCTGACCTGGTCTGTCTGTACATTAGTAGGGTAAAATACTTTGAGTAGCTGGCGGACCCTTGAACTGAATTGAACACATGGTTGATAAACTAGGTTGATTAATTGACTCGGAAGCTAGTATTGGTTATGCAATCTGATTGCTTGTTTAAGCACTAAGTCTGACATATGATAACCAAGCTTTTCTATATTGTTCTATTGTTGAGCGGCCCTAACATGAACCTAAGCACTGAGAGGCTTGAAGGTTCACCTAGGTGACACTGCAAGAATAGAGGGAAAGTTGTCCCGGCACGAACCTAAGCATTGACTGGCTTGAAATTTACTCTCGGGTGATACACTGTAAGAAAGATTTGGTTGTTTGAAGGTTCTCCAAGGTGACATACTACTAGTTAAGAGTGACATACTGCTAGTTAAGAGTGACAGACAAGCCCAGCATGAAACTGAATGCTCGGTGGTGGTCTCCGATAAAAAAGTGAATGCATGGTAATTTATCCTCATGGATAGCCGGCCAGTAAGGAGAGGAGCATGACTCGTTAGTCCTTGGAAGGAAGGTCGGTTGTCCCCAACAAGTAATGAGCACATGATAACTCATCCTTCATTGGATACCTAGGTTGTTCGAAGGTTTTTCAAGGTGGCACGTTAATAACTGAGAGTGGCAAATAGGCACGGCATGAGGCTGAATGCTAGGTGGCAGTCCCTGATAAGGAAGTGAATGTACAAAAGTCCATCCTCATAGATAGTTGGTCAGTAAGGAGAGGAGCATGGCTTGCAAGTCCTTAGCAGCAAAGTTCGGCAGTCCCCAACAAGGTAATGAGCACATGGTAACTCATCCTTTATTGGATAACCTCACTGTTCAAAGGTTCTCCATGGTAGCACATTGCCAGTTAAGAGTAGCAGATGGGCCCAACACAAACCTGAATGCTGGGTGGCAGTCCCAGGCAAGGAAACGAATGCATGGTAATTCATCCTCGTGGATAACCAGCCGGCAAAGAAAGGAGCATGGCTCGCAAGTCCTTGGTAACAAAGGTCGATAGGCTCCAACAATGTAATGAGCACATGATAACTCATCCTTCGTTCGATAGTTTGGGTTGTTTGAAGGTTCTCCAAGGTGAAACAATGCCAGTTGAGAGTGGTAAACGGGCATGACACGAACTTGAACACCGGGTGGTAGTCCTAGACAAGGAAGTGAATGTATAGTAAATCATCCTCTTGGATAGCCAACTGATAAGGAGAGAATCATGGCTTGCAAGTCCTTGGAAGTAAAGGTCGGCAGCCATCAACAAGTAAATGAGCAAATAATTAGTCATCTTTCATTGGATAGCCTTGGTGAATGTGTTGAACAGTGTTGGCTGTGGAATCTTCGATGTATTCTTCACAAAAGATGTATTACACAACATTATAATTATGGCTAGCTTTTATATGTGATAGGGTCGGAGGTATATGGGGTTCCAAAGGTGGGAAATATGGGTTCTATCCAATTGAGAGAGGCGGTAAGCACCATTTGTCAAGACGGTGCTTATGACATACGTCCCCTCCTACTTCGGCCCAAGAACTCCTTCGGCCAGGTTCTTTGTGTTGATGAAAACCCGACATAGGACTAGGTCGTCAAAAATGAATTGTTGAAGATTTTCTCTTTATTTGTAGTGCTTGGCGATCTTTCTCATATAGGCTTTAGTACGGAGCTCGACGTCGGTTCTTCATTCTTATATAGTGTCGAGTCTGAGCTTGAGTAGCTCGTTATTTTACTCTAGCTCAAAGGTCAGACATCGAGATGATAGGATGTCAAATTCTATGGGCAGCATGGCTTCTTACTTATAAGATAGTGAAAAAGAGTATGGTCAGTTGAAGTGCAGCAGAAGTGCGATAGGACCAAAGAACGAGCAGAGAATCTTTAACCTAATTCCTTTTAGCTTTTGCAAGGCATTTGTTAAGTGTGGATTTGATGACTTTATTGATGGCCTCGACTTGTCCATTAGCTTGAGGATGGATGATGGGAGAGAAGCACTTCTCGATTCTGTTCCTTACGTAAAAGTCTTAAAAGTGGCTACTCTTAAATTGAGTGCCATTATCAGTGATGATCTTCCTTGGTAGGCCAAAAAAGAAGATAATGTTCTTAATGATGAAATTGAGAATCTTAGGGCCAATGACCCAAGTGAGGGGCTTGACCTCGACCCATTTAGCAAAGTAGTCGATGGCGGATATGGCATGATCATATCCTCCCTTAGAATTAGGCAGCGTTTCGATTAAGTCGATCCTCCACGTGTCAAACTGCCACGGGGACGTCACAGGAGTAAGGAGGGTAAGAAAGGCTCTGAGGATCTTGGTGAACCGCTAACACCAATCACATTTCTACACATAGTCAATAGAATCCATTATCATTATGGCCAATAGTAGCCTTACTAGGAGGTCATTTCTACTAGGCTTTTACGCCAGTGTGATCACCAGAAAATCCTTTACGTAGCTCTTCCAGGATCTGGTTAGGTTTGTCTTTCGACACGCACCGCTGAAGTGGTATGGAGCATCCCCATTTGTAGAGCTTTCCATCCACAATTATGTAATGGAGAACCTGGTAAAGGACCTTCCTAGCTTCCTTTCGGTAGGTAGGAAGTTCCTCGCTTGCTAAGTGTATCACAGGAGGCACCATCCAATTTTCCATGGATGGTGCGTCTATCTCCATGGTAACTGCCCATGGCTCATAGCAGGGGGTGACTTGAATCTCTAAAGGGACCTAGGGAGTGACTTCTTTAGAGTTTCTTGTAGCCTTAGCCAATTGATCAGCCTAGACATTATTTTTCCCGGGTATCTGTTCCAACTTAAGCTTGACAAAGGTGTTGACTATTGGTGACTAGGACGGCTTAATACCCTGCTTCAGTATTGGTCGCCTTAAAAGTAAGGCAAACTACAAAACATAACTCTCTTCCTTTGGGCATGATAAGGACCATGTCAGCCTCTGCCCTTCTCATTTGATGCTCCTGTTAGTCCCTGAGGAGTTGGTTTTGATGACAACAACCTTAGAATAGATTATAAAATATAAATACTAACATTACAAGTTTAGATATATATGTATATACAGGATCTAACCATGCAGGTACCAAGAATGAAGACTGTACAGTATAGAGATTCAAGATATATAGAGATAGAAGACTCATGAGTATCAAGATTATCAAGAGTTCAAGTTTCCAAGATAAGTTATATAGTTAGGAATATTTGTTAAAACTCGTAGAAAAGCACTGGCATCTTAATATCCAATTTATTCGTGGAATGGAATTCACTTCGAGCCCGTTAAAGGGATGGAACCCTAAGTAGGATGGAACCTACGAAAATCTAGTGGGACATTGTTTTGTATCCACTAATTTTAATTCAAATGATTTTACAAAATTATCTTGTTTTCAAAATGATTTCAAAACTTTCCTTTTAAAAGATTCAAAACTCTCTATCCTGATTTTAAATAATTTTAGCCTCAAAAACATCTTTAATTTCAAAGTCAAAATTACTCCTGATTTTAAACTATCTTTTCAAATAATAAATTTAACTTTTAAATATTTATACTTAGATTTAAATATAAAATTATAGTTAAATTATGTATATATTGTTCTTTATATTTACTTATGTATTTTAACTATAGTTAAGTATATTTATAAAGTTTAAAATAATTTTAATATAAGATAGAGGTTATTTTCAAAGAAAATCAAAACACCAAAAATCCCTTTGGGATGTCGACATGCCCAAGTACCCCATGTCGACATAGTGTCAGTTGGTTTCAAAATTCAAATTTCAAAAGAAGTGTTTATTCGCCATAACTCTTCATGAATGGTCATGGCTGTTGCTCTTCTATAAATAGGGGTCAGTTTCAACGAATTTTAAAATCACTTTTTTTGGTTTTCACTCCTCTTCTTCTTCCACATTTCTTAATACAAAATCATACCATTACTCTGCCGAAATCAACATCGAATCATACTCGATTACTTCTAGTGTGATTCTCCATCACTATCTCTACAAGATCCAAGTGCTAATCTGAGTTATAGACTTTTTGTAATCAATCGAGTGAGAGAAGGTGTGATTGTAGCCCTGGAAATCAATTGGGTGAACTTGTTGCCCCGGAAATCAAGTATCTCTACCCAGAGGATTGTTATTCTGGAGGGTGTATCTCGTAGCCTTGAAATCGAGGGTTGTAATTGTTGAATTGGTTTTGAAAGGAAATCCGTACTTAGTTGTGCGGGACTGGATGTAGGGTAACTCCAAACCAGTATAAAATCCGGTGTGTTCTTTCCTTTACTACTTTTACTTTATATTTGCATTTGTGTTTGATTCTGTGTTTATATCTGTGTCTGATTAGTGCATACATTGTTAACAAATTAAGATAAACTCAAAAAGATTAACAAGTTTCTTAAAACACTATTCACCCCCCTCTAGTGTTTATTCTAGCCTTAAGATCCTTAATCCGCATTTCTCACATTTGGTATCAGAGCTTTGTTTTCAAAAGTTTCATAATCTGAATTTTGAAAAGTTATAAAATGGCTATTCTTGAAAAATCTGTTAAAACTAGTTTAGAATTGTTTAAATCATCATTGTTCCATGAGTCTGCATATGAATGTTATTCAAATTCTAGTTGTCTACCCAAATTTTATAATGTGCAGGAAAGATGCTTTATGGGTATTAAGAAATCAATCCACAATGGACAATCTGTGCAGATCAAAAGGAATAAGTGGATACTTGATAGTGGATACTCTAGACACATGACTGGTAATCCAGATATGCTGAATAATATTATATACAAAGACGGAGGACTGGTTAACTTTGGAGACAACTCAAAAGGTACGTGATTGGCATCGGCAATGTCGGTAACTCTGAAAATCCTATTATTACTAATGTTTTGCTAGTTAAGAATCTGAAACACAAACTGCTAAGTATAATTCAACTATGTGATAAAGGATATAAAATTAAATTTGAAAAAGATAAATGTCATATTGAAGATAATAACTCAACCATAATATTTGAGGGAACTAGGAAAAAGAATATTTATATTCTTAGTATGAAAGTTTCAAATGATAACCTATGTCTTTTGGCAAATACAAGTGACCCTTGGATTTGGCATAAGAGATTTGGACATTTGAATTTCAAACTCTTATCTAGACTATCAAAACATGATCTAGTAAGAGGTCTCCCTAAAATGAATTTTAAAGTAGATAGTTTATGTGATGCATGTCAATTAGGAAAGCTTAGAAAAAGTTCCTTTAAATTAAAAGATATAATTTCAACTTCAAAACCCCTTGAGTTACTTCATCTTGATTTATTTGGTCCATCTCAAATTCAGTCAATAAATCATAGTAAATATGTTTTTGTAATTGTAGATGATTATTCTAGATTTACATGGACAATATTTTTGAAACATAAAAGTGATACTTTTGAATATTTTAAGAACTTTTCAAAAACGATTCAAAATCAATTATCTTTAAAAATTATAACTATTCGTAGTGATCACGGTGGTGAATTTGAAAATGAAAAGTTTGAGGAATTCTGCAATAAGAAGGGAATAACTCACAATTTCTCATTTCCAAGAACTCCACAACAAAACAGAGTAGTTGAACGTAAAAATAGAACGATACAAGAGTGTGCGAGAACTATGCTTTCAGATAGTAATTTACCAAAACACTTTTGGGCAGAAGCTGTTGCTACCGCCTATTATATTTTGAATAGAATTTTAATTAGATCTTTAACTAATAAGACACCTTATGAACTTCTTCATGGAAAGAAACCTAAGGTATCATACTTCAGAATTTTTGGAAGTAAATGCTTTATTTTAAATACAAAAGATAATTTGGATAAATTTGATCCTAAATCCGACAAAGGAATCTTTATTGGATATTCTAATAGAAGTAAAGCTTATAGAGTTTTTAATTTAAGATCTAACACCATCGAAGAAACAATGCATGTTTCATTTGATGAAAATTAAAAAGATTTTGAAATTATAAATGATGAAGAAGATTTAGTTACTCAAAATCAGGAATCAACCGAAATTAATAATGAAATTGACCATCCTAATAAAAGGATTAAACTTTTAAAAGATCATCCTATTGAAAATATAATAGGAGATATGCAATCTATTGTTACAACTAGAAATCAACTAAGTAAAATGAGTAATGTAGCATTTATATCATTTATTGAACCCAAAAATCCTAAAGAAGCATCAACTGATGATTCATGGATTTTGGCTATGCAAGAAGAATTAAATCAATTCACTAGAAATGAAGTTTGGGAACTTGTTCCTAGTCCTGAAGATAAAACTATAATTGGAACTAAATGGGTCTATAAAAATAAAATGAATGAACAAGGCGAGGTCGTTAGAAATAAAGCACGATTAGTCGCCCAAGGTTATTGTCAAGAAGAAGGTATAGATTGTGACGAAACCTTTGCTCCTGTAGCAAGATTAGAAGCCATTAGGATTCTACTTGCTTTCGCAAATCATAATAATTTCAAATTATTTCAAATGGATGTTAAAAGTGCATTTTTAAATGGTTTTGTAAAAGAAGAAGTATATGTTGAACAACCACCACTTTTTGAAGATGAAAATTTTCCAAACCATGTGTACAAACTTAAGAAAGCTTTATATGGTCTAAAACAAGCTCCTAGAGCCTGGTATGATAGACTAAGATCTTATTTACTACAATCAAATTTTGAAATTGGTAAAATAGATAATACTCTTTTTATTAAAAGAAATAAGAATGATATTCAACTAGTACAAGTTTACGTAGATGTTATCATTTTTGGATCAACTAATTTTGAAATGAATAAAGAATTTTCTGAAATAATGACAAAAGAGTTTGAGATGAGTCATATGGGTGAATTAAATTTCTTTTTAGGATTGCAAATAAAACAGTTAGATAATGGTATTTTTATTAGTCAAGAAAAATATGCTAAAGAACTAGTTAATAAATTTGGTTTGACTACTGCGAGTGGAAAACCTACTCCCATGGCAACCAATGAATATCTAAGTAAAGAAGATTTCTCGAAAGATGTAGATCAAAAGTTGTATAGAGGAATGATCGGATCATTGCTCTATATCACTGCTAGTAGACCTGATATCATGCATAGTGTATGTCTCTGTGCAAGATATCAATCTCATCCTAAAGAAACTCACTTAAAAGCTGTAAAATGTATCATAAGATATATTAAACACACCTCTGATTATGGCATATTTTATCCTAAAAATGATTCATTTGATTTAATATCATACTGTGATGCTGACTATGCTGGATGTAAATCAGACCGAAAAAGTACAAGTGGAACTTGTCACTTTTTGGGACATTCTCTGGTTTTCTGGTTTAGTAAAAAGCAAAATACAGTTTCTCTATCAACAACCGAAGTAGAGTATATTTCTGCTGCTTTGGCTTGTTCTCAAGTAATATATATGCAACAAACCTTAAGAGATTTTGGATTAAATATCTCAAAATCGCCAATTTATTATGATAATACTAGTGCAATAAATTTATCTAAAAATCCTACTCATCATGCTCGAACTAAACATATTGATATCAGACACCATTTTCTCAGAGATAATATAAGTAGAGAAGTAATTACTCTCGACTATATCAATTCTGAAAATCAAATCGTTGATATCTTAACAAAACCATTAAATGAATCTATATTTACTAAATTAAGAAGAGAATTAGGTATTTGTTCTATAACTGAAATATAAAATATAAATAACAAGTATAATTAATAATTAATATTAAAATAAATCATAGAGTTAAAATATAAGGACCATGTCGACATCCCCTAGGAAGACATGTCGACATATAACATTTTTATTCTTTTTTAAATTTTCCCACCAAAATTCAAAAATTTAGTTATATATTCTTCTCTATTTCGAATTCTTATTCATTCTTTCTATTTTCTCTTCACTTTCTATTCTGAAATATATAAAATAATGGCATCTTCCTCTAAATCAACTTTCTCATTCCCCTCTCCTACTTCTGGTCCATTTCAATGCACTACTCTCGCACGTGTAACTAAGTTGGAGGAGTCTATGAAGGATACTCTTCAGATGTTGACTGAAATTCAAGTAACTCAACTTCGTATGGCGAAAGAGCAAGAGAGGCAAGGCAAGATTCTTAGGAATTTACAAAAATTCCTAATGGATAACCATGCCAACCCTATCTTGATCGATGAAGACTCTTCACTCAATCAAGAACATGAGGTCAGCGACGAAGAAGAAGAAGAACCAATGGAAGAAGCACACGAGGAGAATGATGACCAAGTAGTATGCGTTGGAGAAGTGTGTTTCGACAAAAATGGTAATCTTGTTGAACAACATGGAAATTTCTGTTTCCACTATCCAAACTGTTCAATTCATAAATCTCCTATGTTCAGAAACACACATTAGTTTATTCTCTTTCTTTTCGTTGTTATTTGTGTTTTTATGTTTTTCAAACGCAAATGTAAATACAACCATACTCATAATAAATAAACTCGTGTTCTTATATGTGTTAGTATTATTGTGAATTCTTAGTTAGGATAGTTAATAGTTTAGGATTATATTTTAGTTAAGTATTGATTATGTATGATAACACTATCATTATAATCACAAGTAATGTAGTCTTAGTTTCAGGGGGAGTTATATAGAGTTATATAGAGTTATATAGTTTTTGTTGATGACAAAGGGGGAGAAGTATAAAATAGGATAGTTAGGCATAGATTAAGGGGGAGTTATTAGGATAGAAGGAATATTTTATAAACAAAGGTTGTCATCATCAAAAAGGGGGAGATTGTTAGTCCCTGAGGAGTTGGTTTTGATGACAACAACCTTAGAATAGATTATAAAATATAAATACTAACATTACAAGTTTAGATATATATGTATATACAGGATCTAACCATGCAGGTACCAAGAATGAAGACTGTACAGTATAGAGATTCAAGATATATAGAGATAGAAGACTCATGAGTATCAAGATTATCAAGAGTTCAAGTTTCCAAGATAAGTTATATAGTTAGGAATATTTGTTAAAACTCGTAGAAAAGCACTGGCATCTTAATATCCAATTTATTCGTGGAATGGAATCCACTTCGAGCCCGTTAAAGGGATGGAACCCTAAGTAGGATGGAACCTACGAAAATCTAGTGGGACATTGTTTTGTATCCACTAATTTTAATTCAAATGATTTTACAAAATTATCTTGTTTTCAAAATGATTTCAAAACTTTCCTTTTAAAAGATTCAAAACTCTCTATCCTGATTTTAAATAATTTTAGCCTCAAAAACATCTTTAATTTCAAAGTCAAAATTACTCCTGATTTTAAACTATCTTTTCAAATAATAAATTTAACTTTTAAATATTTATACTTAGATTTAAATATAAAATTATAGTTAAATTATGTATATATTGTTCTTTATATTTACTTATGTATTTTAACTATAGTTAAGTATATTTATAAAGTTTAAAATAATTTTAATATAAGATAGAGGTTATTTTCAAAGAAAATCAAAACACCAAAAATCCCTTTGGGATGTCGACATGCCCAAGTACCCCATGTCGACATAGTGTCAGTTGGTTTCAAAATTCAAATTTCAAAAGAAGTGTTTATTCGCCATAACTCTTCATGAATGGTCATGGCTGTTGCTCTTCTATAAATAGGGGTCAGTTTCAACGAATTTTAAAATCACTTTTTTTGGTTTTCACTCCTCTTCTTCTTCCACATTTCTTAATACAAAATCATACCATTACTCTGCCGAAATCAACATCGAATCATACTCGATTACTTCTAGTGTGATTCTCCATCACTATCTCTACAAGATCCAAGTGCTAATCTGAGTTATAGACTTTTTGTAATCAATCGAGCAAGAGAAGGTGTGATTGTAGCCCTGGAAATCAATTGGGTGAACTTGTTGCCCCGGAAATCAAGTATCTCTACCCAGAGGATTGTTATTCTGGAGGGTGTATCTCGTAGCCTTGAAATCGAGGGTTGTAATTGTTGAATTGGTTTTGAAAGGAAATCCGTACTTAGTTGTGCGGGACTAGATGTAGGGTAACTCCAAACCAGTATAAAATCCGGTGTGTTCTTTCCTTTACTACTTTTACTTTATATTTGCATTTGTGTTTGATTCTGTGTTTATATCTGTGTCTGATTAGTGCATACATTGTTAACAAATTAAGATAAACTCAAAAAGATTAACAAGTTTCTTAAAACACTATTCACCCCCCCCCCCTCTAGTGTTAATTCTAGCCTTAAGATCCTTAATCCGCATTTCTCACAGCTCCATCAAAATATAGGTGCCAAGCTTGCTGGTTAGTGATGGCCTTCTCTTCACCGCTGTCTGGGCTTAAGTACCCAACAATTAAATCTACTACGGACAGGCCCTTGATAGAAGTGCAAGGCTGAAAAGAGATGTGATGTTTCCTAAGCTCGATAAACCACTTTAATAGCCAATGGGTTGTATCTAGTCGGTTAAGGACTTGTTTTAGAAGTTGGTTAGTTAGAACTTTGATGGGATAAGATGAAAGTACGATCGGAATTTTTATGTTACCATGAGCAGGCAGAAAGCAAGCTTCTCTAGCTTTGTGCATCTCGTTTCTGGGTCGGTCAACCTCTTGTTGATATACTAAACCAACCAATGAACCTTTTCATCTTCTTTAATCGAGGAAGCGTTGATCGCATGGTCAGACACTGCCAAGTATAGGTATAAATCCTCCCTATCGACGGGCTTAGATAATACCAAGGGAATAGCTAAATGTTGCTTTATCTCCTTGAATGCCTTGGTGCATTCATCTTCCCAAGTGAATCACTTTTCCTTCTTGATGAGGTCAAAGAAAAAAAGACACTGGTTAGTTGACATTAAAATGAATCGGCTTAATTTTTCAACCATCCATTCAAGCTTTACACTTGCTTTACAGTTCTAGGGACCTACATGTCCTAGATGGCTTGGATCTTATTGGGATTGGCCTCAATGCCCTTGGCACTCACAACACATACCAAGAATTTACTAGACCGAATGGCAAAAGAAAGTTTCTTTGGATTAGCTTTATATTATATTGGCACAGTATGCTAAAAATCTCGGCCAGATTATGTACATGCCACCCAGCCTTTTCATACTTCACTAGCATGTCCTTCATATAATCTTCCATGGATCGTCTAATTTGTTCAGAGAACATACGATTGATGAGGCATTGATAACTAGCACTCACATTTTCCAAACTAAAAGGCATGGCACGGTAGTAGTACATGCTAACATTTGTGATGAAGGAGGTGTAATTTTGGTCAGGTTATGCATGACAATCTAATTTGTCCAGCAAGCATTCATAAAGGTTAAGATTTCATGTTCAGTAGTCGCATCTACAAACTGATCAATGTGAGACAAAGGAAAACTATCTTTGGGATAGACTTTGTTAAATTCGGAGAAGTCAATGCAAGTTCTTATGTCCCATTTGGCTTTATAACAAGTACTGGGTTAGCTAGCCAAACCGGATAAATGAATCCATTGGCTAATAGCTTCTTTACCTCTTCTTTGAGAGCTTGGTTCCTTTCTAGGTTAAGTGTTTGGTGCTTTTGACAGACGGGGGTTGCCTTAGGATCAGCGTTGAGTGCATGGAAAATGATCCTAGGATCAATGCCGGTCATGTCAGTGTGACCCTATGCGAAGACATCTTTGCTCTGCTACAAAAATTTGATCAGATCCTCCCTTACTTTCGAGCTGAGCTATGTGCCAACGTGAACTACTTTGCTAAGTTTAGCATGGTTTATAATTCTAAGGAAATGGAAGGCCCTCCTTCAATGCTTAAGTCGCCCATGCAAGGGTCTAACGGGTCGTCTTCTAGAACTGAGCTTGCTTCCAAGCTACATTGATGTAGCATGTAAACCATGCGCTCTATGATATCCTCGTCCAGGATAGACGTCAGTGCTTGAGTCAGAGTGATGATGTTTCCCCTAGCTCTCATAGATGAGTCTGTAGACGTTGAGAGGGTGGGAGTTGCTGTGCTAGGTGTCTCCACTTACCAACGGGGAGTGACTTGTTCATTCCATGCTATGATGAGCGGTCTAGCTCTTTTGGGAGTGGCTAAGGACATAGGACTCTTGTCATCCCAGTCTTCATTATGGCTTAGTCCAGCATGACCCTAAGTATTGCTTTGAAGGTACTCATAGGTGACACGCAGCTGGTTGATGCAGCTTTGATGTCGAGGGTGGTCCCGGCATGAACCTGAGCATTGTTAGGCTTGAGGCTATTCTCGGGTGACACGCCATCCACAGTTGTTCTTCAATGGCAAGGACGGTCCCAGCACTACCTTGAGTGTTGTCTGGGTTGAGGGTACTCTTGGGTGACACTGATTGCCATAACTTGCTAAGGTGAATTATTGCTGGTGAAAGGAGTTGATGTTAATACTTCAGAATTAAGGGCGGCCTTGGCATGAACTAGTGTGTTGATCGGCTTGAATGGTTCTCTCCAGTGACTTACCATTGAGTATTGTTAGCTCTTGTTGAAGCATGAGAATACCCTTCTTTGCCTATTTGAGGGAGGTTCCATAATACTCAGCCTTCTACTAATTACCTCGGAACTCACTGATCCCTCTCTATACAGGGAATTTCATAATGACCTGGTTGTAGAAGACGATGGCATCCAGTTTAACAAGTGGCGGTTGTCCTATCAAAAGATTCTAACAATGGGGTAGTTAACCACCACAAAGTTTACTTGGATATTTTCTACAAGTGGTTCTTGGCCGAAGGTCGTCATAAGTGAGGCGGTGCCCATCAGAAAAATGCCTATACCCCAAACCTATAAATCGGCAAGGCGTAGGGGGTAAGGCTAAAGCCAAAAGCTTGAGAGCTTCAAAAACATGTCTGAACAAGATATTGACTGAGTTGCCCCCGTCCATGAAGGCTCGATGCATATTTAAGTTGGCCATTATGATAATGATGACCATAGGACCATGACGGGGTTATGAGACTGCATCCCGGTCCTCGGTAGTCAAAGTGGCAAGCTGATCTGATTCCAACCTTGGTGCTTTAGGCACTCGGTGCTCTAAGAATATACCTGGCCAGCTGAGCCCACATCCCTCTGATACCAAATTGTACTCCTTGCCGTTGTAGATAACACAGGGCCTTTGCATATGGTTAAGATGTTGGTGATTGCAACGACAATGGTGTTGCGTTATTGGGGCGGAGCCGGCTGGTTGTCTTGGTTGTTCCTTTGTTTCACTTAATTATGAACAAACTTTAAAAAGATCCCTTCCTGGATAAGTCTTTCATTTCATCCTTGAGCAACCAACACTAATTGGTGACATGGCCATTGATTTTGTGGGACCGACAGTATTTGCTATTACCGTAAGGCTCCTCCCTTCTTCCCTCTCTAGTAGTGTTTGGTTTTTGAAATTGTACCCGATCTCGGGTCTCAAGATATATTGTTTCCATATTATTTCCATATCCATGTTTAAATCTCTACCATTAATAAAGAGAATTCAATGAATATAATTTCCACGGTGTCTTTTTGAAATTCCAAAAATAACCTTCGTCCATCAATGGAATCTCATCATCGATTTGCAACCCTCATCACCATTCTCTTACCAACCACCTATCAACGGAATTTCACTATCAATTTGCTTGAAATAAAACTGCAGTGACTACCAAAGACTTTACAATTAGCACACATCCGTCCATTAAAAAATTTATTAAATAAAAAGTAGATATTTCTAGCTATTAGATGCATATATGTGTGATTTACACTAGTCAAAAAAATTAGCATACCTGGAGCCGTACTGAGTACCAGCTTAAGCTCACCTTCTGGTGTTATTTTGCTAACCATTGGGTTGATGGTCGATGTTATTGCAAGGATCAGGCTGGCCTGTACACCGGGTTTTAGTGTCGCTATCAAAAATATCAACATCTTCTATCTCATTATGTCATTCACCCACTGATAGAAGTCAGTCAGGGATGCAGTCGGCTGCTTTTGAAGCTCCTTTCATATTTTGAAATTATACCTGATCCCCGAGCAGAGGGCCATGAATAGGCTGTTCACGTCGGCACTCCTAGCCCTGGTGGACTCCTTATTGAAGTGGACTGACATATGACCGTAGGCTTTTAGTTGGTCGTTGTCTGATGTTTCCGAGCTCACTAGCCATTATAACATGGGTCTTAGAAGTGAAAAACCTAGTCTTGAATTATGCATACATTTGGGCCTAAGAACCGATGCTGCCCAATTGCAGATGCAAAAACCAGAAGGAGGCTGGCCTTGTGAGAGTGGATGGAAAGAGTAGGCACTTTATTAGGCTGGAAAGCTAACCAGCAAGGATGATTGAGTTAAACGCAGCGATGTGGTTACATTGGTCATAACTTCCATTATACTTGTCAATGGTGGCAAAGTATATCGCCAATGAATGTAAGTATTCAATATTTCCTTAAAAATGCCTTGTCGTTCTCGTCATTTAAAAATGGTTCGGTCCTAGTATTTTGGGCTTGCATTATGTTGAGATGCCAGCGAAGGATGTTCATTTCCTCTCTAAGGCTGGTATTTACTACTATGGGATGGTCTGGCCAACTAACGGTTGTGGGCTCAACCGGCACCTTGGCAGAGTGAGGGATTGATGGCGGGAAGGTGAGTGAAACGACAACGATGAGCTGGAGTGGGAGACCTCCTCTCCTTATGTGAAAAGGGCAACTGTGAGTGACCGGGTTGCCCTTTCCTTGACATATTCCTAGCCATACCCCTATAAGATCCAGAGTGTATCGTGAGAGCCGTATGCTCCTTTCTGATGGTCGAAGCACCACCATTGAGATGTTCAGAAGAAGACGTCCGTAGATGCTCAAATGTAGATGTTTGTTCTACTAAAGGGGAATGACAAAGTCTTGGCCCTTTGGGCGTAGCCATGTTTGGAGCAACATCAACATAGTTTGGCACATGCACAACATACCTCCTTCGATGAGCATGAACATCCATGAGTGGGGTTTCAAGCATCACTCTATCCCGGGCCTAAGTAATATTCACGAGATCATAGGTGCCAAGAAGGGCAGGTTGATGGACAGATGGGTCGACGAGATCGATTGCAAGAGTAGCCGGCGGGGCATAATTTATAGTAGCTTAGGCATCCAACCACGTCCTCAAACTTTTCCCTTCATAGGCCAAATTTCCGACGTTTGTTAACTGTTGCAACACGGTACAACACATATCATTGCTGAGCCCAGGAATTGGTCAGGCAGCACTGGCAATGGTATTCTTGTTATTTCCATGCTCAATAGAGTTGTTACCTTCATTCTTAAGAACTAGGTCCATGGTAACAAGTCATATCAGATTTTTGTGGAGGAGAAAAGTGATGAAAAGGGACAGCTTTAGGGGTAGGCCTCCTTCTAGGCCTAAAATGTTGACTAGAGATTTAGCCAACCTCAGAATAAGCCTAATGCACTATGAAAGCAAAGGTTACTTGCCAATCACTAGGCTTAAAAAATGTAAAATGAGGATGAAAGAAAGTAAAGCAAAGTAAATAACACCAAATATTAGAGTGGTTCAGCAAGCTTGCCTATGTCCACTATGAAGATCTTCTACTATATTTCTCTCTTACAATTTCAAAGAATTACGAGAGAATAATAAGAAATAAAGTACTTAAGACTGAAAAGTAGCTTTAAGAGCTTAAGAATTTAATTTGCTGTGTGGAGCTTTGGAAAGAGATAATAAGGAGAATTCTAATAATTTCCATTCCCTTCGAAGTGGCAATACATAGGGTATTTATAGTGGCTGAAATAGATGGTGAAAGGCTAAGAGTGCGCAGTAAAATAGGCAGGAAGTACGCCTGACTTCGCACGGTTTAATGAGAGATAGCTATAAAGGCCAGAAAGGAATGAGTATTGAGAAGCATGCCCATTGTCCCTTTGTACTAGGCGTAGACTTTACATCTAATGTGCATTAAATGCTGATAGCTTGCTATAGGAGTAGGTATTCTTTTGGCTGCTTTGCTACAATACCTTGTACAATTGGCTGTATGGCATGTCGTTTACTTTTGCACACCTATGTGGCAAGGCAGATTGGTGACTCCAGCTGGACTGCAGATGATATTGGAAGCTGAATGCTGCTAAGGGCCAAGGTGCAAAGAACGTTTCGGTCGAGCTGTGATATGGCTGGATGGGTTATGGTAATGTCGGGCCAGAGACAGGTCATACTTGAATTGGTCTTGACAAATGAGTTTATTGTTGAAACCATCTTGGGTGTACCAGCCATCTATGGAGCCGATCTTGATGGGTTGGCCAAAAGCCAGACTGGATGCAGACCGCCATGAGCGGGTCGATTGCTTAATGCTTGTGTTTGCTGAGGAGAGTTGACTAGTGATAAGGATCAAGTTATAAGAGAGGTGCCAGGCTAGCTATGAGATGATGAGATGGGTCACTTAGGATCAATCGAAGGCAATAGCGATGGAGTCTGGCCGAAGACCGGTCACGCTTTAGCTGGCCTTATCCAATGAGCTGGCTCGCAGCTGACTTGGATTGATGCTGAGTAGGCGGGTTGACATAAGGGAGGTGGTCGTTGAAGAGCTAGGCCAATGTGGATCGGGTTTAGGCTAGGATTAATTCTGTCCTTGTTCGATGAGTTGGTTGTTGAAGCCACTTGGGGAGAGTCGACCAACAATCGATCTGAAGTGCTACTGAGTAGAAAAACTGGTTTGGGGCCAGGTTGATTTTGGGCCGATATGAGTGAATTGATCGAAGATTAGCTGGGTCGACCTTGACTGGGCTTGGCTAGGCTTTAATCGTCTTGCTAATTACTTTTGAGAAAATTAAAATAATAATATATATAAATCTCAATATGTATATATGTAGTTAAACATATGCTTTTATCTATATATTGTCATGTTATATTATGAATATATATATAATCTATATACTATCATGTTATATTATGAATATCTTATATATAAAGCAAATACTTTGGTCAACTGGTTAAAGTGAAGCCTTCTATATATTTCCAAAAATAACCCTATAGTACTTTCATTATAATGTCTAATATTTGTGGCAACTCTGTCAGTTGAATCATCACATGATTAGTAGTTATGAACCCACATCTCTAGCATTATCCAGCCCGATTTATATTTCCTCACGTTCCAACTTCTCTTTCATTTGCTTTCTACATTTTCTTCTTATCATATTCCTCATAAATCAACTGCCGAACAAATCAAAAATTTGCTACGGTGATTACAACTATTATTCGATTAAAGCCCTATCCATCTGATTGTTATGGGGCAGCGCTTCTAGTTTGAGGATAGAAGATACAAAATTCAGTATATAATTCGATAAATTATCAACTTTACCTCTCGGTTTTGTCATTTAATTTTGTTTATATACATTATTTTTTCAAATTCACAACCAGTGCTTATTTAACCACTAATTTTACCATTTTTTATTTTACAAAAATAGAAAAAACTGGGCTATGGTTAGGATCCAACAATCGCTTTGGAAAGAAAAAGTCGGTACATTTCATCTAGGTCGAGCTTTTATAATCCACTTTTTCTTACTGTTATTTATATGCATATTGTTTCCTTTATTTGTTTTAATGGAGTAACCAGTCTCATTGTATAGGCTTTAGGATATATATTGCAACCTTTGGATTTACATTCAAATTGTTCGATGAAATTACTGAGAACATTTGGACTGTCGGCAATACAATGAATGGTAGAATTATTTAGGCGCTACTAACAAAACACCATATATACTGAAACCTAAGGTTTTTATTCATTCCACTGCACATTCCAGTCATGAGTTCTTATGTATCCTTTTTGTTTATTTTGTTTAAATATATATGGAGTTGCATATTATCTTAAGAGTTGGGTTAATTTGAATAACGGTCTCTTTGATGAAAGAAAGGACAATATGATAAGCATTTCACACTTTGACCAAGATACCGCTTTATAATATTTTTATCTGATATTTTGCTTCCTGTTTCAGTATGTGTGTGAAACTCTATATAGTTATGATAAGCTTAAAAATTAGACTAACTCTATGTTGCATAAATGATTTTTGATTTATTGGTGTAACCGATGTATCATTAAAAAGTTTAACCATGTTCATACTATCAAGCCATTGAGAAGTACTCTTGCCTTTTTTGTTCTTATACAAGGTTTCGTATTATTTTTGGGATCTAGCAGTGAATAACGGTGTTGGCAATTGGATAACCTAGCATAAAAAACTGCTGCATATACAAGCAACAGTGACACTTTAGGAAATGGTGAGTATAACCTTTCTTATATGCATACCAACTTTAGATTTTATTACTGTCAATAATGTGCTAATTTATACGGTTAAGAAATTCATTGTTATTGTTTTGTACATTGCACTATGTTGTCTTACTTTGGATATTTTCGGGCATATATCAAACTGTATTTAACATTTTGTAGCTCAACTCAATTCAAAATGAACCATCATACTTTTTAACTTGCTGAACAATTATCCATATATTATATTGGTACTTTTGACTATCAAAGATATGAAGGAGTTTACAGTAGTCACAAAGTTTAGTTTACAGTAGAATGTTTGGAACAAATAACAAAAATAATATCTTTGAATGCATTTGAACTTGCTGAATATCCAAAGGAGTAACATATAATAACGAAGAATTTATTATGTTCCCTATATGGTTTTGTGATGGTTACATTATACCTCTGCTCTTATTCAAGCTTTGCCTGTTTTCTTATTCATGTTTTCTCATTATTAAACTGTATTAAAAAAATAGGTATCAAGTTTGTACTGATATTTTTCAAATATTCTTCACTCATTCATAACTGATGTCTTTGGTACTGTCTTTATATGTGTTAATTTTTATACGTAAGAAGTTAACTCATACTGATAGATGAGTTTTAAGTACATTGCTATTGACAAGGTATTTACTTCTTACAGTACTCATATTGAACATTCTTTATAAATAAGATCACTAGAAACTTAGGTAGCATGGGGTGTCATGGAAACCAAAATTTGATAGAATGACACTACAGAGAAATTTATGTTTTATATGCAGGGTATTATTACTGATAATAAGATAAAGGAATTGTTTGCTAAAATTGCTGAGCATTCTCATAAATACAGTTCATGTATAAATATCATGGCTGCTGCATTGCAACATTTTTTGCTTCATTATGTGTATTTTTTACCTTTGAATATGATAGTTTGATAAATTGTGAGATGTTGTTTTCTTCATTGCACCTGCATTGCATTATGCGTATTTTTTACCTAGATGTGGAAGTAAAAGGTGCCCTGGTGATGCTATGATGCTGCTTCAGTGCTGAAGTACGAAGGTGCCATATACTAAGTAGGCAAGAAGATGCATAAGCAAGAGAAAGGCATAGGCAATAATATGCATGGGCAAGAAGTATGAATGTGCACAAGCTTTTTAAGAAATGCAAAGGCACCGGGCCCAACTGGCCATGAAGCACTAGTAGGCCTCACTTTCTTTACAAACTTGGAGCTCTAAAGATTTGTTTCAGGCCTCACACAATAGTAGCAAAAGTTTGAACCACCCAAAGCCAGTGAAAACTGCAGCAAGTCTCGGTTGCAACAAAAACAAGAATGCAAGCAACTAACCAGAAGTACCTTAACCAAATAGAATAGGTGCTGCATAAGCAGAAATACACAACCATATGAGAAAGGCAAGAGATAAACAGAAATATAAGGTGCTGCAAAAAGTGAAACATAAGTGCTACAGCGATGCTACGAAGGTGCATGTACGGGATGACATGTAAATATAGGCAGTATTGTTTTTTCCCTCACCTAAACAAAGATACACGGACAGCTGTATTCATTTTTAATTTTACATATTAATATTTACTTGCAAAAATATGTACCCATATACAATATGAAGTGTGATTGATATGTGTAAATTGACAAATTATACAATATGGAAGGTCGTTTGAATTCAGTAGCTATTATGAACTATGACAGCAAATCAATATGAAACTGATGTTTTTTAATATTTGATTGCCATGTACTCCCTTCTATTGAGCATGTGCATAGACTACCTCTTCTGTACTTTCGGTTTATATAATAATGCCATAAAAAGTATCTTTTTATCTCCATCATCTATACTTTACCATATTCCGCCATGTTCCATGTTAATGCTCCTGTAAATTTTCCACAGACTAGGCTAATATGTCCATTTACAATGAAAAATAATAATCGTTATAATACTAATCTTACATCATAGCCATTACTCTATTGACTAGCTCCATGCCCATGTTTCCTTATCTACAATAACTCACATCTATAAATTCTTTCATATCTATAAATTCCACTCAAACTTCATGAGCTTGTAAGTTACTTTTCATCCAAAAATGACAAAGGTAGTTCTCTCTTATCTTTTATTCACACATTTAACTATTTTGCTTATCCTTGCATTGTCTACTTCTAATATGTTATCATTTTTGTCATTTTTCCAAATATGAGTTCGTATTTTATCCACAGCTAACAAATATTTTTGATCTTGTAGAACAAATATGTACTAGAAGGTAAAACGACTACTATATCCCCTTCCAAAGAGAAACTCAAACATAGAAGTACACGTTAACAACACAGCTTCAATCACTTAATGATGAAAAAGTCGATGCTCTATGCGACATCCCAAAGCTTACTCTTCCTCGCACTGAATTAGAAAATGTTAACAAACTGACCATTTTATTCCTCTTCCTCCAATTAAGGAAAATAATGTGGAAAAAAGTGACAAATTATCAGAATCTTTCAACGATGGGTTACAAATGCCAAGACATGATGAACCTCAATATTTTCCACATTGTCCTCAAGATGATAATTGGGATGATTTTTTTACTCCTGAAGTATATATTGATTTTTTTTTACGCTATTTTATAACTACTATGATGATGCTGACGATAAGTTAGTGAAATAATGCTTCAATTCTACTATATGCTTATTAAATAAGGTTTCAGATCATGATAAGCTATATGGTGATCATTAATGGAGATCACGGCTACGTTGTCGTCTCTATGTACAAAATCATGGGGTTAATGGATGGGGTAGGATGGGAGTGTGGGAGGGGGTACACATGTAGATTTTGACAAAATGAGATTTCGGTCTAATAGATTTGTCCAAACAATAATAATACAACATGATCTGAACAAGTAGTGATAGGACTTCCAGTAGAGATAGTACAACTGCATGTGTTGTTTTTGTTTTATACAACTGTTTTTCATTTTTACAAATGGTTTAACTGCATGTACAGCAGCATGCATGTTTAGAAAATATATAATATAAACTAAGTGCTCAGATTTAAGAACACACGGTACATGTATACCTGTATCAATCCTGCATGCGAATATAAATAAATATATCATAATAGACAACATTTTTACAACTTCAAAATACACACCATATAATAAAACATCATCCATACTTTAGTCGAACAGTTTTAATTCCTAATTACTATTACTGTTGTGCACCCACTATTTGTTATGCTCCTTGAATATATACTATAAATTTGGTAATTTAATAGAAGTAGAAGTCTCATAGAGTGGCAAAAAAGAAACGAAAAAACTTGATTTCAAAAATACTCATACAGTAGTTATAAAATCACATATTTGTAGATGAGATTGAAATCTAAATGTAGATGAAACTATATGCAGAATATAAGAATATATATGATATGAAGTCAAGTGTTACAAGGAGACTTCATACATTAGTTAATAGTGGTAGATTTCATAACAATGACATTGGAGAACAAAATACATGTAAAATAAATGTCACTGAAGAAAACAAATAAAAGTAATTTTGTATTGGTGAAAAGTATAGAAGCAGAAGTCTCATAGTGTGGCAAAAAAGAAACGAAAAAACTTGATTTCAAAAATACCCATACATTAGTTCTGAAGTCAAGTAATTGTATATGAGATTGAAATACAATAGGAGCATCATAATTGTTGATGAAACTTTAAGCAGAATATAAGAATATATAAGATATGAAGTCACGTGTTATAAGGAGACTTCGTCATTTGTCAGCCTGGCGTTTATAATTTTTGCTCCTCATTCCATATTTTGTTTCATACAATGCTCTATTTCAGAACAAAGAACTTTCTATATAGAATGTCCTTTTACATTTTCAGCTAGATAACAAATTGATATGTAGGTGATAAAGTCAGAGCCATAAAACTTTAGTTTATCAGAGTTTAAGTGATAGAATAAAATTAAAATATAATACTCATTGGTGACCTCAAGCTGTTAAATGTTACTCTACTTATGTCATGAGTTGGAGATTGAAGTTGCAAATTAATTTGAGAATTAATTTTGAGTTTAAATAATATTTTTACATATCCATGTCTGGTTACATTTCAGGTTATTTGCAAAATAAATACATGTGTAGTTTATTCCAACGGTTTGAGAGGACAGTTGGGTTCATTCATGGTATGGATTTCACATGGCCCTTTTTGTTCTTGAAAGTGACTTCTCTCCTTTTTGTGTGTATTGCTTTGTGAGCGTGTGTGACAGTAATGAGTGTGTGTACTGTAAGGGTGAGTGTCTGGTGCGTGCTATTTGTGAGGGTTATAGTGTTTTGTGTGCATGGTAGGTTAGGTGTGCGAGAATGGATTCCTCGTCAAGTCAGGGGGTGTGGACACATCTTTGTGTCATCTTTTCTTCTTCCGAGTGTCCCCTATAGGGCATTCCATCAGGAACAAAAATAGGATAGGCACCAACTCCCAGTGGTAAGGAAGGCAAAAGTTTGGGTAACCAATATAGATCAATTTTGAATTAAAGAAAAAAATATTTGATTTTGTACATCACGAAGAATTTAATAGAATAAAATTTCGTATTAAAGCTATTGCTGAACATTTCTAAAATTAAAAAAACAATGATTTCAATATTCAAAAACAATCAGATAAATTTTCTTAAAACATAGACACTTACTATTATTTAAATGTTATACTTACTATTATTTACATGTTGTACATACTACTAAACTAAATTTTTTAGGTTCTTCAATAGCACAACATGAGGAAGATATGATACTTCAGACTGCAATAATCAGTAGTTATAACTGTGGTAGAAATTTTATCGCAAGCATGCAATATCACAAACATTAACTACCACAACCCACTTACTGTCATTTTTCCATGAATGCCTACAGAATTGTTGCTCTAGTGGTTCTGTTGACATTCATCGACCTACCACAGAACCACAAGAGATACTAAGCTTATTCCAAGATCAAGGGGAAATTGGTACTCATTTTCGAAAAAACATCCAATCCTATATTAACGCATTTTCGTCACATCTATAGATGCATCAATTGACAATAACCTAGCCAATGGTAGAGAAGGAGTTTACACATATCGTGCACAAGGTTCAATATATCATAGTATTGGAATTATTTTACCCTTGGCTGGAAGTACACCAAGATATTTGCAATTATACATATATGACACCGACCATGAGATTGAAAACCGACTTCAAGATAGTGAAGCAATGAGACCAGAGATAATTTCGCTTTTGAAAGAAATTTTAGAAACTCATAACCCATATGTTTCTGTACTTCGACAGTTGGGGCAACAACCTGATATAAAAAATTGTAGAATCAAAATTAAAGAGATCACAGTAGATCGACATCTTCACGAGTTTCCAACCACATCCCAAGTAGCAGGTATAATAATTGGAGATGAACCAGAAAATTTGCAAGGTAGAGATATCATTGTTGAGACAAGAAGTGGAAATCTACAAAGGATTCCAAATACTACAGGTTATTATGACCCATTGCAGTATCCACTATTATTTCCATACGGTCAACACAGATAGGATTTGAACATCCATGAAAATGGAAATGCAACTATAAGTTGCACATCATACTACTCTCATATTTTATAGGTAAATATAGCTTTTTTGATAGCCAATATTATTTATTCGTAAATAACACAAAAATTTGTTCATATCAACATCAATATTAATGTTAATTTCATTATATCTTTGATTTATTCACGTAGGTACGACCAACAGAAACATCACTTATATTGTTTAGTGGCCGGCTATTTCAACAATATGTCGTTGACATGTATGTAAAAATTGAAATAATGTGCCTAATGTTTCTTTGCAATAATCAGAATACTATCAGAGCGGAGTTATACCAAGGATACAAGATGCCTTAAGTATGGAGAGACATCTGCTAGTAAGTTTCTTTAACTACTACATTAAATCTTTTGTTGTTATTAGCAATTACTAACCACTCACTTATATACTAATCAATCGTATGAATTTTCACACATTAGGAAGTGTTGGTGTCAAGAAGATTCTTTCTTCATCCTATATAGGTAGTCCACGAGATATGCATCAACAATATCAAGATGCAATGGCAATAATGCAAAGGTATGGGAAGCCCGATTTATTTATTACTACGATATGTAATACTAACTAGGTAGAAATCACAAAAAAATTACTTCCCAGTCAACAACCACAAGATAGACCGGATTTAACAACTAGGATTTTTCATGCAAAATTAGAGCAACTAAAAACTGACCTATTTGACACATTTGTTTTAGGTAAAGTCATTGCTCATGTCCACGTTATTGAATTTCAAAAAAGAGGACTACCACATGCATATATTCTAATTATCCTAGATGAAAATGATAAGGTCAAAAATCCTGATGATTATGATGCTTTAGTTTGAGCTGAAATTCCATGTAAAGATCTAGAATTTTAACAACATAACGCTGTAATGAAACATCTGATTCATTATCAATGTGGACAATTTAATCCAAGAGCTGTATGTATGAAAAACAACCACTGTAAGAAAGGTTTCCCAAAATCTTTTTCTCCCTTAACTTTACAAGGAAATGACTCTTACGTTATTTATATAAGATGCGACAATGGAATACAATATCGAACTAGTAGTCATATAATTGATCATCGTTGGATAGTACCTTATAATCTCTACTTACTTTTGAAATATGATTATCGTATAAATGTTGAGATTTGTTCAAGTATTAAATCTATAAAATATCTTTAGAAATATGTTTACAAAGGTTCAGACTGTATCTGTAGGATTATCCACTACACCTAATGACAAAAATGAAATTTCAAAATTTGTTAATGCTAGATGGATTTATGCCCCAGAAGCTTTATGGAGAATATTTAAATTTTCACTAAGTAACATTTTTCCTTCTGTTACCGACTTACAAATACATTTACCAAATAGACAACAACTACTATTTCATGCTGAAGAGCACAAACAAACTATTTTGGATGATTAACAGAGATGTAAAACAATGCTTACTGAATTTTTTTGTAAAAATGTTTTTGATGAACAAACACATCAATATTTATACTATGAGTTTCCTGAAAAATATTAGTGGGACTCTACAAATAAGGAATGGAACCGTAGACGAAATAACCATAGGGCAATCGGTAGAGTTTATACGATATCTCCCACTGAAGGTGATCGCTATTATTTGTGATTATTATTGACACATGTTAGAGGTCCTTTATCTTTTAGTGACTTATTAGCAGTTAATGGAACACAATATAATACATTTAAAAAAACAACTGAACATAGGGGTTTACTGGAAAATGATAATATTTTAAAAGACTGTATAAGAGACACTTTAAACACACATATGCCCAAGGCTTTAAGAAGATTATTCGTTACAATTTTAGTGTACTGTGAACTGTGTCATGTGCATAAATTATCGGAAGAGTTTTTGCACTTTTTACTTGAAGACTATCCTTCTACATCTACTACTAACGTGAATAATTCATATTTATTAATTCAATGTTTCTCCGACCTTGATAACTGTTACCTCGCCTTTTGGTCGAAGCCGGAATATCAACAAATTGGCTGAAGAGGATGGATATCAGGTTTGGAAACGAGGCCACGATCGATATTGTCGAAATTTGACCGAGCACCAATCGAGACAGAATCGATTGGGAATGGTGAATGAGGCCAGGAGAGGCTACATTTCAAATTTCGAGTCAATCGTAGTTCGTATGCTTGAGATATGGATGGATCAAGATTCATGGAGATTGATTTGTATCGATATTGTTCGTATCGATCACGTGGCAGTATGGATAGCACTCAAGTTGGTTTGGACTGGTAGAAGTTCGTATCGATCAGGGATGGACGCAGCATCGATGATTTCACAACAATAAGGATAGAAGTAGGCAGCCTACTTCGAATCGATATAGTTCGAATCGATATAGTTCGAATCGATCGGCGTGGAGCACACACGGCTTTAGATCGGTGGTAGTTCGCATCGATCAAGGATGGACTCGGCAGTTCAATTTGATTTGATGGTTGCGCATCGATACAGCACGCATCAAGTTGGTTGGACTCGGCATCAGTATGTCAGGACATTTCGTATCGATCGGGGCCGGGATCGATACGAAATACGAGCAGGAGTTTGGAAGAGCACTTCGTATCGATCAATTATTGTATCGATACGAAGAACACATGCAAAGGATCAATACGGACAGGGGGGCGGCCGAAGGATATGAAGGATACGAAGGATACGAAGGAACAAAGTTCAATCGATACGAAGAGAATGGATACGAACAAAAGGCAAAAGGATGGGTACGAACGCGACAGCCAACTAAAGAGTTACACTCGCATCGATCATAACTCAACATCTACAACTCCAAATGCGATGAAATTTTTAGAGGAGCTTCCTGATGCACTCGAGAACCTCCACGATCTATCTCGGCTCGATTAGGCTATTTTTGGATCGATATGAATTGAACACGCATCGATCCAAAAGCGCTCTGGATCGGTCTGGTGGGCCCACTTGCGCAAGAGAAGTGGTATTCCTGGTTTTGAGGTGGATATTTTCGGATCTACACCTATAAATAGGAGTGTTATGGCAACTAAAAAGGGGATCTTCTTCTTCTCTCTCCAAGGCAAAGCTCTGCCATTTTTGTTATCAACTTTCAAAGGCTTGTAACTGTAATTTCAGTATAAAAAAGGAATAAAAAGGATTGACTCAAAGTGGACGTAGGCCAGATTGTCGAACCACTATAAACCTTGTGCGTTTCCCCTCTTTCTTCATTTTTATTCTCTACTTTATCTGTATTTGAGATCTGTGTTGGAAAATTGGGAATTTGTGTTTATACACTGGTACTTTCACTACTTTTGGGGTTTGTGACCATTTTTGGCGCAAACACTTTGGTGCTTTCACTGAGAACGACTAGCACCCGCTATACCGGATTTGGAGTTCAGATTTGAAAAGCTAAAGGATCAGATCTAGAAGGAACCATGACAAAGCAATCAACAAAGAGACAAAGAGCGGAGAGAAGTCAGCATGGAGGAAGCCAGGAAGCATCTTCAGGAGCTAATCAAACTTCGGCCTTCATCACCAGAGACAAGATGGAGATGATGATGGGAGCTATGCATGAAGAGCTTCTAAAAAGACATAAGGAAATGATGCAGAACCTTCTCAGATAGTTTGGACAGGCGGGAATAGCTGGAGCTTCAGGAGTTCAGATCCACGGAGCTGGAGCAGAAGGACCCAACAAGCAATCGGATGGAGCAGTTCAATAAGGCGCAGCCCCTAGTCAGCACACAACTGTTAATCTGGATGGATCCAGTCTCGGGGGCACACAACCTGGCAATGATGGATCGATTCACGGAGAAATTCCAGGTGACACCATACAGCAGGATGTTGGAAGAAGTACAAGAGCGCGTGATGAAGAGTACGTACCAGAATTCCCTCGAGGACTCGAGGGGCAACCCTTGATGGACAACGTTGGGTTGACTGAGATTATCAGGCGAACTATGCGCGGAGGTTTAACAAACAGAGATCTGGAAGGAGTAAACAGGAGTCCGTTTACCCGTGATATCAGAATACCCACCAGAGTTCAAGCTACCTACGCTGGAGGTATACAATGGCAAGGATGATCCTACCGATCACTTGATGAGGTACACAAGGCACATGGAAGTGCTGGGGGCATCGGAGGAGGTTATGGCCCGATGTTTCCCCCTGTACTTGACGGATATAGCTGCTATGTGGTTCAGGCAGTTGGAAGAGGGATCTATCAGGACATGGACGGAATTGGTGGATAAGTTTTTAAAGCAATTTTGGGTTCATATCAAAAGGCAAAAGAACGTAATGACACTAACATCGGTGAAGTAGAGGACAGGAGAATCGCTCAGAACATTCTTAACTCGGTTCAATGCAGCGGTTGCTTCGGTGGATCGGCCGAATCCATCAATGGTTCTAATGGTAGCAGTGCCAAGAGTCAGGGATAACTCGGATTTCAAAGTGTCATTGATACGGGACCCACCAATGGATCTCGAGGAATTTTTTCACGAGGCCGAGAGATTCCTTCGATAGGAGGATGCATGTTCGGATATGAAGTTAAAGGAAGTGAACGCGGCCGAGGATGGAGAGCCATCCGGTGGAAGCTCGGGCAAGGATAAGGATAAAGGAAAACGGAATTCGGATGACAACTCTGGCCAGACAAGGAAACATTGGGGAGAGCTAAAATTCTCCACTTACATAGGGTTGAATGAAACTTTGGAGCGGATATTCATGGAAACTCGGGATCGCCTTCCCTATCGAAGGCTAGCAAGGAGAGAACCATCGGAACGCGAAAAGGCATCAGGAAGGCACTATCTCTTTCATGATCTGGACGAACATGATACCAACAGCTGCAGGCATCTAAAGGATATAATCGAGGAGCATGTAAGGAGTGGTCACTTGCGGTAATACATCGGAACTCGGAATGCGGCGGTGGAACAGGAGCAGCCACCGTCTACCTCAAACGACGATGGCGCGAGGCCCAGGAATGATGGTTGATTGGTTATCGATTGACAGGAATGATGTGGAATAAGTAGCAAACTCTAGGCAAGCGGCCAAATCACTTACTCATGTACGGGGACGGAGATAGCCCCTAGGCATGCTCTGAGATGATGATAAACCGCGACGCAATGGTTTGTGAAATCTGTTTTTTCTTGGTTTGGACATATGCTTTTTTTTGATTCGGTTTTGGAGTTTGGTTTGAACTCCCGGATTTGTTTGTTTTCTGATTTGGACTTTAGTTTGGATGCTTGTTTTCTGGTTTGGATTTTTGGTATGGATTTCTGGTTTTCCGATTTGATCTGGACTTAGGATTGGATTTCAATTGGATATTTTATCTGGCTTTTAATAAATGGTCGTTGGGTATGGCTTATGCCTGGCAAGGCGTAAGTCGATTCGTCTGAGCGTGGCGAATTGACTTATTCAGGTCGTCGAGTATGGACTATGCTCGGCAAGGGTCCGGAGAGACCAGGATTTGACCTAGGACTTAGGCCATATATTATCGGTTACTATTTCAGGTCGTCGAGTGTGGACTATACTCGGCAAGGGTCCGGAGCGACTAGGATTCGGCTTAGGACTTAAGCCATGGCATTACTCAACGTTAAGGGACACTGGACCACGAACACCAAGGCATTGCTTAGTATAGGTCGTCGAGTGTGGATTGCGCTTGGTAAGAACCCGGAGAGGTTATGGATTCAGATATCGGCTATGAATAGCTAAGGATTTGGATATCGACCCGGAGAGGTCCTGGATTAGATTATTGGTTATTGGATATGGATGGATTAGAACTCGGTTGTCGGGTTCAGATGGATATGAAACTGGCTAAGGATTTGGTTACTAGATTCGGAATCAGATGTCGACTTGGAGCAGTCGTGGATTTGGATAAGGATATGGCTGTGGCACTCGGATAGGATGACTTGGTAATGGATTGGACTATGAATCGGATGGTATAGGTATGGATGGAATATGGACTTCAGATATCGAATTCGGAGCTATTCAAAACACGCCTTGTTACCACCAGGCTTGTTTTGGGGGGCAAATGTTACCCCGCCGTTTGGTCGAAGCCGGAATATCAACAAATTGGCTGAAGAGGATGGATATCAGGTTTGGAAACGAGGCTACGATCGATATCGTCGAAATTTGACCGAGCACCAATCGAGACAGAATCGATTGGGAATGGTGAATGAGGCTAGGAGAGGCTACATTTCAAATTTCGAGTCAATCGGAGTTCGTATGCTCGAGATATGGATGGATCAAGATTCATGGAGATTGGTTCGTATCGATACTGTTCGTATCGATCACGTGGCAGTATGGATAGCACTCAAGTTGGTTTGGACTGGTAGAAGTTCGTATCGATCAGGGATGGATGGAGCATCGATGATTTCACAACGATAAGGATAGAAATAGGCAGCCTACTTCGAATCGATATAGTTCTAATCGATCTGCGTGGAGCACACACGGCTTTAGATCGGTGGTAGTTCGCATCGATCAGGGATGGACTCGGTAGTTCAATTTGATTCGATGGTTGCGCATCGATATAGCACACATCAAGTTGGTTGGACTCGGCATCGATATGTCAGGACATTTCATATCGATCAGGGCCGGGATCGATACGAAATACGAGCAGGAGTTTGGAAGAGCACTTCGTATCGATCAATTATTGTATCGATACGAAGAACACATGCAAAGGATCAATACGGACAAGGGGGCGGCCGAAGGATATGAAGGAACGAAGTTCAATCGATATGAAGAGAATGGATACGAACAAAAGGCAAAAGGATGGATATGAAATCCATAGATACGAACGCGACAGCCAACTTAAGAGTTACACTCGCATCGATCATAACTCAACATCTACAACTCCAAATGTGATGAAATTTTTAGAGGAGCTTCCTGATGCACTCGAGAACCTCCACGATCGATCTCGGCTCGATTGGGCTATTTTTGGATCGATACGAATTGAACACGCATCGATCCAAAAGCGCTCTGGATCGGTCTGGTGGGCCCACTTGCGCAAGAGAAGTGGTATTCCTGGTTTTGAGGCGGATATTTTCGGATCTACACCTATAAATAGGAGTGCTATGGCAACTAAAAAGGGGATCTTCTTCTTCTCTCTCCAAGGCGAAGCTCTACCATTTTTGTTATCAACTTTCAAAGGCTTGTAACTGTAATTTCAGTATAAAAAAGGAATAAAAAGGATTGACTCAAAGTGGACGTAGGCCGGATTGCCGAACCACTATAAACCTTGTGTTTTTCCCCTCTTTCTTCATTTTTATTCTCTACTTTATCTGTATCTGAGATATGTGTTGAAAAATTGGGAATCTGTGTTTATACACTGGTGCTTTCACTACTTTTGGGGTTTGTGACCATTTTTGGCGCAAACAATAACCTTCTCAAACAATATAACAAAACAATTTTTGATTACGATATTCCACATAATAATTTTAATGATTTTACTCATATTAATAGCTCCACTCTTATTTTAGAAGAACAATGTATAAAAATACCCAATAATGATATCGATTCCATAAAAAACTTGAACTCTGAACAAAAAGAGGCATTTGACACGATTATGTCTTCTGTTAAAGCCAAAGCTAATGCTATATATTTCATAGATGGCCCTGGAGGTATAAGAAAAACATATATATATATATATAGAGCACTCTTAGCACATTTACAAATTCAAGGTCATATTGCAATTGCAGTCGCTACATTTGGAATTATTTCTCTTGCTCTTCCAAGAGGTCGAACTGCACATTCTCGATTTAAAATACCAATTAATTTAGACTCTTCCTCTACATGTCATATTCCTAAGTAATCCGAGATTGCTAAACTTTTATCGATTGCTACTGTTTTACCATGGGATGAAGCCACCATGGCTCATCGCCATGCATTTGAGGCCTTAGATAGAACATTATGAGATATAATGAATTTAGATGCACCATTTGGAGGAAAGATTGGTATTTTAGGAGGTGATTTTCGTCAAGTCCTACCACTAGTCGTAAATGGTACTATAGCTCAAACAATCGATGCATGTATAGTACAATCATATTTATGGGAAAATGTTCAAGTAATTCATATGATACAAAATATGCATGCAAGAGACGATCAATCATATGCACAATTTCTTTTACGTATTGGAAATGGAGATGAAGTCTATGTTCAAGATGATATTATAAAGTTCCCAAATGATATCGTTGAACCTTGGACCAATTCTGGTTCGATTTATGCTTTGATTAAAGAAGTCTTCGTCGAACTCAATGACAGATTAGGTGATAATAATTATATAATGGATAGAGCAATATTAGCCCTTAAAAACGAAACAGTAGATGAGATTAATAATAAAGTTATAGAAATGTTTCCTGGTAGTGAATGTATCTACTATTCATTTGACAAAGTCGAAGAAGATACACATAATCTATATCAGCTGGAATTCTTGAACTCGCTTGCTCCGGGTGGTTTGCCACCCCATAAATTAACACTGAAAGTAGGAGCACCAATCATGTTGCTTAGGAATATTGATCCAAGAATTGGATTATGTAATGGAACAAGATTACTATGTCGTGTCTTTCACAGAAATCTCATAGATGCAGAAATCATTGATGGACATTTCCATGGTACAAGAGTATTTATCACACGTATTCCACTTAAGCCATCTGAGAAAATTAACATGCCTTTCAACCTAATACGTAAACAATTTCCTGTTAAATTAGCTTTTTCCTTAACAATTGATAAATCACAAGGACAAACCATCCCTCAAGTTGGTATTTATCTCCCCAAACATGTTTTTAGTCACGGTCAACCATATGTTGCTTTATCTAGAGGAGTTGCTCGAAAGATAACGAAAGTTTTGGTAAAAAATGGAAAGATTCGAAATAGAAATGGTACACATACTAGAAATGTTGTATATAAGGACATATTATTAATATGTAATCATGAACTGTGTTAATTGTACTTTGTTTTTTCCCCTTCACACGCAATACTTTTACAATAAATATTATTCTTCAACATGTATACACATATGTTCTTCACAACTGTTGTATCACTCCATTAAAATAAGGGATTTTTATACAACCGTAATGAGTAATAACTGCAGTTAAAATGGTTTTCTCCATTTTACTGTTTTTTATTTATATTTTTCAAGTACTGCTTCTATAAATTACACCTTTGGGTTACTTTTTATATATGTACGAAAGAAAATTTCCAACTTTATTAATAATACAATTGTAGTTAACATAAAAAATTCCTAATAAAACATTTTTAACTCCGCCATCAACTTATTACTAATGCCGGTCTCAAGCTCGGAACAAGGAGGAGAGAAAACGATTACTAGTAGTTTTTTAAATACCAATTCCTCATGTGTATGTGCATCGCACGTGTACTTTTTAAAAGAGAGATGATGCAAGTTTTCTAAGTTCCAACCTACCGAAAGCGCTAATTTTAATATTTGTTACATTTATCGAGATATTCATGTAATTGTTGATTACTTTCTTTATCTATTTGATAATTTTCTAAACTAACTTTGTCCTACTCACATTTTGATAAATGAATGATTTGTGCATGTACATTCGTAAAAAATGAAACATTACATATTCATTTTATAAATTATTTAAAAAACTCACAAACAACATTTTTTAATACCAATTACTCTTGCGCACGTGCATCGCACGTGCTAAAGTACTTGTGTGTGTGTGTGTGTGTTCAAAATCAATATTTAGTAATTTAATTAATACGATTAATTGAATAAACATAAAATATTTTAAAATAAATATGATCTTATTTTAATAAATAGATTGGATATAATACTACTTAATAGATTTCATATTCACATTAAGATCCAAATAGATAATTTTTTGGAATTTACATATTTCATCCGCTGTCAAATGGGCCCGTGCCAACAGTTTATCCATGAATGACAACGTAAAATTGTACATTAGTGTGTGTGTGTTATTAATAAGATATTTTGCATATTAATATAGTCAATCAAAAATCGGAATATTCAAATACTTTTGTTTATATTCGATTATTTGATATTCGCATTTAAACGAGTTATACTTATTTCATAATAAAAACATATTTTGTTAAATATTTTTGTATAATATGTCTATTTATGTGTGTGTGTAATACCATATATACACACACACACAAAAATGTTAATAACATAAACTATATGCATATTAATGTACATATGGTACTATATATACATACATACATACATATATATGTATATAGTTCAGAATCGAACAATCAACTACACTATTTCATAGATAATGAGGTTACTTTGAAACTTATAACATGCTCAAAATGTTAAGTCAACATCAATTGTTAAAATGTTTTAACCGTTGATTTGAAATAATATTTTGAATATGTTAGGCTTATTCAAGTTAGTAATTTTTTTACAGAGATGGTCTTGAAGCATTAAGAATATAAGTAAGGTTTCTTTTAATTTCAATTTTGAATTGTAGTTTGAAATGATGGAGATGTAGATGAGGTATATCAAAAATGGATGTAGTTTTAAAAAGGGATTACCCTTTTATCCTTGGTTAAAGTTTATTTTACCTAGTCCCAAGGATAGTACAGCTGATTAGGACATGCGACACTCACATGTAAGGTTGAAAGTTTGATCTTTACCAATATTTACGTCTTTGCCGAAAACAATCAATTTAGAAAACGAAGTTAACATACAAAATAGAAAATAATTTTTTTTTTATTTTCTGTGTTTTGGAAAATAACACAAGCACGTGAAACAATCCATTCTTCCATCGTCTCTCTATCCCCTTCGTCCTCTCATCCGTCTTTTTTTCATCACATCTATCTTTCCTCGCTCTTCTCATATTTGACATACATATTGAAAACCGAAAACACAAAATTCGTTTTTAAACCAACCACTACCTAAGTTTGGGAAAACAAAATATTGCATATCTCATGTCTTATACCATGTTAATGTCTTTTGAATTTCAAGCTCTTCTCTAGAAGTCCATAGACAATTGTTTTTGACCGGAAATGTTGTATATATTTGGACTAAAAGCATTCATTCTCATGTTTTGACTGGAAATGTTGCAGATGTTCAGACTCAAAAGCATAGATTATAAGTATGCAAAACCATAATAAATATGAGCTTAATTACAAGGTTACATTGTAAATACCGACATCATTTAATAATGCTGCTACCAATTCCCCGTATAGAGTTCTAGATTTGGTTGGGATACTTATTGTGCTTGGCATGTCGTTCTCCTTTTGTTATTAAAAGTGCGTTTAACTATAAGAGTTCAAAACGTAGCGTTTAAGTAGTGCAAAACTCGCCACTATTTTAGAATATTATGAATAATTCCTAAGGCATAGATCCCTTCTAATTGTTTCTGCTTTAAATGACAACTGACTTTGTATCAATTATCTATCCAATTCGTTACTACTCTCTTTCTTGCGTTTAGAATATGTTTTTGGAATACGTTCTTGCATATTTTGAAGTGTGTTTTTTACAATAATATGAGAATGATTTTTATAATAAAAGAGCAAGTTTATGTATTTAATATTGAAAAAATATTACAAGAATGTTTACTTTTTCATTTAGTGGATTCATTAACTATACAGTGATATTATAGGTTAACCATTGCAATCTTGTGCATTTTGGCTAGTGCTGATTTAAACTTTTTTTCTCTTCTTAATTTTATTTTTCACTTACAAAAACTTTTTAAGTTATTTGAAAATAGACATAAGAACAAACTTTAAAAAAAAAATTAGATTAAAAGACAATAAGTATACATTTAGACTGAATATACTGCTAGTCATGGTATTTTGTATAATGTAAAAGTTGAATATAATATCAATTATAACTAGTATTTGTCCTTTAATTTAAAAATACAACTTAATGTCCTTCAACCTACATTTTTTAAGGTATTTGTTAACTCCGTTTGTATTTTGTTTTATGAATTACTTTCTGCAAGCAAAATTGAGAAAGATTGCTTTTTAAACTTCTTTTCTCGAACAAGGCCTATCTTTACCAAATTACTTTCCATATGTTATGAATAAACTGTCTTCAGACATCCATTTATTGGACTCCGTTAGGTGTATCATTCAATTTCAGTGTTAGGTTTAATTGAATCAATCATTTTAAGATTGAAGGCAAGTTGCTTTTTGTTTCAATATTAGCTTTATTAATCTTTCCCTTCTTTACTCATAAAAGAGAAGTAACTTTACACCGGACAACATAACGTATTGGTCTGTATACAAAGGGATGCCAACATACGTTTCTTGCAATTGTGTTAACAATTTGTATTTAAATACATTTGCCCATTCTTATATAGACAGGTAAAATCAAATAAAACACAATTAAGTGATAAAGGCTATACAGTTGTTTGCAATCAGAAAACGATGAATGAAGGATCCGTTGAGGATTTCAAAATCATCTATGACAAAGCGTCCCAACATATAAAACTTTAAAAACCCCACCATACATTTGACAGAAAGAGATATTAAAGTACGTAGGTGCATATCCTTTTACTTTTTTAAAGCGTATAAAGGTCAGCAATTGTTTTATGATCAATAGTGGAACACATCAACACTTAGACTGAGCTATAGAGACATGTGTTTCAATATATTATTTTGACAATGACCTCATCTAGAGAATTATACTGTAAACTGACAACGATTCTCAATTCAAAAAATTATAAGAACCACACAATAATACAAACATAAGGTTGACAACTAAATAAAATAACGCAATGTAAACATAAATTTCAATACAAATGTCTTCAATAATGATCCACTGTTCGTTTTGATTGTACAGAAAGAGATTTGATCGAATCAAGTTATGGACGTTTAAGCCTATATATATATGACATGTACTGCGTATGAGTACACACAATCAATGTAGGTAGTCATCCTATAGATACCTAAATCAATAACAATTAAATTTTAGCAGTAGTACCGGTCCCTACACAGACATCACATACAACGAAGCCGCCTTCGCAATATGGGCATTTTCCTGCTTCATCAACCCATTCGATAAACTGCATTTTGATATTATTTTATATTTCATGAACTACAAAATAATATACAGTACATATAAAATGATAAGTTATCAGATAGTGCGGCAATGCTAACCTGTGGTTCGATATTTGGTTCCCCTGTACCATCACATTCTGAACAAGGAAGAAAGTCATACATTTCAATACATCATAATTATCGTATGAATCGTAATATATTTTTGTGATTTAAGAATCAAACTGTACCGATGCAAATTACGTGGCCTTCTCCATGACATGTGAGGCAACTGACATTAATATTACTTCCACTAATGAATTTCTCTCTTTCCTTTAGTCTAGATGGTTCTTCCCATCTGTTTTCTCCAAGAAGGAAAACTCTATGTAAAGATTCTAGAAATTTACCATCGCTGCTTTCTTTTTTGATTGTCTCGTTAGCGTCTGTAGTTTTTGATACAGA
This sequence comes from Allium fistulosum, assembly GCA_030737815.1. Lineage (NCBI taxonomy): Eukaryota > Viridiplantae > Streptophyta > Magnoliopsida > Asparagales > Amaryllidaceae > Allium > Allium fistulosum. Next base: position 1,378,419,035 of record CM060901.1, read on the forward strand.
ACTGTTAGACGCTCCATTCACAGCTTCCTATCACGTTAACAAATTACTTCATATGCTACATTAACAGTAGTAACAGTTGTGACAAGTTCTCATTAAAAGATAAATCACTTGGTCTTATTGAAGCATACTATATTACTATCTACACGCAATTCACATGATTAATGTACTTACAGTACAACATTGAAGTCTTAGCAGGAAAGTTAATAGCTCACTTTGTCATTCAAGCATACTGGTTAAAGTGATCTTTAACCAAGACCCTGACAAGTTGCAACACAGAAGAGAAGAAACTACATATACAAATCATAAAGTAGAGGCTAAAATGGTAATCTACATGTTTCTAATAGTGGAGACATTACAAATGCAAACAATATAAATAATCAACCACTCTTTCTACATGTCAAAATCCCATCGTTCAGATGAACTTTAAATCCAGCTCATAAGCATGAAAAAGCACAAGTAGAAATGGTACAAAAAGACGTTGCTAACTCTATGATTGATCGTTTGCTTAGTGTAAGAAACTTTCTTTAAAGGGTTCAATAAGAAAATGAAAACCAAAAGCTTTAAAGCAAATAAAGCACAAGGTTAAGTGCAATACATCAAAACTTTAGTATACCTTCCTCTGCCAATTGTAAAACAATCTTAGATTCAAAGCAAACACAAATCAAACAAAAATTCAATCATCTTCAAAATCTCAATGCCTAGGCTAATAAGCAACCATGGAGCGCAAACCCACCCTCTAATTTGGTTCGGGGCAATAATCTTCACTTGTATCATCGTAGCAATTATAATAATAGGCATCACCATAATCATAATTTACATGGTGTATAAGCCTAAAATGCCTAGTATCGAGGTAGTCTATGCTAGCCTCGACAAACTAGAATATGACCAATATGGTCATTTGAGTAGCCAACTCACCATCACTATATCGGTCAAAAATGATAATATGAAATCCTACGCAAGCTGCGACTATTTCGATTTTGTTCTTCATTTTCAAGACATGAGAATAGCTGAGTTAAGAGTGAATCCATTCAAGGTATCCAAGAATAGCACCTATCCACTAAATTATGTAGTGAAAACTCCAAATGTTTCTTTAAACAAGGAAGCTATGGATGCAATGAATGCGGCATTGAAGCAAGCTAAAGTGCCTTTTAATTTGGATGGATATGCAAAAATTAGGTGGAGAGTCGGTGTATTTTCATCTATGAATTCCAGAGCTCAACTCTCATGCAAATTAGAATTCACTTGGCCACGCGGAATAAGCATTGGGTCTCATTGTAGTTCAAAATCCTAATGAAGGTTTTCAGTTTTTTCTTTTTCTTTCAATAATGTAATGTATATTAAACGTTGTTTAAGTTATCATAGTTTTAATGGAGATTCTTACAGTTGTTTACTATAGAGAAGAAAAGAAATGAAAAGAGAAACATACCTTATTTTCTTATCTCGCCTTTTGTTACTCTTGCTTTACCTTCATGAATTCAAAGTGAAAATTTGTTAAACTCGTGTCCAATTTTTTTCTTTTTTCTTTAAAAAAGAAGAAGAAGAAGAACAGCTCTTGATGATAATGCATCCATCTTTTGAAAAGAGTGTTGTAATATTATGCTTGATGCCCCAAAATGGTTGCCACTTTTATGATCAAAAAAACCAAATGCCAATGAAGGATGAAGAGTAAGATTGTATCAAAAAAAAAAAAAAAAAAACCCTTCATTATGTGATAGGTTTTACACTATATTTTTTTCTCAAAGTTTATGATTGTCTAGTTTATCCAAGAACTAAATAATTCTATGTTCTAGCAAGATATGTAATAAATTTGCCAGTCTCTTCTTTTGTAGTTCAAATAGACCAACTTGGTTACACATGTTTCTTAAAATTCCACATCTGTTATGAAACCAAAATAAAAATATTATTAACCAAGAGGCAATATCATCATATCATCTAAAGTCAAATGTCATCATCATTTTGCTAACAAATTGCAAATACTTCAAAGCTCAAGCAAAAAAGGTAAAGCAAATCGGACAAACGGTGACCATGTGCAAGATAAATTTCCCCAATACTATTCATAAAAGAAACCAACTTTCAAATTCTAAGATGAGAATCATGTTTATAGACAAATCCAAGAATGAAAAAGGCAATAATTTTCAATACTATCAAATCAGCCTAGAATCAAGATTGAATATGTAATTGTTCGTGATATAGGTTGCCTTCTTTCAAGTAGAGGTAGGTTGTTGGAAATTTTTTATATGTGTACCACACATATAAAATAAAATATGTTATGTTATTTCGGTGTAAAGCCTAATTAAAACGATCAAATAAAGTAATAAACTATTTAAGGCATAAAGATATATCTGTCATGGAAAGAATAAGTAGAGATCGTCTCTACGCATTCTTTTCATGATAGCTACATCTTTATGCCTTAAATGGTTTATTACTTTATTTGATCGTTTTAATTAGGCTTTACACGGAAATAGCATAATACATTTTATTTTACATATGTAACCCACATGTTGATATTTTCCAACATAGGTATGATACCATAAAAGTTTATCCATATCAAGTCTTTGGAGTGTGCAAGTATGTTTGTGTATGCCTGTGTGTGTGTGTGTATGGAGTATTTTGATTAATTTGTTTTTCCTTTGTAATGATGACAACTGACAACATGATACTATTTTGATTTATACACCTGGTTCTTATTCGTTCAGTTTGGGATGTAAAACACTCGCTAGGTGGTATTATATCATTTCTTGTAGCTTGATTTGTTAATGTTTTTCGACTTTACTTGTGATCCTTTTGCAAGAAAATATCTCGACATTGTGAACTTCGGAGTGTGATGGAATATGAACATGAAAAGAGAGCGTGGAGATTTTGATTTTTCATAAATAGAACCATCAACAGTGCTACCTGGCAGTGACGATTGCAAGGTATATTGTTGACTAAAAAACACCTGTACTTAATAATCTGTTGAGCTATAAGTCTATAATTTAGTCAATAAATTGAATTGGAATAGATTCGTAAATATGATTAAGTGTTAAAATGTTTATCAGTGGCTCTTATCTATAATTTTTATGGCCATCCTTAACAATTTTCACTCAAGTATATGGCAAGATGAATTAAAAGTATATTAAGTATCAGTTTATAATAGCATGTGCATACTACTAAGTGGTGACTTGATCTTTATTTACAAGCGCACAAATTGTGCATATAGCCATTACCTTATAAATTTGAGCATGTCAATTAAAATATTTTCATTCCCATATAAATTATTTACATTGTAAAAACTAAAAATCTTGTTAAAGTGTGCTGCACAGAACAAGAAGCAAGCGCTATGAATGTCAACGTGAAAGCAATTATTTCGTGTGTGAAATATAACCCGGGATCTAGTGTTCATGTGCAAGTAAGCTTCTCTCTTATATGCTTTCATTTTATACTCCTAATCATGGTTTAACTGTGCAAGTAATGACTTTTCTAGGTAGTCTCTGCTGATCATCACATTGTCTTCTTTGATTTAAAAAATCCAAGTGTTCCACTTCTTGTTTTTAAGGGTCACAGATATTTTGTATGTGAAATTTTTGTCTAAAAATGAACTTGCATGTGCATCAACAGATATTATATTGTGAACGAGAACTGCCAGGTATGTGAAAGATATAAACTGCACATCTTCATGTTGAACAGTAAGGTTGGCACAGTGGTTGGTTGTTTAGACTGCGACATCAAATGTCATGAGTTCGATCCTCGAGATCAACACTTGTTGGCATTAATGAACCATGCTCAAAAAAATAAAAAATAAATTGCATAGTTAAAAAGCTGTCGTTTTCTACTTTCATTTCTTCATGTATATCTTACACCACTTCCGTCTGGCCAAAATGATTGGAAAAATTCATTATTGCATTTGCATGTTGCAGTGCCATATTGAACAGTAGACAAAACTCATTTGACAATGTGGCTTTAATTTACTTTATTCCACATTTTGATATTGTTGATCCGTTTATGTAAGCAACCTTTTTTCTGACAACTTTTATGTTTTCAAGTGCAATGGGTTACTTTTGCCTCCAATACTTCTAACTGTCAAAATATTACAAGTGCAGCTCAAGAAGCAACTTCACCTCCTGATCTTGTTAGTAAACTTGTCGCACTGAATGTCCCCCACCTCCAGATACTTGTTCCTTTGCTCATGTGGTGTTCAATAGAGTTCCTAGTGTTAAATCTGCTATGGATATAAGTTTTTCTAAACAACTTGATTAACAATTTTGTAATTTCTGCTCAATTTGGAAACTATATTGTTTATTGGTTATATTTTTTTGCTAATGTTTCAGTATATGATTAACTTTTCAATTCAGCCTTTGAAGCATTATGCGTGAATATGTTGGAAATCTTAAAAGTAAACCGAGTACACTATTGAGCGACTAAGTATGCCGAGAAGTTCAAGATGACTTCAATAACATGATTGTACTTAAATTTTAATCATGTGTATACATGAAAAGATAATGTGGATGATGGATATGAATCTCTATAGTTGAATGATTTTTTATTTTTATATACTGAATTTCTGGGTCCATGGAGTAAAATATAATTGCAGTATTGATATGTTGGACTACCGTTTTCAAACATTTCGAATATTACAGGTTCAATATATTAATTTGTATTTGTAATGGTCATAACCATTACCTTAATGGTTATAACTATTAAAAACTTGAGATTTGTAGTAGATATAAGCATTAAGATATTTTTATTGCAACATATGTAACCAATTAGAATTATCTTATTTGTAACCGATACACCCATTAGAAGTATTTCACGTGTGAGGGATAAAAGCATTAGGATATGATCAAAAAACCAAGGTTCAAAATCAACGCGATGCTTCCACAACTCAACTCAACAAATGAATTTGAAAGAGCATTAAAAACCTATAATTTGATCAATTTTTTGACATATAATACATTCTGTTTTTGTAAATACAAATGCGTTATCTATTGATGCATTTCAATAGAGATAAGTACCAAAATCTGAAACCAGAATCTTTGCCAAATAAATAAATAACATTTCTTTAATTGTTCGAAAAGCTCAAACGAATGCAACATAAACCAAAACTAGAATGTTGAACTTGGTATAGCCTGCAGGTGTGTGGTAGCTCATTGATCAACTGAGGCAACAGGTGATTTTGTTGAGTCATCTTTTCGTTTCTGTTTGTGGTGTTTTCAGCCACAAACTTCACATTAAATATAAGTTTTCTTTACTTCTGAGCAATAAACAAAAATATTAATTTTTTGAGGAAATTATCAATCTACTTTTCATAAGTGATTGATTGAATGTGAGAAACAAAACAAACAGTATCGATCAAATTAAATAAAGACAAACAGATCAAAATAAGCATAAATGGAGAAAAATAAACTGCGGAAAAGGGAAAATACCAAATTTAGCGGTTCAGCAATGTGCCTACATTCGCTCTGTTTGTTTCAAGATAAAAAAAGGCTGAATGCTTGTTTAAACAAGTGATAAGAGGTTATTAACTTGTTTGTTTTCAAATAAGTGATCTCGTTAAGCTATTTTATTAGGTGAACTGAATAAGCAAAATTTTAGTGCTTTTTGGTTGTGCTGATCGCTTGTTACCCTAAATTTTCCAATTACACCCTTATGTAGCATTACATTTAGTTCTTTTGTATAGTATATCAAACAATTAGAAAAGTTCGGACGTAACATCAATACTGTTTTTAGTCATCTCTTTCTCCGTTAAAGTAATTTTTATATTTTGTTTTGATTATAATTTTATGTTGTAGTTTCCAATCATTGGAAATCAATATGCTACAAACTATTGACCAAAAAAAGTAGATGGCAGCCTATTTAACGTCTCAATATAATTGAACTTAAAATATAGTAATTTATAAATCGATTAATAAACATGAAAATGAAACATGTATGACTTTTTACGATCTATTTTTGATTCAAAAATATATAGAAAGAAATATGTAATGCATGTGTAAAAAAATTATAAATAAATAATTTCATCAAGCATTCGTTTTTTTTTGTTTGTATATAGAATATAAGACATGAGATAAGGTAATTAAGTGTGTTTTCAATGGCACTATGCCAAAAGATAATTAATTTTAAAATTGAGGGGTAATATTATCAAAATGGTAATTTATGTTCTTAAAACAAAATTTTAATTAGAATGCAAACAAACAATATTTTAAGTATTCAGCAATCAGCAATTAGTATTCATCATTCAGCCTTCAGCGTTCGGCACTTTAAACAAACATACAGTTGACTTTATATGCTATTTGTGATTTATGTTCTTTATACTTGATTACAATGGATATTAGAACAATTACTGAAAAGAATGTGCTAAATTTTAAGGAAATTTTGGTAGAGTCTTGGCTTTTCAATGCCAAAATTGGATATCTTTCTTTGTATGAGCCGTTGGTATTTATAGGGGATTTTGGATGGACTCTGAGTCGGAAATATCACGAAATGGTCGGATATTTAATTATATATGAAACCGGTTAACTTTGTCAAAGTTTGAGAATAATAGGTCAATTTTTGACCAAGCCTCGGGCGGGGGAATTAGTTAATATTTGTAGTCCTTCAAACGCTTATCGACGACCGATCCAAATGATTTTGGTTCGAGCATCTCCTCCTACACTTTTCTTTATAATTTCAACCACTTCATGTGATAGCACTCGAACACCTTCTCAGACCTATTTCGACCGTTCCCCAAGCATAGTGTTTGAGTACTCTTCATGTATCCTCAATTCATCCAAGCATTAAGATAATGTTTGGCTAAATGACTTGTATTTTGCGTTTTTAATATGTATATCAAATGACGTCGGTGAGAACAAGGGGTTGGAAAATCCTAATCATTCCAAAAATGTGAAGAAAAAGAAGGGGAAGATAATATTTGGTGTTTCACAAAAGGCGGAAAACAAGAAATTTTTATTTTCAATTTTATGTTCAAACCATTTTTCAAACCGATCTCGTTTTCCACCCCTTCTACTCTTCTGTGCATTTTACACTACATATGCTGAAAACACAATACTCGTTTTCAAACCAAACACTACCGGTTTTTTTTTCAAAATGTCTTCCTTCAGGTCAAAAAATCTGGTGTATAACAATTTCTTTATTACTCAAAGATTTGTTTCAAAACATAAACCAATTTTTAACATTCTAATTATTCTTTAAATTACTTGTAACCTATTATAAATATAAAATGATACATAAAAGCTACTATAATAATAATAACTGATTAGAGCGCAAAACAGTTCTCATGTTGACTAGCGATGAGCTTTCATCATCTTTAATGGAACTCATGAATATTAAGAATATCTTTGCACTATTAGTTGTTAGATTTTGCAATACAAACATACAAAAAGCATATGAATGCAACAAAGTAAATGGTTGTGATGGATCTTAGGTTTTCTCTTGTGTTTGCCGGACTTATTGAGTTTTTATTAGAAAAGATATATAGTGAATATATTTTATTTAAGCTTAGAATTTATCAAAAATATATGAAAATATGTCTTATTCATTTACATTACTTGTTGGCAACTATAAATGAATGTACTAAGGTCGGCCACTATCAAGTAGAAAAAGAACATTAAGGAAATTAGAGTTTTCGGACCCTAAAGATTATTTTCTATAAGAAAGTTGATATTTATAAAGTAAAAAAGCATCGATAAATCTTTTATTTGCCACAATAATTGCCACCTCATCAAAATCTAGCAAAGAACTCTTTGTGGAAAACCTTGTCATAGGAAATTAGTGTAATGGATACATATAACACGATGGAGAAGAAAAAAAAATCATTTCTTCAAAAACTCACAATAAACAAATATAAAAATATACATGGGTAGATGTACTCACTCAAATGAGAAAATGTATGTATGTAATGTGGGTGTGTAATTGAATGCAATTGTGGTGTGATATATGCCAATAAATCATGTGTCTAAGTGTATGATGCATACATGTGTGAATGATATGCTATAACCGCTGGAGATGCATGTCAATGAACATATGTTTTAAGTCCAACCTACATCTAACATATGATTCCTATTGTACTCCACATATTATGTTGATATTTTATTTGTCTCTTTACCATATTCCCACCCTTGTACTACCAGCAACAGTGATGTTAAATTCTTCTATATGAGGTACTGTGGATCTACCAAGCGAGCCTATGTAAAGTTTCTTTTAAGGTTAAATTGATGTCACTGTGTAATAGTTTGATTGCACTCACATATCTCAACTTGGTTCTTGGCAAACCATATACTTCAACTATACTGTTTAAGATGAAGTGAACCCTAGTCGCTAAGAATGTCAATAGAGTCTTAGTAAAGTTTAAGCGGAGTTTAGCAGCTCCAAGAAGATAATTGCAACTTTTCAATATATAACATTTTGAAGCAAATTGGTATGTTTTTTTATCACTTATTTTCTAATATTCATTTCTTCTCAATCAAAATTATACCCGCTTAATCACTATATAGCATGTGTAGTATGAGATACAAAAATATATATAATATAAAGTGCAAGTATAAACATGTCAAACTCCATCAATAAAGAAATAGAAGTTCCAAACAAAAAGTTAATACCATGACACAAAAGACTAACAAAATAAAAAAAGTCATATTCTTCTTCTTCTTTTTTGTATTTTTGTTTACATCATTTATTAATGTATTTCTGATAAAAAATTATCAAAAATTGAAATTGAAACAAAAATTGAAACTCCAAAAAAAATTGAAATTTCAAAATTTTCAAATGAATAAAACCGAGAATGAAATTGAAACCTCAAATCCTAATCACCAACACTCTCATCTTCGTATGTGGAGTCAATAAATGGTGATCCCCTCCTTAAAGATGTACCATAAAGTTTATATTGTTTTGCTGATAAATTGAATAAAAATAATTGAAATTTTTTTATTCTTGAATTACTAAGAAATATGAGGTACTTTCAATTACTAGCATAAAGAATAAGAAGTGGTCAACGAGGAAAAGATGCATTCAAGACAATTCAAAGAATAGATATGAAATGTAATATAAAATTTTCATTAACTTTTACATTTCTATCCATATAGCCAGCGCTTTAGAAAAACTCTCGTCTAAATGGCGTTCAAAAGCTATGACAGAGCATAACGTTAAATTTATGAGACGAGACGGTAGGCTAATTAATATAGAATATAGCACCCTTAAGCCATGCGATTGTTTCAAAATGATGGCACGTGTGGCAATATTGGCTTTGTTAAACGGAGACATCTCCTTTTTCGCTTCTCATAACGCAAGATTGGCCTTTCGACGCGCTATGAGGATGTAGACTTTTATTAGGTTGTGATCAAATGGAGGACCATCATGTATAACTCTTCACATCGGGATGGAAATTTCGTACAGATCCGTCTATTCTATATTATCTTAAAAGTTGTTTCGTCTATCCATTGATGCTTACAGTATCGCACCTTATTTTAAAAACAAACCCGTGAACTCACCATCCACCCCCCCCCCCCCAACCACACACACACATTAGCCTTAATGACATCTTTTATCTCCTCCATAATTTCCACGTCTCAATTGCATAGGATAGTCACTCCTATAGTCGTTGAAATTTATATCATTGGTTCAAAAGGTTTTGCAAGTGTAGGCCTTACAAATGTCATATAGATTTCTCAAGTCTAGTCCTCCATCGTACTGGGTAAGCGAACTGCTCTCATGTGATCCAATGATGTTTGTGTGTGTTCGTATCTTTTAAGAAGAAAGTAGAACATGACGATCCAAAATTCAAGAAAGAAAACATTCATGGGTCATCAGAGATAAATCATGCAACCCTAGTGGATTGAAGATCAAAGTTATGAGTACTAGCCCATTTGGTTGCTAGACTAGTGAACAATTCTAACTACATATCATCTTCACCACCTTGGTCGAACAAAGAATGTCTCTTCCTAACCCCATAGACCTGGATCCCTAGATAAGTGAGTGGTAAGATTACCTTCTCTGTAGCATTGCCTGTTCAATCTTCTTGGCTTTGGAGGGTTTTTCTGATGCTCTTGGAGTTATTGATGTTATAATTTAGTGCAGACATGATATTTGGCATGTGTTGACCTGGTTTGTAGTATGATCCAAAAGTTTAGCATCTTATTATGGTTTGCTTTGAGTTTCTTTAGAAGAAAGTACTATTACAATTAACGTACTGCTACTGCTCCTTGTTTTAGTACAAATAGTAGTGTATGTGTTTTTGTTTTTAGCAGCAATTTTTAGTGTGTTTTTTGTTGTTGTCTTCAACTGAGAAATAAAATATCTTTCATTTTGAGCTTCTTTCTTGTATTTGATTTGTTATATGTTATCGGAGCTTGGTTTGTCACCAAGTGCTCGTTCCTTATTACTCAGTTAGAAAAACATTGAGTCTAATTATTGTTCAAGATGAACGGAGGTAGTGGCGCTTCTCAAATGACTATTGAGAAGCTTGTTGGCACAAATTATCAATTCTGGCGATTGTGTATGGAGGCTTACCTTCAAGTATGTCTGTCAACGGATACTTTCGGATACGGATAGTGTCATGTCCGCTTCCACAATCGAAATAATTTTCGGATATCCGTATCCGCAGATACGGACAGATATCAGATAATTATCCTATCCGCTAACGATTAATAAATTAAGAAACATACATAGAAAATTTTGGTTCAAATAAGTCTTTTTCCAATCTCATTGATTATAGAAGTAAGCAAAATCAACAAATATGATGATAATAAATAACTTTGAGCAGTTAATATGCATTTAATATAAACTATTAAATTGATAAAAAATATATATATATCTTTCGTTGTGCTAAAATAACACGAAATAAAATATAATCTTGATAAAAACCGAACGGATAATATTCGGATACGAAAGTCTTTGTATCCGCATCCGTTTTTTCGAATATCAGATATTTATCCACTTTTCGGATACGGATGCAGACGGATTTCGGTTTTTCTGGGTATCCATTGACAGCCCTACCTTCAAGGACAAGATTTATGGGATATTGTTTCCGACGTTGACAAAGTTCCGGATGATACTCCACAGCTTGCTGAAGCAAGACGCAAATGGAAGATAAAGTGCAGGAAGGCCTTGTTTGCCCTCCGAACTTCAATCGACAAGGAATATATTGATCATGTCCGTGAGCATGATTCTCCAATGGAAATTTAGGACACTCTCGCAAGATTGTTCACTCGGAAAAATACAATGCGACCACAATATCATGAAAACGAGCTGGTTTCTATAACCCAATGTAATATGTCCATTTCTGACTATTTTCTTAAGTTAAAAAATGTATGTGCAGAAATTTCAAAATTGGACATTGACGAACTATAAGTGATGCAAGGTTACGACGCTATTTGATTCGTGGTTTGAGAAAAGAGTTCATGCATTTTATTTCATCTATTTAAGGATGGTCAACACAACCATTGATTGTTGAACTGGAGAATCTATTATCTAACCAGGAAGAATTGGTTAAACCAATGTGTGGCAAGTCACTTTCAAATGTTGAAGATGCACTCTTTGTCAATAACAACTCAAAATCAAAGAATGCTTACAAATACTCCTCAAGTAGTAAACAACAAAAGGCGGAGGAAGAGCAATCAAGCACTTCTAAATTAACATGTTTTCGATGCGGAAAGGTGGACATATAAAGCTAAATTGCCTAGTAAAAGTTGTTTGTAAGAGGTGCGGCAAACCTGGGCATATTAAACCAAATTGTGGTGTTAATGTTACGTCATCAGATGCAAATGTCACACATGAAGCAACCGAAACCGATGAGCCGAAGTGGGACAATTGTCTATCTATTGAGGTAATCAATAAACCTGAAAACATTGCTTCTATTATGCAACAAAATGATGGAAATGCAGATGCTAGTAGAGAAGTTGATTATGAAAAGGACTGGATTGTTGACTCGAGCTGCTCATATCATGCCACGGGAGATGCTGCATTGCTTTTCGATGTTCGTCCTCATATGAGAAAGCGAGTGACTGTAACTGCCGACAATTCATTACACTATGTAATGAAAGAAGGGCAGTTTAGAGATACAAATTTGAATGGCGAAGGTCTTATTCTTGAAGAAGTTTATCAAGTACCTGGTTTAAAGAAGAATCCTGCTTCAGTTTCTCAGATCACTAACTCGGGAAGGTATGTACTATTTGGTCCTGATAAGGTTGAAATTCTTAGTAACCTAAGGAGCATTGATACTGATATCTTATTTACTGAAACAAAGAGAAATTCATTGTACACCTTATCTGCTAATGAGACCTATGTTGAAAAGACAAGTCAAAACACTAGTGCCTCACTTTGGCATGCTCGACTTGGGCATGTTGGTCATCGGTTATTGCAATTAATATCAACAAATAGGCTGCTTAAAGGTGTTCCTTTATTCAAAACGGTACATTCAGATGCAATATGTGTCGGTTGTCAATGCGGTAAATCTCATTATCTTCCTTTTTAGAAATCAATGAATCGTGCTTCTAAAATGTTTCAGCTTGTACATTTTGATCTTTTGGGACCAACTAAAACTCCAAGTTACAGTGGCTTCCATTATATGATGGTTATCGTGGATGATTACTCTCAATATAGTTAGATGTACTTTCTGAACAACAAAAGTGCAGCTCTCAACCACTTTATGCACTTTAAGATGATGGTAGAAAGAGTGTTCAAATCAGCCATAAAGTGTTTGCGTACCGATAATGGGGGCGAGTTTCTATCTTATGATTTGTCAAAGTTTTGTGAAGATCATGGCATACGACGTCAAATAACATGTCCTAATACCCCACAACAAAATGGGGTTGTGGAGCGAAAATTGGCACACCTTATAGCAGTGACATTATCTTGGTTGCATAATAAAAACCTTCCTCGAGAGTTATGAGCAGCAACAATGCAATGTGCTTGTCATATAATCAACCGCTTACCTCCATGGCCAGGCACAACAAATTCCCTTTTGAGATGTTATACAATACAGAACTTGATATTAGCTATTTTAGAATCTTTGGTTCTTACTGCTATGTTCATGTACCTAAACAAAGCCAAACTAAGCTTGATCTGAAAGCTAGGAAATGCTTGTTTGTTGGTTTTGATGCACACAGAAAGGACGAAATGTATGGATCCTGACACGCGGAAGATTATTACTTCCCGTGATGTTGTATTTGATGAAATTTCCACCTTACATCCAGATTCTACACCTGGAGAAAATTCTAATGTTGTGCCTCTTGTTGACTCGTAGTGAGTTTGTTTCTACTCAAACTGATTTTAGCGACGGGAGAGCTTAGAGTTCCCTCGAAATGCTTCCTCACAAGGTGAAGCCACACTGCGAAGAACGTCAAGACAAAGAAAGTTGCCTAGTCATTTAAATGATCATGGAGTGCAATTAAATCACTGCAGTATTATCACTTGCTTTATGATGGAAGATACTTTTGAAAATGTGCCCATCTCTTATTATGAAGCTCAAGGGAAGCTTGATCGGGAAGCCGCAACGAGAGATGAAATCGTAGCCTTGAAGAATAATTCTACCTGGGATCTTGTACCCAAACCAATGTTGATCTAGTTACGTGTAAGTGGGTCTACAAGCTAGAGAAGGCAGCGGATGAAACTGTTGCAAGGCATAAAGCTCGCTTAGTTGCCCGTGGTTATTCTCAGCAATACGGTATAGATTACGACAAGACCTTTAGTCCAGTCACCAAAATGGTCACCGTTCGCACCCTCCTTTCTTTGGTTGCAAGCAAAGGTTGAACTCTTTGGCAATTTGACGTAAAAAATGCCTTCCTTCATGGAGAGTTAGATCATTATATATATATATATATATATATATATATATATATGGAGCAACCACATGAGTTTGTTTTCGAGAAGCATCCTCATTATGTGTGTTGACTGAAGAAGGGCACTATATGGCCTTAAACAAGCGCTTCGCGCTTGGTATGAAAAGATAGTTGAATACTTCACATTTTTGTGGCTTTCATCCTTCGACTTCATATCCTAGTCTCTTTATTAAGGTAAAAGCATCACTATCTATTATGATTCTTTTGTATGTTGATGATACGATAATCACAGGAGACGATACAACTGAAATCATGCGCCTCCAAGATGATTTATCAATTCGTTTTGAAATGAAAATTTTGGATGAAGCTCATTATTTCCTTGGTTTAGAACTAGAACGATTTGATGGCTATTTTCTTTCACAAAAGGGTATGCGCAAGGATCTTGCAATGTTTTGGTATGGAGAAATCATACTCTACAACTACTCTCATGGATTCAAGCCACAAATTGAGGAAGGACGAAGGAAAGCTCTTAGATGATCCAACCGAGTACCGTAGATTGGTCGGTCGTCTACTGTATTTAACGATCACTAGTCAGATATTACATTTTCGATGGGAAAATTATCTCAGTTTATGAGCCAACCATGTATTGATCATATGGCTACTGCAAAACGAGTTCTCAGGTATGTGAAAGGAAGTTTGAGTCATGGTTTATACTTTCAAGCAAACAAGGAGTGTTCTCTACAAGGCTATGTTGATGACCAGTACCATTGTTCCAGCGGGTAGACACTTCAACTTTGGTGCAAGAGGTCGTAGATTCGAAAGTTGCGTAGCGTGATTCAAACATATATTGACATATAGTATTTTGTATACTACCTAAGCTATGTTGATGCCAATTGGGCTGGAGATATAAATGACAAGCGCTCCACCTCTGGTTATTGTTTCTATATTGGTTCTGCAGTCATATCTTGGTGCAACAAGAAACAGAGTACAGTGGCTTTATCAAGAGCAGAAGCTGAATGTATCGTAGCAACATTAGCAACGCAGGAGTGTATTTGGCTTACAAGCCTTATTCAAGATATAAATAAGGACTGCAATATCCCTGTACTAGTTTTCTGTTATAATGAAAGTGCAATTAAACTTGTTGAAAACCCGGTATTTCATGCACGTACGAAGCATATTGATATTCACTACCATTTTGTTCGGAAAAAGGCGTTGAGTGAAGAAATTGAGCTACGTAAGATAGAAAGTGAGAAGCAAGTTGCAGATATATTTACCAAAGTTCTTTCACAATCTAAATTTGAAAGGTTTCCCAAAAAACTTGGCGTTGTTGATCGCATGTCTTCACTAAAGGGAAGTGTTATAATTTAGAGCAGACATGACATTTGGCCTGTGTTGATCTTGTTTATAGTATGATACAAAAGTATAGCATCTTATTATGGTTTGCTTTGAGTTTCTTTAGGAGAAAGTATTGCTACTATTAACGTACCGCTACTGCATCTTGTTTTTAGTACAGATAGTAGCGTATGTGTTCTTGTTTTTAGCAGCAGTTTTTTAGTGTGTTTTCTGTTGTTGTCTTCAACCAGAAATAAAATATCTTTCATTTGAGCTTCTTTCTTGTATCAGATTTGTTATAATTGATTACTTGCTCCAAGGTCATTTCATTTTCTTTCATAAAAAAAATAACCCTCGTGATGGTTTTTCCTTGTCCTGTTATCCAATCAAGAAGATCAAAATGTTATCCACAAATGAAAAAGATGATACCAAGGGACAACATCGAGGGTCGAAAATTTATAGTCCATTTTTGATGTTAGCTCATGAATCTCTGAAGCTTCCGCAACAATGCCGAAAATGGCTAACAAAAATGATTCTCTTTAAACGACCTGAAATCTCTCCCAATAAAAAACCACGATATCATGTCATATGCTTTGCCGTATGAAACTTGGTGAATATGTCTGCACTATAGATTTTCTTATTGACATTTGATATTAGTTCTTAGGCAAGCAAAATGTTACATGCGATTAATCTCTCTGCCTCTGTTGAATCCCACTTGAAAGGTAGACATGATTTGGTTCAAAGTAGGTGTCATCATCTTGACCATTATTTTAGAAAGAATCTTGTTATTACAAAGACCAACAGGTACAAAATCCGCACAATACTCCATATTCACTTTCTTAGGTATGAGAACAGTGTCTTCTAATGGAAAAAAATTTAGGTATCTCCTTTCCTATGAAAAAAACTGAATGACTTTGGTGTAGTCTGATCCAATAATGCCCAATACACCTGGCAGAAATATGATAAATTCATCCAACCGCCAACATTTTCACTGTCTTTGTTCAAAACAACATTTAGATCTTATCCATCTTCAGTATCTTGGTCAATGAGCTTTTATCTCCTCCTTTAATTAGCACATGACCGTGTCTTAGAATTTATGTATCATTATGGTTGATTGACCCACTCACTAGCATATTTTGGAAGCAGCACAAAATCACCACGTTCATTTTCTTTGGATTTTCCTTCCAGTTGCCATACTCTTTCTTCATATTCGCAATGGCTAGATGGCTATTTTTTGCCTGATGACCTATAGTTTCTTGTTGTTCTATTTACTTAAATTTTGAACTAATTGTGCAAAAATCTTGAAGAAAACCTTAGATTAGCCTGCCTATATGTCATTGTTGTAACGAAGTATATAACTTCTGAGTATGCTGGTTCATCAATCAATGTGCAATCTCTTGTCCACATGCAATGCTCAAATCACATTGCAACTCGCATATACCACTAAGAATAATCTCTTATAGTGTTTTCCAAGCATCATATTTGCAACTACCGAGCTTAGCCGTCTCTGCTGTATGAGTCAAATCAAGGTGTGGATTATACTGTTCATTGGAGTCATCTAATGAGAGCGATTAACATCTATATTGCAAAAACCAAGGCAAAACTATATAAATCCCAGTGGTGTTACATAAACTTTAAAGCAATCATGGTCTTAGGTTTTTGACACAAGCATTTTTTTTAATCCTTTTTTTTTGGTAACCTTAATTATGGATAAGAACTTGATTATATATGCATGCATAAAAACTTGGTAGGATTTTCTTTGAAACAATAGTTATTTCTTCTATTTATTTTGTAGACTGATATGCTGTGCACAAATATTTGGAGCATATCAAATCATCAAAATGTGTAGTGGCAAAAGTATCATCATTATGGCCAATTCATGTTGGGCTCTTACATTTTTAACCAATGTGGAATCTAAGGTCCTGACATATCCATTTTATAGAAATTGAAACTTGAAATTTGTGAATTTAGGTAATCAGACTAATGAATTTCTAGATAACAACCGAACAAGTCATGACCAAGACCTAAACACGAAATTAAAGATGTGTTTGTTTGCAATAAGTGGTTCTTAATAAGAACAAAATAAATGATAGAAACGCTAAAAATTTGTTTGTTTACAACAAATGTTAAAAACCTCAATGTTTAGATTTTTCTAATTCACTTATTGAGATTATAGTGCTTATTAGGACTTTTGAATGACGAATGGTAACCTTTTCCAATTATACCTTCACATGAATTTCTAAATTATAAATTTATCGATAGTGATTGAGTTTAGATTTTTTTCTTACTATTTTTTCTCTTTCTCATCACATTTTTTCTTTTCAAATTCTGAAGAATTGTCACCATCTTTTTTATTTTTAAAGGAAAATATTAAGATTTTGTTTGTTAAGAAAATTAATCACATTTAGTTTGATTAGAATTCATAACAGTTTTCTATATTTCATCAAAATACAATTTCACTTTTTGATTATTTAATTTTATATTTGATCAAATCTATTCAAGAAAGGTGTTTCTTATTAATAGATATGGAAGGGTAATGTTGTTAAAATTATTTTTTAATTTAATAAAAGAAGGTCTACTTAAAACTTTAAAAAGAAGATAAACAAACAACTAATTTAATACTCAGCATTCAATATTAAACCATCAGCACTGTAAGCAAACACAATCTGAGGCAAACTATAATTAACTGGTAGGCGACTACAAAACTAGTTAGGGTAAGGAGTGCGAGTGACTACAAAACTAAGCAGCGTAAGGAGTGTGATGTTAGCACTGGTATTGCAACCAAATAGAAATGCTGTTGCATTTATTACAAATTTAATCAAAATAAATCTGATCATCACACTAACTTGCCAATAGAATTATAGAATCAAAATCAACTGATTATTTGTTTCCATACCTGCAATTCTTTTACATCATCTCCTTGGACCTCCATTCTCAAAACCTTCCTCTCCTCTATCTTTTTCTCCGTATCATTATCTCTCTTGCTAACATTTACTTCAAAAGCTGAAGCTTCAACTTCCTTCTTCTCCTCAACAATTATTTCAGTAACTTCCATTATCTCAGGAATCACCAATCTCTCTCCGCCAACCTCAACCTCACCATCCATATTGGTCCCAGTCTTTAAAGACTCGATCTTTATCCTCAACATGTCGCTCTCTTTACTAAGCAATTCCCTTTCGGATCTCCACCTCGATTCTTCTCGTATCCACCGCTTCTCTTCTCGGACCCATCTTTGCTCTTCTTGGATCCATCGCACCTCTTCTCGCTCCCAATCCGACGAAGTTGATGGCAAAACGGAGAGCCTATAGTTAGGGATTTGAATGTTAAATTTTTGAAGGAGAAAATTGGACTGTTTTAATTTCGAATGATGGAAGAGTGGAGGATGAAGAATAAAAGTGGAAGCGGAAGCCATGAGAAAGACGAGAAGAGGTGAAGTGGCGCGGAATATTTACGGATTGATTGGATAATTGCAAAGGTGGCATTTTGTCATGGGCTCATTTTAGTTACGGGCTTTATGAATTCTACAAAATATGACACGTATATATATATATATATATATGTATATGTATGTACGGACGTGTGTCAATATATATATATATATATATATATATATATATACACACACACACGCACATGTATATATGTATGTACGAACGTGCGTGTGTGTCTATATATATATATATTTTTTTTTTTTTTTTTTTTTTTTTTTTTTTTTTTGAAAATTGGTTAATCTTTATTTCAGCATAAGCAGGACAAAGCCCGACAGTATACAAATAATGTAACTCCAGCTAATAAAAATCATTATCGCGAAATTAACAAAGCTCAAAACTTTCCCAATTCTAACCTACTTCTCCCAGGCACAAGCAATCATGGCGGCTCCCGAATCTCTGATAGAACTCCTCCGTCTTCAGCCTTCCACTTCCACTTCTCCAGTAGTAATTTTTCTTGTCCCGTTAGGCTGGTAAGAATCTTCCTGTTGATTCTCATAATCATCATTTTCACATCTCGGTCGATTTGAGCATTTACTGATTGAAAATTTGCTTCTTTCCCGTTAAAAGCCCTGTTATTCCTCTCACGCCAGATGTTCCAAATGGTTGCTGCGAAGCAAATTTTGAATATTTCATTCAGAAGGTTCGCACTGTTTCTCCCATTGTTCAGGTAACAAATTTCCTCATTTATAGTTTTAATATCAGTCGATCCAGTACACTTCTCTTTCTGCTGCACCCAAATAATCTTAGTGAAAGCACATTCAAAAAACAAGTGTTCATGACTTTCCATATCTTCATTACATAAACCGCATGTGTTATCATCTATAATCCCCCAGTTTTTTAATCGATCTTTTGTGGGAAGTCTGCCCAGTATGGCTTTGTATGTAGTATGAGTCATTTTAGGTGTAATTGATTTACTCCAGATAAAACTATACCACTCCACTTTTTGGTGCTTCGTTCTGACCTCCTCCATGACTTTACTGAATTGAAATTTACCTGTTTTTGATTGCTTCATGCTCCATTCATCACACCCTTTTCCTGTATATATGGGAATGCATTGAATTTCCTGTGCATAATTCCTTGTAACAATTTGTTTTTCACATTTCCAAGCACCTCCTTCCATTATACTAGAAACATAACATTTAGGTAAACCATAATCTGAGAAGCTTTCCATTCCCAGCCTATCAATTAGGCTTTTCCCATTAAGCCATGGGTCTCTCCAAAGATCAGTTGTGTTACCATTCGCAATTCTCCTTTCAATCAAAGGTTTCAAGAATTCTCTGGACTTCATGATATTCTTCCATATTACAGAAGCATTAGTATCTGTTGTGTCTGTCCAAATGTTTGTTTTAATGTATCTAGCTCTCATCCATTTTGGCCATAAATTGTCTGAAGTAATAATATTCCAAGCTAATTTGATGCCATAAACTTTTTTGAGTTCAAATAAGTTTTTAAGACCTACCCCACCTTCCTTTTTTGGTCTGCATAAGTCACTGTATCTGATTTTGTGAAATTTCCCCCTCCAAATAAAGTCCGCACAAACTGAATTTATTTTACCTAGAGAACAATCTGGAATCTGAAAAGTTTGTAGCCAATATCTGACCTTTGAGGTGATAACAGTGTGAACTAACTCAACCCTACCAGCAAAAGATAACAGTTTAGATTTCCACCCCTGTAATTGTTCTCTTATCTTATCTATCAGCTTCGCACATTCCTTGTCTGTGATTGAATTATTAGATAGTGGAATGCCCAAATATTTAACTGGGAGAGTCCCTTCAGCTACTCCAACTCTATGTAACAGAGTCTGTTTGTTTTTGCAGTACTTGTTAAAATAACATTTTGTTTTGCCTTCATTAAGCTTCAGCCCAGCAACCTTTTCTAATTTGTGGAATATATCTTTAAGCTCATCAATAGCATCTGAATTAGCTTTCATTACAACTAAAAGATCATCCGCATATATAAGGTGGTTCACCTTAGGTGAGCTTCTATGGACAGGGATGATTTTGTTATTATGACAGGCTATTTCCATTTGAAGAGAAAACCACTCCATTGCCACAGCAAATAGGTAGGGGGATAGGGGATCCCCTTGTCTTAGACCTCTATTGCTAGAAATATGTCCTCTAGGAACTCCATTGATCAGAATTGAGAATGTTGGGGTAGAAATACAACATTTTATCAGTTTAACAAGCCTCTCTGGCACCCCCATATCAGTAAGCATGTGAATGACAAAATTTCTATTCACTTTATCATACGCTTTATGCAAGTCTATTTTAATGCATATTTTATCAGAGCCTGGTTTGTTAAAATCTCTGATAAGTTCATGGGCTAATAAGGAGTTTTCTGAGATTAGTCTCCCTCTTATGAAGGCATTTTGGTTTTGAGCAATCAAATTTGGAAGGACTTTATTCAGTCTATAGCATATGATTTTACTCAAGATTTTATAAGAGACATTGCAACATGAAATAGGCCTGTAATCCTCAATTCTGTTTGGTTTTTTAATTTTAGGAATAAGAGAAATAAAGGTGTGATTAATTTCTTGAATAAACTCACCGCATTCAAAAGCTTCCTGATATGCATCCATCATTACATTTTCCAGGTGGTCCCAGTGCACTTTGAAAGCAGCTGCCCCCATACCATCTGGTCCGGGACTGGCATCAATGTGAATGGATTGGATGGCCCTTCTCAGTTCCCTTTTCGTAACCCTAGCTGTGAGCATGGCACATCCCTCTTGAGTAATCCTCCTTCTACACTGAACTACAGGTATGTCTTGAGTTGAATCCCCATTGTATAAATCTGTGAAATATGCCAGAGCTTTATTTTCCATATCTTTCAAGTCAGCAACCAGATTTCCTTCCTCATTTAAACAATTCAGGATATTATTGCATTGAGATCTCTGAGACATTTTGGCGTAAAAATATTTAGTACATTCATCTCCCTGAGTTATCCAGTTTTCTTTTGCTTTTTGTTTAATTTCCATCGATTGTTTTTGAATTTCTTCATTTAGTTTGCCTTTCAACTGGTAGAATTGATTATTGAGTTCCTCATTTAAAGGGTCTTTGTCAAGAGATTCTTGGGTGGTTTGAAGTTGATTTTGAATTTTTATAATAGACTCCCTATTCTTTGGTCTTAACCTGTTCCATTTTTTGAGTCTCTGCTTCATGATTTTTAGCATCATTATATACTTATACATATTATTGCCTGGAGGAAGGATAATATTATCTATATTCAAAGCTTCATTGTATCCTTCTAATTGATGCCAATTGTTAGCATATCTAAATGGTTTACCCTTACTATCCTTTTCATGATTATTAAATTTCACTAGTAAAGGGCAGTGGTCACTAGTCGAGCTAGGCAGAACTATGGTTTGTAGACCAGTGATAGTGTTTATTAGATCTATATTACATAAACTTCTATCTATTCTAGAAGAAATATTTTTCCCCTTACCACTCTTCCATGTGAACTGCAGGCCAGTGTGGGAAGTTTCCAGTAATCCGCTCTCAAGCACACACTCATTGAACTCAGCTAATTGGGCCACGGTCAGATTATTACCTCCTATTCTTTCTTTGGTAGTTAACACTGCATTGAAATCCCCTATAACCAGCCAAGGTTTTGTAATTTGCCGAGAGAGACCTATTATTTGCTTCCATAGCTCTGTTCTTTCAGAAGCTAAATTTTTTGCATAAACAAACGTAATATATAATTCCAAACCTCCAACGTTTTGTAATTTGCCGAGAGAGAACTATGTATGTATGTGTGTGTATATATATGTATACACGTGTGTGCGCGCGAGAGCGCGTTAGGATCAATAGTCCTTTGTTTTGCACCATTTCGTAGCCTTCGGTATCAGCTATAGGTTTTTATTTAAATATTTATTTTTTATCTCTTCTGTCACATGGATCAAATATTTAAATATAAACTTGTGGCTGATATGATCACTACAAATGATGCTAAATAAAGAGGGTTATTGTTCCTATATATGTATATGTGTGTGTATGTACTGTGCGTATGAGAGAAATTCTTTAGGAACATAAGTTGGTGACAAAATGGATCTCAACCATTGGATTGCCTTCGATTTCAACCTCGGATAAAAACACAATTACATACATCGTATCACATTTTCTGTTTTATTTTGTGTCCAAATTGATAGGGCCGCCCTAGGAGAAACTATGTAATTGTTACATATATCTAACCCGATAACAAATTTTATTCGAAATAAAAGGCGATTTATTTCTATTATATACTTGATATGATATGTTATATTAATTAGTTTAATTAATTAATTAAAAGAATGTTTAATAGAAAATCCATAAATGATATGTTTTGTGATAGTAGTTACAAGCTGTAACCATGAGTGATTTATCACAATAAAATAAACATACCATTTTAAATATTCTTAGTCAAGTGTATCCAGATCGAGTATCGATACATCCATTGAGACTGGTGTACGTAACATTCTTCAAATGTTGGGCAGTGTATTACTCATGGCTGCTGGGGGCACCAATGTAACACTCCATCTCTATACACATACTACCTAAAAGTATTTCTAGGTAACACCGTCTGATAATACGGATAATAAGGCGACATTGGGCTAATACTGGTACGTTTTCAAAAAAATTATACACTACTCAGATTGGTTCGTCGATCTCTCCTTTTCGTTTCCCCTTCAGATTATCCTTCTCTTCTTTGTAATCTTCGATTTTTAATTTGCAAACTTTTATTATTATTATTATTATTTTGAAGAAGAAATTGATTTGGAGAGACAGAGGGTTTAGTTTTGGGAGAGACAGAGTTTTGGTGCGTTCTGAATTAAATTAGAGTTCTAAATGTTAGGTTAGGGTTCTA
Source organism: Allium fistulosum (assembly GCA_030737815.1). NCBI lineage: Eukaryota > Viridiplantae > Streptophyta > Magnoliopsida > Asparagales > Amaryllidaceae > Allium > Allium fistulosum. Next base: position 1,378,442,445 of record CM060901.1, read on the forward strand.
TTTATAGGGTATGGATCGTCATCAACTGTTAGATCGAATTTTATAAAATCTGGTCCGTTCGACCTAAGCAAACCTTAGTCGATAACGCTTTACCGGCCGATCGCTTGGTCTTCGGATGTCGACCACTAGGAGTCGACCGGTCCAAACCGAGATGTCGACCAGTGTGGAGCTTTCTCGTTTCAAAATATTTCTTTCCTATTTTATATATTTAATTATTTTCAATTTCGAATTTTTGAAGTTTAACAAATTTTTTATACGAGCTCCGATTACAAAACTTTATATATGAAACTTGTCTAGAATATCGTTACGAACACAGCGGTGCTAGTGCCATAGTCAAATTTGAACGTTTATGAAAATTCCATTTTTTTTACCCTTATTATGCTTAATTTAATTGCTTTTGTTAAATTTCGGGCTATTTTTTGCTGGATGTTACATTCTTCCCTCCTTAAAAGGATTTCGTCCCCAAAATCTTCAAAGATGGAAAAATACAACTCGTACATATGGAAATTAATACTTACAATCATTTACTTATCCATCAACCACTGGCAACCATTGTCATTAACTCAAATTTCTAATGCAATATGTACATAAGGCATGGAATGCATATGAACCTACACTAATGCAAAAATTATACGACCTCCTGATCTAGTCGGTCTCCTAAAATGTAAGTGCTTAGCCATGCGTCCAAATGTATGCAACATCCTATGTAATTGTACTGACAATTCTATATGCATGCGCAACTTTTCAATCCATATGTAACAACCGTATGCATATAACTCGGTAAAATAAAACAAGTGATGATGTGAGTGTATGCTAACTCGATAATACTTGCCTAGTTTGCCAAGATCAATTTAATAAATACATCCATTAGCAATTATCATCCAAAACATGTCCCCATGACATGTCGCAACCATTCATAGCATCCAAATGTCCCTACCTATGGGGCATACTAAGCTAAAACCTAAGCGCATAAGCATTTTATACATATTTAACTAAAATGGAAACGTACCAGGAAAGAGTTCTGGATTGGTAGCTCGGATCTTCTCTTTAGGATCCCATGTACTCTCCGCTGGGTCGTCTCCCCACTGGACCTTAACAAGTTTAATAATTTTATTGCGGAGTCGTTTTGTACCATACTCAACAATACAGTTGGGAGCACATCGAATAAGTGACTCTCTTTCTATTTCCACCCCCCTCTAGCTGACTTGGCTCGACTATAGCTGTTGTATCGTGTAGACACTTTCGTAAGTTTGACACATGGAAAACGTCGTGTACTCCACCAAACTTTTTAGGAAGCTTCATCCTATAAGCTAACTTCCCTACTCTGCATGTGATTGGAAAAGGCCCTACAAACCTTGGTGTTAACTTTCCCGAACTATCAAATCTTATGACATGCCTAAGCGGTGAGGCCTTCACAAAAACCATGTCGCCCACTACGAACTTCAAATCTATGTATCTTCTGTCAACGTAATATTTCTACCTATCCTGTGTGGTTTTCATCCTTCTACGGATCAAGTCTACCTTCTCTGATGGCTCCCTCACCATATCTGGTCCTGTGAGAAATGCAGATTAAGGATCTTAAGGCTAGAATTAACACTAGAGGTGGGTGAATAGTGTTTTAAGAAATTTGTTAATCTTTTTGAGTTTATCTTAATTTGTTAACAATGTATGCACTAATCAGACACAGATATGAACACAGAATCAAACACAGATGCAAATATAAAGTAAAAGCAGTAAAGGAAAGAACACACCCGATTTTATACTAGTTCGGAGTTACCCTACATCCAGTCCCGCACAACTAAGTACGGATTTCCTTTCAAAATCAATTCAACAATTACAACCCTCGGTTTCAAGGCTACGAGATACACCCTCCAGAATAACAATCCTTTGGGTAGAGATACTTGATTTCCGGGGCAACAAGTTCACCCAATTGATTTCCAGGGCTACAATCACACCTTCTCTCGCTCGATTGATTACAAAAAGTCTATAACTCAGATTAGCACTTGGATCTTCTAGAGATAGTGGAGAGAATCAAAACCAGAAATTGTCTAGTTAGATTCGATATTGATTTCGGCAGAGTAATGGTGTAATTTGTAAATAAGAAAGTGGAGAAGAAGAAGAGAAGTTAAATCAGAGAAAAGTGATTAAAAATTCGTTGAAACTGACCCCTATTTATAGAAGAACAACAGTCATGACCATTCATGAAAAGTTATGGCGAATAGACACTTCTTTTGAAATTTGAAATTTGAATTTTGAATTAAAACTGTCACCATGTCGACATAGTGCCTATGGGCATGTCGACATCCCTCAACCAAAATTGATGTTTTGAATTTCTATAAAAATAATATTTATATTATGTAAAAAATTTTTAAATATACTTGAATATAGTTGAAATTCATAAGTAAATATAAAGAACAATATATATATATATATATATTATTTTAATTTTAAATCAAAGTAAATAATTTAAAAGTTAATTATTTGAAAAGACAGTTAAAATCAGGAGTAATTTTGACTCTGAAAATAAAGATGTTTTGAGGCTAAAAATTATTTAAAATCGGATTCGAGGGTTTTGAATCTTTTAAAAGGAAAGTTTTGAAATCATTTTGAAAACATGATAATTTTGAAAAATCATTTGAATTAAGCTTAGTGGATACAAAACAATGTCCCACTAGATTTTCGTAGGTTCCATCCTACTTAGGGTTCCATCCCTTTAACGGGCTCGAAGTGGATTCCATTCCACGAATAAATTGGATATTAAGATGCCAATGCTTTTCTACGAGTTTTAACAAATATTCCTAATTGTATAACTTATCTTGGAAACTTGAACTCTTGATAATCTTGATACTCATGAGTCTTCTATCTCTATATCTTGAATCTCTATACTGTACAGTCTTCATTCTTGATACCTGCAAGGTTAGATCCTGCATATACATATATATCTAAACTTGTAATGTTAGTATTTATATTTTATAATCTATTCTAAGGTTGTTGTCATCAAAACCATCATCTCATCATCTCATGGACTAACAATCTCCCCTTTTTTGATGATGACAACCTTTGTTTATAAAATATTCCTTCTATCCTAATAACTCTAATAACTCCCCCTTAATCTATGCCTAACTATCCTATTTTATACTTCTCCCCCTTTGTCATCAACAAAAACCATATAACTCTATATAACTCTATATAACTCCCCCTAAAACTAAGACTACATTACTTGTGATTATAATGATAGTGTTCTCATACATAATCAATACTTAACTAAAATATAATCCTAAACTATTAACTATCCTAACTAAGAATTCACAATAATACTAACACATATAAGAATCACGAGTTTATTTATTACGAGTATGGTTGTATTTACATTTGCGTTTGAAAAACACAAAAACACAAATAACAACGGAAAGAAAGAGAAGAAACTAATGTGTGTTTCTGAACATAGGAGATTTATGAATTGAACAGTTTGGATAGTGGAAACAGAAATTTCCACGTTGTTCAACAAGATTCCCATTTTTGTCGAAACACACTTCTCCAACGCATACTACTTGTTCATCACCGCCCTCGTGTGCTTCTTCCATTGGTTCTTCTTCTTCTTCGTCGCTGACCTCATGTTCTTGATTGAGTGAACAGTCTTCATCGATCAAGATAGGGTTGGTCTGGTTATCCATTAGGAATTTTTGTAAATTCCTAAGAATCTTGCCTTGCCTCTCTTGCTCTTTCGCCATACGAAGTTGAGTCACTTGAATTTCAGTCAACATCTGAAGAGTATCCTTCATAGACTCCTCCAATTTAGTTACACGTGCGAGAGTAGTGCATTGGAATGGACCAGAAGTAGGAGAGGGGAATGAGAAAGTTGATTTTATGTTTGATTTAGAGGAAGATGCCATTATTTTATATATTTCAGAATATAAAATGAAGAGAAAACAGAGAGAATGAATAAGAATTCGAAATAGAGAAGAATATATAACTAAATTTTTGAAATTTGGTGGGAAAATTTAAAATAAAAACATTACATGTCGACATGTCTTCCTAGGGCATGTCGACATGGTCCTTATATTTTAACTCTATGATTTATTTTAATATTAATTATTAATTATACTCGTTATTTATATTTTATATTTCAGTTATAGAACAAATACCTAATTCTCTTCTTAATTTAGTAAATATAGATTCATTTAATGGTTTTGTTAAGATATCAGCGATTTGATTCTCAGAATTTATATATTCGAGAGTAATTACTTCTTTAGTTATATTACTCTAAGAAAATGATGTCGAATATCAATATGTTTAGTTCGAGCATGATGAGTAGGATTTTTAGATAAATTTATTGCACTAGTATTATCATAATAAATTGACGATTTTGAGATATTTAATCCAAAATCTCTTAAGATTTGTTGCATATATATTACTTGAGAACAAGCCAAAGCAGCAGACTGCTTCAGTTATTGATAGAGAAACTGTATTTTGCTTTTTACTAAACCAGGAAACCAGAGAATATCCCAAAAAGTGACAAGTTCCACTTGTACTTTTTCGGTCTGATTTACATCCAGCATAGTCAGCATCACAGTATGATATTAAATCAAATGAATCATTTTTAGGATAAAATAAGCCATAATCAGAGGTGTGTTTAATATATCTTATGATACGTTTTACAACTTTTAAGTGAGTTTCTTTAGGATGAGATTGATATCTTGCACAGAGACATACACTATGCATGATATCAGGTCTACTAGCAGTGATATAGAGCAATGATCCGATCATTTCTCTATACAACATTTGATCTACATCTTTCGAGAGATCTTCTTTACTTAGATACTAGTGAGTAGCCCGTGCTTCGCACACGGGCATTGTTATAATCCGTGAATTATAATCTCAATAGTAGAAAGACGATGGTAGAACGGAACAGTGATCATATATTTCATATACATGTTAATGGGCAGTGTAAATCGAATTCATATGTCAGCACATACATGGTGCCTAATTACGACCGGACAACTCGCATGAGCATTTACACTTGTATTATAGAAAAGCATCACAGTACTCAAACTATCACTACAAAACACTCTTCGTATAGCGACGGCTATTATGCGTTGGCGGCCGTTGCAAACCGTCGCTAGCCGTCGCTAAATCTCGTTGCACTAATAGTCGTCACAAGGCAGTATAGCGACGGCATTAGCGACGGCTCCGTCACCAATTTAGTAACGGTTAGCAACGGCAACTTGTCTACGTGGCAGGTTGGTGGTTACACAGCTATGCATCACTATTCGTTGCAAGCCGTTGCAAGCCTGGACCAATTTGCCGTCGCTAGCCGTTGCAAGCCTGGACCACTTTGCCGTTGCAAGCCGTTGCAAGCCGTCGCTAATCTGGGTTGTTTTTTTTGACCAGCAAACCATCCTTGTCCCTTCCAGCACCAACTCCAATACTAATCAATATCCATCACTTTTACCACATCATATACACTTCAATCATCCTTCCCATAATCAAATATATCACCAATAATCCAATATAACACATATATCAATAATAACACATCTATATACTTAAATAACCATAACATTCTACCAACCAAAATCCATCATACAACAAAACAAATATCATCCATCTCCAGTCATCAACCATCATAGAATAAGTCGTCAAGCATCGAAAAAGTACCAAATACATACATAAGTCATATCCACGAAAAGTATCCATCAACACAAACAAAAAAAACAAACCTACGAATCATCGTCTTCATCATCATCGTTCGTCCCGGGCATAGTCCCATGCTGCGCAACATTTGCTGGGAAATGCTGCGAAATGCTGCTTCGCCATTCATTGAGGTCGGCCAGCTGCTTCCGCATCTCCAAAATCTCAGTGGACCCCACAGATCTCTCATACGCCCTTTGGAAGTCTATAGCCTGTAAACAAAACAATCACGATCTAAGTACATATTTTAAGTTTCATCTACGGTCAATATAATCGAAAAAAAATAATACTACACAAATTTAGTTATTTATTATTTTTACAAAACTTAGTTAATTTTTATAATCATAATTCAGTTTACAGTAACCAGTAATTTTTCTACACTTTTTTAATATTTCTAAATTTTATTCAACTTATTATTATTACAAATCATTGTTAATTATTATTATTGAAGAAGGTATAGTTATATTTTTATATACTTAGTTATTTCTAAGCTAAATTTGTTAATTTTTATAAAATTTAACGTTATTATTATACAAAATTTAATATTTTATAATCTTAGTTAATTTACTTGTTATTTTTAGAAAAACTTAGCTATGTGTTCAATTTTTACAGTACGTAGTTAATCTTAGTTAATTTGACAGTAATCAGTAATTTTTCTACACTTTTTAAATATTTGTAAATTTTATTTAACTTATTATTAGTACAAATCATTGTTAATTATTATTACTGAAGAAGATATAGTTATATTTTTATATACTTAGTTATTTCTAAGCTAAATTTGTTAATTTTTATAAAATTTAACGTTATTATTATATAAAATTTAATATTTTATAATCTTAGTTAATTTACTTGTTATTTTTAGAAAAACTTAGCTATGTGTTAAATTTGACAATAACCAGAAATTTTTATAACAACTGCTTAACTTTCATCTAAACTATAGCAATTATTAATTTAAATTAAAGTAGTTAAAACTATATACCTCCTGATTGCCATAACTGTAACGCCTGTTTCGCGTCCCTGGATCTACAATCTTATCCCATATATTATTTGGCTCCTGAACCGTCAAATCATCCCGTCCAAGTCTCTGTGATACCTTTGCACAGTCGGCATCGAATCTCTCCTGCAATTACATCAAGTATAATTTATATTTAAACTGTAAATTAAAAGAATATGTGCAACAATATCATTGCAAAATTAAAAGAATAATCATATTTACCATAACAGATTCAGCTTTATCATCATAGTAATCATATTTGATATTCCCATCTTCGTCGGTTGTTTCAACTGCATGTGTCACCCTAAACACCTCAGCAAGCGTCAGCTCCCGGTGAAGCTTAGTCGTCTGAAATTATACATGAATACAAAATGTAACTAATTGTTTAAATAATATTACATATTTTTATAAAAACAACTTAGAAATTTACCAATTCTCTCCGCCATTCCTGAAACGACTTCGAGCCACCACGGTGCACAGCGGGGTTCTTAATTCTATTAGCGCTGTTTTGCACTGATAATGCCTGTTAATTGAGATACACGATTAATCAACTAAATAATGCAACGAACATACAAAATATAAATTAATGACTTACTTTCACCGCTTCCGTGTCCCAATGGGTGACAAATTGTGCCCACACTTCATTACCCATCCAATTGGGCTTCTTCCCTGCATTCTTCGCCCTAGAAATCGTATCCCTATAGTTTTTCCGCATTTTTTTGTTCCAGTGATTCAAAAAAACATCCATATCCTGCTCCTCAACGCGAACGGCAGCCTGCATAATTAAATTAATTTGAATTACATACAACATATTAATCGTCAATTTAATTCTATACAGTACATTACCATCAAATCAGCCAATATTGCATTCTTTACATGGGCCGGAATGTCATCCCAGTGAGGCCAGCAGGCGTGCAGCCTGCTCTTATACGCCTGTTTCGAGACTTGCAAAATAAAATCTGACGGCTCTACTTCAAATCCACTGTATAAATGTTGATGTGGATATTTAATATATTTTAAATAATATAACTGAAATAAATTCGATACTTACCCTGCACTTTTCGGCACGATCTCCGCAACACGGCGGACATCAGGAGCCGTGCCGCTAGGACCTGCGGTAGGAGAAGGAGTCTGCGCAGGAGATGCACTGCCACGTCTTCTATGAGACATATCTGCCACAAAACATAATCATATCATATATAACGAAAACAAAACAAATTAATTAAAACACATATTTCATATCAGCAATAAAAATACTGCTATTACATACCTGAGAATAATGCAGAACATAATCATTATTATTACTACACGGCTCAGAATAATGCAGAACATATTCATCATTATCAATAATATAATTATGTACCTCAGAATAATGCAAAACTTAATCATCATTATTATTACATAGCTCATAATAATGCATAACAAAGAATAATACATACTATAATCTTGTTTATTATTACAAAGCATAGAACGATACATAACATACTCAAGATAATATACTATACAACATAATCAGTCTTCATCGTTTTCTGATTCAGACTCGGTCTCGTATTCTATATCGTTTTCTTCGGTACTTTCAAATGCATCTACTAAAACATTTGATTCATCATTTAACGATCCTACATCAACGTCATCGGTTATTATTATTTCAGTATTTGGTTCAAGATCCGCTTGATACGCTGCTTCGTCTGGAATATTATTTCCATCAAATGTAAATCTTGCCTTTGTTTTAATAACAGCCCACCAATCTGCTTTATCTTTTTTTAATGACGGGTACGGAGCAAAATATACTTGGAATGCTTGTTTAGCTAATACGAAAGGATCATACTTATGGTAACGCGAGGTATGCTTTATTTCAATAAGTTTATAATCTTTGTGCACGTTAATTCCAGAACCAGGAACATTACTAAACCAATTGCATTTGAATAAATAAACTTTCTCTGCAGGTTGCATATAATATGTCAACTCTAAAACCTGTGTTAAGACCCCGTAAAAATCTTTTATATGCTCATCTGCATCATCACTGCCTCTGACAAATACACCGATGTTATATGTTAATTTTTCAGCCCCGTAATCTTTAGTGTTGAACTTAAATCCATTGACGAAAAATATTGGATAAGTCATGACATTTCTTTTTGGTCCTATAGCAAGATGTCGTAATCCTTCGTCAACAACACCATTTTTTGGATCATAAACGTAGCAGGAAAACCAGTTAGCAAAATCTTTACTGAGATCGCCAGAAGGATGTTCTAATTCGTATATACTGCAAATATGTATTACATTCATTTATAATTAATTACTATATATAAGTATAATTGAAATGTACATGAATTTAGTATTACCTGATAAATGGTGCAACCTCAATGCAATTTAACAGAACGTATGTCTATGCTACATAGTAATCTCTATCATCTAACCATGTTTCCACACATTTCCCAGCAGGTCGGCCATGCTGTCTAAAAATAGATAACATTGTTTGAGAAGAATCTTGTTCAACAGCTTCATCGTTACGGGGAGCACTTACAAAGGATAAGTTCACATCATTACTAAAGTAATGAGAGAAAAAAAATGAAGCTTCTTCTTCAAGATACGATTTGCAAATCGAACCTTCTACTCGTGCTTTTTGCCTGACTTTTTTCTTCAAATGATTCAGGTACCTTTAAAAAAATTAATTTAATTTTTATTTTGTATATAAATCTAAATTTTCAACAAACATAATATTAGATATATTCAAAATTACCTCTCAAATGGATACATCCATCCATATTGCACAGGACCTCGAAGAAGTGCTTCAGACGGAAGATGAATAGGTAAATGCTCCATTACATTGAAGAAACCTGGTGGAAATATTTTCTCCAATTTGCAGAGCAGTATAGGGATTTCCACTTCAAGTTTCCGTATACGATCTACCTTTAACGTCGTCGAACAAAGCTGTTTATAAAACATACTTAATTCTGTTATAACACTCCATACTTTGGCGGGTAACAGTTCTTTGAAAATTATAGGAAAAAAATATTCCATCATTATATGGCAATCGTGACTTTTCATCCCACTCAATTTACTGTTTTTAAAGTCAACACATCTACGAAGATTAGAAGAAATTCCGTCAGGACATCTGAGCCCTTCCATCCACTTTAGCACGAGTTTTACTTGTTTGTTGTCTAGCTCATAGCATGCTTTGGGTTTTTTATTATCGTCGTACAACTGAAGTTCGGGTCGCTTACAAAAGTGTAAAATATCACGTCTCTCTGCAGCAAACGCAGGATAAGTCTTATCAAAATGTTTCCACGCTTCTCCATCACATGGATGTATCAAAGTTCCTTCTTCCGGTCTTCTAACACTATGCCATCGCATATGACATGCCGTAGCAGAAGATGCATATAACCTTTGAAGTCTAGGAGTGATGGGTAAATAATGCATTCTCTTGTACGGAACTTCTTTTCCTTTCTTTTTCTTTGGTTTGTATCTTTCCTCGTTGCATATTCTGCATTTTCGAAGGTTAATGTCATCTTTCCAATACAACATGCAACCTTTTACACATGTATCTATCTTCTGGTACGGCAATCCAAAAGCAGACATAAGTTTTTTCACTTTATAATGACTATCACACATTAAATTATTGGGGGGCATGTGTCGTTTTGCAGCTTGTACAACTGCTGTAAATCCAGCTTCGGTAAGATTGAATTTTGATTTCATAGTGATGTATTCGGCGGTTACAGATAATTCGGTTCCGCTTGTACAACCATCCCACAACGGCCTCTTAGCAGAATCCAATAAATCATAAATTTTTTTAACTCCCGCGGTTGGTTCTTCTTCAACATTTTCGTTGCCTTGATCAATGGTAGGAAACATTGATCGTGCTGCATCTTGCACCATATTTTCTATGGGATTCATCGTAATATTATCGTCCTCTAACACTACAGGATTAGCTGTAGGTTCAACAAGTTCCCCATGACGATCCCATAAGTAATAATTCGGCACAAAAGCATATTTATACAGATGTACTTCTACTACATCCGCTTTCCAATGCTTCAAATGTTTGCACTTAGTACACGGACAACGAATTTCGTCGTCATATTTATTATTAGATTTAGCGAATCTAATAAATTCGTTTACACCTTTATAGAAATGTTCCTTTATTGATCCTTTCAGACCGGTTCGGACTTCATACATCCAACTACGATCGATGAAATAATCGAACATTTTTCCTGATTTTAAAAAATATGTTAGAAAATTTGAATAAAAAGTTCGGTACGATTAATTTATAACCAAAGACCCTTGTACAAAATTCAAATAACTCCTTGATTTATTTTTTCAATGTTTAATTCACTGTTTTTTAACCAACTAAATAAATAAACCACATTTTATATATAATTTATAATTTGAACAACAGCAAAATATTTTATTATTCATTCAACTATTTTAATATTTCTGAACTAAATTTTAAATTATAAAACATTTTTCAACTTTCATTTAACTATAATAAATGCACTACAACTACTTTTTTTTTCAAACTGTTTACAAAATTTTTTTCATTACAACGGCGCCATGGTAGCACCGAAGTAATGTCTATGCACTACACCTCTTCCTAAATTGGCTTGCACCATAAACAACAATTTTATCCACTTATACAACAATTTTATCCACTCGTATTATTCACCACTAATATTATTGAACAACCATTAATATCATCAAATAACCACTAATTATCCAATTTCAAACAATCACCAACTATTCAATCACCAAATATTCAATATAATCACCATTTCAAACACATAATCAACCATTTCAATCACCATTAACACCAATTATCATCAACCAATATTCAATAATCACCATTCACACACATAATCAACTATAACTTGTCGCAATAACACTCGAATCTACTAGTTTTCGTTAACCAATATCACATAATCAACAAACAAACACTTTTCATAATTAGGGTTTTTTGACTAAATATCAATTAAACCCAATTTAAACCCTAATTAAATGCAAAAGGAGCGGATATTAACATACCTAGGTGATTGCAACGGGTAGAAATGGCCGGAATTGCGACGGGGAAGAATTGGGGGTTTAGGGATTAGAAATTGGTGGGAAAAAAATGAGGGAGAAGGCTTCGCGGGTTTCTGTTTCTATCAGCAGATCGTGCAACGGCTAGCGACGGCTAGCGACGGCCGCTTTTTTTAGCCGTCGCTAGCCGTTGCAACCCTCGGTGGCTATACCATCCGGTTCTAGTAGTGTATGTTCAACGCTAACGGTACATTTGTTACGAATACCCACTTATAATTTGGAAAAAAAAACCATATTTGTGTGGTCAGATTGGATTCAGTCGTACTGAAGAAAAGGTTGTACATCAAAAGATGGTTAACTTGGTTTTAGCTTACTACATGTGTGTAACAACATTACCTCAGCCAGCTCAAGGTGACCTAGGTGAGTTGGCTGACTCCACCAAACTCCCCTTTCCAACGAACCTGCAATGAACGGTAGCCTGCTTTGAAGTTAGGTATCCATACATAATATGGAATGGTGGAAGAGTGACAACCACATTACACTATTGGTAGCGGTAATAGGCCAAAAAAGTGTCGTACTGTCATTGTGTATATGAAATAAGTTAAAGATACTTCAACTACAATCCATAACAGTCGAAGGACATCTACTTACAGCATGCGGGGCTGCATATGGATATAACTTAAAGATAGTCTGCTAAGGTTAACCGATGATAAAGAAATACATATATTGAGCAAATGTTTTCCCTCTGTTATTTTTATATATCTGCTAAACTACGAAATTCAATAACCGTGTAAGTATTAATGTACTAAATTATGCAGTCCGTAACAGTACACGATAGTAAATACAGTTTTAGTTCGTACGATGTACATAAAGAGGTTAATAAACTATTTGCTGTAATAACTGATTCAGTTGACATAGTATGACATATTCAAGGTAATACAACGTGTACCAGCTAAAACTGAAAATGTCGTAAAACGGTACTTGCATCAAATCAGTAAGCGTTCTCAATCGTGTACGACCTAATTTTCCTAGTGCAGTTATCTTACTGTTCCAGCAAGGAGCCGAGCTAGTACATAAACATGCATGAAGTTAATATACTACCGAATCAACCAAACCAAAATGGCAAACTACAGCAACAACATACTGTACGGATGACACCAGGTAAAATAAAAAGCTATATTTATTTACGTGTACAGTTACAGTCAGATAAATAATAATCTTCAGCGTTACCATTCATGCATATATGTACTGTAGGATACGATACCGTATCATTGGACTGTCGAACTTAAATTACCCGTGACTAAGCAAAAGAAGAAACTGATATTGGTCCGTACTTTGTCGTTTACGATATACGGTGGTAGTTTACTGACGGTATGCAGACAGGCAACACAGTAAACGAAAAAAGCAGCGTAGCCAAAGTGTTCAAGTTTGGGGTCAGATTTCAAACTAATGTGGAGCAGAAACAACAGTACTGATCAACGCCTTTAGCAGTATAGTCAGAATATACTGTTTACCAAATCAATTAGTTTCGCACACGGACAGATGTGGGGTCACTGAATGGCATTGTAGTTTGGTGAATGCAGTTGCATCTGGATCCGTGGATGCTTTGTTTATGGAAGTAGGTGGAGATGGTCTAAATGTAGGAATAGGATATATAAAGCATAATGTATGTAGTATCAGACATAGTTACCATAATAGTTGCAAATGAGCGTTCCAAACAGATTTTTAATCTTGCATATGAAGTTGTAATTTTTGTACTGTGTTTATCAAAGGAAGGATGACAACAAACATGAAAACTAAGCAACATGTAAAAATTGAATTAGCATTGGAATACACAGTTGCGTTTGCAGTTGTATGACAATGTGCACAACCGCAGTTAAAAAGTTTACTAACTGAAATAGCTGTAATATATAAACTACATAAAAGAACATCAACTACAACTCTACAATATGGATTGTGAACCATAAATATAATGGTTACAACCAATTGAATTTAGAAACACTTCAAACCAAAGAGAAATAATTATCGTAAAAATTTGCTGGCACAAAAACATAACGTCTGCATTTAAATAGAAGATCGAATATAAAAAACACTTAGTAGAACACTGTCTTGTAGTCTGACAGTTTGAGAATATAGAAACATAAGGAAGTATAGTAAGCAAGCTTAGCCTAGTTATTGGGCCTACAGAGACAATAGGTAAGTAAAGGAAATTATAATTTAACGTTTTACAATTTATGACAAATCCACTCAAGCATAGAGCTTTCCAAACCTTAACTAAAAATTCTCTGACTGATAGAAGACAACATCAAACTAAAAATCATTATATGGTAAATAACACCTCAAGAAGACAACCAAATACAACATGACTATGCATATCAAGTCTTTGCATTGGCAGCATAACGATGTTGCTTTGCTTTGACGTTGCTTGTCTTCATGGTTGCATTGATGCAGGGTGAGATTTTAGACTCTTCTACATCCTAAAATTAAAAATACGGAGTGGAAGCATATATATTAGTAATTCTTGTTACCATTTACATCAAAATGTCAAAGGATAGGAGATAAAAACATATAGTTACATATTTGTATGACAACAGAAATCTGATTAGACAAATTGAAGGTTATAATCTCAACCTGAATTTTGTTGACTTTTTTATTGTTGTAAATGTAAAAGTTTATTGACATAAAATTGATTTATTTCTAGCTGAAACACTATAAAGTAATTACGTTTGTCAACGGATACTTTCGGATTTGGATAGTGTCATATCTGTCTCCGCATCCGGAATCATTTTCGAATATTCACATCTGTGGATATAGACGGATATCAGATAATTATCCTATCCTTTAACGATTGGTAAATAAAGAAACATATATATAAAATTTTGGTTACCATAATTTTTTTTCAATCTTATTAATTTTAAAAGTATGCAAAATCAACAAATATAATGATAATGAATAGTTTTGGGCAATTAATAAGCATTAAAAGCATATAATATAAACTATTAACTTAATAAAACAATAAATACATATCATTCATTGTACCCAAATACACATAAAATAGACTATAATCTAGAAAAAAACTGACGGATAAATTTTGGATGCGAAAGTTTTTGTATCCGCATATGTATTTGTTTTTTCACTATCGGATACATATCCCTTTTTTGGCTACGGATGCGGACGAATGTCAGATTTTCTGCGCATCCATTGACAACCTTAAAAATAGTACAACATGATAACTCTGATCTTCGAGTTTTATTCAGATACTGAATTTTCTCTTGTAAACACATAAATATGATGTGTAAGTTATGTCAATCAATGGTTTTTTTAACGACTTGGTCAACCGACCAAACACCATGAATTTGGCATTAAAATTGCAAAGTTAAAATAAGAGTGGAAATACAAAATTGTTGGGAGTTCTTATGTTCAAAAGTTTAGGTAAATGGGGAAACAACATGCTGGACTATCAAACGAACAACAATGATCATACATGTTGCATGAATACGACTCCATTCTTTAACCTAGGTAATACGGAAAGCTGAATCATCACAGCATGTGTACGAATACATTGGAAATTCAATCATGTCGATATTATAATCAAAATAGTTCTTTTTATTCAATTTAGTTTGCTTTGTTAAAGCTCCAATGAACAGGAAACAAACAGGGAGGTTTTATCGTATCACATGTACCAACTAATCTTGCTTTTCCATTAATAAACTGCTGAAAAAGGATAATTGTTCAATTTTCAAAACCGGGTAAAATTTTAATGAAATAAACAGAAGTACCGTAAAAACTACTCTGATACCGGTACTCATTGACATCAAAACTAAGGAAATGAATTTATGTTACCTTTACCGTTTTAACATTCGTGCCTAACACCGTTTGTGGCAAAAACTGAATAGTGCATCCTCACCTGTAAAAGAGTTTGGTTAGTTGTTTATTTTACCATTAGTTTGCTTGCACATAGAAATTCAACCTTAATAGGTATATCCATACAGGTTTAGCCATGGATAACAGAAATTTGGATGTATGAAGAATTTTTTAAACAAAGTATATATTATAATATCATATATCAGTAAACCAACATTGTTAAATACAATTCATTTGGCTAGTCAATTTAATTGTACGTGATTACTGTATCATTTATTCAGTAAATTTAAAATAAGTCATTACTCAGTTTCACCTTTGTTTAGTCTCTTACCTCAACTTGAGGTGCAATCCCCATCCACGGTCGCTTAGGCAGCTATGTATTGCTTGTTCACATTTTTAAACCTGTTAGTGGGAGGCACACTAACTTGTAGGTGTATAAATTAAATGTTCACAGTTAGTTAGTCTTAATTAATACTTGAACCAACTGTACACAGAGGGCAGTAAGCATTTTGATTTGCTGAATCACGTCCTCTACTGTTAACAAACATGTATAATTTGTAAAGATACATTAAAATAAGAATGACGTATAACAAAAACTCAAACTATCATTTGCTCTAAAACAGAAATACAAAACTTGATTAAATACATGATCGAACAGAATTCAGGATGTAGAATAACACTATTTTTTGTACCGATAAAACGGTGACATTGTTTAAAGGTCAGACCCAAGCCACATTTTCTTAGAACTCGGATTGAAGCTAAACTGTGTCCTGATATGGGAATGACAGGTGTAGAAAGCATCAGATTAAGTAACACAAATTAGATCAATTTTGTTAATGTACAAATTGTGATCTGTACAGTTTCCTATATGCTCGATGCCAATATAATTTACGGTTTATTCTACTAATTTTCTATTCTACCAGATTTACTTACTGCAGTCTGCTTACATGATATGGTACGGCTGTCTAATTTTAATGAATCAGAAGATGCTTAAAACTTACTTCCACTACCTACATGAAGAAGGAAACGAATGCAGTAGTATTAGCAACAGAGGTAACTATCACTAAAATACTGAATTACATTCCCAGTAATGAATATGACCGAATAGAAAATTCACACATCAGGCCATAACAATAATTCGTTTATGACTGAAATGTGTTTGCTAATGAGCTATTAATGAATGACTAATTTTCTAATAGGAAGAAAAGTTGATTAAAGTTTTTAAATATTGAAATCTCGGCCAGCACAAAAGGAAGTGTATACACAGTGGTTGCTTGACCATACCCTTACGATAAAAAAAGGGTTACATTTATGACCTTTGTTCTGTGTGAAATTATAAAAGGAAGTATACTGTAGTTTCAGAACAATTACAATTTTCAAATTAAAAAGTATGTAAAAAAAACTTCAAAATAAGTTGAAGAGTTATTTTGAACTTTTGTAAAGCATGGTTGTCGAAGACAGAAGTGAGCATACTCACAAAGTATATAAACCGACAAATAATAGTATGTAAGTTTAATGAGCCAATAACATGTCCCAAAAAATCCAGCAGATTTAAAAAATGGCATTCAATGTATATCATTATCCATTTTAGATTACAAAATTAATTTAGTAGATGTAAAGTGTACTGAAAAATTAGATAACAGTAAACCATAAGATAACAGTAAGCCATAAGGATTTGTGCTAGGGTGGAATTGTCAGACTGTCAATAACAGTTATGGCAATGCAAAACATCGATTTACCATATCAAACAAAAATAAAGACCTATTGCTCCAACTACTGCATGTGTGTGCAATGTTATCATTTGTACTAACGTATTTAAGACAATATTTAAGTACATAAGAAAAGGAGAACGAAATAAAGTAAGTGCGAAGTATGAAATATGAATACAATTTATAGTTCAACTTTTATAACCATATCTGACATCATAGTTTATATGGCCATGTAGGTATAATGCACCTCAACTGTTAACAGATATGTTCAAATGGCACTTGATTGTGGTTGATATATTAGACAGTTTAAAACACTGACAAACGTTGCCTATTTTTTAAATTGATTAGACAGTTTCACAAGTTTGAAAACAATAAAGAATCAACTATATGTCTACGTAAATTAAACAATAAAAGGGTTTATTAAAACCTGACAAAATATTATATAAATTTAGCATACGTTTGTAAAATTTGTTGCCTACCATATGCTAGATATAACATTATTAGAGTGGTTTAAAGCTAGTTGCAACCAATACTTTTAACTGGACAATTTTTAGGCATAAACCATGTTTAATTAGTACAGTGAAACATAGGATAATTCACTTACAGAAATTATGTGGTCAACTATTGTTGAGAGACATTTGTGCTACAGCTAGGCCCTTATGCACATCAGTATCTTGTTTCTCTAACGTAGTATCACGAACATCTGCCAGTGGGGAGCAGTTGTATTAATATAATTGTTGTAAAAATAACATGCAAATAAATCCAATGAGCAAAACATTTGCACATGTACCCGTTAAGTTTTTAAATACTTCTTTATATATGAATTGATCAGTGAGCAATAATAGAGCTTTCCAAATAGCGAAAGTTTTACTTCCTGTAAAAATTATAAATATGAGTTGACGCACAGTTGTGAACAGTAAAAAAATTAATACCAATTAACTTAACAGTATTAATCCATACCGAGCAACAGAAAGAGTAAAAAATAGTATGTGCGGTAAAAAGAGTAGGAAAAAAATAACAGCAGTTACCGTATAAGCATGTATCTTCTGTTCATAAACCATGTTTACAGTTGAATTTTTTTTCTTTAATGCTGTTTAAAACACATTTAGTTGCAGAGTATTACCCAAACGATCATTAGTCTTTCACTGTTCGGGAGCGCAACAGAAAATGATGCAAAATCATATGGTGCGCAGCAAGAAACCATACCATCGGATACCATCGTACCGATAACAAAAGGTGGAAAAGCAGATCCCATATTCGGCATTGGCATACAAAACTCAATCAGAGCGACCATGGCAATATATTCAAAAAGTACGGTAAAAGAACACATTACATACGATGTAGTGGCGTACGCAGAGGTAGAAAGGGATTACCTGTTCAATCCAGTGAGTGACAGGTGGGAAAGATGGTGCTAAATCAGTCCAAGTTCGACTGGCTACCTCTAGACAATTGGCAAACAATCTGTCTCAATTTACCGGTTGTTAGGAAAGGGGGTCGACAGTTGGGGGGTAATCGGTAACCAGCGGGTACCGGAGGGAGAGGCGGTGGTGGTGGAGGATTGGGTAGGAAAGGGGTTCGACAGATAGTAATTGGCAAACATCGGGTTTCGGGCCGGAGGGGAATCGGCGGTGGATTGGTGGAGGAGGGGGAAAGAGATCGACGGAACCGTAGGAAGGAGGAGAAACTGAAGCTTTGTTGAATGAGAGGTGGAGGTAGTTATCAGGGAACGGTTTGCAAGAGAAGGGGATGAGTTGAGGGTCACGTGAGACAACAGTTTGAGGTATGTTAAAAAAAACCCGGAAGGGGATAAGGGAGCATTATTTTGAAATGAGAGACGGAGAGGAGTCCACATCAGCGTGGGAGAAGTTCCTGTTTTAATATAAAGTAATAGATTCATTGGTTGCCATGGGAGTAGGTTTTCCACTCGCAGTAGTCAAACCAAACCTATTAACTAGTTCTTTAGCATATTTTTCTTGACTAATAAAAATATCATTATCTAACTGTTTTATTTGCAATCCTAAAAAGAAATTTAATTCACCCATATGACTCATCTCAAACTCTTTTGTCATTATTTCAGAAAATTCTTTATTCATTTCAAAATTAGTTGATCCAAAAATGATATCATCTACATAAACTTGTACTAGTTAAATATCATTTTTATTTCTTTTAATAAAAAGAGTATTATCTATTTTACCAATTTCAAAATTTGATTGTAATAAATAAGATCTTAGTCTATCATACCAGGCTCTAGGAGCTTGTTTTAGACCATATAAAGCTTTCTTAAGTTTGTACACATGGTTTGGTAAATTTTCATCTTCAAAAAGTGGTGGTTGTTCAACATATACTTCTTCTTTTACAAAACCATTTAAAAATGCACTTTTAACATCCATTTGAAATAATTTGAAATTATTATGATTTGCGAAAGCAAGTAGAATCCTAATGGCTTCTAATCTTGCTACAGGAGCAAAGGTTTCGTCACAATCTATACCTTCTTCTTGACAATAACCTTGGGTGACTAATCGAGCTTTATTTCTAACGACCTCACCTTGTTCATTCATTTTATTTTTATAGACCCATTTAGTTCCAATTATAGTTTTATCTTCAGGTCTAGGAACAAGTTCCCAAACTTCATTTCTAGTGAATTGATTTAATTCTTCTTGCATAGCCAAAATCCATGAATCAACAGTTGATGCTTCTTTAGGATTTTTGGGTTCAATAGATGATATAAATGCTACATTACTCATTTTACTTAGTTGATTTCTAGTTGTAACAATAGATTGCATATCTCCTATTATATTTTCAATAGGATGATCTTTTAAAAGTTTAATCCTTTTATTAGGATGATTAATTTCATTATTAATTTCGGTTGATTCCTGATTTTAAGTAATTAAATCTTCTTCATCATTTGTAATTTCAAAATCTTTTAAATTTTCATCAAACGAAACATGCATTGTTTCTTCGATGGTGTTAGATCTTAAATTAAAAACTCTATAAGCTTTACTTCTATTAGAATATCCGATAAAGATTCCTTTGTCAGATTTAGGATCAAATTTATCCAAATTATCTTTTGTATTTAAAATAAAGCATTTACTTCCAAAAATTCTGAAGTATGATACCTTAGGTTTCTTTTCATGAAGAAGTTCATAAGGTGTCTAATCAGTTAAAGGTCTAACTAAAATTCTATTCAAAATATAACAGGCGGTAGCAACAGCTTCTGCCCAAAAGTGTTTTGGTAAATTACTATTTGAAAGCATAGTTCTCGCACACTCTTGTATCGTTCTATTTTTACGTTCAACTACTCCGTTTTGTTGTGGAGTTCTTGGAAATGAGAAATTGTGAGTTATTCCCTTCTTATTGCAGAATTCCTCAAACTTTTCATTTTCAAATTCACCACCGTGATCACTACGAATAGTTATAATTTTTAAAGATAATTGATTTTGAATCCTTTTTGTAAAGTTCTTAAAACATTCAAAAGTATCACTTTTATGTTTCAAAAATATTGTCCATGTAAATCTAGAATAATCATCTACAATTACAAAAACATATTTACTATGATTTATTGACTGAATTTGAGATGGACCAAATAAATCAAGATGAAGTAACTCAAGGGGTTTTGAAATTGAAATCATATCTTTTAATTTAAAGGAACTTTTTCTAAGCTTTCCTAATTGACATGCATCACATAAACTATCTACTTTAAAATTCATTTTAGGGAGACCTCTTACTAGATCATGTTTTGACAATCTAGATAAGAGTTTGAAATTCAAATGTCCAAATCTCTTATGCCAAATCCAAGGGTCACTTGTATTTGCCAAAAGACATAGGTTATCATTTGAAACTTTCATACTAAGAATATAAATATTCTTTTTCCTAGTTCCCTCAAATATTATGGTTGAGTTATTATCTTCAATATGACATTTATCTTTTTCAAATTTAATTTTATATCCTTTATCACATAGTTGACTTATACTTAGCAGATTGTGTTTCAGATTCTTAACTAGCAAAACATTAGTAATAATAGGAGTTTCAGAGTTACCGACATTGCCGATGCCAATCACGTATCCTTTTGAGTTGTCCCCAAAGTTAACCAGTCCTCCGTCTTTGTATATAATATTATTCAGCATATCCAGATTACTAGTCATGTGTCTAGAGCATCGACTATCAAGTATCCACTTATTCCTTTTGATCTGCACAGATTGTCCATCGTGGATTGATTCCTTAATACCCATAAAGCATCTTTCCTGCACATTATAAAATTTGGGTAGACAACTAGAATTTGAAAAACATTCATACGCAGACTCATGGAACAATGATGATTTAAACAATTCTAAACTAGTTTTAACAATTTTTTCAAAAATAGCTATTTTAAAACTTTTCAAAATTCAGATTATGAAACTTTTGAAAACAAAGCTCGATACCAAATGTGAGAAATGCGGATTAAGGATCTTAAGGCTAGAATTAACACTAGAGGGGGGTGAATAGTGTTTTAAGAAATTTGTTAATCTTTTTGAGTTTATCTTAATTTGTTAACAATGTATGCACTAATCAGACACGGATATGAACACAGAATCAAACACAGATGCAAATATAAAGTAAAAGCAGTAAAGGAAAGAACACACCGGATTTTATACTGGTTCGGAGTTACCCTACATCCAATCCCGCACAACTAAGTACAGATTTCCTTTCAAAATCAATTCAACAATTACAACCCTCAGTTTCAAGGCTACGAGGTACACCCTCCAGAATAACAATCCTTTGGGTAGAGATACTTGATTTCCGGGGCAACAAGTTCACCCAATTAATTTCCAAGGCTACAATCACACCTTCTCTCGCTCGATTGATTACAAAAAGTCTATAACTCAGATTAGCACTTGGATCTTGTAGAGATAGTGGAGAGAATCAAAACCAGAAATTGTCTAGTTAGATTCGATATTGATTTCGGCAGAGTAATGGTGTAATTTGTAAATAAGAAAGTGGAGAAGAAGAAGAGAAGTTAAATCAGAGAAAAGTGATTAAAAATTCGTTGAAACTGACCCCTATTTATAGAAGAACAACAGTCATGACCATTCATGAAAAGTTATGGCGAATAGACACTTCTTTTGAAATTTGAATTTTGAATTAAAACTGTCACCATGTCGACATAGTGCCTATGGGCATGTCGACATCCCTCAGCCAAAATTGTTGTTTTGAATTTCTATAAAAATAATATTTATCTTATATAAAAACTTTATAAATATACTTGAATATAGTTGAAATTCATAAGTAAATATAAAGAACAATATATATATATATTATTTTAATTTTAAATCAAAGTAAATAATTTAAAAGTTAATTATTTGAAAAGACAGTTAAAATCAGGAGTAATTTTGACTCTGAAAATAAAGATGTTTTGAGGCTAAAATTATTTAAAATTGGAATCGAGGGTTTTGAATCTTTTAAAAGGAAAGTTTTGAAATCATTTTGAAAACAAGATAATTTTGAAAAATCATTTGAATTAAGCTTAGTGGATACAAAACAATGTCCCACTAGATTTTCGTAGGTTCCATCCTACTTAGGGTTCCATCCCTTTAACGGGATCGAAGTGGATTCCATTCCACGAATAAATTGGATATTAAGATGCCAGTGCTTTTCTACGAGTTTTAACAAATATTCCTAACTGTATAACTTATCTTGGAAACTTGAACCCTTGATAATCTTGATACTCATGAGTCTTCTATCTCTATATCTTGAATCTCTATACTGTATAGTCTTCATTCTTGATACCTGCAAGGTTAGATCCTGCATATACATATATATCTAAACTTGTAATGTTAGTATTTATATTTTATAATATATTCTAAGGTTGTTGTCATCAAAACCATCATCTCATGGACTAACAGGTCCAAGAATAATCCTATCTGTAGTATCCTACCAACAAGACAGTGATCTAACGCCTCAAACGGTGTCATCCATATATTCTCCTGATAGATGTTATTACAAGTAAACTCCACTAGTGGCAAGTGGTCCTCCCAAGAGCCTCCAAAATCTAATATACACATCCGGAGTAAGTCCTTCAACACCCGGTTCACCCTCTCCGCCTGTCCATCTGTCTATGGGTGATAAGCAATACTCAAACTCAACTCAGTGCCTAAACCCTCCTAAAGACTCCTCCAAAACTCATTGGTGAAAGTGGATCTCAATCGCTAACGATCCTAGAAGAAACTCCATGTAACCTAACTATCTCCCTCACGTATGGTGTCGTCAAAGATGCAGTAGTCCTCGTACTCCTAATCGGAACAAAGTGAGCACATTTGGTCAGTCAGTTGACTATGACCCAAATACTCTTATTCCTCATCCTACTCCTAGGTTGTCCATCAATAAAATCCATATAAACACTCTCCCACTTCCGCTATGGTATATCCAATTGCTGTAACAATCCACCCGGCTTCTTCTGCTCTGCCTTTGTCTTTTGGCAAGTCATACATCTGGCCATATACTCTGCCACATGCCTCTTTATACCAGGCCAATAAAAGACTCTCTTCATATCACAATTCATTTTGCCTCCACCGAGATGAATGATCATCCTAGAATGATTGAATTCAACCAGTACCATGTCAATCAACTCTATAATAAGAGGAACGCATAATCTACCATCTCTCTGTAACAACCTCATTGAGTCAATGGTATAACACATCAAATGACTCAATCGATCTCCTCTACTAAGCTTCTCGAAAATACCCAATAACTCCTTATCGTGCTTCTAACTTGACCCAATGCGGTCCATAAGTGTAGGCTACACATCCAAAGTTGCTAACAATCTCGGAGTGATGTCTGACAATGGTCGAAAATCAAACGTGGAGATAAACTCTAAGTGCTTCCACTTTAAGAACATAGAACTCAACATCGCATGCTTCCTACTCAAGGCATCGGCTACAACATTATCCTTGCTTGGAGTATAGGAGATATCGAAATCATACAATGCCACGAACTCCATCCACCTGGACTACCTTAAATTCAAATCCTTCTAGGAAGACAAATACCTTAGAGACTTACGATCCATATATAGCTCAAACCGCTTGCCTTATAGATAGTGTCTCCATGACTTAAATGCAGAGACAATGGTTGCCAACTCAAGATCATGGGTGAGATAGTTTCTCTCATGGACTTTCAACTGTCGACTAACATAGCTCACCACTCTCCCTTCCTGCATCAAAACCGCGCCCAAACCAGTACTGCAAGCGTCGGTATATACTGTGAATGCTTTCGCACTATCAGGCAATACTAGAAGAGGTGCACTAGTCAATGACTCCTTCAGCTTGATAAAAGCATCCTTACACTTCGAGTCCCACGAGAAAACCACATTCTTCTTGGTAAAGCGGGTCAGAGAGGCAGAAATTTTAGCGAATTCCTTAATAAACTTCCTATAGTGGCCCCCCAAATAAAGGAAACTCCTCACTTCTGTGGCATTCTTCCGTCTTATACTACAACAACTTTACTAAGATCAACAACCGGCCCACGCTCAAAGACAACGTGTCCCAAAAAGCATAGCTCCTTGCGCCAAAAGTGACATTTGGAAAACTTCGCCTTTAACTTATTCCTACGGAGAGTATTGAGCACTTCTTCTAGATGCATCCTGTGCTCCTCCTCGCTCTTCGAATAGACTAATATATCGTCAACAAATACCACCACAAACTTATTAAGCAACCCTCTAATAACTCGCCTCATCAGGTCAACAAAATAGGCCGGTGCATTAGTCAGTCCAAAGGGCATGACTAACCACTCATAAAGTATGTCGGGTGTACAAAAAGCAATCTTTTGGATACCACTACACCATACTGCCCATTTTGCCACACTCCAAGGCGGAAAAATTTTACCACGGTTTTGAACCGTGGTAAAGTCAATTACCATGGTCTAAGGCCGTGGCAAATTCAGCACGGCTATGAACCGTTCCAATGTTTCCAAAAAAATTTCACCCCTCCCCCCGTTCCATTTCACTAACCCTCGCCTCTCTGGTTCCAGAAAAAAGAACGTCCTAATTTCAATTACGCGCCCTATTTTCACCCATCCTTTAAAAATAATGCCTGATCGCTTATCACCCTAATCTCACAATTTTCCCCAATCGTGCTTCTTCTTCCTCACAGTTGCATCATCTGCTTCTCTGTCTTCCTTCACTTCTTCCTCGCAGTAGAACGTTGCGTCCAACTATTACAATCGAGAGGTAATCGTTCTGTAATTTTTGTAATTTCAATCTGCTTATTGAGGATTATTGGTGCTAAATCATTTTAATGATGATAAATTTTAGTTTTATCACCTTGGAGATCTGACGCTCATCGTTCAGCATAATCAGATCCGATCCACTTATAACGCAATCAAGACGATTAGCTAGGGCATCCCCTCTTAGAAGCTACTCCACGAAAAAATTCACGAACAAATGGAAAAAATGCAGCAATAGGAAGACCGCTCATCAGGTAAAAAAGGGGAAAAAAATCATAGAGCCGCAGAAGGAGAAGACCAAAACCATATCGATCTAGCAACAGGAAACTGAAACTAGAGAAGAAAGTTGAAGTGAGGTAATTTTTTCATTTTATTGAGTTAATTTTGAGGTTGATTAAATTTTATTTTAGGTTTTCAATTTATTGAGGGAAGAGTTTGAGTTAAAAAGTAAATTGAAATTTTGTACCACTTTGTTCATGAACTGATTCAAAGATGTACTTCTATTTAATTTATAACTCAAGTTGCATCACATACTGAATTCATTGAATGTTTGAAGATTTAGATTTAGTTCATGTAATTGATAAAGCCTTAAACACGAATAACGAAATTGGCACAACTGTGATTCTGAATCTTTACCGGTTATTGTATGTGAACATTCAAATGTTATGGAAATTGTAGAGTAATTCAGTCTTTATCGGTTACTGTATGTGAACACTCAAACGTTATGAAACTCTAGAGTAATTCAAAATTTCTAATATTCCAAAATTAACCGTTGTATAAAATATTCCTTCTGGTCATTAAATGTGGAACCTGGAGCATGCACCATCAATTGCAAGGTCTTCTAGCCAGAACTGATTCCACTTAGAAACATAGGACAAATCATGTTCACAAAGCCAATTTCGATAAATTATTTACTTATGCTAAGATTTCGGCACAATTATTTATACGTTCTCTCCTTCTTTCTCCTCTGAATTATTATTCCATGTTATGTAATTAGTATACGTTAGTTTAGCATGGAGAATATGACAAGGACGGTAAGTTTTCTATTTCTCTTAACTAACATTAAATGACAACATTAATTAACTTACCGTTTATTTATTCATAATGCTCCAATTTGTTTCCTAGTCCTCTGTTATTGAAAGCATATATGGAAGCTGAACTAAGTATATTTTGCACTACCATTTCTTATATTCTTGTATTAGATTGCCTTGAATCCAATGTTTTTTTTGCAAATAAATCGCAATTGGTGGGAAAAATTATATTTAATACAATGATGTGTAAATGATATAAGTATAATGATAGTAGATAACTTGCCTAAAAAATCTGCCAATTTGGAGTTAGTATTTATTGAAGTAAGGATTATCAACACTTTGATATTTTTACAATAATGTAATGTGTACCGCTCACCTGTGCAATCATGTAAAAAAGATTACAGATGTGTGCTTACTGTTCGGCCCTTGTAAATATTCAATGAATGCCTGTTAGACCCAACATTTAATCAGTCAAAATGGACGGTTGACATGGATCGTGAGTCTTAATGTAGGACCCTAAACCTATATGGGCTACCTCTCTGCTGCTGCTCTTCTACTTTGCAGGCAATTTGTTCCCCTGTGTTGTAGGCAAATTAGAACTTTGCAGGCAATTTATGTTCATAGTCCAATTATGCAAGATGCACATTCTTCCAGTAAAATACAAATAAAAAGGATGAAAGATGATTCAAAAACAAAATATATAGTTTGGTTTTTGGGTTGCTGTTGGGTTACAGTTTTTGTTGATGTTCTCTCTTGATGATTTGTTGGTTATTTACCTACACTTAAGAAGTTATAAAACATATAATGTTCACATTTGTAAGTTATAGATCTTTTTCTCAACATAACAGGTTCCTAAAACTCTTAGTTATGTTTCTAGCTACAATTTAATTACTTAAGTGGTATTTATTAAATTGTTTGTTCTTAAATCCTTATGTTTTTTCTACAATCTGCCCTCAGGTTTTTTATACAGTTACACTAATTTTACATAGATCTTTTGAAATGAAAATCAAATAAAAACTTTCTTAAATAATACATGTTGTCTTAAAAGCTTCTATTTTTTGCTACACTCTCTCCTCGGTTTTTTCATATAGCTTGACTCATTTTGCATAGGTAAAAACTTTTATTTGTAGATACACTTTGTCTTTAAGGTTATATAGTTACAGTTGCATTCTGAATTTTAAAGGCTTTTATATTTTGATTTTTATGGTAAAATTTCTCCCAAACATATGATAAATTTAATGTCTTGCCATGAATTCCACAAGCACGATTATTCTTGCTGGTCATCAGCACTCGTGTCCACAAATGAGGGACAACTCTTTGCATTAGCCAGGCATTCATTCAAGTTCAAATGATAGTAAAATGAAGTATTGCGATTTAAGGTTAAAAAAATCTTTCAAAGGCTAAGCTAGCGTTTCCAAAATTTCTGATCTTTGTTAGGTTTACTGGCATTGGTCAATAGTGGGATTGGTACTGCAAAATCTGAAAACCTAAAAACCTACTGCTGAATTGTATCATGCCAATCAAGATAGAAAATTCTAAGTTCTTAAATATTTGTCTGCAAGTTTGCAGTCATGTTTGAACAAAATGCTAGTGAGACTGAGAATGACTACATAGTCAAGTGGTGTTAGGACTATCTGCCAATTTCTCAATAATTGAATAACAAAATATTAATTGGAAAATAATATTTCTGCTCCAAATTGTCCACTTGACTGCTCAATTTATTTCCTCCTCGTAATTATATATAATGACATTAAAATGAACTCCACGGTAATCTGAAAGAATGGAAGCAAAACTTAGTGCCAAGAGCAAAAATACTGAAACTGCTCAGTATAATGGAAGGGTGACTTATTTTGTCATCCTTTCATGTATTATGGCTTCTATGGGTGAAGTCATCTATGGATATGATATTGGAATTGCAGGTTAGTTTTTTACTTCATACTGTTTTTTTAGTGCCATGTATGGAAGGTGTTATAACAGTCATAAGAAGAATTAGACTTACACATATTGTTGATTTTCCTACAAATCTTGCTAGGTGGAGTGACATCGATGGCGCCGTTTCTGAAGAAATTCTTCCCTGAAGTATACAAGAAGATGGAAGGAGATGCAAATACGAGCAACTACTGCAAGTTCAATAGCCAGCTCCTCACTTCCTTTACATCATCTCTGTATTTAGCTGGACTCGTTGCTTCATTTTTCGCATCTTCAGTCACAAGATCGTACGGTCGAAAATCATCGATGCTGATTGGTGGTATCGCCTTCTTGGCTGGTGCTTTATTTGGAGGTGCTGCTGTGAATGTTTATATGATCATCTTAGGCAGAATTCTTCTCGGCGTTGGTGTTGGATTTGCTAACCAGGTAACTCAATTCGTATTTCATTCTTATGCATCTTATGAGCCTAATTTGACAATTTTATACAGTCGGTTCCATTGTACCTAGCAGAAATGTCTCCATCTCAGTACAGAGGCATTATAAGCAATGGTTTTCAGTTCAGTATAAGCATAGGATTCATATCTGCAACTCCCATCAATTTCGGAACTGAAAAAATCCATGGCAACACAGGATGGAGAATCTCTTTGGCCTTGGCCTCGGTTCCTGCTGCACTGTTAACAATTGCTGCACTTTTACTTCCGGAAACTCCCAACAGTCTAATTCAAAGAGGTGTAGATATTCAAAAAGCAAAGATGTTGCTTCTTAGCTCAAACATATCAAAATCGTAGCTTAAATTACTTCAATATCCATTTTTCATTATATTCACTGTAGGACATACCCCCTATAAGAACATCTTTAATGGCCATTATTCTTGCTGGTCACCATTTATTTGTCATTTCACGTCAAATACCAACTTTAATTTCCACCTTAAAAGGATTCAATGTTGAGTTGAAGTACTTTATTATACAAAAAATAACAAAGTTTCCTCAGTTTTTGGAATTTGTACAAACGCTATTTCACACATATTGTTGGTTGCATACAGTAATTAAACTTTTCCAACACTCATTTCTAATATTTGTTAGTTGTTATTTCTGGATACAGTTAATAGATATTGTAGCTTTTTTTCTAACGTTTCCAACACTCTTTTCTAATATTTGCACAAACACAACAGGATTTGCGACTGATTTTCATTGCCTCCAGACAACAACAAGACCTTGATCTTCCTCACAAGACAGCGACCGTAGCAGCAATCAGGAAGCCGACCAAGCGAGCGTTCGGATAGGAAGTATGGTTTTTGGGTTAAACTACTTCAGTATCCATTTTTCATTGCAGGACGTAGCCACCATACCCTCACTACAAGATGCAGAGTCAAAAGCAACAAAGTCGAAAACCATCCAAATAGAGAATACCTAACACAAGAAGACGAACAAACCCTCCAAAAAGACCTAGAAACAACCATAAAAGAAGAGGACTACCCCACACAACAGCAAAACTAAGGGACAGACTCCGCCTCCTCTACGAAGACAGCAAGTCCTCGGTCCTAGCAGCAAATTCCGGATTCTACAATGCATTCAGAAATGGAGACCTTGCAGCAATGCAGTCCATCTGGCACAAGGGAGAGGACGTGTACGTAATTCATCCTGGAGCAGGTAGGATTTTAGGGTACGATTTGGTGATGGGGAGCTGGGAGATAGTGTGTGGGGCGGAGCATGAGTTTCCGATTAGGATTGATTTGGAAGACGTTATAGTTCATGTTAAGGGGGATGTAGGGTACATGACTTGCATGGAGGTGGTGAAGAGCAGAGGGAGTAATTAGGGGAAGCAGGTGGCTAATAATGTGTTTGTGAGGGTTGATGAACTATTTGAAACTTTTATCTTTATGTGTCATTATGTTGTACTTGAAAACTATCTGAAACTTTTGTCTTCATGTATCATTGTATTGTAATTGATGAACTATTTATAACAGTGAATCGTATTGTGAATTGAGATATTTACTCTATGTTTTGAGTTTCAGCTGAGACACTATTTTGTATTAAATTGAATCGAAGTAAGAACCGCTGAGACGGTTAATTGATTCAAGCAACATACAAAAATTAGCAACGGCCTTAAGCCGTGGCTAATCATGTATTTGCCATGGCCTAAAGCCGTGGTAAAACATATATTTGCCATGGCTCTAAGCCGTGGCTGATCGAAATATTGCCACGGCCTCAAGCCGTGGCAAAATAGAAAACAGCCACGGCTCCGGGCCGTGGTAAAATTTTTGCCACTGTCTATTTTGCCATGGCCCAAAGCCATGGCAAAATCATTTAGCCACGGCCCAAAGCCGTGGTGAAATGACTTTTCTGGTGTAGTGTACTATCCTCAGCTACCTATAGCCGATGGAACCCGGTAGCCAAGTCAAGCCAAGAGAACATCTTTGCTCCAACTATTGATCAAAGAGATTGTCTGTGCGAGGCAACATGTAACAATTCTTCTTTGTCTGCTTATTCAGCTCATGATAATTGACGCAAAGCCTTAGAGAACCATCTGCCTTGATGGCAAAGACAACTAGTGCTCCACACTCTAAAATACTCCTCTTACTGAAGCCCTTATCCAATAGCTCATTAACTTGATTATTCAGTTTGTGTCTTTCTTTAAGAGCCATAAGCCTCAAAGGTAAGGCAATAGGTCCGCCATTCTCCACGAGATAAATCCAAAACTTGATCTCTCTTTGGGTTGGAAGACCGATGGCCATAGAAAAGTAATCTGGATTATCTCGAACTACTGTCAACGAAGCTAACTCATCGTGTGATAGGTCTAAAGAATATAGATAACTCAATATAACTGATCCTCTGGGATCGCAATAAACCTCTAGACTACATCCACTACAAGTACCTAACCAAACAACCTTCTTATCACAATCTAAGATCGACCCATACATGGTCATCCAGTCGATACCTAATAGCAACCCAAACCCAGAAAATCCTAAGACAAAAGCATTGCAATCAAACTCGACCGTCCAATAAACAATTTCAAACCCTTATAAATCATAGATAAATAAACCGATCCTCTAACAAGGTTTGATACAACTACTGAATTTGTAACTATGCTAGTGTCTAAGTGCAGCCCATCTATAATTCTACTCAAAGTAAAAGAGTGTGATGCCCCAGTGTCAAATAAGATATGAACGGATAAATTAGATAGAGTTAACACACCTTCAATTATGACATTCTTCCCCTTGTCTGCTACTAGAGGCGCACTCGAGCTCAGAACAACATCCAGTGCGTAAGCTGAAATCACTTGGGTAAAGGTCTTTTGTGGTGCTGGATACTCCCTCCTCATGTGCCCGAGATGGTTGTAGTTGAAACATTTAACCTTTGAGATTCCCGTCCTGCACTCCTTCGCAAAATGCCCCTTCCTACGACATTTTCTACATTTGAGCTCCAGGTTCTTAATCTTCCCTTGTGTCCCCATTCCGCCCTTGCGCTGATTCTACTGAGGAATCTTAAGCCTATCCTCTAATACCAAATTTGATAACCTGCACCTCCCGACACACCGATCCAAAGATTAGGGTGTCTTTCGAACTCGCGTCGTGCCGAGAAGTATGAGCTATTGTGTTATTAAAGCATTAAAGAGACTAAAAATATAAGGATAAAATTTGAAACATTCTACATTTTCAAATCTCATAGCGGAAGGCAGTAAAATATAAAAATAGAAAATAATCATCTTAGAAAATATCTCAGAAAATATATTCTCAAAAACATACGTAGTCCAAATCTAAAATTTTGCAAAATAACAATCATATAGTCTGATGAGTACTATGTACAATAAATAGTTACATGGAGATTGATGAAAAGTAAAAAGCAATGCCAATGTCAAGCTCGTCTCTCCATGTACTAGACCTTGGCCAATCACTTGTTGCTCTGTGCTACTGTGGTGGGGGAAAAAGGAAAGGAGGGGATCAGATAAAAGTTTGGTAAATGAGTTTCATCATTAATATATGGTGATCACATGCAATTGACTTCATTTACAATCTATGTGATCTAGGATGTCCTACTTGTGCCTTGTGAACTACTTACTAAGATTTATATTATTAACCTAAGGAATATAATTCTAAATACACCTACACCAAGCCTCTTATGAAGGTTAAGATTTAGAGTCGAACAACTAATCGAACCTCAAATCAACTACGGATCGACACATAACCTTTGGAACTACTCCTAATATAAGATCGAATAGCATCATCCTTGGGACTACATTCTCAATCTACAACTACACGTATCGTACTTACGCATTGAGAGGAGCCCACAGTGCCGACTCACATCGAAGACGTCTTAGGTTCCGTTGCATCCACGTCCAAGCTCAGTGGTAACTCAACCATTTATTGCACCGCGCTAGGCATCCACCAACAATGTCACATATGCATCGAGGAACCTCCCGTTAGGGCTGGACTACACCACGCCAAGCATTCTCCAATAATGTCATGCATATAGCGAGGAACCTCATGTTAGTGCCTTGTGCTTAGCGCACCTTTGCGATCGAACCATCTCATATTTCATGTTAAATTCGCTGAACGGATAGTGTCTAGGGCTAATTTCCCACATACACATCAACCTATTTCCGTAACATCCAAGGGTTAAAATTTTGAGGAACTAATCTTCACACTTATCTATTATCATATGTGTGTGTGTGTTTTAATCAAAAATGCACACACCCAGAAGTTATAGAAGAGAATAAAATATAAATAAATTTAAATGAAAATGAAGAAAAAGAGAGAAACAATCATTTACAGTGGTTCGGCAAAGCTTGGCCTGCGTCCACTTTAATATTTTATTGTTGATTTATGACTTGAGTGTAGAAGTTCTTCAGACTCGGTACAACTCCAACACTTAGATAGTCAGAAATACCAGAATATATGAAATACAAGAGCTAGAGCCAAAAAGATCTTGAAAAATGAGCTCTACCTTCCTATTTATAGAGGTTGGGAGCCTAAAATCTCATCTAAAATATCTCCAAGCCATTGTGCACGAATTTGACAAATTCTCCTAAAATAATAGGTGCCGCCTCAGTAATATCTGGGAGTCGGTACCAATCCTCAGGTAGGAGTCAGTATCGATCCCCAAGTTCACTATTTTTGGCTTTGACTTCTTACTTTGGATCATCTTGTAGTTAGCTTTGTGATTCTATAGTTGTTTGCACCAATATTAGCTTGCTTCTGAGTCCAAATGATGGAGTTGAAGAAGGAAAAAGTTGTAGTTTCAAGTGTCCGTGAAGACTAATAAAGAATTACATTGATTCAACAAAACGACTTTGGAAATAGGGCCTTGGCATCATGACAGGCATGTAGGCAAGAAATGGGGTACACCCAAGTTGTATTTTGGAGTCGGTACCGATCCCCAAATAAGGGACGATACCGATCCCAAACTGGGGATCCTATGGTTCTGTTGACTTGGGCTGTTTTGGTTTGGTCTTGTGACTCTATCCGTGCTTGGTCTCTGGACTCCTAGCTGTCTCCCTAGGCTTCCTGCCTTGATAAATTCAAGTTCAACTCGTCCAGTCTGTCTGAATAATGTCTGATCAAAAGGTCGGATAACACTTGCCCCTCAAAGCACATCTCATTTCGAACGTGATGTACTTTGAATCGAGATAAGCCGAAATTGTCGTGAAGGACTCCGCTCTATGTTTCAAATGGTCATTACCCTTCGTGAATCATTTCTGTGTGAAGTTATGTCCATAGTGATTCATCAAGATGTTTTGCCTATAAATCCGGAATGTGATCTGCCAATCCAAGCTTAACGATTTTAAATTGATTCCATCCATGGATTACTCAGGTTTGAATCTGATATCTCTTTGACCCTGGTCGTCAAGTATGGGATACTTATACGTACACTTACCCATGCACAAGTTCTTGAGTTAGGAGGAGTACACATACATGGTCGGTCACATATACATGCATTAGCACATATCTACTTATATACTAAGGTGTGTATTTACATTACATTTCTTTTTTTTGGGACTCGGTATCGATCCCTGATTTGAGAGTCGGTACCGACTCCGTGCTTGGAGAGATTTCCAAGCTTAGGATCACTTAAACTTCGAGTTTAAGATGCTATAAAACATGTTTCCAATTGATTCACCTCCTCACTTGTACTCCTGCTGATTTGTAACTTCGATCTCCCCGTTAGAAAAACTCAACCGCGACCCGCACTTTTCCATGTTCTCAGCCACCAGCGACCGCCGCCTTCATTTTTAGGATCCACGCTGACGCCACCTGAACCTTGTTGAATCGCCAACCTGAAGACCACTGACCCCAAGCCTTATTTCCCTTGAATTCCAATTCATTGTTCCTTAAGCCCTAATTTGCATAACTAGGTAGGTGTTTGGGTGAGGGCTTGACGATGGAGGCGGATGTTGTAGGATCTAGATTAACCCTAGAGGGGGGGTGAATAGGGTTATAGCAAATTATCTTGAATTTAAACAAACTGCAGAAAAGTAAATCACACACACAAAATTTACCCAGCTTCGGCAACCCCTGCCTACTGCTGCATTTCTAGATTTCTATTAGAATTAAACAGTCTCCCGCTTACAAACACTCTAACAGACTCGCAAACCCTACTACCGCCTATAGAGTTTTGCAAACTCGCAAACCCTGCTTACTGAACTAATCCTAACTAGACAATCTGACACAACCTAAACTCTAGGTGGTGATTTACCAACGGTTTGATTTGAAAAAGTACAGAATTTTAAAAACAAATTAAAAAACAACTTAAAACAACCCTAATATACTAAAGCCACAATAAATAAAATCGGCCCAAAACATTATCACTTAAAAATAAGAAAAAGCGGCCCTTTTTCTTTTATCTGATGTCGGCCCGTTCCCTTGTGAAAAATGGTGGCTTCTTCGATCGTTCGTTCCTCTCTGTCCAAATTAGGGCTTTGGCTCGTTCGTTATTTCTGAAATTAGAGCTTCGGCTTCTCTGCTTCCAAAATTAGGGCTTGATTGAAATTGAGGATGCCGACTTTATTACGATCGATCAAATTAGTGATTATCGTCCTTTGGCATGTCGATCGACTGTCTTCTTGAGCTTGGCTTCGGCTTCTCGTATGATCGAGTTTGATTCAAACACACTGGTATGTAATTTGATTTTCTGCTTTACTGTTTACTCGTACTTGAACTCGATGATTTTATTGCCAGTGATGATTGGGCTTTTATATAGGATTCGATCCCTATATTTGCGTTCGTACGAATTCGTTTGAATTTTTCTTGGCCGATTGATGTTGCTTGGATGCTTGTGATTATTCCTGACTTGTTCAATTCACGTATATTTGGTTGACATAGTTTTGTAACTTGGTTATCACGGTATTGAGTTTGAATCGTACACCACATCTCTGACCTGTTCATCATATTCTTTGATTAACTTGGTTTCCACGGCATTGATTTCGAATTTGTAATTTGTGATATCTCTGACTTCGGCTTCGATCATATTTTGACTTTGTCCATTATTGATTTTGTGATTTTCTGGCATCCTGTTGCTCACGACTTTGACTCTCTGTAGCATACTCGACATGTACCATTTTATACCCTTGACCATTGCCTTTGTTAACCATTCACGTGTGATGATATTATATGGCTTCGATTTTCTGGCATGTCTGGCCTTTGTATATTTGTTTTGTTTGAGCTTTGGTCTCTGCTGCATGCATTGCTGTC
This sequence comes from Allium fistulosum, assembly GCA_030737815.1. Taxonomy (NCBI): domain Eukaryota; kingdom Viridiplantae; phylum Streptophyta; class Magnoliopsida; order Asparagales; family Amaryllidaceae; genus Allium; species Allium fistulosum. Next base: position 1,378,478,553 of record CM060901.1, read on the forward strand.
TTGAGCTTTGATATAATATAACCTGTCTGGAGTACATTTTGGTTTGTGAGTTGCATATGCTAGTTTGAGTTCTGTTGCCTCTTGTACATGCTTTTTGATACATGTTTGAACTGATCGAGTTCATTGCTATATTGTTGTTTTTAATGGTGCACTTGCTTGGCCATTTTGTACTTCTGGTCTGCTGTTGTATTATTTGTGTTCATCCTCATTTGCATTGTTGCAGTTGCTATTCTTCATACCTGAACTGGTCTTGTTGTACTTGATGTGCATGTGTGGGCTGCCTTTGTGTATCACCATACATGTGGGTCATAGTTGCAGTCTTTAACTTGTACCATTCGAGGCGGTTTGCTTATTTGTTGTGCACTGGCTTCACTTTGACATTTGAACTTGTGACTTGAAACTTGATTAACTTGTATTCAGTTACATTGCACTGTCCATGCATGATGATCATCACTTTTGCATTTTGAGTTGTTGTATGCATTTGTGTTGTATCCAGCTTGTCTTTTGGCTCGACTATGCACACGAGTTGGCGAGGCAGTGCACACGTGTATAAATGTACACGTGTGTATTGTAGCCACTCATAATTACCTGTCCCTGATAAGAATACTGATATGCACAGATATTACAAAACAATGATGACAATAACCCATATATCTGAGGCACCAATAAAAATAAATTTATATTTTTGCAAATTCAAATTTGTTTATTTTCAGATTACTGCTGTAGTTGCTAATTATACAGGTACACAGAAGACAGGACAAGAAATGGAGCTGGACAATGCAGATAGATGCAGATGTGCAGACAAAGTAAAATAACTGAGTGTTGAGTGTTGTAGTGAGAAAGAAATGTAAATGTGAAATGTATGAAACCGATGTATGTATATAGAGAGAGTTGAAAACTTTGTATTGTTTAAGTGTTGAAATAAAATATTATTTTGAATAAAAATACTGATTGAATTATATAAATTTTGTGCAATAGTATTATTATTCAATATGAATATTTATTCCTATATGTGTATAGTACAATCTGCAAACACATTGATATATTGATATATGTTTGTTATCATCAAAAAAAAATCACATCAAACAATCTCCCCCTTTTGATGATGACAAACATATATATTAAAGATTTTGAAATTCTGATAAATGTGTTTGAGCATGAAATATTTAGCTCCCCTATATGAATGCTCCCCCTACAACTGAGACCACTCCCTATTCAGAAGATTTAGAAAATTACAGAAGAATAAAAGTACTAAAGAAAATTAACTAACAACATTTAACAAATTTGTTGAAGTATTCCAAAAATATTTACTTTCTTATCAAAATCTTGTTCTTCTCCCCCTTTTGTTATCATCAAAAGACTGACAACACTAATGGAACAGTAGTGGAAACAGAAAAAAAATTGTTTTTTTAAGTAAAAACAAATGCAAAACAAAGAAAAATCATAATATATCATAACGAGATAACAATTTCCACATTGTAGAGAATGGATCGATGATTCGGTTTTTATATAATGAGAAGAGAGAAATTTGAAAAATAATTTGACATTTAAGCATAAAAATAAGCACTTACTAACCACGGATAACCATAAGGACTTTTAAATGGGATTAGCAGTTACTTATTAGTCTAAGCATCCGGAAAATACTTAGCTATCATACTCCATCCATGCATAACCATAAGGACTTTTAAATGAGAATGAAATAATGATAAAATAATTCACTCACATGCTCCATCCAGGCATAACCATAAGGACTTTTAAATGAGAATGAAGGCATGAATTTTTTTTTTTACCTTTTAAAAGAAATCACTCTTCTCATTTTTCAAAACCATTATGAATGATAGAAAGATGGTAGAAATAGAAATGATCGTGGAATAAGTTACCAAGTTAATTATATTATGAATTTTTTTTTTAATTTTGAAAAGAAATAAAACAAAAACATATTTCCACTACTGAATACCATATTCGAATCAATCTTTGAATAATATCCAAAATTGGTTTGAATTATAGAAATTGAAGTTGAAAATAAATATCCAAGAATATTTCAATCAAAAAATGGAAAATGATTAGTCAATTTCTATAATCCCCAAATCCAAACGTAATCTGGAAAATCTGTCTTCGGGGAGGGGTTTTGTGAAAATATCAGCAAGTTGAAACTCAGTTGAAATATATTCAATGCAAATGTCTTCCTTAGCAATGTGATCTCTAAGAAAGTGGTGTCTCACATCAATGTGTTTTGTGCGTGAATGATGAACAGGATTGTTTGACAAGTCTATTGCACTTTTACTATCACATTTTAATGGAACTTGTTTATAAACTAAGCCAAAATCAGAAAGAGTTTGCATCATCCATAAAATTTGAGCACAACAACTTCCTAAAGCAATATATTCTGCTTCAGTGGTGGATAATGCAACACAATTTTGTTTTCGACTAGACCATGAAACTAATGAATGTCCTAGCATAAAACATGTCCCACTAGTACTCTTCCTATCAACTAATGAACCAGCATAATCAGCATCAGAATAACCAACTAAATCAAAATTTTCACAAGAAGGGTACCATAGTCCAAATTTGTGTGTGTGTGAAAGATATCTCAAAATTCGTTTAGTGGCTTTTAAATGCGATTCTTTAGGATTAGATTGAAAACGTGCACACAAACACACAGAAAACATAATATCAGGTCTAGAAGCAGTAAGATAGAGAAGCGAACCAATTATCCCTCGATATTTCTTCTGATCAACAGCAACTCATTTCTCGTCTTTGTCCAACTTTGTTAATGGGCTCATAGGAGTTCTCAATGGTTTGGAGTTCTCAACTCCAAATTTCTTCAACAGTTCCAACACATACTTGGATTGTGAAATGAAAATACCATCACTGCTTTGCTTGATTTGAAATCCAAGGAAAAATTTTAATTCTCCAACCAAGCTCATCTCGAATTTTGCCTGCATGACTTGTTCAAATTTCTCGCACAAGAGTTCATTAGTAGCACCATAAATGATATCATCCACATAAATCTGAACAATCAAAAAATCACTTTCTTTATGTAATAGAAACAGTGTCGTGTCAGCACTCCCCTTTCTAAAGCCATTTTCCAAAAGATATGTACAAAGGCAGTCATACCAAGCTCTAGGAGCTTGCTTAAGACCATATAATGCTTTTTCAAGTTTATACACATGATTTGGAAAATCATGATTTTCAAAACCGGGGGGTTGTTCAACAAAAACTTCTTCTTTTAAATCACCATTTAGAAAGGCACTTTTTACATCCATTTGTTTAAGTTTGAAACCCTTATAACATGCAAAACTTAGCAAATTCCTAATGGCTTCTAACCTAGCAACTGGAGCAAAAGTTTCATCAAAATCTATGCCTTCTATTTGGTTATATCCTTTTGCGACCAACCTAGCTTTGTTTCTAATTACATTTCCTGATTCATCAAGTTTGTTTTTGAACACCCATTTAGTTCCAACAATTGGATAGTCATTAGGCCTAGGAACTAATTTCCAAACTTTATTTCTCTCAAATTGATTAAGTTCATCTTGCATTGCTAAAACCCAACTTTCATCATTAAGAGCCATTTCAACAGAATCAGGTTCAATCTCAGAAATAAAACCACTGTGACAACAAAACGCACACAAATTTTTATCAAATGAAGAGCGAGTGCGTATACCTTCCGTAGGATTACCTATAACCAATTCAGGAGGATGATTGGATTTGAACTTCAATTTATCAGCATCAACAGTCCTACTTTCAGCTTTCTCACTAGATGTCCCTTCTTCAATGCCTTCATGATCTACCCCATCGTCAACCGCCTTTTCAGTCGTCCTTTCCATGTTAGATTCATCGAATTTTACATTGATTGATTCAACAATTGTTTTTGTTCGTTTGTTGTATATCCTGTAAGCCTTGCTCCTTATTGAATAGCCCATGAAAATTCCCTCATCAGCCTTGATTCGAATTTTCCAAGTTGATTACCTGTGTTAAGAATAAAACAAGGACATCCAAATACACGAAAATAAGAAATGTTAGGCTTTCTTTCATGCCATAATTCATAAGACGTTTTGCCAAGTATTGGTCTAATCATTACTCTATTCATTACATAGCACGAAGTATTCACTGCCTCTGCCCAAAAGGTTAGAGGTAGTTTATACTCACTCAACATGGATCTAGCCAATTCTTGCAATGTACGATTTTTCCTTTCAACCACCCCATTTTGTTGAGGTGTTCGTGGAGCAGAAAATTCATGTTTTAAACCATTTTCTTCACAAAAGCTTTCAAAATCCAAATTTTCAAGTTCGCCTCCATGATCACTTCTCAAAGTTTTAATTGAAACTCCTTTTTCATTTTGAACAAGTTTTGCAAACTTTGAAAAATAATCAAAAGATTCAGACTTTTTGGCTAAGAAATAAACCCATGTAAATCTAGAATAATCATCAACCAATACATAACAATAACGTTTTCCATTCAAGCTTGCAATTTCATTTGGTCCAAATAAGTCCATGTGAATTAATTCAAGGACCCTTGATGTGCTAACAATGTTTTTAGGGCAAAATGATGATCGATTAAGCTTGCCTAAGGAACATGCTTTACACACTTTATTATTTTTAAATTTCTGATGTGGTAACCCTCTGACTAATTCTTTTGTTTCAAGTTTTTCCAAGAGGCCCATGCTAGCATGTCCAAGTCTCCTATGCCATAAGGATGCCTCTTCGTCAGTGGCTACCAAACATCTAGAAAGATTTAGATTATCAAAAGAAAGCGTGTAAACATTTCCTTTTCTTTTGCCCATAAAAACAATGTTATTAGAAGATTTATCAATGATTTTGCAAGTATCACTATCAAAAACCACATTCATACCTTTGTCACATAGTTGGCTAATAGAAATGAGTTTGTGATGCAAATTATCGACGTATAAAACATTAGTCAAGGAAAAAATACCGTTACCTACTTCACCTTTACCAATAATCTTACACTTGCTATTGTCTCCCATGATCACATTTCCACCTTTAAAATTCTCTAGGCTAAGGAACTTTGATTTGTCACTTGTCATATGTCTAGAACAACTTGAATCTAGATACCATTCTTGTTGCTCCTTAGCCCGCCAACAAACCTCACTAGATTCCTCTGAGCTTGCTTCTGAATCTGATTTTGTCATAAGACACAAATTAGCCTCCTCTGAGCTATTATTTGAAACTTCCTCTCCTTCTTCATCATCCCAAGTTGCTGCAAAGGCCTTCTTCTTCTTTTTCTTTCCTTTGTTGTTTTTGAGAAGTGGGCATTTTTGTTTGAAGTGGCCAGGCTTATTGCAGTTATAACAAGTCAATTCATTATCGGAATTGTCAGAATCTTTTGACCTATTACCATTTGTTTTCTTCTTGCGTGGTTCGAATCTTGACCATTTTCTAAGATTATTGACAGCCATTGCAAGCTCTTCAATTGGATTTTCTTCTTCTTCATCGCTCTCTTCTTTGCTCTTTAAGGCAATCGTCTTTTTCTTTGATTCGGAGTTGTTGCGTTCCCCCTTTGTTTTTAGCTCAAGCTCATATGTCATCAAGTTGCCGATCAACTCCTCTATGCTTAGTTTACTTAGATCTTTCGATTCTTGTATTGTTGTGACTTTTGCCTCAAAGTTCATCGGTAAGACTCGTAACACCTTCCTCACAAGCTCTACCTCAGTGAATACCTTCCCAAGTGCTCTAGCATTGTACACCAAAGTTGAAAAGCGTCCAAACATGTCTTTTATGCTCTCGCCTTTGTCCATCACAAAGTTCTCGTATTCATTGCTGAATAGGGCTAGACGAGACTCCTTGACTTGAGAAGTTCCTTCATGTGTCACCTCCAAGGTATGCCAAATTTCCTGCGCAGTTTTACAATGAGAAATTCTATTAAATTCGTTCTTATCAAGAGCACAGATCAAAGCATTCATGGCTTTAGCATCTGTAGTTTTTAATTTCTTATCGTTAGCGTCCACCTAACCTTAGGTTTAGGAATCTCAGTATCACCAACAGTTATAGTGGGAGATTTATAGCCAGTTTCAATAATGTCCCAAACATCATAATCAACAGAACTAAGATAAATACCCATCCTAACTTTCCAATAAGCATAATCATTCCCATTAAACATGGGTGGCCTAGCAATAGATTGCCCATCAGAAAAAGCATTATTTGGTGGATTCATGACTCTAGAGTTAAAGAAAAATATCGGGCTCTGATACCACTTGTAGAATCTAGATTAACCCTAGAGGGGGGGGGGGGTGAATAGGGTTAATGCAAATTATCTCGAATTTAAACAAACTGCAGAAAATTAAATCACACACACAAAATTTACCCAGCTTCGGCAACCCCTGCCTACTGCTGCATTCCCAGATTTCTATTAGAATTAAACAGTCTCCCGCTTACAAACACTCTAACAGACTCGCAAACCCTGCTACCGCCTATAGAGTTTTGCAAACTCGCAAACCCTGCTTACTGAACTAATCCTAACTAGACAATCTGACACAACCTAAACTCTGGGTGGTGATTTACCAACGGTTTGATTTGAAAAAGTACAGAATTTTAAAAACAAATTAAAAAACAACTTAAAACAACCCTAATATACTAAAGCCACAATAAATAAAATTGGCCCAAAACATTATCACTTAAAAATAAGAAAAAGCGGCCCTTTTTCTTTTATCTGATGTCGGCCCGTTCCCTTGTGAAAAATGGTGGCTTCTTCGATCGTTCGTTCCTCTCTGTCCAAATTAGGGCTTCGGCTCGTTCGTTATTTCTGAAATTAGAGCTTCGGCTTCTCTGCTTCCAAAATTAGGGCTTGATTGAAATTGAGGATGCCGACTTTATTACGATCGATCGAATTAGTGATTATCGTCCTTTGGCATGTCGATCGACTGTCTTCTTGAGCTTGGCTTCGGCTTCTCGTATGATCGAGTTTGATTCAAACACTCTGGTATGTAGTTTGATTTTCTGCTTTACTGTTTACTCGTACTTGAACTCGATGATTTTATTGCCGGTGATGATTGGGCTTTTATATAGGATTCGATCCCTATATTTTTGTTCCTACGAATTCATTTGAATTTTTCTTGGCCGATTGATGTTGCTTGGATGCTTGTGATTATTCCTGACTTGTTCAATTCACGTATATTTGGTTGACATGGTTTTGTAACTTGGTTATCACGGTATTGAGTTTGAATCGTACACCACATCTCTAACCTGTTCATCTTATTCTTTGATTAACTTGGTTTCCACGGCATTGATTTTGAATTTGTAATTTGTGATATCTCTGACTTCGGCTTCGATCATATTTTGACTTTGTCCATTATTGATTTTGTGATTTTCTGGCATCCTGTTGCTCACGACTTTGACTCTCTGTAGCATACTCGACATGTACCATTTTATACCCTTGACCATTGCCTTTGTTAACCATTCACGTGTGATGATATTATATGGCTTCGATTTTCTGGCATGTCTGGCCTTTGTATATTTGTTTTGTTTGAGCTTTGGTCTCTACTGCATGCATTGCTGTCTTGAGCTTTGATATAATATAACCTGTCTGGAGTACATTTTGGTTTGTGAGTTGCATATGCTAGTTTGAGTTCTGTTGCCTCTTGTACATGCTTTTTGATACATGTTTGAACTGATCGAGTTCATTGCTGTATTGTTGTTTTTAATGGTGCACTTGCTTGGCCATTTTGTACTTCTAGTCTGGTGTTGTATTATTTGTGTTCATCCTCATTTGCATTGTTGCAGTTGCTATTCTTCATACCTGAACTGGTCTTGTTGTACTTGATGTGCATGTGTGGGCTGCCTTTGTGTATCACCATACACGTGGGTCATAGTTGCAGTCTTTAACTTGTACCATTCGAGGCAGTTTGCTTATTTGTTGTGCACTGGCTTCACTTTGACATTTGAACTTGTGACTTGAAACTTGATTAACTTGTATTCATTTACATTGCACTGTCCATGCATGATGATCATCACTTTTGCATTTTGAGTTGTTGTATGCATTTGTGTTGTATCCAGCTTGTCTTTTGGCTCGACTATGCACACGAGTTGGCGAGGCAGTGCACACGTGTATAAATGTACACGTGTGTATTGCAGCCACTCATAATTACTTGTCCCTGATAAGAATACTGATATGCACAGATATTACAAAAAAATGATGACAATAACCCATATATCTGAGGCACCAATAAAAACAAATTTATATTTTTGCAAATTCAAATTTGTTTATTTTCAGATTACTGCTGTAGTTGCTAATTATACAGGTACACAGAAGACAGGACAAGAACTGGAGCTGGACAATGCAGATAGATGCAGATGTGCAGACAAAGTAAAATAACTGAGTGTTGAGTGTTGTAGTGAGAAAGAAATGTAAATGTGAAATGTATGAAACCGATGTATGTATATAGAGAGAGCTGAAAACTTTGTATTGTTTAAGTGTTGAAATAAAATATTATTTTGAATAAAAATACTGATTGAATTATATAAATTCTGTGCAATAGTATTATTATTCAATATGAATATTTATTCTTATATGTGTATAGCACAATCTGCAAACACATTGATATATTGATATATGTTTGTTATCATCAAACAAAAAATCACATCAAACAGATGTGGTTCAACGGAAGTGGGTGAACAAGGGTATTCACGACCGTGGTTTTGGAGTCGGTGGAGATGGAGGAGGAAGGTGAAAGTTTCCTAGGTTGTGGGGGTCGGTGAGATTACCATACTTGGGCAAAATTTTGCCTATTCCAAGTTTTACAATCGAACATTGCCTTGCAAATTCATGTTGAATTCCTCCTCCATCTCAAAGCATTTCCAAAGCATAGCCAATAACATATAGCTCGTCGGGACTGTCAATGATGACGGTCACGCCGAGTGATATCTAGAATCTAAAAAAATGATCTGCTAAAATAAACCATTGAATAATAACCTCAATTGCATAACACTACACGACACAGGGGTACAGTTTGTAATTAGCCTTCTAATGTTGATTATCTATCGAGTTTTTTTTATAGAAATGGACCGAAGACGTTTCGAACATCTGACTGCTCAGGTCACAAGTACATCAACTTCTAGATACATTGAATTTGACGTAGAGTCAAGCTCAACAACCACTTCACAGGTGTATTAAACTCCTATTCAGCAAGGGCAGCAACCAGAAATTACACATGTTGATCAATAAAATCTTAAGAATCCCGAAGTAGCGCGATAGATTCCTGAAAATCTGATTGAACCGGTAGATAAGCCTCAAATAGATCCAACACCGGATATTCTTGAGGATGCAGTAGTATCGAATGACCCGGTTGATTCCGTTCCCTCCAAAATCGATGAAGGATCTCTTTGGAGGATATGCAATAAGCACAGAATTCCATTTGACGACGTTCTGGTACCGTCTCGCAACTATAGAGCTCATGATCCTCCAGATGGATATATAGCTTGCAACATATATATGTGCATGGCGGGTTGCATCCTGCCATTTAATCAATTCGTCCGTCGAGTCCTGAACTTTATGAGACTGACTCCCATAATACTGCATCCAAACAACAATGCTTTTCTTCTTAGCAATTATATGGTCTTCTCTGAGCATTTGAATCGAGTGCCTAGCGATGAGGAAATCCGGTACATCTATAGCTTTAAGTGCCGCAAAGAAAACTCATCTCTTATTTATTTAGAGTCGATGAGGGGTTGCAGTATAGTTACCGGGCTTGGAACAAGCTGAGTTATTTTAAGGCGGAATGGTTTTATGTATGCTGTCTACCCGAGTTCGGTCATAGATGGATATCCGGACGTAAGTCATTCGTGTAGTTGCCTTATAGTCTGCATACTTAATTTACCTTTCTCTGCTATATAGATGTTCCAGCAAGACCCAGTAGTGGATCACTTTCGGATAGTATTAATACTCTTATGGCAGTCCCAGCTTGGGATAGGTATATAAGAACTCTATTGACGGACGAGAACCTTCTCACCCATGGTTTATTAGAGGAAGGCCGTAGCACCGACATAGTTCCAGTTGTCAATGATGATGGTGATGATGGCGACAACAATCTGCCCGCAGGAGGCGAAGTTGATCAAGATTTGCCCTCAGTCCCAAGTCCTGGGCCTAGAGTTCCAGAAATAACATAGAACAAGAACATGAAGGCACCAAAGAAGGAGAAATTATTGGAGAGAGTGGTAAGGCCAACCAAGGTAACATTGGAGTAGGCCACGAGTCTCAGACCGAACAACCCAGGGATGATCAGCAGCCTGCCACTAAAAAGAGGTTGATCGTGAAAATTTCCAAGGCGTTGACTTTCACTCAGTCTCTGCTAGTTACAGCGTGGAAAAAACTCCTTCGATCCCATCTACAGGCAGATTCGATGGCCTAGGGGAAATTCCTACCCACTTTGGGTCCTTCGATATAGGGAACATGAGCATAGAGAGTTCTCCCCTCTGTTTTAGCGACAATGTCATTCACACTAGTGGGGGAGAGATCACTCCCATGAGCAAGGCTCCAGCTCACGGTCCATTAGGGGGCACTAGGACACTCACGCACATCCGCACTTCACAACACTCACACTTGACCCGTGTCCTTGCTCGTTTAATCTAACTCATTCCTATTTGCTTTATAGGTTCAATGGATAAGAGAAAGCGTTCTTTCCGATCCTTGGAAGAGAAAGCATATCATGTTCAACGGCCTCGGTCGAGCTCGTACCATCAAGGGAGTAGTTGAGATTATGACTCAAGCTATCACTCCAGCTGCGATAGACACACTGGGACATGGGCAGCTACAACAGGGTCGTTAATTACACGATTCTGCTTCTACGCATCGACCCAGATACATATCCCCTCCCTCAAAAGGTCCGGCTAGACAACTTGACCATCATGGTGAAAATTCACCGGTTGACATTTCTCGAGCTCCTCCTCCTACTTTTATTCCTGTACCGCCTACAACATTATCCTATTTCAGCCGGTCTTCCGAGCACAGACATCATAAGAGCGGCTCTGATACTATCCATCCGATGTCTAGTAAAGGAAGTGTCGTTGGTCTGGCCATTACAGAGGAGCAGCAGGTAGACAGTACGAGTCGGATAGCCGAGCTTAAGAATGAATTCTAGAATATTTGCTTTGATGGAGTTATGTTTTTGCTGAACTTAAAGAGAATTCCTGTTGAAGTCCAACAGAGGACCATCGACTGCACGATCGATGTCCACAATCAATAAAATGAATGGGCGAAGCTGGCCGAAAAGATTTCAAAAGTTTCAAGAGACAGGCTATAGAAGATAGAGTACTAGAAAATCATTGAAGCCGGGAATAAAAGAATCATAGCCGCTCTCGACACTGAGTTTGAGAACCCAAGAAAATCCCAAGCCGAAGCGGAGAAGAAGGCCGAGGATGCTATTAAAGCACTCGAAACCGAGAGATCCAAGCACTTGAACGAAATCGAGCAAGTGCATCATCTGAACCACGAGCTTGTAATGGAAAGGGATGCTGCCAGGAGGAACACGACTGAATTGAAAACCAAACTCGAGTGCGAGACCACGAAAAAGATGAATCATAGAAAATTGCTCAGGACGCATGCGACGAGCTGGTCACCGTTAGAATAGAGAAGAATGAAGCGGTTGAGAAAGCCAGGGACATGGATGCCCTTGTTAAAAGAGAGGTCGAAGCCGCGGTTAAAAGAGGAATTGAATCCGTGGAATAGCGGGTAGAAGAGCAAATGATGTAGAGATTTGAGCCACTGATCACTCAGTACAACGCCAATGTACTCAAGTTTTGAAATCTGGAGTGGTTCAGAGAGGACTACCGTTTAATGCTCGCCTGTTCCTGGGATCGGGTTGCCAAGGAAGAGAAGGAACATCTCCAAGGCGGTGAGGTGAACTTGGAGTTGTTGGAAAAGGAAGTTCTGAGGGGAAACAAGCCTAAAATTCTACATGACAACCAACATCTTATCCACCCGAAACCTAATACAATCGCACAAGAAGAATTAGGCGAAGGTTCTGGATCTGCACATCACGATGCCTAAGCTAGTCAAGCTCTTGGGACTAAAGTTACTCCTAGTTCCACTATTGATTCCGGGTATAATCCCGAGCAGCCCCAGATTTGAAAACCTACCGCTCTCTCTCCCATTCTAGAATAAACTCCTAGTGGCACTCTAGCCCATGAAGAAATTCCAACCGACGCAGGTATCTCGTTGACTTCCCCCGTTTTTCAGAGAGTTGGTGTGTCACCGATCAACGTCGCTATACTCTCGCTTTGTGTTTCTTTAGCTACTGGTCAGCCTACTATTGCTCCACTTCCTGACAAGGGCTCCCAGTCGGGACCACATGCACCTGCAACAGAATCGGTGACTGTTACATCTTTCGCAACCATTCCAACCGTCCCAGTTGAAGATGAACCCTACCTTGATGCATAGATGATTGACGCTTTGCTTGGTAAGGGAGTAGACGACCCTCAAAGAGCTCAATCTGACGACGACGTGGTTATCACCAAAGTCTCGAAATCCTCGTCGGGCCGCTCCATGGTCGGACTTGAGCAGAAGCTCATGACAAACATACCTCTTGCCTTAGAAATCAAGCAAGAGAAGTTGGAAGTCATTCCCCCTCCCATATATATTGTTTTGCTTAGGCAAACCATTTACGTCCCAGTTGACATTCCTCCACCTAGAAGTGCACAAAGCATACCCGTTGGATCCTCACAGAGCACCTCGGTCTTAGTTTCTCTGCCTGACAGTGCTCAAAGTGTACCTGCTAGCTCGTCGCAAAGTGCTCCTCTCAAAGGTCAAGGGAGTAGAGGAAGAGGTGGAAAGAGGCAAGGAGAGAGCTCGAGTGAAGTCTCCCTTATATATAAGAAGAAGAAGTCAAAGAAGAAATAGTTGATAGTTTGTTTTTCTGTATATAGACTCCTTTTGTTTGTTGGTCGACTTTGTACGGGTCTAGCCCCCATTTCTGCTTTTTTGCTTTTAGAGTGAACCACTTGTACTTAACTTTCCTGGTTTAACATTAATAACAAAAACCTTTTGTTTTGTAAATCTTTGTTCAAATTTATCTAAATACTTAAGAAATACACTTTCCATTTAATGTACTTGCGATTTATTTCTTTTAGTGATCGTTTTCGGATCAAAATCTTAATCTATTTTGTGATTTGCCGACTCGCATCGTTCTAGCAAATATAAAGCAATCCTTAGGGTAAACCACTAACAATAGTGTCTTGAGTATCCTTTTCAAGGATAATAAGTTCCAACCGTACCAAACTCTGGGCGCGAGTTTAATTTAACTACTTAGAATTGTAGTCTGTACATCCTCATCCAGGATGTTAGCATTCGATCACGCCTAATTTCGAACATTGATCGAAGGCTTCAAAATTAGATCCCACTTTACTTCGAGCGTGGACCTTCCATTTTTCCTACTCCGGGAAAGATGTTAAGGATTAGACGGACTTGTCATGCTTGTTTCCATTTATACTCCTACCCCCAGTCCGGGGACGAGAGTTAAGTGAGCGAGTGGTCGTATCACACTCTTTTAGATTTATATTCCTACACTCCATCCGAGGGTAAGAGTTAGCATACGGACGGTTGCGTCACATCCTGTTTTAAGTTTGTGCCCTTGTCCCCAATTCGAAGGAAAGAGTCAATTTGCAGCTGATCGTGTTTCATCCGGCTTAAGTTTATACTCCGGCTCCTGAACAAGAGTTAGGGTACGGATGCTCATATCGCATACAGTTTAAGATCATACTCTGGGTCCTACTCCAAGAATGAGAGTTAGGATGCGGATGGTTGTGTCATGTACAGCTTATGTTTATACTCCTGCCCCCAATCCGAAGGCAAGAGTTAGCCAATGTCGATCTCCGGACACCAAGGGGGATTTCATGGGCCCGATCATAGGCCAACAAAGTTTGGTCGGAACCTATCTTTGGGTACCTTCACACCTGCATTAATCATATGCAGATTCATTCGAGTTGATCAAGTCACAACTCTTAAGAAATGAGAAGACAGAAGTTTGGGCTAAAAAGGCTGTTTATTTCATAAAAGGCAAGAAATGACAGAATCTGTCTTATTACACAGCTCTAGCTTATTGTTTACAAGTTTATTCTAAGTGAAATAGCGTCGTAGGTGCTCACTATTTCACGCCCTCAGGAGCGAAATTTCGTCCACATTTGCTAGCTTGAAAGTGCCATCTACAAGCTTTTCCTCTTTTGCATACAGACCCTCCCATCTTTGGTCCAAGTTCTTAGGACCAGGGAAGATTCGTTTGAGGACCAAATCGCCGATTTCAAAGGTTCGCTCCTAACTTTGGTGTTGTAATATCGTGCGACTTGGTGTTTGTACGCAGCTGCTCTCAACTCAGCTTCGATCCGCTTCTCATCGATCATATCAAGAGACTCCGGAAGGAGTTGTTTGTTTGTCCGTGGATCATAGTAGGTAACCGATAAGAAGGTACTTGCAGTTCGATCGGAATCATAGCCTCTGATTCGTATGCCAAGGCGAATAGAGATTGGTCAGTCACTGACATATAGGTGGTTTGATAAGTCCAAAGTGTTAACGAAAGTTCATCAACCCACTTACTTTGGCCTTCTCCAATCGCGTCTTAAGAATGGACTCGATAATTTTATTTACAGCTTCAACCTATCCATTAGCCTGAGGATGTGCCACCGCTACAAAACTCATCTCTATGCGGTGTTAGCGGTAGAAATCTTTAAACTTTGTACTATCGAATTGGATCCCGTTATCGGTAGCGATCTCTTGTGGAACTCCAAAACGACAAATGATATTCCGAACAACAATGTTGATTACTTTCTTCATGGTAATCGTGGCCAATTGCTCCGCCTCGACCCATTTAGTAAAGTGATCAACCGCCATGATGGCGTACTTCACGCCATCTTTAGATATCGGCAATACACCAATGATATCAATACCCCAAACTGCAAATGGCCTAGGATGACCATTTGAGTAATTTTTATCGGTGAGGCTCTCGAAATTTTAGCAAATTTATGGCACTTATCACACTACCAGGAATAATCAGCTATGCCTTGATTGATAGTTGTCCAGAAGTATTTGTATCGAAGAATCTTCTTCGCTAAGGTTTGCCTCCTAGTGTGGTCGCCACAAGCACCTTCATGGACTTCTCTTAGAACTTGTTTGGCCTCGTCCTGAGCGACACACCAAAGCATGGGGATAGAGAAACCCTCCATGTACAGTAATCCTTCTTGCATGATGTATTTTGAAGCTTGGCGAAGGATTTTTCATAGTTCATTCCTTCTCTCCGATAGGATCCCTCTTTGCAAATAATCCCGAATTGGAGTCATCCATGACTTCCATTCAAGCTCAGTCTCCAAGATCTAATCGACATCCATCTGGTTTATGCTTGGAGCTGAAAGTGCTTCCACTGGAACCAAGGCCATGAGCTGCGCCTCTTCGAAACCAGCCAACTTAGCAAGCGAGTCGGTTCTCATTTTCCTCTCTGGGAATATGAGTGATCGAGTAATATTCAAACTCATCAAGCAGCTCAAGAACCTAGTTTAGATAGGGAGCTAGCCTTTCTCCTTTCGCCTGATACTCTTTCTGAACTCGGCATACCACTAGCTGGGAGTCCAAGAAAATGTGTAAAGTCTTTATTCCCATCTCTTTGGAAATTTTGAGTCCTGCAATCAGGGCCTCGTATTCAGCTTCGTTGTTCGTTGTCGAAAAGTCGAGTTTTGGTGCATAACTGATCAGGTGTTCCTCGGGAGCGACAAGCATGACTCCAACACTGAAACATCGATCGTTAGATGCACAAGCCGTGTACATCTTCCATCCAACTTCTTTTACTCCACTGCTGTCTGGAGGATCATCTGGTGTAGTGAACTCAGCTATGAAATCCACCAAGGCTTGACCCTGGATTGCTCTTCGTAGGTGATAAGTGATATCGTATTAACTCAATTTAATGTTCCATTTTAACAGCTTTCTGAAAGTCTCGAGTCATTGTAAGACTTATCGTAAAGGCTGGTCAGTAAGGACATTGATTGGATGAGCCTAGAAGTAGGGGCAGAGCTTTATAGAGGCAATCAACAGGTAGTATGCGAGTTTTTCCAATCTCGGATAGTTTCTCTCTACTCCTATCAATCGCTTGATGATGTAATAAATCGGTTGTTGGATGCAAGACTCCCCATGCATAAGTGTTGCACTTAGGGCATGCACCGACACTACTAAGTATATAAACAAATCCTTGTCATCCACCGGCTTCAGAAGAATAAGGGATTTTTCTAAGTGATTCACCAAAGCCTACAACGCATCTTTACAATCCTGGTTCCATTCAAAGTTTCTTTTTCTCCTTTCATCACCTCAAAGAAAGGGATACATTTGTCAGTGCCTTTGGAGATGAACCAACTCAGAGCGGTGACCTTCTCGTTTAAGCTTGGACCTACTTAATTGTCTTTAGGACTTCGATCTCTCTCAGAGCCTTGATCTTTTCTAGATTGGCTTCAATCCCATGGGAGTTGACAATGAAACCAAAGAATTTCCTTGATGCCACGCCGAAAGTGCATTTCTAGGGATTGAGTATTATTTCATGCTGTCGGAGGACACCAAACATTTCCACTAGATCATCAACGTGATTTCTTGAACGTTGTGACTTCACGAGTATATCGTCCACGTAAACTTCCATTGATCGTCCAATTTGGTCTTTGAACATCTGGTTCACAAGTCTTTGTTAAGTTGCTCCTGAGCTCTTTAATCCGAAAGGCATGACCAAATAGCAATAAAATCCGAGATCGGCAATATAGCTGGTATGTACCTGATCCGAGATGTGCATTGAGATTGATTGTATCCGGAGTACTTTGCCATGAATGAAAGTAGCTCGTGTCCAGCAGTTGAGTCCACCAACTGATCTATCCTTGGAAGTGGGAAGTTGTCCTTCGGGCACGCCTTATTCAAGTTCGAATAATTGATGCATGTTCTCCACTTCCCATTTGCTTTCTTCATGAAAACAGGGTTAGATACCCAATCCTGGTATAGAGCATCGCGGATAAAGCCATTTTCCTTTAGCTTATCCACTTCCTCTTTGAGTGCAGCAAATCTCTATGGACCCAGGCTGCGGCATTTCTATTTCACAGAAATGCATTTGGGGTTGATGTTTAATGCATGGCTCGCTATCCCAGACGAGTGAAAGGGAGTGCAGATTAAGGATCTTAAGGCTAATTTAACACTAGAGGGAGGTGAATAGTGTTTAATGGATTCTAAGACTTATATGGACTAAATTAAAATTATGACACAAACAAATGCAGAACTTAATTACAGAATCAAACACAGATGCAGAAAGTAAATAAAAAGTAGTAAAAGGAAAGAACACACCGGATTTTATACTGGTTCGGAGTTACCCTACATCCAGTCATGTACCAAGGCAGAACACCTCATACAGATTTTTATTATACTAATGTCGAGATTACAATCCTCAGTTTCTAAAGGCCTTGAGGTACCCTCCTGTCTCACGAGTCTGGGGCAAACTCTCTTGATTTACGGACCACAAGATTACCCAATTGATTTCCAGGCACAACCACACCTTATAGAGTGACTCGATAAACTTTTGATTACAAATTGATCCTATAACTCTGAATAGCACTTTGATCTTCGAGAGAGGGCAGAGAATCAAACAAGAATGAGATTCTAATTTGATTCACTTGAGAATTCGGCAAAATTTCGACACGATCTTAAAAATATGAATATTTTAGAATATGGATTTGTGGAGAAGAAGGAGTGAAGAAAATAAGAAAGTAGTTAGTTAAAAAATTCGTTTGTGAAGGCTATTTATAGACTAACGGTCATAACCATTCGTGAAGAGATTTAAACGAATAGACACTTCTTTTGAAAATTGAAACATTTGAATTTAACGGCCACCATGTCGACATGGGGTATCCCATGATGTCGACATACCCTAGTTAAAAATAATGTAAAATTTGTTTTGAAAATGGTATTGAAAGGAAAACAAGATGAAATGATTCTGGAGTAAAATTAACTAATTTCCCTATGTTTTAAAATAAAGAAGAGTAGAAAAATATATTTTTAGACTGTATATATAAATTTGATTTTAAATCTCAAGTATATATTATAAGAGAATATTTAAAAGTCAGAAGATAGTTTAAAAAACAAACGAAGTTTAAAACAAGAGTTTATTTAAAAACAAAAACAAAGAATATTTTAAGGCTAAAAAATCTTTTTGAAAAATCATTTGAAAAGATAATTTTTAAGGCTAAAACATTTTGAAAAGCAGTTTTGAAAATCATTTTGAAGTAGTTTTGCAAACTTCTTCCTGCAGAATATCTCATCACATCAGGACTCGAGAACTTGTACAAAATCAGGATGTTCGCGGGTTTATAAGTCACTTGTCGTAGATTTGTAAGCTACTTGTCGTGGGTTTGTAAGCCACTAATAAGATAGAAATGGGTTCCATCCCAAATGAAATTTGGAATGAAGATTTCCGTGCTATTATGAAGTTTTAACAAAAACTAGACACATATCTTGAAATCTTGATCTTAATACTCTAGAGTCTTTAATCTTGATATCTCCATTCTGAATCTTGAGCCTTGAGTCTTTATACTGATCAGTCTTCAGTAATCAATACCTGCATATATCTATATATCCTGCATATAAATATCTATCTAGACAATAGTGTTAGTATATATTTTATAATAAGATAAATTAAAAAGGTTGTTGTCATCAAAACCAACATCTCAGTTCCTAACAATCTCCCCATTTTTGATGATGACAACCTGTATTTATAAAATATATTTACCATACCATAATTCCTATCATAACTCCCTCTTACTCCATGACTCCCCCTTACTCCAATCATAACTCCCCTTACTCCAAGCCAACTACTATTTTATAACTTTTCAAGCCAACTACTATTTTATAACTTCTCCCCCTTTGTCATCAACAAAAACTTCTTACAAATAAATTCCCTGAACTTGATATAAGATGATCAACCATAATACAAACTAGAGTAATCCATATATAAGTGTAATAAATGCTAAGTGTGATCATAAGTATCTGGCCGCCTGAATGCATCAGCATCAGGCTCGGCTTGTCTCTGCTGGGAAGACGACACAAGGGCGCTAGAATTTCCTTGCCCGCCATCCTACGGGCTTTCACATATTGTTGCAATTTCTTTTTCCTTATTACATCTTCAATCATCTCGCGTAAGTGTCTACACTCATTAGTACTATGACCATGAGTCTCATGGAATCTGCAGAACTTAACTGACTTCCTCTCCTTCTTAGTTGACTCCCTAGGAGCCGGCTTCATATACGGTTCAGTATTCTGAGTAGTCAAATAGACGTTCTCTATCGAGTTGTCCAATTCAGTGTAATTGTTATACTTGGGACCTCTGAAATGATTCCCATTATCTGGCTTTCCCTTCTTTGCACTATCATTATTTTGTTTTCCTCCTTTATTTTGATTAACTTTGACAACAACATTCCCAGAGCTTCCTCCAGATTGCTTTACAGCAATATTAATTTGAATCGGCTCATTAGAACTTCTAGCATCAGCCCTCCATGGACGCTTAGATGCATCCTCCCGATGCAAATAATCGTTATCATTTCTATAAAAAGCTTCTATTGACGATGGTTTCTTTTTTTCTATCTAGTCCCCGAAATTCGAGTCGGGATGAACTCCTCTACAGAGCGCCATCAACAGCATATCTTCCTTTGGATCTGTTATTTCTGTTACAGCCATGTGGAACCGATTCAAATACTCCCTCAATGACTCTCCTTTAGCTTGATAAACATTACACAATGACATCGGGTGTTTCGGACGTGAGGTGTGAAAATGGAATTGCTCCATGAATTTTTGTGATAATTCAGCAAAAGATGATATGAACCTCGATGGAAGCCGAGTGAACCACATCGTAGCCACCCCTTCTAAGAAAATTGGGAAAAAATGGCACTTCACAGCATCCGAAGCCCTGGCTGAATCCATGTGCCATTCATATCTCAACAAGTGTTGTCTAGGATATGTCGTTCCTCTATACAACGGCATCGTTGGCATGCTGAATCTCTGAGGGTATCGCGCATGAAGGATGTCCTCTATAAATGGGTTTTGACTAGCATAAGCTCCCAAATAATCATTAGTTCTAGATCTATTTTCACTAACCAACCTCCGAAGCACATCCTCTAAATAGTCTGAATCAATAGGTTCAACTGAACGGCGATAATCAGGTCCTGCCCCAAGTGTTCCGCCAGACGACCGCTCTCGAGAAGGTGCTCGATGCCTAGGCTCCCCGAAATCCAAGGGACCCATTCATCCAACATTCCCCCTGTTTGATTCCTGAGAGCAACATCATCAGCAATATTGTAATTTTTCAGATTCAGACCTTTAATAGCACGTCCAAGGATGACATCTATGCCGCCTTCCAAAGGATGGGCCCTATGCCCACCACTTTGGGGTCGGTATCGAGTCCCAAGTGGGGGTCGGTACTGATCCCTGAATTAGAGCCTAGGGATCGTCCTCTTCCTTTCAAATGTTCCAGCAGCATATTGAGTTTTCTTCTGCCTTCTTTCTCTCCGTCTTTGCTCGGATGAAGAACTCTCTGATTCTGAGTTGGAATCACTTCTACTCTATCTGCGGCTGTTTTGGGTCAGCTTATTCAGCAACCTCAAGCTCTATTGCATCGTTTTGTTCATCTCCTATTGGCTAGCTTCGAATTTGTCTTCATCTGCTTCATTATCCTTCCCATCTCCACCCTGGTGACAATGTCAGTTGGAGTTTGGATCTCTGTTTGCTCCGGCTGGTTAGCTTCATTCCCAAGCCAAATATTCGGATTCTTAGCATCGCTAGTGGAAGCTTTGGTAGTTATGGTTTGGATTTGGAGTTCCTTTCTTGATGAGGCCATGGCAAAAAGCTTCTTGTGGATTTGTTGGAACTCTGAGTTATAGAATTAAAAGGTAGGGAAATTGTATCCATCTCTTGGATACGGGGAAATCCAATAGTAGATGGTGGATCCAAATGGCCAGAGAATATGGTTCTCAATGAAAGCACCAAAATGTTTTACCTAAAAATGGCACAAACACCCAAAACTTATAGAAGAGAATAATTATGAAGAAATTTAAATGAAAATGAAGAAAAGAGAGACACAATCGGTTATAGTGGTTTAACAAAGCTTGACCTACGTCTACTTTAATATTTTATTGCTGATTTATGACTTGGGGGCAGAAATTCTTGAGACTCGATATAACTTCAACACTTAGAATTTCAAAAATATTGGAATAAATGAAATATAAGAGCTAGAGTTGCCAAAAAGATTCTGAAAAATGAGCCCTACCTTCCTATTTATAGAGGTAGGGAGCCTAAAATCTCGTCTAAAATATCTCCAAACCGTTGTGCACAAATTTGACCAATTCTCCCAAAATAATAGGCGCCACCTCAACAATATCCGGGAGTCGGTACCGATCCCCAAGTGGGAGTCGTTACCGATCCCAAGTTCACCATTTTGTGGTGCCTTCTACTTCTTGCTTCGGATCGTCTTGTAGTTACTTTGTGATTCCATAGTTGTTTGCATCAATATTAACTTGCTTCTGAGTCCAAATGGTGGAGTTGAAGGAGAACAAAGTTGTAGTTTCAGGTGTCCGTGAAGACCGATGAAGAATTGCATTGATTCAACAAAACGACTTTGAAAATAGGGCCTTGGCATCATGATAGACATGTAGGAAAGAGATAGGATCCACCCAAGTTGTATTTGGGAGTCGGTGTCAATCCCTAGATAGGGGTCGGTACCGATCCTCAACTTGGGGGATCCCATGGTTCTATTGACTTGGGCTATTTTGGTTTTGGTCTTTTGACTCTGTCTGAGCTTGGTTTCTGGACTCCAAGGCTATCTCTCTGGGCTTCTGCCTTTATAACTCCAAGTTCAACTCGTCTAGTCTGTCTGAATAATGCCTGATCAAAAGGCCGAATAACAATATATATACATACATACATACATATATATATATATATAACCTGGGCCTTAGACCGAGGTTCGGTTTTTGCCTAAAAAGATATATATACACGCGCTTGGTAATTTCTAAGCGTATGAAATATACGTCATAATCTAGCGTTCAAATGACAACTCTTTAAAAAATGAAACCAATCTCATTCCATATATATACACATGCACGCACACATGCGAGCTTAGTAATTTCTAAGCGTTATACGCCCTAATCTAGTGTTTAAATGTCAACTCCTTAAACAATTATATAAGTCTCATTCCATATTATCAAAAATACCAAAATTCCAATATTCATATCCAAAGACTCTGTAATCAAATCCTTTAACAAAATTCAAAGAAAAAGAATAAGGAGTGGAATAGAGGGTAAAATTATCAAAACTGCAAATCTACACTATTTCCATTATTTTGCCAGAAACAATTGAGATTCCGATATAGAATTGACATTTCGTATTAAAGGAGTTTTGGGGATGTCACATCCGCTATCTTGAGGCCCGAAGCTAAGCGCTACAGATGTCGCAGTCATTCATAATATTAACTTCCGGTGACAAAACACGGTAATGTTAATGGTATCCATAATATAAGAAGCACGTGAATATGAAATAAAATCAACACAGATTTCAAAACAGCTTTTCTAGTTACATTTCAAATCAATATTTCATATTTAGTTGCATAATCCCAAAACGATTCTCGGGTTTTGATCAAATATAATTATTACAAATTACACCAAGAGCGACATATGAAGATGCCCCCTTGGATGATCAGAGTACTAAATTGACATATCAGTCATAATACATCACATCGGAAGTAATACTAAATAGCTCCTACATAGCTAGCTTGCCTCCTACACGTCTTCGAAAGCTTATTTTTCCAACCTACTAAACCTAAAAAGTCATTAACTCTCAATCTACTCAAATCAAATTTTGAGCATCCGAGAGTTTAAGGAAAAACATAAATTTCGAATCAAACATAAAGCTTGGTGTGAATAATACTGTTACATCTCGATTTACTGATATTAAGTGAGACCACGCCGCTTAGCGGAACAGGTTTTCCCTCACTAATATCCTTTAAAAGCATATCTTTTGCAAATCAAAGTCCTGCAATCAAATTGATTATAATAATTAAAGCAAACACATATATGCATAAAGATCAGGAAATCAATGGACTATCTGTCCACACTATAGTTTTATCTAGCTAATTAATAACCATTGGCTGACTCAGGCCTACTAGACACAATCAATTATCTAACTTATGTTAGACACATTACTGGTCTATCTGCTCTTAACTATCTTCTTCTAGGGTCAACTGATCCTAATGGTTTTACGGGCTCACAAATAACCTAACTTTACTTTGTATATTCCCTTCTGTATGTAACATTATTTTAGTCTCATCTGTGACAAAGCCCTACACATTGGAATTTTGGACTTATATTAGCTAGGGTCTATTAGCTAAAGTATATGACGCGACCCTACACCAGTCCCATTTGGTCTTATAATATCTGAGTCATAAACTTAGGGTTATCTACCCTATTCAAGTCTCATTTCCTATCATAAACTTAGGGTTAACTACCCTATTCAAATTTCATTTCCCTGTAAACAATCTTTGTAAATGGTTTACCCTTGAAATCATAACTTTATAAAACAAGGAAATCATACTCTTTGCTTTACTCAAAGTACTTATGCCATGATATATGCTTTACACAAAACAATGTTGATGAAATCTTATCAATGAGATTATCTATCCCTTCATAATAAGTTAAAAACCACTTTTTAACTTAGAAAGTTTTAGGTTACAAGGCCAAAATAATACATTTGAAACATTTGTTTAAACCTTAAACGGTCCCTTTCGAATTCATTGAAAATACCCTTTTCAAAATAAGTTAACTACTTTAACCTTGAAATATTAGGCCAAAAAGCCTAAAACATACCTTTCGAATGTACTGAAAATATGCCTTTCGAAATCATTACTTCACCCTTAGACATCCTCTTTTGAAACCATAAGCTTGTCTTTCGAAAGCATTGGAAACCTTCTTTTCATAACACTTAAAACAAACCTTCTAGTATGCTTAAATATACCTTTCGAAAACATTTGGGGTTTCCTCTTCGAAACATTTATAACATACCTTTCGAAAACATCGAAATCCTTCACTTAAAATGTACCTTTCGAAAGTATTGGGTTCAAGTAAAAGTTTGTGGAAACATTGCTTCGAAACCATCTAAAATCATTCCTTACGAAACATTTGGGTTTAACATATAGTATAATTATTGGGTCATAAAGAACTGAGGCGAAAGCATTGCTTTCGAAAGCATTAATCCCAAGTAAAAGAAAGAGGAAAGTTTCGAAACCCACTCTTTCGAAACCATTGCCTCCCAAACCATTTTGGTAGCGATTATATGACCTTTTCGAAAGCATGGAGAAGGCGGCTTCAAAATTAAAAAGGAGAAATCACCCTTTCGAATACATGCCTTAAGGCTATAAAGAAAAGTGGCATTAACTAGTTCGAAAGGTAAGCGGCAGCTAGGTTTCGAATAGGTTTAAACTATCCTTTCGAAAGCTCCTTTTTAAAACAAAACAGCGACAACTCATTCAAAAGCTTCTTATTAAAATAAAGGCAAGCGGAAATTCTTTTAAAACGTTGATTTGATTCGAAAGCCATTTTAAAGTGGCTTCAACCCCTTTGAAAGCATCATTTATAAACAGAAGTCAAAGTTATAGTTTCTACCCCTTCGAAAGCAAGGTCTCGACACTGTCCCTTGCGTCATTTTCCAATCCACTACATATCAATGGCTTGATACCATGTGTATTGGTTTCGAATGGGTTTGTAAGCGGTGGTATGGTGTCAAAAGCTAACAGATGGAAGTGGTGAAGTGGTAAATTATGTCAAAACCGATTTTTTGCCTTACAAAGTAACTTCTTTTGAACTAACTTGCCTTATTTGTTAAAATGTAATTGGTTACCATTTTTTTACCAAAATCCTTTTCTAAAAGTGCTGTCGAATTTCAGAACTATCAATTAAAACATTTTAACTAATAAGCCCTTCTCCTTGGTTAAAACATATGAAACATTCAAGTACTTCAACTTAAACAATTTTATAACCATAATAAAATACTTAGGAAAATTTCCCAAAAATCACCATAATTCACTTTTAATATGTTTTCTAACATATTTAAATTCCAGACCCAAAACCGTTATATGCTTGCTTTAAATAATTCAAACCCAATATTAACTATTTTCTTTCATAGAAAATTCATAATAATTCCACAACAACTTAGAAAATTATGGAACTTGAAACCCACTTCTAAAATAATGTATTTGACCATATATCAAAAAAGCAAATCATTTGGATGCATTTAATAGGTTTTCCAATCTAAACTTATCATAAAATCTATATAAAACATCATAAATCATCAATAAGTACATATATATCCATTTAAACAAACATGACAGGGCATATTATTTGAAAAATAATTTGAATCCAATCTTGAAACCGAAATCATTAAAAAAAGTGAGATGTAATTCAAATTATTCACCATAGCTTAGTGTGAAGAAGGTTGAGATTTGCTCTTTGATTAAATTGCTTAAGCTTCCTACTTGAATCCTAGCTTTTCTTCCTTTGATTCTTTTTAATGGTGGCCGACCAAGCTCTTGGGGTTTTAGTTTTGTTTATGAATGTTGAAATGAATAAAAATGAAGGATAGAAGGGTTTAGGGTATAAGACCAAAAACTATTCCTATTTTGCCATTACCATATTCCTCCTACTTACTTATCTTTAATTCTCTTTTGCTTATGTATTCATTAAGGCATGGCTCCTTTATTAATTTACAAATCTCAATTCTTTAACTATCTACATTATTTCATTTAATTTATCTAACTAAATGTCCTAAATAATGTCAGTCAAAATTAGGGTCATTACAAGGGGTTTATAACATGATGTTTTTGCAAACCATAACTCCCCAAGGTATACTAAAACCCAAAATATACTAATCAATTACTAAAATAGAAAAGCTAAGATTTCTACTCACGGTATTGCCTTAGCTTTACCTCATTTGAATTTGACACACCTTTGACAATCTCTTATCCGATCACTTTTTTTTATATACAGCAAGAGATTTGTATAAACGTTTGATTCAGAAAATTAAAGGTTTGGAGGAGGAGAAGTTGAGAAAATAAACAATAAACAAAGATAGATCTATAAGATTTCTTATCTGAAACTCTAATTGAGTTTTTCTGAATCTTGAATAGACGAACTAATAAAGCTTCGCTAATATTTCCAAAATATTTGTGAATAAAAGTGAGGGGGCTAAGGTTTTATTTATAGTGGTTGGAATGCACCAGAACCATTGGATGAAGGTGGGAGCCATCGACTGTGACATTTTATTTTGGGAAGATTTTTGGTGTCTTTGTTTTCTTATTTATTATATTCCTTAATTATACTTTAACGTTAATGTTAATTTTAACGTTTCCTTAATCCCCAAGTCCATCTAATGTTATTTTGAATTTCAAATTTTAAAATTAATTATGAACTTGAATTTGAATTCTATTTAAATTCTTTATGAACCTGGAAACTTAAAATGTGCATAACTTCTCCGTTTCAGCTCCGTTTTCAACATATTATGTATGAAAATTGATCGGAATTTCACCACGAATGCAACGACATAACTTTCGTGGTCAAATTCTATCTTCACAAAATTTCCATTTTTAACCATATCTTATTTAATATAACTTATCCAATTTATTAATGATTTTTTTTACAGGGTGTTACAAAAATTGTCCAAAAAAACGCTATGAACGCAACGGTGCAAGTTCCGCAGCCAAATTTGGACGTTTGTGAAAATTCCAATTTTTTACCCTTGTTATAATTAATTTAATTTCTTTTATTGAATTTTGGGTTAATGTTTGTGGGATGTTACACATACCCTCGGCAGCCTGGTCATCGCTCAGAAAACCGTTTAATAGGTAGGACAAGGTTCAACTTCATACTCAGAGTAACCGACTTGGTTCTCAGCCAATGAAATAACTTTACAATCTCTCGGACCACTACTAATCAACTTTACTCTCGGTATCATAGATAGTCATCTGGATTCTCAATCCTATGTGCTCTCGACATTATATATAACTATTTCGGCATTGGTCTTAATTAATGATTTGATCAGCTCTCACCCGTATACACAATGATCTCATAGGTAAAATAAGTATGTGTCTATAGCATCTTTTCAATAATAACCAAATGGGAGACTGACAGCTCCCAACCTACTCCAGAAGCCTTTCTCGCACGCTCTCAGTACTACTCCTACAGTCTTACTTACTTAAACGGCCATCGTGACTCAATATCCATCAAGTGCAAGACTATGCTATGCGATGGTCACGACTCTTCAAGTGCCCCTAATGGTAACAGACTGTTGACCTATGTGACATAGAGGCAGTGGCTCTTAACCTTAGTTCTCAACCACACTCAACAAAACGTGTGTCACGGAATCAGTGATCGACCTCGCAATCAGGCCGCTGGAATGGATACTAGCATAATATGGTTTACTCCACATCGTATAATAGGAGTATACACATAATAGGTGTTATCCCGCCTTTTGTCAAGGCCGTGACACCAAGAACTTGACTAGAAACTAAGGACAGTTCGTCCCGGAGATCGGTTATACATAGATTCACTATGGATACTGGTAAATTTTGCCCGAGTCCGGATCGAGCTACAACTGATATGACACGACAAGCAAAGCTATAAAAGCCGACGTTCCAAATTTCAAGTCAATCGGAGTTCGTATGCTCAAGATATTGATCGATCAAGGTTGAGAAATCCAACTCTATTCGTATCCATCCAATTTCGTATCCATTCCCCAAGAGAGATTCAGTTCGTATCCATCGCCCACTAACTTCCTTTGTATCCATCAAAATGAAGCTACTTCATATCCATCAGTTAACAACACTTCGTATCCATCAACAAATGTTCACTTTGTATCGGTCTCCCTCCATCCAACTCGTATCGATCTCCCACCATCGATACGAACAGCAACAACCACCGATCGATGCGAAGAAAGCAACATGAAGCATCGATACGAAGGCGGCCTCCAACCATCGATACGAAGTAGCATGCAAACATCGATACGAACAGAGCCACGCATGACCGATGCGAAATAGTGTGGATACGAATTGTAGCTGTTTTCCTTAACTTGCATCAATCATAACTCAAAATCTACAAGTCCAAATGCCACCAAATTTTCACAGGAGCATGCATACAACCTCGGGAATGTTCATGATCGATCTCGGCTCGATTGGGCCAAATCTTGATCGATACGAATTTCATTCGTATCGATCACGGATCGAGTACAAACAAATGGGGATCGATCACGTGGGCCCACCCACGTGAGAGAAGAGGTCTTCCGCGATCCGGGCGAGATATTTGCTGCCTACGCCTATAAATAGCAGCCCAGGATCTACTGAAAAAGGACTTTTTGCTTCGCTACGCCGGTACTCTACCGAAATCATTATTAATCTTCAGTTGTACTGTTGTAATCCCTTGTAAACAGCGAGTGAAATTCAATACAAATAAGTCATTTCATAGTGGACGTAGGCAATACGCCGAACCACTCTAAATTCGTGTTTCTGTGCATTTTCTTATCCGTTGATTGGGGTGTTTGTTAGATCTGCCTCATTTTACATTTAGTTTCTTAATTTTATCTCTTCAAACACATCCGAAGAGTGTTGTGCCCAATTTTGGTACAAACAATAGGTAGACATACTTATGGCTCTCAACCTGCTCACTCTCAGTTTGCATTACCATAAATATAATACCCCGTATACTCAACCCTGTTAAAGTGGCGTCTACTCAAAAAAAGTATTCGAACAAATATCAACTCAGGCGTCTCATACCACTATGTTCGCAAATACAATAATATTCTATAACATAAGTCAAAAGAGTAACTAGAATAATATTACCGAATGTCATATACTAAATGTATTACTAACCCATTTACACAAATTTTTAATAATCTAGAATTTCACACAAAATTATTTTATATAACAAGTCCAAAGAATAACCAGGAAAATACTAACGAAAGTCTCATAGTAGACGGTATTATAACTTCATTTATTCTGATCCCTCGTTACACAAAAATCTAAATCATTTAAAACACACAATGTTAGTATTTATTGATTCTGAAAGGGTTTTACATAAAATAAACTTTTCCGAAAATCTTCAATACAATATCAAATATCAATATTCAATTTAAAGAAGATTAACTATAAAATTATCATTCTTTCCTCATAATCCTTTAATAATTTCAAAAATAAATATTGCAAACCTCTTATTTAATCATAAGGAAATATATATATTAAACATCATTCAATTGCAAATCCCTTAAACCCCTTCAAAAATAATTTGTGTGTTCTAAAGTTCTTCTCTAATAATTACAAACAGTAATAATATAAAATATGTTTTATAATCCATGATTTCCTTTCAACAACAAATGTAAATAATACTACTTTTCCAATAGGGATTTCCAGTTTGAAATAATTCTCAAAGCCTTGAAATAACATTCCGATACCAATATAATTTTTTACATAAAAAATTTCCCAACGGTATAAAATAAAATTCTATTTTATGGAAACCCTTTAAATATTTTTATAATCAACGTGAAATAAATAAATAAAATTCAAAAATTCACTTATTTAATAAAATCCCATAAATCACCACTTAAATAATTTCTCTTCCCACGATTCTTAGAATTATTCCACTTTTTATATTTTCCATTAATTATAATATTTTCAATATTAAATAAGAAAATTCCAAATTCACTATTTATTTCCAAAATAATTTATTTATTTCAAATCTCACCTTTTTAATTCAGTTGCCCCTCATTCTGATCAATTTATAATGTTATGTCTAACTAACACAATCATCAAATTCTACCTTATTACACACAACATAACTTAACAAAGATATAAAACAATAAATTTCTCAATATCGTCAAATAATAATCAATCAAAAATATGCAATTTAATTTCATCCAATTAAACCAATATCAACCAACATTTCATTACCAACAATCAACGAAATTCAAAGAGGAGGGAAATCTAGACTATAGCTGTGATTTAAATCGATAACTCATCAAAATGATGAATGCCATTCCATTCTAGCAACTTCAGCCCTTCTTCCGAAAATCCCTAAACGCATCTGCCATCCACACTAAAATGCCATCAACTCCATTTGCTTGTTCCTAAGCATCATCATCCTAACGCGGGCCACCAACATCAACTGCCTCCTTCAGCAACACACTTCGCGCCCTACTCGCGCATGTCATCAATTGAAGCTCCATCTCCCTCGTCATCTCGTGCCACTGTTAGCTTTCGTGAACCGCCAGCCCAAAGTCGTGTCGCCCCTCCACCGTCGCGGCCAGATGTGCCATTCAACCAGGCATCATTGCCTCTTGTCATCACTACATCTATTATTATTATTATTTTAACCGAATCGTGTTTCGCGATTTATTTAATTTTTATCGTTTTTCTCTCTATATTGTCTGAAATGATTTAGGGCTTGAAATTTGAGTAGGAGGGAGGGTAATGGAAATGGGTATAGGCTTCGGCTCAAGAGAGTTCTAGAAAGACTAATCTAGTTACTACTATTTATTATTTTTATTTTCTGTCAAATTTTTTCAATTAGACCCTCAAATAAAATGAATTCCAAAATGTCATTTTTGTTGCAAACTAAATCTCTTCATTACATACAAATAATTTTTTTATCAAATATTTTTAATATATTTTCAATTCCATTAAAATATCTATTTATAAAAATATATTTTACTGGATTATAAAAAATAAATAAATTCACTAATTATTTATCTTCAATGGTTTTATTAAACTGAATTAAAATCTTCTTCTCAACTATTTCAACAATATGAAAATTAATTAGAATATAAAAATATTTTATATTAATTGTGAATTCAAAGCCCCCGAACCCTAGCCGCTGCGCAGAGCACCCGCATAGTGAATTCAAAGCTCAACTTAATGAAGGAACATTCCATCTACGCTCCTGATCGTTCCATGACTGAACGTGACATAAGGGATTACAACAACAAATGCTGAATTGCAATCAAGGAATGGGTAAAGAAATACTACTCAACCCGTGCTCCCAAAGGATGGAGAACCTAGCTAATACGCCAAGAACTAGAGTTGGTTAATATATCATGCTTTTAAGATGGACTGCAACTTTCCCCAATTGACCAGTTTTTAAACTCCTGAATTGACAACTATGGTACGATGGCTAATATGACGACTGCCCTACACTGTCTACTCTGCCAACTCAAAACATAGCTGGTCACCGTTGAACCATCTTCAAATGCCCGCTTCTTAATCATACCGTGTCCATATGACTAGAAGCATGACATACAACCTTAAGGGGACTTCTTTACTACCTTATATGGGCCTCTTACCTAGGTGAAAATTAGAAATAATCACCAATCTATGAGCCCATCTTAACCAACTCACCATCAAATCGGCATTACCAGCCACTCGAACGTTGGGCAATCGTGCATACATCAGTCACCAGTGTTACAAGACCACATAGCTAGAAAATGGACCTGATCATAATGTCGATTGGAGAATCTTTCCCAGTCGAGACCTATTCATTGAAACCATCCTATATGCAGAATTTCCAGTGAAAATTCAACATGTTACTATGTCAGTGTACTATGGAAATACAACCCCGACACTACCTCATGAAGTGAGAATTGCGCCACCAAGAGTGATGACTGCCATCAAATGCAGATGTCTTCCTCCATTCCTCAAAGAACACTGTCAATCGTGGTTAGACATACCAGTTCTACTTCTCATATTGTTGAAGGGAATGAAGAAGCTGGCAACCAACGAATTTATCCAAAGCCCACAGCCAATTGCTGCCAATACCCATAAATGAATTCATCACCAGAGCTTATTTCCAGACTTTGATAAGAGAACTGGTGGATAGCCGCCGACGACTACACCAACATGTCCAGGCCAATATTGAGTTGATGAATCAGATGAAGGATCAACATGGCGAGATAAGGAGGGAACCTACTCCATACTCTAGATCGGAAAACTCCTCTTATTTAGATGGCTACCGTGGACGCCAACGCCATAAGGCTGCTCCGGAAAGGATAGCTCCGACAACATGTGCAAGCCTCATAAAACGAAGGACCAGGAACACCCGACCCCCATCGATCAAGAACTTTGATCAAAACGAACCATTTGCGTTAGACTTCCAACTGTGAAGGGCTGGACCGAAGTGCAATAGCGAGCATACGACGTCACTTATCAATGAGATTTAATCCGATCTCTTTTGAATTATTTCTATTTCAATTTCGTTTATGTTGCGAAATATGACCGACTTGAATTAAACTACTTGCAAATGATGCAGGTAACCGAGTACTTAAGGTTGGGTGCAAAACAACCTCCGCGGACTATGATGAAATCATTGAGGTATCATCATGACGAGCATGATTCAACCACTCATCGGCTACTATATGCCCCTGACTGGGGACAAGGCATCAAAGCGGAAGAGACCGACAAGGTCAGGACTCTAGTACAAAGTGGATGCAACCGATCATCCACTCATCCGCCAATGCAATTTAATTGGAGATCTAGGAAAGACTTGGAGTGATGTGTCCCAACAATGTACTCTCCATCTCGTACTTGAAGCTTGCCAAAATACTTATGCTTCTTCTGATGCCCAGTAAAATTGGAATCACACCAAGGGTGGATGTGACATGACCGTCTATGCATCCAACCCTACATTAGAACTTGGGGTAATTTGAGAACATATGTTTAAAGTGGATATGATTTGACCATTCACTCTCCAGCTTGCGTCTGTGATTCGACAAAAACAATCATGCCTTAAACCAACTTCGTCAGGGCCCAAGCCTCAACTTAAAGTCATCAACGACTAACTGCCTACTCGCTAACCATCATGAGCCATCATTTCAACTCTCTTCCTCAGCTCGATCGAAAAAACGCAAAGTATAAAGTGGACATGACTCGACTGTCTGCTCTCCAATTCTTGCACCAGACTTAAAATACACAACTCAAGGTGGATGTAGTTCGACCATCCTCTCCTCTGCTCGAGTTCAAAGCTTGCCAGAACACTAATCTTACTCCTTAGGCTTGGCAGAAGCAGAATCCAAATGAACATGGATGCGATTCAACCGTCCATAAACTAAATCTCATCCTTCGTTGATGGCAGATAAGTGGAAATTAATCGGCATCACACCGATCACTCGCTAAGTGAAACCCCGAGCTCAGGGACAAGCTATCACACTGAAGTCAAAAGGGCCTGATACACGACAATCCTCTAACTAACTCCGGCTCCCAGAGTGCGAGCTGGAGAATAAACTTACGAACGTGGGCTCGAGGAGGGTGGATCCGTCCACTTAACAACTTCGCCCATGTTCAACCTAAGCCCGAGGAAGATGGATCCGTCCATCTAACGACCTCGCCTTTCATATTTACAAGCTCGAGGAGGGTGGATCCGTCCATCTAACGACTTCGCTTGTCTACTCAGGGTGGATGTGATGCGACCGTCCACGTACCTGATCAACTTCTTGTTCCCAGTGTGTGAACAAAATCCTAAATCCTAAACAGATGTGACTGACCATCTGTCGACCAACTCCAGATTCTCAGAGTGCGAACTAGAGTATAAACATCAACTAACTCCAGATTCCCAGAGTGCGAACTGGAGTATAAACATCAACCAACTCCAGATTCCCAGAGTGTGAACTGGAGTATAAACAACTTAAGTCCCCGGAGTGCAGTCATAATCCTAAAATACCAAATGGGTGTGACTGACCACCCATCAACTAACTCCAGATTCCCAGAGTGCGAACTGGAGTATAAACATCAACTAACTCCAGATTCCCAGAGTGCGAACTGGATTATAAACATCAACTAACTCTAAGTCCCCAGAGTGCGGACTGGAGTATAAACACCAATTGGGTGCGACTGACCACCCATCAACTAACTCTAGTCCCGAGAGTGCAAACTAGAGTATACAGACCAAATGGGTGTGACAGTAGGCCTGTCAATGGATACCCGAAAAATGCAAAATCCGTCCGGATCCGTATCCGAAAAAACGAATATTATCTGATATCCGTAAAGCGGATGCGGATATCCGATATCCGAAAAGAAAATCGGATGCGGATGCGGATATGGGCATATCCGTATCCGAAAAACATCCGTCCGATTCGAAATTTTATGTGTGTTGTCATTTTGTCATTATGTTGTTGTTATTTTATCATTTGAATTGATGTAATATCGTGTAAACTTGTTTGATATTATGTGCGTTGTCATTTTGTCATTTGAAAAACTGATTAGTATTGTAGTGTGTGTATTGTCATTTGAGAAAGTGATTGTTTTAGTTCAAAAATATTAGTATAATAAAAATCTTATTCAATTTCGGATGTGGATATTTCGGATATTTTCGGATATCCGGAAATATCCGCTTTTTTTTCGGATGCGGATACGGATGTTAATTCTCATATATCTACGGATATCGGATGTGGATTTAAATTTTCGGATTCGGATGCGGATACAGCCATATCTGCATCTGTTTGCATCCGTTGACAGCCCTATGTAACAGACCACCCATCAACCAACTCCAGTCCTCAAAGCTAGGATTGGAACATAAATACCAGAAGGAATGCGATTCGACTGTCCATTTATCAACTCTGATTCCTCAGTAAGTCCTGTAGTATAACAAGTGGATGTGGTTCAACCATCCGCTTTCCAACTCTACCCTCACTTGGGGGCACACTTATCACACAAAATCGAATGTGGTCCGATCATCCAGCACTAAGCGGGCATGACACGACCGTCCATGCATCAACTCTTGTCCTTAGCATGGGACCCATAACATAAATTTATAGGGATGCACTCCAACCCTACAAGACAAAATTTCTTCCTTGATTCGATAGGGAGACGCAGATTCGCAAAACGGACCTAGCTGGATGTCCTATTTTGAATTGATATTACTACCATCCAACCGCAAATGAACGTGGCATGACCGTTCATCTGCTAACTCTCGCCTGTGATCCGACGGATTGTGCGCGGGTGTGACCCAACCACCCACCAATCAATTCCTTCCTACAATTTAGTAGGAGAAACATCAAATTAAAGTTGTCGTAGTGTGACCGGCCACACTTCGACTTTCGCCATTGACTAGTGCCAGAGGAATTAATCGAGGAAAATGCGGTTCGACCATTATCTGTTAAAACTCTTAGTCCCTAGAGTGAGGACAGGGGTATAAACATTAAATAGGTGTGATTAATGGCCCTTCAACTTACTACGATCTCCAAGGTGCGACTACAAGCATAGATAGATGAATGAATGTGACTCGACCATTCATTCACCAACTCTGATCTAAACTCGACGTGAGGAGTATAAACTCACCACAAGTGCAATTAGACCATCCACGAACTAACTCTGCTAACCCAAGACTGGGGGCAGAAGTACAAATCACTGAAAGAAGATAAAGGTGACTCGCTACATCTCCAGCTTAGCGTCCTTTACAACTTAAGGCAACGACTACAAGGAGACCCTAATGCTAACCAATCAGAATGATGCCCGAAGTTCTGGGCAACCAATTATATCATACCGTCGGATCAACGGGCAATATCGATCTGCACCTTTCATATCATACCATTGGATCGACATGAAATGAGGTCCGAGCATTCTACATCGTGCCATTGAATTTACGGTCAATATCGATCCTCTTCGACTACAAATCGATGTGACCCGACCGTCCATCGAATACCTTTGACCAACAGAGCATGGATAAAAGAATTAAACCACGAATGAGTGTGACTTGACCATTTGTCCTCCGTCGCCTTCCTTCGATCCGTTCGGAAAAGCGTGAAACCGGATGGGCATGACCTGACTGCATTTGAGCTGACATTATCCCTAGTTCCGATGGGAGAATGTAAACCGAAATGGATGTAGTTAATTGCCAAACTCCAAAAGAATGCAATGTGACCATTCATTCTTTGACTTTTACCATGATTCGATTAAAAGAGCAATTCAAAACAAGTGCAACCTAAACATCTGCACACCAATTCTTGCCCTAGATTCGGCAAGGGAAGCATCAATCCCGCATTGGATCTGACTGGACGATTCACTCTTCAGTTTCTGCCCAGAGTATGGCGACATAAGCAGCGAAGTGAATGTCATTGACCGTCCAGAACTTAGCTCATGTTTGAATGTCGGCGAGGCAACGAAGTATTCTGCCTAGAGGAAAGAACTAGGACAGAATGCAGGATAAGGCACAACTCAGCCTTCCATCGGTTAACTCGATCCCATGGTTCAACGAGATAGAATGCGAAATTGAAGCGGACATTATCTACCTTGCTACTTATCGAGATATTCCCCAGACTTGGGGGCACGCGCAAGAAATAAGATGAATGTAATTTGATCGTTCATCAAACAACTCTGGCTCTTACAGCTTGGACTGCAGTATAAACACAGCAGAAGCTAGGCTCGATCATTCGCACAATACGTCCATCAACCCAAGACTGGGGGCACGAGTCTGATCATCCAAGAGCTGGATGTGACTACTCAATCCTATAGCTCGTGCCTAGTATTTATAACAACTTGAAGTTACGACCGAGAGGATGCTTAGAGATAGAATCATTAGATCGACGCCCGGACTTATGGACAACTGATCATCATTCTGACCCTACCGATGAGCAATGGACCGCGGGTACATTGAATGGAAAGCGCGTTGCTCGGAAACACAAGCAGATTCAAACTCATAGCTGGAGCCAGCTATGCCGCAGCACGCTATACAAGGCTAAACTCTACTAAGCCTTTGATTCAACGTCCCTACAAGCCTGATCATTTACCATTGCAAATAAGCACATAAAGTGCCTACAACCCATCACGAGTACTAAAGATTAGATCACAACTCAGCGCAATGATGACGAAAGAGTAAACTGCGTTGCTCCGGTTGAATCTTGATGTGTTCGCTTGGACTCAACCTCATATATACATATGGATTCTCACCAGCTATTGAGAACCCTGCGTTAAATGTCGACCCGAGACATGTCTCGGTGAACAAAAACGATACGATGTGGATCCGAAGAGATCCGCTGCACTTAAAGAGGAGGTGAATTTACTCAAAACCGATGGGTTCCTCTACCCAAAATGAGTATCCAATCCTTTACTTATAAGAAAATGAACGGAGAGTAGCGGACGTACGCCGACTACTTTGATTTGCACAAGGCATGACAAAGCACAACCTTCCACTTCTAAGGATCAACCAACTGGTAGACTCGACCATCAGACATGAATTGCTCACTTCCATGGACACAAAACTCCAGATACAATCAGATACTGAAGCATGTCCCAGACCAGGAATACAACAGTTTCGTTACTGAACTGGGCCTATAGTGCTATGTTGCAACCCCCGGATTCAAACTTGAGAACGCTTATGCTACTTACCAAAGGACGATTAACAGATCATTCAAAAATCAGATCGGTCGATCGATGAAAGTAGATGTGGTTAATATGCTCGTGAGATCACGACTATCAAACGACCACATCGATGACTTGGTAGAGATATTCAGTGCTCTCCAAAAAATGGAGGATGAAACTCGATCTTTTGACATGCTCTTTCACCATTACATCAGAAAGATTCTTTGTTTTCATCATCAATTCTCGTGGAATCAAGGCTAATTTCTAGAAAATTCCGAAAATTAGAGACACCCATGCACCGAAGACAACCAAGCAGCTCTGATAGATCGCTTAAAGAGACCTCCCATTTTACCCAAACCTTATCGCGATTATTTATACATCAATTGGGCCATGTCAACACATGCCATAAGCATCGCAATGCTATGTGAAGAGAAACGAATCCAAAGACCAGTATATGATGAAGGCTGGTTATTGACAAGCTCACCCCGTTAACGTCCATATCGACCAGCCGTTACAATAGGTCCAATAGCAACCTTAGATGTCTGAAAAGTTACTCAAATGGAGTATCGAGCTAAGCCAATTTGATATCACTTATCTCCCTCAGAGAGCTATCCATGGCCAAACATTAGCATACGTCATATCTAAATTCACTAAATCAGACGATTATCCGAAGAACAGTGGAGAACCGTCCAACCGATGGAGAACATACATAGATGGAACTTCCGATAATCGACTTTCTAACGTCAAAGTTGCGTTAATGACTCCTGAGGAACAATCAATCTGCTAAGCCCTCAAACTCAACTTCCCTGCAACAAATAACGAAGCTAAGTATGAAGCCTTGGTCGCCATGCTCAAACTTGCAAGAAAACTAGGAGTGGAAACTTTGCATATCTTATGTGATTACCAGTTAGTAGTATACCAAGTCAGGGAAGATTATCTGACTAGGGGGCAACTTATTGCTCCTTATCTCGGCTGGGTCCAAGAGCTACTAGCCGACTTCGAGTATTACACTATTACACACATCCTCGAAGAACAAAATGAAAAAGCCGAGTCATTGGCCAAGCTAGCCAGTTCTGTGGATGCACGACAAATAGACTCTGTCCCGGTTGGAATACTTATTATTCCAAGCATTGACAGATGAAGATCGACTGGATCTTAGAGATGTAGCCAGAAAAGGGGTCATGGATGACTCCTATCAATGACTATCTACTGTGGGGAATTCTTTTTGAATAGAGGAATGAGAAATGGCATATCCTCCACGAAGCATCACTGCATGATTATGTCTAGATCGTTCGACTCCATCGATACAAGGAATTACTTTTGTATTCATCGATCCGAGACCCAATATTACTTATCCATCAATACGAATCACACCTTATGTAAGTCCATCTCGTATCGATAACCATCGATATGAAGTCTACCTTAATGCATCCCAGATCGATCCAGGAGAGGATTGATACAAAGAAATGGATCAAAACAACCATCGACCGTTGTTGCAACTCGAATTTCACATCGATCCAGGAGAGGATCGATACGAAACTCAATCCAAACAAAAACTAAAGAACTTGACAACGACCTGTGAACATACAAACATGAACATGAGTCAGGTTAACATATGTGCATGTATGACGAACTAACATTCGATTTTCAAAGTTAACAGGGATTGAATGCTATGACAATCAAAACAGTGAACAAAAAATGGCTAGCGCTCAACACTCAATTACAACAAAACACTGCATGATCATTGACAATCAACAGTTTGACATCTACATCACTGAAGATCAATTAAAGGTTACGTGCTTTTGACGAAAAGATAGCAACTATTCAGCGAATCAGATAGAACTTTTTCAGAATGAAGGATGCAGCTTTTCAAAGCACGTCATGTTCACACAAGACATACTTTGGAGGGCAAATGTTATCCCGCCTTTTGGCAAGGCCGTGACACCAAGAACTTGACTAGAAACTAAGGACAGTTCGTCCTGGAGATCGGTTATACATAGGTTCACTATGGATATTGGTAAATTTTGCCCGAGTCCGGATCGAGCTACAATTGATATGACATGACAAGCAAAGCTATAAAAGCCGACGTTCCAAATTTCAAGTCAATCGGAGTTCGTATGCTCAAGATATTGATCGATCAAGATTGAGAAATCCAAATCTATTCGTATCCATCCAATTTCGTATCCATTCCCCAAGAGAGATTCAGTTCGTATCCATCACCCACTAACTTCCTTTGTATCCATCAAAATGAAGCTACTTCGTATCCATCATGTTAACAACACTTCGTATCCATCAACAAATGTCCATTTTGTATCGGTCTCCCTCCATCCATCTCGTATCGATCTCCCACCATCGATACGAACAGCAACAACCACCGATCGATGCGAAGAAAGCAACATGAAGCATCAATACGAAGGCGGCCTCCAACCATCAATACGAAGTAGCATGCAAGCATCGATACGAACAGAGCCACGCATGACCGATGCGAAATAGTGTGGATACGAATTGTAGCTGTTTTTCTTAACTTGCATCGATCATAACTCAAAATCGACAAGTCCAAACGCCACCAAATTTTCACAGGAGCTTGCGTACAACCTTAGGAATGTTCATGATCGATCTCGGCTTGATTGGGCCAAATCTTGATCGATACGAATTTCATTCGTATCGATCACGGATCGAGTCCAAACGACCGGGGATCGATCACGTGGGACCACCCACGTGAGAGAAGAGGTCTTCCGCGATTTGGGCGAGATATTTGCTGCCTACGCCTATAAATCGCAGCCCAGGATCTACTGAAAAAGGACTTTTTGCTTCTCTACGCCGGTACTCTACCGAAATCATTATTAATCTTCAGTTGTACTGTTGTAATCCCTTGTAAACCAACAAGTGAAATTCAATAAACATAAGACATTTCATAGTGGACGTAGGCAATACGCCAAACCACTCTAAATTCGTGTGTTTCTGTGCATTTTCTTATCCGTTGATTGGTGTGTTTGTTAGATCTGCCTCATTTTACATTTAGTTTCTTAATTTTATCTCTTCAAACACATCCGAAGAGTGTTGTGCCCAATTTTGATACAAACAATAGGTAGACATACTTATGGCTCTCAACCTGCTCACTCTCAGTTTGCATCACCATAAATATAATACCCCGTATACTCAACCCTGTTAAAGTGACGTCTACTCATAAAAGTATTCGAACAAATATCAACTCAGGCGTCTCATACCACTATGTTCGTAAATTACACTCGCAATAATATTCTATAACATAAGTCAAAAGAGTAACTAGAATAATATTACCGAATGTCATATACTAAATGTATTACTAATCCATTTACACAAGTCTTTATCATCATCATAGGTGGAGTCTTGAGCACTTCAAGTCTTTAGTCTCTAAACTCATGAGTCTTGATCATCATCTCTAAATCTTTATTCTTGGTCATTATACTGATTAGTCTTTAAGTTTAATCATTCTATACCTATGTAATATTCTGCAATATATACAAGACAAGTTGACAAAACATTAGTATCTATATTTATGTGATGGTTGTCATCAAAATCAATATCTGAATTATTAACAATATCCTCCTTTTTAATGATGATAACCATGTAAATATTCATGTATATAAAAAATAATATAACTCCCCCGAGTTAAATAACTCCCCTTTAGTATATGCATGTCTTATATTTTATATTTTTCTCCCTCAACGTCATCAACAAAAATGGGTGGAAAACAATACTCCTCTTAAATGTGATATACTATGGAATCAAAAGAAATATTAATTACTAAATTTTGGAGACATTTAAATAAAGAGACTTTATTAATAAATTAAACTATTACACAATTAAACTATTACACCATTGTCCTAGTGCTTAAGTGCTTTGACTTTGGTGCAAGAGGTCACAGGTTCGAAACTTACGTAGCGTGATTCGAATATATATTGACATGTAATTTGTGATTTGTTGTATATAAAGTACCATACAACAATGTTTTTTTTCCATACAATCCCGAGCAAATAAATTCAAACCATATAATCGAAACCAATATAAACTTAACTATATACATAAACAAACAAACCAAACCAAACAAACTACATACAACTCAATGTTTCTTTTTCATTATTGGAGACTTATGGATAGAGTAATTGGGATAGTGGAGGCAAAAATTTCCTTTTGTTCCACGAAATTTCCATTATGGTCAAACATAACTTCCCATACAAACTTAACCTCATCGCCTTTTATTTCATCATCTTCCTCCTCTTCCTCTTCTTCTTCTTCATCATCCATTGGATTATGAATGACAAGATTGGGGTTTTCTTCCTCAATCACTATTGGATTAGCCTAGTTATCCAAATGATGCTTTTGAAGGATTCAGAGAATTTTTCCTTGTTTCTCTTTCTCTTTCAAGAGACGAATTTGGACATCCTCGATTTCAGAAAGCATATCAAGGACATGCTTTTGGTCATCTTCAATTTTAGTGACTTTGGCTAGGTTAGTGTTTTGAAATGGTCCTAGACTAGAGGCATTGATGTTTAAGGTAGATTCCTCTCTTGGCCATTTGAAGTTTGAAGGTTCCGTATTTTATTTTTTTTATTTTAAGTTTTCATGAAGAAGAAGACAGGAAATGAGAGTAAATTTAAAATTTGGTGGTTATATAAATAAATTTTGAAATTTTGAATTAAGGATGGAAAATCAGTTTTCAAATAACTGGCATGTATGTCGACATATATAGGAAGCATATGTCGACATATGCAGCTAAAAATGTATTTTTCGTTTTCTTTTTATTTTAATTAATAAAAACTATTATACTTAGATTTATGTGATAAAGCACATTCCTAACTCTCTTCTTAGTTTAATGAAGGATGCTTGTGCTAATGGTTTTGTTAAGATATCGGCTATTTGATTTTCAGTATTTATAACTTCGAGTGAAATTACTCCTTTATTTACGTTATCACTTAGAAAATGATGTCTTATGTTTATATGCTTGGTCCTAGCATGATGTGTTAGGTTCTTAGACAGGTTTATTGCACTAGTATTATCACAGTGTGTTGGTGATTGTTTTAAATTAAGACCGAAATCTTTTAGAGTTTGTTGCATATAGATAATCTATGATCGGGCTAATGCAGTCGAGATACATTCTGCCTCTATTATAGATAGAGATATAGAATTTTGTTTTTTTCAAAACCAGGGAACAAAAGAGTGTCCTAAAAAGTAACAAGTTTCACTTGTACTTTTTCTATTCGATTTGCATCCAGCATAGTCAGCACTATATGATATTAAGTCAAATGAGTTTTCTCTTGGGTAGAAGAGTCCATAGCCTAAAGTGTTGTTTACATATCTTAGAATACGTTTTACGGCTTTTAGATGAGTTTCCTTAGATTGAGACTGATATCTTGCACAAAGACATAAACTATGCATTATATCAGGTCCGCTAGTAGTTATATAAAGCAAAGATCCTATCATACCTCTATATAATTTTTGATCTACATCTTCCGAATTTTTACCTTATTTAGTTTTTCATTAGTTGCCATGGGAGTTGCGTTACCACTATTATTGGACATACCAAATTTCTTTACCGGTTCATTTACGTACTTTTCTTGACTTATAAATATACCATTATTTAATTATTTTATCTGTAATCCTAAAAGGAAGGTTAATTCTCCAATATGACTCATTTCAAATTCTTTATTCATTATATCATAAAGTTCTTTATTTAACTGTTCATTTGTTGACCCAAAAATAATATTATATATTTGTATAAGTTGAATATCATTATTATTTCTTTTAATAAATAATGTACTATCTACTTTTCCTATTTAAAGCTAGATTGTATTAAATAAGATTTAGGTCTTTCATACCAGGTTCTAGGAGCTTGTTTTAAACCATATAAAGCTTTCTTTAATTTATAAACATGATTTGAAAAAAAATTCATCTTCGAAAAGAAGGGGGGTTATTCTACATGATCTCCTCTTTAATAAAACCATTTAAAAAAGCACTTTTGACATCCATTTAAAATAATTCAAAATTATAATTATTTGCAAAAGCAAGTAAAATTCTAATAGCCTCTAATCTAGGTACAGAAGCAAAGGTTTCATCAAAATCTGTACCTTCCTCCTGATTATATCATTGTGCAACTAAATGTGCTTTATTTCTAATGACTTCTCCTTGTTCATTTAATTTATTTCTATAATCCCATTTAGTTCTAATTATTGATTTATTTCAGGTCGTGGAACTAATTCCCAAACATCATTTTTGGTAAACTGATTCGGTTTTTCTTGCATAGCAAGAATCAATGAATCATCTAGTGATGCTTTTGGATTTTTAGGTTCACTAGTTGAGATTAATGCTATATTCTTCATTTTATTCAACTGATTTCTTGTTTTTATGACTGACTGTATATTTCCTAGAATATTTTCTATAAAATGATATTTTGTTCTTTTATTTGGATATGAATTTTCCGAGTTCTCGTTATTTTCATTATATGTGGTTTCATTATTTGTAATTTCTACTTCCATTCTGATTAGTATTTTCTTCTCAATCAATACTGGTATTATTTTATTTAATTTTTTTATCAAATGAAAGATGTAATGTTTCTTCAATAGTTTTAGTTCTGGTTTTAAAACTCTATAAGCTTTACTTCTATTAAAATATCCAATAAAAATTCCTTTATCTGATATAGCATCAAATTTATCTAAATTATCTTTTGTATATAATATAGAACATTTACCGCCAAAAATAATAAAATAAGATACTTTAGGCTTTTTAATAAAATAATTCATAGAAAGTTTTCTTGGTAAATGGTCTTATTAAAATTCTATTTAATATATAGCATGCTACAGCAACTGCTTTAACCCCAAAAACTTTTAGATAAATCACTATCATTTAGTATAGTCCTAGAATATTCTTGTATAGTTCTATTTTCACGTTCTACTACTCCATTTTGTTGGGGTGTCCTAGGGAATAAAAAGTTATGTATAATTCCTTTCTTATTACAAAAGTTTTCAAAATTTTCATTTCAAATTCTCATCCATGATCACTTTGTATTGTTTTAATACTAATTGACTTTTGGTTTTGAATTCTCTTAGTGAAATTTTAAACATTTCAAATGCACCACTTTTATGTTTAAGGAATATTGTCCGAGTATATCTTGAAAATCGTCTACTATTACAAGAATGTATCTATTGTGATTTATTGATTGAACCTGCGATGGTCTAAAAAGATCTAGGTGAAGAAGTTCTAAGGGTTGAGAAGTTGAAATCATGTCTTTTGATTAACTTTTATGAAGTTTTCTTAGTTGACAAGCATCACATAAGTTGTTGATATTAAAACTCATTTTAGGGAGTCCCCTAAAAAGTT
Organism: Allium fistulosum; assembly: GCA_030737815.1. Classification (NCBI taxonomy): domain Eukaryota; kingdom Viridiplantae; phylum Streptophyta; class Magnoliopsida; order Asparagales; family Amaryllidaceae; genus Allium; species Allium fistulosum. Next base: position 1,378,523,278 of record CM060901.1, read on the forward strand.
CATATCTAGCAACTTTAGATAAGTGTTTACATTTTTAAATGACCAAATCTTTTATGCCAAATCCAAGGGTCACTGGATTCAGCCAAAAGACAAAGATTGTCATTAGACACTTCATACTTAAGATATAAATATTACGTTTTCTAACACCTTCAAAGATAATTTTAAACTCTTTATCCTCGATGTGGTAAATACCTTTTTCAAACTTAATTTTAAAACCCTTATCACAAAATTGACTAATACTAAGCAGGTTGTGTTTCAAATTCCTAACTAGCAAAACATTAGAAATAATAGGAGTTTTAGAATTACCGACATTGCCGATGTCAATCACATATCCTTTTGAGTTGTCTCCGAAGTTAATTGATCCTCCGTCTTTGTAAGTTACCTCCTTTAAGATCTGCGGATTTCTAGTCATGTGTCTTGAGCATCCACTGTCTAGTATCCATTTATCCTTCCTGATTTGTGATGTATGAATATCAAATGTCTATTCACCATCAGTCAAATAACATATTTATTCCTACAATTTCACATTATACCTTTGCAAAACATCAAATGACTTTTCAAAATAATTAGTTTCTAATCTGTTTGGTAGTAATATATAGATTTGTTTTTCTACAAAGGTGTCAAAAGGTGTACTAATAGTATTATTAGCCATTTATTCTTTTTTAAATCAAATTATGAGTTTTTGAAAACCTAACGCTCTAATACTAAATGTGGGAAACGATGCAGTATTAATGTGAATGGATCTTAATGCTACTTTAACACTAAAAGAGGGTGAATGGTGTTTTATAACTTTTATGGATTTTTTTAACTTATTTCAAGATTTGAATCAAACACAGATAATCAATCATGGATATATTTACTAACAGGCAATCATAGATATAAATAAATGTAGTAAAAGTAAAGTAATGAGTTAGAGAGATGACATCGGTAGTTTAATACTGGTTCGGATTTCTCCTACATCCAGTCCTGTATAATTTCTTATACAAATTTCTTTTCAATTGCCTACTTTAACTAGGTAGTAAGCAAATCAGAATACAGTCACGATTTCATGGCTACAAGCTACACCCTCCTATCTCACGAATCCGGGGTAAACTCTCTTGATTTGCCAGATAACAAGATCATCCACTAGATTTAGACAGGTTACTAAGCACACCCATTTGATTTGAATGGACAACAAGCACACCATAAAAAATAAGTGTAAATTTGTTGATTTCAAAATATAAACAGTTGTACTTGGGATACAAGATATCCTATACCCCTTTTGATAGCGGTTTGATCTTTGAGTTTATAGAGAGAATGCTTTTAAAATAGTAGATAGTTTATAAAGAATCGATCTAGTAGAGTATGGATTAATTCTATGTAGATTTTTAAGAATATAGAAAGTAGTTTTCAAGAAATAGAATAAAGAGTAAGGACTAAGAAAAAAGTGAGAAAATTAATTAAATTTTTTCGTTTTGCACTCCTCTTTATATAGTGAATGAACAAAAGCATCCATTAATGAAGAGGTGCATCGAAAAGACACTTCTTTTCAAAAATTAAAAAAGCAACCAACTCCTTTTCCATTGATATAATGAAAATGGCGACCTCCTCATTTTCACCTTTTCCTTTGTTCCTCTCCTCGTCTTGATTCCTGCGCCTTTTGCATTTTGCCTTTTTCTCCTTCATGGCCCGCTCTAATCGCGAAGGTCATGTGTCGCTCGATTAAGGGGTGCGATCTCAGACCAGATCTGGTCATGAATTCGACGCTTCATCTCTTCTCGCCGTTGGTCACCTTCCCCTTCCTATGGTACAATCTGTGACCAATTTCTCTCTAGGTACTTCTTCGACATCACGTTTCTCACCTCATTCAACCCCTGGTCCTAGCGTGTGTCTTGAATCGCTTAATACAATATTGGATAATTCTTTATCCAAGTTTACGGTTATTAATTTACCTATTTTTCTGGAATTGCTAACAAGACCATTCAGGTCAGTACTTCCCGTCTCTTCCCTATGTTTGAGGCTGCTGCTATTGGCGGAGTTGGTCAATGGATTGAAACTGTGTTGCCTAAATTTGGTGATAAGAGTAGTGAGGTTGAATGTGCTATGGTAGTTGACAATATAGTTGGCAGTATGGATGTTCCCGGATCTGTTGTGGGCAATTTGGTGGTTGGAAAAAATGTATGCATGAATGTTGTTTGTGGAAATGCCATTACCAATATTTTGTCTCATGTTCCAGATATGCAGGCTGTAATTGTCGAGACTGTTCTTTAGTCTCCTGTCCACGTCGAGCCCGCTAAGTGCTCTTCATTATTTACTTTCTTGTCGAGAAATGTTGGGATCTATTCTCCCTAATATTTTGACATTGCTGAGATTGACAGAGTGATGGTTCCTTTCGTTGAAGTTTTGATAGCGGGTGTCGATTTCCTTTAAACAATAACATTTGATCAAAATCCAAATTCAAGATTTTAAACCATTTAATTTAAATAATCCGATGTCCGTATATAATTTTCTACCATATGACCAAGTGATCGGTTATTTCAATTTTAATTATAGGGATGAATATATATCATTTCAATCCAAATCAAGGTGTCATAGGTATATATCATTTCAACATATTTCTTAATTTATTCGAAATAATTTAAATAACAGTTCATATGCTTTCAATTAATATACAGGGTGGTAACAGGCATATATATAAATAAATAAACATCCAATCATTCAAAATGTCAACAAATAGACATCCATCACAGTCAACATCCAAATCAGCCAATAAATCACAACAATTAACTAGTTATCAATATCAGATACTTAACTAGCAATTTAATTCAAGATTAATTTAAATGTCAATTTAATTCAACATAAATTCAAATTTAATTTAAATGATAATTTAAATTACCAAATAGCAATCAATAAAATTCTTCTCACATCATAAATTTAATTCAACTAACATAAGAAGGTTTAGTATTGCGTGAGTGGGTTAAATCACTCACCTTTGATTTATAGTCGATTTAAAATCCAATAAAAGCCCAAAAATTCAACAGTCTTCAAATTCAATCAAACTAGTTTCATATTGTCTGGAATTTCGATACGATCTCAATGGAAGAAACTACGTCCAAATCCGAGTTCGTATGCAAAAATTATGGTAGTTAGAAGATTAAAATTTTAAATTAAAATTAAAATTAAACAAGGGTCAAAAAGGGAAATTACCATCGTCTCCTCCCAACCCTAACGCGTACAGTAACCACGGCCGCCACCTTTGATCGCCCAACCGCCATCGCTCAAGGCCGCCATTACTAGATCCAACCACGGCAATGTGCTGCGCACCTCTGGCCACCCCACCTTGGTCTCGCGACCACCCACGACGCGCCAGAAGTGCCTCTGCTGCCACCGTGTGTACTCGCCATTTCTGGCAAATTCGCGCGTCTCTGACACGAACGAATACCACAAATGCACTCCTCTCAACCTCCTCTACGTCGCAATGCTCGCCGATCGTTCCAAAGTCGAAGATCCACCGTCGAAACGAAACCCTAGTTTCAACGACTGAGAATGATTCGTTGATTTCAGGCCAAACCGAAACTCGATTGCAAAAACGAACTACAGATGCAGATTACGTTCGTCGAGAACTCGCGATGATATATTATATGACATGATTTGAGCAGTTTGAATTTTCGATTTGATTTGAATTTGAAATTAGGGTTTTGAAATGTCTGTCATTGAGAAAGAACAGATAATGGAACAGATAGGTAGAAATTGTACGTACAGAAAATGAAAATAAGAAGTTGTTAGGGTTTATAACAGCCTATATATAGACAGAGATGGATAAGAACAGATGAAACAGATCGAATTGGGTCGAAACGATAACAACGACCCGAAAAGCCCGTTTCGTTCCCGAAACGAAAATAGGTCATCCAATAAATCGAAATATAGGTTTTCGATATTTTTAAACTCAATGGAACTAGTTTTAAACCCTAATTCTACCGTATACAGAAGTTAGCTTTCAAAATCAAATTATATTCATTTAAATTCCATTAATTGATTTCTACGCGTTTCGAGCTCGCACGATCAAATGATAAGTGATCGCTACGAAACTTGAAATCCTATAATAATTCATTGTTATTGTTCCGATGAAACTGGTTTCGTCGAAATCCGAGACAGTGCCCAAAAAGGCTAATTCTACACGTTAATTAAAACAATCTATTTTAAAAATCAATTTAATCACCTTTGAAAATTCAAATTTTAAAAGTGAACAATTTTCATCATTCCCGATTACACAGAAATTAATTATATTTTCAAAATTAAATTTTCCATGTTAAATCCAAGATTTAAATATTACATTAATTTCAACGTTAAATTACAACTGTAATAAATCCATTCATTATAGTTTAAATTCCAAACAAATTCTTTTATTTTGATTTTAAATTTTTATATTAAATCAACTATTACCCTATGAATTAGTTAAACATAAGTTTTCATTTTATTATTCTCATACTCTATAGTTAACGTCTTTTACCATGTTAATTGTAATATTTCAATTACATTAATTCTTATCGATTTCTAAATTAATTCCAACTGATTAAATAATAAGATGATAAATAAAACAATTGTTATACATTAGTAACCCAACACATTTCTAAATCTATTGTTTACAAACAAAAGGTAATAAATTTACGTACTAATTAATTTATTTCATATTCTATAATAAATCTATTTCAATTAATAACATATAATTTCAACATTAAATCCAACATTCAATTTATTCCTTATTTACAATTATAACTAAATTAACTTAACAATTATTTCAATTGATTGAAATTACATTAAAATGGTTGTCAATAACATTCAAACAACATTATTAAATTATATTCTAATAATTTTTTTTCATTTATAAATCATAAATTTTAATTTCTCACAATATTAAATTCCAAAAATCTTATTAAATTTAATATTTTTAATTATCAAAAATAAAAAATACGGGTCGTTATAATTCAGATCGGTACTTCCCGTCTCTTCCCTATGTTTGAGGCTGCTGCTATTGGCGGAGTTGGTCAATGGATTGGAACTGTGTTGCCTAAGTTTGGTGGTAAGAGTAGTGAGGTTGAATGTGTTGTGGTAGTTGACAATATAGTTGGCAGTATGGATGTTCTCGGATCTGTTGTGGGCAGTTTGGTGGTTGGAAAAAATATATGCATGAATGTTGCTTGTGGAAATGCCATTACCAATATTTTGTCTCATGTTCCAGATATGCAGGCTGTAACTGTCGAGACTGTTCTTCAGTAGAACAGTCTCCTGCCCATGTCGAGCCCGCTAAGTGGTATTCATTATTTACTTTCTTGTCGAGAAATGTTGGGATCTATTCTCCCCAATATTTTGTTGTTGAGATTTACAGAGTGATGGTTCCTTTCATTGAAGTTTTGAAAGCAGGTGTCGATTACTGGTCTGATTATCTAGTTGGTTTCTTCTTGGACTCTAATCCCGCCTATCATTTGGTTAAAGAATGTTGTCGTCAAGCCAGGAAACCCAGAGGTGGTCTAAATGTGCATTTTGATAATGCTATATTCTACTTCAAATTCGAGAGAAGTGATGAAAGACTTCGTGTTCTTGAAACTGGTATGATTCGTATAGAGGGAAAGCCTTTCATTATCACTACTTGGAGTCCGACGGTGGACAAGGCTAAGGAACATGTATTATCTATTCATGTCTGGGTGAACTTTTCACATATCCCTTCTATCTTGCAACCCATGTTGACAAGGTAAAATGTTTTAATACTAATACTGTGGCTAGGAAAAAATTAGTATATGCCAAAGTTCTGATAAAGATCACGCCTGATAAGCCTTTGCCTTCCAAGCTTAAGGTCGGAATTGCTGAGGATCATGATGCCGAGGTAGAGGTTCGCTATGGTTGGAAATCATATATTTATGTGTCTTGCTGGTCTTTTGGTCATACTTCTGAGGTTTGTGAGTTTGGGAATTCTGATTCTATACCTACTAAGATTCCTTCAGTCCGTCCTCGTCCCACGATGTGGGTTCCTAAATCTAGACCTACTACTACGCCTGTTGACCTTTCGGCTGTTTTAGGCAGGATCCCGCTCTTGATCCGCTACCTTCTGTCCCATCCGTGCCTTGTGATGCGGTAGCAGTGAGGCCTGCTTCTCTTGCTAAACGTATTATCCTTTGGAATTGTCGTGAGCGTGCTTGGATTCATGCACCTTCTAAAATGAGATTCAATCCGAAGACTGACGGCTATCATATGTATGTTGGAGAGGAGGGTGAGGAACGTACCTTGATTTATCGTGTTGAAGGGGATGGTTTGCTCTTATCGACCGATGGAGATGATGGTGAATGTAACAAGGTTATCTTGGAAAATGAAACATGAGATGAGAAATATTTTTACTCTTGATTCTGGGAACTATGTTCCTAACCTGGCATTGCTTTTTTCTGGTTTTTCTCATGTTGTTGGACCTGTTGATGATAGCAGTAGTGATTCTGAGGACTAGTGCTCCTAGGCCTTTAGTAGTTTAGGTGCTTCTGCCTATCTGTTCTTTTATTTTTTAGCTATTCTGGCATTTATGTCGAACGTCTGTTTTTAAAAGTTATTAATAAAAGTGCAAAGCCAGCTAGCCTTGCTAAAAAAAGTAACCAATAGTCACTACGTCGACATATCTAGATAGGGTATGTCGACATACCCTTGTTAATTTTGAAAAATGATTTTTCTTTTAAATTGTTTTCAAACTTCTACATTTTTATAAAATAATTTAAACATAATTTTTAAATGTTTTAAACACAACTTTTATAAAATATTTGTAAATATATATTTTGAATTTAAAATAATTTATTTTGACTAAAATATCAAAGATTAGAAATTGTGACAAAGGTGAGCAATAATTTGTTCTAATGACTCATACTAAATACTAAAGTCTTTAGCTCTTCAAGTCTTCTGTCTCTAAACTCATGAGTCTTTGATCATCATCTCTATATCTTTATTCTTGGTTTTTATACTAATCAATCTTCAAATTTAATTATTTTGTATCTGTGTAATATTCTGCAATATATACTATACAACTTGACAAAATATTAATATTTATATTTATATGGTTGTTGTCATCAAACTCAATATCTGAGGTATTAACAAAAAGTGTTATGATTCTTTTGTTTGCAACACTTTGAATGTTGCGGTAGTTTAATGATTAGAATCACCTAAAATATGTTTTTTAAATTTTAATGATCTTCGAAGTTCACAACATTTAACTAAAGAGTTACATCGTTCTACAAAAATGACAAAATGTATATTCTTTCAAATCATCTGGCATAAACATTTACATAAACATATTATTGTTGTCCCGTCATTGATAAAGACTACATGTATGTTGGTTAAATTTGTATCTAACATTAAAAAACAAATGTTGTTCAAAAAGACGATGACTTTGAAGAGCAGCATCTCATGCATATTTGTAAATTTGAAAATTATCATTGTGATAAAGATTGAAAAGGATGAAATTCTGCAGCTTTGCTCTTCGCAGCAACAAACAAGAACTTGTAAAAATATATTACTTAACAATGTCATTTCCACAAAGTAACACAAAATAATATAAGTGACACGAATTATTTAAATGTCACAAACGAGCTAAACTTATGGGAAATACAAGGGAAAAGATTATGCCAACATTGAATACATTTAAATTCATGTAACGTTAAACAGTCCACTCTATAAATGGTATATATACTTAAGGCATCTATAGTTTTATTTTGTTAAGTGATCAAACTCTTAGTTGCTGTTAGTTATGTGAGTTTAAATACATATTAACCTAAAAAACTTCTTTAATGCACTTTAGACCAATAATTAGAATGAGAATACATTGTAAGTACTAGACAGTAGACATGGAGATGGCTCTTATCTTAATTTGACAAATTGGTTATGAGGATTTTTTTTTCCATGCGGATGTAAATGTGGATATTAGGATCCACTGAATGCATCAACAAATGGAATATATTTACAAAGACCAATCTGAACCAATTTTCCAAAGCTTATCTTAAATGATTATAGTATCTTTAAGAGTTATACATTAAGTAATCAAGAATGGAATAAATGGCAATAAATCATCCATTCACATCACGTCAATCATCATTCTCTTCACAAGTAGAACTTTAAAAACCAAAATTTTTAAAGATTCTTACCACATATTCTATTTAGCTCATCATATTTAATAAAGGGGCTTTGCACGATAGGTCCTTATTTCTGTTGTTGTTATAAGAAAAGTCCCTGTAAAAATGAGTATGTAAATTAGGTCTCTGTTTTTTTTCTAAATCAAAAAACGCAAGTGAGCTTGCGCTTTTTAAACATTAAAACATTTTTGAAAATTTCAAAAACTTAAAAAATTTAAAAATATTTCAAAATCAGAAAGCGCAAACTTAGCTTGCGCTTTCTTGATAGAAAGCGCAAGTTACCTTGCACTTTTCAAAAATTTCAAAACGTTCAAAAATATTAAAATCAGAAAGCGCAAACTAGCTTGCACTTTCCACATAGAAAGTTGCAAGTTAACTTGCGCTTTTAAAAATCTTTAAATTTTTTAAAAATTTCGAAAAAAATTCAAAAATCAGAAAAGTGCAGGTTACCTTGCATTTTCTGTCCAAAAAGTGCAAGGCACCTTGCGTTTTTTATTTTTCAAAAATAGGGACCAAATTTACATATTCATTTCTGCAGGGACTTTTCCTATAACAACATCAAAAACAAAAACAGGGACCTGAGACTCTTATCTTGTTTAATAAATCATATGTTACTAACTGATTTTTGGATGCGGAGAAGCAAAAGACAAGCAAGCAAGTTGGAAGAAAATGACATTGGAAAAGCTTAAACTGTTTCTTTAAGGGATGGATGGGTAGAAAACAACATGCTAACTGTTTTGAATCCAATAGAAACTGTACGGCAATCTCACTATTTTCTTCCTAATCAATCATGGTTAAAGGTGTGCCATTATACATTAGAGTACTTTATTCTAACCGTATGGAAGAAGGATGTGATAAGACATATCCTTAAAAAAAAAAAATTGATGGAAAATATCTTATGAATTGTAATTATCATGCAATAAAATTAAAAAGGAACAGAAAAGTACCTTATATCAATCTTTTTTAATGCAATCTACTGGATGGCTTAGGCCAATCCATGTAATGAAATCACCAATCCGATTTCTCTCATTTTGTTTGACACTGGATTTTTTCAACCTTGTAAAATTTTGTGTAAAGTATTTTTCATGTAACCATGCTCCCCTTCATCTTATGGGCTTCCAAATTATAGCCATGACACAACTGAAAAATATTATGAAGGTAATATTGCTGGCATAGTATGACATCCTCAGCCTGTACCAATAGGGAACAAAAAAGTAATGGTTCTAGCTATAGCAGGCAATGACAAGAAAGTGAAACTGTGGTGTGCTTCCAGATTGATTTCTTCATGAAATAGTATAGTTCAGTATCACCTGAAAACACTTCAGAGAAAACCCCGTCCAAGACTTATAAGTGGAACTGCTTCTGGAGTAAAACTGCAAATTACTAGATGGTTATGTTTTTTAGGGGTAACTAGTGATGATGCCTGAGAGCGAAATAGAATTAGAAGCTACTTTTGGCCTTTGATTTTGTTACAATGTGTGTAAAATCTGATTAATCCTAATTTTTAAGTGTCTGTTCTTATTTTTGATAGTATTTGGTCTTCATAGGACCACGATGTATGTTTAATAAAGAGCGAAAACTTTATTGCTGGGAAAAAGATCAGCCTTTTTAATGTAAATGTTTTGTCTTCAAAAGAAGGAACTTTTGCATTACATTTCTTATATATGTATGGTAACTTATAAACCATTTTCCTTAGCTTTTACCTATTTTAAGATATGTAAAGTAGGAATAGTGGTAAAAAAAATTCAAGTTACATTGGCAAATGATTATAGCATCTTTAAGATGCCGGTTTTAATACACACGAATATAACTACATAAGCATTTTTATTAGTTCAGTATATTGCTTTTGACCAATATACCACCTATAGTTGGAACATGTTGAACTGGCAGTGCTTGTGCTAGTGCAAATCTTGAATGATAGTGAGTAGTGTTGGTTCCACCATCTTGAGGTGATAATGAGAAAGATTATATCAATTTCACTAGTTCATCCTAGAGGTTAAAATGAGAAAGAGTTATATATTGTAAATATGTGATGGTAAATGTTACCATATTTTCTTCTTAATATTATGATCTTATATGCAAATGAGAAGAAAAAAGTTGCACTAAGAAAATTACCTTGGTATTCATCTTGCATCTCACATCTTGTGGTCTTGCTCTAAGAGAAAGATGGCCAGTTATTTGCTTCCCAATAAGCCAGGGCAAACAATGGAACCTGGGTCAACGGGCAACAATTATTCATTTATTTGTAACGATAATCATCTTGATGCACTTACTATTTACATAATGACACTATATACAGTTACTTTCATAAGAAATGACAAAGTCCATACAAAATAAAACACCAAACATCACTAAATATGTTGAAATATTGAAGCGAAAAATTAGAACTGAACAGAACTAAAGCGCCAGCACAATACTAATACAACCGTACAACGGTGAAAAACCGGCCGTTTGAAAGTAACTGTGTGTGTGCGTATATATATTAAAAAAATTAATTTTTTTATTAAAGGTTTTCACTAATTTCAATGAAACACATAAATGACAATGCAATAAAAAAATGAATATACCAAAGGAAATATATATTTATACAATAATAAACATGTTGCTACGTCAGTCCCTAAGATGTAAAATATGCTATGCAAGTTTCTACAGACGTATTAAAAGTTATAATAACATTCATAAAAATGCTATTAAAACTTTTAATAGTGTTTTTCAAACACTTTAAATATCTAAACGCTATTAAAAGCATCTATAAAAACAAAATTAAATGTCTTGACATATACAACTATTTCAGCACCAAATATACATTATAACTATTCAAAATGCTACACCAAAAACATCAAACTCCTGAGCCATTCTTTGAAGCACCCTTCTTGCAATTTCACCCAAGTACATTCCTGATATCATTCTCTCAAAACCCTATACCATGAGCAATTCCAAAATATTTGTTGTTGACCAGAGTAAAGTATTTATATACAACCCAAAAACTTGTAATAATATTTACCTGCTCATTAGGATTAGGACTATCTTCGTCTAATGCAACATCATATGAAGTTCGTGGCAAATGTGCTGACCAAAAATTTCCCCGTTCCATATTATAACCTAATTAACAAAAAAAAGAGTTGAATCTCTATGTGATAAGGATATATTTCACGATCTGAACAAAGATAAAACAGAAAATATGAAAATTACCATTCTGTCTGAATTTGTATACTGTCCTTGGCACTTAATTATTGCATCAGTCTGCTCCACATAACATGCATTTGTGCCTGTTCCAAAAATGACTGCAGCAACAGTATCCTCATCATGATAATGACCAAGTGCCAGAGTTCCAACAGTATCATTAACCTGCTTGTATGGATCAATATGTAAACAATTGTATCGAAAGAGGGTCAACCAAGGTAGGATAAGGTCATGAATCTAACATATAGACTAGATCATATGTAAAGCATGTATAGCAATTCCATAACCGGAAACGTTCATGGTTTCAAACAGCAAAACTTGCTTTTGATTTAGGATTTTGAAAATATAACAGAACATATGCAAGTTGAAAGGTTAAAATGCACTATAATAATTTCAGAATAAGAAAAAGGTTGATATTATCCGAGCTAACTAAAATTAGGTCGATACATCGAATCATAAAGCATACTGGTCTATGTTTTAAGATCAAAATCGTTTGTGAAAATATATCACTGTAGTCTGTGCAGGCGATTGTTGCTTCTTGTAAGAAAAAGCAATTACATTACTTATTTTTGAAGACCAACACTAATCACCAAAAAGGTGGTATAAGTATATAGTGAAACATCTAGTACAGTCAAAGCATACCAATGCTGCTACTTGCATATCTAGTCCCTTTTTAGCCATGGCAATTTCCAAGCACCGACCAACGTCTTTCCCAATCTATCAGAAGAAGAAAAATATAAGATATAATGCATAATTTTGCACTATAAATTAATAAAAGGTTAAAAGATTGGTTGCACATGTCTAAAAACAAAAGTGGTTCACATAAGAAGATACAACTTGAAATCAATAATTCATTTAACAAATACGTTTGAAACAGATTACACCATTTCTTAATGAAGCTTAATACATCGAATAGATAAACCACCAGTTTTTACAATTCTACTTGCATTCAAATGCACAGATCATTATAAACTGAGTAATTTGGATATCATTTTGTAATTATCAGGTATGCCAAACATATATTGGTTATCAAATATGAATGCATGTTTGCATATTAAACTAGATGCCCGGTTTTAACTGCTGATGTATGTTTTTGTGTAACAAAATCAGCCAGTTAAGTAACAACATAGCATGAACATAAACAATCTATTTTTCCATTGTGTGTTTGATTTATTCATTTCAGTTGTATAAAAAAAACCAACAGCAATTTCACCAATAATAGGTTGCACCAGGTCAGTTTACTTATTATTCAGTGACTAAAATGATCAGATTAAATAAACATATATGTCGCGATCCAATACCTAATTATAAACCTAAGCTTGCATTTCTCAAAGAAATAAGCTACTTATATTCATGTAAATACTTTACACATATATACCTTTGTAAGAAGACCCTCAGTCTGAACATTCATAAACTGAATGGGAACACCAGATACTTGAGATGAGTTTAACCAAGAATTAGCTTTAGCCAAAGTGTCCTCAAGTGAATTGTATCTATAAGCCACAGGATCAGACACTCTGGGAAGAACAAGCATTGATAGGAAGCTGCTGGAATTTGGTATAGGAAGTGCCTCCTTCATTTTCATTTCCCATGGATATGCTATGTATCCATCTTGAATTTGAGCTTTGCTTAATGCAGAGACAACCCTTGTGCTCCTGGAATCTTCACAAGTATAAATTTAGTTGGCTTTGACACAGAGTAATCGCAAATTTAAGGGCTTTGTTTAAATATATCCAGTTATAAATGCATAATCTTTGGGCTTTACAGTTTATAGATAGTGTGCCCAAATCATGAAAATTATTTTGATGCTCTACATTTCAAAAGAAAAAACAATTAAATGGCTTGTAAATCAATCAAGCACCAAGGGGATCTGGCTAAAAGGGTAAAAATTTCACCTTGTAAAACTAAACACTCGCTTTCCATCTTCTCAACGAAACCAACAGAATAATTGGGGTCCCGAATCGACCTCAACACATACTGCTTCCTTCCCGCCATTTTCTCATCAGGGACAACACAGGCGTTCAACTCTATCGTTTGACTATCCGCTCCTCTTCTAACTCTAACCCTAATCGAAGTATTTCCACGTTTGAATGCCGCGTGTAGGATCTTGTTGACCCCACTCTTACCACCTTTGAACGGCGAACGGACCGCTGGGCATGATCCGATCTGGAATTCGTCGACCACGTCGCCAGTTTGTAGCTTGTAGACGGCGAGCTACAAATGATCTGGTGTTGGCTATGGCAGAGGCGATGGATCAGGGGCAGTTAGACAGAGGCGGAAAGGGGTGTGGCTACGGCGGTTTACCAATGGTAGCTGATTGGCGGTTGGGGGTTAGGGTTTAGGAAATGAATTTCGGAAGGAAAACAAGTTGAAATTAATGATGATAAGAGAAGGAAAGAAACGATATTTGACATAACAACGGAGAGAGGGCGGAACAGCGGAGAGAAAGGGGGCATGCTTTTTTGGCTTCAAATGAAATTGATTTTCACTGACAGTATGCAAACCTCCCTAACGGTCGGTTTGATTAAAATTTCAATAAAATAAATTCTGAAACTTGAATCTTCAAACCACCCCATAATCATGGTAACATTTCGCTTCTTTCATTATAACAACTCCATCCAAGAAGAAAGAAATTAAGGAATTACAACACTTACATTTTTCTTTTCATTTGCAAAGTTCAAAATGGTTATGATTTAGTAGACAATCAAATATCACTTTTGAATCAGTGAAATATGACTTACTCAAATCAACTTCAACTACTATGCATCTAAGGCCAGTCACTTGTCCATGGTTAGGAGACAAAATGAAATATCATTTTGCAAATGCAAGTGTAACATAAATCGCTCAAATCTACTTCAATTATTAAAGCATCTAAAGTCAATCAAAACTTCTACTGGTTATTATATTAACAAGGAATTATACTTCTCTATATATAGACTATATTATTTCTCCATCCTCAATACCTTATAATCCTAGCTTCGCTAATAACGGATTTATAATGACTTGTAACCAATACTTTTCAAATCAAAGAAACATAATATTTTAATCTTCGAAATATAATGAACGTGCAAACACCAAGCAGCTAAGAGTTAAAAAAACTTTCAGACCTACAGTGAATTTCTTAGACTAATAATAATGGAGATAAAGAAAATACATCGGTACAATTATAATAACAAAATCTTATATTAGCATATTTATGTAGTATAGTAACATTCTAATAATAAATAGCAGTTACAATTTCTATGGTTACAAGACTTACTGCTTGGACTTGAACAACCACTACAGTAGTTGTTGTTTTATTCATCAAAATGCATGGTATTACATTTAACACGAGTGAGAGAAATAATGAAAAACCACTATTAAAAAATATTTGGATTATTATAACATCAAATGAATCGAGAAATAAGTTTTAGCTTGGACAATTACCTTTAAAATTTTCTCTCGAATGACGACATCAGCGGCGAGAAAAAAGATGAACTGCAGCGATTGCGATGGCAGCGGAAAAAATAACAGTCCAATTTCTGGCGAAATAGAAAGGAGAATCATGACAACCCGGGACAAAGACACTGTCGAAGGAGAAGGACATAGGCCTAAACAAGAAGAAAGGAGGAGGGTGAGATAGCAAGTTGAGGGGGAAGTAAGCATTAAATTGAGAAAGATGTAAATTGAGGGAACTGGGGATCTGGTAAAGATGAGTGGTACGAACGCTTTTGGGTATGGTAAATTCTATTTCATCCGGGTAGTTACTTAGTAGCTGCCAATATTAAAAAAGCCCGTAAACCCAAAAAATAACTTAGTGGCCTCCTACCATTTTCAGAACTACTCTTTCCATCACGCAAAACATGAAAAATTGAATTCTTTTCTTCATTGATTTAGAAACTAGGGTTAGAATTTTTTCTTTACTGATTTAGAAATTTAATAGTGAAAAATTTAATTTTTTCTTAGTAAAGTCTGTACACCCAAAAGATAACTTAGTAGTGAAAATTTTAATTTTTTCTTCGGTAATTTAGAAACCCAATTCGTATTTTCTTCAGAACTACAATTAAAAAAGTTTGTAAACCCAAAAAATAACTTAGTAGTGAAAAATTGAATTTTTTCTTTACTGGTTTAGAAACTAGGGTTTTGAAGAAGCGGTGGTTTAGACAGTAAGAAACCGACGTAAGAAGATAATGGAATTGAGAAGAAAGAAAGTACGCAGCTTTCTAAGGGTATTTTAGTCTTTAAAATTTTATTTATTTTAGGGGGCTACTAAGTAATTATCTGTGTTGAAATAGAATTTGCCTTTGGGTATTAGGGTTCCATTTCTAATTGACAGGATGGGCTGGTGTTTTATGTAAAATTTTTAAATAAAAAACTAAAGAAAGGTTCAGAACAGTTTCACGTAGTTGAAACATCACTCGCATTTTAGAGCTTGAAACTAGGGCTGTCAATGGGTACCCGAAAAATCCGATATCCGTTTGAATCTGTATCCGAAAATACGAAAAATATCTGTTATCCAAAAAGCGAATACGGATATGGTTATTGTGGTATCCGTATTCGAAAAATATCCGTCTGATTAACTAATGCATATATATATATATATAATTAAAATATGATTTTTCAACTATTTTCTAACCATTGGATGTTACTACGATATGGTTTGTTGCTCATTTTTAGTGAAAATAGACAATTTTAGTGTTTAATTTTTAAATATTTTTGGATACGCATACGGATATTAGTATAAAACAATGTTTTATCATCCCACTTTTTATTCCTTGGTGTTTTTATGAACATTAGTACAAAAACTGTTTTATGTTGATCCAAACTTTTTCATTTATACTTTTAAATTTATTGATTATGGACGGAGCGGATAAATATCTGATATCCGTCCGTATCCGAAAATTAAGCGGATACGGATATCCGATATCCGAAAATGATTTTGGATACAGATACGGATATAGCACTATCTGTATCCGAAAGTATCCATTGACAGCCCTACTTGAAACAACAAATGGGTGTTCAATGTATGTGTTTTAAAATGATTATTTTGATGTAGTGACAACTCTCAATAGGTCAATATAAAAGAGTCGATGCCCACTATCATAAAAAATATGTAGAGCATGTCCAATATATACATCTCAACATCACACAAACACATGTAGCTACAAATATACAAAACGATACTTAACTCTATAATATGTAACTATCCTCCTTTATGCCCAACAATCAAACATTGACCACTTCATCCATGAACTTGTAACGTCTTGGATTGATCCGAACATTATATAAATAACACATGGATCAGACTATGTCTAGAACGTAGGTGTCAAAAGATAATAACAACTATATATCCCCAATGAGGCATTCAGACGACTAAATATATGTTTAACACCATACTACATATCATGCACATCTCATCACCCAATCGCTACATCAAGAAGTATAATATCAAAATGGATGAAATATCAAACACATCCAACCATCATCAATACATAAGAAATCATTAAGTGTCATGTAGGCAAGCACACAGCGATGCCCAAGATCATCTCTCAGATAATCATATAGTAGACATACTCGGGGTGCGTCATACTCAACATATATGAAAATACAACAATCATCCAAATCAAAACATACACTAAATATGGGCTAGTTATGGTCGGACACTATAGGGATGTTGGAGGGTCGAATATCGATTCAAAATGAGATGAAATAGTAGGAGAATAAAGAGGATTTGGATCCCCTTTTTACTCCTTGGATCTACACTATTTGTACATCTCAAACTCCCCTTTCTTTTCACTCCCTTTTTGTTCTTCCAAGACCAGTCAAGGCCGACTATTACTTTTGCCTCCCTCCTCATTTTTCAAGCTTCCAAATACACAAATTAAATCAAATTAGAAGATTGGTAGCTTTTTTTGGATTCAGGATTCTAATTCAAGGAGTTCTTCGAGTCAGCGTTTCAAGGTGTTTCGTCTAGGTTATAAATAAGGTAAATTCTTTATTTGCATATATATATATATATATCTGTGTGTGTGCGCGCGCGCTTCTTTCATTGGATGAAATTATATATGTGAATAATAAAAAAATAAACTTTATATGTATATTTACATACATATTGCCCACAACCTAAAATAAAAAATCAAATATATTAATATTAAAATGATTATAAAATAAAATTAATTTTAATACAAATATGATTATATAAAGTATGTTTTATAATTTATTAAATATATATATACAACATTCAAAAATAATAATAAAAAGATTTTTTAATATTTTATATATTTTAAAATTCGAATATTATATATGTATATTATTCAATATAAATAATGTATCTAATATAGATGTGAGCGCGCGCGCGTGTGTATATCGTAAAATATATGCACATAAATATTTAATATAATATGTATAAGTTTAAAGCTTTTTTCGAAACAAAATTATTTTGTATCGATTTCCATATGAAAATCAGTATAAATATTTTTTTAACTAAAACAATTTTAAGTCGCAAATATAAAAAAGTAGTTTATACGGCGAATATGTAAGTAGATATGTATGCATATATTTAATTATTAATTTACATTAGATCATATATATACACATACATACATATATTGTATATATTATTTTAAATATTATTCTAATATATAGATTATACATATTTAAAAAGAAGTGTGTGCATATGTAAAATTTTGAAATATACACATATATATTATATATATTTATATTATTTAATAATATTATATTAATTTGAACTTGAAACTCCTAGATAATTTATTTTGCAGATTTAGATTTAAATTTTAAATTTGAATTTTAAATTAGTGATTTATATTAAATTTTATAATTACTTTATATTACAATGTTAGACTACACACACACACAAACACTTAAATTTACTAATACTATTTTATAATAATATAAACTATACATATATGCGTATATAAATGCGTGCGCACACACACAAATATATATATATATATATATATATATATATATTGACAAACATATGTATATAGATGGGCTAACATGTCCATTATGGTGTAAATCCTAGCACTTGTACACTGGCATGTTAAAGCGTGTACACTATGAACATTGCGCGTGCATGTACACACATATATGTATATGATACAATATTATGCTATATATTATAAATATAACATTGATATAAATCTTTATTATAAATTTAATCAAAAATTGATTTTATTTAAAATAAATTTAGACTTCATAGGCCCAATAAGGTTCAAAATAGAATAATTTTTTTGAAATTTACCTATTTACCCCGTTGCATGTTGGCCAAGTTCCAATAATTTTATCAGAGACCAATGGCTTATGTGGTCTAAATTAACAGTATTATGGCTTACTTATTGAAGCCTACCCATATAGTAGGGTGTCTAGAAAAGTAGTGTCTAAGATTGGCTTTGGATAATCAAGTACTCTACCCTTCTTGGCTACTTGCCAGGCCTAAAAGGATGATAGGCCCAAAGGTTATTCTCAATATAAAGGCCCAAATTGATTTCGGCATTTGGCTAATTTTCAAAATTTATTTTGAAACTAAATAAAATTTTAAATTTAAAACATTTAATTTTAAAAAACAAATAAGATTTTAAATTTCAAAGGTTAAAATTAAAACAAGTAATGATTTTATAAATGTTATAAAATAATTTTCACTTTTTTTTAAAATAAAATAATTATTTTCAAAAATTATTAATAATTAATTAAAAGTTAATTAACTAAATTAAATAACATATATATTGATATATGTAACATTATCTTAAAGTGTTAATGTTATATGTATGTATGTATGTATCAAAAAATTAATTAAAATTGTTATATTCCATATATTCTATTTAAAATGTTTAAAATAATAAAATGAAATTAATTTAAAGATTAATTAATTAACTAAATTAATTAAATAAGATTTAGTTAATAGAGTTAATATAAGATTATGCATGGTATTATTATATAAGTTAATTAAATTATAAAATGTTATACAAGAATTAAACTTATATAATATAAATGTATAATAAAAGGTGGAAAAGTAAGAAATCCAAATAGACATAAGGGATAAATACATAGATATAGTACGTATACCATGATTTTTGATGTATCTGACACTTGAATCATGAGGGAATTTTATAAGAAATACATTATTTCATAAGTCGATACCACTCAATTAAATATATTAAAATTATGAATCTTTAATATAAAGTTGTCCTCTACCACTTATATATTAATATATTGCTTGCATACTCCTTAGTTGTTGATATTTCTCAAGTTAAGGATGTTATGTGTAGTTCTATTAATATATTGAATAGACAAGGTAAGATATATATACGTATTTGTTGATATTCCTCAAGGTACGTACATTTGTACTTAGGCTATCGTGAATGATGGATACAAGTGACTAATCTCTTTCGATTTGTTGATATTCCTCAAGGTCGAAATAAGATTAGGATAAGGAACCATGTGTTAGGAGTTGTATATGATATAATCGATAATGTGTATCCATTATTTGCGAGAGTATGATTTGTTGATATTCCTCAAGATCGGAATCCCAAGGTAAATGAGTCCTAACACCCAATAGCGAAGTCGAAAGACTTCTGTGTTTCGTCTTAGGGTTTTGAGAAACATAAAAGACTAGTGTGAGCTTAGTAGTAAAACGAAATGTAATGTTTAACCCCACTAATATTCTAAGAACATCTGCTATATATAATTAAAATAATATACTTCGATAAATTTGTGTAATTAATATAATTGATAAAATGCTTATCAATTAAAATATTCTAATGAAATGGATTAAGATTGAAAAATAGAAATATAAAGTATACTTACCTATGAATATATTTTATTTGCATGTTGATTTTCCAAAACCCATGATGCCTAATTATACAACTACTCAATATGTTCTTAATTGGTCACTAACATGTTTATTTGCTTAAGATTGTGTATTGGCTTCGATGAGTTTCGAACTTTAAAAGAAATACAAGGATATGAATATTTGAATCACATATAAATGTTATATGGTGAATGGTCGCAACTTGTAATATGTGAAACCTCGATGAAATTAATTCGTTCGAAATAAGCAAGTAAATACAGTGTGAGATGGCGAACAATCTGGTTGATTACAATAAGCAAGTGCAACTTATTTGATATCCTTAAAAGTTAAGGATGACCAAATGCATTTTTGTAAAGAGTTCGTTATGATATTGTAATAATGGTTTCATTTGAATGGTTTGACCATTTAGAAAGAAAAACGAATGTATGAGAATGGATGCAACCTAAAGCACAGTTGGGCTGAAGAGAGTGAATGGTCAATTCTTCTTTATGGAAACACATTAGAAACGAGAATTGAAAAATAATACTTGGTACTTAACATTGGAATAAGAAATATAATTTATGATCCTAAATGTATTTTCATGGAGAATATTATTTTATATAAGATTTATTTCATTAAGTTTCAGATATTTGATTTGAAAAATCTCAATTGTAAACTAGTAATAGTAGATGAAATAAATAACCTATATTGGGTGGTTGAATGGAGCTTCGTATTTCGTCTGCTATTATAGTAATGGCAGAAATAGTGGGAGCATACCATATATTACTTATTAGTCCCATAAGTTATGAAATTGTTTCCACAAAACGTACCAAACATTATTTATGAAATATGTTGACCCAAAAAATGGACCAACACCCTGGTTTGGGTTTGAAAGCACCAACCCTGTTTTGACAGAGCAATATCACAAATAATAGGTATAGAAATAGAACAGTAAAAGAAAGAAGACAGAGATTTTTTATAGTGGTTCGGCTGTTAATGAAGTCTACGTCCACTTTATAGCTTTACTATAGACTGATTGTCGTTACAAGAGTTGTTTGATTACAAGGCTTTGATTGTTTCCTAGCTAGATTGGATCTCCATAGTAGGAATCCACTGGAGAATCACAGTGTATTCCTCTAGAGATTGTTGTGAGGGAGGTGGAGAGTGAAGAATAATTACAACAGAGCTTCAGCAACCAGTCCGAAGAAGACCTAGTGTATGTTGCAGGTAGGATGGTATTTATATGGGTCGGAGAGCTTTTGGGCCAATCTATGTCTTTATCAGCTCGCAAGTAGGTAGGAAACGACCCAGGGAGAGTTTGGCATGCAAAACGAGGAAGAACCATGGGTCGTTGGCGACCCATGGTGTATGGGTCACTGGCGACCCATAGACTTAGCTCATTTTGCGAGCCAATGTCTTGGCTTTTTTTGTAGTATCCCTTAGCTAGCTCATTTGAATGTTTGAGAAGAGGCATGGGTTGCTGATGATCCAAGCACTTAGGAATTTTCTGGAGTTAGTTGTTTCGTTTTGATGGCAATCCACTAGCTGTTTGCGCTCAGCTGCTGATTGGACTGAACTGACGTTAGCTTCTTGGTTTAGTTGAATTTGGTCGTTGCTTTAGTAATGCGATTTGGCTCTCTTCAACTCCTTGCCTTAGCCTTTCTGGTTAAGTTCTAAGCCATTCTAATGTGATGAGATTGTTCTGTATTTTTCTGGATCCTGTTGAGTTAAAAACTCGGATAACATTTGCCCCCCAAAGTACACTTTTTGAATGAAAGGTGTGCTTTGCTCTAGAACAAGCCATGGCAACGAGTCTTCGGTTGTTGAGCTTTCCAGCAGCTTTAGTCTTGGTGAATCGTCCAGTTTGTTCGGATTCTCTTGCCAATCACAAGTCGTTCCAAACTTGTTACAGCCTAAGACTCTAGACTCCGCCTAAGTGTAATCTATACATCACAATCATTCCGATTTCATTCGGGGTTATTACATCACATGTCTCTAATTACATTTCACATCTTTAATCATCCCGCATTCATTCGAGATTTACATCACTATCAATTTTTGCTTTTCATTCAGAGTTTTTACATTATATATCCAAATCAAATCATATACATCATATATCAAAATCACATTATATCTCAAAATCACATCATGTCACAATATATATCAAAATCATATTGTATCACATCGTATATCAAAGTCATTCTATGTTCATCCAGGATTTATCTGTTTTGTTCTATTTATAAGGCATTCAAATCCTTTTTTATTTTTGCAAAACCAAATCTGTTTTACGGTCCGATCTTTCTGGACCGCTTAAGTAAGTTTAATGTGTGATCTCTTCGGATCGTTTAATGTTTAGTTTAATATGCGATCTCTCTGGATCGTATAATGTTTAGTTTAATGCGCGATCTCTCTGGATCGTTTAATGTTTTAAGTTAAGGGGGCGATCTTTCCAGATCGTTTGTTATTAAGTCAAGGGGGATTAAGTAAGACCATCCGCTCACTCTCCGGTGAGGGGACATATTTCTTGCACTCCGGTCCCGTAGTGGGACTCTAAGGCGATCAGTATTGTACACGTCCATCCACTCGCTCTTTGGCAAGGGGACTTGCACCTTGCACTCCGGTCCCGTGGTGGGACTCTAAGGCGATCAATATCAGTTATCAAAATTCAAATATTCAAATCAAAACAAATAAACCGAAATTAAACAAGCAGGAGTCCTAAATGTTCATCTCAGGCATCCGAGTTGGAGCGTGCCTAGGGACCGTTCGGGATCCCATACATGTGTAAGCGGCCTTCGATTGTTATTGTCCTAAGTTCTCTCAGGCATCCGACTCAGAGCGTGCCTAGGGACCGTTCGGGATCCCATACACATGTAAGCGGCCTTCGATTATTATCGTCTACATACCAGAAGAAAAGTGCAGAAAAAGAAAAGATAAAACAAAGCTTGAATGTTCATCTCAGGCATCCGACTCAAAGCGTGCCTAGGGACCGTTCGGGATTATGTACACGTGTAAGCGGCCTTTGATTATTATTGTCTTAAATAATAAATATTCATCTCAAACATCCGACTCAAAGCGTGCCTGGGGATCGTTCGGAATCCCGTACACGTGTAAGCGGCCTGAGATTATTAAGGGTAGAGAAAGCAGAAGATAGAGAGTAAGGGACGAACCTGCCCCCTGTTCCAACTGTGGGCTTCTGGTTTCGACTCATACGGTCATGTATTCGTACTCTGATTTGCTATTCTAGCTCCAACATCACCCGTTCTAGGCGCTAAATCTCATCCTAGATCCAAATCTGTCGTGCCCCCAAGTCGTGTGGGCATTATTTTTGTTTGTTTTGCTCTAACTCCAGATGCTCCTGCATTGGGTCCTATTGTTGATTCCAGCATTACCCTCCAAGTATCGGTTGCTCTGGGCATCGGGGCAAGACTCCATCTTATTCCAATCCAACTCTAGCAGCTCCTGTGTCATTCTCTGGAGTTTGATTGCAATTCCCTGTAGATCTATCCATCCCTTGCTGCTCCATCCTCTGGAAGAAGTTATCCATCATCTATTGTTGCCTCTTGGCTACCCCCAAGCTCTGATTGACTTGCCACAGCTCTAGATCTAGTATTAGGCCCGCTTAGCTTCTCTAAATCTTAGATTCAAACTTCAATTCTTCATATCTCATTTAAGATTCTTAGTGAAAGCACCAAAATGTTGACCCAAAAAATGGACCAACACCCTGGTTTGAGTTTAAAAGCACCAGCACTGTTCTGACAGAGCAATATCACATATAACAGGTATAGAAATAGAACAGTAAAAGAAAGAAGACAGAGAATTTTTATAGTGGTCCGGCTGTTAATGAAGCCAACATCCACTTTATAGCTTTACTATAGACTGATTGTTATTACAAAAGTTGTTTGATTACAAGGCATTGATTGTTCCCTAGCTAGATTGGATCTCCAGAGTAGGAATCCACTGGAGTGAAAACCAGATTTAAGATCTAAAGATGGAGACCGATATAGGGTCGCTCCCTATGCCTGACCGGTTAGCCCACGGTAAGAAGGTCCACGATTTTCATTGCATAGGGCCTATGCCGAAGATCTAGCGAACTTTAGTTTACGCAAAGAAGAGAAATCATAGCTAAAGTATGCTCACCATTGTTTTCTTCTGACAGAAGCCAAGGTTATTTCCTCTCATTGGACGAGAAATTATGGATCATCTGTTTATATTTTTGTTCTTCTGGACAGAAGCCAAAGTTATTTCATCTCATTGGACACGAGAGATAATGGATTATCTAGTTATAGTTTTCTTCCTTTGGACAGAAGCCGAGGTCATTTCCTCTCATTGGACAAGGGATTATGGATTTTCGAGTTATAGTTTTACCCAAGTCAGCCCGATAGGTTTCTAGTGAGGCCGCAACACTACTATAGGTTTCTAGTCACCCTAAGAAAATAATATAGGTTCGTAGTGGCCCTGAGAAAACTATGCCATGGACTATTTTTGGGATTTTGGTAATTATGTGATTGTGCAACACTTTGACGGTAGTGAATGACGGACTGTTCATTTTACTCATTATTGCATGATTATATTATGATTATGTTCTAATCGTTTTGGTTGTAGATATGATAAAATTTTAATGGTACTAGTGAGGGAAAAACTTGTTCCGCTCAACGGTGTGGTCTCACAATGTATCCATTTTTGTTTGAGACTATATATTGTTATCCACATCAGACTTTTTGTTTGATCCAAAGTTTTTGATTTCCTCTAAACTCTTGGGTGCTGAATTTGGAACTGGGTAGGTTGAGAGTAGGGTATTTCTGGTTTAGACGAATAAGCTTTCGGAGACGTGCAGGAGGCAAGCTAACATATAGAAGATTATATATTTCTATTGTGTTGTAGTTTAACTATTTTTATTTTGGTTGAATGCATGTGATGACTAGTACTACAAACATTTAGATAGTTAAAACTCTTATCATTTATGGGGACATCTTCCTATGTCCCTCTTGGGATTATATATGTAATTACTATATTTATCTGAACGACGTATTCGTGGGGTTATGGAAATGAATTGTAAAAACTTTGCAAATTAATGAATGAAATATTTTGTTAAAATTTTTGTAAATTCTAGTGCTCTTTGTGTAACGACTCGTAATTTTTAAGTCTACAAATTTGAATATAAAATTTATTTAAATATTCAAATTTGAATTTAAAATATAATAAAATACACGTTGTAAATAACTACCTGATTTTTGGTGAAGTATTTTTTATTTAATTTATATGATTTTTTTCATAATTTTTAATTTGTAAAATAATTATGTTTTCCTTTAACGCATTTTACGGCAAACGTAGGTATTTTCGAAATTGCACAAAATGAGTTAACAATGTATTTTATTATTTTTTTATCATCGTATCGCATTGTTGTGCGTGATTGTATTTTTATTTCTGTCATTTGCGGCTCGTACATCAATGAGACATTGTGTAGCAGAGTACTCCAAAACATTTTCAAAACAAACACTACAAGAACAACAGTGATTTCCGATGACAACTACCCGTCGGCAGCCGTCGGTAGGCTGTCGGAAACCGTAAGAAGAGCCGTCGATATACGAATCTTGTTTCGTAACGACTTCCGACGGCAACAACGGAAAATTTCCGACGGCCTCCAACAGTATTCTGTGACCGTTTCCAACGGCCACGTTGGCCACGTGGAAAACCTGAATAACCTAATAGCCATCCGAGGCCGTTGGAAACGGTCGGAATTTGCCGTAGAGCGCCGTCGGTAGCCATTGCAAGGCCATGACCTATAAGCCGTCGGTAGCCATTAGTAGCCGTCGGAATTCTGGGTGTTTTTTTTCTTTCTGAATTTGAGCATGTTGCCTTCAAGCCACTACACATCCATCAATACACATAACAACTTCTTTTCGAGCATATATAAACCACTAATCATATAAATAACCATACATAATATTCCATTCAAAAAATCAATATCCAAATCCAACATAATCCAAAAAATCAACATCCAAATCCACATAAAATAATATACAATCCATCAAAATGTATCAAACACATCCTCACCAACTCAAAGCGTATATATACAGACAAAAAACATAACAGAACATACCTAGCATCACTCATCATTCCCTGCAGAACCATCCGACGAAGGAAACCTCCCATGCTGCTCCATATACTCCGCCAAGCACTGGTTCAGCTGCTCCATCTACGCAGCACGATGGCGATCATGCTCCCGCAGCTCGGCAATCTGGGCTCGTAGCTCTGCAATTTCTTCTTTGTCTGAGCCATCTTATACGCCTTCTGTGATGTCCTAGCCTACGAATAAAAATAAATTGTTATACTGCCTCCAACATCATAAACGTAATTTACATAACTTTAATTGAAAAATATGCAATATTTGAATTTAGTTTATTTTCTGAAAATTACCGCTTGGTTCCCAAATCCATAGCGCTTGCTGCAGGATGGTGGATCCATGACTGACTCGAAAATAGCGTCCTTATCATCAGCTGTCAACTCATCCCGTCCTATCTCGGCCAGCAGATGTGCCCGTGCTTCTTGGAACTTTTGTTGTAATGAAAAATACAAAATACAATTTAGTAGACTAATCGCTATATTAATTAACAAAAAGTTGACATGGTCACTGGTATAAATAACACTAATTGATATATCTATAAATGTGTACTTAATTAATTAACTGATAACTTTTAACTTAATTATAATATATTACATAGGCAGCAGTCGCTTTGTCATCATGCTCCCATAAGTATACAACTGAGCCCGAATCGTCGGTCTGCTTCAGGGAATGAGTATGAGCAAAAACATCTCAATACGAAACAGCACCTCCGCGCACTCTTTCCTGAAATATGAATATATATATAACGAAACAGCACCTCCGTGCGCACTTTCCTAAAATATGAATATATATATATATATATTGTTTTATTAACTATCTATTAACAACTTATAACTTAAAATATAAAAATGTGAATATAAAAATTTACCAAATCCTCGCGATGATGGTGGAACGACTTGGAACCACCGCGATGTGTGACGAGATTCTTATTTCTGTTTACGGAGCTCCTATCTGACTCCCTCTGTAAATTTAAATTGGAAATAACATTTTACAGTTCTAAATTATGTGTTAAATACATGCAACAATTTAAAGTAATTAATATGTGGTAACTTACCTAGAACTCCTCATTGCCCCACCATGCGACCCAGGCCTCCCACACGCTAGCACTCATCCAGTTCGGTGTTCTAATACCAAATTCTTGAAGCTAAAGTTGAATGCAGAAAATGAAAATATACAGCAACAAAGTCTACTTGCAGAACTAGAAAGTTTATTAATATGCTAGATAATATTACAAAGCTTTCAGATACAATATGAAAAGAGGAAAATATATGAAGAATATTTTTTCTAATGATCCTTCTTCTGATAGGAGTCCTCCTTTTATAGTCTCTTCCATCCTTTATTTATTATTTAATAGGCATGATATTTGTCCATTCTAGCAATATAGGTGTAATATGTGTCCTCCATTTTATATGTAGGCTGAGGATGTGTCCATTATTTTAGTTCTCCAGAAGGAAAGCTGTTAAGGCTAGGGGTGATATGTCACTCTAGTGTAGAGGCAAGATGCTTTGTCTCTTTAGTCTGAGTAGTGGTCCACCATGCTTTTGATTTAATTTTAAATTTCTAGGTTAGCTAGAGATTCGTCGTCGCAAGGGTTGGTCCCCATAGTGTCTCTCATTATGGAGTCTTGTCTTAGCCTTTTCTTTTCCACTTGCTCTTTAAGGTATTCTTCTTGTGCCATTGTGCCAACTGGGCCAATTTTGAGACTGTCTAAAAATCGTTGAACCTTCATTATTCTATTTGTTGATGGTTCGAAAGCTGATAGGTAGTCTAACAACAATATTGTTTTTCCTTCAGTGGAAGAGTGTGATCCAACTTCACCTTTTCTAATGGCTTCAGTGAAGAATTCTTGTGCTGCTAAGAGCCTTTCATTTTCTTCATCAAACTCTTTTCGATTGAATTTAATAAACTCATGTTGGGGATTTTCTGTTACCCTATGTAATTCCCATAATTGGATAGAGGGATAAAAATGTATGCACAGTCTTTCTTCCCAAACACTCCATATTTTGAACATGAACATAGTAAAAAACCCGCTTGAATGCTCAGCAAGCTTTGCTTTACATATATTTGGAATACAGTCTGAATATTCTTCAGGATGTCTTATGTTGATCTAAATTTCGTGCACCAAGCCCTTTTTGATATGTTTTTGTATTTTAGAAAAAAAACTATTAGGCGTGGTCTTCTGTTGTTATTGAGGATTAACTCTTCATTTTCCAAGAATTTTATTAATTCCGTGTCTTCTAATTTTTTGAAGAACAGAAGAAGATTACTTTCATCGATGAGATGTTGCTGATATAGAGAGATCATATCTTGTATTGTCATTTCAGCTTCCATCTCCTTAGTTTTTGTGTTATCTTTCTCATAAAGTCTAAGTAATTCTAGAAAGTCTTGAATTCTTATATTCACAAGATTGGATGTTTGCATTTGAGCAAATATTATTTTCAAATGGTTGTGTTCAGCTGAGTTGTCAGTGAATGATTTTGCTTCATTTAAATCTAGAGCTTCAGACCTAGATGTAAAAGAATGCTGTGATAATTTAGACACTATTTTCTACGTGTCTTGCAATTTTTCTCTTTCTGGGATATTGTATGCTTTAATCCCAAATAAGTTTTTTCTAGTTGAGTTAACCAGAGATTCACAGCTCTATGGTCCGCAGATTGGATGGCTTTAAAGCATCTGTTGAAATTGTCATATAAGCTAGGATTTGATGCTTTCATTTCTAAGTTATACCAATCTTTGACCACAACTGAGATGTATGGTCTTTGCACTCCCGTGGGAGCAATTTCCTTTCCTTTGTTCATTGGAACAAATTTCCGAGTTGTATTGGAAGATGTTGCCTTGCTTTTGTTTGTTTGAATAGTTTTGGTCTGTTGGACCTATTCTTCATTTACTCCTATAGGAGTATTGGATCCTTTGGATCCTTGTGAGGATGAAGCCTCTTTGGAGGTTTGTTTGGCTTTTTTGGATGATTTCACTTGTTGGAAATCCTCCTGTCTTTTCATTGTTTCTAATAATTCTTTGATTCTTTTTATATCGCCTTCATCCATTTTTCATAACCTAGTAAGAGGATCAGCATCAAAGTTAGTATAGCCTGGAATGTATTTGACATCATAGTTATAGATTTCTAAATACATAGCTAATCTAATTCTTCGAAGATTTTCTGGATTGTTTAAAGTTTTTTCTTTAAGAATTGAGCAACATATTTGTTATCTGTTTCGATTACAAACTGTCTATGCAAAAGATAAATTCGTAGACTTTTGAATCCTAATTTAATAGCTAATTCTTTATTATAGGTAGCATATTTAGTCTAGGGTTTACTAAATTTTCTAGAGGAATATGCTACAACTTCCTTTTTTTAGAAATTAATGCTCCTGCCCAAAAATTATCAGAAGCATCAGTTTGTAGTGTAAGTAATTCTTCATCTGAAGGAAAATAGAGGATCTTTTGACCTTTTACTAAATCTTTAATTTTCTGTATTTTTTCTTCTTGTTGTTTTTGTAAGGTAATAGGAATTTTGTTTGTGTTCCATCTTCTTGGTTGTTCCCCATTATGTTGTTTATATTTTGCTTGTTCATCTCTGAGCTTCTTTTGTAAGTTTTGTGTCTTAGCTGATAAATTAGGAATAAATTTTCTACCATAGTTCAACAATCCTATGAAGCTTTGGAGCTTTTATAATGTTTTGAATGTATTAGGAAAATCCCTAATTTTAGTGTAAATATGTTGTTGTGATTCTATTTGTCCATTTTTGATTCTTTTTCCAAGAAAATCTATTTCTTTTTTAAACAACTCAATTTTTTTAGGACTAGAATAACACCGTTTTGTAGTAATATTTGTACTACTGCTAGAAGATGTTGTTTATGTTCTTCAGCAGAATTAGAGATAACAAGGATATCGTCTATATAAACAGTTGCAAAAGGTAATTATCCGAACATAGAATTCATCCATTTTTGAAATACTTATGGTGCATTTTTTAATCCAAAAGGCATAACTAACCATTCAAAATGTCCTTGTGGGCAACTAAAGGCAGTTAATTCTATGGGCTGTTTATCAGCAAGTTTTAATTGCCAAAAACCCGATTTAGCGTCAAATTTACTATAATATTTTTCTCCTTGCATCTGCTTAGTTAGATGCTCAGCAGAGGGAATAAAATATCCATCAAATTTGGTATAGCTAATAAGCTTTCTGTAGTTTATTACCATTCTTGCCTTTCCTCTTTTAATTTCAGCATGGTTTCTAACTAAGAAAGCTAGAGAAGAATGAGTACTGAAACCTTTTTGTATTAATTTTAAATTTAATAGTTTTTTTATTTGTTTTGCAAATTCTTCTTTGTTAGTTGGCGATACCATGATACTATTAACTTGTACTTTAGCATCTTTGTATTATTCCATTAGCTCTATTTTACAATACCTTGGTGCTTTATCAAACCATTTTAATGGATTTTCTGAATAGAGGGGTTCTAACATATTATGTGTTAATATTTCAAATTCATTCGTAGTTGGTATATCGTAAGTACAGATTTTTGGTTGTATTATTTTTGGTGTTCTCACATTTTCAATTAATGTAACAGTTTTTTCACCACGCTGTGCTGCTGGAGTATAATATGGTGCAATTGTAGCAGGTAGCGTTACTCGAGGCACTAGAATGCCATCTAGTTTAAAATAATATTTGTTGAACGGAGCGAGATGTCTTAGATTGTCTATTCCAAGGATGCAATCACTATCAAATTCTTTTGGTAGTAGCGCAAAATCAAAGTTGTATGTTTTATTATTTCCATGTATATCAGGTATTTGTACCTATAGACTTTTTGCCTTATGAGTTACAGGGACTTGTCTTCCCATAAAGTCATTTAGCATTCCTTTTTTGTCTAAGGGCACCCAGAATTGTTGGGGTATAAATATTTCTTGTAGTAAACTGGCTTCTGCACCAGAATCCAGCAACGCATGCACTGTGAAATCTTCATATTCAGGGATACATAGCGTTATTGGAAGATATATATGTAATTGTGCTTTTCTTTTTAGATCTATGGATCTAATCATGATGTTTTACATTTTCTGTAGGAACTTTTATAACCATTCGGTTTGATTCTTGTTCTTTATGCTTTTCAAATATTCTCATTGTTCTTCCTTCTATCGGATTTTCTTATCTAAAGCTCATACGATGACTAATACCTTTTAATATATCAGGAGTTAACTCAACTTCAGACATTTTATTGTATGATTGAGATCTTTTTAATGTGTTGGGTGAATTTGTATTTTCTTTATTATTTTTGGTTATGGTGGAAATGGTATTTCCTGATGCTATAAAATATTATGTAGGTAATTGTATCCTTGGTTTAAGCGATTTTACAAAAACTTGAATTTCATTGTCAAATTTTAAATGTCTTATGTCGACTAATCTAGGTTGAATTGTATTTCCCAATCCAACTTCAAATAGTTTAACGAATTGTTTGGGTGTAATTGATTTAAATGTGGCAGTATCATTTAAAGCCATACAATGTTCCCATTGTATGCCAAGAACTTTAGACCCTGATAGAAGTTCGATATTTTGTAAATTTACTGATAATGTACAGGCCATTTCTTTATTTTGATCATCAAGACTTATACAAAAATCGGGATGTATATTTACTCCAAATAATCTATTTGCTAAATTTGACTTAGCTCCCCCAATAATATTATTTAAAGGATTATTGATAATTCATTCATCCATACAGACTATCATTATTGGAGTATCAATTCCGGACCTAAATAGTCCTGTTATTTTAGTTGTATTAGACCTATATGAAGGTATTTCATTTTTGGATATCTTGTTTTTAGTTTTTCTATTTTATTTTTATTTAAAAGACTTATAGAA
Organism: Allium fistulosum; assembly: GCA_030737815.1. Lineage (NCBI taxonomy): Eukaryota > Viridiplantae > Streptophyta > Magnoliopsida > Asparagales > Amaryllidaceae > Allium > Allium fistulosum. The sequence continues at coordinate 1,378,555,358 of CM060901.1, forward strand.
GTAAAATCTTCTTCTCCTTTTAACTCTACATTTCTTGCATACGCTCAAATACATATGTATGTTGATTTAGAAATCTAGATTTAAAAGTCAAAGGTTTATAAATATCTTTTCTGTCTGAGTGGGGAATTGCCTCTTTTATTTTTTCTAAATCTTCATCAGTGACCTCAAATTGTTCTCCTGTGCTATCTTGTATTTGTGGGTTCGATGTTTCTTCAGATGTAAAAGTGTTCATATATATTTTATATTCTTGATATGATTCTGACTCTTTATTTCTTGATGATCGGGAGGTGGAACCACTTAATGGGGTAAATGTATCATGATTATATATTTCTTCTTTTATAATTGGAAGATCTTCTTACTTATGTAAAACAAGTAATCCTATTGGGTCTCCTTGCTCTATAATATAATCTTTATCCTCCATACTAGTACTTTTGAATAGTATAGAAGCGTTATTTTTAGAAAGGGATTCAATTAATCCTTGTGTTATAATTTTTTTTCTTTTGTATGTTTAGGTATATTATAAATTTGCCCGTAATATGCTAGTGGGATTTTTATTAGTAGATCTAAAAATACTTCGGTTGTGAAGTACCTTTTTAATCTAGAGCATTTTGCTACATATAATGTATAACCAAGAGAATTTTTTTTCCTTTTTGGGGAGTATAGCATATATAGTTAATGGAATAATTTTTATTTGATTATGTGTCTGATTGATTGTAATCATGTTAATTTTAAAATTATCAAAAGAATCATTAATTTCATCTACTTCTTCAGTAGTGTCAGAATAAACCGATTCAATTTCATATATCGAGGAATTAGCATCACTAGATATATCTTCAATAGTGCCAACATGAATACCGTATTCTTCGATATTTGATATTACAATATTTTGTATATTTGTAGGACATTCATTAGCATAATGCCCTTCTTTATTACATTTAAAACATTTGCAGCCTCTACGGAAATTTTTCTTCTTAATAAAATTTTTCTTAGAAAACTTGTCTTCTTTTCTAAACTTTTTCTTATATTCTGGTTTCCATTTTTTCCTAGTGATCTGATATTTTGGTTTTGTTCTTATTTTGAAATTTTTTGTCCTTTTTCTTTCAAATTCAGGTGAACATCCAAACTGTGTATTAATATCTTCAGTATACTTTGTACAACAAGAAAATCCAAGTTTTGAGTTTTTAATTTTATTTTTCATTTGTTTGTGTGCACTTGCTTGCTCACAAACCCTTTCCATAGTATCCATACATGCCTTTTTTTAATAAGCCCGTGTTATGATTTTCATCGGTAGTGCTTTGTCTTCCAATATCATATCTTTCTTATATAATGTTATTCCATGGATAAGGTATTTTTGTAAAAAAGCCTTTTACCCAGAAAACTTTTTGATCATTATTCTTTAAATGAAAAAGTAGGCCTATGTATTTGGCAGAAAATTCTTCTAACATACATATATTGCATAATTGTATTTTTAATAATTGTTTTTCATAATTAGTATCTTCTAGGAATGTTTCCCCAGTAAAGTCTGCTAATAATAATTTTAGTAATTCTCCAAGAGCTTCTTGTTTAGATTGAATATTCCTAATTCTTTGTAATTGATTTGGATTTATTCTTTCAAGATTTAGTAACCAAGCTAAAGCATCACCTGTCCAATAACTGGTAGCATAATGTATGTATTCCATTACACTCATATTCAGAGGTAATAAATAGATTGTTTCGCTTATATGTTGAAGCCATGTTATTATATATTTTCGTATTTTTCTATGTGGAAGTCTATCTATATTGAAAGTTAGAGTATATGCTGATGAGGGTTGTTCATTATAAAAATCTTTTAGCTGCTTTCGAGAAGAGTGAAATCTGATCCAATCTGACCTAGTACCATGTCTAAGCATTTCAGGGTAAGGATCATTATGTGGACTATTATATGTATTTTCTTCTTGCTCTTGATATTCCATAATTATATCAGAGGTAAGATCGTTCATTATGGAAGCACTATCTGGTGGAGGTAATATCATTGCACCTCTACTAGATTCGGCTTCATTAGTCTTTATATTGAAAATAAGTTTATCTGATGTGTCAGATATATAACCCGATTCCGTTGAATTCTCAGATTCTTGTTCAAAATCTTCAAGTGAAAATAGTTCTTCATTTGCTTTATATTTAAAATAGTTTATTGCTGTTGAATGTTCTTCATAATAAGAATAAAGTTCTGTACTATCAATTTCTCCTGTAAGTTCTTTTTCTTGAAGAATAAGATAATTTTGATAGTAAGTGGGATCAATATCTTCAATATTTATTTTATTATTTTCTTCAAAAGTATATTTGACTATTCTAGTGCTGTTTAGCGAATGGATTGTTGGTGTATTTCGACCAAATCCCATGGTTGTCATTTGTTTTTGTAGTTTATTACTTATTTCTTTTACTTCTAATTTAATTTCTTGAAGTAGGTCAATCGTAAAATTATGAATCCCATTTTTTGGGTTTTCTTGTGTTGGAATATGAACAACATGCTCATATAGTTCAACATTTAGATTAAATTGACACTTATGTGTGTCGAGAATAACAAGCTTATTATCTTCCATAAAAGAGGGTCTTTTGAACATAATTCAATTATGTGTTTTACAAAACCTTTGCAGTAAGATAAAAAAATTATTCGTATAACAAATCTTGATTCACAAACCTATAGTTATTAGATTATTTTTATGACCCTAGATTAAGTGGCTAGACACGATACCCCTTAATGCTTTCCTATCATACCATGGTTTTATAGTAGGGTTGGGCCTCGAATTAACAACAACAAGCCTATACCGTCGCTTCACTTAAGTAGAGCACATCAATGGTTCATTTCCTACTCCAATGCATAATAATTAATAACAACAGGTGGTCGAATCGACTTAAAATTCGGAAAAAAATTTATCTGGCAAAAAAGGTTTGCGAACTCATAACGAAGCATGCTCAAAAGAATAGCTTAGGCTTTCATTTTAAATTTTTTAAGATTTTGTACTCTTTTTCTTTACCAGCATATATACAGAATGAGTGAAATCAATAAATATAAAACAAGAATGACTTACCGAGCTTAGCCAGGCTCTGATACCAAATTCTTGAAGCTAAAGTTGAATGCAGAAAACGAAAATATACAGCACAAAGTCTACTTGTAGAACTAGAAATTTTATTAATATGCTAGATAATATAACAAAGCTTTCAGATACAATATAAAAAGAGGAAAAGATATGAAGAAGATTTTTTCTGACGATCCTTCTTCTGAGAGGAGTCCTCCTTTTATAGTCTCTTCCATCCTTTATTTATTATTTAATAGGCATGATATCTGTCCATTCTAGAAATATAGGTGTAATATGTGTCCTCCATTTTGTAGGCTGAGGATGTGTCCATTATTTTAGTTCTCCAGAAGGAAAGCTGTTAAGGCTAGGGGTGATATGTCATTCTAGTGTAGAGGCTAGATGTTTTGTCTCTTTATTCTGAGTAGTGGTCCACCATGCTTTTGATTTAATTTTGAATTTCTAGGTTAGCTAGAGATTCGTCATCGAAAAGGTCGGTCCCCATAGTGTCTCTCATTATGGAGTCTTGTCTTAGCCTTTCCTTTTCCACTTGCTCTTCAAAGTATTCTTCTTGCGCCATTATGCCAATTGGGCCAATTTTGAGACTGTCTAAAAATCGCTGAACCTTCATTATTCTGTCTGTTGATGGTTCGAAAGTTGATACGTAGTCTAACAGCAATATTGTTTTTCCTTCAGTGGTGGAGTGTGATCCAACTTCACCTTTGCTAATGGCTTCAGTGAAGAATTCTTATGCTGCTAAGAGCCTTTCATTTTCTTCACTAAACTCTTTACGATTGAATTTAATAAACTCATGTTGGGGATTTTCTGTTACCCTATGTAATTCCCATAATTGGATAGAGGGATAAAGACGTATGTACTGTCTTTCTTCCCAAACGCTCCATATTTTGAACATGAACATAGTAAAAAAACCTACTTGAATGCTGAGCAAGTGTTGCGTTACATATGTTTGGAATACAACCTGAATATTCTTCAGGATGGCTTGTGTTGACATAAATTACGTGCACCAAGCCCTTTTTGATATGTTTTTTGTATTTTTGTATTTCAGAAAAACAAGCTATTAGGTGTGGTCTTTAGTTGTTATTAAGGATTAACTCTTCATTTTCCAAGAGTTTTGTTAAATCTGTGTCTTCTAATTTTTTGAAGAACAAAAGAAGATTACTTTCATCGATGAGATGTTGCTGATATAGAGAGATCATACCTTGTACTATCATTTCAGCTTCCATCTCCTTAGTTTATGTGTTATCTATCTCATAAAGTCTAAGTAATTCTAGAAAGTCTTAAATTCTTAGATTCACGAGATCGGATGTTTGCATTTGAGAAAATATTTTTTTCAAATGGCTATGTTCAGCTGAGTTGTTAGTAAACAGTTCCGCTTCCTTTAAATCTAGAGCTTCAGACCTAGATGTAAAAGAATGCTGTGATAATTTAGACACTATTTTCTATGTGTCTTGCAATTTTTTCTCTTTCTGGGATATTGTATGCATTAATCCCAAATAAGTTTTTTCAAGTTGAGTTAACCAGAAATTCGCAGCTCTATGGTCCGCAGATTGGATGGCTTTAAAGCATCCATTGAAATTGTCATATAAGCTAGGATTTGATGCTTTCATTTCTAAGTTGTACCCATCTTTGACCACAACTGAGATGTATGGTCTTTGCACTCCTATGGGAAGAAATTTCTGAGTTGTATTGGAAGGTGTTGCCTTGCTTTTGTTTGTTTGAATAGTTTTAGTCTGTTGGACCTTTTCTTCATTTACTCCTGTGGGAGTATTGGATTCTTCGGATCCTTGTGAGGATGAAGCCTCTTTGGACGTTTGTTTGGCTCTTTTTGATGATTTCACTTGTTGGAATTCCTCCTGTCTTTTCATTGTTTCTAATAATTCTTTGATTCTTTTTATATCGTCTTCATCCATTTTTCATAACCTGGTAAGAGGATCAGCAGCAAAGTTAGTGTAGCCTGGAATGTATTTGACATCATAGTTATAGATTTCTAAATACATAGCTAATCTAATTCTCCGAAGATTTTCTTCTGGATTGTTTACAGTTTTTTCTTTAAGAATTGAGCAACAGATTTGTTATCTGTTTCGATTACAAACTGTCTATGCAAAAGATAAATTCGTAGACTTTTGATTGCTTATTTAGTAGCTAATAATTCTTTGTCATAGGTAGCATATTTAGTCTGGGGTTTGCTAAATTTTCTAGAGGAATATGCTACAACTTCCTTTTTTTAGCAATTAATACTACTGCCCAAAAATTGTTAGAAGCATCAGTTTGTAGTGTAAGTAATTCTTCATCTGAAAGAAAATAGAGGATCTTTTGAACTTTTACTAAATATTTAATTTTCTGTATTTCTTCTTCTTGTTGTTTTTGTAAGGTAATAGGAATTTTGTCTGTGTTCCATCTTCTTGGTTGTTCTCCATTATGTTGTTTATATTTTGCTTGTTCATATGTGAGCTTCTTTTGTAAATTTTGGGTCTTAGCTGATAAATTAGGAATAAATTTTCTACCGTAGTTCAACAATCCTAAGAAGCTTTGGAGCTCTTTTAATGTTTTGAATGATGCAATATTTGAATTTAGTTTATTTTCTGAAAATTACCGCTTGGTTCCCAAACCCATAGCGCCTGCTGCAGTATAGTGGATCCAGGACAGACTCAAAAATAACATCCTCATTATCAGCTGTCAACTCATCCCATCGTGTCTCAGCTAGCAGCTGTACCCGTGCTTCCTAGAACTTTTGATGTAATGCAAAATACAAAATACAATTTAGTAGACTAATCGCTATACTAATTAACAAAAATTTGAAATGGTCACTGGTATAAATAACACTAATTGATATATCTATAAATGTGTACTTAATTAATTAACTGATAACTTTTCACTTAATTATAATATACTTACATAGGCAGTAGTCGCTTTATCATCATGCTCCCATGAGTATTCAACTAATCTCGAATCATCAGTCTGCTTCAGGGCATGAGTATGAGCAAAAACATCCCAATACGTAACAACACCTCCGCGTGCTCTTTCCTAATATATATATATTATATTGTTTTATTAACTATCTATTAACAACCTATAACTTAAAATATAAAAATATGAATATAAAAATTTACCAAATCCTCACGATGATGTTGGAACGACTTGGAACCACCGCGATGTGTGACGAGATTCTTATTTCTGTTTGCGGAGTTCCTATTTAACTCCCTCTATAAATTTAAATTGGAAATAACATTTTACAGTTCTAAATTATGTATTAAATACATGCAACAATTTAAAGTAATTAATATGTGGTAAACTTACCTGGAACTCCTCATTGCCCCACCATGCGACCCAGGCCTCCCACATGCTAGCACTCATCTAGTTCGGCTTTTTTCCCGCTCTTCTCATATCGTACACTGTATCCCTATAATTTTTGGCGATTTTGCTGTTCCAATGGCGCTGCACCAGGGATACATTGGTCTCTTGTAGGTCGACCGAACCCTACACGTTGAGAAAATGAAAGTTATACATTTTTATAAATAGTCTACAATATATAAAGTGATCTAGGTTCAAAGAGAAAGTGCAAAATATAAATTTACACTTACCAGGAAGTCTTGCCAAATGCTCTCCCGGACATTATCCGGTATCTTGCTCCACTTGGACTAACAAGCAGTCATCCTGCATTTATATGCATGTCTGGATATGGAGAGCACTATAGCTGATGGCTCAAGCTCGAAGCCACTATGTCAAAAAGAAACAAACATTTAATAAAGCTAGACTAATATATAATAGATCGTACAGAAAAATATTATTAATACTGAAATAAATTTAATACTTACGATCCATCAGCTTTGGCCTGCAACCAGACCGCGGGAAGAGCTACCTCCTGTGATGGGCTGGGGACATCATCAGCTGGAGGCGCACCCGTCCCACTTTGAGAAGAAGAGGGAGATCCTATATGGGAAGAACTACGTCTACGGAAAAACGACATATATATACAGTACATGTTACAGACATATCATATATGAGAAATATATCATTTGATTATGTGAAACATACATTATGGCAGAACATAAAAGGATTATGTGAAATAGATTATGACTAAACATATCATTAGCAAAACACGTCATTTTTAATGAGAAAATGTAACATAAATAAACACAAAAATTACCTTCTCCCGATATGTAGATTATTAACCAGTCCTCGTCGTTTTTTGATTCAGACTCTGTTTCGTACTCTAAGTTTTGTTCCTCTATAGTCTCAAATGCTTCTATTAATGCATTTGATTCATCGTTTAGAGGTCCAAAATCGGTTTGATCGTCGGTTATTATTATTCCAGTATTTTCCTTGATATCTGCTTGATGAGCTTGTTCGTCTGGAATATTATGTCCATCAAATATAAATCTTGCCTTTGTTTTAAAAACAGCCGACCAATCTGCTTTATCTCTTCGTAAAGATGGGTACGGAGCGTAATAAACTTGAAGAACTTGTTTGGAAAGTATAAAAGGATCGTACTTATAATAACGCGAGGTATGCTTTATTTCTATAAGATTATACTTTGGGTGTACATTGATTCCAGAACCTGGAACGTTGCTAAACTAGTTGCATTTAAACAAAAAAAACTTCTTCTGTAGGTCTTGTGAAATATATCAATTGAAAAACCTGGGTTAACACACCATAAAAATCATTTACATGATCATTTGGATCATCACTACCTTTAACAAATACACCGGTATTGTTTGTTAATTTTTCAGCACCGTATTCTTTGGTGTTAAATTTATGTCCCTTAACGAAGAATATTGGATAGGTCTTGACTTTCCTTTTTGATCCCACAGCTAAATGTTTCAATCCTTCGTCGACCACACAATTTGTCGTGTCTTAAACATAATTTGAAAACCAAGTAGCGAAATCTTTGCCGATATCGCCATTTGGATGTTGTGATTCGTAAACACTACAATTATAGAAGAAATATTGCATTGTAATTAACACACACGAGTGCATATGTATATATACGCATATGTAGATGATATAATGCATTAAGAAGAATATATGTACATTACCTAACAAATGGTGCAACTTCAGCATATTTGAGAAGAATATATGTGTGTGCTACATGGTAATCTTTATCGTCCAACCATAATTCCACACATTTACCAACAGGTCGGCCATGTTTTTTAAAAATAGATAAACTCGCTTGACAATCATCTTGATCAATGTCTTCATCATTACCCGTAGCACTTTTAAATGATAGGTTCACATGATCACTAAAATTATGAGAGAAAAAAACGAAGCTTCTTCTTCGATATATGATTTGCAAATCGAACCCTCAACCCGTGCTTTCTGTCTCACTTTTTTCTTTAGATGATTTAAGCACCTATTAAGAATTATTCCAAATTAAAATTTATTTATATATGATTTAAAATAATATTTAACGTACTAAACATTAATACCTCTCGAAGGATACATCCATCCATATTGCACAAGCCCTCGAAGATGTGCTTCAGATGGAAGATGAACATGTAAATGCTCCATTAAATTAAATAAACCTGGAGGAAATATTTTCTCTAGTTTGCAGAGCAATATGGGGATTTCTTTTTCAAGTTTATGTAGACGATCAACTTTTAACGTAGTAGAACAAAGCTCCATATAAAAAAAACTATGTTCTGTTACAACCGTCCAAACTTTTATGGGAAACGGTTCTTTAAAAGCAACGGGTAACAATTTTTCATCATAATATGACAGTCATGGCTTTTCATCCCACTAATTCTGTTGTTCTTATCGTCGACACATCTATGAATATTGGAAGAAATACCATTAGGAAATCTTAACCCTTCCACCCATTTTAAAAGTATTTTAACTTGGTTATTGTCTAGCTTATAGCATTCTTTTGGTTTTTTTGTGTCATTTGGCTTGATATGAAGCTCAGGGCAATTACATATTGCTTCGATATCGCGTATTGATTTCAAATCATCCTTCGTCTTCCCCTTAACATTCAAAATTGTATTAAAAACGTTGTCAAATACGTTTTTCTCATTGTGCATCACGTCAATATTGTGACGAAGTAGTAGATTTTTCCAATACGACAACTCCTAAAATATACTTTGTTTGCACCAATTATGAATTGTTGATTTACCTTGAATTTCAATTTGTTCTCCGGTTTCATGTATCTTTGGAAAATCTTTTACAATTTCATATATATCTTCGCTTGACCAAACCGTTGGTGGTTGCAAGGGCTCGTGTCTATTAGCTGTAAAGTTTTTTTGTCTCTTTGAAAAGGATGATTAATATGGAGAAAACACCGATGACAATCAAACCATGAAATTTTCCTTCCATGCGGTAAAGAAAATGGTCGTGTTTCCTCCATGCAATTAGGACAAGCTAGGCGACCGGCCGTACTCTAACCTGAAAGCATTGCGTACGTAGGAAAATCGCTAGTAGTCCACAACAAAGAAGCAAACATACGAAAATTCTTTTTTTTTGAGATGTCGTATGTTTCAACTCCTTCGTACCATAATGTTTTCAACTCTTCAATCAACGGCTGTAAATAAACATGGATTCCTTGTGTCGGATCATCAGGGTCGGGGACGACAATTGTGAGAAACATATATGGAGTTTTCACACACATCCATGGAGATGAGTTACAATGTGTAACGATTATAGTCCAAGATGAATATTTAGAACCAAATTGAGAAAATGGTGAAAATCCATCCGTACATAAACCAAGTCTAACATTACGACTCTCCGCTGCAAAATGGGGATATTTCTGATGAAAATGCTTTCATGCTTCCCCATCAGCTGGGTGTGTTAACGTACCTTCTTCCCATGTTCTAACACTGTGTCATCTCATATGATGCATGGTTATAGAAGATGCATATAACGTTTGAAGCGTAGGAGTAATAGGTAAATAATGCATACGTTTTTACGGGACTTCCTTTCCATTCTTCTTTCTTAGTTTGTACCTTTCCTGATTACATATTTTACAATTCCTAAGATTGATATCTTCTTTCCAAAACAACATGCAACCATTTAAACATGTATCTATTTTTTAATACGGTAAACCAAAAGCCGACATAAGTTTTTTCACTTCATAATGATTTTCGCACATTAAATTATCGAGAGGCATATGTTGCTTCGCAGCTTGTACAACAACTGTAAATCCAGCTTCTGTGAGGTTGTATTTAGATTTCATCGCAATGTATTCTGCGGTTACTGATAATTGGGTGTCGCTTGTACAGCCTTCTCAAAGGGGTTTCTTCGCGGAATCTAATAAATCATAATTTTTTTACTCAAATATTTGGTTCTTCTTCAACATTAACATCATCATCAACAAATTGTGCAGTAAGGAACATTGAACGTGCTGCATCTTCAACTATATGTTCTACGAGATTCGTCGTAACAATTTCATTACTCACTACCTCCTCTGACTGTACAGGATTAGGTGCTACAAGTTCTCCGTGACGATCCCATACCAAATAGTTCGGCATGAAACCGTACTGATGCAAATGAACTCTAACCATTTCTGGAATCGAATGCTTCAACAATTTATGCCTACTACATGGACAACGGATTTTTTCATCGTTTCCATTATTACTTAAAGCGAAATCAATAAATACGTGTACTCCATTATTAAAATGTTCACTTATTGAGCCTCCAATTTTCCTTCGTTATTGATACATCCAGCTTCGATCAATAAAATAATTCATCATCTCTCCAACTATAATTTAAAAATATGATATAAATGAAAACCACATTGACAATTTATTTTTCAATACAATTTTACAGTTTAATGTTTTATATTAATTGATCATTAACACTTTGATGCTGGGTCATCCTACTTCCCATTACAAACACAGTAACGTAATTAAATCTCATAAATCATTTCATTTTAAACGATTCAACAAAATTTTGGCAGCACTTCCCTTTTGTTCCCTGAGTCGTACACGATTGTGTGTACACAAGGAACATAAAGGAAGCGCTGTCGAAATTTTGTGAACCATTTAAAATGAAATGATTTACGAGATGTAATTACATTACTGTGTTTGTAACTTTCCAATACAGGGACAAACCCAACAAATATTGTATATGATGAATATAGATGTCTGTTTTGTCAAAAAACGAATACCCACATAATGATCATATACAATACTTATCAGACGGAGCCAAAAAACACTCTAAGGGTTTTTTGAATAAAGTATATTACATATTTTATATTTTTAAAATAAATTGGCTTTCGACGTTTACATTAAATTGATTAACATTTAACTTAAGTTAAACTACCGTATATGATATTTTATCACATACGCACATATTTAAAACTTTAATTAACTAACCGTACGTATATAAAATTAATTATCGTTTTCGACGTTTTAGAAAACGCATAAACTAAATTATGCTCATCCACACTAAATAACCCAAGTAAGGCGTAAAAGCACTAAATTATTCAACTAATGCACACTAATTTCTTATCGCACAAACTAAACAAGTTATTATTCAACACTTATAGGATAATAATAGTAATTAACATTCAATAAACTATACTACACAATCAATGTGACAATATAAACAATTAAACTAACAAATTAATCCTAAATTAACAAATTCATGAAATTAGGGTTTAGGGATAATACCTAAAATAGAGGAGATTAGTGGTTTGGAGGAGATGAGATTCCGAATTGATGAAGCTAGAGTTGATTTCGGTAGAATTTCGGTGCTTGAAGCTGGAGGGGGAAATGGTGGAGGAAGCTTTTGTTGATTTAGGGTGAGGCAAAATGTTTCTGGTTTGGCCTGTGGAAGAAGGTATACGCGATTTTTCGACGGCTACCAACGGCCGAAAACGGTAATATTCTAACGGCTTCGGACGGCTAATTATTTTATTCGTAATAAAGTCCAGAATATACTAGCCGTCGGAAGCCGTTGGAAAAGAACCGTCGGCGGTCGTCGGTACGTGTTGTCGGAATATACTGTTGTTCTTGTAGTGAAATCATATGTCACCCATAGTATATTCGCATATGCCGCGTCTTGCTTACATTTGTGTATTTTCTTTTGATGTGATGTGAGCATTGACTTTTGTTTACTTGGATTTTAAGTATTTTAATTTATATTTATATGTTTTCTCATGCATAACGAAAAATGGGTACGCATGAACACATTTTTGATGAATCTCTTCTTCATTTTAGTTTTCCTATGAATGAAATATGTACACTATATATTTCATTTTCTCCCTATCTTCCTTCTCTCCATGAACAAAATATGTGTATGGGCTATATTTACTTGTGTGTATGCTTGACCATGGTTGAGTATATGGGTGTGTGAGCATGAATGCAAGTGAGTATGTGTGTGCATGGCTATGCGTGAGTTGGCCATGAAGAATGGGTGTAGGCGTGAAGAGGTGAAGTGCACGCAGGTTGACCGAAGTAGGCGGTGGCGGGTGCTGTTGGATGGTGACGGTAGTAATAGTAGGAGGAGGTCCAACATGTAGCTGTGTCAGTGGGGTCCCGGTGGCTCGTGCAGTGGTGTTGGAGGTTGGTTGCGTGTGTGAGTATGGGTTGCAGGAGCTACCTGGAGAGAGGAAATATAAATATAAAGGAGAATGACGTAGCTTTGGAATGTTGCAAGCATAGGAGTGATGTGTACAGGCACGGAAACATATTTTTCATATATGTGAACTTGCGTGAGTGGGCCTTAGCTTGCAGTGGGTAAGAGTATATTTTAGTGATTTACTTAGTTTATTAATTTCGCTAATTTGATTTAGTTTATTAAAAAGCTTGATTTTGAAAAGGTTTAACTTCCCTATACGGAGTCCATTTAACCCGCGGTCAGTTGCATTAGACTCGTAGGGACTTTGGCTACGTGATGGAATTGGTTTGGTCTAATTTTGAGCAAGTGGAATTCGGACCATACTCACAATCGAACATCATTCGATTTAGACTAAACCAAAATGCAAAAGCATCAGCTGGAATTTCGATGAGTTTACTCACCTTTAAATAAGCTATATGATTCCTGTGTTGTTATAGATTATTGTTGAATGCTTGAATGATAGTTGATAATTTTAATGAACTATAAATTAGCAATAAAAGTATAATGATTAAATTTAATTATGGTTAATGTAATTAAATTAGTTATACTTCGTTTGGGATATCTATTTGACAGAATAAAATCTCATTCTGCTATAATAAAATTGAGTAGATTATTTGGACATCTATTGAGCAGAATAAATCATTGTTCTGTGCTTGCAAAATAAAAGGATTATTATTATTTAATTGTTTGTTTGGATTTGAATTCCCGCTGGATAGCGGATAGCATAAATAACCATTGTGTTACAGGGAATAAAAAGGAAGAAGTTGAAGTGTTTTCGTAGCGAATAGGTTGCTACTGGACACTTCAAAGTGCATATATATTTGAGATTTATATGAGACTTTTGTAGGAAGACCTCAAGGGGTTTCTTGTCATTATTTTTTATTGTGATTTGCATCTTATTTATATTCTTTTATTGCTTACATTGATGTTTAGTTGAAATATTTTTGATGTATTGTTTGAATTGTGTAAGTGTCGTTTTAGCAATTTTCGCTATACCGTCACTTATGAAATATTATCTCCTTAAACCCTTGTGTGTATGAACTTGTGTTTGTACTTTTACTAAATAAATGTTTGGTCGTATTTTTGCATTTTGAAAGTTGTTTGAACTATACTTTCAAATATTTTGAGAATTTTGTAAAATAAATGTTAAGTATTGATTAAAAATTTATAAAAGAATTTATAAATTTGATTTATTATCTTCCAGGATAACTAATATTGTTTTAAATTTATAAATGATTATAAATTTGATTAAATACCTTTTGGGATAATTTATGTTGTTGTAAATTTATAAAAGATTACAAATTTGATTTATTATCCTTCGGGATAGTTATTGTTGTTTAAAATATATAAAAAGATTATAATATTAATTTATTGTCTTTTGGGATAATTAGTTTGGTATTAAAAAGTATAAAAGAATTATATAAATTCTTTTTTAAGATGATTAAAAGTATTTAAAATTAATAAAAGTATTTAAATTTATTTATTATCTTCCGAGATAATAAATGTTGTTTAAAAAGTTTTAAATGATAGTTTATGAATAAGAAAATCTTTAAAAAGGAACGTTTAAAAACAAAGCTAAAAAGTAAATTGTTTTAGGGTTTATAGTAAACAGTGTTTTAATGTTAGGTGTTTTTTTCCTTCCTTTTAATACACCTAGAAATATAATTTACCCTTTTAAAAGAATATTTTTAACTAGTGTTCTTTTAAAGTGTTTTACAAATATTTTTGATGTGAAAATCAAGTACAAGTAAGAATCAAATTTTTAAATCTTGATTTATTTATTGTTGACAAGTGTATGCAATCTAATTCCCATACACAATCATTTGCTTACTTTCGATAGTTGATTTCTTAACTATTGATTTTGATATCATTCTTTGTGCTTCATAAATCTAAGATGATTTCTCGCTTATCTTGAGCGTTGGCATCCAATACCGCGGATAACTAAAACCAAAGAGCGATTGGAAGACGAGCTATGTGGGTCACACCCATTAGATATATTCACATTTATCTAGAACGTTGTCAGTAGCAAGAATGCGTTGATGTGAGTATATTTGGACGCTTGTGGATTTAATGGGGTCTAGCTTGGAAGTACCCAAGAGTGATGTGTGTTTGGCATGGACACTCAAGTATATTTTATTTAGAGATATACTATCAGTGTAGGGGGCGCACCCTCCTAGTCATGTTGGATAAATTTATTCTCCTTGTCTCCATTCGAACCTTGAACTAATCTTTTCTTCTTTTGTGTTTCGTCAATCCAAGATAATGTTTTGCTCATCTGAGCGTTGATATCCTTTGTTGGAAATGATGAAAGCCAAAGAGCGAGTGGAAGCCAGGCTATGTGGAGTTACTCCATTAGGATATCTTTACATCTACTCTAGATTGGATTCGATGATATGCGTTCGAAGATGTGAAATACTCGGATTCTCGATATGGTTGGCGGGGTCTAGCTTGGACATGTCCGAGAGCCATCAGAGTTCTCAAGTATATTCCTAGAGGTATACTTTCGGTAAGGGGTGCACCCTCCTAGTAATCGTTGGAAAATTTCTCTTTCTTTATTTGATTCAGATATAATGTTTCTTATGGCATCGAGAAATGTCTGAAGCTCTTCACAATGTTTAATTATTTGTGCCTATTCTATAAGTTTCAATTTTGATCTAGTATGTGTTCATGCTTTCTTGTTTGGATTGTTTTTCTGATTGTTTTCCATTTCTTTATGTATTGAAGTAGTTCTTGTGAGTTAAAAACCTATTCCGCGTTTAGCGGCGTAGTCTCACAGAATTATTATATGTTCCATATATTACTTGTGTTTTCTTATGGTGGTTTTCCAGACTGATTTGGGTATTATTTTATTATAATGTTCAGGTCAGACCGAGTATTTTTCCAGGCTGACGATTGGTGGAACATGGAGCTCATAGAGTAGTGCTAGATGTTCACCTGCTGCAATAATTTTATTTTTCTGCTGTATTATTATGTATACCTATCAGCATTTGTATGGTCAGTAATTTATAACTATCCAGCTGATAAGGTTTGTTTTTAACTCTGATATACTATGTGTTTTGGAGTGACAGCTTTTACTGTCTTTGTTATATTAAATGTGATCGTTCTGCTGTGAGATTATGATTCTCCTGTTCTTTTTCTTTTTCTTTTTCTTTTTATCCTAACAATCTGCCTTTCTAGCAATTGGATTTTCAGCATTTGAATACTGTGGATGTATTAAGTGCCGACTTTTGATGGTCGAAAAGGTGGGTTATCATAGCCGAAGGTTAAGTGAGAACCTTGACTTTGGTAGGGTATGGCTCATTAGAATAGGGAGAGTGACACTCTAGAATGAGTTTGAGAGTATTATATATACTAGAGCGTATTTGTTAATGCTATAAAAACGTATGATGTTAATTGGTCAATTGAGTTGTTTATGAATTCTGGTCCAAACATGGGACACCTCGGCATCGATAGGGATTTCTAAACTATTGAACAAGGCAAACAAACAAGATACTGATTTTTGAAAATTGGTAAATGAAATATTTTACCTAGGATTATATATATAAACGAATACTTTTTAAATTTATATAGTTATTTATGGTGTTTGTTTAGTAATGTTAATATTTGTTTATCATCATTATTGTTTGATTTATCGTGCTCAGATAGTTTAGGAGCATTGATTATTGTTTATTGATTGTTAATTTATGCTCGGCCAATTTATAAGCCTTTATTGTTTGATAATGGTGAATTTATTAAAATGAACCCCTTATGAATTAAGTTTCACAATTTGACTATAAGGTGTTCGTAAAAATGTTAAGTTAACAGTCATCTTTTAATAAAATTGTTTAATCTAATCTAAATGAGAAGGTAAGGCATTTAGAGGATAAATATTTGAGAAATATTTTTTATAATAAAGGAAAGTTATTATAGTATAAAAAAATTTAAAGGTGCATTTTATATGAGTATGGTATATATAAAATGATTTCTATGATTTTTAAATGGTGACTTATAAGTAAAAAAGATTATTTAAGAATTTAAATCCCGGTATTGTTTGGAATATTTTCAAAAGGACTTAAGTAAGTAATGGTAATATTACTTGGAAGTATTTATGGGAATACATAATTCAAAGTGAAATTATATAAGTATAATTATAAATAGAGTTTATAAATAAAAATGGATTTAAGCAGAGAATTTGAGAATTTAAACCCTGGCATTTTCGAAAGTTGTTTTCAGAGTTTTGGAGGAAATAATAATAGTATTATTTAACAGTAATTGTGTATAGAAATATTTTAAAAATGATTTTAAAGGAGATAAGAAAACATTGAACTCACTTCTGTCGCTGGAAAATAATTCTGGTGATGACCGCAGCATCATCGACGTTCATTTTCGAGTTCCTAAGTGGGGGAATGCTATAATAATAATTTGCTATAGGGTTGTTTTGGTACAACAATTTTTTTCTTCTAAACTCCAGAATTATAATGTGATATACAAAAGGGAGATATGTATATTATTATTATTTTAAAAATAATTTGAAATAAAAATCGGGTATTTAGTTCTTAAGCTTCCTTAAAGGAAATTGATTTAAAATAAGAGGTATTTTAATAAAAGAATGTTGTGATAAATGAAAATTTTAACTCTTGGATAGACAAAAGATAATTTAACTCAAGTTTTTAAATGGGTTAAATTCTTATGAAAGTTTTAATAGTCATTGTTTTATTAAAACGATAGTTTTGTTTAAACATCTAAGTCCCACAAAACTATTTAGTGTTATTGGGCCAACCTATAAACATCTTTCCTTATAACACTCTAAGGTAAAAAGGTCGAAAGGTCGACTCAATTTTAAAGACCCATATTTTGTTAGGGCCTCCATCTAAATTTTGAAAAGTAAAATGAAATTGGAGTTCTGGATGTACTCTTAGGATTTAAAAGAGTATTATACAAGTAAGTAAAAAGTGGAGTAAGTTTTTAATTTAATGTTTTATAAAGTTGTGTCTTTGAAAAATATTTATAAACTTAAGTGAAAATCTATGAAATGATTCATAAACGATTATAGTATTGAATAAAACACTGTAAATGAAAATGGAAGTGATTTAGAAAGAGATTGGTGTAGTTAAGAAACTGATCGGATTAAGTACATAAGTTATATGTAGATCATTTTATTCGCACAATTCTCGACCTATGATTCAAGTACGTAATTTCAGGGCGATTCACACTGTCCATAAAAGGATTTCTCACTTGATTCTTGTCAGCGGACACTCATTCGAGTCCTTGATATGATACCGAGGTTTTGTATCATAATATATAGGTATGTAAGAAGAACAAAGGTTTCTAATCGAGGAACCTGATTGGAGTCCGCATTAGGGAGGTCGAGTGAGTGATACTAGTTCAGAAGTGAAGTTTATGTATCCGAGCAAGTAGTCGGATTAGTGCGTACAGATGATTTATGCATATCATATGGACTTAAGTATATTTGTATACTTATTATGTGACTTAAGAAAGTTTTGAACCTTAGAAAAATTCTAAATCTTGTTTGATGGTCATTAACATTTTAAATAGTGTTAGGTTATTCCTTTATGGAACTTGATTTTATTGATAGTGAGGTTTTATAGACTACAGTTTATAAAAATTTTGTTTGCTAGGACTTAAATTTCGGTGCTTTTGAAAAAAAGTGATTTCGAAAGAATTTGTGGAAGAAATAATGATATTATTATTTTGAAAATTTTCGTGATTATATTAGGAGATTAGAAAAAGTTTTGTGGAGTGTTTTTTCAAATACTTTTTTGTTATGACTAAAGTTGGACGAGTAGGAGTTTTTTCATTTGAAGGAATCGCCAGGTATATTTGTTTACTCTAGTTATTGTTTATGAGGAACCGAAATACCACTGGATGCTACGTTTTGTCTTGGTTCTAAAGTTATACCATGCTTTGATAAGAGGAGCCCCCTCCTTGTCATAATCGATTTTGGTTTTCATATATTTTTCTTTAAAGGAATTTGAAAATATACTGTGAATATAAAATCCTAGGTATTTAGTTCTAAAAATTTATCTTTGAAAAAATGGATAGGATAAGGCACCGTACCTTTGACCGGGGTTATGGATAATATTCTTTTAGTGTGATTAACTTTTGTTAATTGTTTGGGTTTACTATATTTTTCCGTCCTTGAAATTTCAAGGATGAAATTCTTTTAAAGGAGGAAGAATGTAATGACCCATAATTTTTAAGTCTATAAATTTGAATATTAAATTTATTTAATATTCAAATTTAATTTAAAATATAATAAAATATATGTTGCAAATAACTATCTAATTTTTGGTGACGTATTTTTAATTTAATTTATATGATTTTTCCATAGTTTTTAATTTGGAAAATAATGAACTTTTTGTTCGACACATTTTGCGGCACAAGTCAGTATTTTTGAAACTACGTAGAATTAGTTAACCAGTGTCTTTTATTATTTTTTATGATCATATCGCATTGTTTAGCGCAATCGTATTTTTATTTCTGTAGTTCGCAGCTCGTACGCGAACGGGACATTATGTAGCAGAGTACCCCAGAACTTTTTCAAAACAAATCAATTGTTACCCACAGCCACAGTATATTCGCACATGCCATATCTTGTGTGTCTTACTTGCATTCGTGTATTTCTTTTTGATGTGATGTATGCATTGACTTTTGTTTACATGGATTTCAAGTATTTTAGTTTATATTTATATGTTCGCTCACGCATAAAGAAAAAGGGGAATGCATGAACACATTTTTGATGAATCTCTTCTTCATTTATGTTTTCCTGTGAATGAAATATGTACACTATATATTTCATCTTCTCCCTATCTTCCTTCTCTGTATGAGCAAAATATGTGTGTGGCTATATTTCCTTATGTGTATGCTTGGCCATGGTTGAGTGTATGGGTGTGTGTGCATGAATGCAACTGAGTGTGTGCATGGCCATGCATGAGTTGGCCATGAAGAATGGGTGCAGGCATGAAGAGGTGAAGTGCACGCAGGTTGATCGGAGTAGGCAGTGGTAGGTGCTGTTGGGTGGTGCGGTGGTAGTTGTAGGCCGAGGTTCGACATGTGGCGGTGCAGGTGGGGTCCTAGTGGCTTATGCGGTGGTGTTGGAGGTTGTTTGCGTGTGTGAGTACGGGTTGCGGGAGCTACCTGGAGAGAGGAAATAGAAATATAAAGGTGGATAATGTGGCTTTGGAATGTTGCAAGCATGGGAGTGACGTCTGTAGGCATGGATACATATTTTTCATATGTGAACATGCGTGAGTGGGCCTTGGCTTGTAGTGGGGTGAGAGTACATTTTAGTGATTTATTTAGTTTATTAATTTAGTTAATTTGATTTAGTTATTAAAAAGCTTAACTTTGAAAATGCTTAACTTCCCCATATGGAGTCCATTTAACTCGCGGTCAGTTGCATTGGACTCATAGGAACTTTGGCTATGCGATGGAATTGGGTTGGTTGAATTTTAAGCAAGTAGAATTTTGAGCTAAAATCGAACGTCGTTCTATTTTAAACCAAATTGAAACGTGAAAGCGTCAACTGGAATTTCAAGTGAGTTTACTCACCTTTAAATAAACTATATGATTCCTGTGTTGTTATAGATTGTTGTTGAATGCTTAAATAATAGTTGATAATTTTATTGAAGTATAAATTAGCATTAAAAGTACAGTGATTAAATTAATTATGGTCAATGTAGTTAAATTAGTTATATTTTGTTTGGGACATCCATGTATCAGAATAAAACCCCGTTCTGCTATAATAAAATTGAATAGATTATTTGGACATCTATCGAGTAGAATAAATCACCGTTTCATGCTTGTAAAGTAAAATGATTATTATTATTTAATTGTTTGTTTAGGTTTGAAGTCCCGTGGATAGTGGATGACATATATAACCATTGTATTGCAAGGGGCAAAAAGGAAGAAGTCAGAGTGTTTTCGTAGCAAATAGGTCGCTACTGGATACTTCGAAGTGCATATATATATATTTTTGTAAATGAAATATATATATATATATATATATAAGAAATTTACATGAAACTTTTGTCGGGAGACTCTTAGGGGTTTCTCATCATTATTTATTTAATGCATCTTCATCTTATTTATATCCTTTTATTGCTTATATTAATGTTTGGTTGAAATATTTGTGACATATTGGTTTAATTGTTTAAGTGCCATTTTAGCAGTTTTTGCTATACCGTTACTTATGAAATATTATCTCCTTAAACTCTTGTGTGTGTGAACTTGTGCTTGTATTTTTACTAAATAAATGTTTGGTCATGTTTTTGCACTTTGAAAGTTATTTGAACTATACTTTCAAATATTTGAGAATTTTGGAAAATAAAGTTTAAGTTTTGATTGAAAATTTACAAAAGAAGTTATAAATTTGATTTATTATCTTCCAGGATAAATAATATCGTTTTAAATCTATAACTGATTATAAATTTGATTAATTACCTTTTGGGATAATTTACGTTGTTGTAAATTTATAAAAGATTATAAATTTGATTTATTATCCTTCGGGATAGTTACTGCTGTTTAAAATATATAAAAAGATTATAACTTGATTTATTATCTTTTGGGATAATTAGGTTTTAAAAAGTATAAAAGAATCATGTCAATTTTTTTCAAGATGATAAAAATTGTTTAAAATTATAAAAGTATTTAAATTTATTTATTACCTTCCGGGATAATAAATGTTGTTTAAAAAGTTATAAATGATAGTTTATAAATAAAAAAATCTTTAAAAAGGAATGTTTAAAAAAAAGCTAAAAAGTAAATTGTTTTGGTGTTTATAGTAAACACTGTCTTAATGACAAGTGTTTTTGGCTCTTCTTTTTAGTACACTTGGAAATATAATTTGCTCTTTTAAAAGAATATTTTTAATAAGTGTTCTTTTAAAGTGTTTTACAAATATTTGTATGTGAAAATCAAGCACAAGTAAGAATCAAATGTTTTAAATCTTGATTCATTTATTTTTGACAAGTGTATGCGATCTAATTCCCATACACAAACATTCGTTTCCTCTCGATAGTTGATTTCTTAACTGTCGATTTAGATATAATTCTTTGTGCTTCGTAAATCAAAGATGATTTCTCGCTCATTTTGTGCATTGGAATCCAATACTACGGATAACTAAAACCAAAGAGCGAGTGAGGGCCAAGCCATGTAGGTCACAACCATTAGGATATATTCACATTTATCTAGAAAGTTGTTAGTAGCAAGCATGCGTTGATGTGAGTATATTCGGACGCCTATGGATTTAATGTGGTCCAGCTTGGAAGTTCCCGAGAATGATGTGTGTTTGGCGTGGGCTTTCAAGTATACTTTATCTAGAGATATACTTTCGGTGTAGGGGGCACACCCTCCTAGTCATGTTGGATAAATTTATTCTCCTTGTTCCGATTAAAAGCTTGAATTAATCTTTTCTTATTTTGTGTTTCGTCAATCCAAAATGATTTGTTGGTCATCTGAGTGTTGACATCCTTTGTCATAAATGACTAAAACGAAAGAGCGAGTGGATGTCAGGCAATGTGGTGTTACTCCCGTTAGTGTATCTTTACATATATTCTAGATTGGATTCGATGGTATGCATTCAGAGATGTGAAATACTCGAATTCTCAATAAGGTTGGGGGGTTTGGCTTGGACGTGTCCGAGAGCCATCGGGGTTCTCAAATATATCTCTAGAGGTATACTTTCGCTAAGGGGGGTGCACCCTCCTAATCATTGTTGGAAAATTTCTCTTTCCTTATTTGATTCAGATATTTGAATTGTTTTCTTTATTACATTGAGAAGTGTCTGAAGTTCTTCTCGATGTTTAATTGTTTGTGCCCATTCTTTAAGTTTGGATTTTGATCTTGTATGTGTTCATCCTTTCTTGTTTGGATTGTTGTCTGATTGTTTTCCATTTCTTCATGTATGCAATTTGTTCTTATGAGGTAAAACCCATTCCGCATTTAGCGGCATGGTCTCACATAATTATTATATGTTCCTCATATTACTTGAGTTTTCTCACGCTAGTTTTCCAAACTGATCCCATGTTATTTTACTATAAAGCTCGGATCTGACCAAGTATTTTTCTTGGTTGACGATTGGTGAGACATGGAGCTCATGGAGTTAAGCTGGATGTTCACCTACCGTAATAATTTTATTTTTCCACTGTATTATTATATATACCTATTAAAATTTGTAAGGTTAGAAATTTATAATTGTCCAGTTGATGAGGTTTGTTTTTAACTCTAATATGCTATGTGCTTTAGAGTAACAACTTTTACTGTCATTGTTATATTATATGTGATCGTTCCGCTGTGAGATTCTATTTCCCCTGTTCCTTTTCTTTTTCTTTTTACCCTAACAATCTGCCTTCCCGGTGATTGAATATTCGACAATTGAATATCATGGATGTATTGAGTGCCGAATTTCAATGGTCGAAAAGGTTGGTCGTTACACTTGGTGTTAACGATTCAATAAGGATCTCATTCTATCACTGAGAAATAATGCGAAGGATGACTACAACATCAATAGTATCTATTTCCAAGCCTCAGAATGAGGATGTTACACCCCCTATTTTTAAGCACACTTTGAAATCTTTGAGTATCAACAATCCCTTTACATGCATCTCCATAGTCGAAACCATCATCACTGCATTCCATTCATCTCCATAGTATAACTCATCATTATCATTCTACCAACAAGTTCACTTTCATCGAACTTGTCCTTATGGATCATCATCACAACTCCCTTCACCGAGTCATCATCATCATAACATCTCTAGACACCCCTCATAAGTCGTAGAATCATCTCATCAAAGTCCTAAATTCACCCTATAAGATCCCTAGGAAAGTCCCAAAGTCAACAAGCCAAAATACACTTCACTTCCTTCATGTGCAAAACCGCTTGTCATAGAGTCATAATGACAAAACAAAGCGTCGAATGAACGAACCATTATGTCACTCTCCTCGAAGCTTCTCCTTTGCCTCACCAAAATTGAGCCACCTTTTCCACCAACCATAGTGGTTGGTGCCGACCACTCTAGAATGGTCGATGATGACCACTTTGGTTCCCCACTTGGCAATTTTGGCTAAGTGCCTAAAACTTCTTATCATAGTGAAATTCCCCGGAGTCGTATCTTTATAATCCCGAAAAAGTAGCACAAATGTCTTGAAGAAAAACCCTAAGACCTCTCAGTGCCGAGAATTTTTCCAAGCCTCCAAATTTTTCTAAGTACCAGACCATTCATCCATCCTTTCACCGAAGCTCCGGCCGAGTTTTTACAATCTTCAAGCCGAAGCCATGCTCCAAGTTACACAATGCAATACACCATCGACTGGTTTTGAACTCCTATCCCATGTACCCTTTAAGTTGCTCAAATCTTCACTTCCTCGACCATGCGATCAGTTATATAGACTCCCTAGACTTCCATGAACATCATATTTGGTTATAAGAATTTTTTTAGCATTTTTGCTCATCGATTCCACTCAAGGACGACCACTCTCCACTCTCAGATCACATTAAAACAAATCAAAAACACAAGAAACAACTACATATAACCAATATACAACATCCCTACATTGTTACAAAGCAATGTAATCGATATCCAATCAATTCCATCATCCGAGATCTATCGAAATGAAAAACGACAACAATTAAGGTGAAATACACTAAAGCGAATCAAATTCAACATTTATCTTTTTAGAATTATTTTAAAATAATTTTTAGGGTTATACTTATCAGTGAAACCATTTTAACATTCAAATACCATTTAAAAACATAATTTTTACTATATAAACTGGCACAGAATAGTGAGAAATGCAAACTACTCACCTAGATTAAATCAAGCATAAATCCAAAGTAAAATCCAAAGTGAACAGTTGTATCATGAATGCCAATGCACCCCAACAGTAATCAAGCTAATCCCCTCGCTAATTACCCTTTGATGAGGCGATTTGGCTAATTAAAATAAAGAAAACAGTTGCATTTTGGCTATAGAGAAGCTTAATGGAGTTTCTAGCTGTTTTTGGGAAGTGGAATAATGATAAAAGGCTATCCCATCAGCCCCACTTGGTTCTAATCCCAAAATGGACTTTTGGTCTTAGCCCAAACCTCATTAATTACCCTAGTAAGCTATACAATTTTTTTTGACTTCAAATGGCCATATCTCCAAAACAGTATGTCCAAAAAGCTATTATTACCACTCTACGGAAAAGGTATATCTTTCTAATGAAAGTGGTCTCGAAACCTAATTTGTTAGCTATCAAAATTTATTACTTCTACAAGTTTTCAAAGTCAAAATCGTTCGATAAAATTTCCTGGAGTAAAAAATGTCAATATTCAACGTTGCCTAAAGTTATAGTATCATACAACCCAATCGATTTAAAAATAATATTTTAATCCTCCACGCATAAAATACAGGTCATTATGCTCCCTTCATCATTAGGAATTTCACCCTCAAAATCCCATCAAGACAAGGTAAAGTCAAACATGGCTACCATGCATGCCTATCAACCATAAGCAATCATATCAACCATCAAACATGCATACATAAGTAAGAAGTGATATCTACGCCTATCCTAGCATGTAGAGTACTAAACTACATAATAAAAA
The DNA here is from genome assembly GCA_030737815.1 of Allium fistulosum. Taxonomy (NCBI): domain Eukaryota; kingdom Viridiplantae; phylum Streptophyta; class Magnoliopsida; order Asparagales; family Amaryllidaceae; genus Allium; species Allium fistulosum. The sequence continues at coordinate 1,378,580,573 of CM060901.1, forward strand.
CATCAAATGCGATATCAAATGTGAAAGCTAATGATAAAATGGAAATCTTACCAACTGAAGAGCTCCGGATAAGCGATCCTCATGCTCTCCTTGATCTTTCAAGTGCAATCTCTTTCGTTCTCACCCCATTGAACCTTCACCAACTCCACCATTTCCCTCTTAAACTGCTTTTATCACGTCAATAATTTCAATAGGCTTGCGAGGTCTCGAAGCTTCTAGTTCAATCTCGATATCATCTAGTTGATCCGGTGTAATAATCATGCCTAAGCCATGCACAAATCTTTGCAAATGAGAAACATCGAACACGTTGGGCACACCAGCTATCTTCTGAGGTAAATCGACTCTATAAGCAAGATTCCTAATCCTCTCAAGTATCAAAAAAGGACCTATGAATCTCGGTGCCAACTTCCCCTTAGTACCGAATCAGACTACATTTGGATAAATCTTGACAAACACTAGAGAACTCTAAATCTCTATGTTTTTTTATCACTGTAGCTCTTCTGTCTATCTTGAGCAGCTTTCATTTGTTGCCGAGTGATTTCAATCTTCTTTGAAGTTTCTATGATCATATCTGGTCCTAATATTAGTTTCTCACCCGCTTCCCACCAATATGAAGGAGCATTGCACAGTTGGCCATACAATGCCTCAACTAGTGCCATGACTGATAACTGTTGTTGTATGCGAACTTTACCAAATGCAAGTGATCATCCCATGAGCCCTCAAAGTCAAAAAAGCAAGCTTGAAAGAGTTCCTTTAAGATAAGATTTATCCTCGTGGTCTTCCAATCAGTTTGTGGGTGATAAGTAAAACCCAGATGCAGTTTTTCCCCAACGCTTCTTGCGAGCTCTTCTAAAACTCGCTAGTGAACAACGGGTCTTGGTCATTTACAATGCTCTTCGGTTGTTACCCGGTATCCTAACCGGCTATATTGGACTGATTGTGCAAGATAGATTCGATTGTTATCAAGAAGGATGACCACTGAGAAATGGTTGTAGGACCCGGAAGTAGAGTTTAAATGGTTATATGAAGCCGGGATTGAACGAAGTTGGTAGACAGACGGTGCAGGCTGTTAGAAATATGGAAATCAGCTTGGACAAGTAAGGGATCAAAATAGCTTAGTGCAACTCAAGGGATCGGCATGGCATAGTGAAACTCAAGGGATCGACATGACATAGTGAAACTCAAGGGATCAGCATGACATAGTGAAACTCAAGGGATCAGCATGGATGAAGAAAGGGAGAGATCGACATAAATAAGTGTGCATGGATCGGCATGATTGGATAAGCAGATGGATCGCCATAGCATGTAAGAGGGGTCGACAGAGTTTGGTAGGTAATAGGGCTCGGCATACTGGAGTCAACTATGAGGGATCAGCATGAATCCATTTAGAAGGGTTCGGCAGAAGTAAACCTCCAAGTGGATCTGAACTAAAGATCGAACAAAAGCATGAGTTCCACTTGTCCAATCAACATGATATTTGAAGTACCAACATGTCTAAACATGAAGAAGCCACCATAGGGATCACAACTTCAGAAACAACCAATGAAGGGATCGGTACCAATCCCTATTTATTGGGATTTGGACCTAGCGACCCCTATGGTGGGCCTATATGGATAAGAAGGTCCTACAGCTACAGTTATAGAGAGATTGGTGGTTGCCTTCACCTATAAATACTGACCTGGGAGGTCATTCTGAGGATCTTTATGCTGCGTGTTACATTAGTCTTTATTGTAATCAAGTTTTCTCCTAATTTCTTGCTATTTGCTTTGTAATCAAACTATTTGTGAATCAATAAAGAGAATCTTCAAAGTGGACATAGGCATACAACGCCGAACCACTATAAATCCTTGTATTCTTGATTATTGCTTTGATTTACTTGTTAGTTTATCCTATTCCTCTTTTTTAATTTTACTTTCTTCATTTATTTCACTACATAAATCTATTCTTGGGTGTTTGTGACCAATTTGGTAGCAAACATTTTGGTGCTTTCACTGAGAACCCGATTCTCAACCTGTTAGGATCCCTTTTGTTGCTACTGGATTGGGCAAATACCTCGTAGAAGATCCATAGCTATCTTCATAAACTTGCTTACACTACTCAGACTTGCAAAAATCTAAACAAGGAGATTGACAATGGTGAGGCATACCAGATCCACTTCTCAGAATGTTGATCGAAATGAGACTGCTACTATTCAATAAGGAGGCCCAAGCAACTAACTTGAAAATTGGAATGCCGATCTAGTTGAAGTTCAGAACCCTGCTGATTCTATATCCTGGGCTGAATTTCATAATCTGATGAGTTAGTTGATGGAAAGCCGTTGACAACTAAATGAGCATATTCAGACCAATATTAGCCTGATGAACCAGATTACCCAACAACAGCGTAGGAAGGCCATAAGGGATCCCACTCCCTACTCGACATCAGAAAGTTCAAGCTCATCGGATGAATACCAGAGGATTAGGCATCATAGGCTTGAAGGAGATCACGTAGAAACATCAGAGCACCGCTTAGCAGACCAATATGGTCTGCCAAGACCGATCGGTGCCGATCCGTCCCTGGGGATCGGTATCGATCGGTAACTAGTAATATAGATCATCAAATTTCATTTTTACTTTCATTTCAAAATCAAAAATGGATTAGCAAATGATGATGCAAATTGTGTTTATGTTGAATAAGAATAGCTCATTTGCAAAAGCAACATAAGCTATCAAACCCACTTGTATAAACTTGCATCAAAATTCACTCTCATGAAGCATAAACAAAAAGAGATCATAAATCATAGAAATGTTGAAATTACATAATATTTGAGAGCTTCATTACCCCTAAATTGTAGGGGTTTAGCTACTCATTTGTGTTATCAAATCAACACTTGTAAATTTCAACATGAAAAAGCAAAGAAATGAAAACCAAGCAAAGGAAGAAAGAGAGATTAACTACTAACTATAAAAATTAAAGCTACGCTACTTGCATTAATGTAAATCTAGGCTATGAACATTAAAAGAAAGAGAGCGTAGAAATAAGCATTAACATAAAAACAAAGAAAAGCATGTAGAAAAGAGAGGAGAAAAAGGCTTGGAAGCCATTTTTATTTCATAAAACATTGTCATTACAACTTGTATTTTTCATTTCCTAACTAATATGAAAGAGTAGAAGATATGTTCATGTACATAAGAGGTTATTTATACATGCATAAATCCCTAATTCTATTTTTAGGGTGCTTCCCAAAATTCCATTTAGGATGTATGGCGACCAAGTAACCATTAGCCACTAATTAATCCATCATTTGATGTGCATGAAGCTTTAACCTCCACTTAGTTGTCCATTAGCTCCTAATTGTACATTTAGGTAAGTGGGTGGGGTCCTCCATAATCTTGAACTTGAATTATTTCCTCTTCATTCCTTTGTATTTCCTTGTGCATGCATATATCATCATGAATCCTACTTCCATATGCATCAAAATATCCTATAAAATTAACAAGAATTGTCCAAGTAAAAATTCTTAAATTGACACGTGCATAAAAATGACCATTTAGCCCCTGAATGAAGATGAAAATACGATGGTTTGAAAATAATTGAATTTTGGTTTTAACATGTAAAAATGCCCAAATGTGATGTTTATTTAAATAAAAAGAGATAAAATATGGATGTAAATATATGCACATTTACGTGCACATCAAATACCCCCATACTTATCTTTTTATTCGTCCTCGAATAAAGGAAAACTAAGATAAATCCGTTTTCGTAGGGAGCATGATTGCATTGAGCGTATGCAACAAGCCGTTAAACCTCTGGGTGTCCCCAGTAGGACGAGTGTTGTCTCGTGAGGGTTTTCAACGGATACTACCCACAAAATCCAAATGCAAAGTGAAAATATTTACAAAGTGCAAGATTTATTTACAATGGGATGAATGCAAGTTTTTGAAAGTATTTACAAACGAAAGATTTATTTTTAAATAGATACAAATAAGTTAAATATAAGTTCTGGTCATTGTCTTGAAAATTTAAGTCATTTACTCGTCAAAACTTCCAATAAACACAAAGTTATCGTAACAAATAGACTATAGTTTAACTCATTTTTTCGGTTGACAACATAGTGCAACTATGAAATAGATCCTTAGTTGATTATCAAAGTTTATCAAAGTGGTATTTTCATTTCTTTCCAATAACAAGTCAAATCAAACGAGTTAAAATGATGCTTGGATTTCAATTGCTTACTCTCTCTTATTTGAAAATTTTATTAACAATATTTACATATGCCTAACTCAGGTAAACTGAGGCCACATATATTACCCGTGCACTGCCTTGCGGACTGATGTGAGGGGAATACGGAGCGTGGCGAGTGAACACACAAGTGTGAACACTTATCGACTATAGGCGTTATTGAAAAGAATTTTTATATATATACACTTAACTCAGATAAACTGAGGCCAGATATACCGATCATGCACCGCCTTTCGGGCTTACGTGAGAAGGGTACAGAGCATAGCGAGTAAACACAAGAGTGTGAACACATGATTCTAGGTGTTAAAAATATATATATGCATATATACAAATGTTTATTATTATTATTTTTCAATTTTTTTTAGAAACGGAGAGTTTTGCAAAATCATCTTAGTTTTAACTTAGAAGATAAAAATGTTATATCCTTTACTTTAAATTTACCACTTTTTTAAACAAAGATTTTCAATTAGAGCATACTTCATAATTAACACATATGAACCTTCCTATATACTAGTTAAACCATTGTTATTTGTAATCAAACTTCATTTTTATTTTTGTTTAGACAAATAAATTTTCAAAAATTTCAATTTATTAACCAAAACTTATTCTTATCCCATAATGTTCTTCAAAAATAAATCAAATGCTAAAAAGAAAATGTTTTTGGGATTTAGAATTTTTTTTTGATTTTTTTGCTTTTTTTAGATAAAGGAAAATGAAAATTCAAAAATGCCATGAAACTTAAAAAAAATGAAAATGAGACTCCCCCCACACTTAGTTTTGACTGTGTCCCCAAAGTCGATGCATGATATAATGAGTGTAACAGGGAAAATTATGTACATATTTACAAAAGAGGGTTAACATTCTTACTAGACGTAGCTTGGCTCATGAAGAATCACGAGCTCCTCCTCTTGGTTACCGGGCAATTCCAAGAAAGGTTTTAAACAATGACCGTTGACTTTGAAAATCGATCCATCCCTGGGGTTTTCTATTTCTACGGCATCATGTGGAAAAACAGTTCGTACCACAAATGGTCCGGTCCATCTTGATTTAAGTTTCCCAGGGAATAAATGAAGTATATTGAGTCATATAAAAGAACTTTCTGGTTAGGCAAAAACGTTTTCCTTAGGATTGACTTGTCATGACAATTTTTGGTTCTTTCTTTGTAAATTTTCTTGTTTTCGTACGCGTCGTTCCTAAGTTCTTCTAGTTCATTGAGTTGTAGTTTTCGGTCTTCGCCAGCTTTCTCAAGATCAAAGTTTAAGTTCTTTATTGCCCACAATGCTTTGTGTTCTATTTCAATGGGTAAATGGCAAGCTTTATCGTAAACTAAACGAAATGGGGACATCCCAAGGTTAGTTTTAAAAGCAGTACGGTAAGCCCAAAGCGCGTCGGTCAATTTCTGAGATCAATCTTTTCGATTTTTATTGACAGTTTTCTCCAAGATTTGTTTTATTTGTCGATTTGAAACTTCAACTTGGCCACAAGTCTGAGGATGATACAGAGTGGATAGCTTGTGGGTTATCGAGTATTTTTGAATTAAAGTTTCAAAAGAACGGTCGCAAAAATCGGTTCCGTTATCACTGATTATTGTGCGAGGTGTGCCGAACCTCAAAAAGATGTTTTCTTTGAGAAATTTCACAATAATTCTATTGTCGTTGGTTTTGCAAGGAACGACTTCAACCCATTTTGAGACGTAATCGACAGCGAGAAGGATATACACGTTTCCATAAGAATTGGGAAAAGGTCCCATAAAGTCGATACCCCATACATCAAAGATTTCGATTGTAAGAATGGGGTTTAAAGGCATCATATCTCATCGAGAAATTCGTCCAAGCATTTGACCACAAGCGCACGGCGTACAATAGTTAGCACATGGCGAGTATGGGTCGATCCGCAGGGAATTGTTAGAGTTTAAAAATCTATTCGATCCAATTAGACCAAATGGAGGAGAAATTGTTAACTAGAAATAAAATGAAGCTAAAACTAGAATTAAAATTTGATTTAAAAACTATTAGACTAAAGAACAATTTAGAGACAAATCCACTCTCATATTTTTGTAAATCAACAAACAAATAATTTATGATCTCTAACTTTGATATTAAGTGAAATAATCATTGCATTTATCATAAGTATGGTTTGTTTATGTTATTAATTAACATAACTCAAACCATCAAACTATAATACAACAATTATACAACTTATAATTCTCATGAAAATGAAGCCAAAGCAAAAGATATTTTAAGTATGCTCTATTTACTATTGTAACTAGTAATATAGATCATCAAATTTCATTTTTACTTTCATTTCAAAATCAAAAATGGACTAGCAAATGATGATGCACATTGTGTTTATGTTGAATAAGAATAGCTCATTTGCAAAAGCAACATAAGCTATCAAACCCACTTGTATAAACTTGCATCAAAATTCGATCTCATGAAGCATAAACAAAAGGAGATCATAAATCATAGAAATGTTGAAATTACATAATATTTGAGAGCTTCATTACCCCTAAATTGTAGGGGTTTAGCTACTCATTTGTGTTATCAAATCAACACTTGTAAATTTCAACATGAAAAAGCAAAGAAATGAAAACCAAGCAAAGGAAGAAAGAGAGATTAACTACTAACTATAAAAATTAAAGCCACACTACTTGCATTAATGTAAATCTAGGCTATGAACATTAAAAGAAAGAGAGCATAGAAATAAGCATTAACATAAAAACAAAGAAAAACATGTAGAAAAGAGAGGAGAAAGAGGCTTGGAAGCCATTTTTATTTCATAAAACATTGCCATTACAACTTGTATTTTTCATTTCCTAACTAATATGAAAGAGTAGAAGATATGTTCATGTACATAAGAGGGTTATTTATACAAGCATAAAACCCTAATTCTATTTTTAGGGAGCTTCCCATAATGCCCTTAGGAAGTGTGGCCACCAAGTAACCATTAGCCACTAATTAATCCATCATTTGATGTGCATGAAGCTTTAACCTCCGCTTAGTTGCCCATTAGCTCCTAATTGTACATTTAAGTAAGTGGGTGGAGTCCTCCATGATCTTGAACTTGAATTATTTCCTCTTAATTCCTTTGTATTTCCTTGTGCATGCATATATCATCATGAATCCCACTTCCATATGCATCAAAATATCCTATAAAAATCATAAAAATTGTCTAAGTAAAAATTCTTAAATTGACACGTGCACAAAAATGACCATTTTGCCCCTGAATGAAGATGAAAATACGATGGTTTGAAAATAATTGAATTTTGGTTTTAACGTGTAAAAATGCCCAAATATGATGTTTATTTAAATAAAAAGAGATAAAATATGGATGTAAATATATGCACATTTACGTGCACATCAAATACCCCCACACTTATCTTTTTATTCGTCCTCGAATAAAGGAAAACTAAGATAAATCCATTTTCGTAGGGAGCATGATTGCATTGAGCGTATGCAACAAGCCGTTAAACCTCTGGGTGTCCACAGTAGGACGAGTGTTGTCTCGTGAGGGTTTTCAACGGATACTACCCACAAAATCCAAATGCAAAGTGAAAATATTTACAAAGTGCAAGATTTATTTACAATGGGATGAATGCAGGTTTTTGAAAGTATTTACAAACAAAATATTTATTTTTAAATAGATACAAATAAGTTAAATATTAGTTCTGGTCATTGTCTTGAAAATTTAAGTCATTTACTCGTCAAAACTTCCAATAAACACAAAGTTATCGTAACAAATAGACTATAATTTAACTCGTTGTTTCGGTTGACAACATAGTGCAACTATGAAATAGATCCTTAGTTGATCATCAAAGTTTATCAAAGTGGTATTTTCATTTCTTTCCAATAACAAGTCAAATCAAACAAGTTAAAATGATGCTTGGATTTCAATTGCTTACTCTCTCTTATTTGAAAATTTTATTAACAATATTTACATATGCCTAACTCAGGTAAACTGAGGCCGGATATATTACCCGTGCACTGCCTTGCGGACTGATGTGAGGGGAATACAGAGCGTGGCGAGTGAACACACAAGTCTGAACACTTATTGACTATAGGCGTTATTGAAAAGAATTTTTATATATATACACCTAACTCAGATAAACTGAGGCCAGATATACCAATCATGCACTGCCTTTCGGGCTTACGTGAGAAGGGTACAGAGCATGGCGAGTGAACACAAGAGTGTGAACACATGACTCTAGGTGTTAAAAATATATATATATATATACATATATACAAATGTTTATTATTATTATTTTTTCAATTTTTTATAGAAACATAGAGTTTTGCAAAATCATCTTAGCACCATTTAACTTAGAAGATAAAAATGTTATATCCTTTACTTTAAATTTACCACTTTTTTAAACAAGGATTTTCAATTAGAACATACTTCATAATTAACACATATGAACCTTCCTATATACTAGTTAAACCATTGTTATTTGTAATCAAACTTCATTTTTATTTTTGTTAAGACAAATAAATTTTCAAAAATTTCAATTTATTAACCAAAACTTATTCTTATCCCATAATGTTCTTCAAAAATAAATCAAAATGCTAAAAAGAAAATGTTTTTAGGATTTAGAATTTTTTTTGATTTTTTTGCTTTTGATTTTTATTTTTTTTAGATAATGGAAAATGAAAATTCAAAAATGCCATGAAACTTTAAAAAAAAATGAAAATGAGACTCCCCCACATTTAGTTTTGACTGTGTCCCCACAGTCGATGCATGATATAATGAGTGTAACGGGGAAAACTATGTACATATTTACAAAAGAGGCCACATTCTTACTAGACGTAGCTTGGCTCATGAAGAATCACGAGCTCCTCCACTTGGTTACCGGGCAATTCCAAGAAAGGTTTTAAACGATGACCGTTGACTTTAAAAATCAATCCATCCCTGGGGTTTTCTATTTCTACGGCATCATGTGGAAAAACAGTTCGTACCACAAATGGTCCGGTCCATCTTGATTTAAGTTTCCCAGGGAATAAATGAAGTCTTGAGTCATATAAAAGAACTTTCTGGTTAGGCAAAAACATTTTCCTTAGGATTGACTTGTCATGAAAATTTTTGGTTCTTTCTTTGTAAATTTTCTCGTTTTCATACGCGTCGTTCCTAAGTTCTTCTAGTTCGTTGAGTTGTAGTTTTCGATTTTCGCCAGCTTTCTCAAGATCAAAGTTTAAGTTTTTAATTGCCCACAACGCTTTGTGTTCGATTTCAATGGGTAAATGGCAAGCTTTATCGTAAACTAAACGAAATGGGGACATCCCATGGTTGGTTTTAAAAGCAGTACGGTAAGCCCAAAGCGCGTCGGTCAATTTCTGAGATCAATCTTTTCGATTTTTATTGACAATTTTCTCCAAGATTTGTTTTATTTGTCGAATTGAAACTTCAACTTGGCCACAAGTCTGAGGATGATACGGAGTGGATAGCTTGTGGGTTATCGAGTATTTTTTCATTAAAGTTTCAAAAGAACGGTCGCAAAAATGGGTTTCGTTATCACTGATTATTGTGCGAGGCGTGCCGAACCTCGAAAGATGTTTTCTTTGAAAAATTTCACAATAATTCTATTGTCGTTGGTTTTGCAAGGAACGGCTTCAACCCATTTTGAGACGTAATCGACAGCGAGAAGGATATACACGTTTCCAAAAGAATTGGGAAAATGTCCCATAAAGTCGATACCCCATACATCAAAGATTTCGATCGTAAGAATGGGGTTTAAAGGCATCATATCTCGTCGAGAAATTCGTCCAAGCATTTGACATCGATCGCAAGTTTTACAAAATTCAAACGAATCTTTGAAAAGATAAGGCCAATAGAAACCACACTGAAGCACTTTTTCAGCAGTTTTTCGAGGACCGAAATGTCCACCACACGCTTGATCGTGGCAAAACAAAAGAACATTCCTGATCTCATTATCCGGAATGCAACATCGGATGATTTGGTCGGGACAATATTTGAACAAGTATGGCTCGTCCCAATAGAAATATTTCACTTGGGACATGAATTTGTTTTTGTCTTGTTTGGACCAAGATGAGGGAGTTTCTTTAGTGACTAAGTAGTTCACTATATCAGCGTACCATGGGTCGATAGAAATTGAAAGAAGTTGTTTATCGAGGAAGTTTTCATTGATTGGCAAAGAAGATGGTGCGTTCAGAAGACGAGACAAGTGATCAGCTATGACGTTATCAGATCCTTTTTTGTCTTTAATTGTAAGGTCAAATTCTTGAAGTAAAAGGATCCAACCTATCAAACGGGATTTAGCATCCTTTTTAGCAAAGAGATATCGAAGCGTAGAGTGGTCCGTGTACACAGTAATGTGTGAACCTATCAAGTATTGTCGAAATTTTTCGAGAGCAAAAACGACAGCTAGAAGCTCTTTTTTGATTGTTGTGTAGTTGAGTTGAGCATCGTTCAAAGTCATACTCGCGTAGTAAATGACGTGAAGGATCTTGTTGATGCGTTGTCCTAAGACAGCACCAACGACAAAGTTCGAAGCATCACATATTATTTCGAAAGGAAGATCCCAATTGGGCGCACAAATGATTGGAGCAGAAATGAGTTCGTTCTTAAGACGTTCAAAAGAAGAGATACAATCAGAGTTAAAATCGAAAAGAATGTCTTTTCCAAGAAGAGTAGTCAAAGGACGAGCAATTTTGCTAAAGTCTTTCACAAAGCGTCGGTAAAAGCCAGCGTGTCCAAGAAATGATGGAATGTCCTTAACAGTTTTAGGAATGAGTAGATTTGCAATAACATCGATTTTCGCTTTATCTACCTCAATGCCTTTATTTGAGATGATATGTCCAAGGACTATGCCTTGTTTAACCATAAAATGGCGTTTTTCCCAATTCAAAGTCAAATGTTTTTCTTTACATCGATTTAGAACCAATTCGAGATGATGTAAACATTGGGAGAAAGAATCGCCAAAAATTGAGAAATCGTCCATAAAAACTTCTAGAAAGCGTTCGATCATGTCGGAAAAGATTCCAACCATGCATCGTTGGAAGGTCGCAGGAGTGTTACAAAGTCCGAATGGCATACATCGATAAGCAAATGTACCGAAGGGACACGTGAAAGTCGTTTTCTCTTGATCTTTGGGAGCGATGGGAATTTGGTTATAGCCGGAATAACCATCAAGGAAGAACTAAAATTCATGGCCGGCTAAACGATCAAGCATTTGGTCAATAAAAGGAAGAGGGAAGTGATCTTTACGTGTTGTGGCATTTAGTTTTCGATAGTCAATGCAAACACGCCAACCTGTTTGAGTACGAGTTGGAATAAGTTCATTTGAATCATTCTTGACAACGGTTAGCCCAGACTTTTTCGGTACAACATGAATTGGGCCAACCCATGAACTATCAAAGATTGGGTAAATGATTCCGTTGTCGAGAAGTTTAAGAATTTCATCACGTACCGCATCTTTCATTTTTGGATTAAGCCTTCGTTGTGCGTCACGAACAGGCTTGGCATTTTTGATTAAATGGATGCGATTTTGAACAAGAGTGGGACAAATTCCCTTTATATCGGAGATCGACCATCCCATCGCTTCCTTGTTTTTCGAAAGAACAGAAAGTAAGGAGGTTTCTTGATCAAGAGAGAGAGAGAGTCACGGAAATTATGATGGGCAACGTTTTGTTATCACCTAAGTATGCGTACTCAAGGTGATCGGTAAGTGGTTTGAGGTCCAACTTCGGGAGTTTTTCGATTAAAGATTTGGGTTGAAATTCGGACTCAACTGGAAGTGATTCAAAAGGAAGAGTGTATTCAATTTCGTTGGGAATTTCGTGAAACAAATTTTCGTACCCGGCCTCGCGTTCATCATTAAGATCAAATGTTTCGTTTTCAAAGTTTTCGTGAATGGCACTAACTTCCAACGTTTGGTCACGAGGTTCATTCGATTGGCTTTCAAGATTGAAATTGTTGAGATCCAAAGTCATGTTTCCAAAAAAAAGTTCATTGAACCATTATGATAATTGACTAAGGAATTTGAGGTGGCTAAGAATGGTCGGCCTAAAACAATGGAATTTGACTCGCAGGATTTAACACGGGTTGTATTTCGAGAACGATAAAATCAACGGGGAATATGAATTGCCCTACTCGAATGAGCACGTCCTCGATTTCTTCCATGGGCTTCTTAATGGAACGATCGGCGAATTGAAGCGTAACTTTTGTGGGTTTGAGCTCACCTAAGCCTAATTGTTCGTACACAGAGTATGGAATCAAGTTGACACTCGTGCCTAAGTCTATCAAACATTTGTTAATCGTCTTGTCTCCAATTGTACACGAAATCGTAGGGCAGCCAGGATCTTTGTATTTAACGGGCATGGATTGGGACAAGACTTCACTCAAACTAGCAGCTAAGAAGACTTTTTTGGGCAATTGAGTGTGTCGCTTTTGGGTGCACAAGTCCTTAAGAAATTTCGCGTACGTGGGGACTTGCTGAACGATGTCAAGAAGCGGAATGTTAACTTTGACTTGTTTAAAAATTTCCAACATCTTTTCCGTTTGTTCCGAGTGTTTCTTTGGTTGGAGACGATGTGGAAATGGAACACGGTACTCGGTAGGCGGGTCTACTCGAGTAGAAGAAGAAGAATTTTGATTGGCATTCGATTCGACGTTTTGCTCCATGTTCTGTTTAGATTCGTTCGTTGTTTTAGAAGCGTCGAGAGAGGTTTCTGGTAAATCGTCTGGATTAATGACTTGATTATCGATTTGTTTACCGGAACGGAGAATTGTGATAACATTCAATTGGGTGACATTGCTATCTTGAACAACATGGGCTTGATTTGAATTTGCGTTTTGATTTCTGGGATTTGGAAGGGCCTGGTTTGGGAATGCTCCTCGTTCGCGTTCACTTACATATGTGGCTAATTGACTCATTTGCATTTCGAGTTTTGCAATTGATTAGTTTGTGTTTCGCATATATGAAGTCAATAAATTTTGAAAATTGCTGTTTGATTGAAGACTTTGAGTAATTGCTTTAGCCAACGTTTCAAGAGTTTTCTCAAGTGAACTTAAACGTTTATCGTCTTTGGGAGGATGAGCAGAATTTGGTTGAAAATTTGATTGTTGCGGTTGATTATAGGACGGACCCGCAAAGTTTGGTTGAAAATAGTTGGGCTGAAAGGGGGATTCGAAGCATTATTCGGAAATGCTTGAAAATTGGGACGAATCGTATTCGTGTTGGGATTGTTTTGGTTCCACGCAAAATTCGGATGATTTCGCCAACCAGGGTTGTACGTTGGAGAAAACGGGTCGTTTTTGGCTTTATTGGAAGCATTGATTTGTTCGACAGAATTGGGACACTGATCGACTATATGATTCGAATCGTTACATTTATAACACATGGGTTAGGAAGCTTGGTTCATTTGATTCGATGAGAAAACGTTATCGAATTTTTTAATCATTGCGTCAATCCTAGCTTCCAAAGCAAAAGAAAATCCTATCGACTGTGCACTCGATCGTGAGTAAATTAATTTTTCGTTCGAACGTTCCCATTGGGACGACTTTTCAGCGAGGTTTTCAAGAAATTGCCAAGCATCGTCATGATGTTGGGCAAGAAAGTTGCCTTGGCACATTGATTCGAGCATGGTTCGTGAGCTGTTTTCGAGTTCATCGTACAAGATTGTGCAAATCGTCCATTTTTCGAAGTTATGGTGTGGACATTTTATCAAAAGTTCTTTGAATCTTTCAAAATATTTTCCGAATGGTTCTCCCTTGAATTGATGAAAGTTTACAATTTCGTTTCAGATTCTACCCGTTTTTTCCAAGGGATAGAACTTTTTTAAGAAAGCTTTTACGAATTCTTCCCACGTTTTAATCGTTCGATTGTAAGCTGTACAACCATTTTTCAGCATAATCCGTAAGAGCGAATGGGATTAATCGAAGTTTGATTCCGTCATCGAAAAGTTGTTGGAGTTTAATGGTTGCACAAACTTGTTCGAATTTAGTCAAAAAAAATGTATGGGTCATCGTGCTCGAAATTGCCAAATTTCGGAAGCATGGCAATATGATTCGAGTGAATTTCGAAATGGTTACCCGTAGGGGCGGGTAACGTGATGCAAGATGGAATAGAAACTCTATCGAGGAAGATTCTATCCATAAGAGTTCGAGGGGCGTTTTTGTTCGCCATTTCGGGAGGATCGTCTATTCGAGTTAAACGGTTAGTTGTTGAGTCGCGAGTCCAACGATTTGTTGTTGTGTCACGAGTCCAAGTACTCATGCACAAGCGAAAGTCGAGAAGAGAACGAGTTTAGAGAATGAAAGAAGATTTGAAAAATGAAGTGAGAAATTGTTTTTGTTTTTTTAAAAAAGAAGAAAACTATTTACCAAGTGAAATATATTTTCAAAAGAGAAGTTTGATTTTTGTTTTTCAAATTTTTTATATGTTTTTTTGTTTTTGTAATTTTTTTTTGTATTTTGAATTTTCAAATATTTACCAAAAGAATTTTTTTCAATTTTTTTTGTTTTTAGAAAATGGAAATTTGATTTTTGGTTTTGTTTTTGAATTTTAAATTTTTTTTTGTTTTGAAAAGATTTTATATTTTTTTTTGGATTTTTGTTTTTGATTAAAAAATTTCAAAGGAAAGGAAAGAAGGATTTTTTTTTAAATATGCATGAACTAATGCAACTAAATGAATGCAAAGGACTTAATTATAATTTTCTGTCCTTAGTAGCTCCTAACCCAAAATTGTATGATCACACTTTGCCTTAAATCGACAAAAAAAATTCTCAACTAGGTAACGGGCAAGGGTTATCGATGCACCATGAATCACCATAGCAATGCAGCCGAAGGTTTAAGTACCTTCAGAGGAACAACCAGTATAATATTTACGTATCACTGTAATTTTTATAACTGGTTATTACTCTGCCGTAGCCTAGACACCAAGAAATAAAAAATTTCAAAGAAAACAATTGTGAAGATATAATTAAGCCCTAGATGAGCTCGCGACACCCTTAAGTCGAATGTCTAACCTTTATTATTAGTCAAATTCTACGATGAAATGCGTTTGTGGGCTAAGGAAAGGGTGATGAAATCCCTCACCTTATGTGAATTGGGGTATTGCCCTTAGAAAAGAAATTAAGATGAGATGAATGCAAAGCAAAAATTAAACGTGAATTTACAATGCAACTAAAATGAAGTTTGTTTTTGTTTTTGGAGTTTGAATTTTTTTTATATATAAATGCAAATGCAAGCAAGCAACCATGCAATTAAAATAAAACAAGGGAAAAGGGCACGATACCAAAGCGTGCAGAATTTATTAGCAATTTATTTTAAAGCGGCGTTTTTTTCAATTTACATTGCTTCCAATTTAAAATTTCAAAATAAAATAACCACAAGCGCACGGCGTACAATAGTTAGTACATGGCGAGTATGGGTCAATCCGCATGGAATTGTTATAGTTTAAAAATCTATTCGATCAAATTAGACCAAATGGAGGAGAAATTGTTAACTAGAAATAAAATGAAGCTAAAACTAGAATTAAAATGTGATTTAAAAACTATTAGACTAAAGAACAATTTAGAGGCAAATCCACTCTCATATTTTTGTAAATCAACAAACAAATAATTTATGATCTCTAACTTTGATATTAAGTGAAATAATCATTGCATTTATCATAAGTATGGCTTGTTTATGTTATTAATTAACATAACTCAAACCATCAAACTATAATACAACAATTATACCACTTATAATTCTCATGAAAATGAAGCCAAAGCAAAAGTTATTTTAAGTATGATCTATTTACTATTGTAACTAGTAATATATATCATCAAATTTCATTTTTACTTTCATTTCAAAATCAAAAATGGATTAGCAAATGATGATGCAAATTGTGTTTATGTTGAATAAGAATATCTCATTTGCAAAAGCAACATAAGCTATCAAACCCACTTGTATAAACTTGCATCAAAATTCACTCTCATGAAGCATAAACAAAAAGAGAACATAAATCATAGAAATGTTGAAATTACATAATATTTGAGAGCTTCATTACCCCTAGGGGTTTAGCTACTCATTTGTGTTATCAAATCAACACTTGTAAATTTCAGCATGAAAAAGCAAAGAAATGAAAACCAAGCAAAGGAAGAAAGAGAGATTAACTACTAACTATAAAAATTAAAGCCACACTACTTGCATTAATGTAAATCTAGGCTATGAACATTAAAAGAAAGAGAGAATAGAAATAAGCATTAACATAAAACAAAGAAAAACATGTAGAAAAGAGAGGAGAAAGAGGCTTGGAAGCTATTTTTATTTCATAAAACATTGCCATTACAACTTGTATTTTTCATTTCCTAACTAATATGAAAGAGTAGAAGATATGTTCATGTACATAAGAGGGTTAATTATACATGCATAAAACCCTAATTCTATATTTAGGGAGCTTCCCAAAATGCCCTTTAGGAAGTGTGGCCACCAAGTAACCATTAGCCACTAATTAATCCACCATTTGATGTGCATGAAGCTTTAACCTCCGCTTAGTTGTCCATTAGCTCCTAATTGTACATTTAGGTAAGTGGGTGAAGTCCTCCATGATCTTGAACTTGAATTATTTCCTCTTCATTCCTTTGTATTTCCTTGTGCATGTATATATCATCATGAATCCCACTTCCATATGAATCAAAATATCCTATAAAAATCATAAAAATTGTCCAAGTAAAAATTCTTAAATTGACACGTGCACAAAAATGACCATTTTGCCCCTGAATGAAGATGAAAATACGATGGTTTGAAAATAATTGAATTTTGGTTTTAACATGTAAAAATGCCCAAATATGATGTTTAGTTAAATAAAAAGAGATAAAATATGGATGTAAATATATGCATATTATTATTTACGTGCACATCAGCAGCATATTATGAGATACGAATGGTTGATGGATTCTGCGAGAGCTAATGACGCAACCAAATGCAGATGCTTTCCTATAACCCTTTCTAGGATAGCAATGATGTGGTTTACGAGACTACCTCCACGGTCTATTTCGAGATTCGATGGGCTGGCAACCAAGTTTGTAGAGCAATTTCAAATGCACGTAGTTCGTCCTAAAGATGTGATGTCCCTTTCCAGTGTGATCCGGGCCCTAAGAGAACCGTTGAAAGATTACTTGGAGAGATTTCATACCGCCCCCACAGAAGTCAATAACCCGAATGATCATGCAATACTCATGGCTGTGACGAGAGGGATTGATCCGGAATCTGAGTTTGGCGACTAGCTGGCTGGAAAACCGCCTGCCACATTGGAGCGCTTCTATTCAAAGGCAGCTTAGTTTTTTAGGAAGGAGGAAGCCAGGTCCTCCAGGAAAAAGAATGTTGTAGGACCGAATGGAGAAGTAGTATAGAGTAATATTTCAATAAAACAGCCTGATGATAGTTCTAGGAAAGTTCAGGTGAACGTTCAGAATAAGTCGAATCAACAAAAGAAAGATGGAGACAGGAATCAAGAGCGGAAGAGGGATTTTTGGAGACTAAAGCCTAGGATTCCAATGTATGAAAATTACACGCTGCTAAACACGTCCCTGGAGAACATTTATCTATCCACTTGCAATATCATGTAGTACAGGAAGCCACAACCAAAAGAGTCGTCAGAGAGATAGAAGTAGACTGGGAAGTATTATCGGTTTCACGAATGTTATGGGCATAATACGAATGAATGTAAGCACCTCCAGGATGTCATAGAAAAATTGATTTGGTAAAAGAAGTTGCAACAGTTTGTGAAAACTCTGTAGGATGGTAGACATGGGACATCCGACCCCAATCGAGGACAAGCTCCGCATAAGGCCGAGGAGCCTACATGGACCGGTGGAAAACTAATGATTAATACGATAGCTGGGGGACCGCACCCTACGGATAGGAGTTGGAAAGAGATAGAGTGTTATGCTAGCGCGATAAGGCATGTAATTTTGAATGTTGTTTGAATACGGAAGATGGAACTCCAGCAAAATAGTAGCACACCATGGTGGATGATATTGTGTTTAGAAGTAGGGATGCAGACAAAGTAGAGGCTCCAACAATTGACCTGATGGTCATTTCAGCTATGATTAGTCCTACGTTGGTAAGAAGGATTTTGATTGATTATGGGAGTTCAGTGAATATAATCTTCAAAAAGGCGTATGATCAGATGAGAATAGAGGCCAAAGACTTGAATCCGTCTAAAGCTCGTATTCATGGTTATAATGGAGTTGCAACTGAGGCTATAGGATATGTGTAATTACCTATTGAATTGGGAGAAGGTGAACGAAGGAGAGTGCGAATCTTACCATTTATTGTTTTGGACGTTGACTCTCCATACAATGTTTTCCTGGGCTAACCGGCCCTGGCCGAATTTCGGGCAGCTCTTTCCCCATTGTGTTTAACTCTGAAGTTTCCCACCGATAATGGTTTAGGAGTTGTTCATGGCGATCAAGCAACTGGATGTGCCTATTATGTGGCTGAGTTGAGGGAAGCTCAGCGTAAGGAGAAGGGTGTGGACAAAGCTGTCCGCATCCAAACCACTGAAGATCAACAACCAGCGCCTGGGCCTTAGCTCGGGTGCCGCAGTCAGTTCTATAGAGATATAAATCTGAGAGATGATAAAGAGGAGCCCAATGAAACCAAGGCTGCATCGGCTGAGCTGACGATTGATATCACAGTCAGCCACGATGACCCATCGCGAGTCCGAAAGATTGGGTCACATCTCAGCCCACCAATGATGAAAGAACTTGCTGATTTTCTTCGAGCGAATCTAGATGTATTAGCTTGGACTCACTCTGACATGTGTGGAATCTCGCCATCCATTACGAGCCATGCATTGAATATTGATCCGAAGTATGTTCTGGTGAAGCAAAAAAGACGAGGCATGGATCCGAGGAGATCTGCCACTCTTAAAGATGAGGTGGATAAACTAAAAGTTTACAGGTTTATCCACGACGCCCTCTATCCTGAACGGGTATCTAATCCCGTACTTGTGAAGAAGGAAAATGGAAAATGGAGAACATGCATTGATTATTCAGATTTGAACAAAGCATGTCCAAAAGACAGTTTTCCCCTTCCCAGGATTGATCAGCTAGGTTATTCAACTGTATGACGCGAGTTATTATCATTTATGGATGCGTATTCGGGATATAACCAAATCCCAATGCGTATCCCTGATCAGGAGCACACCGGTTTTGTTATAGATGTTGGGTTGTATTGTTACGTAGTAATGCCGTTTGGATTGAAGAATGCCGGAGCAACCTATTAGCGGTTGGTTAACCGGATGTATAGAGATCAGACTAGAAAGACAATGGAAGTGTACGTGGATGATATGCTCGTGAAGCATCAAAGACTTGGCAAAAATGTTTGACATCCTCCGGTATTACAAGATAAAAATTAATCCTTTGAAATGTTCGTTCGGTGTTGCATGAGGTCAGTTTCTGGATTATATTGTCAATGCTCGTGGAATAGAAGCTAATCCAGAGAAGATTTAGGCTATCCGTGATATCCAGGCACCAAGAACCATCAAATAAGTGCAGAGTCTGAATGGGAAAGTTGTCGCTTTATGTCGATTTATCTCCAGAGCTACTGACAAATGCATTCCTTTCTTTGATCTAATTAAATAGTAAAAAATAAACTTCGAATGGACGCAAGATTGTAGAGACACGTTCCGAACTCTAGTGAATCATTTGGAGAGACCCCCTATCTTGTCAAAGCTGGTAGATTATGATGAGTTGTTTATTTATTTGTCTGTATCAGCATATGTTATAAGTGTCGCCTTAGTTCCTAAGAAAAATCGAATCCAGAGACCGGCGTTTTACGTAAGTAAACGATTGACAAGAGCAGAAAGGAATTATCTGAAAATAGAGAAACTGGCATACTGCTTGCTAATTGCATCACGGAAGCTTCGTCCGTACTTCTAGGCACATCCGATCAATATTTACACCGACCAGCTGTTATGATAGGACCTACAACGAACTGAGACATCTGGGAGGTTACTCAAGTGGAACATTGAGCTCAGCCAATTCGACATTACTTATCTCCCTCGAAGAGCTATCCAGAGACAGGCTTTGGCGGACTTTATAGCAGAGTTTACTGTGTAGGACGATCTTCCAAAAGGAAGTGAAATCCCAACTATACGTTGGAAGTTATATACAGATGGAGCGTCTAATGATCATTGCTCTGGAGTTGGGATTGTGCTTGTAAATCCTGAAAATCGGTCAATTTGTTATGCTCTGAAGCTTGATTTCCCAGCACAAACAACGAGGTTGAGTATGAAGCCCTGATTGCTGGACTAAAACTCGCTAAAGAACTTGGAGTTAAATATCTTGGAATCTTTTGTGATTCGCAATTGGTGGTGTATCAAGTTAGAGGAGACTAACATGCTAAGGGACAACGACTTGCCCCTTATCTTACCCAAGTTCAGGAGTTGTTGACAGAATTTGAAAACTATGACATTTCACATATTCCATGCGATCAAAACAAAGAGGGTGATTCGTTGGCAAAGTTCGCTAGTACCGGTGATGCACAACATATGGGTTTGGTACCGGTCGAAGTATTAGATACCCTAAGTATAAACATGATGGAAATCGATCAAGTACCGGAGGCGGAATCTGAAAGGGAATCGTGGATGAATCCAATCAAAGACTATTCACTGCACTGGGTCCTTCCTGATAAAAGAAATGAAAAGTGACAGGTCCTTCGCAAAGCTTCACGATATATTATGCAAGAAGGAGTAATGTATATGAGAGGTTTCTCAGTCCCTATAATACGGTGTATCGCTCATGATGAGATAAAATGTGTTTTGAAAGAAGTTCATGAAAGAGAATGTGGCGATCACACTGGGGGCAAAATCTGGCAAAGAAGATACTCCGTTATAGGTATTATTATCCAACTGTAAATTGAGATGCAGCTGATTATGTAAGACGGTGTGATAAATGCCAAATATATGTAAAAGTTCCGAGAGCTCCACCGACAGAAATCATGCAAATCTCCAGCCCATAGCCGTTAGCTATATGGGGTATATATATTAGCGGATCATTACCAATCTCTAAAGGTGGCGCAAAGTACGCTATCATGCCAGTTGATTACTTTACCAAATGGGTCGAGGCGGAACCTTTAGCTTTATTATCCAAAACATCGTATGCCGCTTTGGTCTTCCATGGACCATTGTAACAGATAATGGGACTCAATTCGATAATACAGAGTTTAAATACTTCTGTCGAAGATACCACATTGAAAAGAGATTTACCTCAAGCAAATGGACAGGTTGAAGCTATAAATAAAATCATCAAGTCAATTCTGAAGAAGCATTTGGGGAAGGCTAGAGGCAAGTGGGTGGATGAACTCCCTACAACACTTTGGGTTTACAGATTCACTCACAAGTCCACGACTGGCCATACTCCATTCAACCTCGCTTACGGCTCAGAAGCCGTTATTCCTGTCGAACTCGAAGTCCCTTCTCATCGAGTGACTTGCTATGATCCCAAAACAAATCAAGATCTCCTTTTGGAATCTTTGGACTTTATAGACAAGAAGCGCGAGGAAGCTGATCTGAGGGCAGCCCACACCGATGTCGAGTTGCTCGGTATTACAATACTAAAGTTCGCCCGAGAACCTTCGAAATAGGCAATCTTGTACTGAAATGGGGTTTTCCTACCCCGTCACATATGAATCCGGTTTGGGAAGGACCATATGTCATTGAACAGGCTTGGAGAAGGTGCTTTCAAGCTAGCGATTGTTGATGGCATTACATATCCAAGAGCATGGAATAGTGGACATCTACGGTGCTATTTCACTTAGCCTATTTCTTTTACATTTTAGTTGTATTTATTTTCAGAATTTGCTTTAGCGAATATGTAATAAGACAGTTTATGTTGTTCCCTTCCATTTAATGAATAAAGTTTAAGGCTTCCTCTATAATAATGTTTGCTATTGCATTGAAAGATAATTACATAGCGAAAATGATTGATATCGATGTGTATGAATAGGCTCCTAGAGTTTGGAATCGATTAATCGTGCTAACTCCTGCTGGGATCAAACAAGATAAGCTCATTCAACTTGTTCGTTTAATAATTCATGCCCGGACTATGGGACTGAAACAGAAATCACCGAAATTCGATAAACTGCTTGCTAAATCAAAACCCTAAATTCTAGGGGGCAAATTAATCAACCAAAAAAAAGTGCAACTTGAGTGCTCTTCAAAACAACTCTAAGTCCCCAAAGTGCGGACTGGAGTATAAACATAAATCGGGCAGATACCGGCTGCCCACAAAATAACTCTAAGTCCCCAAAGTGAGGACTGGAGTATATACATAAATCGGGCGGATACCAACTGCCCGCAAGATAACTCTAAGTCCCCAGAGAGCGGCTTGGAGTACAAACTCCATGAATAGATGAGTGGATTTCGAACGTTCTCTATTCCACAAACTCCATGAATAGATGAGTGGATTTCGACCGTTCTCTATTCCACAAACTCCATGAATAGATGAGTGGATTTCGACTGTTCTCTATTGCACAAACTCCGGCTTGAAATCGACAGAAGTAGTATAAACTTGCTAAGGATGGAATTCGACCATTCGACTTATGGCCTCGCCAAATCAATGCTGGGGGCAGAAGCACAGTTACTCAAAAAATTGCTGAATCCGATAACGTAACACTAAGACCCTGTTAACTGGGTTTTTTACCCATCAAAATTCAATAAGAATTAGAACATTCAGACTACGCCAGAATAACCCAAGAATCAACCAAAAGGACCAGAGAAAGAAGAAGAGAAAGACCTAAGAGGAAAGATGCCAAAATAAGCTAAGGTGATGGATCGCTAGCGATCCATAGCCTATGGATCTCTAGCCATCCATAAGACTTGCTCATGGACCCTCCAAACCTCTTGCATCATGATTCATTACCATTTCTAAGCACGCTTGCCAAGTTTCATAACATGCCAAACAATCTAGCTCGGGAAGTAAAGACTCATCTGATTCAAGCTGTTTGGCCAGAATTAGCTAATTTAAAATGAACCTACATAACTCATACGAAGTCGGATTGACTTGAAATTTTGGAAGATGATCTAGAAAACATAGGAGAAGGCTCACAAAAAAATGAAGTCATTTAGAGTTGATTTGATGGATCGCTAGCGATCCATCTAGATGGATCGCTAGCGACCCATCTAGAGTGGGCTCTACCACCTCAAATTTTTATGGTGGGTCCCTAACACCCTCTAGAGTGTTTCTACAAAGTTTCGTTAGATATCGTTAAGATTTGAGCGAGATATGGATGATTCTTCTGGACCAGATGACCCATGAAGACGAATGATCAAACTAACTCCAAATGAATTGATATTTGGATAAGGCACTTAAATAGGAGATAGGAAGACAACCAAACAAAGATCACTCAAAAATATGCTAAGTGGATGGATAGCTAGCGATCCATCAAGATAGGTTGGATCGCCCTCAAACTTTCTGAGCTCCTTCGTAGCACTAAGTAAAGGCTTCTGTTAGAAAAATATTCTAAGTTGATGGATAGCTAGCGATCAATAGAAATAACTCAGATTGATTTGAGATTTTTGGTGATGACTTGGCATAACAACTGGACTCTTCTGCACCCGGACTTCTGGCCCAATACTTATCGAACTTCCCTATAAATACCCACCTGCCTGCAACTAGAGACGGATCTTTTCTGGAGAGAAAGCTGTCATTACTCGACTGGAATTCCTTCACTTCTTCAACTTTCTTCTCCATCACAACAGTCATCAAAGGGGTTACTATGATTCTCCAGTCAACCCTTGAACTTGTAACTTATTCTAAATCATTGTAGCTTAGATTTAAGGACTAACTAGTTGATATCTAGAGAGATCCAACTAGTATAATTGTAATATATTTTGATTAAAGTGGACGTAGGCTAGAGTCAGCCGAACCACTATAAAAAATCTGTGTCTCTTTTCTTACTTCTGCTCTTTATTTGTTGTTTATCTAAAATTTGTGCTGCTGATTATCTACACTGGTGCTTTCACACTTGATCCAGGGTGTTGATCCATTTTTTGGGTTAACATTTTGGTACTTTCACTGAGAACCTTGAAAGAGATCTGAAGAATTGATGTTTGAATCTAAGATTTAAAGAGATGAGTTGGCCTAATACTAGATCTAGAGCTATAGCAAGTCAACCGGAGCCTGGGGGCAACCAAGTAGTGTCCCCAATTTCTCATCAACCCATCTATGTGATTAGAGAAGAAAGGAAAAGGATGATGAAGAAGATGCAAGATGGGATCTTGTCTAGGCAACAAGAGAAGGTGGATAGCTTCTTCTAGAGGATGGAGCAGCAAGGAATGGCTAGATCTGCAGGGAATTGGAATCAAACTCCAGAGAACGACACTGGAGCTATTGGATTTGGATTGGAAAAAGATGGAGTCTTGCCCCCATGTCCAGAGCAATCGATACTTGGGGGCAACGCTGGAATCAACAATAGGACCCAATGTAGGAGCATTTGGAGTTAGAGCAAAACAAACTGAAATAATGCCCACACGACTTGGAGGCACGATAGATTTGGATCTAGGATGAGCTTTAACGCTTGGATTGGGTGATGTTGGAGCTAGAATAGCAAATCAGAGTACGAATATATGACCGCATGAGCCGAAACTAGAAGCCTGCAGTTGGAACAGGGGGCAGGTTCGTCCCTTACTCTCTATCTTCTGCTTTTTCTGCCCTCAATAATCTCAGGCCGCTTACATGTGTTGTACATCCCCCTACTTAGAGGCCCAAAACTAATGGCTACGGATGCTGCAGTCATCTATAGTTATTAATCATCGATGACCAAATACGGCGACATTAGATACATTGATACAGAGAAACACAAGAATATGGAAAAAATTTAAATAGTAAACAAATTCCACATTCCATTTCAAAATATTCCAAATTGATTACATAATCCCAATTCGCGGACAACGTCCAGATAACATATAATTATTACAAAATATGCCAAGAGTGACATATGAAGATGCCCCTTGGTAGATCAGAGTATATAGATAGGCAGGAAAACAATTTGCCTTTACAATCAAAACACACAACGGAAATAAAAGAACTCTAATAACAAGCTTATCTCCTGCACGTCCTTGGAAGCTTTATTCGTCTAAAAGAACACCTTTAAACCTTAACTCTCAACCTACTCAAAATCAATTGAGTACCCGAGAGTTTAAGGGGAAAACAAAAACTTCGAGTCAAACATAAAGCCTGGTATAAATAATAATTTACCATCTCAAACCATTTAGATATCCAGTGAGACCACGCCGCTTAGCGGAATGGATTTTCCCCTCGCTAGTATCCTAAAACATTTATAAAACCATATACTGTGCTACTACATCCACAATGGTTAAAACATAGTATTTCAAAAACTATACGATGATATGCAAAACAAGTAAATCAAATCTGGATTACCCATCCCCATTCATTCCAACTATTTGTCTCAACTATAGTTTCTAGGGTTACTATTAACCTGTTAAATGTTTATGGACTATCTGTCCATTATCATAGTTTTCATGGGATCACTAAGAACCTATTGGTAACTCCAATATCTTATCTCTTATCCTAGTTTTCACGGCTAACTAGGAACCTATTGACTGACTGTCAATGTCTTAATCCGGATATAGTTTTCATGGGCTAACTACAAACCTACTGGCCACTGCTAGTATCAAATAATAGTTTTTATGGGCTGACTATGAACCTATTGGCCCCTGCCAATATCATTATTTATATATAGTTTTCATGTGCTTATTGTAAACCTATTGGCCCCTGCCAGTATCTTTAGTTTTAAGGTTTTAACATTCCTTAATTTATGTTCCCTACTGGGTCAATCTATCTGGTTATTCTGCCCTTCCCTAACATACATTTATGGGTTAATAACAATATGGATAGTATTTCCAAAATATTTAATTATGCCATGGTTTTTCCTTTAAAAATGAGAACGGGTTATTTGTTTTGAAATTGTAAAACATTACTTTTGAAACCACTGAATGACCTCCTTCGAAAGCATAGAAAACCTCTTTTCAAAACTCTAAGTATATACCTTTCGAAACCAATGATACCTTTCGATGGTATCAAGAAGACATTCTTTAAAACATAGCTCCGAAACAAATAAAATAACCTTTCGGAAGCATTGGGTTTACTCTTTAAAGACATCATTTGGGTCAAAATGGTTACATACAAAAGTATCTCTTTCGAAACCAACTAAAATTAATTTGGGGAAAAGTTGATGGTGTCAGAACCATCTAGTCAAAAGCAAAGACCTTTAAAAACTAAAAGCTCGAAGGATAGAGTCGAAACCTCATTTCGAATCCAATACCTTTGAAACCCTCAACCCCTTTCGAAAGCAATTAGGAAGTGGCTTAACTTGGGTAAAAGCAAAGATAACTCTTCGAAGGGTATTGATGACTTCAATACCTTGGAAGGCAAATAGCGACTTGGTTTCAACTAAGTCGGAACCAACCCTTTCGAAAGTTCTTATTTAAAGAAAAAGGCACCCCTTCGAAAGCTAATACTTTAACATAATGTGACATCCTTCTTCGGAAGCTATTTATAAAACCCTTTCGAAAGCATATGTTTCGACTATGTCGAAGTGTTTAAGTAAAACAAGGCAAGACTTTAACATTTGAAATCAAAGCAGGGTTTCGACCCCATCGGAGGCTCTCCTTTCGATACCAAGGCTTCCGCCTTCCTTCCAATCCACTGCATACCATTAGGTGATACCTTGTGTATTGGTTTCGACTATGATGGTTTCGACAAAGTAGGTTTCGACTAGAATGGGGTGGAATCATTGGAGTCGAAAGGGGCTATTAATTAAGGCGAAACACCTTTTCTAAATTAAAGGCTGAAATGTTGCTTCTTTTAGTAATTGCTTTATATCAACTTGCCTAATTGTAAACCATTGATTGGCCGCTATAAAACTTTTCAAATTCTTTACATTTAAAACTACCGCACTTATTTCAGATTTAAACCCTAAAAATGTAACGTTTAAGCCCTTCCATGTACCAAAACCAATTTTTTCAGAAAAATACTTTTAAAATAATTTACTTTCTTTAGTAAATCAATTGGGAAAAATCCCCAAACATCACAGAAATTCGATTTCATCATGTAATTAAACATATTAAAAGTTTAGACCTAATTTGTTTCTAAAATATTCAGAATAAATTTTAAACCCAATTACATCATATTTATCATCAAAAATTCATAATAAAATTTCCATAGCTTGGAAAATTCTGAAAATTAAAACCCATCTCCAAAATCATGTTTTACTTAACATAAAAAATTTCCATGGCATTTTAAAATCAATAACCCACGGTTTTGCCCCTAAAACCGTACGAATTTCATATACAGTAAATTGTTTAAATCAAACAATTCATAAATTAAGCATATCATCATCCAATATATCTTAGAAACACAATAATACTCAAATCTGAAATCATATGATTATAAAACCAAAAAGAAATGGAATGAATTATTTTTCACCTTAAACTTGATAAGGAATTTGAGATTTGTTGTTGATTAATCCTTCCTAGCTTTGATCCTTAGCTTTAGATTGAAATTTCTTCTTTTTCCTCCTTATTAATGGTCGGCTCTATTTAGTTTTAATTTGCATTTGTGAAAAAATGAAAATGGAACGTGAATGGGTAAGAATAAGATGTTATAGCTGTGTGTAATAAAATGGCTAATTACCACTATGCCCACGTGTAAATTAATTATCTTATAAACCAATTTAAAACCCATTAATTTTTTTAGTATTAAGCACGACCCATTATATAATTTATTCAAATCTCAAACCCCTTATCATCATTATTCTATTTAATTTATCTAATTAAATTTCCTGAATAATGTTATGAAAAATTAGGGATGTTACAGGCTCCCCCCTTTAAAGAATTTCGTCCTCGAAATGCAGTAAGGACTAAATACTAAGCATATCAATCATCTGTAACAACTCCTAACAACCATACTAGTCTAGTTGACTAGCAACTATCTATATAAATCTAATATAAACATAGCCTCAAAGCATATCATGATAAGTATCTCTAATCCCGTCCTTTGTCTCCCAAGTACAGTCCTTCTCGTTGTCACTCCACTGAACTTTCACCAACTTGACTGTCTTTTTCCTTAATTTTTTCTCATCTCTAGCTATAACTCGAATTGGTTGTCTAACAATAGTCAAATTAGGCTCTACCACTAAGTCATCACACCCTGTCGAAGGAATAGTAATCTCTGGATCATGCACATACATGCGAAGATGAGACACATGAAATACATTATGGACACCTGCCAAACTGCTCGGCAACTCTATTCTGTATGCGAGCTTTCCAATCCTCTCTATATTCTGGAATGGACCTACATATCTTGGGGCTAACTTCCCTGACTTTCCAAATCGTATCACACCCTTCATTGGTGATACCTTAATGAAAACCTTATCTCCAACTGAGAATTCTAAGTCCTTACACCTCTTATCTGTGTAACTCTTCTGTCTTGACTGAGCTTCCTTCATCCTTCCTCGGATTAACTCAATCTTCTCTAATGCCTCTCTTACCAAATCTGGACCTAAGACTAATCTGTCTCCAGTCTTCAACTAACATGCTGGTGGTTTGCATGGTCTTCCATACAAAGCTTCAAACTGCGCCATTCCTATACTTGTCTTATAACTATTATTATAGGAAAACTCAACCAAATGTAGGTGATCCTCCCAAGATCCACCAAAGTCTAATACACAAGCTCTTAGTAGATCCTTGAGTACTTTGTTGACTCTCTCTATCTGCCCATCTGTCTAAGGGTGATACGCAATACTCATATTAAGCTTGGTACCCATTACTTCCTGTAGACTCTTCCAGAATTCACTGGTGAACAAAGCATCTCTGTCGCTGGCTATACTACTAGAAACTCCATGCAGTCTAACTATGTTCTTCAGGAACAACTTAGCTAAAACAGGTGCCGTTCTGGTTGACTTAATTGGAATTAAATGGACACTCTTGGTCAATCTATCCACTATAACCCATATACTTTCATTACCTCTATTTGACATTGGCAACCCATCTATAAAATCCATAGATATCGAATCTCATTTCCAAACTAGAATCTCTAAAGGCTGAAGCAACCCACTTAGTTTCTGATGTTCAACTTTCACTTGTTGACAGTTTGCACATTGCCTAACCCACAAGCCAACATCCCTCTTCATGCCTTCCCAATAAAAGCTCCTTTTCATATCCTGATACATCTTGGTTCCCTCGGGATGAATCATAAACTTGGACCGATGACATTCTCCAAGAAATTCTTTCTTTGAGTCCTCCACATTCGGAACACACAACCGTCCCTTCTTTCTTAGCCATCCTTTTTGGTCAAGGTTAAAATCCTTTAAATCATCGATCTCTGTTCCAACCTCTAGTCTTCTGATCCTTTCAGCTAATACTGGATCCTCCTTCTGCTTAGAAGCAATTTTCTCAATCAATATTGGTTGAACTTCTAAACAAGACAACATGGTGGTACTCTGATTAGAACCAGCAGTCGATCTTAACTGCACATCGCAACCGACTAAAGCTTCTAAATCCTTCCACTCCGCCAAAATAGCTAACACCATATCCTGATATTTCCTGCTAAAAGCATCAGCCACTTTATTATCTTTTCCTAGTGTGTATTCTATACCAAAATAATATGCAGCCAAAAACTCCAGCCACCTCTGCGGCCTTATATTCAACTCCTTCTGAGAGAATAAATACCGTAAAGACTTATGATCGGTATATAACTCAAACCTCTCCCCTAAGAGATAATGTCTCCAAATCTTTAATGCGAAGATCACAGCTGCCAACTCCAAACATGAGTAGGATATCTAACTTCATGCGGTCTAAGCTGCCTAGATGCATAGGCAATGACTTTACCATTCTGCATCAACACCGCTCCTAATCTAGTTCCACATGCATCGGTATATACCACCAGTCCTTGGTTTTCGTCTGGAATTACTAACACGGGTGCATTGGTCAACAAATGTTTTAACTTAAGGAACACCTCCTCACATTTGATGGACCAAAAAAATCTCACTTTCTTCCTGGTTAGCTTAGTTAAGGGTGCTGCTATCCATGAGAAATCCTTAATGAACCTCTAGTAGTAGCCAGTAAATCCAAGAAAACTCCTGATCTCAGTACCGTCTCTGGTCTCTTCCAATTATTCATGGCTCTGATATTATCTGGATCGACCAACAATCCATTCTCTAAAACCATATGACCAAGAAATTTTACCTCTTTCTTCCAGAAATGCACTTGGTAAACTTCGCCTTTAGCTGATTCTGTCTCAGCGTCTCAAGTACTATTTTAAGATGAACTTCATGCTCTCTCTCATCCCTAGAGTAGACTAGAATGTCATCTATAAACAACAACACAAACCTATCCAAATACTCTCGGAAAACTCGGTTCATCAAATCCATAAGGAAAGCAGGTGCATTCGTTAATCCAAATAGCATCACCAACCACTCATATGAACCATACCTAGTTCGAAATGTTGTCAAAGGAATACTGTCCTCCACCACTCTTAACTGATGGAAACCTATCGCCAAGTCCAACTGGGAAAATACTCTGGCTCCACTGAACTGATCAAACAGATCATCTATTCTTGGCGAAGGATACTTATTCTTAATTGTCCTTTCATTTAACTTGCGATAGTTAATGCACATCCTTAATGACCCATTCGGTTTCTTTACGAACACCGCGGCCTCTCCCCAAGGTGAACTGCTTGGTATAATAAAACTCCTTCCTTCTAGATCCACTATCTGCACCTTTAATTTATTCATCTCAGTTGGTGTCATCCTGGTAGGTGGTCTACTTATAGGTTCAGCTCCTGTCACAAGATCTATTCTAAACTCAACAGCCCTTTTCGGGGGTAGTCCAGTGACTGGCTCAAAGACATCTGCAAAGTCTCTTGCTACCCGATCCTGACTTAACTCATTTCCTACCTCCATAGCATTAAGCATAACACAAGCACTCTGGTCAGTATTCTCTACTGAGAATATCACTTGATTATGACTATCAGGGTGTCTTAGTGATATTTCCTTATCATGGCAAAATATTCTAGCCTCATACCTACTCAACCAATCCATATCCAAAATGATCCCGAAATCTACGAAATCAATGACGTACAAACTACATGCAAATTTATGACCCAACAAATCAAGTTTTAATTGGTCACATCTTAACCCTAGAGTTTCATACCCTCCTATAGGATTCGCAACCCTTAAGGAAGTAACAAGGTAGGTGGGTTCTAAATATAATCTATCAACCAATCACTGAGATATAAAGGAATGTGATGCACCAGTATCAAAAAGTACTCTAACTGGAATACTCTGAATCAAAAGCTTACCTTTCATCACAGTCTTTCCTTTATCATTTGCGGTAGGCCTAGCTGGTCCTATAGCAAAAAAATATCCTTTGTCCTCCCTAACTGGCTCTGGACACTGATTCTTATAATGCCCAACTTGATCGTAGTTGAAGCACTTCACATTCTTCTTATTTGCAGCTTTCTTCCCATTTCTTGACCGGCATTCATTAGCAAAGTGAACCTTCTTGTCACACTTATAGCAAACCACCTCAGCCTTTGATTTCTTAGCAGTATCTTCCTTGTAGACTCCCTTCTTTTTAAAGAACTTCCTCTTCTTCCCCTGAGAACCCTGAGTTTCCACTGACTTCTCTTTAGCTAAATTAGCAAGTAACTCCTCATGGCGAATGGCCATCTCCACCACTATATTACAAGGATCACAGACATATGTCATGGTCATTCTAGCAAGCTCGGGCCTTAATTCTCGAATGAACTTCTCATACCATTTGATGTCAGTATCTATAACAACATATCCATATCGAGACAGCTCTTCGAACTTAGTAGCATACTCAACTACTGACATCTCTCCTTGAACTAAATCCATAAACTTCCTCATCAGCTCAGACATAGCAAACTCAGATATAAACTTTTGCTTAAATCTCGTTTTAAAATCAGCCCAAGTTAACTGCTCTTGCGGAACTCCGGCAGTGACACTATTCCACCAATGTAGTGCTGACCTCTGCAACTATCTAGAGGCCAATCTTATCTTTGGCGCATCGTTTAGACCTAAATCAGCAAATATACGCTCGCAGTGCAACAACCAATTCTGAACTTCTACAGTACTTTCAGTTCCCAAGAATGGCTTCCCACCCAAACTGGTGTAATCTCTACTCAACAAAGCAATATTCCCTACTGGAGCCACAGGATTAGCTCCTCCTACATTTCCAGCAACACTAGCAGCAGCTCCAGCTTGCATCAACCTAGCAAAGAACTGATACATCACCCACATATCTACTAGTGGATTTCCAGCACCCACGTTGGCCTTAGCATTTTGGTTACTAGCATTAGCTGGTCGACCCAGGTTTCTCCTGGTAGTGGGTCGAGCATTTCCATTAGTTGTGGTGCTTCCTCCTTCGAGATTTCCTCTTCCGTTTCTTTCTTCCATATCACCTTTCTTGTAAATCTTCATAAGAGCCTTAGTAAGATACAGAAGAACAGTCTAAGAGAGCGGGGAATATGTACTTATATATAACTATATTTATTAAATACAAGTACGTTATTATAGTGTTAACCAAAACCCCAATCTTATTATCAGATTCATTGGATTATGTTTGAAGAATCTTTTAGGGTTAAGTTTCCTTTAAAATTTCATAAACTTATGCTCTGATACCAACTTGTAACATCCCCCTACTTGGAGGCCCAAAACTAAAGGCTACGGATGCTGCAGTCATCCATAGTTATCAATCCTTGATGACCAAATACGGTGACATTAGATACATTGATACACAGAAACAAAAGAATGTGGAAAAAATTTAAACAGCAAACAAATTCCACATTCCATTTCAAAACATTCCTAATTGATTACATAATCCCAATTCGCAGACCACATTCAAATAACATATAATTATTACAAAATATGCCAAGAGCAACATATGAAGATGCCCCCTTGGTAGATCAGAGTATATAGATAGGTAGGAAAACAATTTGCCTTTATAAACAAAACACACAGTGGAAATAAAAGCACTCTAATAACAAGCTTGCCTCCTGCACGTCCTTGAAAGCTTTATTCGTCTAAAAGAAAACTGGAAACCTTAACTCTCAACCTACTTAAATCAATTGAGTACCCGAGAGCTTAAGGGGAAAATAAAAACTTCGAGTCAGACATAAAGTCTGGTATGAATAATAATTTACCATCCTAGACCATTTTGATATCTAGTGAGACCACGCTGCTTAGCGAAATGGGTTTTCCCCTTACTAGTATCCTAAAATATTTATAAAACCATATACTATGCTCCTGCATCCACAATGGTTAAAACATAGTATTTCAAAAACTATATGATGATATGCAAAACAAGTAAATCAAATCTGGATTACCCATCCCCATTCATTCTGATTATCTGTCTCAATTATAGTTTCCAGGGTTACTATTAACCTGGTAAATATTTATGGACTATCTGTCCAATATCATAGTTTTCATGAGATCACTAAGAACCTATTGGTAACTCCAATATCTTATCTCTTATCCTAGTTTTCATGAGCTAATTAGGAACCTATTGATAGACTGTCAATATCTTAATCCGGATATAGTTTTCATAGGCTAACCACACACCTACTGGCCCTTGCCAGTATCAAATCATAGTTTTCATAGGCTGACTATGAACCAATTGACCTCTACCAATATCATTAGTTATATACAGTTTTCATGGGCTTACTGTAAACCTATTGGCCCCTGCTAATATCTTTAGTTTTAAGGTTTTAACATTCCTTAATTTATATTCCCTACTAGGTCAACCTATCTGGTTATTTTGCCCTTCCCCAACATACATTTACGGGTTAATAACAATATGAATAGTATTTCAAAAATCTTTATTTATGACATAGTTTTTCCTTTAAAAATGAGAATGGTTTATTTGTTTTGAAACTGTAAAACATCACTTTCGAAACCACTGGATGACCTCCTTCGAAAGCATAAAAAACCTCTTTTCAAAACTCTAAGTATACACCTTTCGAAACCAATGATACCTTTCGATGGTATCAAGAAGACATTCTTTAAAACATAGCTCCGAAACAAATAAAATACCATTTTGGAAGCATTGGGTTTACTCTTTAAAAACATCATTTGGGTCAAAATGGTCATATATGAAAGTAACTCTTTCGAAACCAACTAAATTTAATTTGGGGAAAAGTTGATGGTGTTGGAACCATCTAGTCGAAAGCAAAGACCTTTAAAAACTAAAACTTCGAAGAACAGAGTCGAAACCCCCTTTCGACTCCAATACCTTCTAAACCCTCAACCCCTTTCGAAAGAAATTAGGAAGCGGCTTAACTAGGTAAAAGCAAAGATAACCTTTTAAGGCTATTGATGACTTCAATACCTCGAAAGGGAAATAGCGGCTTGGTTTCGACTAAGTCGGAACCAACCCTTTCGAAAGCTCTTATTCAAAGAAAAAGGCACCCCTTCGAAAGCTAATACTTTAACATAATGTAACAATCTTCTTCGGAATCTATTTATAAAACCATTTCGAAGGCTTTAAGTAAAACAAGGAAAGACTTTAACTTTTGAAATCAAAGCACGATTTCGACCCCATTAGAGGCTTTCCTTTCGATACCAAGGCTTCCACCTTCCTTCTAATCCACTGTGTATCACTAGGTGATACCTTGTGTATTGGTTTCGACTATGATGGTTTCGACTAAGTAGGTTTCGACTAGAATGAGGTGGAATCATTGGAGTCGAAAGGGGCTATTAATTGAGGCAAAACACCTTTTTCTAAATTAAAGGCTGAAATGTTACTTCTTTTAGTAATTACTTTATATCCACTTGCCTATTTGTAAACCATTGTTTGGCTGCCATATTCAAATTCTTTACAGTAATAAGTGCCGCACTTATATCAGATTTAAATTATAAAAATGTAACGTTTAAGCCTTTCCATATACCAAAACCAATTATTTCAAAAAAGTCCTTTTAAAATAATTTACTTTCTTTAGTAAATCAATTGGGAATAATCCCCAAAAATCATAGAAATTCGATTTCATCATGTAATCAAACATATTAAAAATTTAGACCCAATTTCTTCCTAAAATATTCAGATTATATTTTAAACCAATTACATCATATTTATCATCAAAATTCATAATAAAATTTCCATAGTTTGGAAATTCTCAAAATTAAAACCCATCTTCAAAATTATGTTTTACTTAACATAAAAATTTCTCATGGCATTTTAAAATCAATAACCCACGGTTTTGCCCCTAAAACCATACGAATTTTATATGCAATAAATTGTTTAAATCAAACAATTCATAAATTAAACATATCATCATCCAATATATCTTAGACACACAAAAATACTCAAATCCAAAATCATATAATTATAAAACCAAAAAGAGATGGAATGAATTATTATTCATCTTAAACTTGATAAGAAATTTGAGATTTTTGTTGATTAATCCTTCCTAGCTTTAATCCTTAGCTTTAGATTGAAATTTCTTCTTTTTCCTCCTTGTTAATGGCCGGCTCTATTTAGTTTTAATTTGCGTTTGTGAAAAGATGAAAATGGAACGTGAATGGGTAAGAATAAGATGTGTATAGCTGTGTATAATAGAATGGCTAATTACCACTATGCCCGCATGTAAATTAATTATCTTAAAAACCAATTTAAAGCCAATTAAATTTTTTATGATTAAGCACGACCCATTATATAATTTATTTAAATCTCAATCCTCTTATCATCATTATTCTATTTAATTTATCTAATTAAATTTCCTAAATAATGTTATCAAAAATTAGGGATGTTACATGTGTACGGGGTCCCGAACGGTCCCTAGGCACGCTCTAAGTCGGATGCCTGAAATGACTATTTAGGACAATAATAATCTCAGGCCATGTACACGTGTATGGGTTCCCGAACGATCCCTAGGCACGCTTTAAGTCGGGTGCCTGAGATGAATATTTAGGACAATAATCACCTCAGACCGCTTACACGTGTACGAGACCTAGATTGGTCTCTAGGCATGCTCTGAGTCGGATCTCCAAGGTGAACATTTAGGATTTCTGCTTGTTTTGATTCCTGCTTGTTTGATTTCTTCTTATTTGTTTTGATTTGAATATTTGAATTTTGAAAAACCACATTGATTGTGATGACTGATATTGATCGCCTTAGTGTCCCGCCATGGGACCAGAATGCAAGGTGCAAGTCCTCTTGCCAAAGAGCGAGCAGATGGACTTGTACGATATTGATCGCCATAAAATCCTGACCGGGGAGACGGGACCAGAGTGCAAGAAGTAAGTCCCCTCACCAGAGAGTGAGCGGATGGGCTTACTTAATCCCCCTTAACTTAACAAACAAATGATCCGGAGAGATCGTCCCCTTAACTTAAAACATTAAACGATCCGGAGAGATCACGCATTAAACTTAAATGATCAGGAGAGATCGAGCCTTAAAACAAATTTGATTTAATAAAAGGATTTGAACGCCTTATAAATATAATAAAACTAATACATCCTGGATAAACACAGAATGATTTCGATATATGATGTGATTCTAATATATGATGTGATTTTTGATATATAATGTGATTTTGATATATGATATAACAACTCCTAATGAGAAGCAAAATGATAATGTTGTAAATCCTGAACGAACATGGGACAATTAGAGATATGTGATGCAAATGGAGATATGTGATGTAATTGGAAAAATGCGATGTAATGGGAAGCGTGTGATTTAATTAGAGATATGCGATGTAATAACTCCGAATGAAATCATAATAATTGTGATGTATAGATTACATTTGGGTAGAGTCTAGAGTCTTAGGATGTAACTGGTTTGGAATGACTTGTGATTGGCAAGAGAATCCAAAGGAATTGGACGATAAGCCTAAAGCAGCTAAAAAGCTCAATTATCGAAGACTGGAGAAAGGAACTTATTCTTAAACAAAGCACACCTTTCATTCAAATGGCGTACTTTAGGGGGCAAGAGTTAACTGGGTTTTTAACCCATCAA
Source organism: Allium fistulosum (assembly GCA_030737815.1). Lineage (NCBI taxonomy): Eukaryota > Viridiplantae > Streptophyta > Magnoliopsida > Asparagales > Amaryllidaceae > Allium > Allium fistulosum. The sequence goes on from CM060901.1 coordinate 1,378,617,799, forward strand.
AATTAAATAAGAATTAGAACATTCAGACTATGCCAGAATAACTCAAGAATCAACCAAAAGGACCAGAGAAAGAAGAAGAGAAAGAGCTAAGAGGAAAGATGCCAAAATAAGCTAAGTTGATGGGCGATCCATCACCTATGGATCGCTAGCAATCCATAAGGCTTGCTTATGGACCCTCCAAACCTCTTGCGTCATGATTCATTACCATTTCTAAGCACGCTTGCCAAGTTTCATAGCATTCCAAACAATCTAGCTCGAGAAGTGATGACTCATCTGATTCAATCCGTTTGGCCAGAATTAGCTAACTTAAAGTGGACCTACAGAACTCATACGAAGTCGGATTGACTTAAAATTTTGGGAGAACATTTAGAAAACATAGGAGAAGCCTAAAAAAATTGAAGTTATTTAGAGTTGATTTGATGGATCGCTAGCGATCCATCTAGATTGATCTCTAGCGACCTATCTAGACTGGGCCCTACCACCTCAAATTTTTATGGTGGGTCCCTAACACCATCTAGAGTGTTCCTGCAAAGTTTCATTAGATTTCGTTTAGATTTGAGCAAAATATGGATGATTCTTTTGAACCAGATGATCCATGATGATGGATGATCAAACTAACTCCAAACGACTTGATATTTGGACATGACACTCAAATAGAAGATAGGAAGACAACCAAACAAAGATCACTCAGAAATATGCTAAGTGGATGGATAGCTAGCGATCCATCAAGATAGGTCGGATCGCCCTTAAACTTTCCGAGCTCCTTCGTAGCACTAAGTAAAGGCTTCTGGTAGAAAAATATACTAAGTTGATGGATAGCTAGCGATCCATCCCCTATGGATAGCTAGCGGTCCATCCCCTATGGATAGCTAGCGGTCCATCCCCTATGGATAGCTAGCGGTCCATCCCCTATGGATAGCTAGCGATCCATCCCATATGGATAGCTAGCGATCCATGTGGTGATGACTTGGCATAACAACTGGACTCTTCTGCACCTAGACTTCTGGCCCAATACTCACTGAACTCCCTATAAATACTCACCTACCTACAACTGGAGATGGATCTTTTTCGGGCAGAGCTGCCATTACTCGATTGGAATTCCTTCACTTCTTCAACTTTCTTCTCCCTCACAACAGTCATCAAGGGGGTTACTGTGATTCTCCAGTCAACCCTTAAACTTGTGACTTATTCTAACTCATTTAACTTAGATTTAAGGACTAACTAGTTGATATCCAGAGAGATTCAACTAGTATAATCATAATAAAGATTGATTAAAGTGGAAGTAGGCCAAAGTCAGCCGAACCACTATAAAAAATTTGTGTCTCTTTTCTTACTTCTGCTCTTTATTTGTTGTTTATCTGAAATTTTTGCTGCCGATTATCTACACCGGTGCTTTCAAACTTGATCCAGGGTGTTGATCCATTTTTTGGGTTAACAGGCCTGAGCCTTGTGTTTGATACGACTCGTGCCATGACCACATGAAGGCCTTGGGATGGAGATGGTGGATTGTTAACAGAATTCATAAGCAATGAATTATAAGTACATTGAATGGAAAGTAATCGTCCATCTACTTAAATAACAATTCAAACGGAGCATGGCAGAAAACAAAAGCTTTTATTTACAAAACAGCTGTCGAAACTTTAGTACATATTATTTCAAAAGATCGAGATGCATGCCCGTACAACTACAACTAGTAAAAGAGAAGATTATGCAAACTATGCACATTGAGCTGGAGCAGTAACTACTTCTTTGACTTTCTTTCCCTTTTGGATTTCTTAGGGGTAGAGCGGCTGATGCTTCTCTTTCGAGACCCTTTACCGCCTTTGGCTGGAGAGCTTGAGGAGGTAGGAGGAAGTTCATCAGGGATCGACCCACCCGGTGGAATAATTTGCAATGGCACGAGATAAGGATCATCGACGTCCACCTCGGCGGGCACAATTTTAACCTTTCTTCAACAATTCCTCCTTTTCAATTTGCTTCCTCACGCTGGTCTTATCAGAGGCACTGAGAATTACCACGTCATTAGATTCGTCGGCCGGGAGTGGATCCTCGATCTTATCTTCATCAAGCGCACTGATGACTTGAGCATCGGGTCCTGGAACATTAGCAGCAGTCGGGTCTTCAGCTGTTTCCTCGTGTTGTTCTATAACAGCGCCACTTATGGGAGTTTGACTGGGACCTAGAAGACCAACAAAATTGAATAAAATGGGGAGATTAGCTCAAAGCCATTGCGCGTGAAGAACAAAAATTGTTCGTAAACTAAGAAGTAAAGCAAAATACCAACATCTGACTGGCTCTCTGTCGTCGTCGGGGTGCCTCCTTCTAAAATGGGGGATAACGTCTTGGGGTCAAAGCCAGGCCTGTCCGGATCATAACCGAGATCCTGCTCCATATCAAGAGAAGTTGATGTTCCAGCTACGTGGGATGAAAAAGGACCTTAAGGATTAGTCCCTGAAGAACCAGCAATATTCTCTCCTCCTTCAGTAGGTGCAGAAGCCTTGAAAAATCAAAGTTTTATGGCAGCTAGATCTAAAGGCTCATTCTTGCGAAGATTTTCCCTCACTAATTCTTCCTCGTTAAGATCCGCTTCAATCAGCTCATTCTTCTTCATTTCGACGATGTGCTCCCAAGCTTCAGCGAGTGATTCGAGGTAACCCTCATCGAGAAAGCTTAAGTCATGATGGATCAGGACTTTGGCATTGTATTCAATAATCAACGGATCAAATAAGTCCTTAATCTCATTCCTGCCGGACTCCATCGTAGCTTCCACTTGGGAGTTAATTTGTTGGGTCATCTCTCTTCGGCCCTCCTCTCGAGCTTCTTCTTTGAGAGCTTCAATTCTGGCGAATTGCTCATCGAGTTTAGCCTTTAAGCTTCTAGCCTTAACCATTTCCTCGCAATATTTCTATGATGTGCATGTAAATGTGCTTACACACACACACACACACACACACACACACACACACCATATTTTATCTATTTTATTAAAATAAATGTCATATTTGGGTACTTTAACATGTTTAAACCAAAATTCAATTATTTTCAAATCATCACATATTATCTTCATACAAGGGAAAAATGGTCATTTTTGTGCATGTGTCAATTTGAGAAATTTTACTTGGACATTTTTTATAGGAATTTGGATGTATATGGAAGAGGGTTTCATGAAGATATATGCATGCACAAGAGAATACAAAGGAAGGATGAAGGAAATAATTCAAATACATGATCATAGAGGACCCCACCTACCCACTTACCTAAATCTACAATTAGAAGCTAATGGACAACTAAGTGGAGGTTAAAGCTTCATGCATATTTGATGATGGATTAATTAGTGGCTAATGGTTACTTGGTAGCCACACTTCATAAAGGGCATTTTGGGAAGCACCCTAAAAATAGAATTAGGGTTTTATGCATGTATAAATAGTCCTCTTATGTACATGTAAATATCTTCTTACTCTTTAAAATTACTTAGGAAATTAGAATGCAAGTTGTAAGCTCAATGTTTCATGAAATAAAAATGGCTACTTAACCTCTTTCTCTTTTCTTTTCTACATGCTTCTTTTTACTTTTATGTTCATTTTTACTTTTTGCTCTCTTCTTTTCTTTGTTAGTAGATTAGATTTACATTCATGCAAGTAGTGTAGCTTTATTTTTTTATGCAAGTAGTTTAGTAGTTAATCTCATTTTGTTCCTTTGCTTATTTTCTATTTCTTTTACTTTTTAAAATTTGCATGTGTTGATATAATAACACAAATGGGTAGCTAAACCCCTTCAATTTAGGGGTAATGAAGCTCTCAAATATTATGTAATTTCAACATTTCTATGATTTATGGTCACTTTTATTTGTGCTTCATGAAAGTAGATTTTGATGTAAGTTTATACAAGTGGGTTTGACAGCTTATGTTGCATTTGCAAATGAGCTATTCTTATTCAACATAAACACAATTTATATCATCTGTTGCTTTGATTTTGAAATGAAAGTAAAAACAAAATTTGATGATCTATATTACTAATTACAATAGTAAATGGATCATACTTAAAATAGCTTTTGCTTTGGCTTCATTTTCATGAGAATTGATAAGTGGTTTATTTGTTGTATTATAGTTTGATGGTTTAAGTTATGTTAATTAATAACATAAATAAACCATACTTATGATAAATGCAACAATTATTTCACTTAATATCAATAATAGAGATCATAGATTATTTATTTGTTGATTTACAAAAATATGAGAGTGGATTTGCCTCTAAATTGTTTTCTAATCTCATAGTTTTTAATCTCATTTTCATTCTAGTTTTAGCTTCATTTTGTTTGTAGTTAACAATCTTCTCTCATTTTGGTCTGATTTGATTGATTAGAAAATTTTAAAATCTTAAAAATTCCCTGCGGATAGACCCGTATTCACCACGTACTAACATTTGTATGCCGTGCGCTTGCGGTTATTTTTATATCAAAATTTGTCGACGATTTTCTAATTCGATAGAAAATCCATCGTCAAACAAGTTTTTGGCGCTATTGCCGGGGAATAGTTTTGATTTTAATTTTCTATTCTTCGAATTATTTTTCGTTTTGATTATATTGTGTGTTTGTTTGCATTAAAAAAAAGTGTGTTTGTGTTAGATTTTTGCTTGCATTTGATTGTGTGTTGTTACTTTTCATCTTGCATTTGCATTTCTATTAATATATATATATATACACACAATTTCATTTGAAAAAGAATTTTTTTATTCCATTTCGTTTTATTTTACAATTTTTCCCTTTACAACTTCTTTTTCACAGTTTCAACTTGCATTTATTGTTACACCAGTTGCACATATATCCTTGTCTTCCATCCACGGCCTAAACTCACTGTCTACTCTTTGCTTATAACTGCTGCAACACATCAATACATCTTCTGTGCCTTCCACAACTTCATCTTCATTCAACTGTCTGCCTCCTACCCACTGCACATACTTCTGCCACTTCCACCTCCTCTTACAGTCTTACAAATAACATCACTCACATTACTCCAACAACCACACCATACATAAATACATCTATGACCAGCAAACTTCCACCCCACTACAAAACCACAAGTTGTCTCGGCCTCATCTTCCCACTTACAAACCAAACAACTTCACATTCACATCAAACAAAACAACATCACTTCATCACACTGCCTCCACCAGCATCATCTACAACAAACTCAACAATTCCTACTGTTGTGCATATACACATCATCAACCTTTCATTGTCACTCCTCTAAACTCCCACTGCTATTTCATTACCACCCCAAACTACTGCTTCCTCATCAACTCCTACCACCCCTCTACATCAACTTGCATCTCCTCTGTCCCTAACCATAACCATAACCATCAACTACTCCTACCTTGTGTTTCAACCACTACTTTAACCAAACTCTCCACAGTCCATCAGTAAAACCATCCCACATCCTTGCTTCGAATCACACAATCCCTTCTACCACTTCATTACAACAAGTTACTGCTTTGCAACTGACCACTGCAGTTCCATCCACAAAGCAACCACTTACACTTTTAACATACAATCATCTCCGTTACACCCCTCTGTACACCTCTCATCAAACACAAATCAACACACCACACTGCCTCTACAATTTCCGTCAGTTCCACCTACAATCTGCCATCCCTTCCCCCTGTCAACTACTACCCACCATTTCTTCAACTATCACACAAACAGTGCTGCTTCAAACAAACCAATTGACCATAACCCATTTCTACTTACAGTGCTATCAGTTCGACCTACAACCCATATACTTCAAACCAACACCATCTTTTCTACTTACAAAAACCACCATTGACCCACTGTAGTTCCTCCAAATTTATATACCCCTTCCACTCTTCCAAACTGCTAACTGCTGCCTCACAACACACTATTGCTAACCACTTGACCATAACTGTCACTCCACCATATTTCACCTCTCTTCACTAAACTGTGCAACCTCGATCATTCTGACCATAGTGCAAACTATAAGACAACAATTCAAAACTTTTTGCATCTGCCACAATGCTTCCTCATACATTCACCAAACCAAACAACAACTCACAATACATCTGACCACTTACAGTACTACACACAATAGTACAACACTCACCTTCAACTTATAGCACTGCCTTGCAACCCTCCAAAACAGCCACCATCCCATTAACCATTCACAAAAAACTACTACTTCACCTTGCCATTCAACTAGCACAACCATCCTTCCTTCCAATTCAACCCTCTATCGCAACTTCCCCAATTCCGCAACCCATAACTGCAACTCGTCAATCGCCATCAGCCTACTCCTCGACCATCCCCAAAGTCGCAATCTCTACAAACATGCGACCACCTCAGAAACAACTTCAACTCGACTACCCAAACAAATTGCCAGTTTGCCACTAACCTCCAATCGAACAGCCTCGAACTTCGACCTCGTCTGACGACCCTACAACCAAGCATCGCGTTATCCCCAAATCCACCCACGACATCGCCTTCAACTCGAACCCCATGAACTACACTAGATCCCATAGCCTCATTCAAATCGTATTGAATTTCGATTTTGTTTTGAATTTGAGGATTTGTGAATTTGATTAGGAAATTTGCGACTTGAATTTGTTCACGAATTCTGATTTTTTGAGTTGAGTTAATCTAAGTTGGCTAAAATTTTTATTAAGTAACGAGAAAACTGGTCTAGGCTTTGAACAGTTTAGATTTTCAGTTAATTTTTTTTATTAAAGGTTTTTTTTTTCAACTTGTGTGTAATTCCTTTAGTTTTAAATCTTCTCTAAAAAAAGAGTTAGCTTAGTTTGTTTCGGTTCCATCCTTTAAAAAAAATTGTTTTTGTAATTTGGGTCGAGTTGAATTGTTTTCGAGTTTTCTTTTATTTTAAATCCAAAAAAAAATCATTAGCCTAAAATAAAATTTTTCCTTGGAATTTGTTTTGTTTTGTTTTGATTTAAATTGTTTTAAGTACCATCCTTGTATATTCAAAAAAAGTTGTATATTTTTTTTTTAAATTTTAGGTTGCCAAAGCAGAAAATCACGAGAAAAAGAAGTGCTTGCCAAAAATAATTGCTTGCTTGCTTGCTAAAAAAAATTGCCGCTTTAAGATAAATTGCTAATAAATTCTGCACGCTCTGGTATCGTGCCCATATCTCCTGTTTTTATGTGCTTTGCATTGTTGGTTGCTTACATTTGCATTTAAAAAAAAATATTTCAAAATCCAAAAACAAAAACAAAATTCATTTTAGTTGCATTGTAAATTCACGTTTAATTTTTGCTTTGCATTCATCTAATCTTATTTTTATTTTCTAAGGGCAATACCCCAATTCACATAAGGTGGGGGATTTCATCACCCTTTCCTTAGCCCACAAATCGCATTTCATCGTAGAATTTGACTAATAATAAAGGTTAGACATTCGACTTAAGGGTGTTGCGAGCTCACCTAGGGCTTAATTGTATCTTGACAATTGTCTTCCTTAAACAAGTTTATTTCTTGGTGTCTAGGCTACGACAGAGTAATAACCATTTATAAATATTACGGTGATTCGTAAATATTATAGTGGTTGTTCCTCTGAAGGTACTTAAAACCTTCGGTTGCATTGCTACGGTGATTCGTGGTGCACTGATAACCCCTGCCCGTTACCTGGCTAAGAATATTTTTGTTGATTTAAGACAAAGTGTGATTATACAATATTGGGTTAGGAGCTACTAAGTACAGTAAACTATAATTAAGTCCTTTGCATTCATTTAGTTCATTAGTTCATGCATATTTAAAAAAAAACAAAAAAAAATCAAAAATCCAAAAAAAAAATTGTAAATTTTACTTAACTTAGTTTTTAATCCAAAAAAAATCCTTTTTCCTTTCCTTTGAAAATTTTCAATCAAAAAGAAAAAAAATCCAAAAAAATTGAAAATTCAAAAACAAAAACAAAAATCAAATTCCTATTTTCTAAAAACAAAAAAATCCTTTTGGTAAATATTTATAAATTCAAAAAAAACATATAAAAATTTGAAAAGCATAAAAAAAATTCAAAACAAAGAAAAACAATTTCAAACTTTTCTTTTCAAAAATAAACTTCACTTGGTAAATAGTTTCCTTCCTTTTAAAAAAAACAATTTTTCACTTCATTTTCCAAATCTTGTTTCATTCTCTAAACTTGATTCTAACTTCTTTTTCTTCTCAACTTTCACTAGTGCATGAGTACTTGGACTCGTGACACTTCTAGGAATACTTGGGTTCGAGACCCTTCTACAAATAGTTTAACCCGAACAAACGATCCTCCTAAAATGGCAAACGAGAACTCCCCTCGAACTCTTATGGATAGAATCTTCCCCAATCGAGTTTCTATCCCTTCTTGCATCACCTTGCCCGCCCTAACGGGCAATCACTTTGAGATTCATTCAAATCACATTAACACGCTTCCGAAATTCGACAATCTTGAACGAGATGATCCTTATATCTTTTTAATCAAATTTAAACAAGTTTGTGCAATCATTAAACTCCAATAACTATGTGAAGATGGAATAAAACTTAGGTTAATTCCATTCGCACTTACCGATTACACTGGTTGTATATTTTGCCTTCAAATTCGATCAAAACTTGGGAAGAATTTACTAGTACCTTCTTAAAGAAGTTTTACCCCTTGGAAAAAACATCAAAAGTTCGAAATGAAATTGTAAATTGTCATCAATTCGGGGGTGAATCATTTGCAAAATACTTTGAAAGATTTAAGAAACTTTTAATCAAATGTCCACACCATAACTTTGAAAAATGGACTCTTTTCCAAATTCTATATGATGGACTTGATAACAATTCTCGAATAATGCTCGAATCAATGTTCCAAGGCAACTTTCTCGTCCAACATCACGACGATGCTTGGCAATTTCTTGAAAACCTAGCCGAAAAGTCGTCCCAATGGGAACGTTCAAATGAAAAATCAATTTACTCTTGATCAAGCGATCATTCGGTAGGATCCTCTTTGGCCTTAGAAGCGAAAATCGATGCAATGATAACCAAATTCGATAATGTCCTTTCCTCAAATCAAATGAATCAAGCTTCTCAAGTCCTGTGTTACAAATGCAACGATCCAAATCACATCGCCGATCAGTGTCCATATTCGTTAGAACAAAATAATGCTTACAATAAAGTTAGGAATGATCTATTTCTCCAACGTACAATCCTGGTTGGGGAAATCATCCTAACTTCTCTTGGAATAAAACAATTCGAACACGAGTTCGATTCGACCATCTTTTCAATCATTTACAAATAGCGCTTCAAATCCAAATCCTCCTTTCCAACCGAAACAATTTCAACAAATTTTTTTGCCTCCTTCTTAAAACCAAGCACAACATTCTTTTGTTCCTTAAGATGACAAACGAATGACCTCCCCTGACAAGAGTATTGAAGCCTTGACTAACGCGACAACGCAAACGCAGAACGCGTTAAATGCGTACATGCAAAATATGAGCCAATCGATCTCTAAGCTCAAAATGCAAATGAGTCAATTAGTTAACCTCATGAGTGAACGAGATTGAGGTACATTCCCAAGCCAACCAATTACAAACCATAGGAATCAAAACGCGAACTCGAGCCAGGCTCATGTCGTTCAAGATAGCAATTTGAATCAAATTAATGCTATCACCACTTTGTGATCCGGTAAGGTAATCAATAACCAAGTTGTCAATCCAAACAAACTACCGATTGTTCCACTCGACACTTCGATAACCACCAACGATGCTAATAAAAACATCGAATCGAACCCTGATCCAAATTCTGAGTCTAATTATTTTCCAATTCAAGATGACCATCCAACTGAGTTTCGAATCCCATTCCAAAATCGACTTCGACCTAAGAACATTCGGAACAAATGGCAAAGATGTTAGAAATCTTTAAATAAGTCAAAGTGAACATTCCTCTCTTAAATATCATCCAACAAGTCCCGACCTATGCCAAATTTTTAAAGGACTTATGTACTCAAAACGACACACTCAAGTGCCAAAGAAAGTCTTTTTAGCCCCTCGTCTAAGCAAAGTCTTGTCTCAGTCCATTCCCGTTAAATACAAAGATCCCGATTGCCCCACGATCTCATGTACAATAGGTGATAAGAGAATCAACAAATGTTTGTTAAACCTAGGTGCTAGCGTAAACTTGCTCCCATATTCATTTTACCAACAACTAGGTCTAGGTGAGCTTAAACTAACTAAGGTCACCCTTCAATTGGCCAATCGTTCTGTAAATAAACCGATAGGAGAAATCAAGGACGTGCTCATTAGAGTGGGGAATTCATATTCCCCATCGATTTCATTGTCCTTGAAACTCTACCTGTAAACAATCTGATGAGCCAAATTCCTTTGATTCTAGGATGACCTTTCTTAGCCACTTCGAATGCATTGATTAATTGTTGATGGTTCAATGAAGATTTCTTTTGGTAACATGACTATCGATCTTAACATCATTAATTTATAAAATCAATTGAATGAACCATTCGACAACACGTTGGAAGTTAGTACCATTCAAGAAAATTTTGAAAATGAATCGATGAATCTTAATGATGAACGTGAGGCCAAGTACGAGAAATTATTTCAAGATGTTCCTTTTGAGATCAAAAACACGCTTCCTTTCGAACCTCTCACGGTTGAGTCTGAATCTCAACTGATTTCTTTGATTGAGCCACCTCCTAGGCTAGAGCTCAAACCTCTTCCTTCTCACCTTAAGTACATGCACTTAAGCGAAAACGAAACTTGTCCTGTCATAATTTCTAACAATCTTTATCTTGACCAAGAAGCTTCTCTTCTTTCTATTCTTTCAAAAAACAGAGAAACAATTGGGTGGTCCATTACTGATATTAAGGGAATTAGCTCTACTATTGTCCAACATCGCATTCACTTAATTGACGAAGCCAAACCCACTCGTGATGCACAACGGAGACTTAACCCAAAAATGAAAGATGCAGTTCGTGACGAAATTCTTAAGCTCCTCGATAACGGTATCATATATCCCATCTTCTTTAGCCCATGGGTTAGCCAAATTCATGTCGTGCCTAAAAAGTCTGGACTTACTGTTATAACAAACGATGCTAACAAACTCATTCCTACTCGGACTCAAACTGGTTGGCGTGTTTGTATTGATTATCAAAAATTAAATGTTGCAACACGTAAAGACCACTTCCATTTTCCTTCCATTGACCAAATGCTCGAACGTTTAGCCGGCCACAAATTCTACTGCTTCCTTGATGGTTATTCCGGTTATAACCAAATTCCAATCGCTCCCGAAGATCAAGAGAAAACGACTTTCACATGTCCATTCGGTACCTTTGCTTATCGACGTATGCCATTCGGACTTTGCAATGCTCATGCTACTTTCCAACGATGCATGGTTGGCATCTTTGTTGACATGATTGAACGCTTTCTAGAAGTTTTTATGGACGATTTCTCCATCTTTGGTGATTCTTTTTCCGATTGTTTACATCATCTCGAGTTGGTTCTAAATCAATGTAAAGAAAAACATTTGACTTTGAATTGGAAAAAATGCTACTTTATGGTCAAACAAGAAATAGTCCTTGGACATATCATCTCAAATAAAGGAATTGAGGTAGATAAAGCGAAAGTTGACGTAATTGCAAATCTACCCATTCCCAAATCTGTTAAGGACATTCGATCATTTCTAGGACACGTTGGCTTTTACCGACGATTTGTGAAAGACTTTAGCAAAATCGCTCGTCCTTTGAAGACTCTTCTTGGAAAAGGCATTCCTTTTAATTTTAACTCTGATTGTATCTCTTCTTTCGAACGTCTCAAAAATGAACTCATTTCTGCTCCAATCATTTGCGCACCCAATTGGGATCTCCCATTTGAAATAATGTATGACGCTTCTAACTTTGCGGTTGGTGTTGTCTTAGGACAACGCATCAACAAAATCCTTCATGTCATTTACTATGCAAGTATGACTTTGAACGACGCTCAACTCAACTACACAATAACCGAAAAAGAGCTTCTAGCTATCGTTTCTGCACTCGAATAGTTTTGACCTTACTTGATAGGTTCACACATCACGGTCTACACTGACTATACTACTCTTCAATACCATTTTGCCAAAAAGGATGCTAAATCTCGCTTAATTCATTGGATCCTGTTACTACAAGAATTTGATCTTACAAACAAGGACAAAAAAGAATCCAGCAATGTTATAGCCGACCACTTGTCTCGTCTTCCCAACGCACCATCACCTTTACCCATCAATGAAAACTTTCGCGATGAACAACTTCTTTTGATTTCTATCGATCCATGGTACGCTGATATAGTGAACTACTTAGTCACTAAAGAAACTCCATCATCTTGGTCCAAATAGGATAAATGCAAAATTATGTCCAAAGTGAAATATTTCTATTAGGACGATCCATACTTGTTCAAGTATTGTCTCAATCAAATCATTTGACGTTGCATCCCGGATAATGAGATCAAGAGTGTTCTTTCGTTTTGCCATGATCAAGCGTGCGGTGGACATTTCGGTCTGCGAAAAACTTTATGAGGTTCGACACACCTCGCACAATAATCAGTGATAACAGAACCCATTTTTGCAATCGTTCTTTTGAAACTTTAATGAAGAAATACTTGATGACCCATAAGTTATCCACTCCATTTCATCTTCAAACTTGTAGGCAAGTTAAAGTTTCAAATCGTCAAATAAAACAAATCTTATAGAAAACTGTCAACAAAAATTGAAAAGATTGGTCTCAGAAATTGACTGACGTGCTTTGGGCTTTCCGTACTGCTTTTAAAACTAACCTTGAGATGTCCCCATTTCATTTGGTTTATGGGAAAGCTTGCCATTTACCCGTTGAAATTGAACACAAAGCGTTGTGGGCAATAAAGAATTTAAACTTTGATCTCGATAAAGCCAGCGAAAACCAAAAACTACAACTCAACGAATTAGAAGAACATAGGAACGACGCGTATGAAAACGATAAAAGTTACAAAGAAGGAACAAAAGTTTTTCATGACAAGTCAATCCTAAGAAAAACGTTTTTGCCTAACCAAAAAGTTCTTTTATATGACTCAAGACTTCATTTATTCCCTGGGAAGCTTAAATCAAGATGGACCGGACCATTTGTGGTACGAACTATTTTTCCACATGGTGCCATAGAGATAGAGAACCCCAGGGATGGATCGATTTTCAAAGTCAACGGTCATCGTTTGAAACCTTTCTTGGAATTGCCAAGTAACCAAGAGGAGGAGCTCATGATTCTTCATGAGCTAAGCTACGTATAGTAAGAATGTTAACCCTCTTTTGTAAATATGTACATCTTTTTCCCCATTACACTCATTATATCATGCACTTACTGTGGGGACATAGTAAAAATTAAGTGTGTGTGGGTGGGGTCTCATTTTCATTTTTTAAAATTTCATGGCATTTTGAATTTCATTTTCTTTTAACTCAAAAAAAAATCTCAAAATTTCTAAATCTCAAAAACATTTTCTTTTTAGCATTTTGATTTATTTTTAAAGAAACACTATAGGATAAGTATAAGTTTTGGTTAATAAATTGAAATTTTTGAAAATTTATTTGTCTTAACAAAAATAAAAATGAAGTTTGATTACAAATAACAATGGTTTAACTAGTATATAGGAAGGTTCATATATTTCATTATGAAGTATATTCTAATTGAAAATCTTTGTTTAAAAAGTGGTAAATTTAAAGTAAAGGATATAAAAATTTTATCTTCTAAGTTAAATGGTGCTAAGATGATTTTTCAAAACTCTTTCTTTCTAAAAAAATAGGAAAAAACACAAAAAAAAATATAAGTAAAAAAAACACTTGCATATATGTATATATTTTTAACACCTAGAGTCATGTGTTCACACTCGTGTGTTCACTCGCCATGCTCTGTACCCTTCTCATGTAAGCCTGAAAGGCAGTGCACGATCAGTATATCTGGCATCAGTTTATCTGAGTTAGGTGTATGTATATAAAAATTCTTTTTAATAACGCCTACAGTCGATAAGTGTTCACACTTGTGTGTTCACTCACCACGCTCTGTATTCCCCTCACATCAGTCCACAAGGCAGTGCAAGGGTAATACATCTGGCCTCAGTTTACTTGAGTTAGACATATGTAAATATTGTTAATATCAATTAAAATTTTCAAATAAGAGAGAGTAAGCAATTGAAATTGAAGCACTATTTTTACTTGTTTGATTTAACTTGTTATTCAAAAGAAATGAAAATACCACTTTGATAAACTTTGATAATCAACGAAGGATCAACTTTATAGTTACATTGTGTTATTAACCGAAACAACGAGTTAAACTATAGTCTATTTGTTATGATAACTTGATTTTCGTTGGAAATTTTAACGAGTAAATGACTTGAATTTTCAAGATAATGACCAAAACTTATATTTAACTTATTTGTGTCGATTTAAAAGTAAATCATTCATTTGTAAATATTTTCAAAAATTTGCATTCATCCCATTGTAAATAAATCTTGCACTTTGTAAATATTTTCACTTTGCATTTGGATTTTGTGGGTAGTATCTACTGATAACCCTCACGAGACAACATTCGTCCTACTAGGGACACCCAAAGGTTTAATGACTTGGTGCATACACTCAATGCAATCGTGCTCCTTATGAAAATGGATTTATCTTAGTTTTTCTTTATTCGAGGACGAATAAAAAGATAAATGTGGGGGTATTTGATGTGCGCGTAAATGTGCATATATATACATCCATATTTTATCTATTTTTATTTAAATAAATGTCATATTTGGGTATTTTAACATGTTTAAACCAAAATTCAATTATTTTCAAATAATCATATATTATCTTCATACAAGGGCAAAATGGTCATTTTTGTGCATGTGTCAATTTGAGAAATTTTACTTGGACATTTTTTATAGGAATTTGGATGCATATGGAAGAGGGTTTCATGAAGATATATGCATGCACAAGAGAATACAAAGGAAGGATGAAGGAAATAATTCAAATACATGATCATAGAGGACCTCACCTACCCACTTACCTAAATCTACAATTAGAAGCTAATGGACAACTAAGTGGAGGTTAAAGCTTCATGCATATTTGATGATGGATTAATTAGTGGATAATGGTTATTTAGTGGCCACACTTCCTAAAGGGCATTTTGGGAAGCACTCTAAAAATTGAATTAGGGTTTTGTGCATGTGTACATAGCCCTCTTATGTACATGTAAATATCTTCTTACTCTTTAAAATTACTTAGGAAATTAGAATGCAAGCTGTAAGCTCAATGTTTCATGAAATAAAAATGGCTACTTAGCCTCTTTCTCTTTTCTTTTCTACATGCTTCTTTTTACTTTTATGTTCATTTTTACTTCTATGCTCTCTTCTTTTCTTTGTTAGTAGATTAAATTTACATTCATGCAAGTAGTGTAGCTTTATTTTTTATGCAAGTAGTTTAGTAGTTAATCTCATTTTGTTCCTTTGCTTATTTTCTATTTCTTTTGTTTTTAATGTTGAAATTTGCATGTGTTGATATGATAACACAAATGAGTTGCTAAACCCCTTCAATTTAGGGGTAATGAAGCTCTCAAATATTATGTAATTTCAACATTTCTATGATTTATGGTCTCTTTTATTTGTGCTTCATGAAAGTAGATTTTGATGTAAGTTTATACAAGTGGGTTTGATAGCTTATGTGGCATTTGCAAATGAGCTATTCTTATTCAATATAAACACAATTTACATCATCGGTTGCTTTGATTTTGAAATGAAAGTAAAAACAAAATTTGACAATCTATATTATTAATTACAATAGTAAATAGATCATACTTAAAATAGCTTTTTCTTTGGCTTCATTTTCATGAGAATTGATAAGTGGTTTATTTGTTGTGTTATAGTTTGATGGTTTAAGTTATGTTAATTAATAACATAAATAAACCATACTTATGATAAATGCAATAATTATTTCACTTAATATCAAAAATAAAGATCATAGATTATTATTTTTTTTTTACAAAAATATGAGAGTGGATTTGCCTCTAAATTGTTTTCTAATCTCATAGTTTTTAATATCATTTTCGTTCTAGTTTTAGCTTCATTTTGTTTGTAGTTAACAATCTTCTCTCATTTTGGTCTAATTTGATTGATTAGAAAATTTTAAAATCTTAAAAATTCCCTATGGATCGACCCGTACTCGCCACGTACTAACATTTGTACGACGTACGCTTGCGGTTATTTTTATTTCAAAATTTGTCGAAGGTTTTCTAATTCGATAGAAAATCCGTCGTCGAACATTCTGCGATTCCTCTTTAGCTTCATTTTTTCCTCCTTTTCTTTCTTTAAATGTCCTTCAAGTTCCTCGACACGGCGAGCAAGAACGTCCTTCTCTTTATGTAAGGAATTCTTTTCTAAAGTGAGTTTCCCGTTGCGATGAAGTGCCGCGTCGAGTTCCTTCTTGTGAGTAGCTTCCAACCGGCTTACTGCCTCTGTCGTTTCCTTGGAGTTCTTCTCTGCTTCAGCAAGTTAGGTTTTGAATTCTAGCAGTTTAGCGTCTAGATTCTTGATTATATCTTTGTCGTGTATAGCTTCCAACTTGAGGCGGTCCATCTCATGTTGTCGCTCAATAGAAACTTCAAAAACTTTCTCTGGCAAGTGTATGAATGATTCTTGTTGCACAAATACATCATTCACGCATACAATAGAACTTCCCTTGGCATGCCATGGGATTATATGAATAGAAGAAAGGAATTTAAGGCCATCAAAGAAAATCTTTGGAAAAGTGGCCTTGAGCTCGGCCAACTTCTCAACCATGGAAACGTCAGGAGCAGTGGCCGGCAAAGGTGGTTCGGAGGTAGCAAGAGGATGTTTTCCAAAATGACGCTCGCGAGATTGTCTGGAGCTTGAAGAGCCGGAATGTGGCTCATGAGCCAAGGCGATATGAGGACCATGATAGGAAGGCTGCTCTATACTTTGGGCAGGAAAGTTAAACTGCTCGCCTTGTCGAGATGTTTGCGATTGGGATTTGCGTTTGGAAGAGGAGGAAGATTCCCTTAAATTATAATTCTTATCTCGTTCCTACTCTTTTTCCCTGCGCCGAGTAAACTCTGAATCCCGGCTTGATTGGTGGTATGTAGAAGAACTTCTGAGGCGATTAATGGCTCTTGATTGAGACATTGCACCTGTAAAGACCGAATGGGTGCGTATTAGTATTTTTCACATGAAAGGTCAATAGAAGTGTATAGTGAAGTGCGTGTGGTTGTGAGTGTCCTCCCCCCAACAGATCGGTAACGAGGGCTTTGCTCATCGGCGTTTCCTCTCTTTTGTCTGAATGTTGGATGCCTTCGCCACTTCTGGTGGGAGAGTTGGGTCCTTCTATGTTGATGTTTGGAAAGTTGTAGGACATGATGTCGTTTGAAATTTGAATATTAGAAAACCCCCTTAACGAGCATTCCAAGTGTTGAGAGGACGATTCCTCCTCAACTGGAGTAATAACAAACTTTGGATCGAGGCAGCTTTTCTTCTGTGAAGACTGTACGCCAACCTCTTCTTTCTCTTTATAGGTGTTTGGGATTGTCTAGCTTGCGATAGTTCAACCATTTAAGTTTTTCCGAGGCCTGCATCGACATCTCCCGGCTTCTCGGCTTGAGAATCCTTAATCTCCACCTCCTCAATATCATCTCGAGTCCCCTCAGCAGGGGGCACAACAAGGTTGACAGTATCTCTCTTTTGTTCTGCAACATTTCTTAATAATGCTGCACTCCTAGGAAGTCCAATACTATGGTCATCTTCCAATAGCTTGAATAAGGAGGTTCATCGGTTACGAGAAGTTTAATATCCCTATCATCTACGGGAGTAGCGCTGATAGTAGGAATGGCTCTAGAATTACTAGCGCCTTTAAGACGTGGGTGAACACCTAAGAGAACTCTGGAAGTAAGTCAATTCAAAGGAAAAGTTATGACTCGGATCAGTGAACTTGAGAGAAAAGTGAAAGTAATACTTACGTCCTTCTAACCATCGTCCTGCAAACCTAGGAGAATAGAACGTTCATGAATAGCAAGAAGGTTCCATGAATAAAAGCATTGCTGTTGGGATGAAGTTGTGTGGGGGCGATCCCAAGATATCTCAACATCTCTCGGACAAACGAATTGAAGGAGTATGCATCCAACCCAACACATAAACTTATTGCAAGCTGTATACCTTACCTGGGGCAAGTGAGGTCTATCTTGTCTTGAAGGAACCAAGACGTCCCCAAACAGAATTATGTGGATAGAGCATAACCGATGAAGAGCAACTTCGCCAATTCGAGAAGCGTATGAATCCATTGGATTATAAAGAAGAATAACGCCCTCTACAACATCGGGCGCAGAGCTTATGTTCTCCGTTGGAAGGACTGGGACATCGGAGAAAAGATCAGCTTGTGGATTAGAGACTTCTGTTTGCTCCGCGTGATGACTTGGAGAAGGCATGCCATATTCGGTTGCGGAACTTGATTTCACTTTAGAACCAATGTGTCGTGTCGCCAAATCAGAAGACATGTCAATTAAATGCTTCGAACATCGGGGATCTGTACCAGTTATACTCAATATATAATTGAGATTAGGAAAATAACCTATTCCCCCCGTGCTAAGTGTGAACTAGTGTAGTGCAGTGTAGTGCAATATGTAATAGACGTAAACAGTTTGAAGTCAGAAAAGCGAGATAAAAGGACAAGACTTGGGAGTTTTGTCCAAAGAGACCGTCATCGCTGACCGTCTCAACTGGCAAGAAAATTGATCGGTAACGAAGGCTTTGGGGTAGACTATCGGCACATCGAATTATGAAGTCTGTTACTTAAGTTCATTAGCAAGTTTATCGCTTAGTCCATATTGAAAATTCTGGAAGTTTGGTTGATCAATCTCAAGTTCAATAGTTCAAATATGCATGTTATGCTGTTCATTGTCATCTTATGTTCAAGGTCAGCAAGATAAACTAGCATTGATTGTTCGAATGAGTTGAGTTAGACTAGTTTATAAGGCATATGCCAATCCCTTGTGTTCATTGCCGATCCCTCTTCCAAGAGCTCCCTACCGATCCCTCTACTTTACCACAACTACCGGTCCCTCTATCAAAAGCCCTCTGCGCCGATCCCTATCCTATACCGCCACCCTCTACACCAATCCCTATCCTATATCTATCCCTCTCTAAACCTTTCCTTTCCGATCTCTATCCTCAACCTTCCTTCATTTCATTGTCTCCTCAACCAAAATCACTAAACAACCGAACCCTCACTTGCCGATCCCTGCCACTGCCATCTCAGTGTAAATCGAACCCTGCCTTTCTCTACTCCTAACTCCTTATCCACCAAAGGCTTCACCGAATCCTTATCTCTCTTCTTCCTCTCCTATTTCTACAACCATTTCAACCTACTAAACCTCTACTCCAAATATCGTTCACCTTGCCAAGATCATTCGTCATCACTACCTCAAACACTCACTAACAATTCAGGGCTAAGAATCCAATCGCATGATTAAAGGAAAGTGCTGCTGAACCTTACCTATGTGGGGATACAAATGTTCGAGCTGGAATGGAAGTGAGTATCTTGCTATGCATAAAGTTGACATGCGAGGCGAAATGAGTTGATGGGAAGAATGGAAGCAAGAGGATGCGAGTTTGGGATGGTGGATGGATCTGTAAATGGCTGAAGGTTAAAGCGCTAGTGGAAGAGCTTGGCTTTGTGAGTTTTTGTGCTAAGGCAAATAGGATAAAAAGTGAAGAAGGAAAAGGAAAGAGGCTTGTATTTATATGGATGGGAGAGGGTTTGGCCATGAGAATGTTGAACAAGTCATAGGTGCAAGAGGGGTCAGCATTGGAACCTACCGATCCCTATTTGCATAGCTCCATTGATGGATTAGCATAATGAATGCCGATCCCCATATATATATAAAATTGAATGAGTGAAAAATGAATGATGATAGTGATCATGAAGGTTTGACTGTAAAGGCGAACATACAAAATATTATAAAAATTGGCAAAGACCCGGGTGTTCGAACACGTCCGGGAGCCAACGAATGAAACGTGTATATGAATATGCACATGAGTGATTTAAAAGTTCAATCTTATTGAAATTAACAGAAATTGAAATCAAACCTGTAACCTTCAAGTTCGAGGCTGGACCAGACAATAAAATTTTTATAAGTCTTGCATGACTGGATTTGTATATGCTGACAGAATATGGCACTGGACTTATATTAGTGGAAGTTAACCAAGCGCCATAGCAATCAATGGAGGATTCAATGCCTTGGAAAATGATTCGACAAAGGAATATCAATCAATCAGGAAGCTAGATGGACTTCTTTCCGGCAGTTCATACTTGTTTCGATTCAAAGCACAACATGTTACTCACAAGACGTACTTTGGGGGGAAAGTGTTACCCAGTATCCTTACCGGCTATATTGGACTGATTGCGCAAGATAGATTCGACTGTTATCAAGAAGGATGACCACGGAGCAATGGTTGTAGGAACTGGAAGTAGAGTTCAGATGGTTATATGAAGTCGGGATTGAACAGAGTTGGTAGACCGATGCAGGATGTTAGAAATATGGAAATCAGCTTGAACAAGAAAGGGATCGGCATAGCTTAGTGAAACTCAAGGGATCGGCATGACATAGTGAAACTCAAGAGATTGGCATGACATAGTGAAACTCAAGGGATCAGCATGACATACTGAAACTCAAGGGATCGACATGGATGAAGCAATGGAGAGATCGACATAAATAAGTGTGCATGGATCGGCATGATTGGATAAGCATATGGATCGCCATAGCATGTAAGAGTGGTCGACAGAGTTTGGTAGGTAATAGGGCTCGGCATACTGGAGTCAACTATAAGGGATCAACATGAATCCATTTAAAAGGGTTTGGCCGAAGTAAACCTCCAAGTGGATCTGAACCAACGATCGAACAAAAGCATGAGTTCCACTTGTCCAATCAACATGATATTTGAAGCACCAACATGTCTAAACGTAAAGAAGCCACCATAGGGATCACAACCCCTAAATGAACCAATGAAGGGATCGGTACCGATCCCTATTCATTGGGATTTGAGCCTAGCGACTCCTATGGTGGGCCCATATGGATAAGAAGGTCCTATAGCCGAAGTTACAGAGAGATTAGTGGTCGCCTTCACCTATAAATACTGGCCTAAGGGGTCATTCTGAGGATCTTTACGCTGCAGGTTACATTATTCTTTATTCTAATCAAGTTTTCTCCTAATTTCTTGTTGTTTGCTATTGTAATCAAACTATTTATGAATTAATAAAGAGAATCTTCAAAGTGGACATAGACATACAACGCCAAACCACTATAAATCCTTGTGTTCTTGATTATTGCCTTGATTTGCTTGTTAGTTGATCCTATTCCTCTGTTTTAATTTTACTTTCCTCATTTATTTCACTACATAAATCTATTCTTGGGTGTTTATGACCAATTTGGAAACAAACATCGGTATACTAAGGAATTGCACTACACACTTCACATACAACTCGACCAATTTGTATGTCGTTCTATTAGACTTAATGGGTATGAATTGAGCACTCTTTGTCAATCTATCGACTACGACCCAGATGATATTGTACCCTCATTTAGTCATCCACAATCCATTGAGGAAGTTCATCGATATATTTTCCCACTTCCATTGGGGATAAGCGGTTGCTGCAAACCACTTAGCTTCTTCTACTTAGCTTTTATTAACTAACAACTCATGCATTCTGAGATAAATGTCCTAAAGTACATCTTCATGCCTTCCCAATAAAATTTCCATTATATCTCTATACATTTTATTGCCTCTAGGATGTATAGTCAATCTTGAATAATGTCACCCTCATAATACCTCATTCCTTAACTCGTCAACATCTGGTACAAACAATCTCCCATCCTTACGGAGCCGACCATCTCGGTCGAGCCTATACTTCTTAATCTCTTCAGACTCTACTCCACTTTCAATCTTAGCAATAATCCCTACTAGTCAAGATCACGCCTCTGACTAGTACTGATCCACTCAATCCAAGTAGGTCTGATAGTCAAACTAGCCAACTTCTCTGGCCCAAGCTCACATCGAGATCTGAAGTTATAACCAACAATGAACTCAAGCTCCATCCACTCTAGGAACATCACTTCCAAACTAACATGTTTATACTTAGAGCTTCAGCACTGCATTTCCCATACTAGGCGTATAGGAAATGTCAAAGTTGTAGGAGGCTAGGAGCTTTAATCATCACTGTTGATGAAGGTTATGGTCCTTCTATGAAAAGAGGTGATTCAACGATTTATGGTGAAAGAATAACTTGAACCTCTCTCTAAGCAAGTAGTAACTTCGTATCTTTAAAGCAAACACTATTATCACTGACTCCAAATCATGAGTCAGATAATTTCTCTCATGCAATTTCACCGACTAGCATATGCTATTGTTAATACCCTAAGTATTGATTTTGATAAACAACCATATAAATATTACTACTCACGTATCTTCGAGTTTGCAGTACTTTCAGATATATTATGGAGACATTTTATAAAGATAAATAAAAGCTAAGTGGAAGCAAATGAATTATGTATATGAAGATTAATCAAAGAAAATGGAAGACCAAAACGGATTAAAGAAGAATGTTGTAACGACAGAGGTATTTGAAGTGATGAGTAGTTGTTTGAATCTTAGAATCTTTATTAAAGATCATCAACCATTGACCTCAACCGAATCACAAAATATCCACAAATATGAGGGACTTTGAAATCTGAAATCAAATACACTTTATTGGAGTTCTTATTTTCTAAAACGCATGCATATCGACATATCCCTCCTATGTATGTCGACATACAGATCGTTTTTCTGTTTTTCAAAATTCAAATGAAGGATTTCCCTTCACCTCTTCACCAAAAGACATGTCTCTTTAACCACTATATAATAGCTCTAGAAAATGAACTTTCAACACAACTTCCCTTCTTTCTCTTACTCTTTGATTTCCATACTTTTGTGAGAAAGTTCCATTACATATTCTTCCACTCTCTTTGCAAATCCATACTCTTTCACTCCAATTCTTCAAGGATTTGCAAACTACACAAGATCAAAGAACTTGTACTTGAATTCGTATCATTTCATCTTTGATTTCATCCTATTCCTCAAAGATTTCAAAGATATATTGCCATTGGAGGTCTATAGCATCATTGTATTGAATTTGCAAGAATCTGTATTGAAGATACAACTACTTGCCATACTCTATTGTTGATTATAAAGAGAAGAGGGTGTTCTCATATCCTATGAAATCAAGAGGGTGATCTTTTAGCTCAGTAAATCAAGAGGGTGCATCTTATAGCCTGTAACGACCCGTAAATTTCAACTGTTTTAATAACGTAATTAGTTGAAATTTTGTGAAATTTTAAAAGATAAAATTTTGAAATATAAATTTGATATTTGGAATACGTCTAGTTAAACATAGCGACTGGTAAATTTTCGTCCGGGAATATGAAAATTTATTTCGCGCATAAATTCACTTCAATTTAACCAGTTAAAAAGCGATGAAAATAAAACGTTTTCGAAACTCAAATATTTTTACATAGAAAAATTCTAAACCATCTTCTGAGCAAGATATCAGTTTGTCATTTTTCCAAATTCGGACATCTTTGGCTCCGTCGATCTTATTTTTCAGTGTTTTTCTTGCATTTTCCGTAGTAGAGAAATTCGAATTTTTATAATTCAATCGTACCATTGATTTCTATATACCGTTTTGATCGTCTTGTCGTATTGATCTCTGCGGTATATTCGTATGTGTGTTTCGACGTTCGGTGGACGGCGAAATCTGTAAACGTTGAACCGTATCGGTACGTTTCGTGAAACTTTTGATTTCTTTGTGCCTTCTTAATTTCAACTGCACAAACCCAACAGCCATTTGCTACTTGCAATAAATATTTCCTAAATTATCGTGCATGCCTTTTTCTATTCCCAAAATTTAGTGCTAACTTTTATTATTTTCCCTTGGCAATTTATAACATTTCAGTACGTTTCTCTCTGCCTATATTTTTCTGTACTTCTGAAATATTATAATAAAACGTTGCCTTTCTTCCTCTATCTTTATTTACTCTTCATCTTATTAACCTATGCTTTGAAAAAAAGATAGAGAACAAATACTAAGTATAAATTAAGCTTGCTGTAGCTTTTATAAGTGGGTGGCTACACTTTTTCTTTGCCTATGAGCTGTGTTACTCACGTCCATTTATATTTGCTTGAAATTCCTGATCTGCCACCGCCCATCAACCGACCGAGCTTCGCCACCTGACCTTCCACTTGCGCAGCCATCCTCCTCCTCCCCTGCACCGAGCCACCACATCATCACCGCCTGACCGGCCTTGGCCATCCTGCCCATGTCCACACAGCCAAGCTCCGCCAGGCCGACAGCCTCTCACCCCTACTCGTTCTCCCTCCCTTCATTTGCTTTCACCAAAACCCTTGCAAGCTCAGCCTCTAATCCTCCAACTATGCCTAGTAACCGACGACCTGACAAGGCCACCGCCAACCGAGATCTCACCTTCTCCTCTAAAAAATTTCCGCCCGCCACCGCCTAACGTCGGCAACCAACCCGCATCCCCTCTGGTCTGCCTCCGCGTCCCGCAAAGGCATCCTCCTCCATGCTCGATCTCCCCTGGCTGAGAACCCCACTCCACTCACCTGACTTGCTTTCCCATTTTCCATATGAAGGCTTGTGTAAGTAATTGTTTGTGTGTTTTAAAACTATATATATAAAAAAAAGAGTTTCGGCAGTGTATATTTATATTTATATAAAAACATAGCACTGTCCATTTTCATTTTAGTGTGAATGCATGCGTGGGTTTGGTAAAAGCTTTTATAATTAAACTGTTGCAATAATGCATTGCTTAGTTAAACTATTGTTTTAAATCACTACACATATATACGTGAATTTTATAATTTCACTTTGGGTTTTACAGTAACAGTAGTTGTAGATTTGAATATATATTATGTATATTTGCTTATTCATATTTATCTGTAAGAATTTTTTTTTATGTCTGACTATTATATAAGTTTATATATATATGTTATTTTACATATTTTTAATTTACTTTCGGCTATAGGTATGTAGGGTTGCATTGGTTTACAGTTTTGATTTAGATAAAATATGGGCATATGTTGTAAATAGGTTGCATAGTTTCTATATTTTAAGGTATATATGTTTACACTTTGTTAGTTTGTTAGTTTGTATAATTTAAATGGACATAATCTGATTGTATGTAAGTTGGTTCGAGTGCATATGTTCTAATAAGTTTCTGTTTACTGTATTTACATAATAGGTTCTTAACAAGATACGTTATATTTTTCTGGCAAGCTGTTTAGTTTAATTTTAAATATGTCTAGATATTTACCTATTGGATTATCTTTGAAAGTACCGATATACATAGACTTTGCATTAGTATAACGTTGTTTATATAAGTTATGTTATAGTATATTGCATACAGTCTTATATTTGCTTTAGCATGGCTAGTGCTTTACAATCATAGATTTACATATGTACAGGTTCTGGAAAGTATATTTATACTTAGTCAATATAGGTTATATTTTACATTCAGGGTTATATTCGTATGCTTGTTTTAACTTTTGTTAGTTAATAAAATGTAGGTGTTTCGACTTTTATATATGTACATAGGTTTTAAGATGTATACACTGTTGCATATTAGGTCTGATAAATGTGAAATCTTATATGGAGTCTGCATATGATATTAGAATAACATGCATGTGGGATTTTAGCCTGCATATGTGTATATATATGTTGTTTTGTTTCAGTACATATAGTCTGCTTTATATATTGTTATTATACGTGGTCTGTATACATATACATATTTTTTTTTTTGAGTAGCATGTATATACAAATGTATGTATATATAAGGAATAAAATCTATTTGGTTTATATACAAATCTATGCAAGTATTTTGCATTTTTACTAAGTATACATATATGTGTGTTTATTTCAAACTATATGGTGTAGATATGTTGTTTTATTTTATGTGTTTATTTAAAACAATGATTTTGAAATATTTATATTTCAAATTTAATATGTGTTTAAATTTAGAATATGATTTTATATATATATTTATATATAGTTATATGTATTCAAGTTCACTTATACCACTTATCCTCATCGACCCAGTTCTGATCCGATTTCGTCAATTTCTATTTATCAGCTTTGCCCGTCGAACTCAGGTTCATCGTGTTTGCTTCGAAACTCGTGCTTGAATCCGTAACTCAATTTCATCGTCTATTTCTCTAGCCTCGAAAGGTGAGCACTCACTCACGATTAACGTTCTTTTATTTATTAGATTTGATTTCAATTGAAACGACAATTGAAATATACTGCTGTTAGTTAATTGCACTGTTATATATGCTATTACCTGTATCAGTTTACCTGTGACACCTGACACCATTATCTGTTAATTATTTATGCGATGATAATACAGTTTGGCTGATGATTGATTGATTGTTGATGTTTATATTAGACGTTAAATCGTTAATGTTAGAAATGATAAATAGTATGAAATTGAACTTGATATAGGATAGTTAAATGTTAAATTTGATTAACTGACATTTGTATAATATGACCCCTTTAAACTGTTAAATTTATTGACACGTAGGATTGTTTAATTACATTTTGAACCACTGAATGTATGTTGTTAAATTGATGATGGATGAAATTGTAATTGAAGTGACAAGTGGAAACCGTAATGTAATAATCTTTAATCTACATGAAATGATAGTGTAGATTCTAGAAATAATTATATTAATTCGTACAAATAACAATGCGAATTAATATGGTTATTTTGGGATTATTTGAATTGATTATTGGATTGATATTGATTGTTGTTATTGCTTGTTTATTTACTTTGACACCATCCCAGTTATCACACTGCAAGTTCCCTTTGATATGTTTTGATTTTGAATTGAATTGGAATCGGGTTGAAATGATAAATACCCAAATTTAAATCTTGACCTAGGACAGAAAATTAAATAAAACCCGATTGGTCAATAATTTGATTTAAAAATAAAACGAAGATTTTATTTGAATAAATAATATTGTTTTGAAATGAAGTTGAAATTGGAATTTTTATGAAAAGAAAATGTTAATATATAATAATCTGAAACGAAATATTAACAATGTAATTGACGAAAGAATGTTGTTTATTTGAGAAATGATTGATATTATAATTAAGTTTGAAATGGTTAAACTTTGAAACGATTGATAATTAAGTTTGAAATTATAATTGAGTTTGAAATTATTAAACTTTGAAATTAATTAATAATTGAGTTTTGAACTATTTAATAATTAAATAAGATTGAATTATTTAATGATTAAATTGAATTGAAATTCTTTAATAAGAAAAATTGGACATTTGAATAAGTGAATTTACTTCGTAAATAATTGAAATTGAATTTCTTTATTAAGTAAGTTTTGGAAAATTATTTAAGAAAGTAATAAGTGAAATTGAAATTCTTTAACAAGAAATGAAATGTGATAATTTTGGAATTAATATAAGACTTGTAATTGAAAGAATTTGATTTGACGAATTTAATTTAATTCAAAATTGTAAATTTTGATTTAATGAAGTTGAACTTAAGAATTGATTTAATGAATTGAAAATTTAATTGAAATTGTTTTGAATGATAAAGTAATTTAATGAATATTGAATAAAATCGATAAATGAGTTTAAATTGATTTGAAGGTTAAATTAAATTTATTTAAATGATTTCGGAATGAAACTTATATACGAAATGCAACAAATATTTGGATTGTTTTAATTGAAACTTTGAAATTGAATATAGAAATGTTGAAATTGAAATTGGAAAGTTTTGAAACGTAAATTATTGGAAATTGGTTTTTGAAAGACAAATAAATTGTTGGTTTACGAATTCTATTTGAAATTGAATTGATTTGGTTTTGAAATAAATAAACGACCAATCGGTGTAATAATTACGAAAGTTATTAAAGATACCGGAATTCGGTTATGGATATACTCTCTATCTAAACCGAAAACCACTTTAATAACTATACGCAGAGTGATGATCCAGAATGAAGTGGTTGGAAATGATGTTCGTGATGATTGAAGAAAGAGAACGATAATGGATAGTCTTGACACTTGTGTCAAATTGGAAATGACTAAAACAGGAGCTGTGCCGGGCCAATGGAGGATTGATACCTCAAGTGGACACACTTCTTCGAACTACTTATACTTGTTGTCGATTGGTGCACCCTTGATTTTGGGAGTGTTGTCTCACGGTGTTGCGGGCGCTGCGACGTTGCGTTCTCACCAGTCCGGATCAGGCGAACGGTAGTATCACTACCTTGGGTATAGCCTCATGTGCCTTGTCATACTTGTATTCCATTTATGCGCGACCACTACGAATTTGTTTTGTACCTTGAGTATATGGATTGCCCTCTGGTGACTTCCGGTTTTGGGGAAACTACGGTCTTGTATATGCTTGTGGGAATAAAAATGTGTTAAGGGTGGAATGGGCCATGACTTAACGCTATTTTGATATCTTTTATATTACTGATAGACATTATCTACTTATCGTACATTACTACATAGTAGATAGTTTGACGGATCCTTAAAGGATGGTTATTCCAACATCCTTTGAGTTACTTGTATTTCAATTGCTATTTCACTTGAGTTGGATTTATTAATATGAGAATGTTAATCCTGACTCGAGTGTTTTGTGTTTTGCTTTACGCTCGGGTCAGACTGAGTAGTTCAGCTTTCGAGACTCACCTTTGAAGTTGGAGCTTCGCTTGGAGATTCAGCTATCTATCCAGCTTTCAGATATTCGATGATTCCAGTGATGTATTCTGATCTGTATCTGTTACTCTTCCGTTGTATCTAGTTTAACTCTGATGTATCGTATTACTCTTCTGTTGTAAACTCTGATGTATTTTATATATTCATACAGTAGCTTCATGAACTACTATCTCTTTTATTTCCGCTGCACTTATTACTCTGTGTCTGTGATCTGTGATTATATTTATTTACTGTATATGTTCAGTTTTGCCAAATTTAAATTAACAACGCAGTATTTTGAGCAATTCAATTCCGGCATGAGTGTCTACCTATACACTTATAATGGATGCGAATGGTCCAAAATTCTGGGTCGTTACATAGCCCGTTAAATCAAGATTGGAAAGGTGTTCTTGCTATTCATGAAAAGCAAGTGGTGATAGCGAAATTCTATACGGTGCAGTATAGGATTGGATGTAGGATTGGTCAATCCGAACAGGTACAAAAATTCCTTGTGTTATTTACTTTACTACATCTTACTTTACTACTTACTTATTCTGTGATTATTTGTTTTTGTTTGCAATTTGAGTAGATAAATATTTAAATTCATAAGTAAATTTTAAATAGTTATACTGCACACTTCAACCCCTCTAGTATATAAATAGCCTTAAGATCCATTCCGCATTATGTTATAGACAGCTCATTTTCCCATAGCTACAACCTTTATCCTTAACATCAACATAGTACCTAGTATAGTACCACATGCATCTTTGTATACTTCTAACTCCTTATTCCCATTCGAAATGACTAACACTAGTGCACTCGTTAACCTATCTTTTAGACCAACGAATGTATTCTCATACCTTGCGTCCCAAGCTAAAGTCTAATTCTTCTTTATTAAATTGGTTAACGGTGCTGCTACCTTAGAGAAGTTCTTGATAAAACATCTATATTATCCCTCCAACCCAAGGAAACTCCTCACATCTTTAGCATTCTTGGGTCCGTCCCAATCCTGGACTACTGCAACTTTCTCAAGATCGACAACAATGCTCTGCTCATGAACATCGTGACCCAAATTTCACGCTTCTCTCCTCTAGAAGTGACACTTCGAAAACTTCATCATCAATCGGTATTTCCTCGACACCTCAAGCACAATCCTAGATGCGTCTTGTGTTCATCTTCCATCTATGAGTATGTGACGACCCTCCCTTCTCGACCCTCGAAAATCAACACAAAATACTCAACAGTATAATATGCCGACGATCGAACGCTGGAAAAGACAGATTGTAGGAAAAGAAAGAAGGTAGAAGAAGAAGAATGAACTAAACAACATCAAACCTCACAGTCGCAGCGGAATAAAATATAATATATAGAACAGAACTTTACACAAATCAAAACTATATCTGTTTATATACAATACATCATCATCAGAGTATATCAATACAACCAACCATAACCAGTCAAACAATCTCAACAATCACAGCAGCGGAATAATACAAGTACGAGAAATACGTCTCGGACTCCAGCTCCTCTCCTGAGCTCCATAGCAACCTATCCTGAAATATACTCGGTCTGACCCGAGCATTATAATAAAATAACACCCGAGTCAGTCTGGAATACCAGCGCATCATAAATACATCCAAACTGATTTTTAAAGTTCAAAAATCCTTTGAAACAAAAACATCTCGTAAGACCACGCCACAAATAAACATGTCGGGTTTTTACCTTACGATAGCTAAAACACTTTTATATTAAAATCCTCTGATATTATAATAGTGTCTATAGAAAGTAAAATAGTATCTAGCTGAAATGCTTGCATCTCACATTTCAACAATAGTTGGGCACAATCAAAACCGTACAGGCACGTAGGGAGAATGGATTTCCAACGAATGACTAGGCACTGGGGTACCACCTGTCACAGTACGTGGCCTAGATCACAGTACCGAGGAGTACGCCCGCTCCCCTGCAACACAAAGCCGGAATCATCCCTTACTGGATAATTCCAAGTAAAATCACCCCACGGTTGGGATCAGCAACCGCACCACTAAGCCGAAATAAAAGGGACATCTAGACAGGGATGACCTTACTCTCAAGTGGGGGCTACCCACGAAGCCTTGCTGCATAACCCCTGATTTTCAGTCATTCCCGGTTGATGAGGCTCGAGGCTAAACGATACCTTTATAGCACATATCCCTTAGAATGCCCATCGTCCACCTGACGATGTCACGAAAGCATTCGTCCATACAAGTCCGTCCCGGGTCCGAACGGAACCGAAGGCACTACCCCTACTACATCCATTTTGGAAATATCCTCAGGATTAGTAGCGACTAGCCCTTGCACTTCACTGCTCCATCTTCGACTCCGAAATCGTTTTCGCGAAACGTACAAACCGGATCGTAGTGGTTTTCGAGTCTCCAGACCTAGAATCCCGGTATACGGAAACTCGATCCCGGTCTCTTCGAAACGATCGCGCATTTGGCCAATATTGATAGTCGGTGATTTAACTATCAATTAATGTTCACAAACATCCATACACATCCATCACACAATAAATAATCTCCATATTATTTATTTTCTTCTAATATCTTTCAAAGATATATTTTCACATTTTCAAAACTCGTTTGAAAACAATTTTCCAAAACTCTTCCTTTACAAGGTAAATCCTTTACCCTTTATTCCCATCGGGAATAACCAAGTATAAAACAATTTGCATTTAAAACCGTTAAAAATACTTTATACTGAGATATACTTTAAAATATGAAAATTACTTCTATTTATTTACTAAAAATATATAATTAAAATATGTGAAGAAAACTAGTTATTAACACATAAACTTTGATTTAAAAATAAGGGTTTTAGTTTAACTAAATTGAAAATAGCGTTATAAGAAGAAAAATACTAATTTCAATAACTTAAGTCAAAACCAACCTTTAAATAATCCATTCGTAAAATATTTACTAATATATTCTCAAATCATTACGATTTCTAAATTATTAGTTTGTTACTTTAAAAATAACAATTTCTTAAAAATACTCTTTAAACAAATTTTAAAACTTAACTTTTAAATTTATAAAATCTTTAAAAACACTAACTTGGTTTTCCCAGGGAAACACCTTCCCGTTCCAAAACATTTCAAAGTACTCTTTTATATAAATCCACTGATTTATTTCAAGTCAATTTATGATTTCAACATAAATTTCCAATTCCATACTTAACTATAACTTCCTCCGAAGTTAAATCACAATTTTTCATTTCCGAAAATTCATTTTTGAATATAGTTTAAACATTTTTAAATAAACATTTTGGTGACTTTTCAATGGAAGCCAAATTTCCAATTTACTTAAATAAAATCCCAATGAAGAAAATGGTATTTTAAAATATTCTATTAACACTTAAAATTGTACATTTATATTCGGAAGCTTCATTTAACATATTTTACTTTTCCGAATATCACTATTCATCATTAAAATAAACCGCTGTTATTTTACTCAATTTATAATTTCATAGAATTCATTTCCAGAAAATTTATATTTCACATTCAACGATTGATAAATTTTCCCCAATATTTAAAATCCCAATTTTACCAATTTACATTTTCCATTTCAAAACAGAATCCAATTTTTATATTCCTTTAAATTCCTTATTTAACAATTTCTTTAATTTCCTTTAAATCCCCAATTCCTTCATTTATAATTTAATTCTGGAATTATAATTTATACCACCATTTCACAGAACAATTTAAAATTCCAGATTTATCAATCACAACATATAAACAGGTATCACTATCAATTATAAAATAATTGCTACATTTTGAGGAATCCAGTTGGATCCCTCCAACCTGTTTTTCCCTGCATCCACAAATATTAGCACATCACAATATAAATATCAATCCAGACTGATAATAACAATTATATTCAGCCATCCACACAGATATTTAAATATTAACTATTTAAGATGCCTAGCATCCAGATGTGAGTGAGAAAAACTCACCTTGAGTTTTGGCGAGCGTTCGAAATTTAAATTAAACTGAACGACGTTCGATTTAACTAAATTTTCTACTTGCCCGGAATGATTCCGGAACTGCTCCACTGCGTAGTACTCGTCGCTGTGATTCTGGTGCCGCAAATTTCGTTGAAATCTGATCACGTATGCACTAGATATGAATTTTCAAAGGTTCGACTATAAATCTATAAACAATTTTATTTAGTTATATTATATATATATTTTTTTATAATATACCAGACTAAAATCTGGCCGCAAATCATGAAATCGAGATCAAGGCCATAGATGGTCTTCTCCCTCACGCGATCATTCCAGATGAAAATGAACCCAACGTCACCAACTAGGGCACGACCAACGCCCCTCCTCGATCGACTAGAAGTCGATCCACCTAGCCCACGTCGAAGCCTCCAGCGACGCACGCCCACGACCCCAGCAAAGTTGAACTCGGTGGCCTCTATCCCTCTCACGACGA
Organism: Allium fistulosum; assembly: GCA_030737815.1. Lineage (NCBI taxonomy): Eukaryota > Viridiplantae > Streptophyta > Magnoliopsida > Asparagales > Amaryllidaceae > Allium > Allium fistulosum. The sequence continues at coordinate 1,378,651,052 of CM060901.1, forward strand.
GCACGAGACGAACGAAAACGGTGACCAAAATCTCACTATCCCCTTTACTAAAACACATCTCGACCGTTGGATAGGATGTGCTCGACGAGATCTCCGATTGTCATGAAGAAAATTTTACAAATCATTGCGTGGATAAGGAGGAATTTGAAGAGGAAAGTGGGAACGTATCGGCCATTGATTGATAAGAGTGGCGGCCTGCGTTTTCTTGCTAGGGTTTAGTGAAATAGATGATTATATAAATATTGTTTAACATTATTTTATTAATATTTTTCTCAATTTAACGGTTAATGCAAACGACCTCCAATTCTCACGTTCCGACAGGCTATCCTGGGGTTTTTCCGCATTCCGGACACAATGGAAGAGGTTTCGTAAACTAATTCGATCGTATGCGTGAGATACGAAATTAAACGATCAATTTAAAATTAAATCGGTTAAATCGATTTCCAAGCGTTTCGAGCTGCCACGGTCACACGACAACTCCGATTGCTACGAAAATTGAAATCCGATAATAACTAACTATTACGGATCCAATGGAACTGGTTTCGTCGAATTCCGAGACTGTGCCCCGGAAGGCTATTTTAACTTGTCTATTAAATCAGGCGATTTTCAAAATTTACGAAAACGCTTTAAAATTTCACCTTTAAAATTTTCTTAACTTAACAATAAATCATATAAAATTTATAATCACATTAAAAATCATTCTAGCTCATTCCGGACTAAAATCTGATTAATTTGCATTTTAATGATATTAAATTCATTTTAAAATTAATATAAAATTCCAAATATTAATTTATTCACTTTTAAATTCATCTAAAAATCCAACATTATTGTTTATAACCAATCGAACCTAAAAATACATTTAAACATCATTTTACAGCTATTTACATCCAGATTCACCTTTTTATCCTAATCCCGAATATTTAATTATTATTCTATTTCAATTGAATTTCTTATTTGAAATTATAACTTATTTTATTGGTTGAACCCGAATCCAACCATTTCAAAATCAATTAAGGACCCACATTGAACATTTAAAACGAATTAAATGTTCAAATTCAATGGCTTAAAAATACGGGATGTTACATTCCTCCCCCCTTATAAAAATTTCGTCCCCGAAATTTGCTAAGGTAGAAAATACTCTCCAATCCATTTACTTATCCAATTGGCTTAGTTAAAAACATATATCCACTTCCCAAAAAGTTTCAACTCCATTCCAAAACCATTTGCTTTATTTACTCTAAAGCCTTTATCTTAACACTCGTTTTCAAAATAACTTTACTTATTAATAAATTTTCCCAAAAACTCTTAAAAATTTTCTAACTCCCAAAATTTCTGGAAAATTTTGGCGGAGTCTCCTTTGTACGGAGGAGCTTCTGCGATATCGCAGGATACACAAATATATATACATCGGCTCACACGGCCGGAAACCAAAATATATCACAAAATATATATCATTTTCCCAATTATATTTGCGTAGGCGTACCTCTTAGCAAATTTTTAAAAGCGAGCGGCTAATATAACGCATATACGCGCTCCAACTCTCTCGAACGCCTCACGTACCTGTACTATACTCAACAAATTCATCAGTTTCAATGATATGAGCATTTTAATAACATTTCCAATGTAAATGCAAGCCAAACATATCCATCTCATAACCAATCCAAGCAAATTCATAATGTAACAATGTTAATCATACTTTATCAACAATTTAAAGGTTTCAATCACATTCGAATTACTTATTCAAATCTACTTCATTTTATTTCATTTGAATGCTTTAAATTCAAGTTCACTACATACAATCTATATTAATTATAAACAATCCATTTCTATTTCAATATGATTAACATATGCCTCTCTTACATTTTTTTAAATTTAACTTACATTCCAAATTTGATTTACAATCAAATTTCATTTTAAACTTGAAACATTTGTATTTCAATTATAATCCATTTCCATTCATATGCAAATATTACCTATTAAAATGTCAACTCATTCCTATTGATTCAAAATCAATTCCATTAGCTATTTTAATCTAATTCACTTACATTTATACACAAACTCTTTGAATTAGATTCCCATCCATTTCTATTTATTCAAAATCAATTTCCATTGCTTGTTAAATATCTCAACTCCGAATACAAGAAATTTTTACGTCATTCAAGCAAAACAATTGCCACTCAAGCTTATAACCATTTAAAATTAATTTCAACTTGGATGTGTATTAATCTTATTCAATTTTTTTTTTTTGCATTGTTCACAATCCAAGTATTTTCTTTTCCGAATGCAATTGTTAAATTCAATATTTCCTTTACATTTTAATCTCATTTACCAATTCAAATTTACATTAATATCATTCATTCCTGAGTTATTTACAACTCTTATATTTTTAACTCATCACATTAATTAATTTAAAACTCATTTCACTTGCATTTCAGTTTATTTCCTAACAAATTTCATTCGGAATTACTTAAATAAGCCCATTCACAATCATTTGTTTTTCTTCCAAGATGCTTAAGTTCTTCCACACAATTTCCATCATCTTCTTATATCAATTTAATTTTATTTCCATTTGATTCTCATCCAATCAAATTTCAATTCCTTTACAACTTAAATGCTCTTTGTTTATTTATCCAATCCATGTACAAATTTATTTTATTAACAAAGAGACCATTTAAATTATTTCTCTCATTTGAATTTACCTACAATTCAAACCATCACTATTATAAGTTAATTCCATTATTCATTCACACTCTCAACATTTATTGTCAAACTTAAATTCCATCCCAAAACTGGATTTTATTTTACTTTCCAAATTTTATCAAACTATCAAAATTTCATTCATGCCAATACAATTTCATTTAATTTAGCTTACACAAAACTCATTGCCCAACAATCATTTTAGATTTAATTTGGTGAGCATTTACTCCATTTGACCTCATTTCAACTAAATTAAATTTCCTTTAATTTGATTCTTATCCAAATTTATTCCAAGTTCACTTAGATTTTGCTTAGCCCAATTAACTCATTCCACTTCTTTTACCACTTAAATAAGAATTGAATTTCATTCAATATTGCTTATAATGCATCTGAATTTTGAATTTCACTTCACTTTATTCCTTCGTAAATAAATTCAAAACTTATTTACTACTTTGAATTCATTCACATCTTTTATATTTTATAATTGTTTCACCTTACTTTGCATTCCATTTAAAATTAAGTTCGAATTCACCATTCCACTTAACCATTTTTATTTGTGATTATAATTCCATTTTACTTGAGTTAAAATCAAATCTTCCATTCTCAAGTTCTCCAACTTATTTACTTATAAGTTTATATTGCTCATTTCAAACCAATCCACATTTTTATAATCACAATGTCAAATTTTAACACTTAATAACTTAAGAATATGAATTCATTTGCACAATCATAAGCATTTACATTTCACCGTTATCTCAACTTCCATTTAATTCCAATTCATTTAGATTTAATTCAATTTCAAATTCTTAATTTTATTTAACTTATCACAAGTTAAATCCAGATATATTCCATTCACCTTCATTTATTCAAAGTAGATTTACATTCCATATATACTCAATTCTTCTTTAAATCAACTTTCCTTTATAAGTTATATAGTTGAATCATTTCAACTTTCACATTTTTATTTTAAATAGGATTTCCAGAATTCAATTTACCCGGATTTATTTCAAAACCAATTTGAAATAAAAATCAACACATTTCTCTTTTGATATCCAAATCAAATACCAAATTCCAAAACAATCTGCTTTTACCAAAAATTTTCCTTTGAAAATTCCAAAATCACTTGTTTCCCAAACAAGTCCAAACAATGTCATAACCAACTATTTTGGTAGCAATCCATCACTTTAGAAACTCGAAAATGAATTCTAATGATGTGGCCAGCATCATCAGGATTATTTTCCAGCGACTGAAGTGAGTTCAATGCTTTCCACTTCCAAAATTCACCTCAAAACAATTTCTATTCAAAAATGTTTCCCCAAAATATACTCCATTCTTACAAATGCTTTTGAAAATATTTCTAACATTTCCACAAAGTCAAACTCCCAAAACTTTGTTTAATTCCATTTGAAATCCCTTTCAAAATTTCCGGGGTCAAAATTCTAGTTTAAATCAAATTTTAATTTCACTTCTTCTTATTTAAACATATTCAATCAATTCCATTTGGTTATAAACCATTTTAATATTTTAACTTCTTATTTTCTTATATATATCATTTCAAATTTTAGATCATGTTTTAATTTCTTATTTGATTATAGAAGAAACAACCAAACAACCATCCAATGCATAGAATAATTTAGAAAATTATTTCTTTTATATCGAAATATAATTTTGGGTAAAATTATTTCATTTACCCGCTTTAAAAACAATACTATGTTGGTTTATCTTGTTTAAGAGTTTAGAAACCCCTATCGATACGGTTGTACTTCCCGCACCGACCAGAATTCATAAACACTCAACCGATAAGTCAACACAGTACAAAAACAATTTTATATCCACTAACAAGTACGCTCTCATAGCTATTATTACACTCAACTCATTATAGAGTACTATTGACTCTATAAAAATGAGTAATTTTCCCCACCAAAGCCTAGGTTGTCGCCAATCTAAGCTCTGATACCAAGTGTGACGACCCGCCCTTCTCGACCCTCGAAAATCGACACAAAATACTCAACAGTATAATATGCCGACGATCGAACGCTGGAAAAGACAGATTGTAGGAAAAGAAAGAAGGTAGAAGAAGAAGAATGAACTAAACAACATCAAACCTCACAGTCGCAGCGGAATAAAATATAATATATAGAACAGAACTTTACACAAATCAAAACTATATCTGTTTATATACAATACATCATCATCAGAGTATATCAATACAACCAACCATAACCAGTCAAACAATCTCAACAATCACAGCAGCGGAATAATACAAGTACGAGAAATACGTCTCGGACTCCAGCTCCTCTCCTGAGCTCCATAGCAACCTATCCTGAAATATACTCGGTCTGACCCGAGCATTATAATAAAATAACACCCGAGTCAGTCTGGAATACCAGCGCATCATAAATACATCCAAACTGATTTTTAAAGTTCAAAAATCCTTTGAAACAAAAACATCTCGTAAGACCACGCCACAAATAAACATGTCGGGTTTTTACCTTACGATAGCTAAAACACTTTTATATTAAAATCCTCTGATATTATAATAGTGTCTATAGAAAGTAAAATAGAATCTAGCTGAAATGCTTGCATCTCACATTTCAACAATAGTTGGGCACAATCAAAACCGTACAGGCACGTAGGGAGAATGGATTTCCAACGAATGACTAGGCACTGGGGTACCACCTGTCACAGTACGTGGCCTAGATCACAGTACCGAGGAGTACGCCCGCTCCCCTGCAACACAAAGCCGGAATCATCCCTTACTGGATAATTCCAAGTAAAATCACCCCACGGTTGGGATCAGCAACCGCACCACTAAGCCGAAATAAAAGGGACATCTAGACAGGGATGACCTTACTCTCAAGTGGGGGCTACCCACGAAGCCTTGCTGCATAACCCCTGATTTTCAGTCATTCCCGGTTGATGAGGCTCGAGGCTAAACGATACCTTTATAGCACATATCCCTTAGAATGCCCATCGTCCACCTGACGATGTCACGAAAGCATTCGTCCATACAAGTCCGTCCCGGGTCCGAACGGAACCGAAGGCACTACCCCTACTACATCCATTTTGGAAATATCCTCAGGATTAGTAGCGACTAGCCCTTGCACTTCACTGCTCCATCTTCGACTCCGAAATCGTTTTCGCGAAACGTACAAACCGGATCGTAGTGGTTTTCGAGTCTCCAGACCTAGAATCTCGGTATACGGAAACTCGATCCCGGTCTCTTCGAAACGATCGCGCATTTGGCCAATATTGATAGTCGGTGATTTAACTATCAATTAATGTTCACAAACATCCATACACATCCATCACACAATAAATAATCTCCATATTATTTATTTTCTTCTAATATCTTTCAAAGATATATTTTCACATTTTCAAAACTCGTTTGAAAACAATTTTCCAAAACTCTTCCTTTACAAGGTAAATCCTTTACCCTTTATTCCCATCGGGAATAACCAAGTATAAAACAATTTGCATTTAAAACCATTAAAAATACTTTATACTGAGATATACTTTAAAATATGAAAATTACTTCTATTTATTTACTAAAAATATATAATTAAAATATGTGAAGAAAACTAGTTATTAACACATAAACTTTGATTTAAAAATAAGGGTTTTAGTTTAACTAAATTGAAAATAGCGTTATAAGAAGAAAAATACTAATTTCAATAACTTAAGTCAAAACCAACCTTTAAATAATCCATTCGTAAAATATTTACTAATATATTCTCAAATCATTACGATTTCTAAATTATTAGTTTGTTACTTTAAAAATAACAATTTCTTAAAAATACTCTTTAAACAAATTTTAAAACTTAACTTTTAAATTTATAAAATCTTTAAAAACACTAACTTGGTTTTCCCAGGGAAACACCTTCCCGTTCCAAAACATTTCAAAGTACTCTTTTATATAAATCCACTGATTTATTTCAAGTCAATTTATGATTTCAACATAAATTTCCAATTCCATACTTAACTATAACTTCCTCCGAAGTTAAATCACAATTTTTCATTTCCGAAAATTCATTTTTGAATATAGTTTAAACATTTTTAAATAAACATTTTGGTGACTTTTCAATGGAAGCCAAATTTCCAATTTACTTAAATAAAATCCCAATGAAGAAAATGGTATTTTAAAATATTCTATTAACACTTAAAATTGTACATTTATATTCGGAAGCTTCATTTAACATATTTTACTTTTCCGAATATCACTATTCATCATTAAAATAAACCGCTGTTATTTTACTCAATTTATAATTTCATAGAATTCATTTCCAGAAAATTTATATTTCACATTCAACGATTGATAAATTTTCCCCAATATTTAAAATCCCAATTTTACCAATTTACATTTTCCATTTCAAAACAGAATCCAATTTTTATATTCCTTTAAATTCCTTATTTAACAATTTCTTTAATTTCCTTTAAATCCCCAATTCCTTCATTTATAATTTAATTCTGGAATTATAATTTATACCACCATTTCACAGAACAATTTAAAATTCCAGATTTATCAATCACAACATATAAACAGGTATCACTATCAATTATAAAATAATTGCTACATTTTGAGGAATCCAGTTGGATCCCTCCAACCTGTTTTTCCCTGCATCCACAAATATTAGCACATCACAATATAAATATCAATCCAGACTGATAATAACAATTATATTCAGCCATCCACACAGATATTTAAATATTAACTATTTAAGATGCCTAGCATCCAGATGTGAGTGAGAAAAACTCACCTTGAGTTTTGGCGAGCGTTCGAAATTTAAATTAAACCGAACGACGTTCGATTTAACTAAATTTTCTACTTGCCCGGAATGATTCCGGAACTGCTCCACTGCGTAGCACTCGTCGCTGTGATTCTGGTGCCGCAAATTTCGTTGAAATCTGATCACGTATGCACTAGATATGAATTTTCAAAGGTTCGACTATAAATCTATAAACAATTTTATTTAGTTATATTATATATATTTTTTTTATAATATACCAGACTAAAATCTGGCCGCAAATCACGAAATCGAGATCAAGGCCATAGATGGTCTTCTCCCTCACGCGATCATTCCAGATGAAAATGAACCCAACGTCACCAACTAGGGCACGACCAACGCCCCTCCTCGATCGACTAGAAGTCGATCCACCTAGCCCACGTCGAAGCCTCCAGCGACGCACGCCCACGACCCCAGCAAAGTTGAACTCGGTGGCCTCTATCCCTCTCACGACGAGCACGAGACGAACGAAAACGGTGACCAAAATCTCACTATCCCCTTTACTAAAACACATCTCGACCGTTGGATAGGATGTGCTCGACGAGATCTCCGATTGTCATGAAGAAAATTTTACAAATCATTGCGTGGATAAGGAGGAATTTGAAGAGGAAAGTGGGAACGTATCGGCCATTGATTGATAAGAGTGGCGGCCTGCGTTTTCTTGCTAGGGTTTAGTGAAATAGATGATTATATAAATATTGTTTAACATTATTTTATTAATATTTTTCTCAATTTAACGGTTAATGCAAACGACCTCCAATTCTCACGTTCCGACAGGCTATCCTGGGGTTTTTCCGCATTCCGGACACAATGGAAGAGGTTTCGTAAACTAATTCGATCGTATGCGTGAGATACGAAATTAAACGATCAATTTAAAATTAAATCGGTTAAATCGATTTCCAAGCGTTTCGAGCTGCCACGGTCACACGACAACTCCGATTGCTACGAAAATTGAAATCCGATAATAACTAACTATTACGGATCCAATGGAACTGGTTTCGTCGAATTCCGAGACTGTGCCCCGGAAGGCTATTTTAACTTGTCTATTAAATCAGGCGATTTTCAAAATTTACGAAAACGCTTTAAAATTTCACCTTTAAAATTTTCTTAACTTAACAATAAATCATATAAAATTTATAATCACATTAAAAATCATTCTAGCTTATTCCGGACTAAAATCTGATTAATTTGCATTTTAATGATATTAAATTCATTTTAAAATTAATATAAAATTCCAAATATTAATTTATTCACTTTTAAATTCATCTAAAAATCCAACATTATTGTTTATAACCAATCGAACCTAAAAATACATTTAAACATCATTTTACAGCTATTTACATCCAGATTCACCTTTTTATCCTAATCCCGAATATTTAATTATTATTCTATTTCAATTGAATTTCTTATTTGAAATTATAACTTATTTTATTGGTTGAACCCGAATCCAACCATTTCAAAATCAATTAAGGACCCACATTGAACATTTAAAACGAATTAAATGTTCAAATTCAATGGCTTAAAAATACGGGATGTTACAGAGTATTCAAGAACATCGTCAACAAACACAAGCACAAACTTATTTAGTTGATCCTTGAAGACACGATTCATCAAATCAACAAAGCATGTTGGTGCATTGGTTAGCCCGAATGGCATAACTAACACTCATAAAATCTAGACCATATACGAAATGCTATAATCGACACACTCTCTCTAGCTACTCTAAGTTGGTGAAACCTCGTCGCTAAATCCAATTAAGAAAACACCTTTGCACCATGAAGCTGGTCGAAAAAGTCATAAATACGCGGGAGTGGATACTTTTTCTTCTTCGTCACCTTATTCAGCTCACGTTAATATACACACAACCTCAAAGGGTCATCCGCTATAGTAGAGAATACTACAGGTGCTCCCCACTTAGGTATATTCCTACGAATGAGCCCCCTCCTCAATAGGTCATTCACCATGCATATATGGAACTCTATCTACCTACGTAGTGGTAATTCGGTCACATCCTCAAATACATCTGCATACTCCCTAGCTATAGGTATTGGTGATAACTCATCATGTGAGATCTCCAGTGAATACAGAAAGCTAATCATCACCTTATCATCTGGTAGGCAACCTAACTCCAATTATCACCCTTCGTCGGTCCCTACCGTAACCAACGACCTTTAACAATCCAACTTTCTACATCATGTAATAAATAATTTTAATTAAAATAGAAATGTTCGAGGTTGATTTGGAATAAAAAATTAGTTTTGAAAATATGTCTTATTGAGTTAAATATTATTCAATAAAGGAATATTGATTTAATAAACTGAATTATTTAATTAATTCTTTTTAGTAAATATAATGAACTCGAATAAAATACTTACAAAGAACAGAAAATATTTTTGTATTGTAAATACTTTTCATATTATTGAAACAAACGAAAAGAAGATACTATTTGATTTAATAAAATCATTGAAAATAAAAAAATGATTGAATTTGAATATTCTATGTAATTTATTGAAAGATTTTTTTGGAATATATTGATTTAAATTGAATTGAAAATATATTTACAAAAACTTAATGGAATTATTTATGTGTAAATAAAGAGAATATTAATTGCAATCAAAAGAGACAAAATGGAAATTATTTACTATAGGAACTTAAATGAAAAATTAAGAAAGAAATAATAATTCCAAATAGAAGTAACTCATTTTTGCTTTTTAATTCTAGAAAGATCTACTATCATCTCATTGCCTTAACCCAAAACCCATACATGTTTCCTTATATCCCGAATCTCCTAGCCCTAACCCTTATTGCCGCACAAAATTAAAAACATCAAAAAATGAAAATGAAAAGGCATGATGAAGGAAAAAACAATAATCCGTTGTGGAGAACGGTGCCATGGCTTCGAACAGAGAGGGATGAGGCGACTCATTTCGAGGGGGCAGAGTGGGTCATGTCCAGGCTAATGTGTGACAAAGGAGGCGTGCATGTATTAGCGTGTGGCTGGGAGGCAACATCGAAGAAGATGGCGATGCGGGGTTGCTGTCAGTTCACAACAGAAGGGAAGTAGGGGTTGTCGACGATTGTGTTGACCGATGTAGTGAGGTTTTGGGCTAAGCAAATTCGTTCTTTTGCATCATTAAGATGAGTTATTTTCATAACTCAGCACTAGTGTCTAGACCTTGTTTCTTCTATTTTTAATAACTGTTTGGTAATGAATTTTTACATACTATGGATTGAATTGGATGAAATTGAGTTGCATGTCCTTAATGATTGGTTGTTGTGATGGTATATTAGTTGATTGATGAACATGCTAATATTATATGTTGTGCATAATAAATAGATGATTATAATAGTGGGACACGACAATTGAAATTGATCGGAGGGGAAAAAGAATTGAAATGCAAGCTTTAAATGAAATAAAATGTTTTGACATAACTTGTGAATTTTAGAATGAGTTTCATTTAATATTGAAAATAAATTTATTGACATAAAATAAAACAATATTTTTGAGAATTGTGTGAATAGAATTATTTAAGAAAGTGGAAATTTTTGAAATTTGTATTAAATAAGTGGACATTTTGAATATATATTTATTTATCTATGATTCGAAAAATACTTGAAGGATTTTCAAATAGGGATATTTAAATTTTATAGTTTTAAAGTGATGAGTTTATTTTTACGAGATTTTAATAATGGGAAGTTATGTAAAATAACGTTTCAGAATAATAATAAGATGAATGCAATTTATTTACATTACGGAATATATATATATATACTGTTAAGAATAACTTTGAAATTAATGTATTCAATATTTGATTATTTTTAAATGAATGCGAAATTATTTAAAAGTGTTGGAAATATATATGGAAGTGTTTATATTGAATTATTATGGAAAGAGAAATTTTGGAATATTATATGCAAATAAATTTTATAAATCTATTTAAATTAAATCTTTGGAAAATTTTGATAAAGCTAAAGGTATGCCATAGGGGCAATTGTGTAATTTGTTACATATATCTTACTCGATAACTAATCTTTTCAAAATTTAGGGTGTTTTTCTTTTTATTATATACTTATTATATTATATTATAATTAATTAAGTAATTAATTTAAAGTATATTAAATAGAAAATCCTTAAATAATGTGTTATCTGATAACAATTACAATGTGTTATAATTATGAGAAATTTATCACATTTAAAACAATATATTATTTTAAGTGTTCCTAGTCAAGATGTTTTGAGATAGGATATCAATAAATTCGTAGAGACTAGAGTACGTAACGCTCTCCAAATGTTGGGCAGCGTATTACTCATGGCCGTGAGGGGGCACCAAGGGGTAGTGTGATGATACTTGTTAGATAACTACGGAGTGACTTGCTCGAGAGTTCTCTGTTGGTTAATATAGCTAAGGTCGAACATAATACCAAAGTAACAATGTTACATAGTTCCCTTAACTTAAGAATACCATGGAACTTCAATGTAGACACTCCACTTCGTTTGTAGTTAAATCATGGCATGACATCAATCAAATGATTATAGTTAGGTCTGAGTTAAATCATTGTAAGCGAAACTCTATCTAATAGAGAATTCATTTCCTTAGTTATATGAGGTTAGTGCCATGATCAAACTGTAGCCAACTCAAAGTCAAATCCTGTGGCCCGGGCAATACGATTAATGATAATTTTATTATTGAATCAAGGATTTTATGCTTGGACTTGTGAAGTTGAATGTGTACATTTTTAGAATTTTGACCAAAACCAGATTCTATAAGTCATAATGTGATATAATTTTGATGAAGATAACTAGTGTAAATAATCATTATTACTAGGTATCGCTTATAATAAGTAAGATTGGATTTTAAAAAGATGTATAGGCGATAAATTGGGCTAAAATATTATACCACTAGCTTATGTGACGTGTGAACATTAATGTTCAGATTGTTCGATATTAATCACTGATCGAATTTATACCTTTGAGTCATATAATTGTAATGATGAATACTCTAAAAATCCACATGATTTAATTAATTTATAATTATTGTTAATTAATTAAGTTAATTATTATTATGAAATTTTAATTTTAAATTTCATTTTATTTGTTTGAATACCATTAGTATTTTAAAAAGTGCATATATAAAAGTTATAAATGTGCATACCGATATATAATGTTGGTAGAATATTTAAATTGGGTTTAAATAGAATAGTACTAAGCGGTTTTTAAATTAACTAATATCTATGAAATTTTTATTATTAGAATTTTTTTTATTTATTTGAATGCCATTAGTATTTAATAAAATGGACATATAAAAGTTATAAATGCGCGTACCGATATACGATATCGATAGAATGTTTAACTTGGATTTAAGTAAATTAAATCTTATGTGATTTTGGAAATTTTTGAGGGCCATGTGGCACCTATTATGGTCGGAAAAGATAATAAAGAGAGAGAGAGGACTTGATGAGATTTAATTGGAAATTAAATAGAGAAAGTTTTAAAGGAGGGAATTAAAAGGTTATGTTTTCTTTAAAACATATTCCCACTTATTCATTTCATTGCTCTCTACAAAGATATCTCATTTTATCATTTTTCTTCATCCCAATCAAATTATGGTTGAAACTTTAATTAGTTCCATGGCTAAAATAATTCCCAAAACAAAATCAAATTAAAATCAAAACAAAAGTTGTTTTTACCTCTTGATTCCTGCAAAATCTGAAGGTTGGTTTAAGAATCTAGGAGTTATTATTCTTCATTTAAGGTGATACTTTTTGGCTATATCCTAAGGTGATTTTCAATTCTATTTATTGATATATTAACCATGTTCATATGCTTTGAATTCCTTACATGTTGTACATCAAATGTTTATATATTCATATTGTAGCATGATGTCGGATCCTTTTTTACATCTCAATTAATTATTTTTGATATAATTTGAATCAACCCTTTTGCCATTCCTTAATTGATTATATGACAAATATGTTAATATAGTTTAGATCATTCATCTCATATGATTATTTATTCATAATGTTCATATAGTTTGGTGTTGAATCTAACGAATTTATGTGCCTAGGTTGTCTGATCTAATTTAGTGTTGTCTTAAAATTATTTTGGTTGAATTCCGTTTAACTAAATATATGCATGTTACATGGTTGTTTTAATTTTTTGCATGAAAATATTTTGATTAAGTTTCATTTAATTTTTTGTTAAAAATAATTTTTGATTGAACCAACTTAGTTGCTTGAACTTATTTTTAAAATGAAAACATGTATTACATCGTTGTCATTTGAATAATTTTGTTTGGTTTTTTTTACATAAGTGTAATAATTATTTCAATTGAAATTTGGATTAAAATTTATCGACTTTAGATTCATAATAGTATATATTAAATTGCAATCTTCAAATACACATGTTGTTTTATATATCAAAAACATTGTTTACAAATAAACATGTGCATTTGTATCCTATTTTTACTTCCAAGTTTTAAGATAAACTTTTATGTAAAACTATAAAATTTATTTCAAACCCTTTCTTAATTGCGCGCGCACACAGACATATATATATTTTATTAATCAAAACCTTGGACAACAAAAACAAGTGTAAATTTAGTCATAAATGTCTTTTAATAAATCAATCATTCTAATTATAGAAAGAGAGAAATGAATGGTTTCTCTCTTTGTATAAAGCCTTGTTTTTCCTCAATTAATTGTATAAGTTAAGAAAGAAAAACGAAAAGTTTCTTTCTTTATATTATTTTCGCACGTCACTGCTACACACATACACACTACTTATATATTACACTTACATTTTACACATATGAATGTATTAGATACACTCATAATAATACAGGTAAATTCAAACTAAATTTAAAAACCCATTTTAACAATTTAAATAAAATAAGATTTTATTTAAAATTTTATTTTAGATTGGATCTAAATTCCCTTTAAACTTTGTAGGCACAATAGATCAATAATAGGAAATTTCTTGAAATCTACCTATTTCAACCGCATTCGATTGGCCCCGTTCAAGCAATGGTATCAGAACCAAAAATGTATGTGGTCTGAATTAGCAATGTTAGAGCTTGCTTATTAAAGCTTACCTATTTAGTAGGTGTCTAGAAAGGTGGTGGCGAAGGATAGAATTTGGGTAGTCATGTACTCTGCCCTACTTAGCTACTAGCTTGGCCCGAAGGATGAAGTAAGACCAAAGGTTATCCGCAATATAAAGGCCAAATTTGATTTTGGACCTTGAGCTAGTCCTTCAAAATATGTTTTGAAACTTAAAAAAAAGTTATATTTTAAATTTAAAAATTAAGTTTAAAATATGACTGTTATAAATGTTATAAGCTTTTCAAAATTGGTTTAGAAAAGTTAATATATTAATTTCAAAAAATTTATCTTAATTATTTAATTAATTGGATTAATTAATTAATTGAAAGTTAATTAATTAAATTGAAACGTATATAATGATACGTGTACATTTACCTTAAAAAAGGTAAATAAAGATAAAATTTTGAATATAATTAATATTTTTTAATTAAAAATTGTATTAATTAATTAAATTAACTAAACGTTATTTAATAAATTATATACATGTATAATGATATATGTATATAACTATTATAGATGTTATAGTCTATCTTCATCTTTAAATTGTTAAAGATGAATAATTTAAAATTCAATAGTTGAAATTTAAATTAAACTAATTAAAATGTTAATTAATTAAATAACTAATTAAACATTGTTTATTAATAAATTAAAATTAAACTAAATATGATTTAATTACATAAAGTGGAACTCTAAGAAACCTAAATTAGTTTTAAGGAATAAATATATTCGTAAAGTATATATACCGTGATTTTAGATGTCTGACACTTGAATCACAAAGGTATTGCAAAAAAATACATTATTTCTTAAATCAATCGCTTAAATAAATATATTAAAAGATTATGAATCTATAGTATAAAAGTTATCCTTTACTATTTATATGTTAATAAACTACTTGCATACTCTTTAATTGTTGATAAAACTCAAGCTAGTGATGTTATGTGTAATATTTTTAATATATCGATAGATGCGGTAAGGTACATGTATGTATTTGTTGAGCAAACTCAAGGTACATATATCTATACTTTGGTCGTTACGAAATGATGGGTATGAGTGAATAATCTCTTTTGATTTGTTGAGCAAACTTAAGGTCGAGATTGATATTAAGACAAAGATCACAAGTTAGGAGTTGTATATGATACAACCGATAAAGTGTTATTCATTGCTTGCGGGCCTATGATTTATTGAGCAAACTGAATGTCAGAATCCTAAGGCAAGCAATTCCCAATGCCCACTAAAGGGATCTAAAGATTTCTATGTTTTTCTTAGGGTTTTAAGAAAGATAAAAGTTTAACGGGAGCCTTACTATAAAAATAAAATGGTAACATTTAACCTTTCTAATATTATAAGAACATTTGCTATATAAAATTAAAATAATTACATCATGAATTTGTGCTAATAATAACTGATAAAATGTTTATCAGTTAAGATATACGAATGAACTAAATTAAAGGTTGACAAAGGGATATAAATATACATTAAAGAGGGAGGAGGAAGAGAGATAGAGGAATGAATTAGAAAATGAATAATGAACGAAGATAAGAGAGATCTATTCAATTTTATTTCAGCCCAAACATGCTAATGGAAGAGGATTGTGACGACCCAGAATTTTGGATATTTGAAATGGGAATATTTAATTTATTTTAAATATTCAAAAGGGTAATTTTAACTTGAATTTCAAATATCACTATTTATTGGGTCATTTGATTATTGAATTAAACAATTAAAAATTGGGTAAAATATTAAATCTGGGATTTTAAGCCAGATAAAAATAATTTGAAAGCTTGGAAAATTCATATTAATAATACTGAAGGTGATAGAACTTTTAAAATTGGATTTGAAAGTGGTTTGTTCAGTTTTAAAATTTTATTTTTTAAATCGATATTTAAAAATAGCCTTCCAAGGGACAGTCTCGGAATTCGACGAAACCAGTTCCATTGGATCCGTAATAGTGTTTTATTATCAGATTTCATTTTTTGTAGTGTTTGGAGTTGTTGTGTGAATGTACGATATATAAACGCGCTTAAGTCTTATCGAAAATTTAATATAATAACTGGGTCCAAAATGCTATCTTCTCCATACGATCGAATTAGGACTCGAAACCTTTTCCATTGAGTTTGGAATAGGCATATAACATTATAGACGCCTAGCGGCACGCCTCGATAGGAAGTCACAATTTTGTGTTGTGTTTATCGAAACGATTTAAAATTAAATTAAATATTTATTAGTTGATTGACATATATATTCACATCAGCACACAAAACGTCATCTCGTTTTGCTTTAACCTAGAAATTTCGCAAGAATCTCAGGCCGATGTCTCATCTTGTTCCCTTTTTCTTTTTCTTTTCAACGGCATCAGATAAAATTTTTAAAACAAAAGAAAAGAAAACAGTAGGGATGGTGGCCGAACTTGTTCTCAAGCCTTGCTCCTTCACGTTCGAATAATTTCTTTGGCCTCCTCTCTCATATTCGAAAATCGAAATCGCGTCTCCTTATCCCAAATTGATTCGTTTTAATATTTATTGTACTGAACCCAGTTTTCCCTCTCATTCTAATCGAACTCGATTTCATTCATGGTGGAGCTGAAGTTTGGGTAGCTCGATCTCGAGCTTGAGGCAGCACGTGGGTAAGGTGGTGGATGGGTTGTGAGTCTGGGTCGATGGAATCGCGAGGCCGCAGAGATGAGGTGGAACCGAGTCGCGACTTTCGCGACGAAGATCTCGAGCAGGCAAGCACGCGAAGGAGGCCCTCGCGATGGTTGCGGCAGTAAGGTGGAGTCTCGAGGCGGCGGCTCTGGGTAGGGTTTCGAACTCGGTCTCGATCGAAGTCAGGGTACGAGCAGCAGCTGGAAGGAGAACGAACTCGTGATGCTTCGAGTTGCAGTTGTTCAGCTGGGGTTTTGGGTTCTTGGTGGAACGGCTATCAGTGTAGGGTAAGATAGTTCTGTTTAATTTAATATAGTAAATTAGTATATTCTCACACCTATTTTAAATTCAAAATAGTAATTTTAAATATGGTTAATCCTAATTTAATTTATATATAGCTATGTACAGGAAATATGAAAAGTTATTATTTTTATAAATTAGATTTGGAAAGAAAATAGGATTTGGAATGTTTAAAGCTTATATAGATTGATTAGCATGTGCAGTTTGGAAATGAAGAAAAAAAAAGAAATAGAAATAAATATACATGATTTAGTTTACTAGATTTATTCTAAGAAAATAATGGAGTAGATGATTAATTTGTTTAATTTACTTATCTAATTTTTCTAGGCACTAAAAATATTTTATTATAAGAAGATTAGATAAAAATTTAATTATTGGTTTAAAACCAAATGTTTAGTTAAATTAAATCATAGGTCATTTAAATTTAGTAAATGGAAATTGATTTTTCAATTTATCTCAAATATTAATAAAACACCTAATGTTTGTTACAAGGTCTATAATCGTGAAGGAAATAGCCGGTTTGGATCGGATTGCAAATGAAAGGTCAAAGGTGAGTTAATCTCACTCATCTGGGGTTATTTAAATTTAAATAGTTAAATTTAAATAATTGATTGAATTGGTTTGGTGTGCTATAATATATATATAGTAGTATATATAGTATATATTGGAGTTGTTGATATTCCCGCATTATATAGCTGATGAGACCCTATGTGCCGCATAATAGCAGATGATATTATATTAAACCCATATACCGCGATATTCCACCTCGAAGTGGAATTGGTATTGTGCTAACGTATGTGGATGCAGGGAAACAGGTTGGAGGGATCCAACTGGATTCCTCAAAATTATTTAGACTGTTTTATATTCTGTGTTATGAATATTGGATATTCTGTGGTGAATAATCTATATATAATGGGAATACCCCAAATGAAGCTTTTGATATTACGAAAGTACCCCTATTAAAGAAATACTTCAGTAAGGGTAGTTTTGTTATTTTCCTCCCAATCCTCCCGTATGTTGAACATTTCCAATTAACCAAATCACCCATTCACGTATCTCTGCCATCTCATGCATTCCTACTCATACGCAAATTACAATCCACTTTCCCTCTACGCTCTACCTATCTATTCCATTTATTACTCATCGCAAGCGTATTAAACTCATAAATCAATGAAAAAGCCAGTTATTGAATACCTGGACTCTATGGATGAATGGAGGTACAATTAACTATGGTGATGAAGATATGGAGGTGTATTATTAACAAGCAAGAACATTGGACTCTTGCTTTGAAATCTTAGAGATGAAAGCATATTTTAGATGGGTTCTTGAATTAGTTAAGTGTTTGAAAACTGAACCTTTAAATTTACCCCTTTTTTGTTGCATATGTTGTATTATATTTAATAAAATTTTGTTTACTGTTAGGCATGGCCTTTGCAATTTCGAGATCAAAGCCTCTTTCTTACCAGGATTAGCTCTTTGCAGTTATGGTCATTGGGAATAGCACTTCGCATCCAATGGTTTCAAAATCGATCTGTTGTATTTAAAGAGCATCTAATGAATAAATAGAGACCACAAGAATGTAAGTTCTAAATGATATTAAATTCAATGAATAAATAGAGACCACAAGTTCTAAATGGTATTAATATTATACTTTCAATGCAAAATTTAATAGCATTGTTATCTAATTTTCAAGCTTAATCTTTAGCCAAAAAAAACAAGAATTTTGTCTTATTGATTGTTCGCAGCTTCATCTTTTTCATTGCTTCCATTTATTGTCTTAGAATCTATTTTTTATGTCATGGATTTTGCAGACTTTGATTATTTTAATCTTTAAGACTAGCCATAATCGGCTAAAATGGTACAACAACAATACTACAATGTCAGGAATTAAATGAGTCAACAATAACATTACGGTTACATGCCAAATGGAGGTAGGAATGAAATTGGTACATGAAACATTGATGGGTTTTGCATGAAACCATCTGTTTGTTTCACATTGATTCTGTAACGACCCGTAAATTTCAACTGTTTTAATAACGTAATTAGTTGAAATTTTGTAAAATTTTAAACGATAAAATTTTGAAATATAAATTTGATATTTGGAATGCGTTTAGTTAAACATAGCAACTGGTAAATTTTCGTCCGAAAATATGAAAGTTTATTTCGCGCGTAAATTTACTTCAATTTAATCAGTTAAAAAGCGATGAAAATAAAATGTTTCCGAAACCTAAATATTTTTATATAGAAAAATTCTAAACCATCTTCTGAGCAAGATGTCAGTTTGTCATTTTTCCAAATTCGAACATCTTTGGCTCCGTCGATCTTATTTTTCAACGTTTTTCTTGCATTTTCCGTTATTAGAAAAATCGAATTTTTATAATTCAATCAAACCACTGATATCTTTATACCGTTTTGACCGTCTCGTCGCACTGATCTCTATGGTATATTTATTTCTCCATTTCGAAGCCGTTGTGCGGCGCAATCCGTGGAACGTCTATCGTACCGGTTTCGAAATTTTGATTTTAAACTTCTCATGGCCTTTCATCTGCCTACCGGTTGATTTTAAATAGTCACCAGCTTTTAATTTTCATTCAATTCAACGTTTTGGCTTTACCTCTTCCAACCTTTCCAAATTAATTGTTCGTTTGGCTTCTCCATTTCATCAAATTTTGTTCTCCATTCTTTCTTCCTTTTGTTCTGACTTGCTTTGAAAGAAAATATAAAATATACTAGTATAAAGTAAGATCTATAGAAAAAAACTGCTGCTTCTCTTCTTCGTGGAAACCCACTTCGCCCACATCGTCTCTCTACCAACCACCTCACCTTAGTTCGCCGAGACCATCCTCCACTCTTCCCGTCTTCATTCCACCACTTTTCACCATTTCAACCCATCACGAGAGCACGCAACACCCACCACCACTTCCTCCAACGAGTCAGCCAACAACTCTCGCGAATCTGTCTCCTCCTTCACCACCTTTTGCCTCTCACCCTTGCTTACATCACAGTCGCCATCTCCTTTACCCCGCTCCTCCATGCCTCGGCTAGAACCAAAGTGACAGCAGCCACTACCCAAACCGAGAACATTCCCTGCATGCCGCAACACTCTGGCCAGCCTCGTTCATCACCTCACTATTACCGAGCTCCATCTTCCGACACCGCACCATCCAAGCGTCGAACCCCACGTCAGCTGCCTTCCTCCCTTGATCCAAAGCATAGTAGCCTCCACCACTCCATGTACCGCCTTGACCAGTGACCATCAGACAACCGAGCACCTACATGAACCAAACAGACCCAAGTACCCTCTTGCCTTGCTCTGTCGCTCTCTGTCCAAGCTAATTATCTTCCCTCCATGGTATATATGCCATATTTCATATTGTAAGTATTCTTCTGTATAAAAGTTTATGATCTCTCAACCAACTATATATTTATATATACAAGTTGTATATGACAAATATTGATATATATGATATTTTGTAAAGGGTATGCGGTTTTACAATTTGCATTTATGCAGTAATAGTCTATGAGGTATTTTACATACATACTATGTGTTATATTAAACTTCGTATATAATATTTATAATATTTTATAATATGTTAACGGTATGGTATAAATAAAATTTAAGTTGATGTTCAATAATTACTATAGCATATATACGTTATATATAGGCTGTTTATATGCGTGTATATATAATACTTAAACTAATAAAAGCATTCCCATATCTTTGTAATAAGGTGGCATGTGTCAGTACTGTGTTTCAAAAGATGTATCATATTAGTTCGCATTGCTTATAGCACATATAGGAAATAGTTTATATAAGTTTATGGGTATGTTCTGTCTGTTGGTTGTAAACAAAAAAAAAGGTGGTATATAAGTTGTGAAGTTGTTGAGCTGTCATATAAGTAAGTCTATATATGTAAAGTATATGATGGTTCGGCTGTAGGTTATATTAGTTTATTAGATATTGGTTATATTTAAGTTGGTGTACGTATAGTATAATATGTTGTTTGTATATGATTTTGGGCATGGTATGCATGCATTTAGATAACAAATTTTTTTTATCTAATATTGTTTTAAATATAGCTTATACTGTTATATACATGTGTTGATTCAAAATATATTTTATGTGGTTGACTTTAATATTCGAGTTGTGTAAACAACAAATGTGAAATATATATACATACTAATTCAATATGTGTTTGAAATTTAAAATTTAATTTTATATAAATAGTATGTATAGTTATACATATAAGTTCATTCTCATCGTTTATCTTCCTCGATCAAATCCTGATTTGAATTCATTTATTTCTATTATCAGCATCGACCGTCGAATCATGTCCGTCTAGCTTTGTTTTGGAATTCGTGCCTGGATTTCGTAACTTGATTTCATTGCCTATTCTCTAGCCTCGAAAGGTGAGAAATCACTCACGATTAATGTTCTTTTATTTATTAAATCTGATTTCAATTGAAACGACAATTGAAATATGCTGCTGTTAGTTAATTACACTGTTATATATGCTATTGCCTGTATCAGTTCACCTGTGACATTTGACACCATTATCTGTTAATTATTTATGTGATGATAATGCAGTTTGGCTGATAATTGATTGATTGTTGATGTTTATATTGGACGTTAAATTGTTAGTGTTAAATGATAAATAGTATGCAAAATTGAAATGGATATAGGATAGTTAAAAATTTTAAAACTGATTTATATGTTAAATTTGATTAGTGAATATGACCCCTTTTAATTGTTAAATTAATTGACAAATAGAATAGCGATAATTACACTTTGAACCATCGACGTATATTGGATTAATTGTTGTAGTGTAAAAATTGAAATTGAATGACAAGTGAAAACCGTAATGTAATAATCTTTAATCTACATGAAATGATAGTGTAGATTCTAGAAATAATTATATTAATTCGTACAAATAACAATGCGAATTAATACGGTTATTTTGGGATTATTTGAATTGATTATTGGATTGATATTGATTGTTGTTCTTGCTTGTTTATTTACTTTGACACCATCCCAGTTATCACACTACAAGTTCCCTTTGCTATGTTTTGATTTTGAATTGAATTGGAATCGGGTTGAAATGATAAATACCCAAATGAACTTGACCTAGGATAGAGAATTAAATAAAACCCGATTGGTCAATAATTTGATTTAAAGATAAAATGAAGATTTTATTTGAATAAATAATATGTTTTGAAACGAAGTTGAAATTTGAATTTTTAATGAAAGGAAAATGTTAATGTTTAATAATCTGAAACAAAATATTAATAAATGTAATTGGTGAAAGAACGTTGTTAAATTTGAGAAATGATTGAATTAAGTTTGAAATGATTTAATAAGTAAGTTTGAAATTATTAAACTCTGAAATTATTTAAATAATTAAGTTTTGAATTATTTAATAATTAAATAAGATTGAATTATTTAATGATTAAATTAAATTGAATTCTTTAATAAGTGAAATTGAACTTTGAATAAGTGAATTTTACTTCATAAATAATTGAAATTGAGTTTCTTTATTAATTAAGTTTTGGGAAAATTATTTAAGTAAGTAAATAAGTGAAATCGAATTTCTTTAACAAGAAATAAAATGTGATTTATTGAAATTAATGTAAGACTTGAAATTTAAAGAATTTGTTTTGATGAATATAAATTGTATTAAATTTGAAGTTTTGATATAATGAAGTTGAACTTAAGCAATTGATTTAATGAATTGGAAATTAAATAGAAATTGTTTTGAATGACAAATTTACTTAACAAATATTGAATGAAATTGATCAATGAAGTTAAATTGATTTGAATGTTAAATTAAATTGATTTAAATGATTTCGGAATGAACTTGTATCCGAACTTGAATCAATATTTGAATTGTTTTACATAAAATTGAAATTGAATTATAAGATTTTGAAATGGTAATTTGGAAGTTTTGAAACGAAAATAATGGAAATTGGTTTAGAAAGACAAACAAAATGTTGATTTATAATCTCTGATTTAAATTGAAATTGATTTGGTTTTGAGATAAATAACGACCAATCGGTGAATAATTTCGAAGGTTATTGAAGAGACCGGAATCGGTTATGGATATACTCTCTATCTAAACCGAAAACCACTTTAATAACTATACGCGGAGTGTGATCCAGAATGAAGTGGTTGGAATGATGTACGTGATGACTGAAGAAAGAGAACGATAATGGATAGCCTTGACACTTGTGTCAAATTGGAAATGACTAAAACAGGAGCCGTGCCGGGCCAATGGAGGTCAGCTACCTCAAGCGAACACACTTCTTCGAACTACTCATTACTTGTTGTCGATTGGTGCACCCTTGATTTTGGGAGTGTTGTTTCGCGGTGTTGCGGTCACTGCGGCGATGCGTTCTCACCAGTCCGGATCAGGCAAACGATAGTTTCACTACCTTGGGTATTGCCTCATGTGCCTTGTCATACTTGTATCCCTATACGCGACCACTACGATTTGTTTTGTACCTTTAGTATATGGATTACCCTCTAGTGACTTTCGGTTTTGGAGAAACTACGGTCTTGTATATGCTCTTGGGAATAAAAATGTGTTAAGGGTGGAATGGGCCATGACTTAACACTATTTTGATATTTTATATTACTGATAGGGATTATCTACTTATCGTACACTACTACATGGTAGATAGTTTAACGGATCCTTAAAGGATGGTTATTCCAACATCCTTTGAGTTACTTGTATTTCAATTGCTATTTCACTTGAGTTAGATTTATTAATATAAGAATGTTAATCCTGACTCGAGTGTCTTGTATTTTTGCTTTACGCTCGGGTCAGGCTGAGTGTACTAGTATTCGAGACTCACCTTTGAAGTTGGAGCTTTGCTTGAAGATCCAGCCATCTATTCTGCTTTCAGTATTTGATGATTCCAGTGATGTATTCTGATTTGTATCTGATGTATCGTATTACTCTTCCGTTGTATCTGGTTTAACTCTGATGTAACTTATACATTTATATAGTAGCTTCATGAACTACTATCTCTTTTATTTCCGCTGCATTTATTACTCTGTGTCTGTGATCTGTGATTATATTTATTTACTGTATATGTTCAGTTTTGTCAAATTTAAATTAACAACGCGGTATGTCGAGCAATTCAATTCCGGCATGAGTGTCTACCTTTACACTTATAATGGATGCGAATGGTCCAAAATATCGGGTTGTTACAGATTCATTTGTATTTAAGGGTTAAGATTGCTTAATTCCCTTCAAAATATTTTGTTAATAGTTTGAGATGAAACTGTTGTAAATAAAATAGGTTAATTATGTATTAATTGTTTATATAGGTTCTAAAGAAGACGGTGATAACATTTAGACCAGTAAAGGTATTAATTAGCTACATTTGCATCTTTTCAAGGTAAATTGAATAAAATTCAAACAAATCATTTCCAATTAAAATAACATAATAAACCACTAATTCATTGATAATAAGAGTTAAAATAACACCTTTTTTTAATACAAAGGTTCATAAAGAAAAACATCTTTATAAACTAAATTTTTACCTGATTAGTTTTAATTTAAATGGAAACTCATTTACTTCATATAACTCAAAGACATGTGTATCCAAAATTGTCTTCATTGGAGAAACTTGCAGGCATATCCAATCAGAACCATAAATTTATTTTGATTTTAATCTTAACTTCATAGTAAAATTATTTGTTCTATTTTGTCAAATTCTCGGCATAGCATTGAAGGATCGCATGAGCAAAGCCACAAACGTATCTTTGATCCTCAATAAGTCGTAATTACATGGAGAAGAGAGGAGGAAATTATATGCATATAAATCATAATTATATGCATATATGTCATAATATAAGACGACATTTGTTGGATTACTTGGCCACTTTGGAAAGGTTGCGATGGATGATAACCATAACCGAATGCTTTGGCAAAAAATTTACTTCAACCCAACTAATAAGTAGGGAGTTTGATGTAAATCTAATAGTATATCTATCTATATATAATGAGAATATCTCATGATGAAGCTTCTGATACTACAAAATTTCTCATGCGTCTTTAACTTTCAATAATTAAATAAATCCAAGTATTTTAGTACTTTACACGATCCCACAACAACATTTCCACCATATAAGTACAACTCGCTTCCTTTCCAAATTCATTACATTTTCCATCTTCTTTGCAACTTCCATAAATTTGTTAACGAATTAATCAATTATTGCTAAAAAATAATTTCAGCATAAACAAAAATGTGATCTATTGAAATCCTTACTTTTGATTTCTCCTTTCATAGGTTTCATAACTATATTAAATTTAAATTTCCTCATTAAAGAAATATATAATGATCAAAGTTACTATCGTACGACTGTAAATATATGTCAGCAAGGGGACCTTTGTTTATGCATATGACCATTATATCACAATAAATAAGTCTGCACTCAATTTTCTTTGCACACGTCCAAAGGACGTGCCAAACGTACTGGTATTGATAATTGGAATATTGAATGTTATGTTTTGCTTGAATATTCGGTACAATAAATTACCAAATATATAGAAGTGGATTTTGAAAGGAAAATAAAGGAATAGATTTTCAAGTAAACTAATTTTAAAGAATTTGAATAAATTTAAGAACAAATTTGGAAAAGAATAAAAGTGATTTCAAAATTCAAATAAATATAGAAAAAGGGGATTTTGAATAAGCAGAGAAATAATGAATATTAAGCTTAAGTAATATTATTTAAAGAATAAAGGATTTATTTTAATTCAAGGTTTAAATTTAATTAAAAAGAAAAAGAAAAGGGATTTGAGAAATATGAAATTGGTATTCTCCGTTTAAAGGGATTTTTCAATCATAAAAAAGAAATGAAATTTAAAGTTAAAGGATTTTGAATTAAATGGAGTAAGAAAAGAAATTTATTAAAAGTAAAGTAAATTGGGAATCAATTTGGGAATTGATTTAAGTGTTAAAACGGGATTTTTAAAAGAGATGTGAGACTTTGGATTTATAAACTGGGTTTATAAAATTGAAGAAATATATCAGTGGATATTTGGAAGAATAAATTCACGGTGGGAATTTATTTTAGGAATGGGTAAATTTGTTTAAAAATAAATAGTGTTTTATTTTGAAAGATGTGAAAGAAAAGTGTATTTCCCTGAATAGCCAAGTACGTTTTCAAAGTAAACTTTTAAGTATAAGCTAAAGGTTTAAAAGTTGATTTAAAGTATGTTTTGGGAAAATCTATTATTTTTAAATGTTTAAAACTTTAAAGTAAGTATTTTGCAAATCTATTTTAATAGTAATTATTTAAAGATGGTTGGTATTATGTTTAAATGATAAAAGAATCTAGTTTTATATTTTATTAAGTAGCTTTATTTTAAATATTCTTAAAGTATATATCTTTGAATAAAGTATTAAAGTAGTTTTAATTTAAATGTTTTGGAGTATATTTTATAATAAAGTGTTTCTAAATTATCTTAAAAATCTAATGTTTTTGGTACTTGGTGATTTCAGTGGAAATAGGAATATTTGGAAAATTTATTCCATGAGTGAAGGACGGTTTGAAATTGCTTTCAAAGGATTGAAAATTGAAATATATCTTGCAAAGATATTTTGAGGTTAATAAATAATTTTGGAAAATTATTTATTGTTTGATGGATGTTTGTGAATGTTATTGGATAGTTAAATAACCGACTATCAATATTGGCCAATGCGCTGATCGGTTCGAAGAGACCGGGATCAGGATTAATTTTCCGAAAACCACTTCGATTCGGTTTGTACGTTTTCGTGGAAAACGAGTTTGGAATTGAAGTTGGAGCAGTGAAGTGCAAGGGCTAGTCGCTACTAATCCTGAGGATATTTCCAAAATGGATGTAGTAGGAATAGTGCCTTCGGTTCCGTTCGGACCCGGAACGGACTTGTATGGATGAATGCTTTCGGAACATCGTCAGGTGGACGATGGGCATTCTAAGGGATATGTTCTAAAGGTAACGCTTAGCCTCAAGCCTCATCAACCGGGAATGACTGAAAATCAGGGGTTATGCAGCAAGTCTTCGTGGGTAGCCCCCACTTGAGAGTAAGGTCATCCCTGTCTAGATGTCCCTTTTTATATTCGGCTTAGTGGTGCGGTTGCTGATCCCAACCGTAGGGTGATTTTATTCGGAATTATCCAGTAAGGGATAGTTCCGGCCTTGTGTTGCAGGGGATTGGGAGTAATCCTCGGTACGCTGATCTAGACCAGGTACTGTGTCAGGTGGTACCCCAGTGCCTAGTCATTGATGGAAATCCATTCTCCCTACGTGCCTTTACGGTTTTGTTTGTATACCTATTAGCTGGAATTTAATCATGTAACAATTTCAGCTATTTGAATAAGTATTTGTATATAGACACTATTATAATATCAGAGGATTTGATAAGAAAGTGTTTTGGCTATCGTAAGGTAAAAACCCGACATGTTTATTTGTGACGTGGTCTTACGAGATGCTTTTGATTTCAAAGGGTTTGGAAAACTTTAATAATCCAATTGAGTGTGTTTTGTCACGCTGGTTTTCCAGACTGACTCGGGTGTTATTTTATTATAATGCTCGGGTCAGACCGAGTATTTTAGGATACAGGATATGATGCTGTGGAGCCCAGGAGACGAGCTGGATGGCGAAACGTATCACACGTATATGATGTATATTCCGTTGTGTTGTGTATGATGTGTATTCTGTATGTGGGACAAGTTATTATAACTATCCTAAATTGTGATGTTAATTGTATTGTACTCTGATGTTGTATTTTGATGAGATGTATAAAACAGATATAGTTCTTTGTGTAAAGATCAGTTATTATCTATTATATTTTATTCCGCTACGATGTTAGATTCTGATGTTGTTTTCTATTTTCTTCTTCTACCTCCTTCTTCTTTAACCCAAATGGTTCGTATTTCCGTTCTTCTTGAGTTGATTGATAGTAAATAGTGTCGACTCAAGGGGTACGGGTTTGCGGGCTGTTACAGTGGTATCAGAGCCAGGTTAGCGATAACTTTGGCTCTAGTGGGGATTACTCATTAAAATAGAGTCCGTAAGTACTCTAGAATGAGTTTGAGTGTATTAATAGATATGAGCGCGTATTTGTTAGTGAATATAAAATTGTTTTATATCGTGTTGACTTATCGGTTGAGTGTTTATGGATTCTGGTCGATGTGTGGGACGCCACAACATCGATAGGAGTTTCTAAACTCTTAAACAAGATAAACCGACATGGTATTGTTTTGATAGGGTAAATGAAATAATTTTACCTAAATTATTTTGTATATAAAAGAAATAATTTTTGAAAATTATTATAGTTATATATATATATATGTGGATGCTTGGTTGTTAAGGAGTGATAATATTAAGTTATTATCACTATTGTGAGAAAATTAAATAAGAAATTGAAATCATAACTAAAAGCTAAGAAATAAATTCATATACAAATGGGATTTGTAAATGCAAATTTGTAAATGTGATTTATAATTTGAAATAAAATTTCATAGTAATAGTTGTATGTGAATTGAAAGGATTTGGAATTTGAAATTTTGGGAAAATTTAATTCCTTTGAGTTTGAAAATGGTTTTCAAAAAGGTTTTGTAGAAATAATAGTGATATTCTTTTAGAAATATTTTGAATTGGATTGGAAATCTGGTGAGGTTTGGGATTTAAAAATATTTGAAATGCTTTTGATTGGGATAAAAGCACTAAACTCTCTACGGTCGCTGGAAAATAATTCCGATGATGATCGCGACATCGTCGGTGTTCATTTTCAAGTTTCCAAGAGAGGAATTGCTACCTGGATGTTTTGGATTGATGTTTGTTTGCAAAACTGGGTTTTGGTTTTGAAAATTTAAAGAAATAGTTGGTTATACCAAAGGATTTTGGATATAATCGATTTCTAAGGTGATTTTGAAATTTTGGGGAAATTTTTTAAACTCTTGAATCTTATTTAAAGTGTTTATGGAATAATAAATAAGTTGTGGCTTATAAAAATTTAGAAGTGGGATAAATAAGCCTAAAATATAATAGTTTTGTATTTTGGAAGATGAATAAAAATCCAAAACTTAAATTATAAAATAGATTGAAACTCAAGTAAAACAGTTAAAGTGATTTTTGAGACAAAAATCAAATATTAGGTATAAAATTGGAGTAAACTAATTGTTAATTGATTAGTTAATGAAATATGGAAATGGAATTTAAATTGGTTAAATGAAAGTTGAATTGTGAGTTAGTAATGGAGTGGAAATGTTGTTGAATAAAATAGAGCTGGATTTTAATAGTGATGGATTGAATTTGCAAATAATATCCAAGTGAGTAGAAATAAGTTGAATGGCCTTGTTAATAATAAATGGAATTCAGAAATAAAATATGAATGCAAATTAGAATTTATAATGGATTGAATGAGTATACTAATTGAATTAATGGAATTGAATAAAATTCTATGGATTGATAGAAGTAAACAAATATTGATTTTTGAATCAATGGACATGAATATGAGCTTGTTTGGATTAAAATGGATCGAATGTAAGAAATTGAATTGTAAACCATTGAAATTGAATGAAATGGCATATGAATTGATTGTAAGCAATTGAATTAGTTTCGAAATCATATAATTTGCTTATGGAAGTGTTTGGTACTTGTTGCTTATGAAATGTATGTATTTAGCTATTGAAAATAAGTGAAATGTTAATAAAACTTTATATATTTGTCACTTACATATTTTAATTGAGCAAGTACATGTATAGGGAAGCCGTGTGGCTGGATTTGGTTGTGCAAATTGCTAAAATAAATAACCGTTTTGCTTAAAATGGTAAATAAAGGTACGCCTACGCAATAAAAATAGGAAATATGAACTGTTTTTGTTTTTCCGACCGTGTGGGTCGATGTATATATATTTATATCTCTGGTCAAATTGCAAAAGCTCCTCCGCGCAAAGGAGACTCTGCCAAAAAATTTCGAAAATTTTGGGAGTTAATTTTTTTTTGATATTTTTGAAAATTTCAGTAACGGCAAATAATTTAAAATTGGTAAGAAAATAGAATTGAAACTAAATATTGAAATATGATTTAAAATTGTGTATGTAAAGTAAAGTGGATAAAAATTCAATATTCGGAATTTGCAGACAAATTGAATTCAAGTAAAATTTGAAAATGAAAATCTGAATGAAAGATTTGGAAATAAAGGTATTGAGATTTGAAATGAATTAGTAAATTGAAGCAAATTGAAATTCATATGGAATTGGAATTCAATTTGAATATGCACTTCAGTGGTGAAGTAGTGAAAATAAATATAGGAAATATATATATCGGACTTAAGAAATGAAGAAAAAATTCTTAAGTAAATTGGTATTTGGAATATACTAAGTAATTTTGGAATGGAAGAATATATTAAGTAAATAATTGAATGAAGATTAAAACTGTAAGTTGTGAAATGGGATAATTGTGGATAAGTGAATAAAAATAAAATGAATGTGAATAAAAGAGAATTGATATAGCTGATAATCAATTGAAATTAATACGTAGGATGTACGTATATTATTTTATTCGCATAGTGATTTGATCCGGATTCGAGCATAGAATTTCGAGGTAATTATACCGATCCGAGTTAGGATTTTTCACTCGATTTTCGACGGCGAACCCTGGATATGGATTTTGATTGATTTCGGATATTCTCTATCATAGTTTGTGGCTATGCAAGGAGAATGACGGTTTCTGATCAAGAAACCAAATCTGAGTCCGCACTAGGAAGTCGGGTGGACGATACTAGTTCGGAAGTGAAATTGTGTGATCGAGTGAGCGATCGAATGTGATATTGGGCACAGATGACATATGTGCATCGTACGGGATTAAGCAAAGCCAATATTGAAATTTTGTAAGTGAATGTATAAAATGATTTTGGAATCTGTAATTGGATATTATCGCTGAATAGGATATACAGGTGTATAAAAGCAATGGATAAATTGGGATTTTTGATTTTAGAAGATAAAATTTAATGGCCAACAAAAAGGTATGTATTTAAAAAATTTATATGAAATTTGATTGGGATTTTGATCTAGCCACTTGGCTTTTTTTTTGAGATTTGAGGGCCGTAGAGCCATTTTGTAGTAGTACCGATCTAGCCGCGAAAAGGAGACGCTGGCAAAAAATTTCGGAAATTTAAAGAGTTAGAAAATTTTCGAGGAAATTTTGACAATTCAAAATTTGGTTTCAAATTTAAATTTGAAATGATAAGTAAGTAATATTGTTTGGAACTAATAGTTAAGCTGGAAAGTTAGGAAAAAGGTTAAAGTGCCTTTGATAAAAAGATTTGTTTAGCAAGTTGTTGAAAACTAGTTAGTTTTGGGAAATAGTTGACGGGTATTGGACCATTCTTCCTAACTAGTAATTTCGGGGACGAAATTCTTTTAAGGGGGGAGGAATGTGACGACCCGAAATTTTGGATATTTGAAATGGGAATATTTAATTTATTTTAAATATTCAAAAGGGTAATTTTAACTTGAATTTCAAATATCACTATTTATGGGGTCATTTGATTATTGAATTAAACAATTAAAAATTGGGTAAAATATTGAATCTGGGATTTTAAGCCAGATAAAAATAATTTGAAAGCTTGGAAAATTCATATTAATAATACTGAAGGTGATAGAACTTTTAAAATTGGATTTGAAATTGTTTTGTTCAGTTTTAAAATTTTATTTTTTAAATCGATATTTAAAAATAGGCTTCCGAGGGACAGTCTTGGAATTCGACGAAACCAGTTCCATTGGATCCGTAATAGTGTTTTATTATCGGATTTCAATTTTTGTAGTGTTTGGAGTTGTTGTGTGAACGTACGATATATAAACGCGCTTAAATCTTATCGAAAATTTAATATAATAACTGGGTCCAAAATGCTACCTTTTCCATTGAGTTTGGAATGGGCATATAACATTATAGACGCCTAGCGGAACGCCTCGACAGGAAGTCACAATTTTGTGTTGTGTTTATCGAAATGATTTAAAATTAAATTAAATATTTATTAGTTGATTGACATATATATTCACATCAGCACACAAAACGTCATCTCGTTTTGCTTTAACCCAGAAATTTCGCAAGAATCTCAGGCCGATGTCTCGTCTTGTTCCCTTTTTCATTTTCTCTTTCTTTCCAACGGCATCAGATAAAATTTTTAAAACAAAAGAAAAGAAAACAGTAGGGAAATGGTGGCCGAACTTGTTCTCAAGCCTTGCTCCTTCACGTTCGAATAATTTCTTTGGCCTCCTCTCTCATATTCGAAAATCGAAATCGCATCTCCTTATCCCAAATTGGTTCGTTTTAATATTTATTGTACCGAACCCAGTTTTCCCTCTCATTCTAATCGAACTCGATTTCATTCATGGTGGAGCTGAAGTTTGGGTAGCTCGATCTCAAGCTTGAGGCAGCACGTGGGTAAGGTGGTGGATGGGTTGTGAGTCTGGGTCGATGGAATCGCGAGGCCGCAGAGATGAGGTGGAACCGAGTCGCGACTTTCGCGACGAAGATCTCGAGCAGGCAAGCACGCGAAGGAGGCCCTCGCGATGGTTACGACAGTAAGGTGGAGTCTCGAGGCGGCGGCTCTGGGTAGGGTTTCGAACTCGGTCTCGATCGAAGTCAGGGTACGAGCAGCAGCTGGAAGGAGAGCGAACTCGTGATGCTTCGAGTTGCAGTTGTTCAGCTGGGGTTTTGGGTTCTTGGTGGAACGGCTATCAGTGTAGGGTAAGATAGTTCTGTTTAATTTAATATAGTAAATTAGTATATTCTCACACCTATTTTAAATTCAAAATAGTAATTTTAAATATGGTTAATCCTAATTTAATTTGTATATAGCTATGTACAGGAAATATGAAAAGTTATTATTTTTATAAATTAGATTTGGAAAGAAAATAGGATTTGGAATGTTTAAAGCTTATATAGACTGTTTAGCATGTGCAGTTTGGAAATGAAGAAAAAAAAGAAATAGAAATAAATATACATGATTTAGTTTACTAGATTTATTCTAAGAAAATAATGGAGTAGATGATTAATTTGTTTAATTTACTTATCTAATTTTTCTAGGCACTAAAAATATTTTATTATAAGAAGATTAGATAAAAAATTAATTATTGGTTTAAAACCAAATTTTTAGTTAAATTAAATCATAGGTCATTTAAATTTAGTAAATGGTTAATTGATTTTTCAATTTATCTCAAATATTAATAAAACACCTAATGTTTGTTACAAGGTCTATAATCGTGAAGGAAATAGCCAGTTTGGATCGGATTGCAAATGAAAGTTCAAAGGTGAGTTAATCTCACTCATCTGGGGTTATTTAAATTTAAATAGTTAAATTTAAATAATTGACTGAATGATTGAATTGGTTTGGTGTGCTATAATATATATAGTAGTATATATAGTATATATTGGAGTTGTTGATATTCCCGCATTATATAGCAGATGAGACCCTATGCGCTGCATAATAGCGGATGATATTATATTAAACCCATATACCGCGATATTCCACCTCGAAGTGGAATTGGTATTGTGCTAACGTATGTGGATGCAGGGAAATAAGTTGGAGGGATCCAAATGGATTCCTCAAAATTATTTAGACTGTTTATATTCTGTGTTATGAATATTGGGTATTCTGTGGTGAATAATATTGATAATTGGAATATTGAATGTTATGTTTTGCATGAATATTCGGTACAATAAATTACCAAATATATAGAAGTGGATTTTGAAAGGAAAATAAAGGAATGGATTTTCAAGTAAACTAATTTTAAAGAATTTGAATAAATTTAAGAACAAATTTGGAAAAGAATAAAAGTGATTTCAAAATTCAAATAAATATAGAAAAAGGGGATTTTGAATAAGCAGAGAAATAATGAATATTAAGCTTAAGCAATATTATTTAAAGAATAAATGATTTATTTTAATTCAAGGTTAAATTTAATTAAAAAGAAAAAGAAAAGGGATTTGAGAAATTTGAAATTGGTATTCTCAGTTTAAAGGGATTTTTCAATCATAAGAAAGAAATGAAATTTAAAGTTAAAGGATTTTGAATTAAATGGAGTAAGAAAAGAAATTTATTAAAAGTAAAGTAAATTGGGAATCAATTTTGGGAATTGATTTAAGTGTTAAAATGGGATTTTTAAAAGAGATGTGAGACTTTGGATTTATAAACTGGGTTTATAAAATTGAAGAAATATATCAGTGGATATTTGGAAGAATAAATTCACGGTGGGAATTTATTTTAGGAATGGGTAAATTTGTTTAAAAATAAATAGTGTTTTATTTTAAAAGATGTGAAAGAAAAGTGTATTTCCCTGAATAGCCAAGTACGTTTTCAAAGTAAACTTTCAAGTATAATCTAAAGGTTTAAAAGTTGATTTAAAGTATGTTTTGGGAAAATCTATTATTTTTAAATGTTTAAAACTTTAAAGTAAGTATTTTGCAAATCTATTTTAATAGTAATTATTTAAAGATGGTTGGTATTATGTTTAAATGATAAAAGAATCTAGTTTTATATTTTATTAAGTAGCTTTATTTTAAATATTCTTAAAGTATATATCTTTGAATAAAGTATTAAAGTAGTTTTAATTTAAATGTTTTGGAGTATATTTTATAATAAAGTGTTTCTAAATTATCTTAAAAATCTAATGTTTTTGGTACTTGGTGATTTCAGTGGAAATAGGAATATTTGGAAAATTTATTCCATGAGTGAAGGACGGTTTGAAATTGCTTTCAAAGGATTGAAAATTGAAATATATCTTGCAAAGATATTTTGAGGTTAATAAATAATTTTGGAAAATTATTTATTGTTTGATGGATGTTTGTGAATGTTATTGGATAGTTAAATAACCGACTATCAATATTGGCCAATGCGCTGATCGGTTCGAAGAGACCGGGATCGGGATTAATTTTCCAAAAACCACTTCGATTCGGTTTGTACGTTTTCGTGGAAAACGAGTTTGGAATTGAAGTTGGAGCAGTGAAGTGCAAGGGCTAGTCGCTACTAATCCTGAGGATATTTCCAAAATGGATGTAGTAGGAATAGTGCCTTCGGTTCCGTTCGGACCCGGAACGGACTTGTATGGATGAATGCTTTCGGAACATCGTCAGGTGGACGATGGGCATTCTAAGGGATATGTTCTAAAGGTAACGCTTAGCCTCAAGCCTCATCAACAAGGAATGACTGAAAATCAAGGGTTATGCAGCAAGGCTTCGTGGGTATCCCCCACTTGAGAGTAAGGTCATCCATATCTAGATGTCCCTTTTTATATTCGGCTTAGTGGTGCGGTTGCTGATCCCTACCGTGGGGTGATTTTATTCAGAATTATCCAGTAAGGGATAGTTCCGGCCTTGTGTTGCAGGGGATTGAGAGTAATCCTCGGTACGCTGATCTAGACCAGGTACTGTGACAGGTGGTACCCTAGTGCCTAGTCATTGATGGAAATCCATTCTCCCTACATGCCTTTACGGTTTTGTTTGTATACCTATTAGCTGGAATTTAATCATGTAACAATTTCAGCTATTTGAATAAGTATTTGTATATAGACACTATTATAATATCAGAGGATTTGATAAGAAAGTGTTTTGGCTATCGTAAGGTAAAAACCGACATGTTTATTTGTGACGTGGTCTTACGAGATGCTTTTGATTTCAAAGGATTTGGAAAACTTTAATAATCCAATTGAGTGTGTTTTCTCACGCTGGTTTTCCAAACTGACTCGGGTGTTATTTTATTATAATGCTCGGGTCAGACCAAGTATTTTAGGATACAGGATATGATGCTGTGGAGCCCAGGAGACGAGCTGGATGGCGAAACGTATCACACGTATATGATGTATATTCCGTTGTGTTGTGTATGATGTGTATTCTGTATGTGGGACAAGTTATTATAACTATCCTGAATTGTGATGTTGATTGTATTGTACTCTGATGTTGTATTCTGATGAGATGTATAAAACAGATATAGTTCTTAGTGTAAAGATCAGTTATTATCTATTATATTTTATTCCGCTGCGATGTTAGATTCTGATGTTGTTTTCTATTTTCTTCTTCTACCTCCTTCTTCTTTAACCCAAATGGTTTGTATTTCTGTTCTTCTTGAGTTGATTGATGGTAAATAGTGTCGACTCTGTTGAGTCACAGATTCTATGAAGTTTTGATTTCTGACAAAGAAATAAAGGCGATCGACAAAACGAAGACATCATGGCTATAAAGATTCCCAAAAGAGCTCATATGGTACTATAGATTATAGATTGATTATTTGATGTTGTAATAGTATTATACTTGTTAAAATCTATCCTCAAATAATCATGCATCTCAATATAATCGATGTATATACGTTATAATATGCATTGCACATTCATTGTGCAAGTTATCAGTGACCGGTCGACCGGTAAGTTTTTGGGCGGTCGACCGTTACTGTTCAAGTTGCACAATCAACGTGCACACATGCACATAACGTCTATATTTTCGAAATCCTGTCTACCGGCCATTTTTGACCTGTCGACCGTTTTTAAACAGAGAGCAACCTTTCCTAAAAGACACTTCTTTCTCCAATGGTTGCATCTCTTACCTTTCATCAATGATCATATCTATTAATGGCTACTCTTCACAAAGAGTTACAACCATTTATTCTCTATATAAACACGTCTAAATCATTGATTCAAAACCAAGAATTCTTGCTCTAATTTCTGATCTTACTTTCTAAATATTCTTGCATTCTAAAAGCTCTCAAATATTTCAATTGCTTAATTGAATCATTGAAATTATTTCATATCTTTTGATTCAATAAGTAATATACTTCCTCCAATCTTCACAAACATCATTCACATATTTTGAGGATAAGATTATAGGAAGGGTGTACTACAAGTGACAAATCCGTGTTATCAAGAGCACAAGTTGTCAACAGCAATTGTATTTGTTTTTTTGTTGAAGTCCTCGGTGTTGTAAGAGGCACGAAATCCCGTTCGGCTGTTCGGGTGTTGTAAACCTGTTCCTCCGGGTGAAGCAAGGTAGTTGGTAGAGAAAATCCAGATAGAAGTCTGGGACTGGACGTAGGACGGGAGGTCCGAACCAGTATAAAAATCTCTGGTGTCATTTTACTATACTGCTTTTATATTCCGCACTATTTACAGTATTACTATCATCATTATACTATGTATTATCATATATCCATATTACACGATCCATAGCGCATTTTCATTTGGTATCAAAGCACGGTCATCATATAACCGTAACACCGTTATTTGATATATTCTCGTAATATGGCAAATAACGCAAGCACTAGCACTAACACTTACACGGAAGGTCAATCAACACAAAGACTTCCATTCTTTAATAGTCTCAACTATAGCTATTGGGCAACACGTATGTCATTTTTTATGCAATCAAATAGCTATGATGCTTGGAATGCTACCCAAAAAGAAATAGTAAATCCAACAATTGAATTTTCAGAATGGACAACGGTTGAGAAAACGGCAGCAGCCGTAAATGCAAAGGCAATAAATATGTTGTTTTGTGCATTAGACCAAAATGAATATAACCGTGTTAGTATCTGCACTACTGCATATCAAATTTGGCAAACGCTGAAAACCACTCATGAAGGTACTAACAAGGTTAAACAAGCCAAAATAGCCATGGTGATAAGTCAGTTTCAAAATTTCAAAATGAAACCGAATGAGACAATCAATGATATGTATTCAAGGTTTCAAACTATTCATCATGCACTTATCGAATTAGGGCAAAAATACTCAGATTTTGATGTTGTTTCAACAATCCTACATTCTCTGACTAGTGAATGGGAAGGAAAAGTATTAGCAATTGAAGAAGCTAATGATCTTTTCGTCATGAAGCCAGATGAATTGATAGGAAATCTAATGTCCTATGAAGCAAATTTGCAGGCTAGAAAAGAACATAAGGAAGAAAAGAAAAATGTAGCATTTCATGCTGAGAAAGATGAAAATGAATCAGATTCTGAAGATTAAGATCTGGCATTCATTGCAAAAGGATTCAAAAAATTCCTAAAAAATCGAAAAGCCAGTCGTTACAACAAAAGGAAACCTGGATCAAATAAACCATCTTCATCCGCTATAGAATGTTTCAACTGCCACAAAAAGGGGCACATGCAGAAGGATTGTCCAGAACAGTAGAAGAAGTCAGAAAATGATAAATTCAAATATAAGAAGGACAAGTCAAAGAAACGAGCCTTCTCAGTAACATGGGATGATTCAGACTCATCTTCATCAGAAAGTGAAAATGATTCGGAGAATGAACAAGCTAATGTTTGTTTTATGGCAACAGAAGATGAGGTACAAATTCCTACATTTGATGAATTACTTGATATTAATGCTGAATTGATAGTCAAATATAAAGACATAAAACGTCAATTAAAAGTAGTCAAAGCAGATTTAAGTAGAGCAGAGTTTGAACGAGACATGTTAAAAGATGAGAAGAAAATATTAGAAGAAGAACTTGAAAAAATTCAAGAATCATCATCTAATGTTGACTCTCAACTATCTCTTTTGAGTCGAGAAAAAGAAGCTCAAAAAGAGAAAAATAATGCTCTCATTACTGAAAATCATGAGCTTAAGGCAAAAGTCAAAATTCTAGACCTAGAAAAAGCTAGTTTACAAACAAAGTTTGATGACATTACTCAAAATGTTTCTACTTTTAACAAAGGTCGAGAAAATTTGACAAAAATCATTGAAAATTCACAATCTGCATCAAATAAACAAGGTTTGGGATATAAGAAACAAGAAATCAAGAAACATCTTGATAAGAAAGTACAAAAGACTGAAGTTAAGAAAAATCTTAGTTTATTATATTCCAAACCAAAGCCAGTTGTGAAATTTCAAAAGAAAAATACAAAGACTATCAAAATATGGGTTCCTAAAACAAATAACAATTTGATTAGGAACAAATACATTCAGCAATTCATGAATACTGTGCATTATAATTCTAATTATGTATATAAAGGGGATACCAGACCCGTATGGGTTTGGATTCCTAAGATCTAACTCTTAGGACCTCATAAAAAGTGGGTACCATGGTCTTAATTATATTTTTGCAGGTCCCACTTAAGAAAAGAGGAAAGTGGTACTTTAAACATCATTCGACACTTGTACTAAATAGTTTCGTTACTTTTATTCGTATGATTTTATGGTGTGTATGATACTTTGGTTTTCTTGGATATGTTATGTTTTGCTATGCATGGATATTCTGGTTGATACATTCCTATATTATTCCATTATCTATTACTCCTTTTTGTCGATGACAAAGGGGGAGAAAGTGCTAACAATTATTTGCAGGAATATATATATATAAAGAATACAGACAAAATCTCAGGGGGAGATCATATATTCAGGGGGAGATTCAGAACTTCAGATATATGTTGTCATCAATCAAAAAGGGGGAGAATGTTGAGTCACAGATTCTATGAAGTTTTGATTTCTGACAAAGAAATAAAGGCGATCGACAAAACGAAGACATCATGGCTATAAAGATTCCCAAAAGAGCTCATATGGTACTATAGATTATAGATTGATTATTTGATGTTGTAATAGTATTATACTTGTTAAAATCTATCCTCAAATAATCATGCATCTCAATATAATCAATGTATATACGTTATAATATGCATTGCACATTCATTGTGCAAGTTATCAGTGACCGGTCGACCGGTAAGTTTTTGGGCGGTCGACCGTTATTGTCCAAGTT
This sequence comes from Allium fistulosum, assembly GCA_030737815.1. Classification (NCBI taxonomy): domain Eukaryota; kingdom Viridiplantae; phylum Streptophyta; class Magnoliopsida; order Asparagales; family Amaryllidaceae; genus Allium; species Allium fistulosum. Next base: position 1,378,691,314 of record CM060901.1, read on the forward strand.
GCACAATCAACGTGCACACATGCACATAACGTCTATATTTTCGAAATCCTATCTACCGGCCATTTATGACCTGTCGACCGTTTTTAAACAGAGAGCAACCTTTCCTAAAAGACACTTCTTTCTCCAATGGTTGCATCTCTTACCTTTCATCAATGATCATATCTATTAATGGCTACTCTTCACAAAGAGTTACAACCATTTATTCTCTATATAAACACGTCTAAATCATTGATTCAAAACCAAGAATTCTTGCTCTAATTTCTGATCTTACTTTCTAAATATTCTTGCATTCTAAAAGCTCTCAAATATTTCAATTGCTTAATTGAATCATTGAAATTATTTCATATCTTTTGATTCAATAAGTAATATACTTCCTCCAATCTTCACAAACATCATTCACATATTTTGAGGATAAGATTATAGGAAGGGTGTACTACAAGTGACAAATCCGTGTTATCAAGAGCACAAGTTGTCAACAGCAATTGTATTTGTTTTTTTGTTGAAGTCCTCGGTGTTGTAAGAGGCACGAAATCCCGTTCGGTTGTTCGGGTGTTGTAAACCTATTCCTCCGGGTGAAGCGAGGTAGTTGGTAGAGAAAATCCAGATAGAAGTCTGGGACTGGACGTAGGACGGGAGGTCCGAACCAGTATAAAAATCTCTGGTGTCATTTTACTATACTGCTTTTATATTCCGCACTATTTACAGTATTACTATCATCATTATACTCTGTATTATCATATATCCATATTACACGATCCATAGCGCATTTTCAGACTCAAGGGGTACGGGTTTGCGGGCTGTTACAAGGATGAACAAAAAACTGAAAAGTGAATGAAGAGAAGAGAGGTCTAAACTTTTTCATTTCAACCCAAACATGCTAATGAGCCTTGACCCATGTGCAAATGGGTCTAGGAATAGGTTTCTCTAAACATTGACTTCTTATATGTTTTTCTTCATAGAAAAGACACTCCGGATGCAATGGAATAGGTCTTAGGGTCCAATTCATCTATGTGAGTTAGATTTTTTGATCATTTATAAGTCAACCCCCAATATCTAACTTAAAATACAAAGTCCCGAACATACCAATGCTTATAGTTAAAACTCGTCTAAACGATATTCTAAACTCAATGGAAGATGTCTCAAATCCATTTATTCCTAAGACTTAACTTATTGGCCTTTTCCAAAAATACACTTTTACCGTAAATAAATTATTTCAATTACCAGGGATTATTTATGGGTCCTTAGATGTATAGAGAATGAGATATTGGTATATCGGTTAAGATAGTGTATGTAATGATAAGCATATAATGGGTGGTGATTTACTCATGATCGTTTAGGGTGCCAAGGGGTTACACACTTGTGGTTATATGGAACAATAACAGAATGACTCAACGAGAGTATTCTATGTGTTAAATACTTCTAAATCAAAATAGAAGATCTTACATGATGATGTGTAGTAATCTTTCGACTTGAGAAGGTTATGAATCTTATATGAATAATAGTTTTCTTTGATTATGATCAATCACATGACAATTATGATATAGTCATGGTTGGGTATTAGTCAAAATATATAAAGTTAGACACTATTCAATATTGAATATGTCTCCTTTGATATAGAAGGTTAGTGTCACCATAACCGATAGTTCACTATAAGTCAAAGTCTTTGGCCAAAGCGATATGGTTAATAGAAAAATGTTATCAGATTGAATAGATGGACTTGTAAACTTGGACCATGTAATTAACTATGGACATTATTACAGTGTTGAATATTGAGTCTTAGCGAGATGGTGATAATGAAGAGACAAAATGTACACAATATACCATTGCATAAGAATACATCTTAAATAGATAAGTAATTAATTATTTACCTAGATGATATGTAAGCAACTGAACTGGTGTTTATCACTAAATTTAAGCAAAGTTTGAGCAAGCTTTAATGTATAAAATATCTAAATACTACTAAGGGTCGAGCTCACACTTGGGAGTCATAGAACAATTCTAATCAACATATTTTTGAGTTAAAATTAATCGAATTGATTTATAAATGTTATAAATTAGAACGGAGAAAACTAATATAAATGTTTTTTTAAAATATATGGGTCTTTATTTATTGGAGGCCTTAAAATCAATTAATTATATAAAGACTATATGATATAACTAATTAATTTGGTCAAATAAGTATTAAAATATTTAATAAAATTATTATATAGGCCAAAAGTTATTTAATTGATTTAAATAAATGTAAGTAGGGATACAAGGTGAATTTGTATAACTCGTTATGTGTCTAACTTGGTATATGATAAATGTTTATCATGTATGAGGTGAACAAGAAAGAGGAAGAAATAACTAGATATTTCATAGCCTTTAAGAGTCTATAAATAAACCCCTATCTTTTGCTCAAAAATAATAAAACAGTAGCCTCCTTTAAGAGTAAGTTAAAGCCTATAACTTAGCCTTTCAAGCCAAGTTAGGAGGAAGGAGAAAGTCTTCAAAAAGGAAATAACCTGTAATATGATGTGCAATTGATCAACTACAATCGTCTAAATTATGACTTTAATTATATCATTTTTATTGTTAAACAAAATATATATTTGGATGCACTTACTAAAAATACATTTTTGGTGTTTTAAAAATATTCTAAAAATATTTAAATTTTATTATAAATAATATTATTTTTAAATCGAATAAAGTTATATTAATAAACTATTTTTTTTAAGAAAATAACCTATAGAATTCTGAATTAATTTTATGTATAAAAGTTATTATATTTATTAATATATATACACATATGGTATATATACATATTACGTGTAATTAAAACTAATATATACATTTATTTTAAAATACAAATAAATTTCAAATTCAAAATAAAATAAAATAAAATGTTAATTATAGGCCAATAGGATAATATATAATTTATATATTTTATTTCTTGGGTTTTGACTTAATAAAAGATATTAGATTTATAATTAAAAATTAGAATTTCAAATTATATTACTTGCATACAAAAATTAGGTCAAGCCAAATAAAATATATTATTTAAATTTAAACAACATTTAATATAGGTTTTAACCCAAATTAACAAATCATTTTTAATTTATACATACACACAATTTAATTAGTTTGTATATTATCAACAAGTGTATATACTTTTTTTTTAAATTTGGTTAATGCTTTATTATGGATACTTGGGTAAAGACCGGCCCAAGCCCAAACCAAAATACGAACGCACGCATTACAAACAAAAATGCTTTGGAATAAGTGAAAGGTGTCAAAGAGTAATTATACCTTGCCGTAACACGAGACCTTTCCATTTACTTCTTTTACCTAATCATTTCTCTTCGAGTATATATACTTTTTAGTAAGGGTCGAATATATATATATATATATATGTATATATGTTAAGTTATTAATATATATATATATATATATGAATAAGTTTTATATGAAATGCCATATACATAAAATACATGCATCCTTTTAGCATGTACATATATATAATGTGATTCTAAATCCTCATAAGTACATATGTATATACTTATATATTATATTATTTATAAGAACTAGAATAATATATATTTATATTCCTTTAAACATTATTATATTAAAATATATGGAGATATGATGTTCATTATACACATTATAATTAAAATATATTTAAATAACATTACTTTTAATTCACAATATCTTTTATTATATTAAATTAACATTAAATACAATTTAATTTAATCAAATTATTCATAATAACACAAGTGAAAATCTAGTGCATTAGTTTAGAATGAATTTTTTCTATAATTTAGCCCAAATTGTCCACTGCCCAATGCATATGATCTGATAATCGTATTAGAGGTCGAATTGTCTTATTATGCAATAATTAGCTAGCACATCCAGAATGCCAATGAACATTTACATTATATAGGTGTTAATGTCAAGTACATCATGATGTAAAGCAAAATGATTAAGGAGCTTCTTTAACAAAAAAAAAAACTTCACCGCTCCTTCTATACTACCTAAGCCATTTGATGGTCTAAGTTTAAAAGTATGTCCTAAACGTGAAAACCAAAATGTTTTGGATCTTGGGCTTATTCAAATAATGTATTTTAATAATTATATATTTGTAACATCCCTCATTTCAAAACCTAAAGATGGAACTCCAATGTGTTATAGTCACTTTGGGGTTATCTTTCGGCGATAGAGTTAAGATTCTTTGTATTAAACAGTCTTAAGTAAACAAAACGAAAATCAACTAAAATTAAGAAGCACATAATTACAATTCAAGTCTAACAATTTAGTTCCCAGATTTATGCCCACTAGGGGTCAAAAAATAATACAACAAAGATGATAGTGTTACACCCAACATATGCAGATGATGACATAAACATTTAGTACAACAGAATCAAAATAAGAGTTAACACATCCAAGCCTTATGCTTCGTCTTCAGCTCCATTATTCATCTTTACAAAAGCATCGTTTCTAAACCCAAAAGCTCATTTTACTTGATGAGTACCTTGAGATTATAGGGGGAAAAATGAGAAAAAAGGGTTAGACATAAAGTCTGGTATGAGTGATATATTACCCTAAACATCGAAGTTAGCAGGACCATGTCGGTAAAGCATGGAACATGATTTCCCCTCGCTATAGAAAAACATTCATTTTACATCTATAACTTAAAACATACGTAAGGTTCGATCTTAAGTGTCTTATTCTTACTGTAAATCCATAAATGAAATCAAATCATTCGGTATGCCATACAGTAATCATTCTCTTTTCTAACAAAAAACAGAAACATTCTAGCTTATGCTGCCTCTGAGGCCTCACGCCTTCTACAAAAGATGAAACATTTAAGTCATAACATTTGGATGACACCAAGGCCTTATGCCTTTAATTAATTTAACTAACTACATTATCAATTTCGGATGCCACTCAAGGCCTTATACCCACTTCACTTCATAATCGGTTGCCATACCTATCCTTACACTAACGTTTCATTTTCGATTGCCACACTAGGCCTTACACCTACACTTTCATTTTCGATTGCATATTGGGCCTTACACATATGCTTTCAGTTCCTAGACTAGCACTTCAGGCCTTGTTTCACCTACCAAAGATCACTTACCTACCCAATCAGTCATACATTAGGCTTTTCACTTAGCTAGTTATTAAGCTATGTTACTACATTATCATTAAATTGTTTAAGTATTAGTCTTAGCCAACTTAAGCCTTAGCAAAAATTCTCTTATGGAAGTCAATTAATTTCGGTTTCAACATCTTGCTGAGAGCTACACTACTCTCGGTAATCACTACCCTCGGCCTCATCTGGGAAGCCTCCCTTAGTTTAGCTTCGGTGATTTATAGTATTTAAATCTTTAAATTTCCAAAATCACCTCCTCTACTCGAAATTCAACCTTAGGTTTCAAAAATCACCTCCTTTATCTAAAGTTCATCCTTAACCCTCATCCCCTTTTGGCCTTCAGCTAACACCTTCAGAATAACCCTAGTCTCATACTAGCATTACTAAGCTTTCATCCTTGAGTATTTATACTTAAAGTTCTCACATATTTTACTTTCTTTTTCACCCCGCATCCTTTGGCACTTCCCCTCGGTACCTGCTGGGAACTATTTTATGCGCATTTTACACATGTGTCGACTTCTAATTAGTTTGGCATAGTATTTTCTTACTATTTTGATGTACTTTCCTACCACGTTCAACATAACTTGTGGATCTAGTCTATTGACCAATTATTAAATACTTTATTTAATCCAATTATCTTCTGGCCCCAATTATTTACCCTTAAGCCAAGCATATTTCCTTTCAAAAATTACTACTTTTAATCCCATGGAAACATAGAAAATGTTTACATGTATTTTCTTTCATAGAATTTCTCGAACTCCCTATTTTTAACCATTTACGTAATATACGACTCTCATATATTTCATATTAGTTTATTTACTTATGGGAAAATTTCTATTAAATCAAAACCCATCTCTAAATGTGTTCCTAACATCATATTAAAATTTTGGATTAAATGGATTATAAGAAGTAGGAGAAATTTCAAGTCGACCATGAGAAAAAAAGAAAAGAAAATGGGATAGGATAATATATTACTTACCTATATTCCTTAGTTGATTGGTATTCCAAGTTCAATTAGCTTTTATCTTCTACCTTTTCTCTTTTTCTTGATTTGGCCGCAACCGGTATTAAAGAGATTCAAAGCTTTATACTTTATTTATGTAAGTTGATTGAAATGAAAAGAGGAAAGTATTTGCCTTTATCCTAATGAATAGTTAGGCCACTAGCCCATTCCCCTCTTCTTTATTTAATTCTTTTAATTAAACTTTATTTAAACAATAGTTCTCAATAAGTAAATATTCACTCAAGTACTTATCACATTATATTGGTTAATCTCAAGAATTAACCATTTACACATTTATTCTTATAATTGATTCCTTATTAATTGTTTATTAATTTAGAGGGTGTTACAGACTTCCCTATTTATAGGAATTTCATCCTCGAAATTTAAATAAGGCATGATAGTCAAAAAAATTCTTATGTCCCCTCTAACATATACACATAAGTTCCCTACCCAAGTGTCTCAAATAAAGGGTACTAGTACATTTACCAATAAATAACAAAAATCATCTATAATTTCTTGTTTACACATGGTTTATAACAAAACATAGCAAACATACATGCTAAGCTAAATAAACAACTCGGGATAGGCCCTTTTGACTTTATCCTCCATTTTCATTATACAATCATCTCAATCCTCATTCCACTAGACCCTCACAAGCTTTACTTCCTTACTCTAAGACTTATTTGCATCTTGGTCTATAATACGAATGGATTTCATTACAGGTCATGCTCGGTTTAACAATCAAATCTTCCATAGCTCTTAAAACTACAATATCCCTAGTATCTCAGGCATATTTCCTTAAATGTGGCACATGAAACACATTATGGACTCTAACAAAATCACTTGGCAATTCAAATCTATAAGCTACTTTTTTGATTTTCTTTAGTATCGAAAATGGGCCAACATATCTCAATGCTAACTTTCTCCTATCCAAACCTTACAGTATCTCTTATTAGTGACATTTTAACAAACACATAATCCCCAAGATCAACATCCTTCTGCCTCTTATCGGCATTGCTTCTGTCATTATCAAGCATCTTTTTTCATTTGCTGAATCAACCCAATCTTCTCTGAAACTTCGCTTACAAGATTTGGCCTCGGAAGTCCATCTTTAGTCTCACACCAACTTATTAATGACTTACATGGTCTTCCATATAACACCTCAATAGAGGCCATCCCAATATTTGATTGATAGCTATAGTTGTATGAAAATTTCACTAAGTGCAAATGATCTTCCAAAGATCCACTGAAGTCTAATATACAAGCTTGTAATAAATATTTAAGAACTTTATTGAATCTTTCGATCTGACAATCTGTTTACGGATGGTAACCAATACCCATACACAATTTGAAACCCAAAGCACACCATAGGCTCCTACCCTTATCCTTGGCAAACCGTTAACAAAGTCCATCGAAACCAAATCTCACTTCCATACTTGAACTTCTAAAGGTTGCAAAAGTCTACTTGGCTTCTTATGTTCCATCTTTACTTGTTGGCATGTAAAACATCTCTTTACACATTCCCAACATGTCTCTTCATCCCCACCTAGTAGAAGTTCTGCTTTATGTCTCGGTGCAACATAGTGCCGCCGGATGAATAGCAAATTTTGAATGTTGGTATTCATCCAAAACTTGCTTCCAAAGATGTCCACTATTCATAACATACAAAACTTCCCTTCTTCTAAAGCCAACCCTTCTTATCGATACCGAATTCTTTTATCTCTTCAATCTAGGCAGCACTACTCGGGCCATTAAGACTTGCGGCACATAGTTGGTCCTCTTTTAGCTTTTTGGCAGTCCTCTCCATGGGAATTGGGTGAACGTCCAAGCAAGACAATGCCCTTAAATTTCTACATAAACCAGCATCCGATCAAAACTGAACATTACAAGTTGTCAGAGTCTCCAAAGCATAATATTCCTCAATCATAACCAAAATACAACTCTGCTGCTTTTGACTCAATGCATCTACAGCTTTGTTTCCTTTCCTCAAGGTATACTACCAAAAACTCTAACCACGTTGGTTATCTCATGTTCAACTCCTAAGAGAAAAGTATCTTAAGGATTTGTGTTCAGCAAAAAGCTCAAACTTTCCTCTAAAAGGTCATGCCTCCAAATATTCAATGTGAAGATAGTAGCTATCAACTCCAAGTCATGTGTTGGATATCGAACCTCATGGGGTTCTCGATAGCCTAGATGCATATGTTATAACCTTGCCCTTCTACATCAACACCGCTCTTAACCCAGAACCTAAAGTATCTATGTACACCACTAAATCTTCATTTCCTTCCAACATTATTAAAATCAAGGCTTCCGTCAGCCGAAGCTTCAACTCTTGGAATGCCAGCTCACATTCATCCGTTCAAATATACCGCTCATTCTTTCGAGTAAGCTTTGTCAATAGAGATGCTATCCTAGAGAAGTTCTTAATGAATCTCCGATAGCACCCTACCAATCCCAAGATACTCCTTATCTTGGTAATAGTCTCTAGTCACTTCGAACTATTCACGGTGTCAACCTTTGAAGGATATACGACCAATCCCACCTAGAAACCATATGGTTTAGGAACTTAACTTGCTGCTTCCAAAAATGACACTTCAAAAACTATTCCTTCAACTTATTTATCCTCAAGGTCTCCGATATCTGTCTAAGATGAATTTCATGATCTTGCTTACCCTTAGAACATATCAAGATATCAATTATAAATACCAACACAAATCTGTCCAACTGATCATGAAAGACCTGGTTAATAAGATCCATAAAGAATGCTAGAGCATTGGTTATCCTATAGGGCCTGACCAACTAACCATACCTCTTCCTAAATGCGGTTAAGCGATACTCTCTTTAGAAAACCTTAGTTGCTGGAACGCTGTAGCCAAATGTAATTGGGAGAAAACTCTAGCTCCACTCAAAACTAATTGAATATGATCGTGTATCCTTGGTAATGGGTAACGATCCTTCATCGTCATCTCATTCAACTTCCTACAATCAATGTACATCTGAAGTGATCCATCAGACTTCTTTACAAATACTAAAGAAGTTCCTCAATATAAACTACTAGGACTAATGAAACACCTATGTTCAAGCTCCACTAGTTTCCTCTTCAATTCTTCCATTTCCTTAAGTGGCATTCTGCTAGGTGGTCAACTAACAGGTTGTGCCTTTGGTACCAAATCAACATGAAAATCAATCGCTCTTCTCAAAGGTAATCCCATTATTGGATTGAAGACATCTAAAAACTCCTAATCACAAAAACTCTATTAATCTCCACTCCAAAACTCTCTATTGCACACAACGAAGCCCTAGAACCTCCTTTCTTCTAGTCCAAAGATACTAGGACTCATCCTCTTCCTTTTGGGTTCTGTAAGGAAATGATCCTCTTTGCATAATAAATCCTTGAATCATTTTGTGCTAAATGTTAACAATTTTTCTTGTTAACCCAAAATATGTCTAGGCTGGTAATAAGGTTTGGATAATCTTATGTTATCCAAAAAGAAGTATGCAAGTCCGAAGTGAAGTATGCAAATAGGAATTCGAATCCAAGTTCAAGAGAGTATACATGTTCATGATATTGACTTTCAAAAAATGATGTGTATGTCATAGGTATCTCGTAAAAGTACGTATGAGAGTCACATATAGGTCATAAATCTCTTTAGATATCTTTATTCAAATGTTATATGCTATGATAGGTTAATTATACAAATCCTTATGTGCAAAAGTCATCAAAATACAATAGGCTCTAGAAATCACAATTCAATTTAGGGATACAACTTTAGAAAAGTAAGAAAGCGGTGAGAAGAATTCGCCCCTTCCATAAAGCTATTAGGTTCATATTTATAGCGGTGAAGATAGGTGGCATAGCTACCACATGTCCTTCGGCATTATTGTTTTTTTGGCATCCTTCATTGTGTTATCGACATGCGGCAACATTCTTCATATTGATGACTTACGGCACCCCTCTAGACATTGATGGTTTACGACATCCTTGCCAAATTGATGATTTGTGACATCATTTGTTATTTTGATGAAATACAGTATCCTTATTTGCATTGATGATTTATGATATTATTTTAAGCATTGCTGGTATGTAGCATCTTTGATAACTGTGGGTATTCGATGTCTTACTCCCTTTGAAGCTCAAAATCCATTGCCTGGTTAGAGTTTCTTTATAGCACTTAGTATTGTAAAGGCTTGAAGTTCGCTATTGAATCAAAAGCCCGATATCCTTCTTTATGCTTAGGCATTTGACATCTTTAAATTGTAACGCACTCTTCCTCTGTTTCATGTTTTTCACCATTGTGTTGTAGAATTTCGATATCTTTTGAGCTATCGAGATTCAATATTTATTTATATAGTTTGTCACAATCAAAACGACGTAAAATTGAGATTCCAACATTCTTCCCCTTTTTGATGATGACAACTATATAAGTATAAATAATATATTTACATAAAAAAACTTACATTAGCATTGCTACTCCCCTTGTCAATATGCATAAATATTTAACTAACTTTTTCTCCCCCTTTGTCATCGACAAAAAGGAAGATAAACTATATGCACATAATCATTTGTTAAATAGAGAATATATTAGAAAAATATCTCATACTCGAGATGTCAGTATTAAAGAGGAATAACAATATTCATTACAACATTACATAAATAACTAGATAGAACATCATAGAAGTTTTGAAAAAAATAGAAATCTGGAAATATTTAAAACTGGGTAGAGAGAAGGCTCATCATCATCGGAATTTGAACTTGAAGATGACCATTTGAATGGAGATGGGTTGTGAACATCGGTGGATGTAGAACCAGAGCAAGAAATTTTATCCCATATTCTATTAAGAAAACCTTTTATGGAGTTGAATTTCTTTTCTGTCTTCTTTTCAAGATTCTTAATGTCCCGATGAAGTTTGGATTGATTTCGAGAGAGAGTGATGATTGCTTGTCTTGAAGAGGTTTCCGGGCCAACAACTTGAATTGAGTCATCGTCCTCTTCTTCTTCTTCGTGTTGAGTATGCGAAGAAGAGGCAATAGTAGTGTCACGAGGTTGGGGAATACCTTATTGAACATTGTGAGACCAATGTTGAAAAGAAATGATTTGTTGTGAAGGAGGCCGGTATGGAAGACCCATTAATCCTAAAGTTTTTGCGCCTAACTCACTAATGCTTGAAAACTCGGAATCGGGCATTGGAATTCCAAAGTTGAGAAGGATACGCATAATATAAGCACCATAATGAATGGTCTTATATTTTCTTCGGATTGTGATGTCTTGAAATTCATCTAAAATGATTTTGCCCCAATTTACTTGTTGGTTGGAGTAGATTGAGTAAAGGGCTTGAAAATCTCTTTTATAGACTTTTTCATAACTTCCCGTTCGAGGTTGTAGAGAGCGAATGAAGGCACGGTGAATAAGACGTGCTTGTGGTCTTAAGGTGCTAGACTTTAATGCACTTAAATCGGTAAGGTGATCAGACAAGAAACGATGTGAAACTTCGTCTCTATGATCCCTATCAACTTCAATATCATCTATATCAATACCTTGAAATGGAAAATTTAAAATATTGCCTAATCTTTGTAAAGGCAAGAAAATTTTAGTGCCACAAACTATAGACCAAACACATACTTGTCGATTTTGAGGATTATGGTGGTCTAAATTCAGATTTGCAAGGAAGAGTTTGATTAAAAGATGATTAATTTTAACATTATTGGGAGCATACCCAATGAGATTATCGAAGTGGAATTGCTCGGCCAATTCTCTAATCCGGTAAGCCGCGAAATCAGGAAACTTCATGAAAAGCTCCTTCAAAGATATTGGAATTTTTCATGGAATTGAAGCGAGAAACTGCAACATCATTCTAGAGCCATTGACGAATCTGATCTTCGGAAGGACCGACGGTGGATTCCCTTGTTCGTTTTGATCTAGGAGCCATTAGAGAGTTAAAAAGTGGAGTAAAAGGTTAAAAAATGGTAAAGTTGTGCTAGGGTTCTGAAGTGAATGGGTAGAAGGGTGAAAAGATGAATTTATATGAAGGTGAAAAGCAGGGGTAATATTGGAAGTAAAAATTGTAGGACCTAGCTTAGAAAAACCTTCAGAAGTAATTCAGCCGCTGAATGACTGTAAATAGCCGTCTGAGTTACTTCCCGCAAGAAAATAGTTCATTTTTGAACTAATTTAGAAGTCTGTTTTAAATGTTTCAAACGTCTGAATCTGGAAAAAAATTGTTTTCTGGATAATATTCAGCCGTCTGTTTTTAAATATTCAGCCGGCTGAATTGTGAGAAACCTTAATGTAGCCTTAATAACAAGTTAATATATAAGAGCAAAATGAATATATATATATATATATTGTTAAATAATCAAACAAAATTACAAAACAAATCTAAAAAACTTTTAAATAGATTTGGAAGAAGAGCTTGGAGTGTGATATTCATCCGGTTCTATTTTTTTGTTCTCTTGATATGGCCTTAGTGGTGACCATCTATTGCCACGTTCCCATGAATTTGGAGATATTGGTGGACGCTGTGGCGATAGTTCCCAAGCATTGCGTCGGGACGGAGAACAAACAGGTGATGGTTTATGAACTGTGCTTTTGGATGAAGATCCACAGAATTTCAATGCGACTTGTTCTAAAAAACTTAAACGCTTGGCGTTAACTTTTTGTTCATAATACAGTTCGCATAGTAATTCCAGAGATTCCTTTTGGTAACGATGAATATCATCTATTTTTTCTTTGGTAGATGGTGAACCAAAAATAGAGATCTTCTTGTTCTTTTACCAGGCGGAGTATAACCTGTGTGAGTAGATGAAGGCACAATTGGTACAGTTTCATAAATCGGTGTTGGAGTAGGTAAATTCACCGATCCTGAACTAGGAGAAGAATAAGATAGAGCAGAGGATTCAGAATTATACTGGGAAGACATTTTTAAGTAGGAGAAATGAAACTGTTTTTATTTTAATTGAATGCAAAAGAGAGAAAAGGATTAGAGATATTTATATGCAAAATTTCATATAAATAGAAAGATCATTGGTGGTTAGGATTATAAGAACCAAAGAAAAAATTGGTTGAAAAAATGTAAGGTTAAAAATTAACAATAAAAATAGAATGCAATCCAAAAATAGATGTGAAGAAAAGAGTAGTGGAGTGGTAAAGCACCAGATTTTCAATTAAGAGATCTCGAGTTCGAGTCTTGAAATATTTTTTTTTAAAAAAAATTATAAATCCTTGATGGATACAATTCCTAATTCTCTTCTTAATTTTATAAAGATATTTTCATTTAAAGGTTTTGTAAATATGTCTACCAATTGATTTTCAGAGGATACAAATTCCAGTCTGACTAAATCCTTTTCAATATTGTCACAAAGAAAATGATGATGAATGTCAATATGTTTTGTTCGTGAGTGATTGACATGATTTTTTGATAAGTTTATAGCACTAGTATTATCACAAAAGATTGTTGATTTAGATAAATTAACACCAAAATCTTGAAGTGTTTGTTGCATATAAATGACTTGAGCACAAGCTAAGGCAGCAGAAATATATTCTGCCTCACAAGTTGAGAGTGAAACACAATTTTGTTTCTTACTAAACCAAGAGACTAATGATTGTCCAATGAAGTGACAAGTCCCACTAGTACTTTTTCGATCCATCTGACATCCTCCAAAGTCAGCATCACTATATGAAACTAACTCAAAAGGACATTCTTTCGGATAAAAAAGTCCAAAATCTTTGGTTTTGCTAAGATAACGCAATATGCGTTTTACTGCTCGCATATGTGATTCTTTAGGATTTGCTTGGAATCGTGCACATAAACAAACACTCATCATTATGTCAGGTCTACTAGCAGTTAGATAAAGTAATGATCCAATTATACTTCGATGTAATTTTGGTCAACACTTTTTCCATCTTCATCTCTATCGAGATGAACTGTTGTACTCATTGGAGTTGATTTAGCAGAAGTATTTTCCATATTAAAGCGTTTAATTAGATTATTACAATATTTTTCTTGATTAATAAAAATTCCATTTTCTATTTGTTTAATCTGTAAACTAAGAAAATAAGATAATTCTCCCATGTGTGACATTTCAAATTCTTTGGTCATTATTTTTGAAAATTCCTGACATAATTTTTCATTTGTAGAGCCAAAAATAATATCATCTACATAAATTTGAATAATTAAAATATCCTTTTCAGTTCTTTTAATAAAAAGAGTTTGATCAACCTTCCCGATTTCAAAACCAGAATCGATTAGATAGCTTTTAAGACGTTCATACCAAGCACGTGGTGCTTGTTTTAGACCGTATAAGGCTTTCTTAAGTTTATAGACGTGGTCTGGAAATTTTTTATGTGTGAATAATGGAGGTTGTTCAACAAAAACATTTTCTTTTATATAACCATTTAAGAAAACAATTTTAACATCCATTTGATAAAGTTTGAAATTATGAAAACATGCAAAGGCCAGTAAGATGCGTATTGCTTCAAGTCGTGCAACTGGAGCAAATGTTTCTTCATAGTCAATTCCTTCTTCTTGATTATATCCTTGTGCAACTAATCTAGCTTTATTTCTAGTTATATTACCTTTTTCATTTGCTTTATTTTTGAAAACCCATTTAGTACCAATGACTGTTTGATCACTTGGTCTAGGAACTAGTTACCAAACTTCGTTTCGTTCGAACTGGTTTAGTTCTTCTTGTATAGCTATAATCCAATAGTCATCAGTAGATGCTTCTTTTGCATTTTTAGGTTCGATTTTAGAAAGAAAAGCTACATAGCCCATTTGATTAAGTTGATTTCTAGTTCTAACATGTGAATCAATTTCTCCTATGACATTTTCTACAGGGTGATCTCGTAAAATCCTAGGAGGAGATCTTAATTCATTTTCATTATGAACAATGTTTTCATTTTCTTCAAAGTTATAAATAATGTTTTCATCTTCTTCAAAATTATCTTAAGTAACCGTATTTGTGACCGTTTTAGGTATATCTTTATCATCCTTAAAATTATTAAATTTGAAATTTTCGTCGAATGAAACATGAAGTGTCTCTTCGATTGTTTTTGTTCTTTTATTAAAAATTTGATAAGCTTTGCTTCTTTCTGAATATCCTACGAAGATTCCTTCATCGGATTTTGGGTCGAATTTTCCAAGCTGATCTTTTGTGTTTAAGATAAAGTACTTTGAACCAAAAGTTCATATGGAGTGTGTTTTGTTAAAGGTCGGATGGAAATACGATTTAGAACATAGCAAGCAGTTGCTACAGCTTTTGCCCAGAAATGTTTTGGTAATGTGTTTCCATTTAATAAAGTTCTTGCACATTCTTGTAACATTCTATTTTTCCTTTATACAACTCCATTTTGTTGTGGTGTTCTAGGAAAAGAAAAGTTATGGTAAATTCCCTTTTTATTACAAAAATGTTCAAATGCTTCATTTTCAAATTCACCTCCATGATCACTTCTAATATTCTTAATTTTTAAATTTTTGAGATTTTGAATTCTCTTTGCAAAATTCTTGAAATTTTCAAAAGTATCGCTTTTATTTTTTAAGAAAATAGTCCAAGTATATCTTGAGAAATCATCTACTTTAACAAACACATATTTACTATGATTTATAGATTGAATTTGTGTTGGACCAAAGAGATCTAAATGTAATAGTTCTAGTGGTTGTAAAGTAGAAATATTTTTCTTTGATTTAAAGGATGATTTTGGTAATTTTCCTAATTGACAAGCATCACAAATATTGTTTATTTAAAGTTCATTTTTGGTAAACCTTTTACTAAATTATTTTTAGATAATTTATTTATAGTTTTGAAATTAATATGACAAAATCTTTTATGCCATAACCAAGGATCATTTTCTTTGGCTATTAAACACATATTTGTATTATGATTTATATTCATATTTAAAACATAGATATTTTTATCTCTAAAACCTTCAAAAACAAGATTTTTATTTTGATAAAAAATGCTACACTTATTTTCAGAAAAGGAAATATTGAATCCTTTGTCACATAATTGGCTGATACTAAGTAAATTATGCTTCAAATTTCTAACTAATAAAACATATGTAAGAGGTGAAATAGATATACCGTTATTGCTCACGTCGCCTTTGCCGATGACATATCCTTTGGAATTATCTCCAAATGTGACAGAACCTCCATCAGAGTAATTAATGTTTGTTAGCATCCCTTTATTTCTTGTCATGTGTTTTGAGCAACCACTGTCTAGTATCCATTTTCCTCTCTTTTTTGGATGGTACCTGCAAAATATAGAATTAACATTGGTACCCACCATTTTATTTTGGGTCCTAAGAGTTAGGTTTTAGGAAGCCAAACCCATGAGGGTTTAGAATTCCTTTTTAAAATAAAATCTTTGTTTTTATGAACAATTTTTATAAAATATTTATGTATTTATTTCTAATTGAAGAATTATTTGTTTTAGGAACCCAAATTTTAATCGATGAAGTAAAATTTGAATTTTTTTGAACTAAGTTTTTCTACTTTGTTATTCCTTTTATATGAAAAATTCTTTTTCTTTGGAATAATTTTAGAGGATTGTTTATATCCTATTCCTCTTTTATTTGAAACAGTTTGAGAATTTTCTATAATTTTGGAAAGATTTTCTCTACCTTTATTAAAATTGGAGACATTTTTAGTAATGTCTTCTAACTTCGTTTTAAAGCTAGAGTTATCTAATTCTAAAATTTTGATATTTGATTTAAGGTCATCATTCTTATCTTTTTGAGTTTCTATCTCTTGACTTAGCAGAGAAAGTTGAGATGTCATATCAGAACAAAATTCTTGAATAACTTGAAGTTCTTCTTCTAAAATTTTCTTTTCATCTCTCAACATCTCTACTTTGATTTCAGTTCTATTCAATTTTTCAAGGGTTTCTTTGTACTTTCTATTTTTGCCTTTTAGTTTGTCAAGTAATTCTGAGTTTATTTCCAAATGATCATTAAAAGTTAGATCACTTACCTCATCTTTTGTGGCCATAAAGCAAATATTGGCTTGTTCTGAATCACTGTCAGATTCACTTTCTGATGATGAAGATGATTCTGTATCATACCATGTGACAGAGAAAGCTTTCTTCTTGAATCTGTCCTTTTTGTGCTTATACTTGTCTCTCCTTTTCTCAGGACAGTCTTTCTTGATGTGACCTTTCTTGTGACATTCATTACATTCTAGAGCAGATGATGATGGTTTGTTGATGTTGTTATTGCTGCTGGAGTTGTTCTTGTTGTTTCTAAATTTGTTATTCTTTCTAAATTTCAAGAACTTTTTGAAATTTTTAGCAATGAATGCCATATCTTCTTCATCTGAATCTGATTCATCTTTTTCTACTTGGAATGCTATATTTTTGTTACCTTGAGTCTGTACTCGTTTTGTCTGTAGGTTAACTTCATAAGACATTAGATTTCCAATTAACTCTTCTGGTTTTATGGTTGAAATGTCGTTAGCTTCTTCGATTGCTAAGACTTTTCGTTCCCATTCATCCATTAGTGAGTTGAGGATTTTTGAAACAATATCAAAATCTATGTACGTTTCTCCTAATGCTATCAAAGAATGATATATATCTTGAAACCTAGAGTACATTTCATTGATAGTTTCATCTTGCTTCATTTTGAAATTCTGGAACTGATTTTTGAGCATAGAAATTTTACTTTGTTTGACTTTGTTAGTTCCTTCATGTGTAACTTTAAGTGTACGCAAAATTTCATGAGCAGTTTTACACATGATTATTCTATTAAACTCATTTTTATCTAATGCACAATATAACATGTTCATAGCTTTAGCATTTGCAGTAGCATCTAATTTTTGCGTGTTAGACCATGCTGAATATTTAGTAGTAGGAATAATATATTTAGATTGCATAATGTTCCAGGTATCATAACTACTTGCTTATATATAGATTCTCATTCTAGTAGCCCAATAGTTATAGTTCATTCCATTAAATAGAGGTGGTCGTGCAGTATATTGACCTTCTGTAAAGGTAGTGTTAGAAACAGTGCTGGTGTTGTTTTCCATACTAAAATAATATTAGTTAACTATGTTACAGTTATATGAAGACCTTGCTTTGATACCAAATGAAAGTGACAGTGCTATAGGATCGTGTAATATAGATAAACTACTTGTGCAGAATAAGTAAGTTAATAGTAAAAGCAGTAAAGTAAATGATACCAGAGATTTTTATACTGGTTCGAACTCCCGTTCTACGTCCAGTCCCAGACTCCTTCTGGATTTAAACTAGCAACCCTCACTTAACCCGGAGGAATAGGTTTACACCGCCTGAGCAACCGAACAGGACTTCTACCGCCTAAGCAACCGAATAGGACTTCAACCGCCTGAGCAACCGAACATGACTTCTTTACAAATAACAAAAGTATCTGACTGTAGTGTGCTCTTTGAATAACACTGATAAGTCAATTAAGTACAATCTTCCTAATCTTCTCCTTTATGATATATAGTGTAATGTGCTTGAGAAATGTGGAAGATGGAGTGATCAACGATCAAAGAATGTAAGTAGTTTGAGTGCAGTTTGAAAATAGATTGAGAGATAAGAATTCAAGAATATTAAAATCAATTTCGGTGAGATGTTTGTTGAATTCTAATATCTATTTATATGGAGTAAGAAGTTGCAACCATTGATGAAAGATAACGTTGAAAAGAAACAGGCGCAACTATTGATTTGAAGATGTTTCTCTTCGATGAAGAGAAATGTCTTTTCATGAAAAATAACCGTTGAGAATATTCAGCCGGCTGAATGGATATATTCAGCCTTTTGAATTTTGAAAATCGAAAACAGCAAAGAAATATGCTATTTTTGGCCTAATTCAACCGTCTGAATGAAGTCATTCAACCGGCTGAATATTGTGAAACTATACAATAGTTTCAGCATTTAGACGACTGAACGATCTCATTCAACCGGCTAAATATTGTGAAACTTTAAATTAGTTTCAGCAATCAGCCGTCTAAATGAAGTCATTCAGCCGGCTGTTTTAGCCTATTTGAGAAAGGTAGTGCATGTGTGTATATGTTTTTATCTATATATCATTTCAAGAGAGATTTTAACATATTTCTAAATAATATACAGACTCTAGACAAGGACTATCAGCTCCAAAATACTCTGAATGCGAATCTGTAACGAATCTCCTGCATAATTGATTAGTACACACAAATATTTATTTATATAGTTTGTCACAATCAAAACGACGTAAAATTGAGATTCCAACAGTTGCTTGATAGTGCTTATCGCCTTTTGAGTTCCACTTCTTATTAGTGGTTCGATACCCTTGTATGCTCTTATCTGGATCTTCGATATTCCTCCTTTTAACCCCTTAATTAGACGTTCAATATCTCTTTTTGTAGATTGTAACATCCCCCACTTGGAGGCCCAAAACTAACTGCTACAGTTGCTGCAGTCATCCATAGTTATTAATTCTCGGTGACCAAATACGGTAATGTTAGATACAATGATATAACAGAAACACGTGAATACGAAAAAAAAATTAAAATCATAAAACAGATTTCTCATTTAGCTTCAAATCATGTTTCAAATTCATTACATAATCCCAATTCATAAACCTCGTTCAGAGAAATATAATTATTAAAAATACGCCAACAGCGACATATGAAGATGCCCCCTTAGTTGATCAGCTTTAAACACAGGCAATTAAACAACTTTTCCATTACATTCAAAACACAGCGAAATCAAATAGAAAGATCTCTTAATAGCTAGCTTTCCTTCTCCACATCTCCGGAAGCTTATTCGTCTAAAAAAGAACCTGAAACCCTTAACTCTCAAACTACTCAAAATCAATTGAGCACTTGAGAATATAAGGGGAAAACATAAACTTCGAGTCAGACAAAAAGCATGGTGTGAATAATAACCTACCATCTCGAACCATATAGATATCTAGTGAGACCACGCCGCTTAGCGGAATGGGTTTTCCCCTCACTAATATCCAAACTCAATTTATAATAACCATATATTGTGCACCTGCATCCACAATGGTTAAAACAGAACATAATAAAATATATTGTGATGATATGCAAACATGCTTTATATTTTGGATTTCCCATCCTCATTCATTTGACTATCTGTCTCAAGTTATAGTTTATAGGGTCACTATTAACCTATTAGTTTTCACGGAATGACTAATAACCTATTCAAATCTTATGGACTATCTATTCGGTTTCATAGTTTTCATGGATTCACTAAGAACCTATTGGTATCAACAAATAACTTCATCCAATTATAGTTTTCATGAGCTCACTATGAACCTATTGAGTTCTCCAATAACTTCTCTCATGTCATAGTTTTCATGGGTTGACTATGAACCTATGGATCTCTGTCAATAACTTAATTTGGATATAGTTTTCATGAGATCACTAAGAACCTATTGGCCCTGCCAATAACAATTTCCACGCATAGTTTTCATGGGCTTACTATGAACCGGTCTAAACTAACAACTCTTTGACAAATCTTTCGGCATCCTACGTTCTAGTCTATCTGACCTCCTGGATGCAATTCTACTCACACAGGAGTTAACTCAAGGTGTATTCACTACTGGGCCAACCTAATCTGTTATTATGCCCTTAATACCCCAAAATGCAATTATGGGTTAATTATAAAGTGAATATACTTACAGAAGAAGCACATATGTTAACTAATCATGACTTAACAATATAAACATCTATGGTTAAGTTTCCTTGTAATCATTTTCAAATGAAACATGGTTAATATCTTTAACCTATTATCTTTAGCAAGGAAAGCTTCTTCAAAGATGCCATTTCAAAATTTCTTTCATATTTCCATGGGTTTATCTTTAAAAATGAGATTGGGTTCTCTATTTTGAAAACTAAGGCTTTCAAAACCTTAGACATTCTCTTTCGAAACCATTGAAACATACCTTTCGAAAGTATTTAAAACCTTCTTTCAAAACACTTAAAGATATACCTTCAAAACACTCAAACCATTTCTTTTGAAAGCATTGAAACCTTCCTTTTGAAAGTATTAAAATATATTCTTTGGAAGTATTAGAACTTATCTTTTGAAACCACTTAGTTCAAGTAGAATTTATAGAAGCATAGCTTCGAAACCATTTGAAAGTTTCTCTTTCGAAATCATTGGGTTTAACCTTAATTATAACTTCAGGATCAATGAGAACATAAATGAAAGTAACCTTTTTGAAACCATTAATCTTCAAGTAAAAGAATTTGGGGAACATATGGCTTGGAAACCACCCTTTCGATAGCAATGATAAAAGAGGCTACAAAACCATTTCGAAAGCATTCAGAACTAACTTCAATATTAATAAAATAAAAGCTTCCCTTTCGAACTCATTGTTATAAGGCTATAAGAAAAGCAGCCTTTAAACAATTTGAAAGGTATGAAGACGACATCTAGGTTTCGACTAGGTTCAAAAGCAACTCCCTTTTCGAAAGCTCATTTTCAAAAATAAATAAGTGGCAACTCATTCAAAAGCTTTTCTTAAAACAGAAAGGCGGCGACCCTTTCGAAAGCATAAATTATAAACAAAAGTTATTTAAAGTTAATAAGGATAGCTTCTACCCTTTTGAAAGCTTATAAGAATGACTTCAACCCTTTCGAAAGCAATCCTTCAACACCATCATTTCTGCCTTTCTCCAATACACTACGTACTAATTACTTCGTACACTATGTATTGGTTTCAAATGGGTTCGAAAGGCCTACTATGCATGGTTTCGAAAGCAAGCTAATGGAAGTGGCAAAGTGGTAAATTGTCAAAATTGATTTTTTTGCCTTATATAGTAACTTCTTTTCATCTAACTTGCCAATTTGTCAAAATATAATTAGTTTCCATTTCTTTTTCAAAAATCCTTTTTCTAAAAGGCTGATGAAGTCACTAATTTATAATTGAAATTATTTTAACAAATAAGTCATTCCCTTCCATAAAACATTTAATCATTTAAGTCCTTCAACTTAAATAATTTAATAACCATATTAAAATATTTTAGAAAAATCCCCAAAAATCATCATAATTCACTTTTAATATGTTTCCTAACATATATTAATTTCATACCAAAAGTCCTTTATATAACTGCCGTAATAATTTTTTTTAAACCCAAATTATCTATTTCTTCCATTCAAAATTCATAATAAATTACCACAGCTTGGATTATTATGAAAATTTAAACCCATCTCCAAAATAATATTTTACATAACATATTAAATACTCATGGCATTTGAAACCCATTTTACATGATTTTAACCTTAAAATCGAATCAAACCTTTTACAAACATACTTGTTTAAATCAAACATGGCATATAATCAAAGCATATCATCATTCAAGTCATCCAAACAGTTTTAAAACCTTAAACCCGAATTAAAATGTTCAATAAAACATATATGAGATGGTATAGATTATTATTCACCTTGTATGGATAAGGAACTTGAGATTTGATCTTGCTTAATTCTTCCTTGCTCGAATCCTTAACTTCTAATTGATTTTGATCCCCTTTTCCGCTAGGGTTATGGCCAACCTTAGTTCTCATTAGTTTTTTGGGGTTTATGAACATATGAATTAAAAATGAGGTAAGGGTTTTGGGGTTATGGAATATGGCTATTTCCCCTATTACCCCTACCTTACTTAACTTAGTTTTCATCTTACAAACCATTCTTATTAATTTACTTATGGGCTATTTTATAAATCCATTTAATTAAGGCACGACCTTAATTAGTTTTTAAATCTCAATCCTCTTATCACTCTAGACTCTACATTATTCTATTTAATTTATCTAATTAAATCTTCTAAATAATGTTATTTAAAATTAGGGGTTTTACATAGATGTTCGATATCTTTATTTGTGGTAACACTGGCCACTCCGTTCCCAAAATTAACTCATACCCTACAAAGTCAAAAACAAATAGGTCATAAGAAAACAAATGGTCATGCGGAATAAACTCTAGATTTGCACACCTTACCCTAAGGTGGCATACCCACCAATCAGATTAACTACACACAATGAAGTAACTAAGTAGGTGACATCTAACCCTAATCTATTAACCATGTCTTTTGAAATGAAAGAATGTGTAGCTCCAGCACCAAATAGAATTCTAACTGAAAAACTAGAAATGAAAATCACACCTTTCAACACAACATCCTTGTCTTTCTCCTCGACAGATGGTCCTCCTTTCAGTAGCTCTAAAGCAAACAACATTGTTGCTTTAGCTTTAGATAATTCTTCTTCTTATGGCCCATCTTATTATAGCTATAATACTTGACCCTGACTATCCCTTCTGGTTGTGGACATTTTGATGCATAGTGTCCTTTCTGCCCATAGTTGTAGCAAGTAACCTTTGAAATATCTTTTTGCCCACCTCCCTCTTGAGTTTTTTCTCTATACTACTGCCTCTTCCTCCTTATATGGTAAGGAGCAAACCACTTCTTTAGTTTGGGCTTGTGCTTCACTTCCACTTTCCCTATGCTTGGTACATACTATCATACCTTCTTGCTATGTCCATGACAAACTCAAAAGGAGATGCCAAGTGCGTCATCATCTTATGACCTAAACCTGGCTTCAAACCCCTTATAAACTTCTCGTTATTATTTAATGGTGCGTTAATCAATGATCAGTCAAACTTTGCCAAGTCATTGAACTTCTGGATATTCCATAGAAATATCTACTTGTCAAAAATCGATGAACTCTCTCAACAACATGCTTCTCTAAGACTTAGAAATAAACAGAGCCTCATATCTTTCGTTAAACTGCTCCCAAATGATTTCCTCTTCAAAAATCTCTACAGTCAATAATTCCCACTAATTCATAGCATCATCATGCAGCTGTTTGGAAGCTAGTCTTCTCCTGCACATCATTCAGCCTTAAATCCTTAATGATACGCTCACTCACCTTTAGCCAATTCAACATTTCTATCATCAACTCTCTCCCAGTAAACATCTTGCCTCCTAGGTTCTGGTAGTCTTGATTAAACTTCAAAAAATCCTCTCTTAATACTGGCCTTGGCTCTGCTACTTTCGACATATTCTCTCTCCTCATCTGCATCATGAACTATTGAAAAAGATCATTCACACCCATTCCCAAAATATGTTGATTTCCCTGTTCTTCTATCAAAGGCATTTCCCTTCCATTTCCCTCAACAATTTGCATGCTATAATTCTCTCTCCTTACATTGGCTCCTTCTACTGTAATCCTTCAACTCCTCAAATCCATTTTCGCTAAGAAAATCTTCATTAGAAAACAGAAGAAAGAAAGTGGTTTAGCAATAGAAATCTCTAATAAACTCATCCATATCTCTATATAGGAAAAAAATGTCATATAGTAGCATACACCCTCCCCAAGTTGTTTGTTTTCTACTATCTAATTTTACCTAAACCTTTACTTAGCTTTGTTTTACTTAAATGTCTCTGTTTGCAACAAAAATTGGCACAAACACCCATAGTGATTTTGTAGAGAAATAAATGAAGGATAAAAAATAAAAACAGAGCAAACAAGCAATTAAATAATAGAAAATCTAGGCAATAATGAGAATACAAGGATTATAGTGGTTCAGCGTTGTTCGCCTATGTCGACCTTGAATAAATAGCTTTATTAATCACTTTGTAAACTGAGTACAATAGGGATCGGATGAAAATCCTTAGTTACAATAGAGCACAAAGCAACAAGCAACGTAGAGGTCCCAAAATGAACAATCAAGCCTATATTTATAGAGGAAGATGGCGAAATATCTCCCTGAAAATTCGGTAGAAGGATCTCCAAAATCATATGGACCCACAAGAGGGGTCGCACGGCCCAAATCCCAAGAAATAGGGATCAGTGCCAATCCCTACTTTGGAGGAATTTGGGGATGCGACCCCTATGGGAGCTTCTCCATATTGTAATATGCTTAGCCTCTAAGTTTCATTCCAATTGGGCTAGTAGAACTTGAGTTATTGCTCGATCAGTGCTGCAAAGTGTGTTATTACCTGATTCTGGCCGATTCCTTTGGTGGGAAGAGGGCCGATCCCACTTGCTTAATTCTTTTGAGATGCAAACCTAGGGTAGGCTACCTAAGGGTCCCCACATCTTGTTTCCAAAATTTCATATGCATTGGACTTATGGATCTTGAGATATTGATTATTTTCCATTGAATTGCACCTGTTTGGCCGTAATAGGCCGATCCCTATGATTGAGAGAGATTATAGCCAATCCCTTTCTATATTGAATTATATTCCATACTTAAAACATTCTTATATAGCATATCTCTTGATTCCGTTTGACCACGACTTCATATTACCATCTGTACTTGACTTCTGGACCCCATAATCATCGCATTGGATTTAATGGCCTTGACGACAATCGAATTTAACTTATCCAATTAGTTCGGATATAGTTAGGTCAAAATGCTGGATAACACTTGCCTTCCAAAGTATGTATTGTGCTGAAATAACGTACTTTGAATCGAAGCAAGTTAAAGTCGTCGACAGGAAATCCATCCAGTTTTCTAAAGAGTCGCTATCCTTCCGTCTAATTATTTTCCTGAAGTGTTGTATCTCTCTTTGATCATCATGACGCTTGGTCGATAACCAATAATATAAATTCAAGATTATATTCCATCAGTTGATGTCTATGTTCGGTTCTACGAGACTAGTAAGCTTTGGCTATCTGATCCAATCTTGACCTTGAAAGCTTGAGGTTTGAATTCAATTACCGTCGATTTCAAAATTTGAACTTTTAGAATATACACGTGCAAGTTCAAGTGCACGTTCTTGTCGTTGGCTCCCAGACACGTTTGCACGCTCATGAGTCATCACCAATTTTCATTAAATTAAATGCAATTCCATTGCATTTTATATTTACTTACTTTACATAGTTTTTAGTAACATGTTTGCATAGGGTTCGTAACCGATCCCTTCTTTCTCTCTCTCTTTCTTTTATGTTTATAAGGATCGACGTTCCTCTAGCCAATCCCCCTTTCTTTTCTCTCTTTTTTTATAATAAGGTTCAGAATTTTTATAACCGATCCCTTTTTCCTCTTTTTTTATATGTGCATTGATGGGGATCAGATGGATCCCCAGGTCTAGAGATCGTAACCGACCCCTTCTTATATTGGGCACTTAATCTTTTTGGCCTCATGGAGAATGAAAAGGCAGGCCGACCCCTCAACCCCCATATATAAGCTAACATCTTTCTTCTCCATCCTTTACTTATTCACTTTAATTCATTCGCTTTTATTTTCTTCAAGACCGAACCCTTCTTCCCTTACCTTAGAGCTAAACCCTTCGTACTTTCATCAACCCGATCCTATTCCTTCGAATCAAACATCGCCTCCTTCCTTAGACTCACCATCCTCTCTTTCTCTAGACCACCACTCCATCTTCAATTTGAATCGAAATTGAAAAGCTTCTCTCGAGCAACTCATGTTCTATACACAAGTAGTTTTTCTTGCATTTAACCTTTAATGTGTGATGAGGTGGTAGGTTCGATCATGTTGGTGGATAGGTTAGAGCATGATGTGTATGGAATCATAATTTTGCAGTTAGATGGAGTGGAGATGGTCGATATTGTTCAAGGAAGATGAGGCAATTGGATTAAGCGAGGGATCGATTAGAGGATGTAGGTGAAGGAAAGGGATCGGTCTTGCGTGTTGTTTGAGGGATCATATTGAATGTTTGAGGGAAGTGTGAAAACGTTGAAGCAAAGGGATCTGTATTGAAGTTTGAGGAGGAAGGGGTTGATTGCATTATTAAGTGGAGGGATCGGTTGTTTGTGTATTTAGCTAAGGGATCGGTCGTATTAGTTTTGGCATAAGGATCGGTGGTGTTAGAGAATGGAGGGATCGGTCACAGGCTTTTTGAGAGGGATTAGTTGTTTTGTTAAGTGGAGGGATCGGCTATAGGGACTTAGCCAATTCTAAGCCTTTTGAATTGAACTTGAACATTTGAGCAAGCCAATCCATATTCACTTGCACGAACAATCAGAACCAATCCCGTCTTAATGAACTTGAACATACGATGATAACAAACAATAGGACTTGCTTATCCAACTTAGAATTTGAAATTGAACAACTAAACTGGTGGGACATGAACTTGAATTAAAACTTAACATATGGAATTTAATAACGGACTTCACACTTCAATATGTCAATGGTTGATCCCAAAGCTCACATAACCGATCAACCTAAACGCCAGTTGAGACGGTCAGCTATGATGGTCACTCTGGTCAGAATCCAAAGTCTCTTCACTTACTTTTTCTTTTAATTTCGAACTATTAATCTCTGCACTGCACCACACTAGTTTACAATTAGCACGGGGTGACAGGTAAAATTTTCTAATCTCGATTATCTACTGAGTTTAGTTGATATGGGCTCCATACGTTCAAGGCATTTAGCCTCGATGCCTTTTGGACAACCTTCACAGCACAATAATCCCAAAGCTGAGTCAAGTTCTACGACTATATCTGGTAGACTTTCCCCTGACTATCAAACTGAGCAACCCGAGATTTCCGGTCCGTTGGTCGACCTTTTTTCTGATGTTCCCATCCTTTCGGTGGAAGAGATAAACCTTGCCTCTGATGCTATAGAGGGTGTTGTATTTCTGGATAACCAGATTGATTCCCATGCCTCCAGAATTGGGGAGGCCGCTCTCCGTAGACTATGCTCTAAACATGGGATTCTGTTTGGAGATGTTCTAGTCCCCTCAGTGAATGACAAGGCTCATTTGCCCTCGAAGGGGTATACGACATGCAATAAATTTATTTGCTAGGCCAGATGTGTGCCGCCTTTTAGTTCTTCTATCTGAGAGATGCTAATTTATCTAGGAATAGCTCCTGCTAAGCTACATCCGAACAGCTATGCTTTTCTTCATGGTACTTTCTTGCTATTTATGGATGTTCCGTTCCACCCGCCATCTCCTGAAGACATCAGATTTATCTACAATTCCAAATGATGGATGAGGAGCCTTTCTTATACATTTCTCGAGCCCTCGCCCAAATATTAAGTTTTGACTGGTGCTTGGAACAAGCTCGGTATCTTTAAACACCAATGGTTCTACGTCTGTTGTCTGCCTGGCTTCGCAAGGCGATGGTTGGAAGGACGTAAGTGTTGCCTTGACTTTATTCCTAATTCTTTAGCCCAAGTTATATTCTGATCTAACTAATACTTTGAAAATTTACAGGTGTCCATCCAAGTCTAGAAGGCAATTATTTTTCAAGGGCGGTTTCTGCAATCTGTGCCACCCCAATCGAGGACAGGAACATCATATCCCTTGTAACCAATGAATGATTATCTCATTTTGGGCTGTTAGAAGAAGGTCGCAGCATCGGAATTCCAGAAAGCATGGCACCACCATGGAATGCTATGGAACAAGCCCCAATCTAGGTGGCTCAGGATGACGTCGAATAGGGTGAACTTAGAGGTGGTGAAGCCGACAAGCATGGCGATGTTGATGCAAGTCTGGGAAATATGCCTGTGGTCGAACCATCACAAGGCGCGCAATCTTACATGCCAACAAGAAAAGGAAAAAAGCTCGCTTATAAACTCCATAGGAGAAAGACAGCTAAAGGGCCTGAGTCCATCATCACCATTGTTGAAGAAAAGTCTTCCTCTCAACATTTAGAAAGTTCGATGGAAGGGTTTTCGAATCTCCCAATCCCTGGTGATATCATGACCTATGACTTCCCCAACATCAATATCAAGGGGCTCTTCTCCCATCAGGACCGCTGACGACATTCCTCCTACTAGCAATGGGGAAAACACTCCAATAAGCAAGGCTACAGTAATTGGTCCGTCGGGGGGGACATTGGGACACTCACAATCACGTGCACTTCATTGCACGATTTTCATCTATCTTTTATTTGATGGTTACTTATACGCTCTTATTGTAGGTGCTATGTCTCATTCACGTACCTTCGATTGCTTAAGGGGCTCCTCGACACAGTATGTATCCAGTCGCGGTCTAGACTCGGGCAGGCATCGAGAAGAAGATGACAGTCGGGAAAGAAGTCATCGTTCAAGGGAATCTTTATCTTCTAAATACAAGTCCCAATGTCAATCGTCTCATTAGGAAGTTTAGCCCAATCTTCTAGTACACAGCGGCGATCAAACCTCTTCCTATGCTCCCTAAACTGTTGTGCTGCCTGAACATTATTCAAGACCATCTGGTTCTAGACAGTCCCGCAATCGTACTTCGTGCAAATTCCCAATCTCTACCTCTGATCTAGTTATGACTACCACAGCTCCTGAGGCCTCTGCAACAGAAAGATTGGCCAAACTTAAGGTCAATTTTCCAAAAATCTTCTTTGATGGGCTAAAGTTTCTTCTTTCTATCCATACAATCCCAGGGAGTGCTAAAGCGAGTTCACTAGCATGTGTCAATGATGTTTTTGTGCAGCATGAAGCATTACAGCATTTAGCCGAAAAAATCTCCAAGGTGTCTATTGAGAGGCAGCATGAAATCGATCACCTTAAGCTAGAGGCGATCCATGATAAAGACATAATTAAACACCAAGATGATGAGATCATAGAGTTGATAACAAAGCTAGCTATGGAAGAGAAGAGTGCCAAAGAAACATCCGAGGTAGTTAGTCGTATGGAAACAGCTCACAAAAAGGAGTTGCATGCTACCCTTAGCCGCAACGGTATGCTTGCTCCGGAGTAGGATACACTACAAAAAGAAAAAACACTCTAGCCTGCCACATTGAGGAACTCAAAGAACTCCTTAAGAATGAGAAGGAAGAAAAACTCAAAGCTTAGAAGGAGTCTCAAAGATATCGTGAAGAAGCCGTCAAAGCTCGGGAACTAAAAATTAAACTTAGCAAGTAGCTCACTCAAATTGAATTCCTCAAGGAAGAGGCAAAGGAAGGTGGCCGTAATGAAGTTAGAGAACAAGTTGAGGCCCAGTTAGCAGATGCTGCCAAAATGAGATTAAGGACATGTTTGATCCTTTGATTGCTGATTATAATGCTAAAGTCCTATCCATCGTGATTTGAGTTTTCTTGGAGAGGGCTACCTCGAATCGCTCGTCGAGGCTTGGGAATATATTGTTGAACAAAGAAGAAAGCCCTTGGTGAAGCTAATTTAGATGAGGAGAAACTGGTATGGGAGATTCTTCATGGGGATGAACCTTTATATCTTGCCGTGGCAAGGCTCCGATATTTGATATTTTAGCACCCCTCGGCAAAGGGAAAAACATCGCCGAAGCTTCGGAGTCTGATCCCAAAGGCCCCCCTTCACTTCAAACAGCCAGAGCATCAGTTTTACCTAGCCTGGGGCAGGATCTGAGATATGATTCGGACAGACCTGGTTATCAATCAAAGGTACTAACTCCTATTCAAGAGGGGAGCACTCCAGCAAAACTGAAATTTTGCCGGACATAGGTATCCCGCTTTACTCTCCATTATTCAAGAGATTTTGTTCCTCATGCCCAACAGTTATTGGCTTATTTTCTTGTTTCGGCAAACCTGCAGGTCTTTCGGGTCCCATCCAAACTTTAGGAAGCGGTGCCACTGTGGAGAGACAATCGACATTTACTGAAATTCCAACAGCTACCGACATTCTAGAGCTCGATGCTCAAGTTATTGGAGTACTTGATGATGAAAAAGCTGACGACCAGCTACTGCCATATGAATTAGATGATGCTGTGATCACTAGTGCCTTTGAACACACCGATGAGCTCAGCCTGAAGGAGCGCATCAAGAGAGAGTCATTAAAGAAAAATTATAAAGCTGAAACCACTGATGTGGATGTCAATGATCTGAATCTTGTCCCACTGCAAGTCATTCCACTCGGTGGATCGGTTCCTGAAGAACTCCCACTAACCTCTGAAAGCTCTCCTGCCAAGGGCGGTAAAGGATCAAAGAGAAGGACATGCGGAGACTCGGGTGGTGCCAATCCCAAGAAATCCAAAAGAGAGAAGGGGCAAAAGAAGTAGTCATCACTTCGGCTTAGTTTGTATATAGCTTGTATAGCTGTTTTTCTTTTGTTGTCCGCGATTGTGCAGGTACAGCTCCCACTTTTGGATAAATTTGTACTATGATTTTCAAGTTTAATGTGTAAATAAAAGTTCTTTATTTTCTGTTGAACTCTTATGTGAATTTTGTTTAAGTAGCCGAGCTATTACTTTTCCATTTAATGTACTTGTAATTCGTTGCTCGATAATTCGGATAATCGTCCGTTAATTTTCACTCAAGGCCTCCATGTGGTCGTGGCCTCAAGTTGTATCAAACATTGGGCTCGAGCCCTAGTATTACGTTGTCGGATTCAGCAGTTTGAGTGATTGTACTCCTGCCCCCAGTCTCTGGTTAGTGGAATTAGATAATGGACTGTCGAACTCTATCCTTAGCGAGTTTATACTCCTCTTATCGGTTTTAGGTTGGAGTTTATGGAGTAGTGAGTGGTAGAACCGCACTCGTCTATTTGTTTATACTCATATCTGCACTCTTGGGATAAGAGTTAGTTGGCAGGCGAACGGATCGCACCCAATTTGTGTTTATGCTCTAGTCCATATTCTGGGGACTTAGAGTTATTTCAGAAAATAGTCAGATCGTACTTTCCTTAATTGATTGATTTGCCCCTAAGTTCGGGTTTTAACTTAGTGAGCGATCGGTCTATCACGATCGCTTTTAATTCATGTCTGTCCCATCGCTCGGTAAGATTAATTTGGTTATCGGATGGTCAAGTCATATCCATTCCTCGTTAGGTATTTCATCCATCGGATTGTGAACGAAAATCATCGAATAAACGGTCGGACCGCGTTCATTTTGTTTGATTCAATCGTAAACTTATGTAATCTGCTAGCTCCAAACTCTGAGAACCTACTCGGACATGTCAATATCAGTTAGTCGGGTATTGCAACTAATATGTAGTGCTACAGCAATTACAGATATGAAGAAAATTTCAAACTTTATTTGCCAAATGGAAAGGAATGACGTAATTTTTCTTATTGCATATCTGGAAAATCAAATGCTATAGCAAATTTGGAAAATGAATACAACTAAATGAAAAAGAATAAACTAAGTGAAATATCATCGTAAATGCTTGCTATTCCATGCCCTTGGGAGTGTGACACCATCAATAGTCGCTAGCTTGAAAGTTCCCTCTCCAAGCCTCTGTTCAATGACTTATGGTCTTTCCCAAGTAGGATTCATGTGTGACATGGTAGGAAAAATCCGTTTAGACGAGATCACCAATTTCAAAGGTTCTAGGTCGAACTTTAGTGTTGTAGTATTGGACGACTCGGTGTCTGTGTGCACCTGACCTCAAATCAGCTTGTTCATGCTTCTCATCTACAAAGTCTAGAGAATCTAAGAGGAGATCACCTTTGTTCTAGGATCGTAGTAGGTCACTCAATGAGAAGGAACTCCGAGTTCAACTGAAATGACAGCTTCGGGGCCATAAGCAAGGACGAATGGAGTATGGCCAGTTGCAGACTTGTGGGTGGTTCTGTAAGCCCATAATGCTGTTGGGAGTTCATCCACCCACTTGCTTCTAGCCTTTTTCCAAAGGCTTCTTCTAAATGGACTTCATGATTTTGTTCATAGCTTCAACTTTTCCATTTTCTTAAGAGTGAGCAACTTCCATAAATCTCTTTTCCATTTGATGCCGATAACAGAAGGCTATGAATTCAGTGCTGTCGAATTGGGTTCCGTTGTCAGTTACAATGGTTCATGGAAGGACAAAATTACAGATGAGTTTCGGATAATGAAGTTGATTGCTTTCTTTACCGTGATCATGGCTAAAATTCTACTTCGGCCCATTTGGTGAAGTAATCAACTGCTACGATGGCGTATTTCACACCGCCTTTTGAGATCGGTAAGGAACCAATAATATCTATGCCTTATATGGAAAATGGCCATGGACTGACCATTTGTGTGATTTCCATCGGTGGAGCTCTTGGAACTTTCACATAAATCTGGCACTTGTCGCATTGCTTAGCATAATCAGTGGCATCTCGGTTGACAGTCGGCCAATAATACCCAAAACGAAGTATTTTCTTTGCTAGGGTTAGCCCCGTAGTGTGATCGCCACATTCCCCTTTATGAACTTCCTTTAGTACTCATTTTATTTCATTATGAGTGATACACTGGGGCAGGGGAATGAAAAAACTCTTTCTATACATGACTCCTTCTTGAATGATATACCATAAAGCTTTGCGGAGGACTTGTCGCCTTTCATTCCTCCGTTCGGGAAGGACTCCCTGTAGCAAATAGTTTTTAATCGGTGTCATCTTTGACTCCTTCTCAGGCTCCATCTCTAGTATCAAGTCAATTTCCATTTGGTTTATGCTCGGAGCATCTAGTACTTCGACTGAAACCAAGCCCATTTGGAGCGTCCAGTACCTCTTTGTTTTGATCCTGGGAATGTATGTGATGTCGTAATACTCAAAATCAGTCAATGGCTCTTAGACTTGGACAAGGTATGGAATGAGTCATTGTCCTTTAACTTGGTGATCTCCCCTGACTTGGTACTACCAACTTTGAATCACAAAAGATTTCAAGAGATTTTATACCCAGTTCACTGGCAAGTTTTAGTCTAGCAATCATAGCTTCATACTCAGCTTCATTGTTCGTTATAGGGAAGTCAAGCTTCAAAGAATAGCTAATTGATCGATCCTCTAGGGTTACTAGCATGATTCCATCTCCAGAACAACGATCATTGGATGCTCCATCTGTATACATTTTCCATCGAATGGTAGGGGTTCCATCGCTCTCTAGGAGATTATTATGTGTAGTGAATTCTGCTATAAATGCCACTAATGCCTGTCCCTGGATGGCTCTCCGAGGGAGATAAGGATGTCGAATTGACTCATTTCGATATTCCACTTGAGCAACCTTCCAGACATCTCAGATCGCTGTAGGACCTATAATAACGGTTGATTGGTGTAAACATTGATGGGATGAGCCTGAAAATAGGGGTGAGATTTCACGAAGCAATCAATAAACAGTATGCTGATTTTTCTATCTTCAGGTAGTTCCATTCAGCTCCTATTAATCGCTTGCTAACATAATATACCGGTCTTTGGATCCAATTATCCTCGTGAAGCAGTGCGACACTTATAACATGTACTGACACGACAAGTAGATACACAAGTCCTCGTAATCCACCAGCTTTGACAAGATGTGAGACATCCCTAAGTGGTTCACCAAAGCTTGGAATGCATCTTCACAATCCTGCATCCATTCGAAGTTCCTTCTCCCTCTCCTAATCAAATCAAAGAAAGGAATGCATTTATCGGTGGCTCTGGAAATAAATCGACTTAGGGCTGCAACCTTCCCATTTAGGCTCTGTACTTTTTTGATGGTCTTTGGCGCCTTAATTTTGCGAATTGCTCGAATCTTTTCAGGATTACCTTCAATTCTACGAGCACCGACGATGAAACCCAAGAACTTTTCTAATGTAATGCCAAAAGAATATTTCAGAGGATTAATCTTCATTTTGTAATATCATGGGATATCAAACATTTCTGTTAAGTCTCTAATGTGGTCACTTGATCGTCGTGACTTCATGAGCATATCATCCACGTATACCTCCATCGTCTTTCCATTCTGATCTTTAAACATTCGGTTGACCAGGTGCTGATAAGTTGATCCAGCATTCTTCAATCCAAATGGCACTACCACATAGCAATACAATCCGCTATCGGTAATGAAGCTGGTGTGCTCCTGATCGAGGATGTGCATTAGGATTTGGTTATATCTAGAGTATGCATCCATGAAAGATAGAAACTTGTGTCCTATGGTTGAATCTACCAACTGGTCGATACTTGCAAAGGGAAAACTGTCTTTAGGACATGCTCGGTTTAAGTCCGAGTAATCAACGCTTGTTTGCCATTTTTTTCATTCACTTTTCTCATAAGTACAGGATTAGATACCCATTTAGGTTAGAGGGTGTTGCGAATAAACCCATTGCTTTCGAGCATATCCACACTCTTTTTAAAAGCAGCAGATCTCGCCGGATCCATGCCACGCCTTTTCTATTTCACCGGGACATGCTTCGGATCGATATTTAGCGTGTGGCTCGCAATGGCAGGCAAGATCCCACACATGTCAGAATGAGTTCAAGTGAACTCATCAAGATTCGCTCGGAGAAAACCAACATGTTCTTTCATCATCGGAGGACTGAGCTGTGATCCGATCTTTAGGACACGTGACGGGTTGTCGTGGTTGACTGTGATGTCAATTGTTGACTCTTCTGGTGCAGCCTTGGTCTCTTTGGGCTCCACCTCCTCATCCCTCGGATCTATGTCTTTATAAAACCAACTATGGCACTCAAGCCATGGCCTAGGCACTGGTTGTCAATCTTCGGTGGCTTGGATGTGGAGGGACTTGTACATACCCTTACCTTTCTCCTTCCACTGAGCGTCTCTCAATTCAGCGACATAGTAGGCATATTCAGTCGCCTGATCACCATGCACAACTCCAACACCGTTATCAGTTGGGAACTTCAAAGCCAAACACCACAGAGCAAGAGCTGCCCGGAATTTAGCTAGGGCTGGTCGGCCCAGAAAAGCATTGTATGGAGAGTCAACATCCAAGAGAACAAATGGCAACACCTGCACTCTCCCGTGGTCACTTTCTCCCAACTCTACGGGCAATTCGACATATCCGACAACTTCAGTCGTAGTACCGTTAAAGCCGTAAATGTGGGCTTTAGACGGTTTCAAGTCCTTGACTTCAATCTTCATCCAATCGTAAGCCTTTTTGAAAATTATATTTATGGAACTTCCACAATCAACCAAGATCCTCCTCACTAAGGCGGGGCCGATCATGGCCGAAATGACCATTGGGTCGATCGTCCTTGCCTCCACCTTGTATGCATCTTTGTTTCTGAATGTAATATCATCTGCCATTATATGTTGGTGTTTTTTCAAAGCCCCGTCTTCTGTACTCGGACAATACTGAAAATTTATATTCCTGATTGCGCTAGCATAGCACTTCATCTTGTGCCAGCTCTTATGAACTAGATGAGGTCCTTCGACTATTGTACTGATCACTAATCTTCCACCAGTCCACGTAGGCTCCTTAGCCCTGTATGGCACTTGTCCATGGTTTGGGTCGGATGTCCCCTGCCAACTGTCCTGTGGGGCTTTAACAAACTATTGTAGTTTTCTTTTCCAAATCAATATCTCGATAACTTCCTGGAGATGCCTACACTTGTTCGTGTTATAACTATAACATTCATGGAACAGGCAATATTTTCCAGTTTGTTTCTTCTTCTACATCGATTCATTCGGATGTGGCATCCTATACTGCGTGGTATTGCATGTAGACAAGTAGACTTTCTCTAGAGATGTATTTAGTGGTGTATAGGTATCATACATTGGAATCCTAGGCTTTCCTCTTCCATAATCCCTCTTTCATTCACAGTTCCGATAATCGCCTTTCTTTTGATGATTCGGTATATTATGGACATTTACTTGAACTTGCCGGGAACTCTCCCCGGACCGCTTCACTGCTATGTTACTCTACATTCCCTCTCCACTCAGTCCCACAACATTCTTCTTCCTAGAGCATCTAGCTTCCATTTTCCACAAATACTGAGCTGCTTTTGCATTGAAATGCTCCAACGTTGCAAGTGGCTTGCCAGCTGACAAATCGCCGAAGTCAAAATCTCGGTCAATCCCTCTTGTTACCGCCATCAATATTGAATGGTTATTCAGATTACTGACTTCTATGATAGCCATATGGAATCTCTCTAAATAATCTTTCAGCGACTCTCCCAGAGCCTAGATCATGCTTGATATGGACATTACATCCTTGGGGCAAGTTGTATGCATATATAACTACTCCACAAACTTCATTGTTAGATCACCAAATCTAAAGATTGACCGTGGGGGTAATCTTGTAAACTACATCGTTGCTATGCTAGAGAGGGTAATAGGAAAACATGTGCATTTTGTTGCATCATCAGCCCGTGTAGAATCCATTAGGCATTCATATCTCATGATGTGTCGTCTAGGGTTGGTTTCTCCCTCGTAAACAAGCATCGACGGCTTACTGAACCTCTTTGGATACTCCGCATGTAAGATATTGTCATTAAATGGGGTATGGCTTCTCGAGATCCCCCAATGGTCAAGCCTTGGCTCTCCTTCACTAGCTACCTTACCATAGCCGACAAGTCCGGCGTTTGCATAGTTAGAGCCAAGCGGTAGTCGTGCTCTACCTCACGTGAATGGTCTAGTCGATGTCTAAGGGATGTTCCACACCTTCTTAGCTCAGTATCCTCATGATTTGTATCATGTACGTTCACTTCATTGTCATTCTGGGGAGGTAGTTGGTCTGCATCCACCTGAAATCCAACATCTGAATCAATCGCAGTGGTTCCAGCTTGTGCTCCAACATGAAAAGGCAAGCTTCCTCCTGTAGAGGAAGGATCGGCCCTGATCCTTATAGAGGGATCGGCACCGATCCGTCTCGGCAAGCCAAGTTGGTTTTCCTGTAGATGTCCAAAAGCTTCTATGTGATATCCATCAATTCTGCGACGTCTACGTTTGTGATAATCATTAGATAAAGTAGAACTCTCCGATGCAGAATGAGGGGTTGCTCCCTCCTAACTTTTCCATGTTGTTGATCTCTGAGTTGATTCATTAGATCGATATTGACTTAAATCAGCTGGTTCAACTGTTGGCGGCTATTCACGAGCTCTCTCATCCAATTTTGGAAGTCAGCTCTTGTAATGGAATCAACCGGATTCTGGACTATAACTAGATTGGTAGTATTAACATCTAATGGTAGATTGCTTTGGCCTCCTTGCTAGATGATAGCGTTCTTGTTTCCTTCTACGTTTTGAGTGGTAGATCGGTGTTCCTAACCATTATTGATAGTTTCCTTAGAATTTTGCAAATCTGAGTAGAATGGATAAACTACTTGAAGATAATTCTAGATCTCTTTTGGGGATTTATGCAATACAGTAGCAGCAAAGGGATCCAAATAGAGTTGAGAATCTTCCTTCTCGGTGAAAGCACCAAAATGTTTGCACCAAAAATTGGCACAAACACCCAATAGAGATTTTATAGAGAAATAAATGAAGAATATAAAATGAAAACAGAGGAAACAAGCAATTAAATAATAGAAAATCCAAGCAATAACGAACACAACGATTTATAGTGGTTCGGCGCCGTCGTCTACGTCCACTTTGAATAGATAGCTTTATTAATCACTTTGTAAACTGAGTACAATATGGAACGGATAAAAATCCTCAGTTACAATAGAGACAAAGCAACAAACAGCGTATAGGTCCCAAAAATGAACAATCAAGCCTACTTATAGAGGAAGATGGCGAAATATCTCCTTGAAAATTAGATAAAAGGATCTCCAAAACCATATGGACCCACAAAAGGGATCGCATGACCCAAATCCCAAGAAATAGGGATCAGTGCCGATCCCTATTTTGGAGAAATTTAGGGGTGCGACCCCTATGAGAGCTTCTCTATGTTTTAATATGCGTAGCCTCCAAGTTTCTTGCCAATTGGGTTAGTAAAACTTCAATTATTGTTTGATCATTGGTGCAAAGTGTGTTGTCTAATTCTGGCCGATGCCTGTGGAGGGAAGAGGGCTGATCCATCTTACTTAATCCTTTTGAAGTACGATCCCTAGGGTAGGCTCCCTAGGGTTCCCACATCTTGTTACCAAAATTTCATATGCATTGGACTTATGGATCTTGAGATATTAATTGTTTACCATTGAGCTGCACTTGTTTTGTTGAAATAGGTCGATCCCTATGATTGAGAGGGATTATAACCGATCCCTTTTCTATATTGAATTATATTCCATACTTAGAATATTCTGTATAGCATATATCTTGATTTCGTTTGACCACGGCTTCAAATTACCATATGTTAAGACTTCTGGACACTTACTGGCCATGACGACAGTCGAATCTATCTTGTTCAATCAGTTCGAATATAGCTGGGTCAAAATGCCAGATAACAGTCGTCAAACCTAAGCTTTGATACAAACGATAACATTCCTCATTCTTAAACGCAAGGATGGAACTCCAGTTGCGGTCACCTTGGGTTATCTTTTGGCGACAGAGATGAGATCCATTATATTGAACAGTCTTTAGTAAATAGAATGAAAATCCAATAAAATTAAGAAACATGTCATTATAGTTCAAGTTTAATAATTTAGTTCTCAAATTCATGCCCATATAGGGGTCAAAAATATAATACAACAAAGATAATAGTGTGATGCCTAACGTATGCAGATGATGACAAAAACATTTAGTATAATAGAACCAAAATAAGAAAACATCCAAGCCTCCTGCTTCGTCTTTTATGCTCCATTATTCATCCTCATGATAACATCCTTTCTAAACCAAAAAATTTAACCTACTCGAACGAGTACCTATGAGTTTATAGGAAAAACAATGATAAAAACACAGGTCAAACATAAAGTTTGGTACGATCGATACATTACCCTAAAAGTAGAAGTTAATGTGCCGCGCCCCTAAAGAATTGAATGGATATTCCCTTTGCTATAGCAAAATATACATTTTATGTCTATAAATTCAAACATACACAAGGTTCAATCTGAAGTGTCATACTCTTGTCATAAAGCCATAGCCGAAATCAAATCATTCGATATGCCATACATTAATCATTCGATATGAACTCATCAAGATTCGCTCGGAGAAAACCAACATGTTCTTTCATCATCGGAGGACTGAGCTGTGATCCGATCTTTAGGACACGTGACGGGTTGTCATGGTTGATTGTGATGTCAATTGTCGACTCTTCTGGTGCAGCCTTGGTCTCTTTGGGATCCACCTCCTCATCCCTCGGATCTATGTCTTTATAGAACCGACTATGGCGCTCAAGCCATGGCCTAGGCACTGGTTGTCAATCTTTGGTGGCTTGGATGTGGAGGGACTTGTACATACCCTTACCTTTCTCCTTCCACTGAGCGTCTCTCAATTCAGCGACATAGTAGGCATATTCAGTCGCCTGATCACCATGCACAACTCCAACACCGTTATCAGTTGGGAACTTCAAAGCCAAACACCACAGAGCAAGAGTTGCCCGGAATTTAGCTAGGGCTGGTCGGCCCAGAAAAGCATTGTATGGAGAGTCAACATCCAAGAGAACAAATGGCAACACCCGCACTCTCCTGTGGTCACTTTCTCCCAACTCTACGGGAAATTCGACATATCCGACAGCTTCAGTCGTAGTACCGTTAAAGCCGTAAATGTGGGCTTTAGACGGTTTCAAGTCCTTGACTTCAATCTTCATCCAATCGTAAGCCTTTTTGAAAATTATATTTATGGAACTTCCACAATCAACCAAGATCCTCCTCACTAAGGCGGGGCCGATCATGGCCGAAATGACCATTGGGTCGATCGTCCTTGCCTCCACCTTGTGTGCATCTTTGTTTATGAATGTAATATCATCTGTCATTATATGTTGGTGTTTTTTCAAAGCCCCGTCTTCTGTACTCGGACAATACTGAAAATTTATATTCCTGATTGCGCTAGCATAGCGCTTCATCTTGTGCCAGCTCTTATGAACTGGATGGGGTCCTTCGACTATTGTATTGATCACTAATCTTCCACCAGTCCACGTAGGCTCCTTAGCTCTATGTGGCACTTGTCTATGGTTTAGGTCGGATGTCCCCTGCCCACTGTCCTGTGGGGCTTTAACAAACTATTGTAGTTTTCTTTTCCAAATCAATATCTCGATAACTTCCTGGAGATGCCTACACTTGTTCGTGTTATAACTATAACATTCATTGAACCGGCAATATTTTCCAGTTTGTTTCTTCTTCTACATCGATTCATTCGGATGTGGCATCCTATACTGCGTGGTATTGCATGTAGACAAGTAGACTTTCTCTAGAGATGTATTTAGTGGTGTATAGGTATCATACATTGGAATCCTAGGCTTTCCTCTTCCATAATCCCTCTTTCATTCACAGTTCCGATAATCGCCTTTCTTTTGATGATTCGGTTTATTATGGACATTTACTTGAACTTTTCGGGAACTCTCCCCGGACCGCTTCACTGCTATGTTACTCTACATTCCCTCTCCACTCGATCCCACAACATTCTTCTTCCTAGAGCATCTAGCTTCCATTTTCCACAAATACTGAGCTGCTTTTGCATTGAAATGCTCCAACGTTGCAAGTGGCTTGCCAGTTGACCAATCGCCGAAGTCAAAATCTCGGTCAATCCCTCTTGTTACCGCCATCAATATTGAATGGTTATTCAAATTGCTGACTTCTATGATAGCCATATGGAATCTCTCTAAATAATCTTTCAACGACTCTCCCAGAGCCTAGATCATGCTTGATATGGACATTACATCCTTGGGGCAAGTTGTATGCATATATAACTACTCCACAAACTTCATTGCTAGATCACCAAATCTAAAGATTGACCGTGGGGGTAATCTTGTAAACTACATCGTTACTATGCTAGAGAGGGTAATAGGAAAACATATGCATTTTGTTGCATCATCAGCCCGTGTAGAATCCATTAGGCATTCATATCTCATGATGTGTCGTCTAGGGTTGGTTTCTCCCTCGTAAACAAGCATCGACGGCTTACTGAACCTCTTTGGATACTCCGCATGTAAGATATTGTCATTAAATGGGGTATGGCTTCTCGAGATTCCCCAATGGTCAAGCCTTGGCTCTCCTTCACTAGCTACCTTACCATAGCCGACAAGTCCGGCGTTTGCATAGTTAGAGCCAAGCAGTAGTCGTGCTCTACCTCACGTGAATGGTCTGGTCGATGTCTAAGGGATGTTCCACACCTTCTTAGCTCAGCATCCTCATGATGTGTATCACGTACGTTCACTTCATTGTCATTCTGGGGAGGTAGTTGGTCTGCATCCACCTGAAATCCAACATCTGAATCAATCGTAGAGGTTCCAGCTTGTGCTCCAACATGAAAAGGCAAGCTTCCTCCTGTAGAGGAAGGATCGGCCCAGATCCTTATAGAGGGATCGGCACCGATCGGTCTCGGCAAGCCAAGTTGGTTTTCCTGTAGATGTCCAAAAGCTTCTATGTGATATCCATCAATTCTGCGACGTCTACGTCTGTGATAATCATTAGATAAAGTAGAACTCTCCGATGCAGAATGAGGGGTTGCTCCCTCCTAACTTTTCCATGTTGTTGATCTTTGAGTTGATTCATTAGATCGATATTGACTTAAATCAGTTGGTTCAACTGTTGGCGGTTATTCACAAGCTCTCTCATCCGATTTTGGAAGTCAGCTCTTGTAATGGAATCAACCGGATTCTGGACTATAACTCTATTGGTAGTATTAACATCTAATGGTAGATTGCTTTGGCCTCCTTGCTAGATGATAGCGTTCTTGTTTCCTTCTACGTTTTGAGTGGTAGATCGGTGTTCCTAACCATTATTGATAGTTTCCTTAGAATTTTGCAAATCTGAGTAGAATGGATAAACTACTTGAAGATAATTCTAGATCTCTTTTGGGGATTTATGCAATACAGTAGCAGCAAAGGGATCCAAATAGAGTTGAGAATCTTCCTTCTCGGTGAAAGCACCAAAATGTTTGCACCAAAAATTGG
The DNA here is from genome assembly GCA_030737815.1 of Allium fistulosum. Lineage (NCBI taxonomy): Eukaryota > Viridiplantae > Streptophyta > Magnoliopsida > Asparagales > Amaryllidaceae > Allium > Allium fistulosum. Next base: position 1,378,733,946 of record CM060901.1, read on the forward strand.
CACAAACACCCAATAGAGATTTTATAGAGAAATAAATGAAGAATATAAAATGAAAACAGAGGAAACAAGCAATTAAATAATAGAAAATCCAAGCAATAACGAACACAACGATTTATAGTGGTTCGGCGCCGTCGTCTACGTCCACTTTGAATAGATAGCTTTATTAATCACTTTGTAAACTGAGTACAATATGGAACGGATAAAAATCCTCAGTTACAATAGAGACAAAGCAACAAACAGCGTATAGGTCCCAAAAATGAACAATCAAGCCTATACTTATAGAGGAAGATGGCGAAATATCTCCTTGAAAATTAGATAAAAGGATCTCCAAAACCATATGGACCCACAAGAGGGATCGCATAACCCAAATCCCAAGAAATAGGGATCAGTGCCGATCCGTATTTTGGAGGAATTTAGGGGTGCGACCCCAATGAGAGCTTCTCTATGTTGTAATATGCTTAGCCTCCAAGTTTCATTCCAATTGGGTTAGTAAAACTTCAATTATTGTTTGATCATTGGTGCAAAGTGTGTTGTCTAATTCTGGCCGATCCCTGTGGAGGGAAGAGGGCTGATCCATCTTACTTAATCCTTTTGAAGTATGATCCCTAGGGGTAGGCTCCCTAGGGTCCCCACATCTTGTTACCAAAATTTCATATGCATTGGACTTATGGATCTTGAGATATTAATTGTTTACCATTGAGCTGCACTTGTTTTGTTGAAATAGGTCGATCCCTATGATTGAGAGTGATTATAACCGATCCCTTTTCTATATTGAATTATATTCCATACTTAGAATATTCTGTATAGCATATATCTTGATTTTGTTTGACCACGGCTTCAAATTACCATCTGTTAAGACTTCTGGACACTTACTGGCCTTGACGACAGTCGAATCTATCTTGTTCAATCAGTTCGAATATAGCTGGGTCAAAATGCCAGATAACAGTCGCCAAACCTAAGCTTTGATACTAACGATAACATTCCTCATTCTTAAACGCAAAGATGGAACTCCAGTTGCGGTCACCTTGGGTTATCTTTTGGCGACAGAGATGAGATCCATTATATTGAACAGTCTTTAGTAAATAGAATGAAAATCCAATAAAATTAAGAAACATGTCAGTATAGTTCAAGTTTAATAATTTAGTTCTCAAATTCATGCCCACATAGGGGTCAAAAATATAATACAACAAAGATAATAGTGTGATGCCTAACGTATGCAGATGATGACAAAAACATTTAGTACAATAGAACCAAAATAAGAAAACATCCAAGCCTCCTGCTTCGTCTTTTAGGCTCCATTATTCATCCTCATGATAACATCCTTTCTAAACCAAAAAATTTAACCTACTCGAACGAGTACCTGTGAGTTTATAGGAAAAACAATGATAAAAACACAGGTCAAACATAAAGTTTGGTACGATCGATACATTACCCTAAAAGTAGAAGTTAATGAGCCGCGCCCCTAAAGAATTGAATGGATATTCCCTTTGCTATAGCAAAATATACATTTTATGTCTATAAATTCAAACATACACAAGGTTCAATCTGAAGTGTCATACTCTTGTCATAAAGCCATAGCCGAAATCAAATCATTCAATATGCCATACATTAATCATTCTTTTTTCTAACACAAACAGAAAAATTCTATCTTAGGCTGCCTCTGAGGCCTCACACCTTCTACAATAGACGAAAAGTTTTAGTCTTAACATTTGGTTGCAACTAAGGCCTTATGCCTTCAATTAATTCAACTAACCACATTATCGGTTCAGATGCCACTCCAGGCCTTATACCTACTTCACTTACGCATTTGGTTGCCACACCTGGCCTTACATCTATGCTTTCATTTTTGGTTTCAGCACTAGGCTCTACACCTGCACTTTCATTTTTATTTGCAACAGTAGGCCTAACACTTACGCTTTTGGTCCATTGACTACCACTTAGGGCCTTACGCCACCTATTGAAAATCACTTACCTGCTAATTAGTCATGCATTAGGATTTCGCTTAGCTATTTATTAAGCTACGTTACTACATTATCATTAAGAGTTTTTTATCTATTAGTGTAATACCTGTATTTTTAATAGAAATAATTAATTAACTGGAAAATGGCATTTTGGTAGTTCTATGTAAATTTAAAAAACTAAAATTTTAAAAATGAAGATATTTTGGGGAATTTAACTTTTCATTATGTATAGTAGATTTTTCTAGTCCAAATTCATGTATAAACGTCGAAGATGGATACCGGATGAAGGAGATAAGGATTGTTTACTACAGCAAGCGTTACGGAGTGAAACGGGTCATGGCCCAGATATAGACTGTGGGGATTTTAGATTTTATGCCTATATAATGGATGTTTCTGATCCTTCTCATCCTTTATTCTTTTCATTATGTAGCTGCCGCTTTTTATAATCTCCATTTTTCTTCTTCTTCATAGTCAAATCTCCAAAAAAAAAAGTAAATCAAATTCCTCCAAAACAATATAATGACTCAAAATAAAATGAAAATGGAGCAAATCAAAACAATTACAAGATGAATAGAGGAGAAGAACTACAAATCAAATCGGAGCAGAGAAGGAGATTTCTTCAAAATATTGTACTTGGTGAGTGGATTTATTTACAACATGCGTTTGATGTAGATTAGTACTTAAATTTCATTTATATATTTATTTAGGTTTTAAAAATGATTTTTTATTTAAATTGATAATTTTTAATTGGAGATATATATGAGTTGGGATAATTGGGAAAACCATAAGCAATAATTTGATAATATAATTGTTCGAAATTAGGGAGGGTAAATTATATAAAAAAAGTTCTTGGAAACATATAAGACTCGATTTATGTGGTAAATTGATTTAGATATACAGAAATAGTGAATCTATGTATACCACCTTTAAAAATCATCTGGGCCTGATTCAACCAACCTTGAATAAAAATTGAATATATGCAGATGGACTGTTGAATGATTATATAGAATTAATGAAATAAACTAATTAAAAAGTTTGGAAATGAATAAGGTTATAGTTTATATATCTACACTTGTTTAAAAGATGAAGTTTACAAATTTAAAAGTTGTACTTTAGTCCAGAATAAAGAAATAAAAGATGAGCGACAATAAAATGAGAACTACACAAAATACAGCTGGTTTAGGCGATTGAAACGACGAACTAGACATAAAAAATAAGGTCCAAACATATGAAATAAGGTCCAGACGTCTATATTTAAATAAAATAAAAATCGAAAGAAAAGCTATGAATTCTAACTAGATTCAGACATTTGAACTTTATAATCAAACCTTAAAAATGGAAGCCAGATGTTTGAAAATGAATTTAGATGTCTAATTACCTATATATGTTTTGGTACATAGAGTCAGATGCTTGACCCAAATATTCAAATACCTGAATGACGTGTTCAAACGTCTAAATTGCTACAGACAGCCCAGGTTGAACTTAGACCTAGTGCAAGCCAAATTAGATAGTTCAGTGAAACTTGTTCACACTACCATTACCTACAGGTGTTCATATAACTGCATGGAGCTGTGTAACACACTAGACTTGTTTCACACTTGGTGATGTACCTAGGTTCGAACATCATGATGTTGTATAACGTGACACTCTATGTGGCTTGCAATTATATCACAAGTAGCTCTTATTGTTACTGTAGTTGGCACCAATCACATACTTAGTGACCTTAGAAGAGAGGAGTGGAGCGTTTGCCAATAGTAGGATTTGTAAGCGAATAAGCGGATGCACCCATGGGGGACTCAAATTATTATCAACCCTTTTTATTATAGGTTGAATGATATAGGGTGTAGGATACAGAGCCAACGAGGATTTTTACGTGACGCTTTGGTGGCAAGTTATCATTGGGATTGTGTGCTCGATGTGTGTGCTCCGATATTGAAAGTATACACGAAGCATGTGCAACTTAAGCGGTGTACCATTGAGAATGCTTGCTCAATAGTTAGGCGGTTTACTATCGAAATGCATACTCATGGTACACGGTTTCCAGATATCCAACCTTTAGGTGGAAATCCTGGTCGATTATTTTTGGTTTAGACGTATTAAGGATTGTTACTCTATACTATGTAAATTGATTAATTTCTTATACGTGGTACATGCACATAAATGAACACCCTTAGGTTGTGTAGACTATAAATGATAATTTAATTGCATGTTGATGCCATACCACTGTTGTTATTACTCACATAACAGACCTTGTCTAATTCCCTTTATTTTACCTATTACGGGACGATAGGGCATTAGATGGTACGATGAGGATAAGATACATGGAAGAGGTGACCATGAGCTTTAGAGCTATATCTATTATTGTCATTCTCTATATATCTTATGACGACCGTCCTACACCACTAGCACCCAATATACATAAGATAGTGTGCTGGTGTCGTGCTGATCGATGTAGAGCGATCATCATGGTTTAAAATGAAACAAACATCATAGAACCTGTAGTATATCTCATAGCGCATTGAATAAAATATAATATTATTGATATAAAATAGAAGAGACAGTAATAACTAAGCGATCCAAATATCAGAGTATAGATACACAAAGTTAGACATCATGGAATAGAGATTATACAATAGAAGTAATAACTAAGCCTTCTACCGTTAGTTCTATTGAATGGTTTAATATATTCAAAGCAACTAGATGGAAGACACGTTCTACCAGGCTCTTGCTCAAGCTTCTTAAGAAATTGATCTATGCTGTGTGGACTGAAAGGAATAATAGAATATTTGGTATTGGAGGCAAGAACTCATCTCAGCTCTACTCTATGATTCATGGCAGTATTTTGAGGGATTTAAGGATTGATAATATTTGAAGACTGATGGATTGTGAGGGAAGAAAGTAGCTGCTGGCAATGTTTTTGTTCTGGCAATGGGATTTGGTTTCACTTCTGATAATTACTTGCTGCATGAAATGATCAATGTACTCTATACTCTGGCATTTAGTTTGGTTTTGACTCATGGTCAGTCGAGTTATTTGTTCATAATGTTCTAACTAAGTTTGCATGTTTGGTTTGTATTATGGTCACTGGGTTTGGTTTGCATTGTTCTGTATTTGTATATGATAATGGGATTGTGTGAGTTGTAGTTTCTTGTAATGGAATATTAGTTAATAAAATGATTATGCTCTTGCTGTTCAAAAAAAAAGTAAACTCATATAACCATCACATAATAATAATAAGCAAGCACTGACATGCCTCCACAGTGTTGCACAACGGAATAAGCATAGAAGTCCATATATAAAACGAGATAGCTCCGTCTAACTCGTCCTTTGCACAGCTACTGCATCTCACCTAGACCTTATCTAGTCTATTCATTTAAGAGCACCCGAGATAATAAGAAGCAAAGCAAAAAACCTTGAGTCAGACAACAGTCTTGTAACGACCGCCCTACACCTAGGGTTCAGAATGGTAGTCAAAGGAAAGAAAAAGAAATAAGATGAAGAAATAGAAGTGAAAAGAATGGAAAAAGAAGAAAAAGGAAGCATCAACTAATCAAATTACCTCTCGCATATCACACATCACATCAGAGTAAATATAATAATCAATACAAGTATAAAACAATAGAGATAGTGATAACAATGTGAAATAATCATTTGATTAAAGATCCACAAAGTTATACAACACCATAATAGAGTTTATATAGCGAGAAAGTAAACTCAACCGGTACACTGTCTCATAATAGCAAATCCACGCCGTCAAGGCTCCATAGTGTCACACAACAGAATATAATAACAAATGCACATATAAGTATTGATAACCATCACCTCCTGTTGGTCCACCTCTCCATAATCATCCACCTACTCTCAATCTACTCATTCAATGGTGCCTAAGATAATAAGAAGCAAAGCATAAAACCTCGAGTCAGACAATAGTCTGGTGTGAGCGATATCAAATCTCAAACTATTATAAAATTCGATAATATACAGAACAGAGGATATATAAACCATACCTAACATGTCCTTGCAACCATAGGGTCAGCACATAAACATAAGTAATACGCTACTCTATATCATCGTAAAAAGGGTATACCATACTCAGTATTTGTCAAGGTGCCTAGGTATCTCCACCTATAACCCCTACTCCATACTAAGTCAACTTCTAGTATCTAGGTATCTCCATCCATACCTACTCCACACTAAGTCAAGTCATTATATCTAGGTATCCCTACCACAATACCTACCTAGTGTGACATCCCAAGGGTGATAGGTGACTAGTGAGCAACCATAACAAACATAGCATCCATCAAACAATACTTACTGTCACCCAATGTGTTAGATATATGATGACTCATATGACCCTCTGCAACTGTCAATAACTAGTGGAAATCCCAATTCTATGTCGTACTCATATACAGACAGGTCTGTTTCAAGCCAAGTATGCAGCCATGACCCAGTACTCTCCTATACCCGCTTGACACTAGACCACCTCGAGGCAGTCCAGGGTACACGACCATCGCTACCAGCCCTTGGGTATCACCCGCATATAGTACCCCTGCTCCGAGCACGACAGAAAACACTCCGAGTCATCAATGATCCCTAAGCACAAACACATCCATCGAGCTTACTCACTCCATATGGATTCGAACCCTACTAGCTCACCATAGTTTCTAGGCATGAGCCTAACACTCAACCCAGTCCACTATCCACAGCCTCACTCCAATCCGAGATGCCATCCTTGGTACTACTCTCTACTTGAGCTCTCGATCGAAGAACCCAACTATCATACCATCCGAAGCTAGAGTTCTAGCATGATCTGTACAATCTTGATACTATCATCCCGAAGCCTACTCTACACATCATCCAGTCACTATCCACAGTATCAGACTATCAGGTTGAAGCATCACATCCCTGCCTCACTATCAAAATCACCAGGTCGATGCACCACATCACTGCCTCACCATCAATATCACTCGTCATTGGTTAATAACATCCAATCTCTAAACCGGTCACACGAGCAAATCATCACGCCGTGCACCATGATATCTCATCCATGTCCAAGCTGCATATTAGCCAAATTGCCAATCACCAACAGTGATGGATATTGACCACTCTAATATGGCCAATACCATCCACCTTGGTCTTGTACTTAACTGAACGGTTAAGTACATACCAAATGGAAATGTCCGGCATCCACTCTGAAACCCAGATCTATCGGCACGTATCCCAAACCCTCTTCTACAGCTCATCTCGTTCATTAGATTTCCGCGTGTGCAGAACTTCAACGTAAAAGATTCTACCTAAAATCAAATCACCGCTAATTCGCCTTTTTAACCAAAACAGCCAAATAAAAAACAAGCCAAACAATCAAACATACATCCAAACATCCATACATCCAAACAACCATACATCCATCCAAAACAACATACATACAACATAAATGATCCATCCATATCAATTAATATGGGAAATAACAACAATAATATATTTAATATAATAATTCACTAACTATGGCACGACGATGGAAAATATGCGATATTTTTATAAATCATTTTAAAATAATTGTATATTCTTTTATATAAAAAATATAGTTGTTGTATAATAATAATAATATTACGTCTAAAAACCAAAAACCATTCCCAAACGTCAATATAACACTAAATAATCAACCATAGTAAAGTGAGAGACAATATCATTCACCTCAGCCAAATCTATCCAAACCTGTGCCAAAATGCAGTCTCGCCAATATGATGCCAACGCAAGAAACCACATCCAAAACAGATCTCGTATGCAAAAGATATGATTGAATTAAGAATCGATATTAACTAGATAATTAATTAATTAAATAAATAAAACGTTAATTACCTTAATTAATTTCTTAATATTTCTTCCTCTTTCTTTATCCTGTATGCATGCACAAGAATGCAGACCATGGCCTCAACTTCAAACTCCAATATCTCCTTCATTTGTCGAAGAAATCTCGAAATCGTCTTTGGCAACAGATCCCACTGCTCGTCCTCATCAATCTGCACCAAACAACCTCTCGATCGCATGCTCAAACAAGATCGTGACCTGTAGCTACGTGATCGGCCAAGCTACAAACACGATCTGCCATTCTTGATCATAGGTGCTCAAATTTTGGGGATGAGTGCTTCTCCATACAAGAATCACAATGCACACCTCAGATTTTCCTATCGTTGCTCGAATCTCCAACCATCCAAAACCCTAATCACGTCCAAAGAGGTCGATCTCGGCAAACGACGATCGATCCAAAATCCACCACGGTCATCGCGTAGCCCTCGTCCATAGGATCTCGTCGAATCTGATCTTGTGATTTATCATTGAACGGATGTGGAGATATTTGTTTTGAAGATGGATTTATAGGTTCAGCCATTATTTTTTATCTCCAGGCATGAATAATGAAACAGAGAGAGTGATTTGGAGGGAGACCCAAATCTAGGGTTATTTAAATAACATTCTTCTGTTCCATTTATTTAATTCTCAAATAAATGGTCGCGCGTTTCAAGTCTTTATGATCACACGACGCGTTCAATCGCCATGAAACTCATCTATGTACATCATCTCATTTTTCAGATCCAACAGTACTAATCCCGTCACCATCTGAGACTGCACCGCAGAATGATAATTTCGTATATTTCGAGATCGTTTCATCCATCGGATTATTCGATCTCAAAATATAACGATCCTTATACTCGTTTCAATTAGCAACGTCAATCCAATCCGAACTCAACGGAAGTGGTCTCGAGTCCTAATTCGGCTATATTTGAAAAATCACATTTTTGGGCTTTCATTTATTTAACGATTAAATATTTAAATAAACTATTTAAATATCCAACCATTAAAAATATGGGTCGTTACAAGTCTTGTGTGAGTGGTAAATGAATCTCAAAGTATTATACAAGTTGATATAATAAGGAACAAAGGTATCCAAATCATACCTTACCTGCCTCTGCAACCAGAGAGTTAGCACATGATAACATAATATGCTACTTTAAGTGTCATAAAGGTGTAATACAACAAAGTATGATAATGGGTGTCCAGGTATTCCTATCTCCAATACCAATCTCCAATGACTACCCTAAAGTGATAGACTTGGGGGAAAGAAATCAAAGTAACCATAACATCCATCAAACAATCCTCGCTATCGCTCGATGTACTCTGGATATACGATAACTCGTATGACTTTTGCTGCCAGAGACTAATGAAAATCCTGGTTTTCAATGTACTCTCTTTAGCCTGTAGCTGATACTAGACCTGTTCAACTGGTCTAAGGTACATGGATCCATTCAACCGATCCGAAGTAACTTTCAACATACCCATGAGCATCCTCACGATACCCCTGCTTTGAGTACAACAGAGAACACTCTGAGTATCAATGATCCCTTAGTATGCATATTTGGGCCCTTTCCTTTTCTCCAACTAGCTTTTATTATCATGGAGGAACCATTATATATTCCCCTATTCAACGACTCCTTTCAACATCGAGCCATCGCCTTGAGGAACCATTCTACATTCCTCATTCCACGAATCTTTTCAACATCGAGTCATCGTCTTCAGAACCTATCTCCATTCAATATCGAGTTACCATCCGAAGACTCTAACTTTCATCATGCCATTACATCGCCATTATTCATCATGTGAATGAGTCACCATCTCCTGGATGACCTCTAGAACCCCTGTAACAACTCCCAGAAGTTCCATCCCCATAGGACCAAACTAGAGAGCTCAGCACCGACCTCTAAAGTCGGCACCGACCTCTATACTTGGCTACTAAGTGGCAAAGTTTCTTTCCATCCTATTTCTTGCTTCTAGTACCCCATGCCCAGGTGCTTGAACCTCGACTTCTCTACTCTAAATCAAATCGTCGTATCTTCAAAACACCCTACTTCATGTCCTAAAAACAAGTCGTCATAGCCTTCGATACTTTGCCGATCTCTAATTTATCACCATAGGCAACCTCTAAAAGTCGCTCTTCCCTTTCCCCAATTCGCTGCCGACATGGAGCAATCGAGAGAACTCGATAACGACCTCTAAAGTTGGTACCGACTTATTTGCTTAGTGAATTAGCGGATGCAATTTGGACCACAAGCTCTTCCTATGATCCAGAACCTGCCTTCCATGTTTCGTCAAATTCCGATCGGTTTTGCTTCTGATTTGCCCAATTTCCCAACCTATCTACCTAACATCCAAAACACTAGCAAACAACATCAAATCACAACATACAATCATGGACTAACATGCATATACATCCATTCATACAGCCAATACATGGGAATGTTATAATCAAACTAGTTTTAGTCTAATCTAAGTTTTACATTAGCATATGCATGTATAAATGGTGGGATTACACTAACTTGTGAATATGAGTAAATGGATTATAAAACCAATTTTAAAACCATTTCAAAATCCCAAATTTTTTGGCCATAAACATGTATGAATAAATGGTTAAAGTTAGAAAACCCTTTTTAGATCAAAATCATGTTAAAAACAACCTTTTTAACTATATAAACAAATATAGATGAGTTAGAGGTCAAGAACCACTCACCAAATACCTAAAATACCCAATTTCTTCCTTAGATCTAAATTGCACAACTAGGAAGAAGGATCCAAATCAATAAAAATGATAATCTCTAGCTTCTATATGCTAATCCCCTCTCTAATCAATAATCTAACAAAGATAAGTAAGGAAAAGATGTGATTTTTGATGAAATTAGGACTAATGGAATTTTGGATCTGTTTTAGGGAAGGAATGACTTAGGTCAGTTCCTATAGCCTCCTATTAGCACAAATTTCGAAGTGTATTAGTAGGCTTAAGCATAGGCTTAGTTAATTACCCACTAAAACTGACCAGTAACTAAAACTTAATACTACAATAACTTTCAAACAATAAGTCTGTTTTTCTATTATGACCACTCTATGAAATGGAAAACCATCATCTTGAAATAATGGAAGTGGTTTGAGACCCAAATTTGGGTCCTATCAAAAGTTATAGTCTAAACAAAATTTCCAAGGTCAAAATAGGTACATAGAAATTCGACAAAAATCATAAATGTGGAAAATGTCCCTAATATTCACTTTCCAAAATCGTAGAGTCATAAGATCATATAGGAATAAAATAAAAATATTTTATGATCCCCCGATACGTAAAGTATGGGTCGCTACACTCTCCTCCCTTTAGGAATTTCGCTCTGAAATCCCCAAAGAAACACAGAAAACCAATCATAGTTACCCCGCATACCTAACAACCATGTATATCATCAAACATGTCAAACACGCAACCATGCAATCAATAATATAGGTAAAGCTATCCTAGCATGCAGGATACTAAACTACCCTATATAGTATCGAAAGTGAAAGTAAATACGATAAACAGCGGGCCTTGCTATGTGAAGATCTCCGGATGTGCGGCCTTCATACTCTCCTCGGTTTCCCATGTGCAATCGCCTTCACTTTTGCTCCATTGGACCTTTATCAACTCCACCGTCTTCCTCCTAAGCTGTTTCATACCGCATCCGATAATATGAACCGACCTACAAGGCCTCTAATGATTTTGCTTCAACCTCAATATCATCAAGTTGATCCTGTGCATTCGTTATGCCTAAATCATGCACAAACTTCCACAGATGAGAAACATGGAAGACGTTGTGCATACCTGTCATTTTAGGAGGTAAGTTGACCGTATATGCTAGGTTCTCAATCCTCTCTACTATCGAAAAAGGACCTACGAATCTTGGTACCAACTTCCCATTGCGACCGAATCGAATAACATTTTGCAAAGGATAAATTTTCACGAATACCATATCTCCAATGGAAAATCTAAATCTCCGTGCCATCTATCAGCGTAACTCTTCTTCTTATTTTGTGCAGCTTTCATCCGTTGTTGAATGATCTCTATCTTATCCGAGGTTTCTCTAATCATATCTGGCTCAAGTATAAGTTTCTCGCCCACTTCCCACCGATATAAAGGAGTATTACATGGTCGGCCATACAATGCTTCATATAGTGCCATACCGATACTAGACCGATAGCTATTATTGTATGCGAACTCTACCAAATGCGATCATCCCATGAGCCTTCGAAATCGAGAATGCAAGCTCGCAAGAGATCCTTTAGTATACGAATCACTCTCTCGGTCTGCCATCCATTTATGGGTGATAAGTCATACTAAGATGCAGCTCGGTACCCAATGCCTCTTGTAAGCTCTTCCAAAATCCACTAGTGAACAATGGTTCTTGATCGCTCATAATGCTCTTCGACACACTATGAAATCGTATAATCCATTTCGCATACAACTCGACCAGTTTGGCTGCTGTTCTGCTTAACTTGATGGGCATAAATCTGGAACTCTTGGTCAATCGATCGACTATGATCCAGATGTTGTCATACCTTGCTCAAGTCCTTGGCAGTCCATCAATGAAATATATCGATAGCTGCTCCCACTTCCACTTGGGAACTTCAAGCGGTAGCAATAGGCCACTCAGTTTCTGTTGCTCTGCCTTCACCAACTAGCAGTTTGTACAGTTCGAGATGAATGTCCATTGATGTCCTTCTTTATTCCCTTCCAATAGTTGGTCTGCCTCATATCACGATACATCTTGTTACTGCCGGGTGTATAGTCAACCTAGAACGGTGGCACTCTCAAAGCACCTCATTACGCAATCCGTCTATATCAGGAACAACCAATATCCCATCTTTACAGAGCCAACCATCTCGGTCGAGTCTGTGCTATCTCATATCCTCAGACTCTACTCCTCCTTCTATTTTTGCTATAATCTCAGCCAATCTAGCATCTCACTTCTAACCAGCACCGATCCACTTAATCAAGGTAGGCATGATTGTCAAACTTGCCAACATCTCTGGCTCTAACTTGCAATGAGGTCTGAAGTCATAACTATCAATATACTCCATCTCTTTCCACTCTAGGAACATCGCCCCCAAACTGGCATGTCTTCTACTCAATGCGTCAGTAACCGCATTTCCCTTACTGGGCTTATAAGAAATGCCAAAGTCGAAGGAGGCTGAGAATTCCAACCATCGTTATTGTCGAAGGTTGAGATCCTCCTAGAAGAAAAGGTACTTCAACGATTTGTGGTCTATGAACAACTTGAACCTTTCTCCCAATAAATAGTGGCCCCAAATTTTCAAAGCAAACACTATCGCCACTAAATCAAAATTATAAGTTGGATACTTCTTCTCGTGCAACTTCAGCTATCGACTAGTGTAAGAGACAACCTTTCCCTTCTACATTAATACTGCACCTAATCCAGTACCACAGGCGTCTATTATACTGTCAGCTCCTCATTCCCACTCGAAATGGTCAGTACAGGTGTGTTCGTCAACCTCTGCTTCGGACTCACAAATGCCTGCTCACATCTCGCATCCCAAGTAAAAGTATGATTTTTCTTTATCAAATTCTTTAATGGCATGGCTACCTTTGAGAAGTCCTTAATAAAGTGTCTACAATATCCTGCTAGCCCTAAGAAACTCCTCATATCAGTAGCATTATTGAGTTAGCTCCAATCCTAAACCGCTGCCAACTTGGCAAGATCTACTACAATGCCCTGTTCGGAGATGACATGACCCAAGAATCTCACTTCCCTTCTCCAAAAGTGACACTTTGAAAACTTTGCTTTCAACTTATGCTTTCGCAACACTTCAAGAACAATCCTCAAGTGCGCCTTGTGTTCCTCCTCTATCTTGGAATAGTTCATAATATCATCCACGAACACAAGTACGAACTTGTTCAGCTGATCTCTGAAGACATGGTTCATGACATCAACAAAGTATGCTGGAGCTTGGTTAGCTCGAAAGGCATAACCAACCACTCATATATACCAGACAACATACGAAACCCGATGGTCGGCACACTCTCCTTTGCTACCCTCAACTAGTGAAATTCCGTAGCCAAATCAATTTGAGAGAACACCTTTGCACCCGTGGAGCCGATCGAACAAGTCATCAATACGTGGGAGTGGATACTTGTTGTTCTTCGTCACCTTATTCAGCTCGCGGTAATCCACACACAATCTTAAAGAGCCATCTACCTTAGTGACGAATACTACGGGTGCACCCTACTCAGATATACTCCTACGAATGAACCCTCTTTTCAACAGGTCATTTACTTGCACCTATAACTCCTTCTGTTCTTGAGGTGTCATATGCCTTAAAGGCATAACTATAGGTCTAGCATCCTCCGTCAAGTCTATATGGAACTTTATCTCGCTATGCGACAGTAATCCGATCGCTTCCTCAAATACGTCCGGATACTAGGCAAAGATCACAACCCATCCTATGGAATCTCAAGCGAATATAGAAAGTTAACCATAACCCTATCCTCTGGTAGGCAGCCAATCACTACCGTCCGCCCTTCCATAGCCCTAATTTTCACTAACAGCTTCTCACAATCCACTATTGCCGCATATTTCATTTTCCAGTCAATTCCCAAGATAATCCCAAACCCAACAAAATTTAGAACAAAACAATCACAAACAAAAGAGCATCCATGATTCGATAAGACCAAACCACGACAACCCATACACAGGCTTGTGGGGCCACCGATAGGGTTTATCACTATCAATAGTCGGTCAACCATTTTGGATTCAATCCTCGTCTATCTACTAGGTCACTAGACATAAAGGAATGTGAAGCTTGGGTATCGAATAAAACATGTATGGAAACATCATAAAGGGAAAGCATACCTTGAATGCAACGCCCTTCCCCTTTCTCCTTCGTCGAGGGAGCACTTGACGAAGTTGGAACAGTGTATAAAGCATATGCCTTCACAACCTGTTTCTGTTGCACTGGTTCCGGACAGTTCTTCAGTATATGCCTAAGCTTGCAGTAGCTGTAACACTTCTTCTTCCCATCGATCTTGCAGTCTCTGATCAGATGAACCTTATCTCCACAACCATAGCAAATAGGATCCCATTTAACCTACTTCTGAGCATTGTTCCCCTGAGATTGCTTCTTCTTTCCAAATCACTTCTTCTTCTTGCCTTCACCGCTTTCTTGTAGTTTTGGCTCTTCCTTAATGACAACAGTTGATTTGGATTTGGGGAATAAAATCCCTTGGCGAAGAGTTTTCTCGACGAGTCTCTTGAATGGCTCATCGATGTAACTCACTAGCTTCTCCCCTAAATAGTCGTTCAAACCCATAATAAACTTCTCGTTCTTCCTCAATGGAGTGTTGATGAAAGGCATCCCATACTTCAACAAAGTGTCAAACTTAGCAGTGTATTCAGAAATAGACTTATCTCCCTGCTTTAAATAAGCAAATCTCCTGAATAGCACCGACTTTTGAGCAGCCGGAATGAACTTCTCCTCAAACCTGGCCTTGAACTAGTCCCAAGTGAATTGATCCATAGCAATATTGATGGCATTCCACCAGTTCATGGCCCTACCTTGAAGCTGTCTAGAGGCCAGGTTCCTCTTTGTGGCATCAACAATCTCTATATCACCAAAAATATACTCGCGGGTGTCCAACCAATCCTGCACTTCGATGGTAGACTCCATTCCAACAAATGACTTGCCTCCCAAAGTAGAGTAATCTTTGCATAGCTTGTCGAAGTTAGCCCCCGGCGCCTGCATTTGAGCACCACCAACAACACCGACATTCGGAGCGGCTGCTTGGGCATTTTGAAGCATGTTCGCCATCATTGCATTGAACATAGCTTATAAGCCAGGATTTGCAGCCCTTGAACCCGCTCCTTGCTCAACTTCAGAGATGGAGTTCCTAACAGTGTTTCTTGTTTGCCGGCTGTTACACCGCCTTTTGGACAAGGCTGGGATATCAACAAATTGGCTAAAAAGGATGGATATCAGGATTAGAGATCGATTGGAAACAAGGCTATGATCGATACCGTCAAAATTGGACCAAGCTCCAATCAAGGTGGGATCGATTGGGAATGATAAATAAGGCTTGGTGAGGCTACAGTTCAGGTTAATCGGAATTCATGCGC
This sequence comes from Allium fistulosum, assembly GCA_030737815.1. Taxonomy (NCBI): domain Eukaryota; kingdom Viridiplantae; phylum Streptophyta; class Magnoliopsida; order Asparagales; family Amaryllidaceae; genus Allium; species Allium fistulosum. The sequence goes on from CM060901.1 coordinate 1,378,749,880, forward strand.
TCAAGATATGGATGGATTAATGTTCATGGAAAACCGATTCATATCGATACTTTGGTATTGATCAGGATGATATGGATTGTGTACTTCGGATCGATAGGTTTTCATATCGATGCAATGCACATCGATTGGATAGATACGGCAAGGCATGTCGGCACGCTTCGTATCGATCAAAGCCTGGATCGATACGAAGTAAGCGGGACTTGGATGGATACAGACTTGATGGATACGAAGACTTGTGCTTCCCGGAGCGGCATCAGATCGATATGAAGAAAGGTGAGGGGGATGGATATGAAAAGCAGCAAGCGCTCATAGGCTATTTCGTATCGATCGTGTTAGTATCGATCGATACGAAGGAACCAGTCAGGGGAAGGAGTGCATTGCACGGATCGAAGCGTGAAACTCAAATCGATATGAAGGCTATGGCTATGGATACGGGGACTGATGGATATGTAAATGATGGACACGAGGCAGCGGAATAGGATGGATACGAAGGTGATCGATATGAATCGATCGATACGAAATCACCAGCCAACTTGCAAACTCAACCTTGGATCGATCATAACTCTCAAACCATAGATCCAAATGCTATGAAATTTTCACAGAAGCTTTCTTATTCACTCAAGAGCTCACATGATCGATCTCAACTCAATTGGGGCCAATTTGGATCGATACGAACGTAACATGGATCAATCTTAGATCGATCCCAAATCACTCCAGATCGATCTGGTGGGCCCACCCACGTGTGAGAAGAGGTATTCCAAGTTTTAGGGTAGATATTCCAGATCTACTCCTATAAATAGCAACTCCATGACAGCTAAAAAGGGGATTGGTTCTTGTTTTCTAGGGGAAACTCTATCATTTTGGTTAATTATTTTCAAAGGATTGTAATTGTAATCAGTATAAAAGGAATAAAAGGATCAATTCAAAGTGAACGTAGGCCAGAGATAGCCGAACCACTGTACATCTCGTGTCTTTTCTCACTTTCTTTCATTTTAATTTTGTTATTTCTTCATTTTTGTTCTCTACATCATTTAGATCCGAGATCTGCAACTGGATACTAATGACTCGTGTGTAAACACTGGTGCTTTCACTAGTTTTGGGGTTTGTGACCAATTTTGGCGCAAACACTTTGGCGCTTTCACTGAGAAAGATAGCACTCAGGGATTTAGAAGCTTGGATTTTGGATCTGAAAGCTTAGGAACTCGGATTCTGGGAAGCAATAGCTAAGCAATCGACTAGGAGATAGAGAACGGAGAGGAATCAGCATGAAGGAGTCAGGAGGCTTCCTCAGGAGCTAATCAGGCCTCAATCTATATTACTAGAGACGAGATGGAAACGATGTTGCAAAGGCAAGAGGACATGATACAAAACCTACTCCGACATGTTAGACAAGCTGGAGTGCAAAGTCAAGGGAATGGAGTTACATGGAATGTTGGAAATGGGGATCACGAAGCTGGAGTAGCAGGAACAGAGGCAATCCAAAATCAGGACCGAGGAAACGAAACAAACAAGATGCGGGACTGAGCGGAACCATCGGGACTGGCCCCTGAACTAGGGGACATGCCCTTGAATCATGTTGGCTCAATTCCATGAAGGATACCAGGCGACACTGTGCAGTTTGGCATTGATCGGGATATAGATGCTCGTCCAGAAGGACAGGTTCCAGGATTCCCTCGCGGACTCGGGGGCAGGATGGAGATAGCAGACAGAGGTTACCACTTGATGACAACGACATGTTAGCGGACATGATCAGACGGGCTATGAGGGGAGGATTGGTGAATAGAGATTTGGAGGATGTGAATAGGAGCCCATTTTCTCCTACGATCAGGCAAGTTAGGAATCCACCGGATTTTAAACTACCAACGCTGGAGATGTATGATGGGAGAACGGATCCCGCTGTTCACTTGACAAGGTATATGAGGCACATGGAAGTACAGGGGGCATCGAAGGAAGTCATGGCACGGTGCTTCCCTTTGTATTTGATGGATATAGCGGCACTATGGTTCAGACAACTGGAAAGCGGTTCTATTGGCACATGGACGGAGTTGATCGAGAGGTTCATGAGGCAATTTCGGGTCCACATCGTGAGAACCAAGAATGTAATGACTTTAACATCGATGAAACAGTGTAAGTGAGAATCACTTAGGGATTCCTTAACCAGATTCAATGCGGTAGTGGCTTCGATGGATCTACCTGATCCGTCGATGGTTTCGATGGCAGCAGTCCCAGGGATTGCAGATAATTCAAACTTTAAGGTATCGTTGGAGAAGGATCCATCGATGGGTATCGGGGAATTTTACCACGAGCAAAGAGGTTTCTACGATAGGAATATGCAAAGGCTGAAAGAGAGGGGAGAGAGGCTGAAGTTTATGCGGCAAAAGGTGGCGGTCCACCAAGGGAGGATTCAAACAAGGACGATAGAGGCAAAAGGAAAATAGATGACGACGGTAACAAATCGAAAAGGCAACGGAAGGAATCTAAATTATCTTCTTACACGGATTTGACTGAAACTCTAGAAATGATTTACTTGGATACTCGAGGGCACCTCCAACATCGAAGGCTGGCAAAAAGGGAACCCTCTGAATACGAGCGGGCATCGAGAAAGCATTTCCTATTCCATGAGCTGGATGGGCACAACACGAACAACCGCAGGCATCTGAAGTATATTATTGAGGAACATGTGAGGAATGGTCATTTGCAACAATACATAAGGAATCGAGCTGTGGCAGTGGAACAGGAGCGGCCACCGCCCACCTCAAACGAAGATGGCACTGGATCTATGCATCGTCATCAGCTTATTATCAACTGATTGGATTTATGGCATCGAATAAGTAATAAACCCCAAAGTAATGTGGCTAAGTCACTTACACATGTACGGGGTCGAGGACGATCCCTAGGCATGCTCCGAGATGATGATAAACCGTGATGCTCGGGTTTATGAAATCTTGTTTTTTATGTTTTCTACAAACTCTGGTTTCTTTTTTGGTACTATGATTATTTAGTTTTCTGGGTTTTACAGACTCTTATTTTATCAATTGACCTCTGTGATAATTGGATTTAAATTAACGTAATAAATACTATAGGTCACATGGTTACGGTCCCAACCGGAGAGACGGGGCAATAACCGCGAGTTACGAGTCCCTTCGCCGGAGGGCGACGGAATGGACTCGAACATGGAATAAGTCCCCGACCGGAGAGTCGAGGCCGGAGAATATAAGTCCTCGACCGGAGAGTCAAGACCGAAGAATATAAGTCCGCGACTGGAGAGTCGAGGCCGGAGAATATAAGCCCTTGACCGAAGAGTTGAGGCCGGAGAAGGAAAACCGTGGATAAGCCCTCGACCGGAGAGTCGAGGCCGGAGTAGAATAAAATGACCCGGCGAGGTCTATGGATTTGGATTTAGACCCGGAGAAGTCCTGACTTTGGATAAGGGCCCAGAGCGGTTCCGGATTCGGACATCGACCCAGAGTGGTCATGCATTTGGTTATTGGTTACTGGATATAGATGGATTGGAACTAGGTTGTCGGGTTCGGATGGATATGGAATTGGCTAAGGATTTGGTTACTGGATTCGAAATCGGATATCGACTCAGAATAGTTGCGGATTTGGATAAGGATATGGCTATGGCACTTGGATGGAATGGCCTGGTAATGGATTGGATTATGGGTCGGATGATATGGCTATGGATGGAATATGGACTTTGGATGTCGGATTTAAAGCTATTCAAAACACGCGTTCCTACCGCAAGGCATGTTTTTGGTGGCAAATGTTACCCTGCCTTTTGGAAAAGGCCGGGATATAACAAATTGGCTAAAAAGGATGGTTATCAGGATTGGAGATCGATTGGAAACAAGGCTATGATCGATACCGTAAAAATTGGACCAAGCTCGATTCAAGGTGGGATCGATTGAGAATGATAAACAAGGCTTGGTGAGGCTACACTTTGAATTTCAGGTCAATCGAAGTTCATGCGCTCAAGATATGGATGGATCAATGTTCATGGAAAACCGATTCGTATCGATCAGGATGATATGGATTGTGTACTTCGGATCGATAGGTTTTCGTATCGATGCAATGCGCATCGATTGGATGGATATGGCAAGGCATGTCGCCACGCTTCGTATCGAGCAAAGCCTAGATCGATACGAAGGAAGCAAGACTTGGATGGCTACAGACTTGATGGATATGAAGACATGTGCTTCCCGGAGGGGCATCAGATCGATACGAAGAAAGGTGCAGAGGATGGATACGAAAAGCAGAAAGCGCTTATAGGCAATTTCGTATCGATCGCGTTCGTATCGATCGATACGAAGGAACCGGGCAGCGGAAGGAGCGCATTGCACGGATCGAAGCGTGAAACTCGGATCGATATGAAGGCTACGACTATGGATATGGGGACTGATGGATACGTAAATGATGGACACAAGGCGGCGGAATAGGATGGATACGAAGGTGATCGATATGAATCAATCGATACGAATCACCGGCCTACTTGCAAACTCAACTTTGGATCGATCATAACTCTCAAACCAAAGATCCAAATGCTATGAAATTTTCACAAAAGCTTTCTTATTCACTCAAGAGCTCACCTGATCGATCTTAACTCAATTGGGGCCGATTTGGATCGATACGAACGTAACATGGATCGATCTTAGATCGATCCCAAACCACTCCAGATCGATTTGGTGGGCCCACCCACGTGTGAGAAGATGTATTCCGAGTTTTAGGGAAGATATTTCCAGATCTACTCTTATAAATAGCAACTCCATGACGGCTAAAAAGGGGATCGGTTTCTTCTTTTCTAGGGGAAACTCTGTCATTTTGGTTAATTATTTTCAAAAGATTGTAATTGTAATCGGTATAAAAGGAATAAAAGGATCAATTCAAAATGAACGTAGGCCGGAGATAGCCGAACCACTATAAATCTCATGTCTTTTCTCATTTTATTTCATTTTAATTTTGTCATTTCTTCATTTTTGTTCTCTACATCATCTAGATCTGAGATCTGCGACTAGATATTAAGGACTCGTGTGTAAACACTGGTGATTTCACTACTTTTGGGGTTTGTGACCAATTTTGGCGCAAACACCAGCTCATTCTTGATCTATAATAAGAATGATCAGTCTCTCAAAAAGAAAACTATGTCAATGGTACTCGTGTGTGCATACAACTTATATACTATGCATACAACTATATAATTTGAAAATCAAATGTATAGCAAATATGCCCTCTCGTTTATGTACACTCACTCGATTCAGTCTATGATGAGAACTCCTTCCCTATCTTTACTGAATCATGGTAACCCTTAGGTTAAACAATGCAACATATGCTCTGATACCAATTACGACGACATCCCTAAACCACCGGCACCCAATACACATAAGATGATGCGATATTGTTGTGACGATCGATGTAGAGCGATCATCAATGTTTAAAATGAAATAAACATCATAGAATCTATAGTATATCTAACAGTGCATGGAATAAAATATAAAATGATAGGTATAAAACAGAAGAGACTGTAATAACTAAGTGATCCAAATATCAGAGTACATATGCATAAAGTTATACATCATGGAATAGAGTTTATACAACAGAAGTAAACTCATGTAACTGTCTAATACTAATAATAATAATAATAAGCAAGCACTGACAAGGCTCCATAGTGTTTCACATCAGAATAAGCATAGAAATCCATATATAATACGAGATAGCATCGTCCAGCTCGTCCTTTGCACAACTACTACGTCGCACCTAGACCTGTTATCTAGTCTACACATTTAAGAGCACCCAAGATAATAAGAAGCAAAGCATAAAACCTCGAGCCAGACAACAGTCTGGTGTGAGCGTAAATGAATCTCAAAGTACTACATAAGTCAATATAGTAAGGAACAAAGGTACATGAATCATACCTGACATGTCCCTACAACCAAAGAGTTAGCACACAAAGATATAATATGCTACTCTTAGTGTCATAAAGGAGTAATACAACTAAGTATGATAACAGGTATCCAGGTATCCCCATCTCTAATAACTATCTCCAATGACTACCCTAGAGTAATAGACTACAAGGAAAGAAATCAAAGCAACCATAGCATACATCAAACAATCCTTACTATCACTCGATGTACTCGGGATATATGATAACACCTATGACCTTTCTACTACTAGGGACTAGTAGAAATTCCAGTTTTCAGTGTACTCTCTTTAACCTGAAGTTGATATTAGACCCATTCAATTGGTCTAGGGTACACGGATCCATTCAACCAATCCGAGATAACTTTCAACATACCTATGAGCATCCTCACGATACCCTTGCTTTGAGGACAATAGAAAAAACTCTGAATATCAATGATCCTATAGTACGCACATCCGAGCTCTTTCTTTTGTTTCAACTAGCTTCCATTATCCTGGAGGAACCATTCTACATTCCCCCATTAAACGACTCCTTTCAACATTGAGCTGTCACCTTAAGGAACCATTCTGCATTCTGTAGAATACAATAGCCTATGATTTTTGTTTGATGATAATAAACATATATATATTTGTTTAAATGTATTTTTTACGATTTTATTTTTCCACATAATTAAATAAATATTTGTTGAATAAAATAAATAACTCAGAATTCATATTCAAACAAATATTTTATTACAAATTCAAATAGTACAAATTTGAGTTCTCACTACATTTATACATTTTCAATTGCAATACAACTTCAATTACAACACAATTTTCAATTTACAAAATTTTCACCTCACTACATATTCACTCTCACTCGTATTTGATCTTCAACTATGTTCCAGCCTGTATCCAGCATCTGAATTATCTGCAAAATAAACACTGACGCGGTAAAATTGAAAAAGAAAATATTTTGCACTACTCAATAAAGTGTGTGTTTCGAAAATAATATTTGCCTTAGTTATTTGGGTTGTTCGTCATCGTTTTCTTTTAAGTCATCATATACGAACAACTTGTGACATGCACAGTGTATCACTGTACATGCCACAAGATCGTGCACACCGATACACACTAGCTTGTTAAAATCACAGGGATAGGTGAGCACAAGGTCAAACCCAAGCAGAAGCTGGATTCAACTCAGGTGCAATATAAAAACAAAACATCATAGAATGATCAAGTACAAGCACAAGTACAAGAATGCAAACCATGGATCAAAAAGCAAATGAAGACCAACAAACTCGAGCATAAAAACACAATGAGGCATGGATTCAAAAAAAATCAGTGCAACAAGATATAGATGCAAAGACACTAAGACAACCCAGTTCACATGAAACCACGAGACCAACAGAAAAATGAAAGTGCATACTTAAAATGAAAACAACATGACAACATAAAAACAGCATGCAATATGAGGAACTGGACATTTAACTCAAAGCAACAGACAATTCAACTCGAAGCAATGCAAGGGAATCACATATGGAAGCAAGCACTCAAGTAATAGAGCAGTGGACACAACAAACAACACAGCTTCAACATTCAAATGAGGTGACAACAAATATGGTCAGGAGCACATGAATCAAGCTATAGGCAGGACTACAACAACACAGTTGTGAACACAAAGAAGTAAATCATTGGAGATCAATATGAAGTGCAGACTCAGCCAACATACAACACACACATTAAAACAAGTCTGACTACAAAATGTACAAAGACACATGTATGTATATATGCAAATATATACGTACACATGTATCTGTTCAAAACTGAGGTAAACCAGACCACAAATTGATACAAGAGCATCAATACATGCAACCAGATTCAAAGCAACTCAGTTCAGAGGCAAGCAGGAGTTCAAATAAAAGGAAGCACATATGGTCAGGGGCAAAGCATATGGTCAGAGAACACAATGGCATAAGTACATGAAGTACACAAGCATTCAAATGGAACCAGTCACAATGCAGACCTCAATGAGACCAGAACACACATATATACATACATATATGTATGTATGTATATACATGGAGAAAATAGTTTAAATGTTTCAAAAACAGTGAAGCAGTTTACATGTGTTTAGATGTTTATAGTAAAAACAGTTGCAAATCACAGTTCAAAGTAAAGGAGCAGTTTTTAATTATCAGCTATAAGTTGAATAAAGTCACTGATATTACAGTGAATTCAATCAGAAGTCACATGGTGATAATGCGATGAACAAGTCATAGCAGAAAGGAAAAGAACCAAGTCAAGTTTATCTCAAATATTCAAATGCTGAAGTCATAGGAACCGACTCAAAGCAATTCATTCGAATTCGAATTCATCAGAGCTATCTTTGATCAATGGAACAAGTCAGCAATCACACGACCATATGATCAAAAAATCAACGCAAGTGGTAAAATCATAAAAATTTCAAATAAAAATATACGAACGAAAATTTAGAGAATTTATCCCTATTTAAACCCATTATCATCATCGGCATTAATTATGGAGTTTGAAAGCAAATTGAGTCAAGCATAATCACAAATCAAAAAGGGAAAATCGCATACCGGTATTCGAACTCAACATAGAAGCGACCGTGCACAATCATAAGCCAAGGAGATGATTGACGAAGCCAATCAAAACAAAATAATCACTTCAATCGATCGATAATCAAGCAGCGCTTCAATTTTGAAGAAACCCTAAATTCAGAAGAGAAAGAGGAACGATCGGCCAAGAGAATACACGAATAAAAGCAAACCATTCTTCTTCTTATTATTTATTGGGCCGGCCTTTATTATAATTGTTTTGGGCTTTTAAAATTCATTAAGGTTTTATTTGTTTCTATTGTTTTAATTTCTTTTGTAATTTTCTTTCTTTAAAATTTACCCAGCTTCGGCAAAAACCTACCTACGTGCTGCCCCTAAGGTTTCTACTAGAAATTAAGTAGTCAAACGCTTACAAACACATGTAAACTTGCGACACTCGTTAACTTGACTAAACTAACTCTAAGCTCAAAAACCTGCCACAACTCAGCCACTGAATTGCGAATTCTCGAACTACAAAAACCGTAGTTCGTACCTAGTTACACAACTAGAGTTTGACTCAAATTTTAAAGAAAGAAAATTATAAAAGAAATTAAAACAATAGAAACAAATAAAACCCTAATTAATTTTAAAAGCCCAAAATAGTTATAATAAAGGCCGGCCCAATAAATAATAAGAAGAAGACTGGTTTGCTTTTATTCGTGGATTCTCTTGGCCGATCGTGCCTCTTTCTCTTCTGAATTTAGGGTTTCTTCCAAATTGAACTGTCGCTTGATTATCGATTGATTGAAGTGATTATTTTACTTTGATTGGCTTCGTCAATCGTCTCCTTGGCTTATGATTGCTCACGGTCGATCCTATTTGAGTTCGAATACTGGTATGCGATTTTCCCTTTTTGATTTGTGATTATGCTTGACTCAATTTGCTTTCAAACTTCATGATTAATGCCGATGATGATAATGGGTTTAAATAGGGATAAAATCCCTAAATTTTCATTCATATATTTTTATTTGAAATGTTTATGATTTTACCACTTGCGTTGATTTTTTGATCGTGTGGTCTTATGATTTCTAGCTTGTTCCATTGATCGAAGATAGCTCTTATGAATTCGAATTTGAATGAATTGCTTTGAATCGGTTCCTATGACTTTGGCATTTGAATGTTTGAGATAAACTTGACTTGGTTCCGTTCCTTTCTGCTATGACTTGTTCATCGCGTTATCACCATGTGACTTCTAATTGAATTCACTATAATATCAGTGACTTTATTTAACTCATAGCTGATAATTAAAAACTGCTCCTTTACTTTGACCTGTGACTTGCAACTGTTTTTACTATAAACATCTAAACACATGTAAACTGCTTCACTGTTTTTGAAATATTTAAACTATTTTCTCCATATATATACATACATACATATATGTATGTATATATGTGTGTTCTGGTCTCATTGAGGTCTGCATTGTGACTGGTTCCATTTGAATGCTTGTGTACTTCATGTACTTGTGCCATTGTGTTCTCTGACCATATGCATTGCCCCTGACCATATGTGCTTCCTTGTATTTGAACTCCTGCTTGCCACTGAACTGAGTTGCTTTGAATCTGGTTGCATGCGTTGATGCTCTTGTATCAATTTGTGGTATGGTTTGATTTGGTCTGGTTCACCTCAGTTTTGAACAGATACATGTGTATGTATATATTTGCATATATGCATACACGTGTCTTTGTACATTTTGTGGTCAAACTTGTTTTCATGTGTGTGTTGTATGTTGGCTGAATCTGCACTTCGTATAGATCTCCAATGATCTACTTCTTTGTGTTCACAACAGTGTTGTTGCAGTCCTTCCTGTAGCTTGATTCATGTGCTCTTGACCATATTTGTTGTCACCTCATTTGAATGTTGAGGCTGTGTTGTTTGTTGTGTCCACTGCTCTATTACTCGAGTGCTTGCTTCCATGTGTGATTCCCTTTCATTGCTTTGAGTTGAATTGCCTATTGCTTTGAGTTAAATGTCCAGTTCCTCATGTTGCATGCTGTTTTTATGTTGTCATGTTGTTTTCATTTTAAGTCTAGACTTTCATTTTTCTGTTGGTCTTGTGTTTTCATGTGAACTGGGTTGTCTTGATGTCTTTGTATCTATATCTTGTTGCACTGATTTGTTTTTTGAATCCATGCCTCATTTGTTGTTATGCTCGAGTCTGTTGGTCTTATTTGATTTTTGTTCCATGGTTTGCATTCTTGTACTTGTGCTTGTACTTGATCATTCTATGATGTTTTGTTTTTATATTGCACCTGAGTTGAATCCAGCTTTTTCTTGGGTTTGACCTTGTGCTCACCTTTCTCTGTGATGTTAACAAGCAAGTGTATATCGGTGTGCACGATCTTGTGGCATGTACAGTGATACATTGTGCATGTCACAAGTTGTTCGTGTATGATGACTTAAAAGAAAATGATGACGAACAACCCAAATAACAGAGGCAAATATTATTTTCAAAAACACACACTTTATAGAGTAGTGCAAAATATTTTCTTTTTCAATTTACTGCATCGGTGTTTATTTTACAGATAATTCAAATGTTGGATACAGGCTGGATTATAGTTGAAGATCAAATACGAGTGATAGTGAATATGTAGTGAGGTGAAAATTTTGTAAATTGAAAATTGTGTTGTAATTGAAGTTGTATTGGAATTGAAAATGTGTAAATGTAGTGAGAACTCAAATTTTTACTATTTGAATTTGTAATAAAATATTTGTTTGAAAAAAATATTTGTTTGAATATGAATTCTGAGTTATTTATTTTATTCAACAAATATTTATTTAATTATGTGGAAAATCAAAATAGTATAATAACAAATACATTTAAACATATATATATATATGTTTATTATCATCAAACAAAAATCATAGGCTATTGTATTCTACAATCTCCCCCTTTTGATGATAACAAACATATATTAAGATTTTGACTCTATTAAATGTATTTGGTTTTGATGAATTCCATTAGCTCCCCCTACTTGAATGCTCCCCATACAATAAAGCTCCCCCTTCACATATGCATGTTTTGTGAATGTGATGCAACTAATGAATGTCCTTACATAAAACACGTTCCACTAGTAATTTTTCTATCAACTAGATTACCATCATAATCTACATCTGAATACCTCTTTAAATCAAAATTATCATTAGTTAGATACCATAAACCAAACTGTGGGGTGTGCAACAAATACCTTATAATCCTTTTTACGGATTTTAAATGAGTTTCTTTTGAATTTGATTGAAACCGTGCACATAAACAAACAGCGAACATAATATCATGTCTAGAAGCAGTAAGATAAAGAAGTGATCCAATCATACCTCGATATTTCTTTTGATCAACAACCTTACCTTTTTCATCCTTGATTGATTACCTTTCCTCTTATTGGCTGATTGAATCAGATTATGGTGTAGATTTTCAACATATAATACATCGTTGTTGCCTATTGTGACTCTGCCACCTCTGCACTTCTCTAGGCTAAGGAACTTTGATTTGTCGTCCGTCATGTGCTTGGAACAGCCAGAATCCAGGTACCACTCTTGTTGTTCCTTAGCCTGCCAACACACCTAGATGAGGAAAGATTTTTGTGACCTATTTGTTTTTATAGGTCCATGATTGTTAGTGACAGAAAATTTTGAAAAATAAGTTTGCGTAGAACCAAAACAATTTATGTTTGTTCCTTTGTGCACCCAGATTTGTTTGACTTTAAGGAATTTTACATTTGTGCCTTTAGGAACCCAAATCGGTATGGTTTTCACGCGTTTGGGTCTATACCAACAATGCTTTGATTGTGTCCAGTTTTTCCACAAATCGTGCACTTGGAGTTGACATGATTAGTTTCACTTCTACCTTTTTCAGATTGAGTATACCCAAGTCCTTGTCTAATAATATTAACATTTTGTTTCCCTAATAGCATATTTAGTGATCTTTCTCCTTTAGAGAATTTTCCCAAAGTTGTAGAAAATTGTTGGACTTGTGTTTTAAGAGATTCATTTTCATTCAATAACAAAGTGCACTTTTTAATAGAATTTTCTCTCCTGGTATTTTCACTTTCTTTCAGAAATAGAATTTCATTTTCAAGCGATTTAATTTTAATTTCTGATTTTTTTTATTTCCTCTTCTAATGATGGACACTTATCACACTTATGGCTCTTATTTCGATAGTTTTAAACCAATTGATCAAGTTGCTTATTTAGTTCTATCAAACTATCTCTTTGTGATTCAATTTTAGCGTACTTCTCCCTAAGTCTTTCAAAACAGTCATTTACCTCATGAAAATATATAAGTAATTCCGAGTGAGTAAGTTTTGATACCTCACTTGGCCTGTCATCATCGCTGTCACTTATTTCTCCTGAAAAACATAGATTTGCTCTTTCACTCTCACTGCTAGTGCTTTTATCATCTTCATCACTTTTATCCAAGCTGCTGCAAAACTTCTCCTTTTCGGTTTCTTTCCTTTGCTGAATTGATTTTGACGATAATTTGGCTTGATATGACCAGGTTTATTGCACTTGTGACAAATGATCTCCTGCTCTTGTGAGTTGTCTAGAACTTTGAAGATTCTGTTCTTCAGTTGTTGATTTAGGGCAGGATTTCCATATTTTCGGTTCCACCTTTTGACTCTCTTTACTATTAGTGCCAGTTCAGCTGCTCCATCATCATCATCTTCACTTACTACTGTTCCTTTGAGAGCTATTGATTTCTTACGCGAATCTCCTCCTTTACATTCTTCCTTGAATTTGATTTCTAGCTCATAAGTGGTGAGATTTCCGATGAGTTCCTCAACTTTAACCTGTTTCAGATCCTTTGCTTCTTAAATGGCAGTCACTTTTTCTTCAAAATTTCATGGAAGAATTCTGAGGATTTTTCAGACTATTTCCAGTTCTGTGTATGGTCTTCCTAGAGATTTTGATTTGTATATAAGATTAGAAAGTCATCCATACATTTCTTTGACACTTTCATCCTTTGCCATTGTGAAGTTCTCATACTCACTACTAAGCATGGCAAGGCGAGATTCTTTAACCTAGGAGGTTCCTTCATGAGTCCTTCAAGCGTGTGCCAAATTTTGCATTAGCATTAGCATTTTGCATTTAGCATTAGCATTTTGCAGTTTGTAGTTTATTTTCAATTTGATCTAATGAACAAATAATATAATTCATAGCTTTAGCTAGCATTTTGCAGTTTATTTTCAAGATCTGTCCATTGATATATAGGTTTTTCAACTTCTTGATTATCTACCATTATTGTTGGTGTGCTATATCTCGTCTTAACAATATTCCATGCATCTATGGTTTTCAAAAAAAATTCATTCTATTTTTCCATTAAGCATATTCACCATTGAACATGGGTGGTCTAACTATGGACTGACCCTCAGCAAAAGCATTATTAAAAGAAGCCATTTAAAAATCAAATTTTTAAAACAAAAATTGGTTTTTGTTCCTAGCTCCGATACCACTTGTAGGATCGTTTTCACCCTAGAGGAGGGGTGAATAGGGTGATACTACTAATAATAAAAATTAATGCGGAAATAAAAACAATTACAAAAGGTAATGTAGTAGATTTCACACACATTCCTCATTCTATGACTCCTTTCAACATTGAGCCGTCATCTTCGGAACCTAACTCCATTCAATGTCGGGTTACCATCCGTTGACTCTAACTTTCATCACGTTGTTACATCACCATCAGTCATCATGTGAATGAGCCAACATCTCCAGCACGACCACTAGAACCCTGTACCAACTCCCAGAAGTTCCATCCCCATAAGACCAAACCAGAGAGCTCGGTACAGACCTCTGAAGTATGTATCGATCTCTGTACTCGGCCACTAAGTGGCCAAGTTTCTTTCCATCCTACTTCTTACTTCTAGTACTCAATGCCGATGTGCTTGAAACTCGACTTCTCTGCTTCGAATCAAGTCATCATATCTTCAAAACACCCTATTTTGTATCCCAGAAACAAGTCGTCATAGCCCTCGACATTTAGCCGATCTCAATCTACCACCATAGGCAACCACTATAAGTCATACTCTTCCCCGCCCTAAGTCGCTGCCAACATGGAGCAACCGATAGAACTCAATAAAAACCTCTGAAGTCGGTACCGAATTCTGTGCTTAGTAAATTGGGGGATGTGATTTTGACTACGAGCACTTCCCATGCTCCAGAACATGCCTCCCAAGTTTCATCAAATTTCGACTAGTTTTGCGTCCGATTTGCCTAATTTCCCAACCTATCTACCTAACATCCAAAACACTCGCAAACAACTTCAAATCACAACATACAATCATGGAATAGCATGCTTATACATCCAAACCAATACATGAGAATGTGATAATTGTAACGACCCGTATTTTTAACACTTTAAAAATACGAATTAAAAAGAAAATTTGGATAAAAATCCGAAGGAAATAAAATTTTGTGTTGTTAAATGCAAATTACAAGTTAAAATACAAAACTGAATTCTGAAATAACTTATTTGTAAAATAAATATGGATGTTAACTTGTAGTGAATGTAAATAATGAATTGAATTTGATTGTAAACAACGAAATAAATAAAATGTTACATTTAATATTGAAGTTATAATATGGAATCAACGTAAATGAATGTAATTTAATATTACTGTGAATTTAAAATTACTGTGAATTTAAAAATGGAATTTGTGAACAATTGAAATTTGATTTAAAAGTTAATAATTTAAAATTGGGAATTTTATATTGAAATTAAACAGTCGAATAATTTATTTTTCGAATATTGGATTTAATTAGACAATTAAATCAATAATTTAATAAGTTAAATTTCAGAAATAATTGTAAATCGAGCTGAATATGATTGAGAATGATTTGTAAAATTTTATCTTATCATATTGGAGTTATAGTAATGTTATAGAACTTTTAAAATTGAATTTAAAGTTAATTTGTGAAAATTGAATATTTTAATATTTAATTATCGACTGAAAAATAGACATTTTTCGAACAGTCTCAGAATTGAACGAAACTTGTTTCATTGGATCCGTAATGTCATATTATTGTAAGGTTTCAAATTTTGTGTCAATCGGATTTACCGTTTGTCCGGGGCGAGCCCAAATGCGCAGAAATTTGATTTACCGATTTAATTTTAAATCGATCGTTTATTGCCATAACTCACACATACGATCGAATTAGCTTCCGAAACATGTTCCATTGTGTTCGGAACGTGGGGTAAACCTTAGAAACGCCAGCCGGCACGCTTCGTTTGGAGTTCGGAAAATTTCGGGTGAATAGTGTTTTGCAATTTTCTATAAAAGGCCCTCCATTTCACAATCTGCAAAAAAAGGCTAGGGTTTCAAGCCAGCCGCCACTTATACTTCAATGGCCAGAAATGCACGAATCTTCTCCCCTCAATTACTCAAAATCCGTCGATAATTAGAGAAAACTTCCAACACGAAAGTTGTAGAGCACGACGAGAGCTTCAAATCCATACGGAGATGATCGAAAACGGAGCTTCGAGTCAACGGGAAATCGAGCACGAAGGGGCTGCGTTTTTCACGAAATTCGAGGCAGAGGAGGAGGCCGAGCTTCAAGCTATTCCAGGTGAAGGTGGAGTAAGGCGGTGGCTTCGAAGTGGTGTAACCTGATCGTCTTCAAGTTGCTCGGTTTGGTCGTGAAAATTCATGGAGTAAAGGCGGCTATGGGTTTGTGTTGTACGTATTTATCACGTTGAAGAGGAAGATGAAGGGGCGGTCCAGATCTGAAGCAAGCAAGATTGAACGGCCAAAATCTGATCTGGTATAAAAAAAAAAAAAAAAAAATTTTCTATATATATATATATTTGTATACAAACTTTGAAAATTCATATCTTTTTCATACGAGGTCGAAAACGCGTGAAACTTTTTGCGTTGGAATCGTGGCGACGAGCTCTACATCATGGAATTGATTTGGAGACATTTGAAGCTAACTAAAATTTTAGGTTAAATCGAACGTCGTTCGATTTGATTTAAAATTGAAAATCAAGGTGAGTGTTTATACGCTCACAATTGACTAAAATAATTTTGTTAGTTAAATTTGATATTATGAAGTGATATGAATTTATTTGTCGTTGTTTGATAAAAATTTAAATTGTCATATAGATTGTCATGTGAATTCACCGTTGGAAAATTTAATGGACAGTAAATTGAGATTAGGATTTAATCAAAATCAAATTTCCCGATATTGATAACTATGAAATTGCCGTGAATTGTATTGACTATTGGATGATTTATTTCGATGGATGCTATTGGTTGATATTTAAATGTTTGGATGTTTATTTGCTTATATATATCCTGTTATACATGCATATGACACTATGATTGGTTTAAGTAATATATATTCATCCCTGACATGTAATTGAAATAATAATCACTTGGCCATAGGATAGAAAATTACATACGGACACCGGGTTGGTTAAATTAAATGATTTTAAAAAGTTGTTTTGAAATTATTTAAATGAATTGATTTTAAGAATAAAATCAAATTTATGGAAATCGAATTATTTTGAATTGAAGCTCGAAATGTTGGAATTTAAACTTGGTAAATGAAATTGTTTAATTATTCGAAGTTTAGATTTTAAGAAAAATTTGAAATACGGCGTAAATTTTCGAAAGTTGATTTGTTTGAAAGATTGGACTTTTAATCGAACTCTGAATATTTCTAAGAAAATTTATATGAAATGATATTTCAAGTTTGAGTTTGGAATTGAAAATAAATTTGAAATTGAGATTTAATTAATTTGGAATTTAATTGAAATTCAAAGAAATTTGTGAATTGGACTAAATTGAAACTATTGAATTAAATTTGAAGATAAAATTGATGTGAATAGGATTTGAACTGAAATTGATTTGGAAGTTAATACTTAAATGAATTCTTGAAATCCGAATGTTAATCTAAGTTTATTGAATTGGAATTTGTTCCAGAAATTAAGTAAACTACTTAATACGGATGTTTAATTTGAAGTATATGCTAATTTGAATACGAAATGGTTTTAAAGCGAATCTTATATTCTTATATAATTATATGAGCTGTTTTGAAATGTGAAATATTTAAAGTTTCGAAATATATTGAAAGTGAAATTGTTTATTTTATGGTTCAAATATGTATTTGAAATTGATAATTTGAAATGGTTTATTGAGAAGCTGAATCGAGTTGAAATTGATGATTTGAAATCTGATTAAATTTTAATTTTGAAATTCGAGTTTATTTGAATCAATTTGTGAAATTTGAGGAAGCTATATTTCATATAAAGTGTTTCGATTTCCAAAGTGTTTTGATTTTAAAAGATTTATGGTTTCGAAAGCGGTATAACTTTGGAAAGTGATACGATTTTGGAAATGGATTTATTTAAAGTGAAATGTTTATATTTAAATCTTGAATTTAAATACGAATTGGGTTAAATGAAGTTGCGACCTAAATTGAAATTCGAAAATGATTTTGAAATCGAAATGAGATATTGAGGCGAAAATGATTTTGAAATTGAAATGAGATATTGAGGCGAAATTGATTTTGAAATGAAATCGTATATTTTGAGTAAATATGATGATTTTGAAATGGCTTTGATTTTGAAGCAAATATGATATTTTGATAATCAATTATGAATTGATTTTGAAAATGTAAAAGAGCCATCGGTGTAATAATACGTAGTTATTAAAGAGACCGGGATCGGATATGGACATACTCTCTGTCGATACCAAAAACCACTTTAATAACTAGTATACGCGGAGTGTTGATCCAGAACGAAGTGGATGGTTTGATGAACGTGTTGACTGAAGAAAGAGAACGATATTGGATGACCCCTGACATGACTAAAACAGGAGCCGCGCCGGGCCATTGAGGATCGCCATCTCTAGCGGACACACTCCTTCGATACCATGTCTATTACTTTTGTGATTCGATTTGGGTGCACCCCGCGATTTTGGGAGTGTTGTTTCGCGGTGTTGGGGTAGTAGCTGCTATGCCCAACATCGGTCCGGATCAGGCAACTACTAGTATCCTAGTTGGTATCGCCTCATGTACCTTGTCATACTGATTATCCTATTCGCGACCACTACGTTTTGATTTGTACCTTTAGTATATGGATTGCCCTCTGGTGACTTCCGGTTTTGGGGAAACTACGGTCTTGTATATACTCTTGGGAATAAAAATGTGTTAAGGGTGGAATGGGACATGACTTAACGCTATTTTAATACTTTTACTTTAATGTAGACATATTATAATAGCGTATTGTACTACATAGTAGATAGTTTAACGGATCCTTGAGAGATGGAAAATCCCGTAACATCTCTTAAGTTATTGCACTCACGTTGACACTGGATAGGAGATGTCAAACCCCGTAAACATCTCTGACGCCGTCGCACTCATATTTACTTATTCGAGTTAACTTACATGAGATATTTTAGTCCTGACTCGAGTGTTTTATCTTTTCATTACGCTCGGGTCAGCCTGAGCATTTCAGTTTAGGTTGAAGACTTATTCTGGAGGACGAAGACGGAGTTTGGTATTATATCATTTGTATTCTACTACCATATTATTTTTCCGCTGCATTGTAGTATTATCCCTGATATGTATGTAACTCTGATTTATGATGTATAATAATAATCAAATTTATTTATTTAACAGCTTCATGAACTGTTATTTTATTATTATATCTTGTCCCTTCCGCTGCAAGATTCTGAGTTGCTTCTGTTCTTTCTTTCCTTTTCTTATTTAACCCCATTAACCATCCGCCCTTTTGAACGGTTTGAGTTGGACATGTGCGGATTATTGTCGACTTGAACGGTCAAAATGCGGGTCGTTAAAGTTGGTATCAGAGCTTTGGTTTAGATTACCTTGGCTCTAGTGGGGAATAACTCATTGAAATAGGGTTAAACCTTATGAATGAGTTCGAGTGTATATGAGAGAGCGTATTTGTAATTTTGATATAAAAATGATTTTATATTGTGTTGAATTGTTCCGTTGAGTATTTATGAATTCTGGTTGGTACTTGGGACGCCAAGGCATTGATAGGAATTTCTAAACACTCGAATAGGACAAATTGACATAATATTGTTTTGGACTATATTTTTATATAAAAGAACTATCTTGAAAATTTATAAATTTTGATTATATTGGTTGTTAGGAGATGATAATATTAGATTATCATCGTTTATTGTTGATTAGTCAATATTTCTAACTATTGACTATTAGACGATTTTAAGAAATGAAACTTGTAAATATGATTGACAATGAATATAAATGGTAAATCAAATAAAATAAAAATGAATTTAAATTAAGATGGAGAATTTAAATTCCGGTGTTTTGAAAATTTATTAACAAAAAAATTTGAAATGTATAATACAAGTATTATATGATAGTATATTCGATTAGAAATGGTTTTCAAAGGATTTTCAAATGAAGTAAGTGTTATACTCCCCTCTTGACACTAGAGAATGATTTCGGAGATGAGTGCACGCATCATCGACGTTTATTTTTGAGAGTCTAAGTGGGGGAGATCACTTAATAGTTTTTCTAAACCCTGTTTTGATTTAAAATTGTAATTTTCTAAAGTATGAAGTGAAAATAAGTATATATATATATATATTTCAATGCTGATTAAAATTCTTCTAAAAAAAAATATATGATTGAGATATAAAGATATTAGTATATATATATATATTTTTAGAAAAAAAACGGTTTAAATCGAATCCGGAGTTGAAATTCTTAAGTTCTCTAATAAGGAATGATTTTAATTATTAAACTAAAGTAAATCTTGAATTGTTAGAAACTTATGAATTGAAAAGATGGAATTGAATTTAAGTGGAAAAAATTTAAAATTGTAGGAGTAACCCTTAATTTGGAAAATAATAAATTGGAAATTTATTTAATAGGTATAACACTCAAATTGAATGAAAAGAAGTTGTATATTTTTTTAAATACATTCTATTTGCATAGCTATAACTTACCAAATACTTAAAAAGTTTAAAATGCTAATAAGGATAAGTAAATGAATAATATACAAGTGTGATTGCGAATAATAAAATGGAAATTTAAGTTGTAAAATGAATTAAATATGAAATTAGTAAATGGAAACTAATTAAATTTGGATGAAACTAAATGTCAAATAAACTTGGAAGTGTATGAAATTAAAATTTTGACTTGGAAATGTATAATTGAATTAATGTAGATTTTGGATGGATGTTAATGTTTGATATGCATTGGTTGTTAGATGGATGATAATTGATTAAATAGAATTCATTAGTGTAAATGGAATTGAATAAATGGAATAAAAATTTTAAATAATTAAATTCAAATTTGAAGCAAAGTGAAATTAAATATAATTGAATTCAAATTAAATTGAAGCAAATTGACTTGAATTTAAATTAAGAATGAAACAAACTTGAATAAATTGGAAACAAATCGAATGTAAACTTATTTCATGGATATATAAGAAAATAAACGACTTTGTGTTTATGATTGTTTCTTTAGAAAATTTGAAGTTGATGGTTTGTACTTTGAAATAAGAAAAGCAAATTTTTGGAAAAATCCAAAATTGTCCAATATATGCTGAAACGAAAACAACCATAACTTTTAAATGGTTGAACGGAATTTGACGATCTTGGACTTTTCGGAAAGCCTAGAAACTGTGCTACATCTTTTGTTTAGAATGTTTTGATAAATACCTTCATCCACTAGGCTTAAAACACCAATATTAGTCGCTGCCCTGTGCGAAGTAGAAATCTGAAGCACCTTAGTATTCTCGCCATAACTTTTTACTGGTGTATCGGATTTTGATGATCTTGCACTTTCTGGAAAGCTTAGAACTTAAGCTAAAACTTTTGTTTTAAGAATTTTGTGTTTTGCTGTCGTTTAGAAGGTCAAAAACGTGACCAAACATCGCTGACCTGCGCAATGCATTGCCCAGGCTGAGGCGTATCCATTTAGAAAAATAGCCGTAACTTTTGAACGGATGGTCCGAAATTGATAATTTTGGACATTCTGGAAAGCCTGAAACAAATGCAACAACTTTTATTTAAATTACCTTACAAAATTTCATCGTTTAGGTGACTAAAAATCTGGATTTGTTCGCTGTCCTGAGACATAAATTTTGGTTTTGAAGATAAAATAAGTTATATGTATGTTGTTTATGCTAAGTATATCGATCTATCTTTATATGCATGGTTCTAACTTAGTTATTGAGCATTCTAGTAGGTAGCAAAGGGGTTGCGCTTCGTTGTGGAGCTCGCTTCTACGCTAAATGCAAAATGTAAGTTAAAATGCTAATAAACGCTTAAAAAAGGTACGTTCTCGGATTACGGTTTATGTTGTGGTATATTATTGTGTTCCCCATGTTTTGGGATGCCTCATTCTTGTAATGAGATGTATATCATGCAATTATTACCACTGTGAAATTTTTCGGTCCTAGCCGCGCAAAGGAGGTGCTGCCGAAATTTTTCAAAAATCCGGGAGTTAGAAAATTTTGTGAAAAAAATCCTATAACTAAATTTTGCAAATAAGTAGAATATTTTGAATGAATTATATCTAAATGATGGTTTCCCCTTCTCCGTTCCTTTTCGAGGACGAAAAGTTTTAAGTGGGGGAGAATGTAACGACCCGTATTTTTAACACTTTAAAAATACGAATTAAAAAGAAAATTTGGATAAAAATCCGAAGGAAATAAAATTTTGTGTTGTTAAATGCAAATTACAAGTTAAAATACAAAACTGAATTCTGAAATAACTTATTTGTAAAATAAATATGGATGTTAACTTGTAGTGAATGTAAATAATGAATTGAATTTGATTGTAAACAACGAAATAAATAAAATGTTACATTTAATATTGAAGTTATAATATGGAATCAACGTAAATGAATGTAATTTAATATTACTGTGAATTTAAAAATGGAATTTGTGAACAATTGAAATTTGATTTAAAAGTTAATAATTTAAAATTGGGAATTTTATATTGAAATTAAACAGTCGAATAATTTATTTTTCGAATATTGGATTTAATTAGACAATTAAATCAATAATTTAATAAGTTAAATTTCAGAAATAATTGTAAATCGAGCTGAATATGATTGAGAATGATTTGTAAAATTTTATCTTATCATATTGGAGTTATAGTAATGTTATAGAACTTTTAAAATTGAATTTAAAGTTAATTTGTGAAAATTGAATATTTTAATATTTAATTATCGACTGAAAAATAGACATTTTTCGAACAGTCTCAGAATTGAACGAAACTTGTTTCATTGGATCCGTAATGTCATATTATTGTAAGGTTTCAAATTTTGTGTCAATCGGATTTACCGTTTGTCCGGGGCGAGCCCAAATGCGCAGAAATTTGATTTACCGATTTAATTTTAAATCGATCGTTTATTGCCATAACTCACACATACGATCGAATTAGCTTCCGAAACATGTTCCATTGTGTTCGGAACGTGGGGTAAACCTTAGAAACGCCAGCCGGCACGCTTCGTTTGGAGTTCGGAAAATTTCGGGTGAATAGTGTTTTGCAATTTTCTATAAAAGGCCCTCCATTTCACAATCTGCAAAAAAAGGCTAGGGTTTCAAGCCAGCCGCCACTTATACTTCAATGGCCAGAAATGCACGAATCTTCTCCCCTCAATTACTCAAAATCCGTCGATAATTAGAGAAAACTTCCAACACGAAAGTTGTAGAGCACGACGAGAGCTTCAAATCCATACGGAGATGATCGAAAACGGAGCTTCGAGTCAACGGGAAATCGAGCACGAAGGGGCTGCGTTTTTCACGAAATTCGAGGCAGAGGAGGAGGCCGAGCTTCAAGCTATTCCAGGTGAAGGTGGAGTAAGGCGGTGGCTTCGAAGTGGTGTAACCTGATCGTCTTCAAGTTGCTCGGTTTGGTCGTGAAAATTCATGGAGTAAAGGCGGCTATGGGTTTGTGTTGTACGTATTTATCACGTTGAAGAGGAAGATGAAGGGGCGGTCCAGATCTGAAGCAAGCAAGATTGAACGGCCAGAATCTGATCTGGTATAAAAAAAAAAAAAAAAAAATTTTCTATATATATATATATTTGTATACAAACTTTGAAAATTCATATCTTTTTCATACGAGGTCGAAAACGCGTGAAACTTTTTGCGTTGGAATCGTGGCGACGAGCTCTACATCATGGAATTGATTTGGAGACATTTGAAGCTAACTAAAATTTTAGGTTAAATCGAACGTCGTTCGATTTGATTTAAAATTGAAAATCAAGGTGAGTGTTTATACGCTCACAATTGACTAAAATAATTTTGTTAGTTAAATTTGATATTATGAAGTGATATGAATTTATTTGTCGTTGTTTGATAAAAATTTAAATTGTCATATAGATTGTCATGTGAATTCACCGTTGGAAAATTTAATGGACAGTAAATTGAGATTAGGATTTAATCAAAATCAAATTTCCCGATATTGATAACTATGAAATTGCCGTGAATTGTATTGACTATTGGATGATTTATTTCGATGGATGCTATTGGTTGATATTTAAATGTTTGGATGTTTATTTGCTTATATATATCCTGTTATACATGCATATGACACTATGATTGGTTTAAGTAATATATATTCATCCCTGACATGTAATTGAAATAATAATCACTTGGCCATAGGATAGAAAATTACATACGGACACCGGGTTGGTTAAATTAAATGATTTTAAAAAGTTGTTTTGAAATTATTTAAATGAATTGATTTTAAGAATAAAATCAAATTTATGGAAATCGAATTATTTTGAATTGAAGCTCGAAATGTTGGAATTTAAACTTGGTAAATGAAATTGTTTAATTATTCGAAGTTTAGATTTTAAGAAAAATTTGAAATACGGCGTAAATTTTCGAAAGTTGATTTGTTTGAAAGATTGGACTTTTAATCGAACTCTGAATATTTCTAAGAAAATTTATATGAAATGATATTTCAAGTTTGAGTTTGGAATTGAAAATAAATTTGAAATTGAGATTTAATTAATTTGGAATTTAATTGAAATTCAAAGAAATTTGTGAATTGGACTAAATTGAAACTATTGAATTAAATTTGAAGATAAAATTGATGTGAATAGGATTTGAACTGAAATTGATTTGGAAGTTAATACTTAAATGAATTCTTGAAATCCGAATGTTAATCTAAGTTTATTGAATTGGAATTTGTTCCAGAAATTAAGTAAACTACTTAATACGGATGTTTAATTTGAAGTATATGCTAATTTGAATACGAAATGGTTTTAAAGCGAATCTTATATTCTTATATAATTATATGAGCTGTTTTGAAATGTGAAATATTTAAAGTTTCGAAATATATTGAAAGTGAAATTGTTTATTTTATGGTTCAAATATGTATTTGAAATTGATAATTTGAAATGGTTTATTGAGAAGCTGAATCGAGTTGAAATTGATGATTTGAAATCTGATTAAATTTTAATTTTGAAATTCGAGTTTATTTGAATCAATTTGTGAAATTTGAGGAAGCTATATTTCATATAAAGTGTTTCGATTTCCAAAGTGTTTTGATTTTAAAAGATTTATGGTTTCGAAAGCGGTATAACTTTGGAAAGTGATACGATTTTGGAAATGGATTTATTTAAAGTGAAATGTTTATATTTAAATCTTGAATTTAAATACGAATTGGGTTAAATGAAGTTGCGACCTAAATTGAAATTCGAAAATGATTTTGAAATCGAAATGAGATATTGAGGCGAAAATGATTTTGAAATTGAAATGAGATATTGAGGCGAAATTGATTTTGAAATGAAATCGTATATTTTGAGTAAATATGATGATTTTGAAATGGCTTTGATTTTGAAGCAAATATGATATTTTGATAATCAATTATGAATTGATTTTGAAAATGTAAAAGAGCCATCGGTGTAATAATACGTAGTTATTAAAGAGACCGGGATCGGATATGGACATACTCTCTGTCGATACCAAAAACCACTTTAATAACTAGTATACGCGGAGTGTTGATCCAGAACGAAGTGGATGGTTTGATGAACGTGTTGACTGAAGAAAGAGAACGATATTGGATGACCCCTGACATGACTAAAACAGGAGCCGCGCCGGGCCATTGAGGATCGCCATCTCTAGCGGACACACTCCTTCGATACCATGTCTATTACTTTTGTGATTCGATTTGGGTGCACCCCGCGATTTTGGGAGTGTTGTTTCGCGGTGTTGGGGTAGTAGCTGCTATGCCCAACATCAGTCCGGATCAGGCAACTACTAGTATCCTAGTTGGTATCGCCTCATGTACCTTGTCATACTGATTATCCTATTCGCGACCACTACGTTTTGATTTGTACCTTTAGTATATGGATTGCCCTCTGGTGACTTCCGGTTTTGGGGAAACTACGGTCTTGTATATACTCTTGGGAATAAAAATGTGTTAAGGGTGGAATGGGACATGACTTAACGCTATTTTAATACTTTTACTTTAATGTAGACATATTATAATAGCGTATTGTACTACATAGTAGATAGTTTAACGGATCCTTGAGAGATGGAAAATCCCGTAACATCTCTTAAGTTATTGCACTCACGTTGACACTGGATAGGAGATGTCAAACCCCGTAAACATCTCTGACGCCGTCGCACTCATATTTACTTATTCGAGTTAACTTACATGAGATATTTTAGTCCTGACTCGAGTGTTTTATCTTTTCATTACGCTCGGGTCAGCCTGAGCATTTCAGTTTAGGTTGAAGACTTATTCTGGAGGACGAAGACGGAGTTTGGTATTATATCATTTGTATTCTACTACCATATTATTTTTCCGCTGCATTGTAGTATTATCCCTGATATGTATGTAACTCTGATTTATGATGTATAATAATAATCAAATTTATTTATTTAACAGCTTCATGAACTGTTATTTTATTATTATATCTTGTCCCTTCCGCTGCAAGATTCTGAGTTGCTTCTGTTCTTTCTTTCCTTTTCTTATTTAACCCCATTAACCATCCGCCCTTTTGAACGGTTTGAGTTGGACATGTGCGGATTATTGTCGACTTGAACGGTCAAAATGCGGGTCGTTACAATAATCAAACTAGTTTTACTCCAAATCTAAGTTTTACATTAGCATATGCATGTAAATGATAGGAATTACACTAACATGTGAATAAGAGTAAATGGTTTATAAAACCAATTTTAAAATCATTTCAAAATTCCTAAATTTCTGGTTATAAACATGTATGAATAAGTTGTTAAAGTTAGAAAACCCTGTTTAGAAAAAAATCATGTTAAAAACAACCATTTTAACTATATAAACAAGTATAGATGAATGAGAGGTCAAGAACCACTCACCAAATACGTAAAATATCCAATTTCTTCCTTAGATCTGAAGTGGAAAGCAAGTAAGAAGGATACAAATCAATAAAAATGATAATCTTTATCTTCTATATGTTAATCCCCTCTTTAAACAATAATTTGGCTAAGATTAGTCAGGAAAATAAGTGATGTTTAATGAAATTATGGCTAATGGAAGTTTGGATCTATTTTGGAGAGGAAGAAAATGACTTAGGTCAGTTTCTACAGCCTCCTATTAGCACAAATTTCGAAGTGGATTAGTGGGTCTAAGCACGGGCTTAGTTAATTACCCACTAAAACTGGACAACAGGAACCAAAACTTAAAATTGTTATAACTTTCAAATGACGTATCCGTTTTTCTTTTATGACCCCCCTACGGAATGGTAAAACATCATCCTGAAGTAATGGAAGTGGTTTGAGACCCTAATTTGGCTCCAATCAAATGTTATTGTCCAAACAAGATTTTAAAGGTTAAAATTATCATATAGAAATTCAACGAAAATCATAGATGTGGAAAATATCGCTAAGAGTCACTTTACAAAATTTTAGAGTCATATGACCTCAAATGAATAAAATAAAAACAATTTATGATCCTCCGATACGTAAAACATGGGTCGTTATATATCTCGTTTCACTTGTCAATTAGACTTTTATTCCCATTTGGAGATTCTGTTTAGACATTCCTTGTATGGTCTACTCTTATTTTGAAATAGTAATGAATCTGGAATATTTTTAGTATATATGTTTTATTCCTTCCGCTATGAGATCAAAAGTATAGAATGTTCAAAATTATTTGTCTCTGCAACATGCAAACTACAAAAACCTAATGATTCTTGTTTACATGACATGAGTATAAATGCATTTTTGGGCTTTGGATCGGTGAATCTGAAGGTATAAGATGTTAAAACTGGTATCAGAGCTTAGGTTAAACGATTTCTACTTAATTTGGGCGTATGGGAAAATGTATTTGTAATTTTCTATTAAACACACACACACACACACACACACACACACACACACATATGCCGCACGCTATATATTTTGACTTATTAATGTAGTTGTTGGCTTGTCCCTTATATAAGCAAACAACTATGGGTTAAAATAAATCCGTCATGTATATTATCATCTATTCCTTAAAGAATTACTAGTAGAGGGCCTTATACCAACTAACAGTTGTGAATAAATTACATGTTTTATACCGTAAAAGTAGTGTGATGTTGATAAGGCATAATAGAGACATAGGGAAACACTCCTCAGAGTTAGAGTTGTGTAGTTAAAGTGTTCATACATTAGAGTTGGACATTATATCTGAGGAGATGCTTAAGATAGCAAATTTTAGAAGAAGAGGAGCTAATACACTGTGCACTTTAAGCACTGTTATACAAAGTAGCTGAGTTTGTGTAAGTTATGTTATTTTCATCTGCTCTAATTCTAGCGATAAACTATTTGAAATATTTACCTAAAAAATTAAAAACATTAGTGTTTGAGATTTCTCAAAAAAATAATATAGAAGTTGAAGTTTGAAATACTAACCCTTTATTTTAAGCTTCAAACATGGGAAAATTTAATGAAAAGTAATTTTCTATAACTATTTTAAAGCTTTTATTTTTGTAAAAAGTTTAGTGTAAGGCATATTGCTGCACTTATCCTTTGATCCGTACTTTTCTTTTGAAAATGAATCTTTTAAAAGATAAATTGAAAAGTATGTAAAACTCTTTTTTTTTATTTCTTTTATTTTATTAATATTTCTATCACACTTTGGAAAAAAAATTACCTTTTCTTTTAAAATATGGCTTTGTGAAAATATCTGAATTATAAATGGAGAATTTAGAAAGAAACATTTATATGTCCACTTTATAAGTTAAATTCAACTATTTTGCTAAATTTTAATTGAGAAAAAAAATGTGTCATGAGTATTTTCAAAAGGAAATGTTTGTTAAAACTAGTATAAAATTTTATGATTTTCCAAGTTTACTAGCTTTTAAGAAATATAAGATTGGACATCAAAGATTTTGATTTAAAAACTAGACTAAAAGGTTATTGATATTTTCACTTGAAATTTTATTGGAGCTAGAAGAATTACATAGCATATATAGTTTGAATTAATTAGAGTGAACTAACTAGAATAGTCAATAACACATTGTCTAAGGACCTGCTAGCATTGAACATTATAGAATTGTGAAACATCGAGATATTTGGACTAAAGCAAAATTTACCATAGAGATTTGGTGGCCTTTTCAATCGATGATCAAGTTGGAAAGAGTATCAAATTGAATTTTTTTCGTAACATTAAAATGTTCGCTTTGTGTCATTTTACCTAACTATGGTTTGATTTGTCAGAGCTTAGCATAATGTGACTTGGAAGATGTGATTTGGTTAGTACTTATTTAACTTGGAAAGAAAGGCAAGAGTAAGCCAAAATGTTTTACCATAAATCTATTAAGAATTGAGTTTTGGAAGTTCAACATTTTCAAGAATGGAGCAGTGTTAGATTGGGATGGAAAGGTTGTTTGCTTGGATACTTATAAGGAGTGCAACCTTGATGTCTATTGCAATCCGAATAGTTCTATTATGCCAAGCTATTTACATTCCCTAGACCTATCATAAGATGAATTATTTTTGGTTCCAACAGATCAAAAATTTTTAGATATCTTTATTGAAGTTTCTGGTCTTCCTCCCCAAAGGGATATTGAATTTCAAATTTATTTTGGAAAGGATTCCAAACCTGTCACACTTACCACTTAGGCACATAGCTCCTAGAGAAGAATGCAAGCTCGGTAAATAGGTGAATGAATTATTGAAGGAAGGTGTTATTCGTAGAAGTGTTTCAAAATGGGGAGCACCTATTGTCTTTGCTATCAAAGAAGATGGCTCTTAAAGGCTTTGCATCGATTGTCATGAACTGAACAAACTAACAAAGAAGAATTTTCATCCATTTACCATAAATGTTGACATATTTGATCATTTAGTTGGAGCACAAATATTTTCTCAACTTGACCTGGATACCTTATTCCATCGGTTGTGAGTGGCCAAGGACAATATTCAAAAACCACTTTTCGTGCCACCTGACATACCATATGAGTGGTTATTCATGACATTGGACTGACTAATGCACCAGCTTATTTAATTGACCTTATGGGTCCAGTCTTAAAAGGGTTGCTGAATAAGTTCGTAGTGGTATTTGTAGAAGATATGCTTGTTTATTCGAATAGCAGAGGGGAGCTCAAATTGCATTTGAGAAAAGTGCTCAATAATCTATGTAGGCATAAGTTGGAAGCAAAGTTTTCCAAATGTCGCTTTTGGAACAAGGAGGTTTGCTTTCTCGATAATGTAGTTTCCGAGCATGGACTATCGTTGGTCCTAGTAAAGTAGTTGTAGTATAGGATTTGGTATGTACCGAAAATGCTACAGAGGTAATAACTTTTCCTGGTTTGGTTGGTTTATATAGGAAGTTGGTTCAGGACTTCATGAAGGTTTCTGCACCATCGACACGCTTTACTAAGAAAATTTTAGTTTTCTCATAGAATTCAGAATATGAGCATGCTTTTATTAAGCTAAAGAGGTAATTGACTAGTGCATCTATTTTAGTACTCCCTAATAGTGAAAAGACGTTTGCTTTGTATATTGATACTGGTGGTATAGGAGTCATAGGACGGAGTGGTGTTTGATGCAGAAGAGTAGAGTTGTTTGTTATACTAGTCGAGGGTTGAAAGTGCGCTATAAGAATTATCTAACCTATGATCTTGAGATTGCAACTACTGTTATTACTCTTAAGTTTTAGAGGTCATTTGAGTTGTTTATAGATCATATGTCTTTAAAGTATTTATTGTTTGACATCGTCGGAAGAGGTAATTTTTTTGTGGATGAGTGTCGTAGGTCCGACGTTTTGGGTAGTGTTACACCACACATGTTGCTTTTGGCTTAGGAAGTTATAGGAAACCATACAAGTAGGTTGTCGTCTTACTGTATATGTTCTATGGCGATATTTATAAAGTATTGATACTTGAGTTATCATCGAAATACAAGTACATTGTTTGGGGCTGAGGTAACATGTGTTTCATATCATGTTTACTAGGCTAGGACATCACCCATATTAGGTGCTCCTAGATAATTTTTTGGGTATGATGCCATTTAAGTATCGAATGTTATGTCTATTGGATTAATATGGAAAGACGTCATTGCATCTTGAGTTGCCTCGACCATAAAATGGTTGAAGTAAAGTGGTGAGATGTTATGTTTGGAAATATCCATTAATGGGATTACACAAAGAATGGTGAAACATAAAATTTAGAGAACTAAGTAAAAAATATCATGGTTTGCACGCACTGGAAATGCGAAGGTGCTTTTCATGGAAATTAGATTTTGGTAAAATTTTGAGAAAATGGCAATGGGATTCTTTTCAATCATCCCTTGGATTGAAGGGAGACTAGTTGTTCAAAGAAGCTATCATGAATTGACTTAAGGGTGCATAGTTGTGTTGCATAATAATTGTACCGAACAATGTATCACATGGTTGATTACTTTTAATGCTAAAACAAATTTAGACTTGGATTTCATTTAAATTTAGGATTGCACCTTGATTTAGGGTTTTAGTTTTTATGTTTGAATAGGTAAATAAAGTATGATTACTTTACTTGAATGCTTAAATGTTTACTTGCTTGTATAATGTAGAACTTATGGTAAAATTCTTGCGGACTAGAAATGTGGTACCATAGCATCACGATTGTCGAATGATTAGAGAAGTAATATCATAAATGAAATGATAAAGCTTAATTTGAATCAAAATTATAAGAGAAGTTATGTTATTTTCACCAGTTTAAGAGATCACCAAATCTAGATGTTCATATGTGAAAAATGAGGAATAGTAAAAAATTTAAGTTATTTGATACTAGGTATGACATCGTCCACTTTTGTGTTGTCTTGCCCTAGTATCCAGAAGATAAAGTAATCGGTATACTAATAGGATGATGTTAACAAGAAAACTGATCAACACCCCAAAGAAAAGTTCAAAGTGTAAGTGAGCCTTTTGAAACCACCTTTCAAATAGATGAAAATAATTTATACCTTTCAAATCCTTTTATCCAAACAATTTAGATGACTTAGGTCTCCTTTAAGACCACCTATCAAAAAGGTTGCGGCAATTGAAACATCTTCTAAACTACCTTCCGATGCGGCCAAGACACTTAAACTCTTTTGAAAATATCTTTTTGAATTAGTTGAATTAGCTTAGGATCCTTTCGAAACCTCCTATCGAAGTGGTCAAG
The DNA here is from genome assembly GCA_030737815.1 of Allium fistulosum. Classification (NCBI taxonomy): domain Eukaryota; kingdom Viridiplantae; phylum Streptophyta; class Magnoliopsida; order Asparagales; family Amaryllidaceae; genus Allium; species Allium fistulosum. Next base: position 1,378,781,961 of record CM060901.1, read on the forward strand.
GTGGCTCGAGGTTAGGACTTAATGATCTAAGGGTTTTAGTTGAATTAAAGGGTTTCGACCCCTTTGAAAGGTAGCTTTTCGATCACATTGATACAAGAAAATCATATCCAGAATCACATTGAAACATTAGATCAGCTAATATATCCAAAAATGCCATATACTTGCTTTGATAATATTTTCCTTTATTACTAGAAGTTTAAGTTATACAAAGAAGTCAAATCCCCAATCTAATTTTGGAATTAGGTTTTACAAATTCAAGAAAGAACAAGTATGGAGTGAATGAAATCAGATCCTCTAAACCATACCCCTAGGGTCTTATTTAAAGGCACGGGTTGGCCCCTTTCGGATCGGTCCTCTCGACTTTAGTCGAAAGGGTGCCTTGGAGACCTTTCATTGTTGTTAACATCAGGGCATCCTTCTACTTTGCTTTTAAATTGAACTTGAGTGCTTTTGATATGGTCGAAAGGTGTAGATGCGCTCTCCATTTTGTTGTTGATATGATGTTGCAAGTAGGAAAGGATATGGGCTTTCGATTCTGTCGATAGGTGAATCTTTAGGGCTTCGAAGGAGTTGGAACATAGTAGAAGGTTTAAATGCAGATGGTAGCTTTCGAAGGCATACTTGTTGATTGATGCGAACCCCATCCTCTAGTGTATGAGAATGCTATACTGAACTTAAGTAAGTTTCTTTTATAATTGTGAATGGTCTCAACCGGTTCGAAAGGCTAATTTATGCACGATAATGAATGAAAATAGTTCATCGTAGTCAACACCTTGAATTTGATGGAAACCATTTGAAACTAACCTCGCTTTATAGGTAATGGAGTTAGGGGTATTCCTAAGGGGCGATTATGTAATTTGTTACATATATATCTAACTCTATAACCAATATTGTTCAAAATGAAGTTGTTTCCTTCTATTATATACTTGTTATATTATGATATAATTAATTCAGTAATTAATGTAAAGTATATTAAATAGAAAATTCTTAAATGATATGTTATGTGATATTACAAAGTGTTGTAATCATGATAAATTTATCACATTATAAATAACAAATTATTTTAAATATTCCCGATCAAGATGTTTCGAGATGGGATATCGATACATTAGTTGAGACTAGAGGCGTAATGCTCTTCAAATGTTAGGCAGTGTATTACTCATGCCTACTGGGGACACCAAAGGGTTACATATTGATAGTTATTGGATAACTATAGAATGATTCACTCAAGAGCTTTTTGTTGGTTAATATTACAAAGGTTAAACATAGAATCTTGAAGTGACAATACTACACAATTCTCTCAACTTGAGAATACCATTGTCAATGTGGACACTTCACTCTTATTATAGTTAAATCGTAGCATGGCATACATTGGACGACTATAATAAGGCGCGAATTGAACGACTAGAAGCGAAACATTATTCAATAGAGAATTCATCTCCTCATTTATATGGGGTTAGTATCACGATTAATTATAGTTAATTCAAAGTTAAAATCTTTGCCCAAAGCTGTATAGTTACTAATAATTGTTATAATTGAACCATGGACTTTGTGTTTGGAAAACGAAGTTTAAATGTGGATGATGTTGGAATTGCGACAAAAACCAAATTCCATAAGTCTTATGTGATATAGAGTTGACTAAGAAAATTAGTGCAAATAATCCTTAATACAGGGTACCGCTTATAATAGTGAAACTGGATTTTACCAAAATATATGTGTAAGCGATATAAATTTAGCCGAAATATCACACCACTAGCCAAGGTGACTAGTGAACATTACTATTCGAATTGTTCAATATTAATTGCTGACTGAATTTACGGTTTGAGTCACACAACCGAAATGTGATGAATGCTCTAAAATAAACCACATGATTTAATTAGTTTATAATATTTTTAAATTAATTAAATAATTAGTATTTGTGAAATATTAACTATTAATTTTTTTTGATATCTGAATACTATTAGTATCTAATGAACTGTTTATACATAAAATCTTATGCATACACGTATCGATGTACGATATCGGTAGAATATTTAAATTGGATTTAAATGGAATAAATACTAAATGATTTTGGAAAATTTTGAGGTCCATTTTCCTCATACTATGGTCGACCAAGGAAAAGGGAAAGGAAGAGTTTTCAATTTGATATGAAAAGGCTAAAGCATAATTAAAGGAAGGTGGACCATCCCTAGCTTTAATTATCTTTTATCGTCTCCTTTAAAAATTTTATCATTCAGTAATTTGTTTTCCCTCTCATTTTATTCCAGCCAAAATAATGGCCTTCAAGGCTTTAAAAATTCCAAAATCAAATTTGAAATAAAACAGAAACAAAAGGTCGTTGTTTTCTTTTGATTACTGGGAAATCCAGAGATCAATTCAATTGAATCTAGAAGCATCGTTCATCGTTCAATTTACAACTTTGGCTACATCCTAAGGTATTATTCTAAGTTGATTTAACTATAAGTTTCTCTTATTCACATGGTTTAGATTTTATATGGCTCGTCTCATCTATTTGATTGTTCATTTTACAATGTATAATTTAGATCCCTTTTTTCCATCTCAATTAATAGTATGTTTATTATGTTGATTTGATTTAGATCCCCTTTTGTTCTATATCTCAATTTGTTATATGTTTATCATGGCTGATGTACCTTGGATCCTCTATCTCATTTGATTATTTGTTGTTGTTCTCTATATAATTTAGATCCGAATGCTTATAATTTTATAACATCTGCATTTGTGCAGTTAAGGTGCTTAGCGGCTTTGTAGCGATGGAGGGGCAAAAAGTTATAACGGGGATAAAGCGGGAATATAGTGGAAAATTGCGGGGGCAAAAAAGCTTCATTAGATATAAAATACAAATATTTAAAGTCAATTTATTCACATTCTCACATCATTTGTGTAAGAGAAAGAAATATTATTTAATCTTAAATAACAAAAATAAAGAATATCATGACATATTCAATCCAAATTTGGTGACTATAATAGATTTTAACTTACACTGAACACTTATGCCTTAAAATTAGGTCTTCATCCTAACTTTGTAGATTTGGTTTAAAAGAGAACTAGTCAAATAAACTTTTTTATACTAATGTAGCAAAAGCGGATGCTAAAAATCGTTGATTTAGCGGATGTAGCGGAAAATAGCGGTGATTAAAGCGGAATTACTATTTAATAGAGCTAAACAGAAAAAGCATAGCGGTCGAAGAGAGCTATGCGCTATAGCGGGGATTTTGCAAAGTTTTAACTGCACAAATTTGCATACACAAATTTAAATAAACAATATATGTTAATTATTTCAACTTTCCTTAAAAATTGATTTCTTATGTTATATGGTTGATGTTTTGAATATATATTTATTGGATATTATTTACATAAGAATAAAAGTTTTTCAATCTAGAGTTCATGAATGGACTTTTTGTGGAAAATCCTGAATCTTTTGTTTCCTTTCTAAATTTAAATCTTTGTGTAATGTCCTAAATTATCTAATTCATTTCTAAATTAAAAGTTTGATTTAACTTGTTAACTATAAATTCAAACATATATACAAATATATTACATTATAATCTTTACATATATAAGTTGTTTTAAATTTAAATTACTTGCAATTATTCATATATGAAAACATATACGAGTGTGTTACCTTAACTTAAATTTATAGAATGGATTTTTGTGTAACACTATAAAATTTAATTTTAAACTCTCCCTTAGTTGAAACTAAATTCATTATTGTTAACTTTGGATTACAAACATATAAAATGGCCAAATTTAATTTAATATACATATTCACATATATATATACACATATATTATATATATATATAATTTTAAATCAAAACCATAAATAACAAAGGCATATATAAAGGTGCAAATGGGTCTATTGTGGTGTATATTCCAGCACCTACATACGGTCATGTTAGTGATGTACGCTTCTAATCTATAGCACATGCAATTTACATAAATAAGTGCATTTGATAAACTTACAAACTAGAACAAAAAAACTTTGTTTAATAAATTAAAAAAATAAAGATTTATTTAAAATATTTTAGATTGGATTCAAAATTTATTTAGACTGCATAGGCCCAATAAAGATATAAAATGGAATTTATTTTGAAATTCACCAACTTAACTCGCTTTCCACTAGCTTGGCTCCTTCAAGCATATCAGAGCCAAATGGTCTATGCGGTCTAATTAATAATGTTATGGCTAACTAATTAAAGCCTATCCATTTAATTAAACCATATCCATTTAGTATGGTGTTTAAAAAGATAGCATTTAAAGTTGGGATTGGGTAACAAGTACTCTACCCTACCTGCTTACTAGCCTGGCCCGAAGGATGAAGTAAGCCCAAAGGTTATCCCTAATATAAAGGCCCAAATTGATTATAAGCCTTAGGCTAATTTTCAAAATCTATATGAAAATTTAAAAGATACTTTAAATATTAATGTTCAATTTAAAATATAAAAGTAAAATTTTATAAAAGTTATAAAATGCAATTCAAAATTTTCAATTTTTTTGAGATATTCATTAATTAATTTTGAAAATTTAAATTTAATTAATAATATTAATTAAATTATATTAAATTATTAATTAAAAGTTAATTGATTATATATGTGTATAATTATTGTAGTTATTTATTTATCTTATAATCATTTATGATAAATTATACTAAATTTCAAATTAATTAAAATATTTAATTAAATTGTTTAGTGAAATAAAATTAATTAACATTTAATTAATTAAATGTGTATATATATTAATATGTACATATAAATAAACAAAAAATATTTTAGTTGATTAACTATCATAAATAGTTTACGATGAGTAATATAAAATTTTAGGAATTTTATATGAATCAAATTAAATAAAGTAAATATGATTTAATTAATGATAATTAAAATTAATAAAATAATAATTATCTAATAAGATACATGTATATATGTACATATTTCTCGGGTTTCTTCTTCTTAATTAATGCTCATTAATGTCCCACACTTGGGTTGCACCTCGTGGTGCATTTAGTTGTCTGAATACTTGGGCCACTCCAAGGCACCTTTCGCTCATCCATTCAGCCTGCTTGTCTAGATGCAGCGCCCTTTCTCATTATCATCTACCACCCTTTCTTTCCTCTCATGATTGCCTAGTAGATCTGATTAGCCTTCCAAACCAACTCGTTCCTCTTAGGAGCTTAGGAAACTAGGGGTACTGCTGGGCTTCCTTCTTTGATTCCTAGGCCATAGTATTCTTCATTGACTTCCCACATATATATATATATATTATATAATTAAATTAAATTAGAAAAGTTATAATTAAGTTAATACTTATATAACTATATAAGTATAAAATTAAGCGGAACTGGAAGGAAACCCAAATGAGATTTAAAGAATAAGTACATATGTGTTACACATATACCATGATTTCAGATGTGTCTGACGCTTGAATCACCAGAGTATTTCATAAGAGGTACATTGTTCCCTAAATTTATATCACTTAAAATATATATATATATTAAAGATTATGAATCTTTAATATAAGTTATTTTCTAACATTTATATACTAATAGATCACGTGCATACTCTTTAGTTGTTGAGTTTTCCTAAAGCTAGAGATGTTACGTGTAGTATTATTAGTATATTGACTAGATGAGGTAAGATACATGCACGTATTTGTTGAGCTTTCCCTAAGGTACATGCATTATACTTTGGCCATTATGAAATGGTAGGTACGAGTAGATAATATTTCTTGATTTGTTGATCTTTACTCAAGGTAAAGATGGGATTAGGAAAAAGACCATAAGTTTGGAGTTGTATATGATACAACCGATAAGGTTTTATCCATTGTTTGTGGGCCTTGTTGACCTTTTCTCAAGGTTGGAATCCTAAGGCAAGTGAGTCCAAACACCCACTGAGGAAATCGAAGGATTTCTATGTTTTCTCTTTGGGTTTTGAGAAACATGAAAATCTAGTGGTTGCTTTATTATAAAAATGAAATGGTAACATTTAACCATTCTAATATTGTAAGAACATCTGCTATATAAAGTTAAAATAATCTACATCGATGATTTATGCAACCAATAAAATTGGTAAAATGTTTATCAGTTATACAAATTAAATAAGTTAAAGATTGATAAAATAATATAAAATATACTTACCTTTAAATCATGTGGCATGATGTACCTTTAAGACCCATGCAAGAACCAATTTATACAACCATTAAAACATTTGCGCCTCGGTCGCTTGATTGTTTATTTGTACAAGACTATGTATTGTCTTCTATGAGTGTCAAACTCTAATAGCAATACAAGAATATGGATACTTGATCCTTATTCAATCACATATAAATGTTATATGGTAAACGATCGTGGTTCATAATGTACGGAACTTCAATGAAATTAGTTCATTGGAAATAAGCAAATAAACGATAATGCAAAGTCATTTATTCAATATGATTGATTAAAATAAAGATCTCCTTTGAATGGTTCAACCATTTAGAAAAGAAAGGGGAATGTATGAGTGTGGATGTAACTTCGGCATGGTTGAGATAAAGAAAGTGGATGGTCACCTCTACTTCATAAAGGGACATCGAAAACAAGAATTATATAAAATACTTATAGATACTTAATTTGGAATGAGAAATGTGATTCTTATCATATTGTTTTATAATATAGAAAATTGTTTTCTATGAAGGTTATTTCTCAGAGTTTAAGATATTTTATCAAAAACTCTCGACTGTAAACTAGTTACAATAAGAGAAATAAAGTGCCCATAATAAGTATTCAAATGGAGCTTCATATTTCATATGTTATTATAGTAATGGTGGAAATAGTGGGAGCATGTCATATAATACTCGTAACGTGGGTGCATCAAGATACAAAAAATTATGTTCGTAAATATACTAAATATTATTTATGAAATAATAACTATTTTCGGTATTGATTGAAAATAAATATAGTTTTATTTATTATGAATATTTTGATATTCGTTATGAAATAAATCTATTAGAATAATGATATTTGTTGCATTAGCTATATAACACTGAAGCGTCTAAATTTTTAACAATTATATTTGGTTATGGACTAAGCCGTATCTTAAAGGAATAATTCTTTAAATCCTATGATTATGAATCATTTTTATACTAATGAATTATATTTCCAAAGATTAAGAGCAAAGCACCCATCCTATAAAAGAGTTGGTGAACTCTATGGATTGATATATAAAGATGTTTCTAGTCAAAAGTCCCATGATACCCAAACGGACCCATCTACTTCGTTTAATTCATGAATTATCATAGAAATTAACAAGTGTATCCGATACACAAGCAATGTATTTATGATAGTTTCATTGAATATAGAATGGAAGTAGACAACTTAACATGCAAACGAAATAAAATAATTCAATTTGGTCGAATAAGTAAGTATCTTAGAAAGAGTTCCCTTTGTACCTCAAATGAGTAAGATTCTATCTCAAAAGTCACTCATCACGATGATACATAATGATGCATCGATAAGGAGTAATCAGACTTTATTGGACAAAGATTGATTGATGATGATTGATGTTGATAGGTCATGTGCTTAAGGATAAGTACATAAGGTTAAAATCAATTAAAATAAAATGTCAAAATTAATCAAATAAATAGAATTCAAACATTTTTGAAATTTATATTTAATTTCCAAGATTAAAATGAGGTTTAAATTTAATGGAGGAAAGTGATAAAAAAATTGCATATCTGATGAAGAGTGCCTCTAGTATTTGTTGCATTAGCTACATAACACTGAAGCATCTAAAATTTTAACAATTATTTTTGAGATTATGGACTAAGCCATATCATAGAGGAATAATTCTTTAAATCATATGATTATGAATCAATATTGTACTGAAAATTATATTTCAGAAGATTAAGGGAAAAGTACCCATTCAATGGGAGCGACAAAAAGAATTAGTGAACTCTTTGGATTTGATACAAAAGATGTATGTTTAAAAGTCCAATGATACCAAAATAGACCCACCTACTTTGTTCAATTCACGGATGAATTATCATAGAAATTAACAAGTGTATTTGATACACAAGCAATGTATTTATGATAGTTTCATTGAATATAGAATGAAAGTAGAAAACATAACATGAAAAGAAAATAAAATAATTTTTTTTAATCAAATAAGTGAGCATATAGAAAGAGTTTTCATTGTACCTCAAATGAATAAGTTTCTATCCCAAAAGTTACTCTTCATGATGATATATAATGATGTATCGATATGGAATAATCAGACTTTATTAGATGAAGAGCGATTAATGATGATTGAAGTTAATTTAACTTCTTTTGCTAGGCCATATGCTTAAGAATAGGTACATAAGGTTAAAACTAATTTCATCTAAAGTATAGTTTATGAAATCATACAAGATAAGAGTTTATTAGAAACCCCTACATATCCTAGGTCAAGGAGTTGACAAGTTGTGTGAGTCGAGAGACTGCACATAATACTTTTTCATGAGGGATCTTGTGTGGACCACCCCAAAGGAGTTTATGACTAATTAATATTGATTGACTAATTTATGTAACGAACATAAGTTTCCTAAACTAAAAACTAAATCAGTTTTATACTTATGTAAAGATAGCTCAATAAAGTGTTTATGAGTACCTATTCTGTCGCACTGAGAAACAATTATTGTTTCAAGAAACACCAACTTCATGGCAAAGGAATTTCTTTTAGAAATTATTGGTAGTAAAATGGATTTGGATACAATCCAAAGATAAAACTGATTTCAAAGGATGAAATAAAATTGACCAAACCTAAATGGACACAACTGATTAGAATGTCTAATAAGAACTCTCGCACATTAAAGAGAAACTATGATTCACTTGTTGGTGTTAAGAAAAGAATTTCCTCAAACGTTAATAAGCCATTAAGAGTATTGACTCTATTTTATGGCAAGATTCGCAAATCCAAAATGGATTCCAAGTACATTAAAAAAATATAATTTTGATGGTCATACCCAAAGGGATATGACTCGTCGGTCACAAAAGTGTCTCCAAGAAGAAGACCAATGTAGTTGGAATATGGTAAGCTATGTTGATAGAATAACATCGTAAATTGCAAATTTTGAAATTAACATAATAGATTCTTCATTCAACATATTCGATTTAATTCGGATTTTACTCTCTAAATCATCGCTCGATATGATTTTGAATTTTGGTATGTGTGTGTGTATGTTGAAATAGAAATTCTAAATAATGATTTAAAATATGTTATTTGCACTTAATATCATAAATGTCTCGAAGTAGTGGGAACGACCCTGAGTTTGTGGGTAATTGGATATGATCTAAAAAACGATATGAAAGTACGATAAACATAAGAGTTAAGCAAGTATTATGACAGAGAAATCAAATAGTTTGAATTTCTAGAAAAATGCAAAGGAAGCGTGTATTTATAAGGAAGAATATTAAAAGGTACAAAAATATTTTGAAAAATATAAGTAAACGAAAAATTATGATTGTAAAATTATATTTGTGTTAAAATCATTTTAGTATAGTTGTTTGATTCTCAATATTGGACTTGAAATTGACATCTTTTAAAATCACAATAAAAAGATGTTAGGAATATCCCAAAATGATACACATATATACCATATTAAATTGTTTAATGTAGGGAATGTAAAATAGATTCCTTATGTATCAACAATAGGAATTATCGTATATGCTACAATATCATATTTCACTTATATATTTAATAGATAAAGAAAGTATCAAATCTGAACTAGGATCACTAAATCATAGTTTAGAGTGTTCTCCAACATTAACGAAATACTAAAGAATTGTTTACGTAAATAATGAACTCTTTATGAAGGAGTGCGAGAACTCGAACTTCAAAAGTGATATCGAATATAGTATATCAATCCTAAATTCATGTTCTACGTAAAGTTTAGAACTTAAAGTTGGAAATGTTCCAAATAATAAGTAGTGGCTGGTTCAACCAAATGCTTAGTATATCATCTTGAATAACACTTCAATAAAAGAAGTATAAATAAATGCATAAATTTATAATTGAAATGTTGAGAATGCCATGACATTGTTAGATGATAACAATAATGTGATACAATTCATAAAACAACCTAAAGCTTGCTAGAAGTTGAAAAACATAATTCGAAAAGTTCTACATGATAAAGGCAATTTATCATCATCGGACAGAGTTAATTGACATAGTAGATATTTAAGACAAAATAGCATACCCGTTCACTAAGCATTTGGCCTGATTAGTTTTTTAGAAAACCGATTGAAGGAGTGGAATAAGATTCCATAATTGACCCCAAGTACAGATGGGAGTGTGACAATCCACCTTTTCGACCCTCAAAAGTCGACGCTAATACATCCACGGTATTCACGTGCCGAACATCCAAGTGCTCGAAAGACAGATTGTTGGGGGGAAAAGAAAAGATAGAACAGAATCTCGCATTATAACGAGTAATATATAACGTCCAAACTGATATTTACAAAGAAAAACTTTAATATTCATACAATAAGTCAGAGTAACTAACCTATCCTCAGCCTGGACAGTTAAAACAGCATGTCCTTACAATGCTGATAAATACAAACAAGTAATGCAGCTAAAAAATAAAAGTACGGGAATACGTCTTGGAGGTATCCAGCTCGTCTGCTGAAGCTCCAAGCGTCCAGCGCTAACTCTGGAAAAATACTCAGTTCTGACCCGAGTATTATAAGAAAATAACATCTGGATTAATCTAGTATACCGGTGTGAGAAAATAAAATCATATGGATTATTATATTTATAAAACCCTTTCAAAAATAAAGGTATCTCATAAGACCACATCGCACATAAACACAGATGGAATTTTACTTTACGATAACCAAACCATTGTATAGGAAACCTTGTGATATTATAATAGTGTTAGGGTATAAAATAATTTAGAATCATGGTCGAAATGGTTACATTAATTACATTCAATAGAATATTTAGTATACAACTAAGTCCGTAAAGGCACGTATTAGAAAATGGATTCCATACAATGACAAGGCTACAGGGCACCACCTGCCACAGTACGCCACTAGAAAAATGTACCGAGGGCCTCACAGGGGCCCCTTACAAATCAGAGCCGACCTACCCCCTTCCTGGATAGCATCGAATATTTCACCACCCCGTTTGTGACCAATAACCATAATGGGCCCTGAGCATACATAAATCCATAGATATTAATCTAGATTGGGTAATGACCATACCCTAATGGGTGCGACCCACATAGCCCTGAAGCATATCATTTGTTTTATTCATTACCGGGTGTGAGGCTTGAGGCTATGATTTACCTCTTTAGGAAGTCCTACTTGGAATGCTGACACTGCCCTCTAGGCAACAATGCAATGCCAACATTCATCCATACAAGTTGTTTAGGATATGAATAAACCGAAGGCACTACTTCTACTACATCCTCAGGATTAGTAGCAAGTAGCCCTTGCACTTTGAAGAAATCCGTCTTCGATTTCCATCATCTTCAAGATGTCATCAGTTCGAATGCTTATTCTAGTTCGAAGTGGTTTTCGGATAACTTATCTGACCCTGGTCTCTCCAAACCAACAATCTATAGCTTTCTGGTTGACTCTATCCCGGTTCTTTTAAAAGTAAGCGAACTATATGAGAGTCCCAAGGGGATCTCTAATATACCCCTTAAAGTGAGAGACGTTTCACTAGAATGAGTTCTCCTAAGGGAATCTCAAACCTGATGAACAAAGCTTTTATATACATCCTAAGTCAAAATAGGTCAAGTTATCGATAGTGGACAAACTACTTCTGGTGTAATTATATAATTTGCATATGGAAAATCGAACATCATATACTTATCACTACGTTTTGATTTCAACCCCATACTATTCCTCGATTAACAATGAAGTCGGACAAGTTAGAGAACTACCCTTGCCTCGACGTACATTCTTGAACTCTCATAGATAGAGACGGGCTTCCATACCTCGAAATTTAGTGTCGAGTATAAGATGAAGTGCCTTCCACAAACTTAATTTATCATGATCCATTTATCGAAATTAACCCTCTTATACTTATCATGTTTCCGACCTTTCGATTTCTCTATCCGTCGTCCAGAATTAAAGTCAGATAAGTTGGAGCACTGGTTGCTCCGGCCATGCGTTAGTTAAAATACTACCATTCTAGACTTCACAAATAGAGGAAAATTTACTCATCGGCTTTTAGTGCTAAATATAAGATGAATTATTTTCCATAGATGTTTCAACATTTTAGCACTACTTTATCATATTTGTTTTGTGTTACTTAATGGCACCGACAAATAAATTCCTTGCATAAAACAAAATCCTTTTGAAACAATCGTAAAATCCAACACTAAAAACTTATTTCTAGTCTTCAATTCCAAACTAGTACTTTCATCGATTAGAAATGAAACCATTCAAGTTTGGGTATCATTATCTCTCAAACCTTGACTCGATAACACTTCCAACTTTTAAAATAGAGACAAGTTTCCTACCTCGAAGTCTAGAAATTAAAATAGGATTCAAGAGTTCTAATATACTTGTTCTTAAAAACATTTTTCCAAAATCACTTATTTAAACCAAAGTTTGATTAAAAAGACAACATCTTATCCTTGATAAAAGTTAACACTTTTTAATTGGTGAATTCCAAACCACTCTAAAACACCTTCCCTTTACACAAATAAACAACTTATTTAATAGTAACAAAGTGTTATAAATCAACTTCCTATTCAATTTCCTGAAACCATTTACTATAACAAAAATGTTATAGTCCATAATCTCTTTCTTTTTCTCAAAATAAATTATTACAACAATAGTGTTGAAATCCATACTTCCTTCCTCTTTTTAAAATTACTTTTAAAACTCTTTAAAATAAGTTTAAAACTTGTATGTAAAACATCCCTTTAAAGATGGTCACTTTTAACAAAACTTTGAAAACAAAGGAGTAAAATTTAAACCTTTTGTTTAAATAACTAAATAAAATTTTAAAAATATATTCAAAACTTTAGTCTCCTTTTAAATACTAATAAAAAAATTTGAAAAGACTTTTCAAAATATCTAAAATAGACAGCTTGTTTTGCTTTACGAAAATCATTAATTTTCAAACTGCATCTATAGCGACTATCACTATATGGACCGTAACTTTTAAACTTCATTTTGAAAACAAATAACTTTTGAACCCTATTTTTTTCTAAAATTGAACCACTCCATATCTTTGCAAAAGGTTTAAAAACAAAAGTCGAGTTCGAGAATCATCTTAAAATATTTTAAGAAAACAAGTGGTAAATCTCTTAAAAACGAGCGCACAAGATTTCAATGTCGCAATAAAACCAACAAAAGTAGGTTAACTATAACTATGCAACATTCACTATCCATAAACACAATCATTTATATAACCAATAATATATGTAAATAAAATTAACAAGGCGAGAAATCCTTTAGGATCCCCATTATAAAATTTCCATTCTTCGATGTGCTTCAATAGCGACCAATTCGCTACGAAGACAGTTTGACATCCTTTTCTTTGCTTTTATCCTATTTGTGTCATCCGCTTTCAAGCCAGAATCAAAAACAACAATACATATACATCACAATACATACATAAAAGACTATAGGCTAGCACTAAATTATTACAACATTTTGTCAATTTTAAAACTATTTTAAAGTGAGAAATCTCACTTTAATTCAAACCAAACTTCGAACAAAAGCCACAGCTCCTTCCTACACTCCATCAACCAACATAACACCTTTCTTAGCACTTGAAAATACCTCCCCTACTCTCCTCAAGCACACACACCCCCAAGGTACGTATTGCTCACGGCCATGGCCTACTTTGGGTGCTTGGCTTTAAAGCTTCGACCTTTGACTTGCTAAGGGGTGTTGCCATGATGTAGGGAGGATTATATTTGAATTTGGTTTGATTCGGAGAAGATTTGAAGAAAGAAAAGAATGAAGAGGAGGAAGCCATTAATGGGAGAAGTGAGGAAGAAAGTAAGAAAATGGAAATGAAAAATGAGAAAAGAAAGAGAGACTGTTCTTTTTATAGAAATTGAAAATTGGCTAATTATTAAACTACCCTTCCTAAAAATAAGTTAATACCCTCCTTTAGAAATTAGACAACACAACTCCTTTTCATCATGCCATGGTACTAAGCCATCACATCTCCTTTTTAATGTCCTTTATATAATAATATTTGTACTTTGATACTTTTTAAAATAAAAGGAAAAGTTCACTTTAGTTAATTACTTAAGTATCTTTATTTAATTTATTTTTAGCTAAATCCTTTAATTAGTAAAGTTTTTTTCTTATTTGTACACATGTTTTCAACAATGTTGCGACAACTTTCATTCGATAAAAAGTAGAAAATCCAAAAAACAATTTTCGCTCACGTTTTCAATTTTTCATCAAACTATTTATTTATGTAAACAAATTTCCAAAATGATTTTACTATCAATATTTATTAATTAAGAGAGGGTTATTTGTTCATTAAAAACCATTAATTGAATATTTAAAATTAATTAAATATTCCCAATTAAAGCGATAAAATTCCATATCGTTACATTCTTTCCGCCTTAAAGGAATTTCAACCCCAAAATTTTATCACAAACAAACACTCAAGAAACAAACCATGCTAATACTTAACATTTCAAAAATACTAAATGACTAACAAACAAACTTAGAGTATATCTGGGTTTTCAACCTTCTCATCATACAAGGATGATAAACAACCTATTGAGTATACCACATGCTAAACGGCCATAGGTTATTACACAATCAATTATTCACACTACCTTATGACAAATCGAAGAGTCATCTACCTAACTCCTCGTAAACCATAAAACATTAAAGGAAAATATACTTAAGCATGTACGATGTATATAGATCTTCCATATGCAATATTTGATTTGATCACTTACTCGAATATATATGCTTTTCTTTTGAACTAGTATCGCTCACTCAACTTTCTAAGTGCAGACTCCGATCAAGCTACTTGATTAGGAACCCCTGTTCTCCTTGCATACCCGTATACTATGATAGAAAACCTCGGTACAATATCAAGAATGTTCACTGACAAGAATCGAGTGATAAATCTTTCTTCGGGTTATTGTGAATCACTTCAAAGTCATGTACTTGAATCTTGGATCAAGAACCGTTCGAAGAGATGATCTATGTACAACTTACATACTTATTCTTATTGGTTGTTACTTATACCATTTCCTTTTCTTCTAAAATCATTTATGAAAACATTTCATAAAAATGCAACTTAAGTTTTGAACTTGTATAATACCCTACTATATTCTTGAGAGTATATACAACTATCCAATTTAATCTTTTCATTTATCAACACACTGCTTTATCAAAATACCTTTTCATTTTGAATCCATTTTCTTTTCATAGAAATTAAGAACTAAATACCCAGTTTTATTTTAGAACCTTTTTGAAATGATACTATAAATTTCAATCCACAAAAAATATATAGAAAGACCGAGTAACACCCAAAATGATACCAAGGAACTGGGTCATACCAAATAGTATCATACACCCCCTTACAAAGAAGGGTAATAATTAAGAGAAGCGCTTACCATCCGAACACATCTCTTGCCCATTTTTAGTCATTTCCGAGCCACTCGAACTAGTAAACCTAAACATACTTCTTCCTTTTCAAATCCCATTTTAAAACCATACTGTATATATTTACCATATATATATATATATATATATATACAATAGCTTTAACACTTTATTTATAAAAACTTACTTTTAGGTTCGTTAGGATTTGAACCCGTTTCGATCGTACAATGACAAAAGGAATAATTTACTAAGTGCACTATAATGTTCACCTAAGAAAACATCCAATTATCGCTTAGAAGATTATTTAGATTACCACAAAACTAATTAAGACTAATTCCCCTTTGTAACGACCCAAAATTTCAGTTGTTTGAATTTGAAATATTTAATTGATTTTAAATATTGAAAGGTTAATTTTATAAGTTAAACAACTTAAATTTCAAATATAATGATTTATTTGATAATTGAATTGTTAAATTTAATAATTGGAATTGCTTAAATTATTAAATCTTGAATTTAATGTGAATAAAAATGATTTCGAAAGTTGATTTAAATTCTATTTGAACAAGAATGAAGATAGTAAGCTTTAATTTATAATTAAAGTGATTTGAATTGTTTTAATAATAATCGTTTTAATTAACGTGTGAAAATAGCCTTCCGAGACATTGTCTCGGAATTGGACGAAACCAGTTTCATTAGATCCGTATAAGATAATTATCGTATGTTAACAAATTTTGTGGCGATCGGACGTATCATTTGGTCATGCGAGCTCGAAACGCGTAGCAAATTAATTAAAGGAATTTAAATTTATATAATTTGATTTTGAAAATATAACTTCTGTATATGATGGAATTAAGTCCCGATAATAATTACATTGTGTTCGAAATAGGGGTATTACATATAGAATGTCAAGCGGTACGCCTCTATTGGAGTTCGAAAATTTAACGTGTGAATAGTGTCGTGAAATTTCTATAAAAGGACGAGATATTTCATTTTGCAAAACCAAAAAATCAAATACGCAGCCGCCATTAAACTATGCCCTCATCCAACCGCTCGCGTTCTTCGAAGCCAAATGAGGCCGAATTAGACCTGGACCTTAAATACAGAAGTGTTCGTCTCGACAAGAGGAGCTCATCGACCGGTGGGATTGGTGTGCGATCGACGGCAGCGGCGACTATGACCGTTAAAATTCATGGCATTTAGGTTCGATTTTCTGGTGAACGGCAGCAAGCTATGGGGTCGGACTGGTGGCATGAGGCATGACATGGTCGAGGCGATCTTTGGCGTGAGCATGGTAGCGTGCGATCGAAGGAGGCGGTGGTGGCGAGGCGATAGTCGCGAATAAGGGTTTGAGTTCGGTAGCATGGTATCGCAATGGAAGAAAGGGCAATCAATGGCCCAGATGTGTTGATGAGGTTAATTAGAGTAAATGATGTAATTAAAATAAAATAATTATAATATTTAATTTGTGAAATCTTATAAATATCATACTTTTTCATATGAGGTCGAAATCGAACGCGACAAGTTGCGTTGCGATCATTGTAGCGAAATCGACATTATAAAGGTGGATTGGATGGATTTGGAGCTAGTAGGAATTTGGGTTAAAATTGAACGTTTGTTCAATTTTAATTCAAACCGGAATGCTTTTGTGTCAATTGGAATCAAAGTGAGTTAACTCGCCTCTCTGGCCCACTTGTATTTCTATATAAGTGTGGATTATTTTTTTATTGTTTGTTTGTTGACTATTTGGATCATTTACTATTTTATTAGTTGGTTTGGATATATTTCCGCCCCCAGAGCGGATGAGACCCTACTACATTCTCCTGTTTAAGCGGATGACCCTTCGTATACGATCCTGCCTCGAAAGGTTAATTTATATTTTATGATTGTATATTATATGTGATGCAGGAGGAGAGGTTGGAGGGATCCAATAGGATTCCTCGCACTGTTGGTTTTACTTTTCATATATTTTGATATATGATGTTTTGGATGCCATATTTGATGACATTGATATGATTACCCTTATTTAGTGCTATAGTAGCACTAGGCTTTATTTTTAGTATTTTTAAATACTATAAAATAACTATTTTGAATTGAAATGATTTAAAAATGATTTGGGAATTTTATATTTTATATATTTTAATAATTATTATCGAATTATTAAAAGAAATGAATATATTTAAATAAATAAAAATGTATGATTTTTGATGGTATAAAATTATAGTTTTGAGAAATACTTTAAATAGAGATTTTTGAATGGTTTGTGTTATCCCGCCTTTTGGCCAGGCCGTGACACCAAGAACTTGACTAGAAACCAATGACAGTTCATCTTGGAGATCGGTTATACATAGGTTCACCATGGATACTGGTAGATTTTATCTGAGTCCGGATCGAGCTACAATTGATGAGACATGACAAGCGAAGCTATGGTAGCCAACGTTCCAAATTTCAAGTCAATCGGAGTTCGTATGCTCAAGATATGATCGACGCAAATCAAAAAAATCAACTTCACTTCGTATCCATCGTGTTCGAATCGATCCGAGGTGGCTTCACTTCGTATCTATCATGTTCGAATCGATCCATGGTGACCTTATCTATATCGATCTGTTCGAATTCATCAGTAAACGAGTCCATTTCGTATTGATCAGCAACTATCTTCTTCGTATCCATCAAAAGACAGGCACACTACATATCCATAAAACATCAACTCTTCGCATCCATCCATCAATGTCACCCCGCATCCATCTGTTCGTATCCATTACACTATCCATTGTTCGTATCCATCAAGTTGGAACAACTTCGATCGATACGAACAAGACCACACGATCGATACGAACAGTGGAACTTGGATCGATACGAACTGAGCCGTTTCCATCGATACGAACTGAGCGACTGCGATCGATATGGAATAGACCCTGTCAAATCGGTACGAACAAGGCGCAAACGTTGGGAAGACTCGATCGATTCGGCATGAACTTCGGATCGATCCTGAAAGCAAGCGCCACCTCAACTGGCATCACGTGCATGGTCATCGATACGAAGTGATCGATTCGAAGAGCATCGCTACGAAGAGAACGACAACCGAAAAGTCCAAACTTGCATCGATCATAACTCGCGATCCACAAGTCCAAATGCTATGAAATTTTAACAGGAGCTTACGTACGAGCTGAGGAATGTTCATGCCAAGTTTCGACTCGATTGGGTCGAATCCTGATCGATACGAAATACGTTCGTATCGATCACGGATCGAGCCGAAACTTCATGGGATCGATCGCATGGGCCCACCCACGTGCCAGAAGAGGTCTCCCGAGATCTGAGCGAGATATTTGCATCCTACACCTATAAATAGCACCCCAAAGCCTATAAAAAAGGGATCTTTTGGCTCTTTGACGTCCAGACTCTGCCGGAAACACCTTTTGCACTTCAAGGCTGCTGTTATACTTGAATTTCACTACCTTAATCCGCTGTAATCTGCTGTTAGCCACTGTAATCGGTTGTAATCATCAAAGAAATATCAATAAATCATCAATTTCATAGTGGACGTAGGCAATACGCCGAACCACTCTAAATTTCCGTGTTTCTGCGTTCTTTCTTATTTGTTTTTGAAGTGTTTGTTAGATAATCCTCTTTTTTCATTTAATTTCTTCATTTTTATCTCTTCAAACTCTTTCGAAGAGTGTTGTGCCCAATTTTGGTACAAACACTTTGGTGCTTTCACTGAGAGAAACCCAGTTTTTCTCCTACTCTTTGGATCTGCTATCGATACCGGATTGCATAAATCCAAGAAGAAGATCCATATCTCAAGCCTTAAAGCCCTTCCATCCTATTCAGATTTGCATCAGATCTAGGAAAGGACTTCATCAATTCATCATGGTTAGCACACGAACTACTTCTACAGCTGCTGATCAGGAAGGACGTGATAGACAGAATCCTGTACAACTGCCTTCATCCAACTAGAATGATGCCGGACCATCAGATCCGTCGAGCCCTGTTACCAGGGAAGAATTCCAAATGCTTATGCAAGAGTTAACTCAGAGTCATCAGCAACTTACTCAGCAACTCCGTGCTAATGCGGAATTGACCAACCAGCTGCAGCGCCAGCAACGATGGAAATCCAGGAGGGATCAAGCTTCCTATTCTTCCACCGAGAGTTCAGCCTCTTCCGATGATCATCACCGATCTACACGCCCATGGCTGGACGTAAGCTACACCCAGGCTACTGGGAACCAACCTGCCCTCAATCTTGGACAACCCAGGGCTGGACCATCCACCAGCCATCAGACCAGACCGGACCCTCCTCCCGAGGGGGCACTATTCCTTACCATGTCACAGGCAACCTCGCTACCACCACCGCTACAGAACAAGGAGTTGATGCTAGAAATCAAGCCGATCTGCATCGTCGCCGACGAGAACACACTCCAGAACCTTATGTCCCTGAAAATCTTGAACCAAGGAGGCGAGACACGGATCGTCGACCATGCCTGGTCCAGCCTTGCAATGTGGAGCCCGACCATACCTTGGCTCAACATCCACAGAACATCCAGATGCCGGATATACCGACGATGATTCGTCAAATGATCCGTGAGAGTCAGGGTCTCACTAATGACGACTGGGGAATCTCCCGGAGTCATACCCCTTTCACTAATGACATACTATATGTTGAACCACCTCGACGATTCAGGATGCCAACTTTGCCAGTCTATGAAGGAAATTCTGATCCCAATCAACATATCCTGAAGTATGAATGGTTGATGAATGCTGCGAGGGCTGACGATGCAGTTAAATGCCGTAGTTTCCCCATCTCCCTGAGGGGCATTGCTACTATGTGGTTTACTCGTTTGCCGCCACGATCAATTTCTAGTTTCGACCAGATAGCCACCAAGTTTGTTGAACAATTCTGTATGCACGTAGCGAGACCTAAAGATGTTAATACTTTGTCTAGTGTCACTCAAGATCCCGGAGAGACACTCAAACGTTACTTGGAGTGATTTCATGCTGCGTGTGATGAAATAAGCAATCCTAATGACAACTCTATACTGATGGCATTAACTAAGGGGATTGTTCCTGATTCCGAGTTCGGAAATTGGTTGGTTGAGAAGCCTTGCGTCATTGGATCGTTTCTATTCCAAAGCAGCCCAATTCTTGAGGAAGGAGGATGCGAAACAGTCTAGGAAGCAGGATGATGCAGGGCCCAGTATGGAAGGAATTCAAAGTAATATTGCAGTTAAACAATCCGATGAGAGTTCCGGAAAAGTTCGGTTGAATATACAAAATAAACAAAGTCAGCAGAGGGACAATGGAAATCAAAATAAAAAACGAGAACAAAATAGTGGTCCACGACGCAGAGCTCCTATGTTCGACAGTTATACTCCATTGAATACATCATTGGAGAACGTGTATTTGCAGACCTGCAATACCGTTCAGTACAAGAAACCTGCTCCAAATCCATCATCGGAGAGGCAAATTCAGACTGGAAAGTTCTGCAGGTTCCATGAAAGCTACGGCCATAACACAAATAAGTGTCATCATTTACAAGACCTCATTGAAAAGTTGATACGTGAACGGAAGTTGGAATAATTTGTGCAGGCGCCGCAATCTGGAGGTGCGGGCCCATCAAATCAAAATCATGCACCAAACCTAGCTAGATAGGAGGAACCCGCTCATACCGGTGGGAGGTTGGTGATAAACACTGTTAGTGGTGGTCCCCATCCAGCAGACCGAAGCTGGAGGGAAATTGAGTCGTATGCCAGCTCTATTAGGCATGCGTACTTCGAGTGTTGTAGTAATTTTGATGAAGGGGCTCCAGCCAAACAACAGAAGACGATGACTGACGACATCGTGTTCCGAAATAGAGATGCTGATAAGGTCGAAGCCCCCACTATCGATCCATTGGTCATCTCGGCTCAAGTAGGTCCTGCTTGGATGAAGAGGATTTTGGTTGATAGTGGAAGCTCAGTGAATATTTTGTTTAAACGGGCTTATGATCAGATGAAGATGGAAACCAAAGAGTTGAAACCTTGCCAGTCCCAAATCCATGGCTTCAATGGAAGCGCTACTATACCTACTAAAGTAGTGGAACTACCAATGGAGTTGAGGGTTGGAGAACGCCGGAGAGTCCGGATATTGAAATTTGTTGTGTTGGATATAGACTCTCCGTATAATGCTTTTTTGGGCCGACCGGCCCTTGCTTAATTCAGGGAAGCTATCGCCCCCTTGGTGTTTAACATTGAAATTCCCCACTGATGATGGCGTTGGAGTTGTTCAGGGGGATCAGGCTGCTGGACGAGCCTGTTACGTTGCTGAGCTGCGGGAGGCGTAGCGAAAGGATAAAGGAAAGGGCGTAGACGAATCTCTCTGCGTCCGTTTTGCTGATAATTGACAATTAATGCCTGGGCCTAAGCCCGGGCACCCCAGCCAATTCTAGAAGGATCTTGACCCAAGAGAAACTGAAAGTGAAGGAAAATCTAAAGAAAGTCAAGCTTCCCCAGCCGAACTGACGATCGATGTCCCAATTGACGATGATGATAATTCAAAGATGATAAAGATTGGATCTCAGCTAAGCCAGCAGACTCAAGAGGAATTGGTTGAATTTCTACTGGCGAATCTTGACGTATTCGCCTGGACGCATTCTGATATGTGTGGGATCTCGTCGGACATTGCGAGCCACACTTTGAATATTGACCCGCGGCATGTCCCGGTCAAACAAAAAAGGCGTGGTATGGATCCAGAGAAATCTGCCGCCCTTAAAGAAAAGGTAGAAAAGCTTAAAACAAATGGGTTTATTCGAGATGCGCTATATCCCGAATGGGTGTCGAATCCCGTGCTTGTCCAAAAATCAAACGGAAAATGGAGAACATGTGTTGATTACTACGATCTGAATAAAGCTTGTCCTAAAGATAGTTTTTCGCTTCCCAGAATTGATCAGCTCGTAGATTCAACAGCTGGACATGAACTATTATCCTTCATTGACGCGTATTCTAGCTATAACCAGATACCCATGCACTTACTTGATCAAGAACATACCAGCTTCATAACTAATCTGGGACTTTATTGCTACAAGGTCATGCCATTCGGACTCAAAAATGCCGGTGCTACTTATCAACGATTGGTCAATCGGATGTTCGCCAATCAGATTGGAAAGACCATGGAAGTATACGTAGACGATATGCTTGTGAAATCACGTTTTTCCACTGACCATATCAAAGATCTGGAATCGATGTTCAACATCCTCCGAAGGTACAAGATAAAGCTCAACCCATCGAAATGTCATTTTGGAATCGCATCTGGAAAATTCCTGGGTTTCATCGTCAACGCTCGAGGAATTGAAGCCAATCCTGAAAAAATCTGGGCAATAAGAAATCTTGAAACCTTGAAAACTATAAAGCAAGTCCAGAGTCTCAACGGGAAAGTAGCAGCACAGAGCAGGTTCATTTCAAAGTCCACTGACAAATGCATTCCCTTCTTCGATATGATCCGAAAAGGAAAACAAAACTTTGAATGGACCACGGAGTGTCAGGGCGCATTCCGAGCATTAATTCAGCATCTATCCACACCGCCTATTCTATCAAAACCTATTAATCATGAGAAGTTGTATGTTTACTTGGCGGTATCAGAAAACACAATTAGTGCTGCCTTAATTCGGGAAGAAGACCGGATACAGAAGCCAGTATATTACATCAGCAAACGATTGACTGGAGCTGAAAGGAATTATCCGAAACTGGAGAAGCTGGCTTATTGCCTTGTTATTGGATCAAGGAAGCTCCGTCCATATTTCCAGGCCCATCCTATTATTGTTTACACCGACCAGCCGTTACGACAGGTCCTTACGCGACCTGAGACGTATGGTAGGTTACTCAACTGGAATATCGAACTGAGCCAGTTTGATGTAACTTATACTCCGAGGCAAGCTATTCAAGGACAAGTCCTAGTAGATTTCATAGCTGAATTTACTACCCTAGAGGACTTGCCCGAAACCAGTGAATCTCCCGAATACGTCTAGAAGCTGTACACTGATGGTGCATCAAACGACCGGTGCTCGGGCGCTGGAGTTGTAGTTGAAACCCCCGAAGGCCGATCTATATGTTATGCTTTAAAGTTCGATTTTCGTGCGACCAATAATGAAGCTGAATATGAAGCCCTCTTAGCTAGATTTAAACTTGCTAGAGATTTGAGAATTATCGCTGTGGAAATTTATTATGATTCACAATTAGTTGTGTGTCAAGTTCGGGGAGAATATCAAGCGAGAGATCGAAGACTGGCTGCTTACTTAGCTCGGGTTCAGGAAATACTGAATCAGTTTGATTATTATGCCATTTATTGTATACCTCGAGAACGCCATCAGAAAGCCGGTTCATTGGCAAAGTTAGCCAACACTAGTGAAGCGCAGCAAATGGGACTCATTCCTATAGAGACGTTATCTTCCCCAAGTATTGACCGGGCAGAAACAGATTGGGTATGTGAAGTCGCTCCCGATAAGGTGTCGTGGATGACTCCGTTTAGAAATTACCTTGAGCATGGAATCTTGCCGGAGCGCAGGAGTGAAAGAAGACAAGTCCTTCGGAAGGATTCACGATTCACCATCTAGAATGGAGTCATGTACAGAAGAGGGTACTCTGTTCCTTTACTCCGGTGTATCGCTCACGATGAAATTAAACGAGTATTACACGATGTACACGAGGGAGAATGTGGCGATCACACCGGGGGGCAAGCACTTGCCAAGAAAGTACTTCGATATAGATATTATTGGCCGATTGTAAATCGCGATGCGTCGGATTATGCCAAGAAACGTGATAAATGTCAAAAGCATGCTCGAATTACTAGAGCCCCACCTACCGAGATAATTCAAATGGTCAGCCCATGGCCGTTTGCAGTATGGGGCATCGACATCATTGGTTCTCTACCTCTGGCAAAAGGTGGTGCGAAGTACGCCATCGTCGCAGTTGATTACTTTACAAAGTGGGCTGAAGCTGAATCTCTTGCTACCATAACGACGAAAAAAGTGATCAACTTTGTAGTCCACAACATTATCTGTCGATTCGGTCTCCCACACACCATTATCACTGATAACAGAACCCAATTCGACAGTGTTGAATTTAAAGATTTCTGCCAACGGTTTCACATTCGAAAGAAATTTTCTGCAGTTGCGCACCCTCAAGCGAACGGACAGGTCGAAGCTGTTAACAAAGTTATAAAGTCCATTCTGAAGAAACGACTGGAAAAGGCCGAGGGAAAATGGGTCGATGAACTTCCTATGGCCTTATGGGCCTACCGTACAACCCACAAGTCCGCAACCGGTCATACTCCATTCTCTCTTTCTTATGGTTCAGAAGCTGTTATTCCAGTCGAATTAGAAGTACCTTCTCATCGTGTGACATACTACGATCCGAAGACAAATGCTATATTACTTGTTGAATCTCTCGATTTATTGGATGAGAAGCGTGAAGAGGCTGATTTGAGGGCTGCCACATATCGGAGTCGAGTCGCCCGATTAAACAATGCCAAGGTCCGACCCCGAACCTTTGAAATTGGTGATCTTGTAATCAAAAGAATTTATTCGGTCCCTTCGCATATGAAGACAACTTGGGAAGGACCATATGTTATTGAACGAAAGCTCGGAGATGGCACATTCAAATTATCGACCGTTGACGGTCTCACTCTTCCGAGAGCCTGGAACATCAAGAGTCTTCATCGCTACTACACATAACAGGCTCTGTTTGTTCATTCAGTTTATTTTTCATTTGCAATTTGTTTCTGCATTTCGAGATTAGAATTTGTAATAAGGCAACTGACCCTGCCATATTTTCTTATTTCAGCAATAAAATGCAATCTCTTCGAGCCAGAGCTGTGATTTACTTGAAATACTTCATATGATCATCACTATGCACGGAGAGCTAAGTTCCATCGTACGGTGGGATTTATTCAAATAGGGAGTGACTGTGATGCAACCGGTCACTTGCTAAGTGAAACCCGAGCTCGGGGGCAAGCCATCACACTAAAATCGAAAAAAGGATTGATACACGACAATCCTTTAACTAACTCCAATCTCCCAGAGTGCGAGCTGGAGTATAAACTCATGAATATGGTTTCGAGGAGGGTGGATCCATCCACCTAACGACTTCGACCATACCTTAACCAAGTTCGAGGAGGATGGACCCGTCCGTCTAACGACCTCACTTGTATAAACATCAATCAACTCCGGATTCCCAGAGTGCAAAACAGAGTATAAACATCAATCAACTCCGGATTCCCAGAGTGCGAAACGGAGTATAAACATCAATCAACTCCGAATTCCCAGAGTGCGAAATGGAGTATAAACATCAATCAACTCCGGATTCCCAGAGTGCAAAACGGAGTATAAACATCAACCAACTCTGAATTCCCAGAATGCGAATTGGAGTATAAACACCAACTCCGAACTCCCAGAGTGCGAGTCGGAGTATTCATGTCGACTCCAAGTCCCCAGAGCGCGGACATATAATTAAAACTTAAACCGGCGTAACCAACCGCCAGTGAACAAATGTAAATCCCCGGAGAGCGGATGTGATCATCGATAATCAAACAAGTGTGGTTGAACCACTCAATCTCCGCTTGTCTCAAACATCCATTCAGTGGCACTAAGCTCAACATGTTATAAGTGAGATGCAATCGCTGGCTGATGTTTTACAACTCATCCCCAAGACTGGGGGGCAGAACTTAAGTGTCGACCCTTGACTGAAGCAGTGCAACATCAAAGTTCAACTCACTCTCCGATCATAAATCGTGTCCGCGATTTCTGGACCTGACAAATAAAAACAAACTTGACTCGGAAACTGAAACTTCACAAGTGCACTTCAAATATTGAAACACTTAAGTAAATACACAATAATGGAGAAGAAGCCAAAAAGAAGAGTTTCATTTCTACTGTCTGTGAAAGAAATTCATGTACAAGTTTATTCCAAAAAATTCCTACTAGCAGGGGCCGAACCCGCATCTACACACGGCCTACGAAAGAAAATTGAAAGTAGATTCCTATCTATCCACCAAAAATAGACCGAAGAAGCACATCTACTCTTTTTTCTTTTTCGGCTTCCTTTTCGGTGTTGACCCACTAGAGCTGCCACTTATTTTTCTTTTTGAGCCTTTACCTTTTGGCGGATGATCTCCGGGAGGGGCATGATATCAACTTCCTCATCCGAGCTCAAGTGCACGGGAATGTTCCCTAAAGGCGGGGTCGGAGGAACTGGATCGACTATAGGAGGCGGGATAGGCGCACTGGTGTCAATAATTGTACCACCAGGTGATATCATCCTTAATGGAGCCGGACCAGGTGCCGCCATCCCACCTCCAAAACTACCGTCATGAGCTGCTGCCTCCATTTCAGCGTCAATTTCAGCCAATATTTCTTCTTCGCGGGTTGCTTGAGCCTCGCTGGGAGCATCAATGGTAGGCATTGAAGAGCCGGCAGCAGGTGCGCTTCCACCCATAACGAATGGTAGGTCCGTAAAAGGATTGCTATGATGACCAACGAGTTCCTCCATCATCTACTCATCAAAAATAAGCGTGCTTCCTTGCATTCCATCAAGTGGCACAGTTGTAGTTATGGTGGTCGCTTCGGTGACAATAGCCTCCTGCATTTGATGAGATCCTTGAGTTGCAAGAGGCACGATCGGTGTAACTTCGGTCACTGGACAAAAGAAAAGGAAGACTGTCAGTAAACAAATCGAATAAAGCTCTCGATCTTGAACAAGTATGAAGAATGTTCAGAGTACCTTCCTCAGTTCGGCTTATAGATGGCTGAACGGCTTCAGCAGCTTGCTCTATAACCGGAGATATCTGCGGCTGATCCGGATTGTAGGCAGGGACAGCTTGGGGATATACCGCAGGTGCGGGTTCAGGCTGGGTTGGCACAGGAATTTCAAGACTTGCATCGTGGTGCTCAACCCCTGAGCCTTCTCCCACTTCTAAATGTTGGGTGCCAAGCCTCTCCTTTTCGTGCAGAATCATCGACTCGTGGATAATCTTTCGTTCATCTTCACTCAGCAAACGATTCTCGAGCTCAAACTCGTTGACCGACTCACCCAGACGCGCCGCCTTCTCCTCCTCGATCAATCGGCCCCAGGCATTGTGTAAATGTGTTGGGTAGTCGTCGAGCCAGGCTAGGCCTCTGTGCCTCAGCACGTTAGCATTGTAAACAACAAGGAGATCTTCGATATCGGCTTCTAGCCTGGACTTAGCTGATTTCACCTCCTCCTCAACCTTACTCTCCACCTCGCGGACCTTTGCCATGGCCGCATCCCATTCACCCCGAAGCAAACCAGCCTATTCGCATGCCTCCTGGGCTGTGTTGTTCGCATCGTCCCTTTCCTTGGCGATTTCGGAAAGTTTAGCTTTAAGTTCGCCAAGTTCTCTCAGGGCTGCGTCCCGTTCGGCGGTGACTGTAGTATTTCGGTGGCCTATCTCTTCCACCAAGGCAACATATGTTTGCCTCAATCTCTCCATCGTCACATTCACCTCATCGGCTTTTTTGGTGGCCTCAATTTCAGATTTCCAAGAAGTCTCGGCTTCCGTATTGAGTACTTGGATGATTCGGTCCTTTTGAGCGAGTTCAGACTCCATCTTTTCAATCGCTTTAGCTCGCTCAAAGGCCACCATTGAAGCTTTTTCTACGGCCTTCATCCACTCTATATATTGGGCGTATATGTCATGAATGTAATCATCCATTGTATTTTCAGCTTCCGAAGGGATTCTCTTTAGGTGAGGGGGGATGATGTAGCCGTCAAAGCAAATGTTTGGAAAATCTTTCTTAAGCTGGGCAATCTTTATTGCACCTTCCCCCATGGGCTCCGTTATGACTTGCTCTGCAATTATGGGGGCCATAGTTTTGGCTCTCTGGCGATGATTTTCGGGCCTAAAAATGTGAGAAGACGGTCTGTGTCCCGGAGGCTCCGATGGATGTGAAGCGTGAACAGGATGTGGTGAGGGGATTCTAGGAGGTGGAGAACGGGATCTAGATCGGTATCTATAGTCTCTATCCTTATCCCGCTCGTATCTTTCTTGACTAAGGTACCTGCGATCGCGGTCTCTATCCAAATCTCTTCTTTGGGACTCATGGTAAGTGGAGGACTTGCGAGCCGAACGGAGGCTCCCTAACATCGATCCTCTCCCAGACATCGTACCTGTAAGTGAGAAACGAAAGGAAAGTTGGTGATCTCTTGAATTGAACAATTTATGATCGGAAATCGTGTAGTGCCGTGAAGTGTATGTATGTGAAACCCCCCGACCAACCAGAAATGTCGGCCGCACTTATAGCAAGCGACTCGCTCAGATCAAGAGCACTGTCAAGCTCCTCCAACCCGGTGTCATGTTGAAACGACACATAATCTGGAATCGGAATATCAGCAAGCCCTTTGAAAGGATTCTCTACTTGCGGGGGAGGAGCCTTCGAAATTTTAATTCCAGGAACAGGAAAAGACACGACCACAGATTTCAATCTCATGGATTTAGAACGCTTATAAGTAACTGCCTTGCCTTTTCTCCTTCCTTCCGAGCCCTGAAAACCGCCAGAAGGCCCGGCTATAAGTTCGTCATCAGTAGGTGTTTTTTCTGAATCAACCCTTTCAGCTATTACGACACCGGGCGTTTTGCATTTCACCCGCTTCTTCGAGGCCGCCCTCAGTGTTCCTTCGAGCCTTATACTTTGGTTCCGTTCGATCAATCCAAAGATTCTCAAGTTCCTGTCGGTTAGAACCGAATCGATGTCTCTCAGTTCATTTGGAACTTCTTAAAGGACCCATACTATTTCTTTGAAATACCCACCTTCAGGTCGTGAAATTTCGGTTGTAAAAGAGAAGGGGAGATATTAGTTTTATGTCAACTATTATTATCTAGATGACCCTTGGAAAAGATTGTAATACTTACGTCTGGCTAGCCATCGGCCGGCAAATCCTAGGGGGCATCAAACGTAGAACCACTCTGTTTTGAAGTAACTCAACCATGCCCAGGATCCGGTGACTACTTGGAAGTTCCTGACCGACTCTAGGAATGTGAAGGACGGACTATCTCCCCTACTCTTGAAGTTAAAAAGATATCTGATCTCTGTTAGAGCCGGAGGCCGAAAGAGATGCTCCATGAATACGATAAATAGGCTATTCAGCAGAGCATGTCCGTTGGGATGTAATTGAGATGGGGCGATTTCGAGGAATGATAGCACTTCCCTAATATACTGATTAAACGGAGAAAGTGTGCCGGCTGTGCATGCGTGGTGATTGAAGGCGGTAAACCCCTTTAGGGGAAAATGCGGTCTATCATTGGGACCCGACAATAGTACATCGTCCAAAGACAAACCGTGCCTTAGACATACTCATCCCAACATGTCTTCAGAAATATTGGACGGCACAGAATCCGGGGGATTACAGATGAACCTGGCACCAGGAAGCTCGTCCGGAGCTGGGTCTATAAGTTCGGCCGCGATGGCCGGTATCTCTAAAGCGAAGGGAGATGAACTCTGAAGTTCATGCTGTTGTGAGCTTGTAGGCTCCATAACTAATCAACTTATTAGAAATCATCATTAGACGATAATAAGCCCATGCATTCCCCAGTGTGAAGTGTGTGAACGTGTTGTGCAATGCAATGCTACATGTTGCTTAAGAATGTCTACAAGAGTATGGAAAGTATGCAAACGACAAGCCTTCGTAATTCAACTGGAATGACCGTCATCGCTGACCATCACAACCGTGCCATCAAGACTTTAGAGACCGATCCAAGCTAAAGTTCGTTAAATTTTTATTAAGTTACAGTTCCGTCGACGAGCTTCGATGGGCGGTCAAATATGCAGTTCTACAGTTAAGTCCAGATATGCAAAGAAAAAAGCTCGTCGGAGTTGAATGTTCGAGTGTTCAAAGATTTCAGAGCTATTATAAATATTCGAACTCGGATCGTCCCGCAAAAACATTGGATTTCGTATCGGTCTAGGTCGAGAACTTCGCATCGATGGGTCAGCGTTGGATTTCGTATCGATCAGGGATGAATGGATTCGTATCAGTCTCTATCCAGGAACTTCGTATCGAAGACATACAGTAAATTCGTATCCATCAAGGTTGGGTACTTCGTATCGATCGAGGCTGTTCAATTTGCACCGAAGGGAAGGCGTCGATTTCGTATCGGTCGATTAGCATACATATCGTATCGATAAAAAAGCATTATCGTTACAAAGTTGGAACATTTTCTATCAATACGAAATCAAAGCATGATAATCGATATGAAGCCTCGCATTGTAATCAATACGAAGTTAATCACCGTCTTCCCCAATCCATCGATACGGAACGAAGAACGAATCCAATTCTTCATTATGAAGTACCGACACCAAGTTTGACACGAATGTCCTCAACCCAGATCGACACGAACATTCACTTTCTAGATCGACACGAACATTCACTTTCTGGATTGATGCGAATTCGTTCTTCGCTCCTCATCGTTACGAAATTGGGGGCAACGACATCCCACAAATCTCTTCGCATCCCCATACTTCGTCTTCTCTAAAGCTATGCAGGAATCTCCTCCTTCCTCGACCTCATTTCGATCATCTCCGGCCACCATTCCATCAGAACTGGTCGAGGAGGCAAGTGGAACAGCAAAGAATTTAAAGTCTCATCGTTTTCAACGCAAATTCATGTTTTAATTACCTAGCTTAAGCGATCGGTTGGAGGAATTAATGGGTTAATCGGTTTGGAGACGAAGGCAGTTTTATTTCTCAATCTCTTTAATCGATGCGAAGGCAAATGGCAACTGTGAAAGCAAGCGGAAAACAAGTGAATTTTGTCAAGTCCAAAATGCTTTTATATGGGCCCAAGGGCAGAAGGAAAACGATTCGCCTCCCAGTCACCTTGACCAATTCCAACCGGTGTCACCCTGCATCGATACGAATTGATTATTAGTATCCAACAACTCGAACTACATCGATACGAAGTGTGCAATGAAGACTTTTCTGAAACATTGAATTCCATTGATTCGAAGCACGTATTCGTATCCACCGTTTTCGACCTCACTCAAGATACATTGATGTTAATTACATCGATATGAGCATAATCTTTCGACCTATTACATCAATCCAGGAGAGGGTCGATACGAAGGGGCATTTCAAAGCAACCATCAAGCGTTGTTGCAACTCGACTTTCACATCGATTCAGGAGAGGATCGATATGGAATTCGATACAAGATAATTGACAACAACGTGTAAACGTGCGAACGTTAACAAGAGTCAGGTTAACATATGTCTATGTATGTCGGACTAATTTTCAATTTTCAAAATTCACAGGTCAAATGCCCACCTGGTGACGATTACAACCACAAATAGTTAATCGCTATCATACAGCAATCAGCTACAACAGTACACGGTACAACAGTTGGTGGTCAACAGTTCATATCACTGAAAAATCGATCGAGGATTACAACTTTCGACGGGAAAAAAACAACCGTGTGTCAAGTCAGATGAAACTATTCAGGATGAAAGATGCGACTAATCACAGCACGTCATGTTCTCACAAGACGTACTTTGGGGGGCAAATGTTATCCCGCCTTTTGGCCAGGCCGTGACACCAAGAACTTGACTAGAAACCAATGACAGTTCGTCTTGGAGATCGGTTATACATAGGTTCACCATGGATACTGGTAGATTTTGTCCGAGTCCGGATCGAGCTACAATTGACGAGACATGACAAGCGAAACTATGGAAGCCAACGTTCCAAATTTCAAGTCAATCGGAGTTCGTATGCTCAAGATATGATTGACGCAAATCAAAAGAATCAACTTTACTTCGTATCCATCATGTTCGAACCGATCCGTGGTGACCTTATCTATATCGATCTGTTCGAATCCATCAGTAAACGAGTCCACTTCGTATCGATCAGCAACTGTCTTCTTCGTATCCATCAAAAGACAGGCACACTTTGTATCCATAAAACATCAACTCTTCGCATCCATCCATCGATGTCACCCCGCATCCATCTGTTCATATCCATCACACTATCCATTGTTCGTATCCATCAAGTTGAAACAACTTCGATCGATACGAACAAGACCACACGATCGATATGAACAGTGGAACTTGGATCGGTACGAACTGAGCCGTTTCCATCGATACGAACAGAGCGACTGCGATCGATACGGAATAGACCCAGTCAAATCGGTACGAACAAGGCGCAAACATTGGGAAGACTCGATCGATTCGGCATGAACTTCGGATCGATCCTGAAAGCAAGCGCCACGTCAACTGGCATCACGTTCATGGTCATCGATACGAAGTGATCGATTCGAAGAGCATCGCTACGAAGAGAACGACAACCAAAAAGCCCAAACTTGCATTGATCATAACTCACGATCCACAAGTCCAAATGCTATGAAATTTTCATAGGAGCTTACGTACGAGCTGAGGAATGTTCATGCCAAGTTTCAACTCGATTGGGTCGAATCCTGATCGATACGAAATACGTTCGTATCAATCACGGATCAAGCTAAAACTTCATGGAATCGATCGCGTGGGCCCACCCACGTGCCAGAAGAGGTCTCCCGAGATCTGAGCGAGATATTTGCATCCTACGCCTATAAATAGCACCTCAAAGCCTACAGAAAAGGGATCTTTTGGCTCTTTGACGTCCAGACTCTGCCGGAAACACCTTTTGCACTTCAAGGTTGCTGTTATACTCGAATTTCACTACTGTAATCTACTGTTAGCCGCTGTAATCAGTTGTAATCATCAAAGAAATATCAAAAAAATCATCAATTTCATAGTGGACGTAGGCAATACGCCGAACCACTCTAAATTTCCGTGTTTCTGCGTTCTTTCTTATTTGTTTTTGAAGTGTTTGTTAGATAATCCTCTTTTTCCATTTAATTTCTTTATTTTTATCTCTTCAAACTCTTCCGAAGAGTATTGTGCTCAATTTTGGTACAAACACTTTGTAAAAAGAATTTATAAAAGTGATATTTTTTAAATAAAGAAATAGATTTATAAATGGAATTTATAAATATATATAAAATGGATTTGTAATTGATATTTTGTAAATGGATTTATAAATAGGATTTTATAAAAAAACGAGATTTATAAAGAAAAGAATTTATAAATGGAATTTTATACATAAAGAGATTTTAAAATGATCTTTAAAAAATAGAAGTTTTATCTAATAGAAATGAAATTTATAAAGATAGTTTATAAATAGAAATGATTTAGGTTGAGATTTAAATATGGAGTTAATCGTTTTAAAAGTGGTTAATCTTTTAAAAATAAATGTTTTGAAGGTGATATTTCCAAATGTAGTTTAAATGGTTTTTTAAAAGTGATTTAAAATGTATAAAGTGACGAAAACATGGATTTCAACATTTATTGTTGTAATAAACGTTTTTAAGGAAAGTAAGGAAGGCATGGACTATAACACTGTTGTTATAGTAAATGATTTCCGAAAGGAAATGTTTTATATAGTATACGAGATTTATATATATAATCCCTATACTAGTGTTTTTGGATTGTCATAACGATGTTTTATGCGACATTTATTTTCACCCAATAAATTGTGTTTTCACCTTCCATCATGAAATACACGAATTGGTTCTTATGATCGTACTAAAAGCTTGGTGGTACAGGAAGCATTGCTTCTTATACTTACACCCGTCCGTAGGCGTATGAACTCGGGAGTTGTACAGTTATAGAAATCTATTAAGTGTGTCTGCAAAATGGTAGTGTTATGAAATATACTTATATTGTTGATATAATTATATAGAAATTCTTTCCAAATATCGAATAGTTTAAAAGGTTTTGAGAAAATATCTTTGTAAAGATATTTTGAGAAAAATATTTTGTAACGGCCCATAAATTTATCACTTTTGAAAGGAATATTTAATTAACTTTAAATATTCAAATACCAAATTTTCAAACTTAAATAATTATGTTTTATATGATAAATAAGAATAATGAACTTATTTTTAGAATTGGTTTACAAAAATAAGAGATTTTGGAGTTTCATCGTAAAATTGACAAAAGCCAGTTTTCGATAAAATTGGATATAGTTTAATTTTTGTTTTAAATGATAAATGATTCTTTTAAATTGTTATAAAATGATAATAATATATTGATAAAAATTTTATAATTATATATATACTTGTCCTATAAAGATAGACAAACTTCGTCGCACTTTGACCAATCAATGCCGTATTTTTACAATTGGATAATATTATTTAATATGGTTTTGTAACTCAATTTATCTTCCTTTAATTATTTAAAGATGATAACAAATAAATTTTCAATTTTTGTTTACATAAACAAATAGTTTGATTTAAAACTGAAAATGTGACCGACGATCGTTTTCGGATTTCGATCGTTCGTCGAACGAAAGTTGTGTCGAATCGGTGCAACATTGTTAACATAATTTTAACACGTATTAATACACATTTTAAAACCATGTATACCTTTAGTCAAATCATGAAGAAATAATATAAAGGAGATAAAGTATAATGAAATGGAAAAGCATACATCTCATCACTATAAATGCATCTTTTCCTTTAAAGTCAAGGCAAGGTCATCATCCATGTACTAGATACCTTCCTTAAGAGCTAAGGAGAAGGCAAGAAAGTGATGGAGATGATGGTGAGGGGATGGGGAGGGTACGGCCGAGCTAAGCACGAGGTAGGAGGGGCATTTTGTCATTTGACATTACTTGGAAACTAAGGGTTGAAAACCCTATAAATACATGCATGCCCCCTCTCATTTTTTGACACATTCCATCTCCTTCTCTTAAGCTTTCTTGCCTTTTTCTTGAGTGCCTTAATGGCCTCTTTTTCTTTAAGAAAATAATGGCAAAAAAATAGCCAAAAGAAAATAAAATTATCCTCTTTCTCTTCTAAGTACACGACCACCACCGTCATCACTAAGGCCAAGCTCCACCACCCAAAAAAGGCTAGGATGAACCATTAGGAAGAAAGAAATAAGATCATGGAGCCCAAAGCAAGAAAAAGAGAAGGAGGTGCCGTTGAAATCAATTCGGAAATCTACGAAAAAAGATTGATGGAGTGTAGCCATAAGTGAGTGCTCACATTTTACTAATTAATCTCTAAATTATTTCAAGTATAATGATTTGAAAGTTTAAATATATTGGATGATTAAATGTTTGATTACTTGTGTGATTACTTGATTGGTTATATGGTTGTTAATATAGTTGACAACTTGGTTTGATAAATGATAAGAGAAATGGTGGGTAATTAACCACAGTTAATTAATTGGAAATAAAATCCATAAATAATATGTGTATGGATTTTTTTAGCCTCTTAATGATTTTAAATATCTAAAAAGGTTAAAATGAATATTATAATAATATAATATGAAATGAAATGGAAAATGAGTTTTAAATATAAAAAGTATTTGTTTTAATGAGTTTAAAATGATTTTGAAATGTTTTATAAACATTTAAAAGTGCTTCCATGAAGTTGAAAAGAAATTGAAAAAGCAAGTCAAAACTAGGCTCGTCGCGTAACGGTAGTTCGCGATTTCGCGCCATAGAATTCAAACAAGTGAAGAGAATGGAATATAGCTCAGAATTCTTTGAGATAAGAATTTTCTAGACTAGTATATCCATAGTTTTTAAATGAAGAAAGAAAACCAAGATTTCATCTTATAAATTTTTAAATAAGTCCAAAATAAATTTTAAGAAAAATAGTGGTTTTGATGTTTAAAACCCAAATTTGAAATTAATTTAAAATGAATAATTTTAAATGTTTAAAAATATGTAAATTTTATAAGTCTATTAGAAAATTTTAGAAGAAATTTGAGTTATAAATATTGATTTTCAAAATGATCAAAAAGTTGTTTTAACCAAATAAGCTTTTAAAATACCATTTGCAGCAATTTTTCGCAGCAATTTTTAATAATTTTTGCAAACAATGGTTTTTACTTAGTTATTCTTTCCCGAATCTTTTGTAAACCTTTTGAAATAAATAATTAATTAATTTAAAGATGATTAAGAGGTTTAAAAATGAGTATGTGGAAATGACTAGTACATTTTTTCCATTTGTAAGTTTCATAGAAAATCCGACCAAGGAATGGAACAGATCGAAGGAAAAACCCGAATGCTCTAAAATAATTAAAAGTAAATTAAATATGTTAAAAGATTTAGAGTCAATCAAATAACTTGACCCCTTATGGGTGATAGAAAGGTAGTCTCTAGCTTGGGTTTGGAAACTAGTTGCATACCGTCCCTAGTTAACTGGACTGGCTCGACGAAGGGGATAGTAAATTTGATTTACTCGGATCAAAATTCCCTAAAGTATAAAAGATATAATTTTCCAAATTCAAACAAATATGATTGCATAGAAATAATCTTCTTATACTTGGTATTAAATTTCGAGTAGGGAATCCGTACTACCTATGTGAATTTAAATGGTTATTTCATCGTTATTCGATGGATAGTAAGGTTGAATATGGAAATTGATATTGAGTAGAATTAGTATAATCTCCATAATCCTTTTTACTCAATAATGTTTTCCAATATGAGATTTAAATAAATCATTTGGAAATATTTTCCTAAATAAAAGGTGAAACGATTTGGAATTATTTCGAGATTAGAAAGGTTTAATAAACCAAATGATTTGATAAATGAGGCTTAATGGTTCCATATACTCTGAAAAGGATAACGAAATGATTTAATGAAAATATATCTAAGAGAAATTTGATTTGAATAAAAAGGTTAATAACTTGAATGTTATGTGATAATCACCTATATATCTAGATGCCATTTTATCGATGGTTGGTTCGGAGTAATCGGGGTCGGATTTGGGTGATTCCTATTCGAAAAACACTTCGAACTAATGTATATGTTCAGAAGTGAAGTTGTGTTGAAGATGATGATTATTGAAGACAAGAGATCTATAGAATGTAGGGATTGCTGTCATGAGTCCCAGAGGTTTACCCCATATTGTATGACAGTGGTGTTTGCACTCTGAAATATTCATTGTATTGAAGACCGAAGATCTTCATAGCAGAAGGACTGCTTGTTTACATTCTCTGGGTCGCTTCTAATATAGAGATATTTATTATAACAATGGTCCTATCGTGTTTTGAAATCTCTGTAATACAAGGACTACTCGCTACTAATCCTAGGGATAATTCCTGACATGATGTAATATGAGGACTTCCTTCGGTTTTGTTCAATCCCAGAACAAACTTGTATGGAAGAATGTTTGACATTGCATTTCCGAGATCACAAACGTTGACTTTTACAAACATACATTTGTTTGGTGGCGGAGAAGGCAACTTCTTTTAGCTTAACACCCTTCTCTGAGATGTATGAGCTCAATGGTTGTATCTTCGTGAAAGTCAATAGTAATCGAAGGAATGGAAATATGGCATTCAAAATGGAGCCTGTTATGATCAAAGCATAACTTTATGAAAATTGATTCAAACCGTCGAGTCAATGGAAAAATCGACCCCCAACCTTATGAAAACCAACGTTGCCTAAAGATAGGGAACATCGGGAAGGTCCAAGCCTTAACCTCCAAGAATTTGACATTGCCCGGAGATAGGCAATGCCGGGGAGGAGAATCACAAGCCTTTATGAATTCATCTTTGCCCGGAGATAGGCGATAATGAGTAGGTTTGTTGATTAAACTAACCTTCAAGAATTCATTTTTTCCCGAAGATAGGTGACAACGTGAAGGTTCATCGACTCGATCCAGGAGTCGATCGAATCACTTAGCTCCAACCTTTAGGAATTTGTCATTGCCCGGAGATAGGCAACGACGAAAAGGTTTCCACATTCAATCCGGGTTAACCTTCAGGAATTCGTTGTTGCTTGGAGATAGCAAAGACGAGAAGGCTTTCCCATTTACTCTAACCTTCAGGAATTCGTCGTTGCTCGGAGATAGGCGACGACGAGAAGGTTTCCACATTCAATCCGAGTTAACCTTCAAGAATTTGTTGTTGCTTGGAGATAGGCGACGATGAGAAGGTTTTCTCGTTCACTCTAACCTTCAAGAATTCGTCATTGCCCGGAGATAGGTGATGACGAGAACGTTTTCCCATTCACTCTAACCTTTAGGAATTCATCGTCGCTCGAAGATAGATGACAGCGAAAATGTTTGCAAACCTCAACCTTCAGGAATCTGACGTTGCTCGGAGACAGGCGGTTTCAGGAAGGTGAAACTTCCATTCTTCAGGAATCTGGTGTTACCCGGAGACAGGCGACGCTAGGAAGGAAAAGCCCAACCTTCATGAATTTGTTGTTGTTTGGAGATAGGAAACGACGAGAAGGTTTAACCATTCACTTCAACCTTCAGGAATTCATCATTGTCCGGAGATAGGCGACGGTTAGAAGCTTTGAAAATTCATAACCTTCTGGAACCTAACATTGCCCGAAGATTGGTGAAGTCAGGATGGATGGCTGTTTTGGGACCAATCGGATAATTTGGCCTAGCTCACCTTGAAATAACCAAAGGATAAAGCGAAAAAATCACTCTCGAATTATAGGAATTTGACATTGCCTAGAAACATGCAACCTCAAGGAGAAACTCTTGGAATCAAACCATCAACGTTCTATCTACTGGAGATAGAAACTGGAAAGCGATTAGGTCTTCGACCATAGCCATCAGTAATTTGGTTGTTGCATGGGAATAAGTAGTTTCAAGAAGGAAACCTAGAATTGGTTAATTTGTACGTTTCCAAATACTGAAACTAGGGCCCGACTGGATTTCAGCGATAGCGATAGCGATAGCAACCAAGTGTGACACGCTTAGTTGGGGATAAACTAGGATGGTCGTAAAGGCTCGAGAATAAGTATCATCAGACTCTACTAATCTAGGATAAGGATAGGAAAATCACATATAGACCGAGGGCAATCAGATAGTTTGCCCCCATGATATTTCTATCCCATCAATACCCTAATGCTAGCATTGGGAATGATGAGTCCTATAAATAGGGACAAGCACACAACAAAACTATGTAGACATGAAAATGTTCTAACTATTACCCCTTGACAACAGGGAGTAGCATGGACCTTGGAATATTCGGGGTTAATGACTGGTCGAAAGAAACTTGATCAAACACGAATAGGAATGTGTTGTTGCCCAGAGATAAGCAACATTAAGACGGTATAACTATTAAGGAGTCGATCAAATAATTTGACCTCGACCTTCGTGAATCCTGTGCTGGCGGCATATACTCCAAAGCGTTTTCTCAAATAAAACAGTCAGCATTGATTTGGGTAGATCATTCAATACCAGAAGACCAAGATACCCATGCACCGCTGGGGACACATCTTGAAGTGGGACGATCATGCTCTGGAGCTCTACGATTGCTCGCCTAGTTGTATAAGGTGCATAAGGAGAAGCCTGTGTAGTTGTAGACCCGACATCGGGAGAAGTAGACACACTCTTACCGGACTAAAGCACATCGATCGATGAATCACTCTGGACAGGAAAGCTTGGCATTCAACATGGTCAGAAAAATGAGCCTCATCGTACCATGGAACCATACATCGGATCTTACCTGTTATTGATGAATAATTGATAATGACACCACTGTCCAAAGCGACGCAGAAGCTTTTCTTTACCGGAACACTGGAAGTGCAGCAATAGGAAGAGCATTGCGATGAAATCATCCAATGAGACCGTTCTTGAAGTGAACCTCCCATTGGAACTTAAAAAATGTGTGAGGTTGGTCATGCTTGGATAGGAGTTAGTCAAAAATGGGAAGCCAAACTTATCTCCAGAACAACGTGTACACAACCTAGGCCAAACTCAAGTTCACCTTAGATTGAGCCCAATCCTGAAATCGACCATCTCCCACCAAAAGCAATCGGCCTCATCAACAAGACTGAAGGATTCAGGGTTGAAGGTCTCGATGAAAACTCTCAGCACAAAATGGAGGCAAAAGTAAAATATGAAAATAGAAAAAGTTTCTAAGTGTTGGAATTATACAGCTTTCGAGGAATGAAAGTTATCGCTACCGTCGGTACCGAGATGATTTTTCACCCCAAAAACTTGTAGAAAGCACAACAAAGAAAAATCGTATTTTTCTAAGGCATGGAGTTATCTCCAGAATATAGATGTGATCTCCAGAGTGTAAATTTTGTCCTTAGCATGAAGAATGGAATTTAACAATGCACAGCCGTTGAAGGAATATCAAACGGACAAAAGCAATGCTTCAAAGTAGTCCATGAATGACTAACCAAAGATAAGAGATAGAAAAACGGAACTTGTCTTGATCCATAGCACACTTTGTTCTCAACAAAAGCATACTCTAGGGGCAATTGTTAACCGAGTTTTTAACCAAGCAAATTTCAATCGGGAGAAGAAGGCCGAAACAAAGACGAAACGACTCGATGGAGTTCAAGAATTTTCATTAGAAATTGAGCTAAGTACAGCTCTCAACACTGAGAGGAACATCTCAGTACTGAGAGGTCTCTTCTCATGTTTGAGCCCTCATCAACTCCATACACTTCATATATTCCTTCAACTATTCATTTTCAAGTGCTTTTCTCAAATATTAGACAAGCAACTTCCAGGATTGATGAGAAGAAAGCAAAGAAAACGTGATAATGCAAGCACTATTAAGAAAATCATCGGGAACAACTCAACTTCTATGGAAAAGAACATTGAAATACATCAAATCGGAGATAGGGGAGTAAAGTAAATGAGGAAGAGAAAAATTCACAAATACAAACCTCTTGATGCCGAGAGGTGCCTCTCGGTACTGAGACGTCCCTGTTGATTATTGGGTAGCATGTGCTCCTATGGGCTTCTGGGCTTGCAAGACTTCATTCAACTCGACCCTATATACCAGCAGAGTAGACTGAGTAGCTTCCCTATAAATATTAGCACTATAGCAACCACAAAAGGATCTTGGACTCTGCTCCTTCTTCATCTCCTATCTCTCCCTCACAATAGTTACCTAGGCTGATACAATTGGTAGTTCCAAGCATAGAAACTTGTCAATCCCTTGTACTAATGACTTTAATTCTCTCTAAAATCCATAATCAATAAAACTATAAAGTGGACTAGGATAGAGGTTGTCGAACCACTATAAAAATATTGTGGCTCCCTATTTTTCTTTACTTTTTTGCATTTTTCTACTATTGCAACGAGATCTAATCCTACAACAGGTCATATTATGGTGTTGTGCCACTTTTGGCACCAACAAATACGCACATACACAAACTCACGCGCGCGCACACGCACACACACATAGATATATATATATATATTCACACACATGCACATGCATACACGTAGCCTCAAGTATGCATTTAAGATGGATGTCAATTATTAAAATTAGTAAATAACTTAGATCAGATGAGAATGATATAATCATTAAAAATAGGTTGGAATGTGAGGTCAGTAGTGTTACACAACAGAAGTCTTCCCATCGCAAGGGGCTACCGGTAGTTGTGTATACATTATACCAATGTGGGACATATCCAACTATAAGACTCGTGGCTGTTATATACATTTGTGTATAAGTGAGGGATACCCAAGTAGTAAGGTTCGCTTCGGTCGGAGTGTCAAAGAATAAGTACAATGCTTCAACCTTTTAGGGGGTATTAAGTAGCAAGTGGGTGTTACCTTGGTTGTGTTAGGCAATCTAAATGGGATGGTGAGCAAGGCTCAACACTATGTCAGTGTTTGATTGGTACCATATTAGGGAGTAGGAGCTATACACAGGTCGAGAATGTCATCAGTCCTGAGTGGTCAGCGGAAAGACAAAGGTTACGCCTAAACGGCTACACCTCCTACTAGTGTAGATCATGTTTAGTTATGCACTACCATAGTTGTTTACTAGATTGTTTATTAGTGCCAAGGCTAGATAACCCTTTATGGAGGTTTTATAAATTAGTAGAATACGACAAACTATTATAATGTCATTATTAGGCACTACGGGAGTACCTTAGTATGCATGACGATGAGAACATGATACTGGGTTGATGATGGATCCTAATGAGGTGTTGGGTTACGGATATTAGCGAGAATAGTATCTTGGTCCATTGAGGGACTATGGTACTTATATATATGTATACATATAGACATATATACATACATAGTTATAGTCTACTTTGAATAGACGGAGTGTATTGTACGCATACGTGGAGTCGAGTCGACTAAGTAAAAATAAAATAAGAGACATAACATGTAACAAAAGGCAATCGGCATAAACTAGTGTTATGTCTAAAGTGTGTAGTTTACCAATCATCAAAACGTTATTCTAACCCCTCCTCATTACAACCCATGGGATAGCTTAGAGGGACGGGTACTAGTATATAGCGGGAACAATGGAAAGACAGGTTTTCTT
This sequence comes from Allium fistulosum, assembly GCA_030737815.1. Taxonomy (NCBI): domain Eukaryota; kingdom Viridiplantae; phylum Streptophyta; class Magnoliopsida; order Asparagales; family Amaryllidaceae; genus Allium; species Allium fistulosum. The sequence continues at coordinate 1,378,824,830 of CM060901.1, forward strand.
ATGCATGTTCGGCATTGAGAAGTACACTAGATATTGGAAGTGGTCACTCTTGGTTGGTAACTATATGTTTTATTATACTTCACTATTTCGTTGTGAGTTTATATCACTATAAGAAAAAGAGTCATTCATGGTGGCATATAACCGCTATAAAAGGAAACTATAGTGGTTCAACAAACACTACATATCGACATATTATAAAAAAACTAGCGGAGTATTTATAACACAAAAAATGCCTCTATAAAATAGTAAGCTTTCATAGCGCATATAAACCGCTATAAATTTTAATTAGGCATAACGAATTTTTTTTTGCTATAAATAACATTTATAGCAGTTACATAAACGCTATATATCGCCATGTTATAATATATTCTAAATCAGTTATAGCATGTATATCCACTATAAATTATGTAGATACAATGGCGCTTTTAATCCGTTATACTTCGACAGTAACGACTTGCATCACATTACCTTTTTTAGTGCTTATATTGTATAACTATAATGTTTTTTAAACTCTATGGTTTATTTTTCTATGTATTTGATGCATCCTGCTATTTATTACAATTTAGTAATAACATATCATAAATGAATCTTCTTTAAACACATAACAATATGAACAATGTAAGAGTCGAAGAATATAATAATCGAAAAATGTAATGCATTATATCAAACATACCAAATATCCATGGATATCATATTAAACATGATCAAATAGATAAGAGGAAATTTAATAATTAATCATTAAGAAAAACACTTTTCTACATATATAAACCCGTAGATGTTTTGCTTTACTATACAATGATGTGTTCTTCAAAAAACACTCCTTTTTCCAATGAAGCACCAACCGTGCTTTGACTCTTACAAATTTAGGTGGTGATGAATTCAATTATATTTTGATGTAAACATTAAAATATAAATTTTCCTTAACTGGTTGTTTTCCCCTAAATATTGACTTGATGACAATTTGGTTTAAATCCACAATTCATATAAATATATTGGACTAAATTTGTATTAAGGGTTCTTTATTTTGTAATTTGTAAGTTTACTTGCAGCAGCTATATACTACTTAAAAGTTACCTAGGGATTACAAGTAATCTACAACCTCGAGTTCACTGAAAGAGTCACCTTCCTTTCTTAATACTCTTGCATTGTTGTCTACAACCCAATTCATGCAAATGAGAAATTAGATTCTCCACATTCTATAGTACATATCTAGATTCTCATTCCTGGATATTCTAAATTACCCACATAAAAAGTTCAGTAAACTAGTAATTACCTCTGGTCTTCAATTAAGAACACCACCAGACATGCCCACATCAATACACCATATACTCTCATTATGTTTACTGCTGTAAATTGTTGAAATTCATGGACTTACAACCAAAAGTTTTCATATTTTAATTTAGACAATTAAAAATAGGAAATTGATAATACCAATTCATGCCATTGAGTTGTGGAGTATGCCCTACTATCATCCCTTTAGCACCAACCAAAAGCCTTCTAAATTGTCCTACATCACAACCTCCAAATTGCACGTCGCCTACTTCAACCCATGCTGCAGCTACCGCCAAGCTCGCCTCTAAGTCATTGCGAGCGTACCTCTGCACCAAGGGCCAAGCTCCCCTTCCTCTTTTGTCGATGCATAGGATTTAACTGGATCCGATTAGGGTTTATGAAGGTGGATATGGAACTAAAGGAGTGATTTGGGGATTGGATTATACTTGTATAAGAGATGGGGAAAAAACAGAACAAAATAAAAGAGGAAAGAGATAGAGGGAAATAATTTAAGAAACCCATGGCTACGAAAATGATTTTGAGATTCCATACTTTGTGAAGGCGTTACATAGGCAACCCCAATTTTAAATAAAAACAAATGAAAACAAACAATAACGCTGCGAAATAAAGTGTTATTCATTAGCATTATAAAAAGCAACTTTTTTGTAGTGTATAGATAGTGCTATGATACACATTTATTTATTTGTAAGATACCAAACCAATGGTCCGTACTTAATTTGATGAACTTGGATTTTCGATTTAACGAAAATTAGGGTTCATTGGGGTGTGGGTTGTCACATTTGGTATCAAAGCTTAGATTAGGTGATCTTAAGAATTAGAATAAGTTGAGTGAACATATTTGTATTTTTACGATAATTATAAAATATAATATATGCCAAATCCTATAAATTCTGACTATAGAGTAGTTGTAACCATGCTCTGAAAAGATGGATAAGTTGACTATAATTCGGAACAATGGATGAAGTCGAAGGTATACACCTATCTTGATTACCCTATGAGCAATAGGTCATATTGGAGGCGTTGACTTAAGAAGAGCATGAATGCGACATATGGAAGAGTCCATGAAGCTGGATAGTACTTGGCTCCCTTGTAGAGCACTGATTGCTTATAGTTGCAGATCCCCACAGGATTGCAGATTGATGATGTACATTAGGTCCAAATAAGTGGGAATAAGAGTCTATATGTTGTAGATATCCGAAAGAAATAAGTTTCCAAAAGAAGGTGTGTAGTAATCACTCTAAGATGATAGCCGGATTTGTAATATTTTGGGAGAAGATAAGTCGGTAAGTAGAAAAAAAGGAAAGTCCTAAAGAAGGAACAAGTAAATCCACTCTGAGTTTGACTACATAAGACAAAATTTAGTATAAAAGTTAAAATGATTTTAATATATAAATTTAAGAAATGTATGTAAATAATATATTTGAAATGATTTTCAAAGGAACTATTTGAAGGTAGAAAAACCCTATTTTTGAAAAGTAAGTAAATGCTAAATTTTCGAACAAATAAAATATCTAAATTTTACATAAATAAAAAGTCTTAGTAAAAATTAAAATTAGTTAAATTAAAAATTTCAGTAAATAGGTTTTTATAAAAAGTTATTTGCTTTGAAAAATATAGTAAAACATATATAGCTCATTGATTTTTCTGAAATGAAAAAAAAATAAGTTATAAAATGCTTTTTAGGGATGGACAATAGGAAGTGGTACAAATTTAAAACAGGGTAAATAGTACGGGAAAGAAGATTAGAACCTAAAAATAAAGCAGTAGGCAAACACACCACAATGGTTCAACCAAGAAGATAATAAATTGAGAGAAAAGCTATATAAATAAAAGCAATTTAAATAAAAACAGTTTAAGTAGAGGAAAGTTGAACGGTAGTAATATTTTGAAATATGAATAGAAACAACATTAGGAATTTGTATAAAATAATGTTAGCAATTAGAAATAACATTAGTATATTATATTAATAATGCTAGTAATCTAATTAAAAGCAATATAAAAACTTTAAGGCAAAACAAAGGAAAATAGATATTTTCCATACTGTGCACATTGATTGCATGCATCTTTTAAAAAGTCTCATTCACATGCTATTAGAGACTCAGCCAATGATGGAAGTGTCCTTGCCTACTCCAATTTTTATTATTTAAAATTGTAAAAGATGTTTTAGAAATATTGTAAAGTGTATTTTTTTTAAATGGTTTGGTATAACAATTTTTTTTAAAACAAAACTTTATAAATGGTTTGAGTTAAAAATCCTAATTTTAAGAAGTAAAATCCTTGTTGTTGAAAAAGGCTTTAAAAGGAAAAGTTGAATTGAAGGAAAAGGAAATAAACTTTCTAAATTGAATAGCTAATATTTTATTTTAGACTTGATGAATAAGCTTAATTCAAAAATCCTAGATTATAGTTAGACATCAAGCTATTAATTTCGAATTTTTTTTTAAAAAGTTTTCACGTTTGTACTTTTAAAAATAAAAGTTTTGGGATTAAGCACTCCAAAATTTTGAATTTTTGATTTTCGGAAAAAATAAAAGGTGAAAACTAAACCAAAATTTTAATTTGGAGTCAATAGGAATGATTGCATAGGTAAGACGGTGTACAAGTCAAGGCTATGAATAGAATAGCGATGAATGCTCGTAGAAGAGTAACACCGAACCTCTATTGAATATAGGAATATTGGTGAGAATCTAAGAATGTTTTATTAAATATGTGTGCAAGCCATAAGATGAACCCACAAAAGAATGGTGAATGGTATCGAGGTACACTTCTGCGAGTTGTCGAGTATGCTTGCATGAAAGATCAAGGCAAAGAAAATAAATATCAAAATTTAAGAATACTATCAAGAAATTAAGACTAAAAGAAGATGGTAAGAGAGGGTGAAGAGATTACAAACACACATAGAGGACGTTGGTAAACTCAAGAATAAGGAAGGCAAGATAGACAGTGAAAAAGTTATTCCGCTAAGCCAATTTGTCAAGGAGTTATTTTAAACATGCATAGTTTATATTTCTTACCCACTACAATTATGCATAGTTTATTCCATGATTGGATGTAATAATGAAAGAAATGGATTGACCTTATTTGTCAGAAGCCATAAAAGAAAGTTAAGATATGTGGGTTATGGTAGAATGACATATTAGAAAGGAGCATTAAATTTGAGTAAGGTGATAGGGCTACAACAACATTAATGTCAGTTAGTGTTAAAGGGCAGCTACCAGCAAATGTTTTTTAGAGTAGTTGGGTTGTAGCATTAGTCGTTTCTATTGTATAAAACGCGTACGATATTGTAAGAAAAGTTTCTTTTAAATTAGTTTTATGGATCGACTACTATACTTATGGGAAAACTATGTAAGTAAGAAATTTCATATGGACATTTAATTAGTGCAAAGTAAAACTGAAAGTTTATAAAATAAATTAGGAAATTTATTGGTTACTAAAAGAAAAGTTAAGTCCCAAAAAGTGTTAAATTTTAGGGTCCGATTGGTTTCGTTTGTGTTTTGTGTTTTCCGTTTTCAACCCCCATATTAAAGAATGGAAAGCAATCCATCCGCTTCATCGTCCCTCCATTCTTTTATTATTTCTCAAAACATAAAAAAATAAAATTGTTTTCTATTTTATAAGGCAACGTCATTTTTTAAATTGGTTGTTTTCCAAAAATACATGCGACGGATACACGTTTTTTGGACGAAAACACAAAACTAAAAATGAACAACCAAATAGAGCCTTAAACTTTGGCAAGCGAAGAACAGGAAGAGGTTGTTGTGAAACCACGGGCCACTATCCCTACGTCTTAAAGCTGAAATTTATAGATAAACTTGTGTGCTGGTTGCTAGTTTAAAATAAAAGGGAAAAAATTGAGAATTAAATTTTTTTTACCATGTAGTAGAAAGAGACAATCGTGGACGTTAACTCGTTGACTAAATTCCTACTGCATAGGATGTGGCTTGATTTGTTTTGAAAAGATAAAAACAATTACTTTTAAAGGAAAAAAAATTGTTCAAAAATCTTTGATTTTTAATAGAAAATGTTTTTTTTAAAGCTGTGGAAAAACAAAAGTAGGTTTTGTTTTCAAATTTTCTAACCGTTTCTAAATTTTAATTGAAAATGATTTTGAACGAAAAAGAGGAAATTTTTTATTTTTGAAATGCCACATGTTTAGCAAAGGGAAAAAGTTGATTGGTTAGCAAGTATGAATTTTACCGTGCAGCAAAAGTGCCAGTAAAGTAAAAGGTAGTTGGTGGTAAGGGAAAAAGCAGTTTTAGCCTAGGGAATCTTTTTTCCATATCATGATGACAGGGAAACCACACTTGTTTAAACATTTTAAAGATTTAAAATAAATTTTACTTATGTGAACTGTACTTGGAAAAATTATAAAATAATTGGGGCAAAATAGAAGTTCCAAGGTCGGTGGAAAATGGTACACAAGAAAAGGATGAAAATATTGAATTCTCCATCTAAACCATTTTATGATATAAGAGTATTAGTTTAGAAAACCGGATTTTCAAAATTTTGTATGTTAGAAATTGTGTGCTAGGATTTTGGATGGTAGGGGTTGGATGAAAATTGGTTGAACTACACTTCTATTCGTAGAAGTATAGGAAATTTAGATGCAAAACTAAAGTTTTTGGTTTTCAAAATTGGCATCCATATAAAACTACAAGTATATATAGATCGTTTGCATCATATTTTCAAAATGGTTTTAAAGAACGCATTCATATAGGAGGCGCCGATTAGAATTATTCTGCATGCATATCGTATATGTTGTGATGCATCATGCACTTGCACAACATCGGTTGCAAAATAGGTTGGACACTAATTGGTTATTTAGCTCAGAATGGTTGAGCGTTATGTCACAATATTCAGCCCTTGAGAAATTTCTATGACGAAATTCTTTTAAGAGGGGAGAATGTAACACCCGTAATTTTTATGATAATTAATAAATAATAGCATCGAAAAATAATTTTTTTTTACAAATGTCGAAATTTGGTTATGAAACTTGCACTGTTGGGTTCGTGGCCATTTTTTGATCAAATTTCATATATAAAGTTTTCCGGTCGGAGTTCAAATGAAAAAGTTATGAACATTAAGTTTTTGAATCGGAAATAATTGTATATGTAATTAAGGAAATAAAATGTAATTAACTTACAGTGGTTAACGTTAATGGTCGCTTAACGTTTAAGCATATCCAACGTTAATCGAATCAGTTAAATGCGTATAAAATAATGTAAGTAGGGAAACAAATTAACGCCTGTAGTAAATATACAATCGATCGACCATTACTTCTGGTCGACCACTAGCGGTTGATCTGTCCAATGACTCAGATTTAAAATACTTTAATCTAAAGACTGTCGGTTAAGTCCGTCGGCTGCAAATTGAACCTAGGCCAATGACCCAGATTTAAAATAGTTTAATCTAAAGACTAGCATTTATTCAAACCCTTATAAATACGGGCATAACCTCTCACTCTTCTTCTCGTTTCCTGAAGCATGCGAAGCTCTGCCGTTTTCTCTTCTCCACAAAGTTCTTAATTCTAAATAAAAATTATAGTTTCTATATGTATGTACAAGTGGAGAATAGCAGAGGATAATTGAGAAGAAGAATATGATTGAATCAAATCGTCAAAGCCAAGGTAAATTATAAATTCGGATCTAAATCTAAATTAAATCCAAATCTCTTCTCATATCTAGATTTCTAATAGATATTTGTATACTTCCAGTATATGTATTCAAATAAGAAGAATAATGGAAATCAAACTGAAATAATAGGAATTAGATCTAGAGATTTGGAAAGCTGAGTGGGAAATTATATATTTTTATGCAATATTGGATTTATATCGTTGTAAAGCTATTCATGTATGCCTAAATGTAAACTTGGAGTTGTAGGCTAAAACTGTATACATGTAATGAATTTATAAATCCTGCCTACATATTCAGTGATTGATAATTTAATTTTAATATTACATGATTGTGAATCTGGAAAGTATTGGGTAGTAGTAGTCTTTGAAATTGATAAATTATGTGATAGTTCCATATTCGTAGATCTAAATGACTTATGCAAGAAAAATGTAAATTAGAGTTATCACAATAAGTTATGAGGGTTTAAGTAGTATTTTAATTCATTGGAATATAGAGCGTTGAATGTAAATTTCTATAGGTTATCAAGTTTAGATTCATAAATAAAAGTATATCATTTGAAATAGCAAGGAATACGCCAAAAGAAAGAGATGTATAAAATAGGGATACTCACCATATTATGTACGGTCTATTTCAATAACTATGAAAAGACAATTTTTTGTAATTCCAAATGTAACACAAATTCTCCTTTTAAATAAGATATAAAATTTTTACAGTGTTAACCTTTCCTTTTGAGAGAGCTGTGATTCCAATGCATTAAGATGCACAAATCCCTAAAGATTAGTTAAAGAATTGTAAATGTGATAATAATAATAATAGTTTAAGTGAAGAATTAATATGTATGTAAAAGAGGCAAGGCAGAAATCAAATAATAAACAATAAAAAAGGTAGGCAAGTAGTAATTTAAATAAAAAGGGTATGGAAATTCCACTGAACAAGGGAGGTAGTAATAGTTAAAAAGGAATAGAAATAGAAATCCAATAGTGCATGAAAAATTGAATAGGAAAAGGTATTTAGATCTTTTAATGTAAGTGGTAAATGACATTAAATTTATATTAATGGAATAAGAAGTAAACACATGAAAATGTAAAGGGATATTACTAACGGTTGAACATAGGAGGCGTAATAATCAAATAAGTATGAACACACACACACACACACACACACACACATATATATATATATATATGTGTGTGTGTGTGTGTGAAAATGGGTTCTTTATCAATGACGAAAAGAACACTAGGAATCTCGTCTTCTTAAAAAACCTTGGCAGAGTAGCGAGGAAAAAGTGCACAACAATTCCTATACACTTTCAACCTTAACAAATACAAGGCAAAAACAAAAGAAACACACCAACACACCAACCTACTGTACAAAATACAACCCGTACAAACCGGCCAAAGAAGAAATAAAAGACAATAGGGCAAACACCCTAACCCACCGCAAACATCATCCTGGATCGAAATCTATTCTCCAATCCTTCGTCAGATCAATGTCCTCCTCCTTAACTTTGTTAAATCGTCGGTGCAGTTGAGCTCTAACATCTACAATAATCATCTTATCTCTCTGATCAGTTGTAATCTATCTATGTGAGAACGTTCTCCCATTTCTCTCCATCCAAAGATGATGGATCAAAGTGACAGTCACTGTGCAAGCTAAATTTCTGAGGCAACCTTGCCGGTGATATCTATTGCTGAGACGAGTAAGCTCTGATTGTAGAATTGAACGCTCTATTGATGGCATATGAAGACGGTTCATGGCCACCCCCAAAGATAAGTACAATATTTACAATTGAAAACAAACGCTCATGCGTTTCTGATTCTTCATTACATAATGGACACGTAGTTGAATCCAAAATTCCCCATGAACGTAGTCAATCCTTTGTAGGTAGACGTCCCATACACACTTTATAGGCAGTGTAGCTAAATTTATTAGCAATATACCAATTCCAAATTATTCTCCCCTAGTACATCGAATTGTGAATAGACTTTAGTGAATTGTAGACCGATGAAAATTTGAAATTTGTCGAGTCTGCTATCTTTTAATGATCGGTAGAGTAATCCGTGTCCAAGTGGATTTGTGTGATGATGTGAGATAGTTCTTTTGTAGACGATAACTTGTTACAGTTTAAATAATTTCCTTTTATAATGTTGCTGACTGTCCAATTTGCTCCTTGGCATAAAGAAATTCTATGCCAACCCAATAAGTCGACCATAGATTTGTGGTTTAACCAAGGGTCAAACCACAATGAAGTTGATTGACCATTGACAATAATTCTTTTCATAATGTTAGCTGCACTGTCTCTGGCTCTAAGAATATGCTTCATAGTTCCTGAAAAATTATTATTAATGGCCATAGTCCAAAAATTATGGTTGTTTAGATACCTATTTGTTATCCATCTGCTCCACATACACTCCTAGTCAGAAGAGACCACGGTAATTTAATCATTGTAGTCCGTCTCAAATCTAAAAACAGTTTGAGTCCAATTCCTTCTTGTAATTTAGGTCTACATAACAATTCCTAAGACATTTTATGTTGTCTTCCCCCCAAAAAAAATCAGCGCACAATTTCTCTAATTTAGCAAGAATACAACCTGGTAAACGATAAATAAGCAGCCAATATAGTACAATTGGTGTGATAATGGTCTGTATTGACTCTGCTCTGCCAGTAGTAGATAATAATTCACTATCCCACCCTTGTAATCTATTTAGCACTTTGTTGATTAAGGATGCACAATGGGTAGCATGGATATAGTCTGTAGATAAAGGTACCCACAGATACTTGACAAGTAAATCATCCTTGGACATACCGATAATAGATAGTAATTCTTTTATATTTGTAACATCAGTGCTGAAATATACCTTTAATTTAGTTTGATTAATTTGCAGTCCAATTATGGTAGCTAGTAGGTGGAAAATATTCTTCATAGTAACCGCATTAGACTGATTAGCAGTTAAAAACACCATAACATCATCTGCATAAAGTAAGTGAGTGATGATAGGATGAATTTGAGATAATGGTTGCAATCTTCCTGCTAAATATGCATCTTCCATAAGTAATGAGAAATATTCTATGGCCACATAGAATAAATAGGGAGAAAGTGGGTCTCCTTGACGTAGACCCCTAGTTGATGGGATGAAACCATGTGGAATTCCATCAATTAAGATGGAGAATGTAGGACTGCTAATACGGCTATATATTAACTCCACCGGTGAAAAAGGAAACCCTATTGTAATTAACATGTACCATACAAACTCCATGTTAACCATATCATAAGCCTTTTGTAAATCAATCTTGAAGCACATTCTTCCCTTTCCTCTTTTCTTGAAATCTTTGACTAACTCGTGGGCAAGTAAGATAATTTCTCCAATATTTCTGTATGACATAAAGGCAGATTGTAATCTGCTATAAGGTAGGGGAGAAAATGTTTTATCCTGCCACAAATAATTTTAGAAATTATTTTATATAAAACATTTGCACATGAAATAGGTCTATAATCAGAAATATTCCGTGGCTTATCTTTTTTGGGAATCAGGGTAATGAAAATGTGATTCAATCCTTTGACTAACTACCTGGTCTAGAAAACACCGGTAACAGCAGAAAATAGTTGGCTTTGCAGAGCATCCCAGTGTAGTTTATAAATTTAGCCGAAAAACCATCAGGCCCGGTACTTTTGGAGTCGTCAATAGAGAAAAGTGCTTCCTTAGTATCAGATATAGTCACAGTAATAGATAAGAATCTCCTTCTTCGTTCATAATATTTCTAGGTTGGATAGGTGGAAATCCTTCCCTGTTGACCCATTAAACAGTTGATGGTAATATGTAGTAGCTTGTTCTATAATCTATGCTTGGTCATATACTAAATGGCTATCAGAATCCATTAAAGCCTAAATTCTAGTTTGACGCTTTCTAATGGACATTTTAGCGTAAAAAATTCTAATTTGTATCACCAGATTGTAGCCAATTAACTTTGCTTTGCTGCTTGAAAAATTCATGTTGCAGTGAGGTAGCATTCTTTAGTTGAAGAAGTACAGCCAGTAGGTTATTATACAAATCTAAATTCTCTAGGTTTGAGTCCAGTTGCATAAGAACTTTGCTGTATTCCTCTTCTAAAGATATAACTGCATTATTCTTTACTCGGTACTTATTCCATGTTTTAAGATTATGTTTTATGTGTTGAAAACATTAAATGAATTTTTGCATCTCAGTACCCCAAGTGACAGCTTCTAGCCCTTTAAAAATACACTCTGCATAACCTTCCTCGTTATACCAAGAGTTAACATATCTATAAGACCTACCCTTGATTTGTTGGTGATGAGAAGTCAGTTTCACCAACAGAGGAGTGTGATCACTATGGTGGTCCGGCAAGGCTAAAGTAACTATACGAGGGAAAGTTGAAATTAAATCATAGTTTGCAAGAACTTTATCTACGCAAGTAGCAACCCCTCCATGTAAATTTACACCCTTGCAAATTAGTTTCAACAAGCCCACACTTTACCATACAGTTTCTAAAATCAGAGATATACGAAAATGGGATAGGAAGGCCACCCTTTGTATCCGTAAGGCTAGAAGCATTATTAAAATCTCCCACTACCAACCACGGTAATTCAATAGTAATGGCATTCATACATAAATGCTCCCACAAAGTATCTCTTTCCTGATAGAAGTTGCTAGCATACACATAAGTTACAATGCATATAAAACCATCCACATTTGTTAAATGGGATGTTATATGTTGTTCACTTTTATACAAAACTTCATGAGACCAGATTGTAGTATCAATTAAAATCAAGATTCTACCTTTGCGATCAAGATCGTTGTTGTGAACCATACTCCACTTTGGTGGTAATAAAGCCTGCAGTCTACCTATACTGTGCATATCTAATTTATTCTCCAACAAACCTAATATAGAGAGTTTGTGGATGTTTAGTAGGTTGAATACATGATACATTTTACTGTCTGTATTCAACCCCCTAACATTCCATGACATGATATTCATTTAATAGGGTGGGTGCTCCTTGTCGATCTTTTAGGAGGAGCTACTGATTTGGGAGCAGTTTTTTGAAGCTTTGCACTATATTTTGGATTCGCCGTGACCATGTGGGAAACATCTTTAAGAGCCTCTCTTTTAGGATTTTCAATTATGTTTGAAGCTACATTGTTCACAAACTCTTGAGATTTATCAATGAGACAATCTGAATTGTCATAATCACTATCTATTGAGCAGTCTTCTACTGTACTTTATCTGTATATACAGGTTTATGAGAAGATAAATTAAGGTTGGGAGAAGATGTGGGCATTGCATTCTGGTTAGAGTTCTTGGAACCGAAATCGGTACGTACTTCATCCGCGCTATGGTTTGTGGTAGCTGAAGTTGTTGAAGGATTAGGCACTGTCATAGCAGGATCAGAGACGGTTGAAGGTTCTCCAGTGAACAAGCAGTCAGAAGGTTGGAAGAAGGAATATCATATTCCTTTGAATTACCAAATGCCATTGTTTGTTTACCCTTAGATTGAACCGAAGCATTCTTTTCCCTTGTAACCGCAATATTTGATGTAAATTGTGAATTGTAATCAGCAGTTTTAGGAACCCAACTTTGATGTACCTTAATTGAACAAAACTCTACCATGTGACCATATAATTTACAGGTTGTACAAGCTTTGGGTTTGTATTCATATGCAATTTGTATGTACTCCTTTCGATTTCTAGAAGTTATTACTTTTATCTGATCTGGATATGTAAAATCTGTACTCACCTCTATCAATACTCGTGCAAAGTGAAGTCTCGTTTCCATATTAGTAGTATTATCTAATTTTAGTGGGCGACCCATAGCACTTACAATACGACTAATACCCTCTTTGCTCTAAAAAGCAAGATTTAAATCCATTAAGCTAACACAAATTGGAATTGAAGCAAAGTAGTCACGGGTAAGTTGCGATTTAGGAGTCCATTTCTTCATAATTAAGATACGTGAATTTATAGTGTATGGACCATTTTTAATAGCAGAATCAAAATCAACTGTAGAAGAGAACTTAATGAAAATGAACCCATTCAATTTCTAAAAAACAGCAAACCCTGATATAGGTTTCATAACCTTTTCCATAAACTTCTTAAATTGTTCGTGCATGGGCTTTCGCCCCAAAGCACAAACTACTGATGTATTCAACTACTTCGCTGAGTTCTCAAGTATAACTGAATCTGGCATATGAACAGCAAGGCCATCTACATCGCTTGATGTAGGGTAAAAGTAGAGGTCTTCCTCATCCTCGCAAGTAGAGGGGATGCCAAAACTTTTCACAGCGTCTGCCCATGTCCTACCCTTCTGACTGGAATCGTAGAAGATGATGCGATGGAGGTCTGTAAGGGTTGAGGTTGAGGAGGAGTAGGATAAGGCGGTTTTTTTGGATGTTCAACGTCGATAACTGACTCTGAAGTGGATTAAGACAGCTAGTAAAAATGAAATAAGTGACATAACATGTAATGGAAGGCAATCAGCATAAACTAGTATTATGTATAAAGTATGTAATTTATCAGTCACAAGAACGTTGTTCCAACTCCCTCTTCATTACAACCCATATGATAGCTTAGAGGGACAACTGCTGGTACAACGTTGAAATAGTGGAAGAACAGGTTTTCTTGTGCATGCTCGGTACTGACAAGAACACTAGATATTGGAAGTGTCACTCTTGATCAGTATCCATATGTTTTATTATAGTTTACTATTCCGCTGTGAGTTTATATTAATAGTGCTCTGATATGCATTTATTTATTTGCAGAATACCAAATCAATGATCCGTACTTTGGTGGAGTTGGATTTACGATTTAGCGAAAATTTAAATTTGGATCCTTTGGGCTATGGGTTGTCACATATGAGCTTCAGGCCACCCTTTATTTGCTACCAAACATGTAATGTGTTAATATGAATTAGACAGCACATAGCTGTTCTAGATTGTAGAATCCTATATAACTAAAATTCTACCCTCTGGATCTAACTCATTATTGTAGACGTATGCCCAATCTTGTCTAATGTACTTATAGGAAGAGATGATATTGTTTTCTGATAGTTTATGTTCCACTAGTCCTGCTACAATTATATATTGCAATTAACAAGATGTCGCTTAACATCATGTTTTCTCATGAGATGATTTAACCCTCTCACCTTCCACACTTGAGACATTAGTTAGACGTGTTACTCCCAGCATTACATATGCTTAGGGTAGTAGAGCTCGACTTGCACTTCTAGGACATTTTTGACCTTATTTTTAGTTACGATGCATGTTTATCCCAGAGGGGGACTATCCATAACATCTGAACTACTGGTAGCTTTGAATTCAAAAACATTTTCATTGCTACTTGTTTTTCTTGTCAATCCCTGCTTATTTTTACTTATTACATTGCAATTTGTAGCTTCCAGTTCACCCTGATTAGCTGTTATAGTTTGCATTTCTACTTAGAGTTGAGGCCATTATCTGCTAACTTGTATTCCTGTCGATCTGGAATTGGAGTTTGTTTGGAATCTTCACTGATCAGTTGTTTATCCTCATCCATATTTTGAGGGAAAGTAGTTCTTAGTTTTGAATATGTTCTTGCACAGTCGAGTTGTCATTCTAAACGTTCCCATTCCTATCACTTTCCATTTGATTGTATTTACTATGTTGTAACGGTTTGGACTATGGACTATTCGTTGTGTATAACTGTGGATTGTGAACATTTTGCTTGTCTGAACTTTTATTGTTTAATCATGATGGTTGCTGCCTTCCATTTGTGATACATTGTCCATTACATTAGACTGGTTTCCTTGTAAGTTTCCTATCATGTTTTTCTAGTCTACCTCCATATTTCCTTCAATTTTTTTTCTCATTAGTTGAATTTGGCATCCATACTTTTTCAAACATGTAATACTTTTGTGGATGTCCAAAGCACTTGCGGTTTTGGCAAGTACTAGTTTTCTATTCATATACTCTACTGCTTGGGTAGATATTTCATTATTTTCATTTAAGTGACTACTTCATTAGAGTAATTAAACTCGTTCTTTGTCTCAACTGGTACTCTAGAAAAAGATAATTTTCTCACAGTAGAGTTGCCTAGAACTGACGCAATCATATTAATCCCTTCTTTAGACCAATAGTCTAGTTTTAAATTACCTAGAAATCTCACACAGACTGAGATGGTTTGTAGGAACTCCTTTTTTAAATTAAACCCGAGTACCCTTCTTCTCATCATCATCGGTCTACGATCGTAGAAACATATACCTCCCTCTAAAATGCAATCATGGTCCGGTTTGTTTTCAAATTTTATTACATAGAACCCATTATCGTTTGTGAAAATCTGAAACACTCCTTCTGGTTTCCAAACTCTCTCTATGTAAGCTTTAAAATAGTGAAAATAAGGTCTAGAGTTTACCTACTAATCGAGTTATCTCACTACTTCTTAGCTGAATTTACCGTTATAGTGGTCAGTTTTGCACATCTCATTTCATTTAATGTCGTCGGTTAATAAAACTACAAGGGGAACGAGACTGAAGTTTGCTCACATGTCCTTGACAGTCCTAAACCTAACTCATTTTCTTGTCTACTTCAAACTTCTTCAAACAGTGCTATGTTTAAATTCATTTCATGCTCTAATTTCCAAATCCATTTTGCCTTCTGTTTATAATATCCTGATTCATGTCAAATCTTTAGCCGCAACTTAGAAGATCATCATGGTTCCTATTCAGGGCCCATATATTCGAACAGTAAAATTCATACTAGATTCGATCAGAAAGCGCCCAAAATTGATTTTGGAAAATGGTGATAAAGAAGAGCATGAAGATTGTATCTCCAATTTATGCTATTTTTTAGTACAAATTGTAATGTTTGAAACTCATATTTGGTATAAACATCATGTTGGAACTTTGATGTTTGGAATGATTAATTTTTTATAATATTGGAAACTTAAACTAAATTTGGTGTTAATGATCAATATATTTAAAGCACTATAACAACTTTATGTACATGATATGCTTGATCTGATCAGAATCAATCTTACGTATTAATAATGATTAGTTGGAGTGACATTACATTCGGTTTTGAATAATTCTACGTTGAATTTAAAAGTCTCTTCTATAAATTAATCTTAAAACCAAGCCATTACAACAACATTACGGCTAAACCTAGAATGATTTATTGCGATATATACGACTAATTATGCAATGAGGTGTTATGATAAACTTAATATTGCAATGATTTGGTTTATGCAATATCTTACTTTGTTTCATGCTTGATTTAATTGGATAACGATATAAATGTGTTATCTCATGATCTTATGTATAGTTAATGTCGCCATTTATAATTTTCTTTAAAGCTAAACCGTTTAATTCTCCTTCTCATACGTTTGAATGGTGCAAAAACGTGTATTTTATATAGAAAATAATTTGTTTGAGAAAACAAGCTTTTAAAACGATTTTTGAAATCGATTTTGGAAAACAACCTTTGAAATTCCCTTATTATCGAGAATATATAGTTTTTATAGCTTGAAAATAATTTATAAATATTATATAATAATTATTTCAAAAGCCAATTTATTTTAGAAAGAAGAAAGGAGGAATTAATTGGAATGATAAATTATTTTATTCATTGAAAATTAATATTAAAAACAGAAATATTTTAGTAATTTTTTTTAAATGTTGTATGTACTCAAAGATAAATTGATATTGTGGATAGCAATAGTCTTCATACTACAACTTGATTTGCATTTGAAAATAGAATTAATTTTCCTCATGTTTATGCATTAAACTCATAGATGGAGTACAATAGTATTGTCCATTCATAAAATATACATGTAGGAAAAAGGAAATGATTTACAAGCAGAAATAGAAAACATATAACACTTGAAAACAAAAATTGTCAATATATTTAATAACAACAACAACAATAAAAAAAACATTATTTTTCTTGTAAACATACGAAAGCTTTGGCATACGATCTCTACTAACCATGATCTATATAGCGTTCAATTTTTCCTCTTCATACTGCTTCTGCTTCATACCATCTTGCCCGCATCCCCTTCACCCCTCTTCCCACACCTCCCTCTCCTTCCCGTACCCTCACCCCTCCTCGAACTCTATTGTCTTTTATTTCCTTGAGTTTAAGGCTTCCTCTATTTATGCTTTTGCTTGCCCTTCAAATCCGACCTTAATCTCAATGGAGAAGGTCTTTCTCTTCCCTTTAGTTGAAGCCCCCTCGTTATTTCAACCTTTACTACAACATGTGTTTCAAGCTTAAATTTTTCTTCTTCCTTACCTTGACTATCAATTATTGGTTTAATCCCCAAACTACTAGTGTTTTCTTTTCTACTCCGAGGCCCATGATTCCTCTTGATGATCTACTGCCATTTTGATCCTGGATATTGTAATTGCTTTGATATCCCCTTGCTCCACGGCAAATACTTTACTAATTTTGTTGATGATGTGGCTAAACCTTTGAGGGAATTGATTTAATATTGATTGGTGGCGGACATGTTAGTTGTCCCTCCCCTTTATACAAGTCTATTAGGATATCATTATTTCATAATAAACCAAAGAATGTCGGCTCCTATTTCCTAAGGATTTTGACCTAGTTGATTAAGACGAGGCTCTTGGGCCTCCACCGAATGTGATTACGACATTGTACTTGTTATTGAAAATAGCACATAGTTGGATATTTTCTAGTTCAAAACCCCTCCTATACAATGGCCTCTAACCACTTCAAGCGTCTATGGAAGATATCAAGTTCTGTTAAACTAAAGTTTAATAAAATTTGTGCTTTACTATGAGTTTTCATTAGAGAAGAGGTGCAAGGTATACTTGTGCTTATCCACATCATTATTAAGGGTAAAATATTTATCACCACCCAATGGAGCCCTTCCGTTGATAGAGCTTGTGAAAAAGTTCATTATATACGATTTTAGGTTCACTTTCTAAAACTTCTATCGAATTTTTAGATTTTACTTGGAATTAAATGGTTAGCTACCGTACAGATTAATCTATTAAGCACCTGGAAATGTTTGGTTAAGCTAAGGTGCTTGTTAAAGTTAATCCAAAAACCTTGCTCGATCATCTTCATGTTCTTACATGTGGTCATTTTGCTAACATTGATGTTTCTTATGATTGGAAATTTAATATCACGCTTCCTACAAAGTTTTTGATCATGACGCGGATTGTTGCTCTCTTGCTCCTCCCACTGAGCCTATTCCATTAGGGCATTTGTTTCTCCAATTTATGCCAACGTCTAATATTTCGGTAAAACCCTTCCCTAAAGCAATTTATTTTGTCCAACATTGAGGACGTAAGGTTCCTATGACAACTTATTTAACAATCTGGTAACTTGTTTTGCCTTCGAGTTTGCTCTATCTCCCAGCTGGTGCAACTTAGCCAGCACCTACTTTCTACCCTTGATGCTTCTACACCTCATGTCTCTATCCCTTCTCATAATTCTCCCTCTTGAGGAGTCCCAGTGCCACATGTTATTGTTAAATATGCCCACCTCCTTCCTCCCTCCAATGATGGTGCAACTTTCTTGAACTACCATATTGTATGGAATGAGAATGGACGCGCAATATTTTTTCCAGTGAGATATGTTTCTCTTTTGCTCCCAACTCCTTCTACAAATGAGCTTCCAAAGAGGATGATGATTCTAAATTACTGCATTACTCCATGGTGGAAGATGTTTTATTTTTGAGTATCAATACTGTGCTTGACTAGCACAAGTCTAAAGTTTTAATGGATGAAGATTGAGAAGCTATATTTACTAAGTCGTCTCAATTGAACTTTTGTCTTGAACATGTTAGGCGATTCAATAACAAGATCGAAAATATCAAGTTATTGTTTGGGTAGATTAAATTACCGTTATATCATTTTTATATTAGATTCTCATAATGCAACTCATAGTAATTGGACTAGTTCTCCACTCTTGCCTTACCTTTTTTTTTAAGAACAATTTTTTTTGTATTAGCTATTTTATTTATTAATAACAAAAAATTTGTTCTACCCGAATCTACGACTGCGGGATTAAGCGGGAATGATCTAAGCCCTAAAAATTAGTTTGCCTTCATATTTTCCACCATTGAATTTCAGATCTGAAACTACCCACTATTTTCGGTATTCTAGCAATCCTCTATTAACAAACATGGTTGGGAATCTTTCAACTTCGCTTGGCTTGAACAACTGCCACCACTGCTATACGAAAAATAAAGAAAAATTGAAATGAATAAGGGCCTTCTAGGTATTCAAGTATTAAAATTAAAGATACAATGTTCGTTTCCACTTCTAATGTGGCCCAATGTTTGCGTTGCCTTAGAGAATGGTACTAGTAGTTTAGCACTTCTATGTTAGCAAGTGTTGGTGAGCTGGGATGTCTCGTATTGTGTGTGGGTATTGGACGCACATTGAAAAAAAAATAACCTCGCATCATGAAAAATAATAAAGATGGTGTGGTATATATAAATTTAATCGCATGTAATAAAAAGAGATTCTTTTTGTAAAATGATGTTGACCAAATACTATGTTGCCTCCACATAGGAATGTGTGGACGGATCCTGAAATTTCAATATGGTATCAAAGCCGATGGTAACGCCTGAGATAATGGACAATGCATAAGAGATTTATAAATCGTGGTGACTAGCAATGTAATCTTAAGTAGTCGGACTTAAGGTGGAGTTAGATCTTGTACGTTGGAACTTGTAGAATGGCACGGAAACAAAGTCTCGATATGGTGCAGGCATTGTGTTGACGTATTGAAAGACGCATATATGGATGCGAGCCAAGATGAAGATCTGTTGGAGTGTCGCATTTTGTGTGGGTAATGGACGCACATTGGAATGAAGAATAGTCTCACACCGTGAAAAATAATGAAGGTGGAGTGATATATTAATGAGTTTGATCGCATGTAACAACAAAGAATTCCTATTGTTAAAAATGTTATTGACCAAACTCATATGTTGTCCCCCATATGGATGTGTGGACAGAATTTCAAACAAAAGAAAGTCCTAAAACTCACTGCAATGCACAAAATGTTGATTGATCATATATAAGCAGACATACAAAATTCAGATGTCTGAGTTCAGGCTGAACAGACATATTACTACTGAGAAGACAAACAAAAAACCATGTCCACAATAAATTTCTCAAGCATCAAAAAGATGAATTAAAACCTCAACAGAAAAGTTCGTATCTCCATTGGTCCAAGCTCAACAATAAGCGTTGAGTTGTTAACAGGGCCTCCTCTGACTGGTGTAGGAATATTTCCTGCGTCTCCTTCAACCCTCCAGTTCATCTTTTTCATTTTTGACTTATCTTGATTTGCCGATAAGCTTGTTTCATTCAATTCTTTAATCTGCATTTTTTTTTAAAGAAAACTGTTAAGGAAATCATCATCTTCTTGGATATAAGAAAGGCAATAGGCTACAGCATCAACGAGCTAAAAACTCTCTGCCACATAGAAAATAAGCCTAGCTATGTGGAAACTGAACAATAGTTTTTACCACTCAGTTTATTGCATTAAAAACGCAAAGAAACATAATCCTCAAATGACTATAAAAAATTGAGGCTATTTTCAATAAGATTTTTAGCCAATTTTTTCATTTTATTAAATATTTAATAAAAATATTAATTTCTATAATTTTATGAAGAAAATAGATTTTATTTGTACAATTTTCTATTTCACGAGTGGTTTGAAGTTTGAAGGACAAACTTGACTTATATTGAAATAATATAATAATAACATTCTTGAACATTTTTAAACTTTTTTCAGAGTTTCTGAAAAGTTTCAAACTTCTATGAAAGGAAAGGAATTTTGAAAAAAATTGATTTATTATTTTTTCCTTAAAAAATATATTTTTAACAAAATTTAAACTTTTAAAAAATTAATTCCTAAAAAGATTGAATTTTTTTGAGAAAGAAAATTTTCTTCTAAAAATATTTGATTTCAAAATAAATTTGAATTATACGAAAATAATCACTCGTTTAAACTTTGAGTATATTAGTTTTAGCATGATTTAACTATCAAATAAGGGAAAATTGATTTAAGATATTTAAAAGAAAAAAAGGTGGAACCCAGTGCACGAGGCTCCCGCACGATAGCGGGCTCTGGGGAGATCGATAATGTATGCAGCCTTTCCCTCGCATTACGAAGAGGCTGTTTTCGGATGATTTGAGATATTTGTGGAAAAAAATCTAATTAAATAACTCTGGAGAGATTTAAGAAGACAAGTTAAAGATAAAATCTTTAGTGCTCCTAGATATTTTGTTTTAGAAAATTCCATTTTACATCACTACGACGAGATAAACCTCTCTATCAATCCATTTCATTATTTATTGCACACGTAATTATTTGCATTGTGGTATAAGCTCATATATCATAAGAAAAAGAATAAGCGACGGAAGCAACCATAAGGAGACTGCAAATTAAGTTTGCGATTCAGCGGATTAGTGCTGTATACCTTCTTTGGACCAAAAAGCTTCTTTAAGTCCACTTCAGCCAATGTAGAGAACTTAACATCCTCACCAGCCTTTACATATAGAAAGTTAGATATGAGTCATATAATAATAAAATACATGAGGTTAGATAAAGTTTTTCTTTTCTTTTCTATTATTCAATGAACCATACCTCATATAAATGTGCTAAACGAAGGAGTATGGTTCCATCAGCTAGATCCTAATTAATTTGATGTTTCAAAGTCAGTAAAACAATTTGCCAAATGAATGTCAAGAACTCGTGTCATTTACCTGAAGTGTGATGAGTGCAATATTAGGAGGTAAATTGTAACTAGGTTCCATGAAGGTTTTCTGCACTACATGAGATGCCTTCCAAATATTTTCGTCCTGCGTAATGATAACAAGTTTAAGTATAACGGAGAAAGTATCAGTATAGAATTAAAATTAAGTATCATTATTATACCTCATTTGTGAAAGCTAGAAGGAGAGGGGAGTAAATTTGTTGTCCACTTGTTCGACGCCATTGTGCTCCATCTCCTAACTTGTGGGCACTTACGTAGTAATTTGCCCTAGCCTTGAATATTCCATGAATCAGCATATATTGGTTTACTTGTAATTTCTTTAACATATAAAGTGGACATAACTGAAAAAAGGGGGATGGTGTGCATGTTTTAAAAGTGAAACTGGATCTCTTCATTGTGAATTTACTACAAAGATATTATGTTTTCAAATATCAATTTCTTACTTAAAAAAGGTGCCACATGCCATCTTTGGGATAAAACAACTTTGAAACATTTTGACAAAATAGGATACAACGATTACTCAAGTTCATTTTCAACACAACTATTTTAGATATAAACAAAATCATATATGTGCACAACTTCTTTAGATAAGACAAAAGAACTTTTCAATCTGATAAAGTACGAGGGGGCTAGATATCTAACCTTGAAATTATGTGGCTTCGCCCTTATATATATTTGACCTTTTCTATTATTATACAACATAAAAATAAGTTGATAGTAATATTCTTTGATCAGAATAATAATTTTGGCCAAAAGCACATGCACTCAGATTGATTTTCCTTAATATTGGCCGAAAATGTAAATATAACACTCATATTGCCTAAATGCTCCTCTCCCCTTTTGATCTTTACCTCGTCCGATGCCACTTCTATACTAATTTAATGATTGAATAATCAAATTGCAAAATTTATGTAATAAAGGATTTATTTGCACATAACTTATATTTACAAAGTTAATTGTTGAACGATGTCTAATACTGTGTAGTTAAAGAACTTGGCGGTTCCATAACGGTGGAGGTGCAAAAAGTTATAGTGGGGATAAAACGGGATATAACGAAAAATAGCGGAGTTGCAAAAAACTTCATTAGATATAAAAACAAATATTTAAAGTTGATTTATTCTCATTCTCACATCATTTGTGTAAGAAAAAAAATAATGTTTAATCTTATATAACAAAACTGAAGAATATTATGATTTATGTAGTCCAAATTTGGTGACTACAATAGATTTCTAATCTTCATTAAGCACTTAAGCCTTAAAATTAGGTCTTTACCATATCTTTGTTAATTTGGTTCAAAAGAGAACTAGCCAAATCGACGTTTTTATGTTAATGCTGCTAAAGCGGATGCTAGAATGCTTTGATTTAGCGAGTGTAGCAGCAAATAACGGGACTTAAAGCGAATCTACTTTTTAATAACACTATATTAGAAAAGCATGGTGGTCAAAGAACAATATGCGCTATAGCAGGGATTTTGCAGGACTTTAGCGGAGCTTTAACTACAATGGTCCAATAACATACCCTGAGCCCATCACAAGCATTATCTACACAAACTTGCTCATCAAGTGCTTCTCCTACACCTCTACCATCATCAAAAAGCAAGCGCCTAGAAGAAAATAACAATTTAGCACCATATGACAAATAAGAAAAAGAAACATTTAATGAACTAAAATAAGAAATATCTAAAAGAACAATATAAACCTATGAAGCATTATTTCCATTTCCCCATCTTGAAGGCTGGAACCTCCAACAGCATGATCTACGAGAACTGAAAGCTCAGACTTCTCATCAGTTACATATATTCCCAGATTAATCTGAAATTAGTAGTTCCAAAATCAAATGAATATTTTACTTGTCTAAATCAACCAAACTCCAGATCTAAGTAAATCCATATAATAGCCATTGGTATGCTTGAGCAAGTAATGTTGTTAACAGCACAATGTTGTATATGCTAACATATTATCCGAAGTTAGTACAGAACTTAACTAGACAGTTTATGTTTAGCTGATGAGACACTGGAAATAATGTAGGTTGGTGCAATTGCTTTCTTCACAAAAATCGAGCTAAAGTATAAATACATATTGAGAGGAATGTTGCATGTTAAGGTAAGCACATTTTTCCAAACTTGTTCTGCTGAACTAACATGGTAATTTCTTTATAATAAGTACTATTTTCGTTCAGTTGTTTTTTATAGCAAATTTATGACTTTGAAAATAAATCAAATTCAGACATGATTCCCATTACTAAGGAAAAAAAATAACTCAAGGTAAATTATGGTTGAACGCTTAAAGTCGAATAATTATCTTCCATACTTGCTTAAAGGGGCCCTAGTTTAAGCTATCAAAGAGCGTACATACAAGTGATCATAAATCAAAGAGTTTAAGTGTAGATATCCCCGAAAATTTTAACATGACCCATCCATTTAATTTCTTTACTCTCTTAAATGCTTCAGTTTTTAAGTGTATTCTTTGTTATCTCAACTTAGATAACATGTTAATTATTGTTCATGATTCATGAAGTCAATAATAACTTTCAAAAGCTCGTGAGTTTATGTTAATCATGAATTCTTCGTTCACTGTTTGACAGAAGGAAATCAGATTAAGATATTCACATCTAAGAATAATCAAGCTTTCTAAATGTTAAAGTTTTTACTGGATAATAGTTTCCTGCATCTGGTTGGGTAACTTGAAGATTCCAATCATCTCGATGGTCACGGATCTGGAACACAATACCAAATAGAGTACAGTCTGAATGAATAAAGCAAGAAGAAAGAACATCATAGATGAGTAAGTTATGAAAATTCATATGAACAAAACATGTGTCATTGGTGTAAGATAGTAAGTGGTTTTGTCCTTAAAAAAGATTCACTGACATGATATGTCAATACTACCTTGAACTACTAGGTAATAATTAATCGATCTGTTATTTATTAAAAAAAATCTAAGTCAAAAGAAAGTAAATCAAGTAAAAACAATGTATTGTTGGGTTATTTTTCTTTCTTTTCTTCTACTTCCTTTTTTTTTTTGTTGGATGCTCAACTAGGAGTTGTCATTTTCCTGCTTCTACTGGATGTTTATTACACCTGTCCTTTCTGTATTTAGTACTGATTAAGGATTATCATCATGTACTATTTTATTATGTTTTTCCTTTTTTTTTCCTTTTGATAAATCTACATGTTAAGGGAACTAAATAGGGAAAACTTATGTACAATTAGCAACCTTTTTGGTTGAAGCGATAAAAAGATCCATAATTTATTATGGGAGCGACTATTGGGACACAAATTTGTCACAATAAATATTAGTCATTGGATTTACATGGAAGGTGAAAATCAGGGGGCGATCTAATGGTTAAAATAACTTGTGTCAGTGGTTTGTGTCCAAATAGAATTTCTCATTTATCATTTATGGTAGATATAATAGCCTTTCAGAGCTATATGCGGCAGTTATTCATAAGTGATGATACTGTGAGCTAGGATAACAGATGAACCATCTTTATCAAATTTTACGTTAATCCTATGATGTGAACTGTACGTTTCCATCATTTTTCTTCCTAACAAGTCATTATAAACACTTACCAAATATAATGTCTTTAGCTAATAAAAGAAAGGCTATGAGCTTAGACATCTAGCAAGTACTAGACAACCTGCAAGAGTATATATCATTGCTGAATCCATGTAACTGTGTACACAATACATGGTAAAAGATTCATATATAGTTTATAGCAAAATAAAACATTGGCTTGAATGCAAATTTATGCTGGAACGGTTAATTCCTAAGAACATCAGTTGAAAAATAAAACCAAGTCATCCTAAATATACTTAAACCTTTAATTCTATACTGTTATGAGAACTTGGAGAAAGTATGATGATAAACAATTGGATGTTATTTTTCCTAATTGGTGAGATGTCCATATATAAATAGGTACCCGCTTAAGAAAGTCTCTCCCATTTGAGTCAGTATAAAATGTTTTGTTTGTAGCCATATTTGCTGTCAATCGTGTGATAACCTCCTTCCCAACACCATCATCAGTAGGGATTGGGCCAATCTACACAGAAGAACATATATGTTCATAGTTTGAACTTAATTTAGGGCTCAGGTAATAACATTAGCAACTAAAAATGAGACAGTTGCCGAGCAAGCCAAAAATGTCAAATCTACTCACAGTATACTCAATTTCAGCATGTTCCTTATCCTTGTACAATCTAGTCACCTACAATTTTTATATATTAGAACTAAAGGCGCTGGAAACAAGTACATAAAACGAAAAGCTTGACCATACAGAAATAGATTCATTGTTTGATGTATGTATTTTCATTAGAATGTAATAATCATTTCAGATATTAATCCAATGAAAAAGATTGATAAAGGAGAGTGAGATAATGTGGTATTGACATGTTAGCTTCTAATTCAAAGTAATATTAAGCAACAGATGAAGCGATGTGCTTCTCAAGCAAGAAATGAAGTGATGAAGTGCTACTATGTCACAGTCAATTTCTAGCAGCTAAGAGTTGCAATATTTCAAGTGAAAATACGCAAGCCATGGATGTTTATATAGCATTTACATTTCACATACCTGATTTATCCACGAGCCAAATTGTTGGTGTACTTCATCAACCAATGGACCCTTAATTATCTTCATAGGTACCTACAGTAAAATATTATAGAGTTTTTCCCATATTAGGAAAAAGAAAAATTGAAGCTTGCCACAGTGCCTGTCCTAGTAAATGATAATTCAGATAGTCACCAGTCTAGAAATAATTGTAGGAGGAGCTCCATCAGGGCGGAATATATAGGCACCAGATGCCTTCAAAATCATTGAAACACGGTAAATATATGTTGTATTATAACTTATCAAGTGTACATATAACATGCGTCCTACAAGTAAATACCGATTTAACTCTAAGCACATAACATATGAACCTGTGAATCTGTTTCATCCCCACTGCTACCGCCATACCATAGATAACTTTGTTGTAATGGTACATCAACCTGGAAAACATAGCATGGTGTATTTGACAAGAAAAGAATTGTACATGAATAATGATATAATATCAAGTGTGCACGTAAGAACTTGGTCAATTTATGATATATATAACCCCCCCGACCCCAAATCCCAACTCCCTCCCTTCAAAAAAAAAACTAACTGGATAAATACAAAAATTAAACGAAGGAAAGAAAATTTTTGTCCGCACTATAAATAAAGGATACAGATTTAAACATGTTTAGATTGTTCAAACATCTATACTACTATTAAAGGGACAAATTTGATATGAATCAGCAATGCATTTGTGATACGAATAGTCTGCATTTTAATCATTATTTATAAGAGGTTTCGTTTTTTTTATATTCTCTCTCTCAATGCACACACATGCATGTATATGATTTTCTTTTTCTTTTTTAAAGATTCAAAGAACCAAAATTCACTTGTAACTCGAGGAAATATGCACCGAGCCCACAATCACATAGTTCAAACAAGTCTTAGGGATGTATAGTTGGCGATTTTGATCATGCATGTGAGTGCCGTATGTTTCAACCAACTGTACTATGCGTATAGGTTTTACACACACACCCTATATGTACAAGAGAGAACTGGTTCGTTTTTATTGATTTTCAAAATAAATACACACACACACTAATGCCCAACCTATTGTTGACCTTACATATTGTTATCCCGTCTTTTGGCAAGACCGTGACACCAAGGAATTGATTGGAAATCAAAGATAGTTCATCCCGGAAAACGGTTATACACAGGTTTGTTATGGATACTGGTAAATTTTGCCCGAATCCGGATCGAGCTACAATTAACATGACACGACAATCAAAGCCATGAAAGCCAACGTTCCAAATTTCGAGTCAAACCGAGTTCGTATGCTCAAGATATGATCGATACGAGTTTCATGAAAAGCATGCTCATTTCGTATCCATCCGCCATATAATTTCGTATCCATCAATGAGCATCACTTCGTATCCATCAGGCAACCATTGTTCGTATCCATCAAACAAACAGAAAAGGAAGTCCACTTCGTATCCATCCAGATCCACATACTTCGTATCCATAGGAAGCGGCTTTCTTCGTATCCATAATCTTCAACCTGTTCGCATCAATCAACCAACTTCACTCCGTATCCATCAAAACCAAACAAAGCCACTACTTTGTATCGAGCGGCTAGTGATCGATACGAACAGAGTAATTGCCATCGATACGAACAGAGTAGTTGTCATCGATACGAACATAGCAGAGTAGTTGCCATCGATACGAACAAAACATAGTAGTTGCCATCGATACGAACAAAGCAGAATAATTACAATCGATACGAGCGAAGGCGAACTGGGTCGATACGAAATAAGACTCAACCAGGTCGATACGAACAAGGCGTATACACAAGGAAGACTCGATCGTTCGGCATAAAAAGTGGATCGAACCGAAAAGATAGCGCCACGTCAACTTGCAGGCACGTGCCCGGATCGATACGAACAGATCGATAGAAAGGATCGATATGAATCCCACAGCTTACCGAAAACTCGAATTTGCATCGATCATAACTCACAATCTACAAGTCCAAATGCCACCAAATTTTCACAGGAGCTTACGTACAACCTAAAGAATGTTCATGCCCAATTTTGACTCGATTGGACCAAATCTTGATCGATACGAAATTCATTCGTATCGATCACGGACTGAGTGCAAATCACGTGGGATCGATCGCGTGTGCTCACCCACGTGCCAGAAGAGGTCTCCCGAGATCTGAGCGAGATATTTGCAGCCTATGCCTATAAATAGCACCCCAGAGCCTACAGAAAAAGGATCTTTTGGCTCTTTGACGTCCAGACTCTGCCGAATTCACCGTTGTACTCGAATTTCACTGTTGTACTCGAGATTTACTATTGTGATCCGCTGTAACCAGCAAGCAAACGTTAATAAAAAATCAATCATTTCATAGTGGACATAGGCAACACGCCGAGCCACTCTAAATCTCTGTGTTCTTTTGCTGTTTTTCTGATTGTTGTCGGGAGTGTTTGTTAGATAATCTTTTTTTTGCATTTACTTTCTTCATTTTATATCTTCAAACAGTTCCGAAGAGTGTTGTGCCCAATTTTGGTACAAACACATATTCTAGTCATACCAAAATAAAGACATAAAAATATGAGAAACAAAGCACAAGTCGTCAAAGAACGAACTTAACCAGCATTGTTTAGATGTTTTTCTAATGCTCAACAAAAATCGCTCCTTAACTTCTATGATAATTGGTTTCTCCATTTCGAATAGGCTATCGACACCTAGGCCCAGTAACTCACTCACATAACTGGCCTGTAAAAAAATAAACCAATTTTTCAAATCAGGCTTTTATCCATTATGACAAAATAATATCATAACTACTTTTCTCGTGCGCTCCACATGATCGCTTCATCTCCAGAATCCCTGATTTAACCTCAAAGAGTATCGCTGTTTAATCCTTCATTTCAATAAAGTCGACAAACCAGATTCGACAAGTGGAATCCTCGGGAAAGTCGTGGTCGTCATCCTCACAGACCTTCAATGACCGGTATCACCCTAATTTCAAAAACATCAACTATGTCAATTCAACTTGACCAACTTATTCGAGGTTTATTCCAACCAACAACTCACGATCACTCCCAGCGCCGAACAGGACGAAACGAATTGTAAATTTTATTCATAACTATGGAAAGTGATTGGGACCCAAAATCACAAATTAGGGGTTTATGTAATTTGGAGTTCCTTCTAATCCAGCCCCCAGTCGGGTGTGTTGCCCATTTGAACTGTTTATGGGATTCTGGAAACAGATGAAGAGAGCAGTCCATACAGAGCAGCAAAGCACAAAGTCCTTTGATTTTGGTTATGCCTTGTTCTGAGAAGGTGGATAACTATTAGGCTAGATCTATTAAGACCCCAACCTTTGTTGGGATTGTGATACGATATTTCCAAAACAAAGTATAAAGGAATCGCTTGGAATAGCATAAGAGGAGCAACGGAGACGAGGCGAAGTGACAAAGAGATAGAAGAGAATCGGAAGCCTGTAGCAATGGCTACAGGCATCCAGTCGACTGGAATCACTGGAAATTATTTCAGTCAACTGGTTTTGGGCCAAATTTTGATCCGAGAGCTTTGCCTCTCTGATCAACTGGAAACTAATTCCAGTCGACTGGCACTACTGATGGGTTTTTCCAGTCGATTGGATCATTTGGTTTCGAAATTTTAGGGTCAATTTCGTCATTTTCAACGTGTTTTGGAGTTACAACCGTAGATCTCTGCATATTTTTGATCTAATGACTGGGATTACTTTAGAGTACTATAAATAGACTTGTATAAGGGTCATTATAATGAGTGTGAAGAAGGGGCATTACATTATGGTTTTAGGGATTGAGATTTCTTCTCAATTTTAAGACTTCTTTGTGATCTTTTGGAAAAATTAATAAAAAAATTTTTTTGAGGAAATTCTTTGTCTATTGTTTTTCTTTATTTTTTATCTTTTTTTCAAATCTAATCGTGTAAAGATTTTTGGGATAACCCTGACAGTACTTTATCTTGAGCAGATTCCAACTTGTTTTCTTGTTCCTCATAGTTAATGAATGCTCCCTTTTAGTTGCATAAATGAAAACATGTATCTGAATCAAACACCCACTCGTTTTCTTTTCTTCCGTCCACAAAGAGCACGTCATTGCTAATACCAAAATTCACCTCATCATCGATGTCTTCCTCAAGTTTGTCTTTGCCTTCCTTTAATTCTTTCATCTTTTCTTTATCCCTTTTCAACTTGTTACACAATCTCAGGTGATGACCTGGTTTTTCATAGTAATAGCAGATGAAATCTTTTTTCATATTTGATCGTCTTTTCATATTTGAACGATTACCTTTTCCACCTTGCAAGATGCACCCCTTCAATCGAATTTCATTTTTTCATTTCTTCATTAACATTTTCTTCAATTAGGTTCATTATCTGCATCTCTTCATTAAGAATGCTACTAACCACCGATCATATTGAAACAACTCTATCGGAATTTGAGTTGTTTAATGCAACCACAAGCGTTTTTCAACTTTTCGGTAATGGACTCATCAAAATCAAGGCTTGTGTCTTATCATCAACCTTGTAATTCACGGCCGCCAATTGATTCACAATTACTTGAAAGCCATTAAAATGTTTTACACTTGACTCGCCTTCTTTAAGCTTCAAATTTATCAATTTTCTCATAAGAAGAGTCTTTATTTGTTGTAGAGTTCTACGCATAAATACCTTTTAATTTCTTCTAAATTGTATAAGCAAATGTTTCATTGACAGCAATATGAAACACCGTATTATTCAAAAAGCACCAAATAGCCGCAACAGCCTTCATATCCAAGTTTTCCTACTTTGCTTCAGTTATACGACTATGTTTCTCTCATTGGTTCTCCAATCGTTGATGAAGATCATTAAGATATAGAAAATCCTCCATCTTCGTCTTCCATAACCCCTAATTTCTCTCATTAAGTTTTTCTAACACTTATCTTCTCCATAACCAAACTCTCTTTAGAAAAAATTTGTGTGTTAGGCTCTGATACCAACTGTTAAGGTTATCTCAAGGATGCATACACAATTAGATTTGAGAAAAGACAAAAAGTGATGAAAAAACAATAGACAAAGAATTTTCTCCAAACAAACTTTATTTTTCTCTAAAAGGTTACAAAGAAGCCTTAAAATTAAGAGGAATTTTGTTTCTTGAGGGCAAATTGAAAGAAGAAAAAACTGCAACTTAAGGTAGTCACTAGGGTTTGAAAGGGTAGCAGGGAGATATTGCATGAACATGGAAACAATAACACATACAAATTGCTTGAAAAATGGTGAAGAATGAAGGGAGTTCTCAAAATGATGTTGAAGAAGTAAATCTGTCTGAATCAAGGTTGAGTCGGCAACGGAAAGCCGCAAAGTTCGTATGGTACAAACATTTCTGATTTATTGGTGATATGCATGTTCAATTAGAGGAGATGAATAATTATGTGGTTTTGGGGGTTGGTTATTTTTTTGGGATTGAGGCATTTGTTTCTATCGTGATATTGGAGATTGCTTGACATATGGAGTTGTAGATGAAATTTGGATGACTTTATAAAAATATAGCATCAAGGTGGAGATTGTTAAAATTTGAGATGCAATATTATCAAAACAAAGTATAAGAAGTCGCTTGGAATGGTAGAAGAGGAGCAACGGAAATGACGTGAAGCGACAAAGAGGTAGGAGAGAATGAGAAGTCTGTAGCAATAGCTACAAGCATCCAGTCGACTGGAATAATCTCAAGTCCACTGGAATCTATTCCAATCGACGGGTTTTGGGTTAAATTTTGACCCGAAAAGAGCTTTGCCTCTCCAGTCGACTGGAAATCAATTTCAGTTGACTGATAACAGTCAATTAATGAGTTTTTCCAGTCGATTGGATCGGTTTTTTCTAAGAAATTAAGCTTGAATTTTCAAGGTCAATTTCGTCATTTTTGGATGTTTTGGAGTTACAACCGTAGATCTCTGCATATCTTTGATCGAATGACTGAGATTGCTTTAGCCTACCATAAATAGACTTGTATATTGGTCATTATAATGTGTGTGGAGAAGGATTATTGTATTAGGATTTTGGAGATTGAGATTGTTTCTTAATTTTAAAGCTTTGTAATTTTTTGGAGGAATTAATAGTTTGTCTGGAGGAAATTCTTTGTCTATTGTTTTTCCTTCACTTGTTATCTCTTCTCGGTTCTAATTGTGTAGGAATCCTTAGGATAACCCTAACAAGCATTGTTTGTCAACCCTTTATTAAATTTAAAATTTTCGTTTAGTCAAAGTTGCCATTAACACTACAGTTTTAGTAGGTTACGGATCATTTAAAATGAACTCATGCTCATGAGAAGAGTGGAAATGTATAGAACCACACTCAATAGAAGAGTAGATTCATAAAAAACCAAGTTCGGAGTGAGTGGGAAAATATAAGAAACCAAACCCAAGCAAGCGAGAAAACGGAAAAAACTAAGCTTGAAGCGAGTGAAAAACCACTCAGTTGAACCATAGTTAATATGTATTTTCCACCAACAATATCATGCTCTATGTATACGTGATTTCATTTAAAACCTTCTTTGATCCAAGCGCAGTTTCATAAAAAATCTCGCTTGATCTATGCGAGGTTTGATACAGAACCACGTTGGGTTGAGCGTGGTTTTATACAAAACCATGGTTTGTATTATAGAAAGTATTGTCATGTCGAAATCTGAAGAAAAATGTTAAATATGGAATAAAATGGGGGTAAAAAAATAATGAAGTGTGTAATCTTTTTCCAAATAAGGTAAATATCAAGATGCTAATAGAGTTAGCCTAACTATTATGTTTACTAAATTATCTTATTTCTCTTTCATTGCCTAACACTTTCCACTAAGAAATGGTTAATGAAATCAATAAAAAAATCATGCAAATCATCTATCCCATTTCTGAATTCCTCTCTAAAAGAGAATTTTTACACGTATGTATACACATATATGTATATGTCTCTCTCTATATATGTATGTATATGTATATACGTATATGTGTGTGTATATGCATATGTATGTATACAAGGGAGAGATCGGTTATGCCCTTTGAACAACACCATATAATATTTTGAGTTAGACAATTCTGAATGAAATCGAACTTTAAGAATGTGTTTTTATGTAGTTAAACATAACTCCAACAAAATTTGGCTTGTTGGGATAATTTTAACATTTTCAAAATAATATTTAAAGTTGAAGGTCGGATTCAGTGACTAATAATTAACTCAACATTTTAAACATGTTATAAGTTTCATAGACATGATGTTCATAGTATATATTGAACATCCTGAACAATATATATTAAACATCTTAAACACTTCATTTGATTTCCAATTGTGTAGCTTTAAAAACCACAAGAGTGTAAAGGAAATGTGGTGTAATATACATATACATACACATACATACACACATACACACAGACACATACCCACACATATATATCTTATTTGATAGTTAAAATAGAATTGCAACTTTTTGGTCCAATCGCAAAGTTGAAATAAAAGTAGGGTGTAGCAAAACTTTTTGGTCCAACATACATAGGATGTCACAAGTTCATATCCCAATCATATGAAAATTAATCTATATTTTTGGTTGAAAATTTTGAAATAATATTAAGGCCATATGTTCAAATCCCGGTCGTGACAATTTTTTACATATGTATTTTTTTTCTATTTTTCATTTTTCACAACATTTTTCTATTCTCGGTATCAATAAATCATTATTAATTCTTCGTTTATTTCAAATTTACGTCGAAATACTTTGTACTTTTATTTTTGAAATTAGCTTACTTTGTGAATGAATACTCCTTTTTAAAATAAAAACAAACTTATCTAAACATAAATAAATTTGTTTTTTTTCAAATAGCAATTTGTATGCTAGTCAATTTTTTTTCTCACTTAGAAACTACTTTTAAAAGAAATGATACAAGTTTGTAGTCTCTCATTTCTTAGCTTAGAATTCAATATTTTGAAATCATTTCTAAATATACATATCTTCTATCAAATATTTCATCAAACTAAACCAATAGAACATGCAAAAGTTTGATTATTTGGTAAAATGTATATTTTGTCCAAAAATACATTTTCACAAACGTACGCCGCATGAGCAAAAACAGTTACAACCTAACAGAAAATATTGACTTAACTTCAATCTCATTCGTAAATAATTCTCAATTAAATTAGTTTTTTAACAATTAAAAAACAATGACAGACTATGGAGTTAAGTCTAATAAAGTAACCCGTTAACTTTAAAGGTCTAATTAGGATTGTGAGTTATAACGTAATATTCTTTAATAACATTTTCAACTCCGCCATATTTAATCTTCTTGATATTGGTGTTGGTGTTATCATTGCAAAAATGAGAGAGAAATTATTACAATAATATTCGACATGTTCCACCATAATATCCTTACATGCCAAATATTTTTGCAGGCTTCACAGATATTGAACTGATATTATGATGTCAAAAATAACATTTAGTCTTTTGAATTTCAGTTTTTAACTTTTACTTTGATAGTAAGTGTGGTACTTTATTCAAACAAAACACTCATTTCGATGTCCCAATGGTTCGAACCCAGGACCACTAGAACCTGAATTTAGAGCGTCATTCCATTAACTAGTTGAGTTAATGGTCATTGACTCTAACCTTTTATTTTTCACTTGCAAATCATGTGCCATTTGAACAATTATTATATCTCAAACCTATAGCGCATTTCATCATCTATTTATTTCACCTTTTATACGCGAACATCTGCCATTTGTATCAATCATTTTATGTTGCATGTACGAAATGTCCGTACTAATTATTTTGCCTTGCGCATGTTGAGCGCGTGTTGTTATATCTCGTATTAATAATTGGAATAGGCTACCAATTTTTGATCTGACTGTGAACTTTCCAAAATGCCTTACATGCATATGAGGTCATGAATCCGAATCACAATAATGATAAGAGTTTAACATTTATTTTTAACTATATAATTTGAAATATAAAAGACTTCACAAGTTTGAACTTCAGATCCAACAAAAATGTTTATATTTTTCTCATTTTGCATTTTCTTATTATACTTATTAAACTGTTGAAATCTTATCCGTACATCCCTACGTGGAGCAACATATGGGTATGGTCAACATCTTTTAACAAAAGAAGTTCATTATTGTTACATGTGACCTGACTCATATATATATATATATATATATATATCACTCCACCTCCATTGTTTTTCACGATGTGCAACTATTTTTCTTTTCAATGTGCGACCATTACACACACACAATGCGAGACACCCCAATAGATCTCCACCTTGGCTCGCATCCATATATGTGTCTTCTACTACACCAACACGATGCATGCACCATATCGAGACTCTGCTCCCGTAACATTCTACCAGATCCAACGTATCATGATCTAACTTCACCTTAAGTCTGACTACTTAAGTCTTACACTGCTAGTCACCACGATTTACGGATCTTTTTCGCATTGTCCATTGTCTCAGGCGTTACCATCGGCTCTAATACCATGTTGAAATCACGTCCGCACATCCGTCGGTGGGGACAACATATGAGTTTGGCCGACACCTTTTAACAAAAGGAATCCCTTATTGTTACATGCGACCAAACTCATATGTATATCACTTCATCGCCATTATTTTTCACGATGTGGGACTATTCTTCTTTTCAATGTGCGCCCATTACCCACACACAATGCGAGACACCCCAACAAATCTCCACCTTGGCTCGCATTCATCCATGCGTCTTCCAATATGCTAACACGATGCATGCACCATATCGAGACTTTGTTCCTGTGTCATTCTACCAGATCCAACATACCATGATCTAGCTTCATCTTAAGTCTAACTACTTAAGACTACACTGCTAGCCACCACGATTTACAGATCACTTGCGCATTGTCCATTGTCCTAGGCGTTACCGTCGGCTTCTATACCATGTTGAAATCTCGTCCGCACATCCCTACGTGGGAGCAACATATGAGTTTGATCAACACCTTTTAACAAAAGGAATCTCTTATTGTTACATGTGACCAAACTCATTTGTTGCCCCCACGTAGGAATGTGCGGACTGAATTTCAACATGGTATCAGAGCCATCGCACATGCTAAAAAGCTTCTGTGTGTATTTATATGTGTACGTGTACGTGTATGTTTATATATGATTGTGTGTATGTCTGTATGTGTGTATGATGAATGATTATTTTCCTACTCACAAAAGTAAATATTATTATGATAATAATTAAAATTATATCATTGCATGTCTTTTCTTTTTTGCCAATTAATGTATATTTTATATTTTGATGTAAAATTAAGTAAACTAGATTTAAATAACATGCAATAAGTGATGTACATCATGTGAATCAGTTACTAGTAAAATATTAAATAAAACTATTATAAGTTGATTGTAATTTACCCATGGGACCTATATTTGCCTTCCTCGGTTTCTAAAATGTATGCAACGGCATAGATCATCGATTAATCCAACTATTCAGATAATCATTTATGTTAGAGTGGTGGCATCTTATGTACTTTGACATAACAAGTTATGTGCATGGAAATGAGTATTACTATTCATGTATCATTTTCGATTGATTCATCGTTACTAATAGGAGTCTGATGATACAATGGTCCATCATTATAGAAGTATGGTGACACGCTGATCCAGTTATAAGGTGGTAAGACGTTTAGCTTGAGTTATGCTAGAGATCTTGGATCGATCCCCTAGGAATACATAACAGCGAATATTATGTAATAAAAAAACCAAAAAAATAATTAAAAGAGACATTGTGATAAGAGTGTTGTCTCGGTATCTTGGTGTTTTATGAATTCATACGGCTAAACAAATTATTAATGGACCATGAAGGCTAAAAATCAGATAAATGGAAACTATTAAGCCAGACTACATATAAAGCTGGTTAAACTAATTTTTCAATATTCAAATGGATTGTTTCCTGGAATTTTGAATTCATTCCTACAGTTGAAGTCACAAACCAAAAGGCAGTTGAGTCGTCACCGTTATGAACATGCATACTCAAATAAAGATTAGATAGGGTTTTAAAACAAATTATGCACACAATAACAAACGTGGAATGCGAGGCTTCAACGATAGCTACAGTATTGCTTAACACTATTTCAGTCATTAACTGCTCTAAGGAACTGATGAATTTTACTTGCATTTGAAAAGAAGGGGGGAAAATCAACTTACCCCGGTCCTACTATTGGTCACTCTTGCAAGTTGTCCTGATGCAGATGAGAAGTACATTTTAAAAGGTCCTGAGCCAACTTCAACTGTATCATTATTCACAGGAACTGATATAGTGGACATATGTGATCTTCTAGCTGCTGTTGAGGTGTTTAAACAATGGGTTCATACGAATAACAATTTTTCCAACACTAAAAGTAATTTGTTATTGCAATAAACAAAATAAACAATTATGTGTGTCACCTTTTCCATCTGATTTAGATACGTAGTATGTATTCCATCCAAAGGATGGTACCGTAACTTGAAAGACAAGCCAAAATTTTGGAGCTTCATTTGATGAAATCCCAAGATAAGCCTTAACATATAGGTTTCGCAGTTGACTAGTTGCATTGTCCATCTCAATCAATTGTGTTTCGATCACATTTTCACTAGAATCTCGAATAATAAGCTGTTCATCGTTTACCTGATAATTAGCCAGCAGTCAACTGAATGAGAATATTACCTAGATTTTTATGGAAGTCAAAACAACTTGCATTTTTACAAGAATGTAATCATTCTTTTTATTTTTCCTGCACTCCTTTTAAAAAAAATTAACACCCGCACCTACTCCTTCCCCACTTCCCCTTTTCGCTCTTATTTACTTTTAACCAGATGATACATAAAATATTAATCTTAAGAAATGTTCAATCGTACAATTAAAGAATAAACAATTATCCAAAGTAGTAAGCACTTTGTACGCCATTGCCAAGATATATTGAACTAAGTAAGAAGTTTTTATCAGTGCGACACCTATTATAAGCTTTAAACAACATTAATAGTTATATGGAGATTATAAAGAGAAAGGTGTACAGATAATTATGGAAATTCAAGCAATTTCAAAGTAAAATACATACAGATTATACAGTGATAGCATGGTCTTGATAGTATATATAACATGATAAACACAATACTCACAGGTATCCTGATATAATCTGTACGGTTCCATCCAAGGGAGTTGTATACCACTACTACCTGTAAAATTTGAAGAATAATAAAAGAACTTCCCAGCCAAAAAAAAAACTATGAACCTTCCAAACTGCACAACTTTTATTCAATTAAAAAATGTACCAAGCTTTTTCCTCCCTGAACTTGTGCCTCGGTGGCAGGACAATAGCTTATATTAAGTAAATTGCACTACAGAAGACACAAAAAGAGCATGAGAAACATCTTACATAGAAAATATGCATATGTGGGAAATCAGATGGATCATGCGGTATTCATATGTCCAAGTACTTCAGTTAATTTAATGTCAGAGAAATCTAGAGAGGCCTAGAGAGAGAAGAGAGAAGAGAGAGACGGCCTTATATTGTTCTTTAATTGCACTGTAATTAAAACATACAGGTACTAAGCAATATTTGATATATATCGTTCTTTAATTGCATTGTAAGTAAAACATACAGGTATTAAGCAATATTTGATATAATGCTAAAATAGACATGAAAAATATACTACAAACATCAAAACACATAATAGATGTCTCCAATAAAAAAGTCCATTAATTATAATCTCTCTAACTATCTTTTTTTTTCTTTTTTAAAAATAAAAATAAATGAAAAATAAATAGCAAACTGTTTTTCTCAACACCTTTCATGGCTTGATGTGTCAAAAGAGTGACTAAGGCATGTTCCCGGATACACAGACAAGGAGACAAACAATTATTTAACTCTAGCTACAGCTTAGCATAGAACATGCTTTTCTACATGAGAAAGAGGAAAATGTATGAAAGTAATAACATAGATACATATGTATGTGTATGGGTATTTGTAATTGTCCACAGTAAACTATGACACACAAACTAATTTATTTCTTTTAGTAATAGTCGATCCTTGATTTATGATTAACACAGCAACCAGAATCGAGGGAACCAGAAGAAAAATTTTCAACATCTTACTTGAGTGAACTTTACTGCTGAAGATGTACATTGTTGATTTGAACTAGTTAAGCAAGAGAAAGCTAGGTTGATACCTTCTTCCGCCTGCGAAATGATTTTATTATTATTTTCTCAACAGTAAAAAAATTAAACAGTTGAATACATTTCCATAAATTTATTATCATGTACTTGGGTGGCTCCAATAGCTAAGCGCTTTGCATAATCATCTGTCGTATGTTGCTTTGCGGTTCCACTTACAGCATCATGATGCTGTGCTATTCCCATAGCATCTTCTAAACTAGAGGTAAAAGTTTTTCCAACCAAAAATTCTAGTTGCCTTGCTGTCTAGTGTAGTTAAACATTTGTTAAGTAATTTATTTTGTAAATTATAACCTCAAAAGACGTGCATGATCAGCTTTAACATCTTACCAGAAAATATCCACTAAGTACACGAACATATCGCTTGAATGTGGGACGGCTCGTGAAATATCCAGTCCAATAAGAATTTGCAGAATCAGCATATCTGTAATTAAACCAACAAACATCACAATGTGTGTGGAATCTAAAACCTGTACCAATGTTGAAAGGTAAAAACATGGCTGCAACTCATGAGCAACCCGATGGCTGCTCCAACTTATAGAGAGAGCAAATAAATATTAAATGGATCCATCACAGCTCCCCAGAGTTGCAGCAATGGTGTTGAGGTTCGATTCCAAACCACGTTCTTTCCAGTGCTTAATGGTCGCGTTATTCTGAGTAGATATGTGAGAGACTCACGGAAAATAGTCATCTTCTTTCATAGGCCATGATTCATTTGCAGCATTTTTTGCATCAATATAAATGGATGGAGTAGAGTACAGAGCATTAATACGGCCATCCTGTGTTTACATCGTAACATGTAATAAACTTAGAATGTGATTATATATATGTCCAAATGCATGCGCATCTGATCTTAGCAGGAAAACAATCAGCGAGTATCCAGAACAGAAGAGGTGCATGTATACATAAGCAATGAGACAAAGCTGATTGCAAGCACTGGAATCACATCATGTATCAGTTACCAATAATGACTAACGTACTTCACAAGACGAAGTATGTTCAGTAAAAATTACAATTTATTGTCATCGGATGAAACACGGAAGAATTCTCAGATTGACATTTTTGCCAACGACACCAGCAGTTGTACTGCCTCCAACTAAGTCAATAAAAATTCTAAAGAATTTGTGAGTTAGTGAAATTTCTTTTGTTAGCTAGACTTATAAATTAGAGTCTTTGTTACTCATTATTCATGTCAAAGCCATACCCCATCACATAAATATTACTTCCATAGAAATCAAGCTTAATTTATGAATAGTAATTGAAATAAGAAAGAAAAATAATACTAATAAGATCAACATTAACTGTAGAAAACAATAAAATGTTTAGTGAGTATAATCTTTTTAATTTCACTAACAATAGTTCATAATCAATGATTCTTAATAAATTCAGGTTACAAGTAATCTTCTAGTCAAGAGACTCGATTGAAGGTTTGAGATATGGTATGAATTCAAATTAGAAATGAAATTTTTTTTTAAATGATATTTGTTTAAATAGCGGTTGAAAAACAATCCAATTTTAGCAACCTACGTCCTACTTTCTTTGGTAAACAGAAAGCATGATCTTTAACCTAGATCTTATGGTCCATGGAAAGTAGACTACTGTGATAATAATTAGGTTCTTATAATAATGAGGTCCAGCAGATAAACATACAGCAAACTTGACTATCAAATATATAGGGCCTTCTAAGTAGTGTGCTGAGTAACATCTTACCTGATGTGCAAATATATAAATGTATTGTAACATATCACAATAACCAGAAAAGGATAGTTATATTGGAGAGAAAGAAAACAGTGACTTTAGGATGAAATAAGGATTGTTTGAGTTAGGTGAATGGGACAAGGATTGCACATTTAACTAAATCAATGCATTCTTTATGATGTATATACTGATAATCAATCGTTGCCAGCTTGAATATAACCATACGTGACTGAATTCAACACATTTTATAACTGAAAACCACTCTTTCAATTAATCATATTTAATGATAGCATACTTCAGAACTTCATACAGTTCACTGCGGCGTTTGAAGTTTGAACAAAAAATATATCAATTAAGGTAACTTTTGATTTTGAGTAACCAATTCAACTCGATGCACGTGAATGGATATTATCTTAACATAGAATTCTGCATAAAATACTCTGAAAATTTATGCTGACTTGCCTAGGACTTGATGTTGATACTAATCCATAATGATCAAAGTTGAATTGCAAGCCTATTAATAAAGCAAATTCAATGACACAGATGGCACCATGAAGGAGTCATTAACTGGTTTTGACCAATTCAAAAGATCATTCAATGTAATTGAACATAGTCCGTAATTTTAGTATTTAAATAAATACGACGAGAGTATAATCATTTAAAACCACAAATTATCATATAGTTGGGCAACATGGAAAAGGAAGAATAGCCACCATAACATACAGAATAAAGTAAGAATGGTCTGTAACTGTGTGTGTTCGTAAATAGGTCTCTGCATAGTCCAAAATTGCATGCGCTCAAATTTTGTGCACACAAGATTCAATGCCCACTCACACTCCATGCAGCTTTGGCATATAAATAAATAATATTGTTTAGAAAAGAAAATTACCTTATTTACATAGTTGATAAGCTTGTCCATCTGCTTGAACCAAGATTCTGCGTACTGGTACATGAAATCATCACCCATGGTCCACATAATATGATTTGTGCGCGTCAAATTAGCCTAGTATTGGATTAAAAAGAACACATTTGTAAGTAAAAATTCATTACGGAAGAAATTTACACACATAACAGGTTTAATGGGGTTGCATTAAGAAAACCACAGATACTGTTTCTTTCTCTCTCAAATCAACAAGCAATAATAAGGGTGAATACCAACGAAATGTACAAATACAAATAGTGAATATTTACTTTACCATTATTAATAAAAAAAATCACATACTTGTGTTAAAGCAGCATCAATAAAGTCATTTACACGTTGTTCAACATTGTAGTCGAAAAGCATGTGATCATCCTGTAAACCGAACAATACAATTAAAGGAAACCAACATAGTTAAGTTTTTTACTTCAACTTTCATACCTGAACTGGGGAGGAACCATCATTAACTTCAAAGTGAAATCCATCTGGGGGACTATAATGAACTGGGAAAGCACTTGCAAAAATCTGAAAGCATTTTGAAATGACTTTAGTATTACTGAGTATCTATTGTATAGTAGTAAGGAGGAGGATACTTCCAGCGATCATTGGTAAATGGTGGTAAGACACTTGATTGTATAAACAAAGATCTTGGATTCAATCCCTAGGTATATTATTATAGCCAAAAAAAGGGAAAATGTTTGCATGACACCCATTCACCTCTCCTTTTTCTGAGCATAAAAAGGTTCAGAAGAATAATCAAGACTCACTACTCGATTCACGCTTTTTTACATACACCTTTATTTAACATTTTTTAAGATTCCTCTTGTTTATTTCATATGTAGGCTCATCAAATCCGAAATGTTTATAAATAATCCCATATCCCAAAATTTAGTCAAGACTCTCAAAATCAACATTAGTTATACTATTACACACGTGTTAAACTTTAGGCTTCTATCCATTCTATTACATATTCATGGAATAAGGTTGTTAGATTATTGTGAAAACATTTGAACCAAGTATTCTCGGATTAGCAAAGATTGATGAATTATAAAAATTCGAGATACATCTGTCTTTTCAAAAATTACCTTTTAAATTGTCACAAAACCAATTGGTGATGTGAAGAGTGATCTTTTAGTATTTATGAATGATCCATTATATTATCTAAAGGAGGCGAGATTATTCTCAACATGCTTCCGCAGGTGTAGCGTATCTTGAGTAAAACACATGGATGTTTATACTGGGTAACGTAGAGCATGTGTGGCAGCTAAGTGCACATATAAAAGGGGAGGACCAATTATATCATTTATATGAGGTGAGACTATTCTCTACAAAAGATCTTTTTCGTTATTTATTTATTTTTCAAATTCATGTAATTAACATTGTTTACAAATCGAACTTTGACCAATTTATCGCTTATTTGCAC
Organism: Allium fistulosum; assembly: GCA_030737815.1. NCBI lineage: Eukaryota > Viridiplantae > Streptophyta > Magnoliopsida > Asparagales > Amaryllidaceae > Allium > Allium fistulosum. Next base: position 1,378,868,310 of record CM060901.1, read on the forward strand.
CTACGTAGTCATCTACAACTGCTCCAACCACTATCAATCGATTACTCGTAAGAATCCACACCTTCTAACGCTCACCTAAGCTCCTTAGATGACAAATTTTAATTAGTTTTGATCGAAATTGCTAATTTCAATCGTTGTAGATGTTGTTACACTAAGGGACCAGCACCAATTGAATATCCACATCAAGGGTCGAGCTTGATAACATTCATTGTTGTCACCAAACACGTTAAATCACAGTGTGGTCGGAGTTCACTAAAGTTTATTACGGGTGCCAACTAGTCGGACGGAACGAACGTATGTGTGTTTGTGTCCTGTCATATAAGAAATTCAAATGGACAGAAACCGGACAAGGTTTAAAATCGGACGTTGTTCGTACGAACCGGACAACGGACGGACGATGTACGGACAACATAAAAACATTGAACAATTTCGAACGGACATATTTTGTACATTTTTTTAATCCTAATTCATATTCTAAACGAGAATCGGACGAACACGGACCGAACGCCTTACAGCCTCAGACCGAGCCGTACGCCAGACACTCTTACAAAATTTACACCTTTAGATTTTAGTGTGCGAGGCAAATTTTTGTCGCGTAAGTATTTGCCTTACACTGTTTTTCTTATAGAAAAAATATGGGTGTTGTGCAATGCATATATATTTTATAGCACAAATACTAAGCAATATTTGCAGTGAACCACAAACGCTCACTTATTGTATGTTGTTGCACAATAACAAATGTTGGTAGTGCAAATATTTGCATTGCAACTACAAATAATCGCACTACAATTATTTTTGCATCTCAACTGATTGCACGGTAATTATTCTGCATGGCACAACAATTATTATAAATGATAAATATTTGCATGCAAACTAACAGTATTTTCTAGATATATAAGTAACAACATTCGAGTATATTTGATTCAAAATTTGACATCCATAAAACATTCAAGAAATATTAAACTCGATAATGCTTGAGAAGAAATTTACAACATTGATTTCAATACCGTTCTAAACAATAGTTTTATATATACAAGTATGGTGGCACGTCCGTTGGACGTGTGCAAAAAAGGAAGTGACGTATTTTGTCTTTGTTACAATTATGATATTGGGAGAGATTATGGTAATGTTTTCGTTAATTACGGAAAAAAAAGAGGAAGAGGATATGACAAATAAACAAAAATAAGGTGTTGTAAGAAAGACGATAGGTAAACCCGATAATGATGAAGCACCTTTGTAGGAGTTCTTTGGCACGTGCGATGCACGTGAACGTGTACAGGAGGAATTGGTATTATGAAACATTGTTTGTTAGTCTTTTTTTTTGGTCACCTTACGAAATGTATCTGAATCCCTAGACTTTCATTTGCAATGAGTTCTATAATGTTAGATATAACAGAGGTGAGGGAAGAGTAAATGAGCACGTTATAGGAGTATGAATGAATAGAAAAATACTTGCTGCATATTAATCTACTATCAGAATTCGACACAAAAATAAGCAAAGCAAAAAACGATAGTATATTTCTATCACAATTGTTATGCACATTCAGTCAAACAGTTTGTATGCAAACGTGTAAACGTGAGTAAAAAAATTAAAGCAGTAATAGCCATGAATGCACAAACGGAGTATTGTGGGTCATAAATAAATGAAAAAAAAATTTTAACAACGGAAAGAAAAAGAGTAAACTCATCTTCTTCTGCTTTGAAAAGTAATCGGTCACCAAGTTGCTGTCGACGTCCGTCGTGGGTATGGATATTGGAGTGATATGTTGATGGACGACCACGACCGGAAGAGCAGGGAGTACTGTCGGCTGTTCGAAGGGAGTGGCCATTTTTGTGCAGGAGATGTGAAATTGGAAGGATAGGAAAAAAGAGGACGAAAGGAGAAGTGAAAAGAAACGGAAGAGGTAGGTAAACAAACGTGCGGACAGTGAAGGTGGGAAACGTGGGAAGCGGTCGGTAAAAGACTGAGTTGCCCTTCTGTACCTATTTCTTTGTATTATGAACGGTGGACAATTTAGGAAGTGGATAAAAGGCTTCACTTATATATATATGTATGTGTGTGTGTTTGTATATTTGGATTCAGGTTATATATTAATTAAGTACAGCAACATATAGATAACATCTGTGTTATATAAACGTGTTTCTGTTTAAGCAAATGAATTGTAGATGGTTTTTAAAGAGGTATAATTATGTAAACAAATATGGACAGAAGCGTGTAAAAATTCTAGCTTTGAGTTGCTTTCCAAATAAACATGCCTATATATATTACATTTTATTTTGAATCTGAGGTACTAACTAGTTTGGTAGATAATATTCTTACATTAGTATAAGGTCAGTTTTTGTTAAAATGTATAGATGAGTTTCAAAATAGTACATGCTTTATTCAGATATGCTGTTCATTTTTCTGTACATGTTATATAGCCTATCAATTCACTATCCATGGTTATGAATATATATAGCCAGGTTTCATAGTTTTGCATGTACTAATTTATAAGCTCAAGTTTCGAAAATATATGCCTAGTATATATATATAAATGTTTGAAACAGTACGCGTATTAAATAGAAACCTGACATTGTACATGTTTTATATGCCTAGTATATTTATATATAATTGTTGAGTTAGTACATTTGCTAGTGCTTTGACTATGTCATCCCTTGTTTTGTCCTTTTGCATTGAAAATTGATCACGTCCTAGGCTGCTTGGTGCGTCTTTGCTAGTTCTCGTTTGATGGCTGTGCTTTATGAACTTTTATGTTTTATTGTTTTATGTGTGTAGCCTTCTTAAATTTGGTTCATTGTTTTAATAGCTTATTGCCTTATTATATTTCATTGTTTCAGATTTTAAAGTCCTAACTTGCTCGATATTTAATATACTTACATTTGCATGAAATATAAATATCTAACCGTTGTGAAACATATAGAGAAAAAGTAATGAATTAAGTCTATTTTAAATGAAAGTTACATATTACTTTTCTCTGACCATTTAGCTTTAAGTTAGAAAGCAAAGAGTTATCTGTGTGCGTTATTGTTACTCGTACAGAAATAATACCATAAAAATATTAACAAATAAAGTAATTAGTTACCAAGTGGGTAAAGAAGGAAATATGAACTACAATAGAAATGCAACCAAAATGACACAATGTTGCGAGAATTAAAGTTTCAGGCAACATGTGTTCATCGTTGTAGTATTGATGACACCAAAATAGAGCAAGGGTTGTTGAACACCTGCAGTAGTAATGTGCATTTTCTACCTAAAATCTATATCACAGTCATAAATGCATAATTATATCTTACCGTTTTTAAATGCATGGACATCTCTAATCTATTTTCCCACATCAATATCCACACAAATGATGAATAATGAAGTAACCTTTTGAATAAGAATAGGGTGCACGGTGATATTTGACAAAATACAAATGCGCTATATTCTGCATCTTATCTTTCAAACTTATATCAAACATGTAACACACACAACCCGTAAATGAAAAAGGACAAACTTTTGAGAACAAATTCAAGCTAATACAAAAGTACAGTACAACAGTAATAAAACACAAATAAAAAGTACGTAATTGTAGTGAGCAAAGAAACTGGCTGTAGAGAAACTGATATTAAAAGGGAGAAAATGGGTCCATTCTTAACTTGATTATGCAGAGAAAGGCTGAAATAAATTTATATATTAATTTAATATCAGATGTAATGAGTAAAAGAGTATAAAATAATGAACACCGTACATAAATTCTGACTAATGATAGTTGTAAAGATGAGTACCATTCCTTGCTACATGACTTCTACTATGATTTTGTGAAGCCATAATGGCGACTTCAGTTCCCTTTCTGTCATGACCTCGCCTGGACGTGATGTACTCTTTTAAGAAAAATAATTTACCATGAACGAAGAGAATATGATTTAGTGTGCAGCGAGAGCGCAAATCATGCTCATGGAATGAAACTTGAAGGAAACTGTTGATTGAGGGACGTTAAATGAGGAGGTGCGAGAGTAGACGGTTATAAAATTGTTCCCACTTTAAGTTGAAAGTCGAATATGCCCCAATCGCTAATAATATAAAGTGGTTAAAAAATTAGGGGTAATTTTGAACAAACATAAAAGCTTCACCAAGCTAAAGTATTTGCATTATTAGTAGAGATAAAAAGGAGAAATTTGATTTACATTGTTTGCGATACGGATGTAAGGCTAATGGTTATTCAAAACAGACATTCCCCAAACTCCCCCTTATGTATTATTATATATAATTAATAAATTCTGTGTTGTGAATGCAAAGCACTGACTAATAAAGAAATCAAACAAGTTTATTTTTCCCTACCTGGGAAGACGCACCAAAGGTTTTTGATCCCCTCCATATAACTTCAAGTGATTTGTCAGCACGGCGTACTTGTCTATCTTGATAATCAATCCTTGCAAAATATAGGGAATCAAACCCAAGCTGTGCATAAAAATAAATGAATAAGGTTTCTCCCACAACACAATACAAATCCATGCGCCTGTTCAAGTAGCAAAAGTAAAACCTATGCTCTATAATGTCATTTCAATTCAGTGTTCTAAATCTCAGTCAGGATCTTGTTTTAGCCCTTCTGCAAGATGAAACATCTTATTTTGTACCCATCTCAGCCGATATGTTAAAATCTTGATCAAAATCTCAAATTGATATCTCGGTTGAAATTATGTTTTTCTGCAACATTTGTTTAAAACTTCTCATCACTTCATTCCTTTCCAAATTACTTGTGAGAAAACAATACATAGTTCTCTCCATCTTCATATATCCAATGTTATTTTGTGATAATGTTAATTATTATCATGACAACTTGACCATCATATATACACAGTGGAAAAATGTGGCTATTCTTGAAATGATTTGAATTTGATTTACATTTCTATATGTTACATGTGTTACGAACAATACAATATGTTAAACCTAAAACACAATGTTCATAACTCGTTTAAATCATTCAAGTTTTGTGCTCGCATTTATTGTAGATATTAGCCACATGTGTTACGAACAATACAATATGAAGCAATGTTAGTTAAGTTTATTAGCCACATCTATTCAAAATACAAAGAGATAAGATAATGCAATCCAGACGAGCGGAAAATTATACTGCAAAATCCTTCATGTAACTCTTTGCTACAGTTCATGCATTTAGAATGCTTTCAATCCTTAAACTTAATCCTAAACACTCAAATGGATCAATTTTATTGTTAAGATATTCGATTGAATTTGGTTATATAAACTCATTCGAATTCTCAGATAACATTATAAAAACTAAAAAGAATATCAATTTTAGGCATATAAGACTAAGTTACTCCAAGATAGGACGTAATTTGAAATTTTATTATATCAATTTCAGGCATATAGACTACTTCAAGATAGAATCTAAGTAATATCAATGATATACTGCGGACAAATCGTATATTGGATTTCAAATGTTAATTTTTTTTAATATACCAGCTAAAATATTGACAAACGATATTTTTGTGATACATCAGCGACATTTTTCAATATGTGGCGATATCAGTCCTGTATTTGATGCAAATATTGGTAGAGGTAGTCAAATATTGCTGTTCAGTGAAAAAAGTAGATAAAAATCTCATCTTACAATAAAACTCTAGGGTATATATGCAAATTCCTTATGTATATGTATTACCAGATAATCCAACAATTATTTCAAGTGAAAAAGAAAATATTTACATCTTTTATTATTACTGTAACATACACAGCTTACTAACAAACGCAGTGATTTCCGATGTTGTCTTGATATTATAAACCAAATATCACATATTGATCCTTAACTGATATTTTACTGATAACGATATTACTAATTAGGATAGAATGTACTTCAAAATTCGAGAAGTATATCTAAGATACACTCATCTTTTCCGAGGTATTGCTATGTAAGAGATTTGATCATGTATGAGACATCATATATAGATATTTGAAAATTCTAAGATGAAACATGATCAAAGATATTTAAGACCATGATATTAATATGCCACTTGTTCTCGAGTATTTAAAAAGTGATTCTTTATAAACCATTCATGTTCACTTTGTGTGAGACCAATTCAGCAAAATCATGAAGATATATGCAATACGGACAAATCTACAAAGCATGATAAAGTAGTATGACTTACAAAGCATGATAAAGTAGAATGATTTAACATCATACTGTTATTTTATCAATTAAACTGTGTAGATCAACCAAGGTAACCATCATATACTGACGCAAAGTTAACCTCGTTGGTATTCATATTTCTTACTGTAGGTCTACAAGGACAGTGCATATACAGAAATTATTATTAAAACAATGTTACTAGTACCAGATCACACAGTAAAGATGTACAGTACTAATATTGCTAATGTTACTGAACAGCACATACTGAAGCTAGACATAAACCGATACACATGGCATGAGCCTAAATCAGATACTGTACAAAGTTATGTGTATGTGCTCTCCCTTAAACTGTAGCATTTTCATTGCACGCAACCCACCTCCCCCATATCTATTAACCATACTTCCGTTGACGATTAATTCAAATGTTCCAACAGTCTAATAATGTCTTTGAAACATAGCAACTTAATTTTTTAAAGCAATTATTATAGGTCTATTCAGAAACTACTTTTTACTCTGTGTATGTGTGTTAGAGAAGAGAATCATGCATTACTTCTGCTCCGAGCAAATAGCCTTGCACGGCGGAATGCCCAAAAGGATCAATCTGCCATCCAATTCGAGGGACCTTATTAAATTGTTTTTTTATCATGCGATGACCAAGGGTTGTCTGGTCAATCATATCAATATAATGGACTGTGGCCTCATCATGCATGCACCAGCCACCATTGCTGCATAACAAAGGAAAAATGATATACCTCGTCTACGGATGAATTGTATAACCAATAATAGAAGCAACTAGAGATATAGAATACACACATGAATTCTAATTGGCCTGAATCAACCATCTTCTTCACCGCTGCTTGAACTGCATCATTTTGTTGTCTCCACCATCTTTGAAAGAATGCCTACAAAAGAGTATCCATTACAAAAATTAATAACCTCCATTTTTCTTGAGATAGATCGGTTTGTTTGGAAGTATGCAACTGAACTGATATACCAGTACGACAAAATATTATTCGACTTTATATTTCTTTGAAAAAAAGTTGTTATTAATTATAAATTGTGGCTTGATTTGTCTATGATACATTCCATTTTAATGGAAGCAAATGCTTTAAAATGCACACGCACACGCAAAAATAATAATCTTTATTAATAGTTGGTTTGGAAACGCAAACTTTTAGTCCGACCATGAACTTCCCAAAATACACTTTACTCGTATATAATTTAATTATTATTTATTATTCCACATACAAGTACCTAAAAAGAATCGGTAAAATCCTAATCAAATGCAGATGTCATTCCTATTATTTTTAGCCTATTATTTCTAAATTAGACTGAAACTATTCAAACTAAGTTAAAACGGTTAAATTTCTTTACAAATTCAAACTATCCCTATACGCTTAAGAATAGGATCTAACAAATAAATATCATTTAAACAAATAAACATCATTTACAAATTTGTTGTTTATTAATTAATAATATAAATAAAATTCAAACTAACAAAAAATTTCAATGTTGCAACATAGAAATAAAATTTTAAATTAACTACACATGATTTCAACGTAAAAACATGGTTAAATATTTTTGCAAATCATTTTCTCTTGAATGTGTTAATCATGTATATACTGTAGAAGAACAATTAACGCGCAAAGCACATGTCATCATCACGCGCGAAGCGCGTGCCGTAACACTCGTAATAACAATAATAAGCGTGTGTGTGGTGGTGGTTTTTTTTGGGAGGGGGTGTGGGGGGGTTGTTCCACATCACATTCTGGGTTCCATTGTTTATTTTCCATCAAATTAATTTATATCAAAAAAGTAACAGATTTAGCTGAATTTTATATGCATATCATTTTATTCTGTAGGCTTAAACAAACTTATGTAATATTTTGAAATTCCAAAACAATTTAAAATTACTTTTTAAATCAATGTGTAAAGTAAATGTTTTCAGCAACTGATTATGCGCTTGTTGTTTTAGAAGGGATAAAACTTTTGAAATGAAACAATTTTTTTGAAGTTGGTCTATTTTATAACAAGTCACATCTAAAAATATAGCCCAATCAGGGTACATATTTTGATATGAAAAACCAATGGCGAAAAATGAGGGAATCAAGCACTAGGATGGGGAGAAAACATATGCAAAAAAGATTAGCTCAACCTGGGACATGTTTTGATAGAAAAACTGATCTTGATAAATGAAGGAATGAAGCGTTTGGATGGGAGAAGACGTGTGTGTGTATTGAATATATTCGTGACCGAGCAACATTGAAATTGTTGGTATATAACAAATAAATTTGTATTAAAAGTTTAGTTTCACGTTTGATGTTTATTAGTGTCTTAGCTATTTTGAATGTTAGCATCTCCAAACAAAGATGAAAAGAAAAAATAACTTAATCTAAACTAGTCCCATATCATGTAGTTGAGTAAATGATTAAGTAACCAATTACCTACAAATAGCTAAAAATGCATCCAAACAATTGTCCTACATCATGAGAGCACAATAAAAAATTTGGGGTACATAAACAGTTAGGAGCAATGTTTTCGAAACGGGATTTAAATCGTAAATCGTGAAGTTCAAACTTTAAATCGAAACGAGATTCAAACCGTAAATCGTAGATTCAAAAGATTCGTATTTGAAGGTTTGCACACAATTTGAAATTGATTTTGATGTTTGAACTTCTACAATTAAACATAAAACTCAATTTCCTCTCTTATTATATTTTTATTTTATTTTGAAAACATTGTATTTTGAATTTTGAATTCAAATAAACATATTAAGTATGTTAATATATAAATAGAATGTTTTTTATTTGCGATTTTGACTACGTGTGGATCGGAATATAAATCGAATCGTTAAGGGAGAGATCCGATCCGAATCGGGATTTAAATCGTAGGATTTTAGGATTTTTGACAACAATGGTTAGGAACATGATTCATAAACATACTTGTAACCGTTTTGTGTGAACATAACATCCATAAATACATGTGTTATTCCAGAGAACTGAATCATCGAAAGTCATGGTTTCCATTAAAAAATTGTATTTTCGACAAGTTTATTTGTAGCTCGTTCTTCCTTGAAAGTTTGTATTTGCACCATAGAAAGTAACAAAGTCTGTTCTTGTTCAATTTCTTTGTCTTTTTTATGTCTTATTTCTTTCTTTTTTTGCACTGTTCTTGTTCTTTTGCTTGTTTTTAATTTGTGTCGATTAAGTAGTCATCAATTGATCTGATTAAATTCACCTTGCCTTAAAAATTAATTTAAATCTATGTAGTTTATAGCTTTATTATTATTATTGATGCAATGAATTTCAAATTGAATTATCAATCAAATTACAAACTCTAGCGCTAATCGTTTTGTTTTCATAACTTAGAAAAACTCAATCTCCAACATTTTCATAACTCACCTAAAATATGGATAAAATAGTTTTTTAAGATTTTGATTTACTTCATGTGGAACGACCCATACTTGATGCTTACGCATACTACAATTGTAAGCCAAGCATTTGCAATCATATTTTTATAACAAATTGATTTGCGAAAAATAGTCGATCGATTTTTTGGCATCATCTCTAAAAGAATTTTTATTGAGTTTAAAAAAATAATTCATATATCTATTTGTGTTAGCATTTTTTATTACACATTCTTTCTTTTTCTTTTTTGAGCTTCATATTTCTCTAGAAATTGTAGTGGGCCAAAACCTAGGGACTTAAGATTCATATGATTGCAAATGGGTAAGTTTGAAGTTTTAGAACTAAAAATCAACAGAGCAACGTCAAACCTCAATGTGAATGTTTTCATATCTCACAAGGTTGCTTTCAAAAAAAATCACTTTGTAAAAGTAACATGTTGGATTTGCAGTGAATAAACATAACATTGGCGCATTTGAGAATTTTCTTATTTGCCATATTTGTTTAAATTTAAATAAAAAGCCCACATAAAAAACATAAATTAAATTTGTTGTTTGTCTTTAACAATTTAATTTTCATTGCAAAAACATTCAATTAACAGCTATAACTTGTAACATTATCCTTCGCAAAGATCACATGATATATAGTAGGAATCTTTTTGTTTTTCTTGTGAAATTTGATATTCACAAAATCATTATAATTGGAATATTAGAAAGAATGTTAAATTATACCTCTAAAACGTTAGTCATCTCCATTAGTAAACAACCACGAGTATCTCTTTCCTTCTAATTTAGTTGCTTAGCAAACAAGATTGGTTAAGTAAATTGTAATATTTTGATTTAATATCTAAAAATTATCCTCGGTTTCATTTGCTCTTCCTTTGGTAATAATAACTTTTACAAATGTATAGATGCTCATATTCATGAGAGTTTTACAATAATTATAAAAATCAATATAATAATTCATATAATTCAAATTACATATCAAATAATTAGTGATATTATTGTTACTATAACAAATATTAGGAGGAAAAAATCAAATTTCAAATCTGTGCAATTTTTAATGTATCCCAAGTCATATTTTTGAAATTAACCAAAATAACAATTCACCTCCAAATACTAATAATTTGGTTACGATGTTAACTACTGTTAAAATAATTTTGAATGCCAATATATTTTTTATCGAAATTACAATGAACATGAAAACCAATTGAAAACAAATTTAACTATGACTTGGATTTTGATTTGAAGGATAAGTTTTATTAGGATGATCAAAATGAAAATTTACAACATAGAATTTGTTAATTTAATGAAGAACAAAATGAATATGACTGTTCGGAGCAGGTATAAGTGAAACATACGACAAACAAGAAAAGCAATTTTTAGATTTAGTCATTGTTTTAAAAAGTCCACCTCGATATTCGCCTCGAGGAGCACCTCGAGGAAATGGAAGATAAAACGCCTTGAGCGAGGCTCTCTCAGAAAGGCTTTTTACCACCGAGGCATACAAAGCATACAAAACGTATGTCTCGCACACCTCAAACTGCTGAGACATGTCACTCAAGAAATTTTCAACCTTCAATTGTAAATATTGACACTAACATAAGTTACTAAATTTCAATTATATAATGGCAAGCAAAAAAAGAACAAAATTCAAGAAAATAAAAGTGTTTTATTTTTCACTTTCAATATCAACATGATTAAGACTGTTTTTGAAATAATGAGCTACACAATTGATTTCCTCAATTGCTATTTAAAGAAAAAAAATTTGAATTGTTAACCTCTAAGTAAATATTGTGGATCACTTTAAATCAATAGAAGAAAAAATAAATAAAATAATAACTTGCATGATTTCCTACCGTTTGCAATAGAGATCGATTCCACTAGAACCGATCAAAGATCATTTTTAGAAATCAAGAAAAAAACTGAAGTCAGATAGAAGGAGGAAAAAAATAAAATATGTACCACTATAGAACTGAAAACCGAATACGAATTCTATTAAGGATCGAATCATATATATATATATATATAATCAAGTGATTAAATTTATTTATTTATAGTTGTAATTACTTATCTTTTATGAATGAATAATAAAGAATGATTGAGATTAAACTCTTTAAAATTAAATGTTTATATTGTTATTTATTCACAGTTTTATATGATTAGTTTGTTAACTTCTATTTATTAATCAAGAATTAATAATAACAAAGCAATAATAACTTACGCTTCCATGTTTACCCGAAAAACTTACGCTTCAACGTTTTGATGTTTACGCCTCGCCTCACGAGAAAAAAAAGCCTCATGTACGCTTTTCGTGTTTTAAAACTTTGGATTTAGTATAAGCTTATAAAGAACAGTATGATTTTAAAATCAAAACCAAACATTCAACCAATGAATACTTCAGCTTTCGCTAATATCTGTTAAACCCAAAAAATGAATCAACACCCTGGATTGAGTGTGAAAGCACCAGCCATGTTCTTGCAGAGCAATAATATAGAGAATAATAGTAAAAAGAGCAGAAATAGTAAAAGGACAAGAATATCTTTATAGTGGTTCGACTGTTAATGAAGCCTACGTCCACTTCATAATTTTCTATTAACTGACTGTTGTTACAAGTTAAATCGAATTACAATATGATTGAATCTTCTAAGTTAGATCAAACCACAAATACAGGTTTTCACTGGAGAATCACAGTGAACCCCTATATGACTATTATGTGAGAGGAGAAGAGTGAAGAATAATCTTTGCAGAGTTCTCGCAGCCAGTTCAGAAGAAGGTCTTGTTTATGTTGCAAGTATGACTGTATTTATAAGGGTTGGAGAGCTATTGGACTAGGCCGCTTCGCCAAAAGCCTACACTTGATGCCACGAAGGAGTTCAAAGAGTTTGAAGACGACCCGAGCTAACCTGATGTCATGTACTTAGGGGATTTTTGAGTGATCTTCATTTGATTGTCTTTCTATCTTCTATTTGAGTGTTTTGTTCAAATATCAAGTCGTTTGGAGTTAGTTTGATCATCCGTCTTCATAAGTCATCTGGTTCAAAAGAATCGTCCATAACTCGCTCAAAACTTAACGAATTCAGACGAAACTTTGCAGGTACTCTCTCTAAGGTGTGTGGGATCTACCATAAAAAATTGAGGTGGTGGGGCCCACTCTACATGGGTCGTTAGCGATCCATCAAATCAACTCCAAATGATCTTATTTTTTCTGTGAGCCTTCTATTATGTCTTCTAGGTGTTCTTCTAAAATTATAAGTCAATCCGACTTCGTATGAGTTCTGTAGGTCTATTTTAAGTTAGCTGTTTTTTGTTAAACAACTTGAATTAGATGAGTCTTCACTTCTCAAACTAGATTTGCATGCTATGAAACTTGACAAACGTCTCTAGGGAACATATTAGATCATGATGCAAGAGGATTGGAGGATCCACGAGCGAACCTTCCATAGGTGATGGATCAAATTTTGGTTTCCTCCTCTTGAGTCTTTCTTCATTCCTTCTTATAGTCCTCTTGGTTGATTCTTGAGTTGTTTCGACTTGTCGTAGATGTTCTGACTTCCTTTAAATTCCGTTGGGTTAAAAAACCCAATTAACAATATCGAAGATATTCAATAATGACTTTCGAAACTAAAGATGTTAAATCTAAATTGTAACAAACTAAATATTTGATTTAGAATTAGATTCATGATTATGAGGTATTAGATTTTGATTCACATTTGCATCTTACTAATCTAAAAAGTTACAAATACTATCATTGACATTTGAATTTCACAAAGTCACAACAAATTTTATAACATAGATTGTTTTAGATGAGTTGTTATACATAAATTTAAATCGCCATCTAGACTTTTAAAATAATATTTTTGTACAATTTAAACTTAAAACTGTGAAAATGAACAAGAAGCTCAATCCATTGAATATAATAAAAAACAACTTATCGTTTCTCTTCTTTGAAAATGCTTTGTTGTTTTAAAATTGCATTTTATTATAAAATTATATGAAATTTGGTTTTCAAAACTTAAAATTTTCATTTTTCCTTAACGGTGAAGCGAACTCACCAATCAACCTAAGATTGATTTATGTAAACACTAACGTTGTATTTTTAATGTGTTGTTAGTCATTTTTGCACTTCATGTAGAATTATAACATTTATCTTTTTCACCATTTTCCAGGTTCGACGCATCCACCTCAGGCACGACCGATTGAAACTTCAAAGTTTCGGTCATTTTCAAATATTTTGGTTTCCATTTGAATTTATGTCAATTTCAAATGATAATTATTCACATACTAGAACAAATCAAAGTTTGCACGGTACGAATTCGGCACTTGTAGCTTCTATAGGATTTCTTATAATTTGGATATGCTATTTTGGGATCAATCTATTAGGAATAGGTCTACATAGTTATGGTTCATTCACAAAAAATCTAATTAAATTGTAGAAATTCCATGCGGAATAAGAGATGAACCCAATCCGGAATATGAACCGTAAATGAAAACACCTACTAAACCGATCACAAAAATACCAGCTACGGTACCTATTAGCCAAAGAGGAATCCTTCCAGTAGTATCGGCTCCGCTACTACTTTAAACTAAATAAAAGTAAAAATAAGCTAAATTGAACATTATAGTTTTAGTTAGGATAAGTGAATTATAATTTAGTCCAATTATAATCTAAACCAACTAGGCTAACTAAAAATTATCAACTCGTTATTTATCTACAAGTTAAGCTAAGCAAGGTTGTCAATTTGGGATTTGAATCGTAAATCGTAAAGATAAAAATTTAATCGAATCGGGATTTAAATCGTAAATCTAAAGTTTTTATTTTTGGAATATATATGTTAGTTAAAAATTCATACCTATAGCATTTAATGTCTTTTGCTTTTTCGAACTTGCACCAGCAAGAACTTTATTGACATCATCATCGAGATTATCAGCTTCATCATCATTATTTTATGTGTTACGTTTATTCTTTTTTAACGTCCTTTTGAATAACGTGATTGTTCGTTCTGATACGTTAGAACATACTTTTACATTTTCCTAATTTTGAGCAAGGTGGCGTTTCATTCTAAAAATTCCACTTTTTATTACTTTTGAGCAATAATTACAACAATCAACTCTTTTATTATTTTCTTTCACAGGCTTACGGTGATCCCAAGTGATGTTAGACTCTTTAGGCATCTACTATAATAAATTAGTAAATTTAATACATTAGTTTCAATAATTTATACCAACTAAATAAAATAAACATATTTTATGTAGTGTAAACAATAAACAAATTAAACATGTTTTATAATAATGTAAAAAATAAAGGAATAGACAAATTAAGCATGCCTATATTATTAGGAACAAAAAAACTTTAGTCTAAACTTCAATTCGACTACACAAAAATCAAGATTAACCCATACCAAGTTTTGAGTGGCTATTTAAATGGTGCCGTGAAAATTGCGTGTAATAAATTATTAACCACCAAAACCAGATACAAAGTCATCATCTATTAAGTGAAATAAACACAGAGCCTCTGCCTAGTAAGAAAAGCAGTACACTATTTCTTTTGTTGTAACAGTAACTTTCATAATGTATATTTCAAAGCTTCTCTTCGGTTAACAAGAAAAAAATTTACGAAATGGAAGTGTTTCTCTTACCTTCAATTGCTTCTCTTCGGTAATTTAAAAGATGCTTCTCTTCGGTATCTTCAAAGCCTCTGCCTGGTAAGTATTTCCTTGTTCATTCTTTCTCAATTTGTTTTTTTAGTTTTGGTTCTTCACTTCTTCGCCAATTTCGCCGCTGTAAATAAAATTTAACACAGCCGTTTGTTGGTTTTAAACGATCAATTTTCACCTTTTCGTTTCAAATTCTATTGTTTTTACTGGATGCGGCCTTTTTAGGGTTTCGGTTTTCTAAAG
The DNA here is from genome assembly GCA_030737815.1 of Allium fistulosum. Classification (NCBI taxonomy): domain Eukaryota; kingdom Viridiplantae; phylum Streptophyta; class Magnoliopsida; order Asparagales; family Amaryllidaceae; genus Allium; species Allium fistulosum. Next base: position 1,378,883,738 of record CM060901.1, read on the forward strand.
CTTATGAATGAATCGACAGAAATTTTTGATTTGAATAGTTGAAGTTCAAAAATAGAAAATCGTGGATTTTACGTTTCAGGAGATGCAATTCGATTCGTTAAAAGATCATACGATATCCACAATTCATGATCTTTTCATCGATTTAAATCGAACGAGGTGTGATTCGATCTGATTCATGATCTAAATTGTACGATTTAGCGATTTCTGATAACACTGAAGTTAAGGTTTCTACGATATCATTCTTTCCCTTTTACTTTAATTTTCTTTTGATTTCTCTAATATAAGTATATAACAAAGGTTCGAGATCTCAATTTTGATCTCGGTTTCGGCCTTTTGCAATTTTAGGAATTTCAAACTAATTCGTAACTTTTGAAAATTTCGGTTTAATTTCAGTTTCAGAATCACACGTATATTTGTGCTAATTTATTGAAACCAAATGTATAATTCATCATTAATTGAAATATAAGGTATAGAGGAAGAATACCAATCAATCATAAATATTTGTAACATTAAAAAATATTTATTTATTACTTCGTTTCTTTTACTTTTTTTAGTTACGTCATTTATATATTTTGTGATTTTATATGTTTCCTAAGTTAAAATTTTGAATTTTGAATATTCATATATTTGACATTCAAATTAATTCTTTTTTTGAGTTTCTTATATAAATTTTGAAGTTCATTATTTTTTATTGAACTAGAGTTCTGGTTGGTTTCGACTCGGCCTCCACTAAAACTGAGACGGAATGACTGGAATCTCGATGTTTCCGTCAAAACCTTGAATATAACTGACTTCTTTCTGTTGCAATTGATCGGAAATGGAGTTTTAACATGAGTTTGTTCAAGCTTCAGTCGGAATAGAAAAGGAACTATAAAAATTCTAGAGTACAAACGAAAATATTATACCTTGCTTTTAATAGACATGTTATTCAGTATTGATTAATTTATGGTTTTAAAGGCATTCACTTGTTTAATTGGCAAACTTGCATTTATTTATTTCTCATACATACTAGGCATCAACATCGTTGAAGAATTTTTTACACATGCATCCACATTTGCAACACTTATAGAGTGGAATTTTGATTTTGTAAAAAAATGATATGTATCCATTGTATACATTGCAATTTTATTGTTAATACAAGTTCGTATGATTTTCCTAAAGTATTATCCTAAGAGTAGCATAAATCGAACAAATTGTCGCACGTGCATTGCAGTTATCTTTCTAATTTGCATTGTAGTGTTAAAAAATACTAAAAACTTATTTAATGCTAACAATGATAATATTTAATGGTAATGTTTGTTAAAATCTTAACTACGTTTTTTGTTAAATAATACTTGGTGCGTAAGATATGCGATGCACAATGCTACCTCTCAACATTCAAATTCACATCCACATCATCATTGCACCATTTAAAAATAAAAATATAATGCATACCAAATGAACCACCGTTTAGCATTTTGATTTTGTTTTCGTTTTGAAAGTAAATTTTCATGTATGTATCCGATTTTAGATTTAAATATTTTCCTATATAAATACATTAATGGGTAGTGTATACAAGAAAATAAAACATGTACACATTAAAATTTTGGTTTGATTATTGAATTTCAATGTTCTTTTGTATTTTTTATGCTAAATTGGACTGAATCAAGGTTCAAAATTTCATTTTCCGTTCCGATCATTACAAAATTTTGAAATTTCGATTCCGGTTCCGGAAATTTCGCCCGTTTTACAAATTTTGTTATGCTTTCATACTTAATAAATATTTAAGTCTGCAAAAGAATTTTATAAGTTTATACAATAACAACTAAGTCATTATTCCCAAACAAGTTGGGATCGACTAGAGGTGAAACCCAAAACTAAATGACAAAGCCAATTTAAAAGTAATAATAACAACAATAATAATTAAAAAGACAATGATAATAATAATAAAATAAAATAAAATAATTAAAATAATAATAATAATAAATTTTATAAGTTTATACAAACAATACAATTATATTGTCGACGCAAATTCATTTATAATTGTGTACAACTCATTAATCTATATTTCTATAACTCTCTTGTATAAATTGTTTTAAATAAACTATATTGTACCAATTTTACTAGCCCAGCCCAACCCTATTAAACCCCTTCACATAAGGAAAACAAAGCCTGCTTCATTCTCTCACTTTATCGCTTTCTTACTTCATTGAACCCATGCCCTAACTTCAATCAAGTACGACATTCATTTGAATTTTGATGGGAAAAAAGGCAATTTTGAAGGATTATCGAAATCGATTAAGGGAGGAACACAATTCAATTTCGATTTTGATCCATCGCTCGAAGTTGATGATCCATCCAACCTAGGTAATTTTCAAATTTTCAGTCGTTTCCAAGTAATCTAGACATAGTTAGCTATTTTATTGGTTTTCTTCTTTGATATATCCTGAAATGGAATTTTGATAACATTCCAGCCCGGTCCATGCCGGAACCAGAACGGAAAATTCAGTATTCCGGCATGCCGGTCGAAAATTAGAACCTTGGTTAAAATGAACAAGAATATCACATTTTTCTGAAATTGATGGTCTTTCATGCATTTTTCTGCATTATCTTGTATGGTTTGTTATTTTATTTTTTGATTTTTCACTCATTTTTAATGCACTTCCTAACATTTTATATCGTAATTTTTTACTATTAGCACTTGAAGACCAAAACCGAAATTTAAAATGAACATCGTTTCAATCATCATCAGAATTGGACCGTACCATAACGATAAAAATTCCAATGTTTTGTTCACAAACTTGATCCATGTAATAAACATGTATAAAATAGTACAAGGCTTTTACATTGGAATCAGTCTCCAACTTAAAATGTATATCAAAACTAATTATTGTCACACATAAAACAAATTATGAAGCTTGTCACGTAGGGTTTTTGAACATATTCATCGCAAATGATATATGCATCTTAAAGAGTTACAAAAAATCATGTCTTGTAACAAAATACACAATATTCTTCTAAATGCATTGCTCTCTTTTGTGAAGTCTTATTTTTTTTTACCAAAGTGTTGGTTATGATTTTACAAGATAGACTATTATTTTACTAAACTTGATAAATGATGGGGCGGTCATGAAGTAAAATATCCATTTCTAAACATTGTTGCGGTCATGAAGTAAAATATCCATTTCTAAACATTGTTGCGGTCATGAAGTAAAATATCTATTTCTAAACATTGTTTAACGTATGTTTCTAATAATTTCCTAGGGATAGTAGAAATTTTATCTTCAGATGTTCAACTTCTTCTTCTTTTTTTATTACAAATTTTGTAAAAGCAATATACAATCATCAAAATTTTAAATGGAACCTTGCATTAGAGGGTAATTTATTTTGAACAAATGTACTTATCGTATCTGGCATCAATTTTCACAATTTTCCTAGGCTACACACGTGCACTGTAGATGTTTTAAAAAGTTAGATTGTGCATTTATGGATCCGTAAACATTACCTTTCTTGCAGCATCTGATGATGGTACAAACAAAATTGTAATAAGCTAATTGTAAAAGGAAAGAAGGAAGATCCTAACCACTGACACAATCCTGAATAAATTTTGGTTCACAAACAATAACAACATAGATATACTGATACGATAACCTTGTTTTAATTATATGCTTAAGGCTTTGGGTCGGCCATGATATAGTTCATCGGTCTTAGCTACCTGTTTTCTTAGTTTGCAACAAAAGTGTTAATGTAACACAGAGTTAAGAAAGTATATGATTATTGATTTATACTTCCCTTCCTTCTTTAGCTGCCTACCTTTCAAGTTGGATTTATGTATTTATTTTATTTTATTTTTCCGACTCAGATCACTTCACAAAACTATTGACAATTGTTGCCCACTTCCAAAACTGATTACACACTTAGGCCACTTTTATACCAGTTTTACTAAAAGATTAGGTAAAACAAAAAACTCTTTTTGATACTGACATGTAAAGAACTATGAATTTACCTGCTCAACGTACACAAATTTCCTGTTAGGATCTTTAAGCAAAGAATTAACCAAGGAATCAAGTACATTATTCACACAAGCCCCCTAGAAAAGGAAATTAAATTAATAAATCAAACAGTATTACAGAATTCAATCTTTAGCAAATCCAATAACCAAAACCTGAATGCTATTGTTGGATCCAACATAGTACTGATCAACAGTTTTCAACCATCCAACATCATCATGAGTATGGGGAACCAAATGAACATTCAACTTCCCATCCACAATACCTGCGCTCGTATTGTAAGTTATAAAGCCGCCATCGATTTTGACGATCGTCAGCAAAAAGATGATCGCAACAAACGCCGTTGACTTAGGCATAGCTATCTTAACTTTATCCATTGTCTAACGGGCAATATTTATAGTTAAGATCGATAATCGCGAAGCTAATTGGCATTTAGAAATCAATTTGGGGTTAGGGTTTGCATTTGTCGTTAGAGTACATCCAGCAAATCCGAAAGTGACGTCTTTTAAAATTCAGCGAAATTTCTTTATGGCCAAGATCCCTCGTGGCATTATTAGAAACTAGGGAACCATTAGACGCAAGTTGCTTTAAAAAAAGGGAGCATCCGTTTTGTTAAAGAGTGACGCTCTTCGATAGTAGCTAGAAGCCGCCCTAAAAAAGGACATTCATGTTTTTAGGCATGTTGCACAGAAATGAAAGTTGAACGAAATTCACAGGATCTTGGTACGACTTTGGTAAAACCAAATAAACCAACCAAATTAGTTTATTTCGATCGGTATAGTTTGATTTGAAACAAGATCGGTTCCTAATCGATTTGTAAAAAAATTAATTTAGTTATTGGTTTTGACAAAATTAACCAAACTTTTATTATATTATCAAAATTACTATGTTATAATAATTTTTTAGATTAATTTAGTGGTCTAAATAAATTTTGTTTATCATATATATATGTCTTAAAATTATTATTAAAAAACGTAATAGTACTAAATAAGAATATTTAGTCATATATTTATCTTTATTTTACTGTACAATGAATATTCCAAATATAAAATGTAAACCATTATTAGTTTGCTTAATCGGGATAACCAACCAAACCAACCAACCTTAATTCGGTTTCTTTGGTTTGGTTTTCATTTTTATTAGTTTTAGGTTGATTTAACAATTTTCATCATCGGATTAACCAAACCAACCAAACGTTCACCCCTAGGATTTATGTCCATAACTCCTTCTTATCTTCGACGGATGCTGGTGTCCCTTGGATTATCTACGCAACCTAAGCTCTGATATAATTGTGACGACCGTCCTTCACCTCCGGTATTTAATGTAACGTGTATTGCAATGGTGCTCGCCCGATGTAATACAATTATCAAATGGTAAAGTAAAGAAAACCTTCAAATCAGAACATGTTGTAAATCTCACGATGCATCGAATAAAATAAAATAATCATCACAGACATAAAACAGACGAGACAGTAATAACTGATGAATCACATAATCAGAGTGCACAAGTTCACCATAGCTATATACACAGATGACAAAGTTTATACATCGAATAATAAACTCAAATGTATTGTCTCTAAATAAAATAAAGCACCAATAAATCCGTACAGTGTTGCACAGCAGAATATAACAATAGCAAGCCAAGTATAAGTATATGAAGCGTAGCCTTCTGCTAGTCAATCTTGACAACTTCATGTGTTATCCCACAACTGTTATCTAATATACTCATTTAAGAGTACCCGATATAATAAAAAGAAAAACATATATCTCTAGTCAGACAACAGCCTGACGTGAGCAATAAACAATCTCAAAATGCTATGTGAGTCGATATAGTATATAGGACATATGGTATGGAGAATCATACCAACGTGTCCATGCATCCAAAGAATTGGCACATATATTATCATCGTCATCATATAGGTGTACTACAAATCAAAGTACAGTGTCGGGTGTTACGTATCCAAGTCAACAATACCTACATCATGTGACATCCATAGAATGATGAAACAAACATGACAAATATAGCATCCATCAAAAAATCCTTACATCACTTGTGTGTGTTGGATATATGATAACTCGTATGGCCAACCTTCTACCAAAGACTGATGGAAAATCTTGACTCCTCGATGCTCGACTTCATGCCACTCTAAAGCCCAGGAACTAGACCCACATTGTAACAACCCAGAATTTTGGTCGTTAAATTTTAATATTTAATTAATTTTAAAATATTTAAATAATCGGATTTTTAAAATTTATTAACTTATTTAAGTATAGGAATTATTTAAATATTTGAATTGTGAATTAAATATTAATTAAATGGATTGAATAATCTTGTTTAATTCATTTTAATTAATAAATAATATTGGTGAATTGAATTTGTTAATTTAATTACAAAAATAAATAGATCGGATAAATATCAATTTTGGATCGAAAATATAAAACAATATTTAAATCGGGAAAATCGAATGAAGGAAAAACATAGCATTGTTTTTGGAATGAAGGACGCGGCAATTATTTTACGTTTTGAGGATGCGAGCTTTATACTTTTGGCTGAAGGAAATTCTTTACAAAAAAATTAGATTGTTCTCAAATCTCGTTCTCAAATCACTAGTACAGGAGGCGGCATCACAAGAACAGGCGGCGCGGCATCACAAGAACATGCGATGGCGACACAAGCGCAGGCGAAGGCGGAGCTCGTTCAAGCGAAGGCGATGGACTGTAAGTGGTGGCGACTACTTTGAAGGCCTTCGATGACTTGAGCGATGACTTCGATGGCCAAGTTCAAAAAGAGCGACAGTGGAATGGAAGTTAAGGTTGAATGGTTGATGGTGGTGTCGAACGTAACGATGGCGATTGAGTGTGTTGAAATAAACTAAGAAAAAAAATGTTATATGAACTTATCATTATAATTCTATATATGTAATGCATAATTGAACGTTATATTCTATATTATTGTTGTTATAGTTTATGCATTTATAATAGCATGATTGAATGTTCCTAAATTTTAAGGAGCTAGAGTAAGTTTTATTTTAAGAATCTACACAAGATGTGATTTTGATTATATAAAATTACTCATATGTTTCACAAGATGATAAAATATGCATAAAACAATGCATCAGGTACTTGTTTACTTGTTTATTGAGTTGCTTTATTTTGAATATTACAGATATCATAAATAAAATGCTAGTGTACTTCGTAAATAAAATGCTATATTAAAATATCATTTTGAATATTCTAAACATGCTAGTGGACTTTGTAATTAAAATGCTACATTGAACTATTTTTTTCCTATCATAAACATGATAGTGGACTCCATAATTAAATGTTACATTAAACTATAGTTTTGCATATTATAAATATACTAATGGACTTGGTAATTAAAATGCTATATTAAAATATCATTTTGAATATTTTAAACATGATATTGAACTTCATAACTAAAATGCTATATTAAACTATTTAACTATTATTCGCCACATTCAACATGTTCTAATGCGCTTTAGAAATAGAAATGATATTTTTTACTTATCATTCGACACATTCAATACATTATAATGCACTTTAAAAATACAAATGATATTTTTAACTATCATTCGGCACATTCCATTCAATTTGATACAATATAGTAACGCGTTAATTTAAAAATACAAATGATAGATTGGTTCCATATGTACCCTATTAGGATTGATATCCGGTTAGTTTTTGCATCCATACGTACCCGATTACGTTTGGCACCCAATTAGCTTTTGCATCCATACGTACCCGATTAGGATTGACATCTTGTTAGCTTTTGCATCCCTACGTACTCGATTAGGCTTGACATTCGATTAACTTTTGCACTCGATGTTACACTCTGTTAAACAATATATCTCTAGTATAGATTGGTTTCATACGTACCCGATTAGGCTTGGCATCGGTTAGCTTTTACATCCATACGTACTTGATTAGGCTTATCATCCGATTAGCTTTTACATTCGATGGTACGCTTGGTTAAACAATATATCTCTAATATAATAGGTTTTATATGTACCCAATTAAGCTTGACATCCGGTTAGCTTTTGCAGCCATACGTACTCGATTAAGCTTGGCATCCGGTTAACTTTTGCATCCATATGTATCCGATTAGGTTTGGCATCCGGTTAGCTTTTGCATTCATCTGTACCTGATTAGATTTGGCATCCGGTGTGCTTTTGCATTCATATGTACCTGATTAGGTTTGGCGTCAGGTTGGATTTTTCATTCATACATACTCGATTAGGCTTGACGTCTAGTTAGCTTTTTCATTCGATGGTATGCTCGGTTAAAAAATATATCTCGATGACCGATTCCATGACTGAGTCTGTGACCGAACCCTTGACCGAGCCTATAACCTAGCTCATCACTGAGCCTTTGATCGAGCCCGTGACTGAGCCCATGACATGATAGTGAACTTTGTACTTAAAATGCTACATTAAAATATTATTTTGAATATTTTAAACATGATAGTGAACTTCATAACTATAATACTATATTAAACTATCATTTTGCATATCTTAAACATGCTTGTGGATTTTATAATTGAAATGCTACATTAAAATATCATTTTGCATATTGTAAACATGATAGTGGACTTCATAACTCAAATATCATGTTAAACAATCATTTTGCATACCTTAAATATGCTAGTGGACTTTGCAATTAAAATGATACATTAAATCTCACTTTGCATATTTTAATCATGATATTGGACTTCATAATTATAATGCTACATTAAACTATCATTTTGCATATTGTAAACATGATATTGGACTTCATAACTTAAATGTTATGTTAAACTATCATTTTACCTTAAACATGCTAGTGGACTTTGTGATTAAAATGCTACATTGAATCTCATTTTGCATATTGCAACTTTTATATTGGACTTCATAACTAAAATGCTATATCAAACTATCATTTTGCATATTTTAAACATGATAGTGGACTTCATAACTTAAATGCTACATTACTATCATTTTGCATATCATAAACATGGTAGTAGACTTTGTGGTTGAAACGTTACATTAAATCCCATTTTGCATATTGTAATGATGATATTGGACTTCATAACTAAAATGCTACATTAGATTATTATTTTTCCTATTTTAAACATGATAGTGGACTTCATAACTTGAATGTTATATTAAACTATCATTTTGCATATCATAAACATGATAGTGGACTTTGTGATTAAAATGTTACATTAAAAAATACATATGTTATATGCAATTATCATTTTTCATGTTCAATTCATGGTAGTTCTCTTTAGGAATACTTATTTTATTTTGTATATTCTATTCATGCTAATTCGCTTTAAATATACTTATGTTAAATTCAAGTATTATTTTGCATATTTTTTCATCCTTATTCAATTGAAATATATTTATGATGTATCCAACTATCATTTTGCATAGTTAGATAATGGTACTATATTTTAAAAGTATAGATGCTATATTAGTCTACCATTTAGCATAGTAAACACAGTCTATTGTGTTTCAATTATAGAAATGCTATATCCAAATATCATCAACTTATGATTAAAATTATTTGGACTTTCTTCTTCTTCTGTGTTTTGCTCCTCCATTTGTTTCTTACCTCTAGATTTAGTGGCACTCGACTTTAAATTTTAGGAAATATCTGATTTACGTTTGGATTGGAGTGTCGAATTAGGTTTTTTTTCAATTTTGGAATGGACGGCGGTGGCTTGGATGACGACGACGGCTTGGATGACGACGGCTTGGGCGGCGGCTATGGCAGGCTAGGGCTTGGGCGGCGGCGGCTACGACAGGCTAGGGCTTGGGCGGCGTCGGCTACGGCAGGGTCGGGCTAGGGTGGCGGCGGCTATGGCAGGCTTCAGACGATGGCTTCATACGATGGAGAAAACGGTTGAAGTCGGTTGAAGAAAACACGCTACTGTCCTTGGACCTAAATTTTAAAGTTCCGTCCTAGATTTAAAAATTAGTATAAAGTTTTTCCTTTAAACTAATTACCTCTATTTAAATAGTGTTAAATTATCATTCCGAGGCACTATCTCGGATTTTAACGAAGCTAGTGCCATTGGATCCGGAATAATAAATTGTTGTACGCCGACTAGTTTCGTGACGATCGAACGTGTTGTGTGATCGAGCGAGCTCGAAACGCGTAACAATTAATTTTAGAAAATTAAAATATTATAATTTGATTTAAATAGTTAACTTCTGTATACGATATAATTAGCTCTCAAAAATAGTTCCATTGAATTCAGAATAGGGGTAGTTAGCTGGGAACGCCAGTGAGCACGCCTTGATTGGAATTCGAAAATTTTAGAGCGTGAATAGTGTGAAGGCATGCCTATACAAGGACCTTATCTACATTCTTTTTGGTCAAACCCTAGGAGAAACGTTGGACACCATTTTTAATTACTTCATCCAACGGCCGTCGATCATTGGAGCCGCTTGGGGCCATATTGGGCAAAGTTGTGAATTGGAGAATTGTTCATCGTGATGAGTGGTAGAGGTTGGACGGTCGGATTGCGGTGGCTCATGGTGTGGATTGAGGTGGCTTGTGGCCTAGCGGAGGGGATCTCGATTTGAACGTCGCTAGCGGTTTTAGGTTCGTCTTGGAGATTTAGGCGTCGTGGGAAGGTCTGGCCAGTGGCGTTGGGTTGATGGTGGCGAGGGCTTCCTCTAGCGAGGATGCGGTGGTCGGAGTTGGCCTACGGTAGTGGTGGCGAGCAATCGAATGGAAGGCGCGGTTTCGAAGTTACGCGACCTGGGTTGATTTTGAACGATGAGGGATTAGAGTTAAACATTGTACTTAATGTTAAATTGTTAATTAATTAATTTAATTAGCTAATTAATTCGTCAAATGTTCATTAACTCGTAACTTATTCATACAAGGTCGGTTTCGAGCGCGGTGAGTTGCGTTGTACTCGTGGAATCGATGTCTACGTTATGGAGTTGGATTGAAGGAGATTGGAGCTTGTAGAATTTCAAGCTAAAGTCGAACAGCTATTCGATTTTAGTTCAAACCAGAATGCTTCAGTAATAACTAGAACTCTTGTGAGTTTACTTACCTTTAAATTAGCTATATAATATCTGTGATGCTATAAATTTATTATTGAATGCTTGGTTGATAGTTTAGAAATTGTTGTTGTTGTTTGATTGATTGTTTGGTTGAAATCCCGTTTTGCAAAACGGATGATATATTAACTTAATTGTTGTGAACCCATATGATTATATATATTGTTTGTAACCATTGTTTTGCAGGGAATATTTATAGAGAGACCCTAGGGGGTTTCTCGCCAATAATTGTTATTCATTTCCTTATGATGCTTATGGTGATGTTTAGTTGTAATTAATCGTGATATTCTATTTAAATTATTTAAGTGTTGTTATAACAATTTTCTTCATATCGTCAATTATTGAATATCATCTCCTAAACCCTTTGTGTATGTTGAACTTGAGCCTGTATTTTCACAAAAATAGATGTTTAAAATTCATTAATCATTTTAATTAATGATGTTTTAATTTAATTAGTCATTTTAATTAATGATTATTTGAATTTAATAAATTGTTTTAATTAATGATGTTTTAAAAGTAATTAATCATTTTAACAAATGATATTTGAGTTTAATAAATCATTTTAATTAATGATGTTTAAAAGTAATTAACCATTTTAAATAATGATATTTGAGTTTAATTAATTATTTTAATTAATGATGTTGTAAATTTAGTTAATCGTTTACTTTAACGATGTTTGAATCTACTTTATCATTTTAATTAATGATATTTGAATTTAGTTAATATTTTTAATTAATGGTGTTTTAAAAGTTAATTAATTGATTTAATAAAAGAGTTTTAAGTAAATTAATTGATTTAATGAAAGTGTTTTAAAGTTAATTAACCGATTTAGTGTATTAAAGTTAATGAATTGACTTAATAAGGTTTAAAAGTTAATTTACTGATTAAATAAAGGTGTTTTTGAAATATTAACTATTTAATAAAGATATTTGATTGGTTTATTAAAAGAGATTGTAAATTTGATAAAATATCTTTCGGGATAATTATTATTTTTAAAATTATGAAAGAGTATAAATGTGATTAATTATCTTTCGGGATAATTAATGTTGGTTTAAATTTATAAAATGGACTTTTAATTTGATTTATTTTGTTTGGGAAAATTAATGTAGTTTTAAAAGTAATAAAAAGGTTATATAAATTATCCTTCGGGATGATTAACCTTTGATTTATAATTTATAAAAGTAAATTAATTGATTTATTATCTTTTGGAATAATAAATATTGTTTTAAAATTTATATATAATAGTTTATAAACAAGAAGATCTTTTAAAAAGAATTGTTTCAAATAAAGCTAAGTGTAAATTGTTCTAGATTTAGGATAAACAATGTTTTGAGATTTGTTTTGACCTTGGTTTTAATACACTTAGAAAATATATTTTTCCCCTTTGAAAAGAATATTTTAAAGAGTGTTTTTAAATTGTCTTAAAAAGTATTATGATGTGAAAATCAAGTCCAAGTGAAAACAACCATCTTATCATTCCCGATAGTTGATTTATCGACTATCGACTTTGATTCTGCTTTTTTTTTATATTTCGTCACTCTAAGATGATGTGTTGCTCATTTGAGCCTTATTATCCTTTGTTGGAAATGCTAAACCCAAAGAGCGAGTGGAAGCCAAGCTATGTGGGGTTGCTCCCATTAGGGTATTTTCACATCCACTCTAGATTGATTCGGTTTTGTGCATTGAGATGTGAAATACTCGAATTCTTAGTAACCGTTGGCGGGTTCGGTTTAGATGTGTCCGAGAGCCATCGGAGTTCTCTAGTATATTTCTAGAGGTATACTTTCGGTCAAGGCGGTGTACCCTCCTAGTCATTGTTGGAAAAACTTCTTTTTTTCCTTTGTTGTTAATTCAAATCTTTGAATTGTTTTCTTAATTGCATGGAGAACTACCTTGTACTCTTCTTTATGTTCAATTATTTGTGACCATTCTTTCAAATCTGGAATTTGATATTATTTATGCTCATTCATTCAGTATAGGATTTGTTCTTACTAGTACCCACCTTTTATTTGGATTGTTTATGTTATTTATTTCCATTCTTTCTTGATTTGATTGTTGTTCTGAGTTGTTTCTCATTTCTTCATTTGTGGATGTTGTTCTTGTGAGGTAAAAACCCGTTCCGCATTGGCGGCCTGGTCTCATAGAATTTCTATATGTTCATCATATTACTTGAGTTTCCTCATGGTGGTTTTCCAAGTTGACCCGCGTGTTATTTTATTATAATGCTCGGGTCAGATCGAGTATTTCCCAGGTTGGCTTTGGTGATATGGAGTTATTCGAGAAGAGCTGGATGTTCAACTATCGTAGTGTTTTATTTTCCGTTGTATTATATTGTATGCGTATCAGCAATTATAAGGTCGGAATTTTATAATTGTCCAGCTGATAAGGTTGATTTTTAACTCTAATGTGTCCTATATTTTAGAGTAGCAGTTTATATTGTCTTTGCTATATTATATGTTATCGATCCCGCTATGCGATTCTAATTCCCCATTCTATGTTCTCTTTTTTTTATTTTACCCTAATAATTTGCCTTTTGATGATTGGATGTTCGTCATTTGAATACCGTAGATGTATTCAGTGTCGACCTTCGATGGTCAAAAAGGAGGGTAGTTACAATTTGGTATCCGAGCTAAAGGTTAAGCGAGAATCTTAGCTTTGGTAGGATAGGACTTACTAGAGATAGGGTTATTAGTACCCTAGAGTGAGTGACTCATTAGAGATAGGGTAAGTGGCACCCTAGAATGAGTTTGAGAGTATTTTATTTATACGAGAGCATATTTGTTATTGTTATAAAATCGTATTGTGTTAATTGGTTTGTTGAGTTGTTTATGAATTCTGGCCGAGACGTGGGATGCCACGGTACCAATAAGGATTTCTAAACACTTGAACAAGACAAATGGACACGATATTGATTTTTTGAAAATTTGGTAAATGAAATATTTTACCTCTATTTTATATGTATAAAGGAATAATTTTCAAAAAATTTATATAGTTATATAGTGTGTTTATTTGTTTGAAAGTGATAATATTTATTTATTATCACTATTGTTTGATTAGCCATGCTTGATTAAAATCAAAAGTGTTACTTGACATTTGTTGATTGCTAATTTATTGTGTTTAGCTTATTTATAAGCAATTGTTGTTTGAATTTATAAACGAACTTATGAATTAAGTTTCACCATTCGACTATAAGGTGTTCAGTTATAATGTTAGATTAAAGTAAACTTTTGATGAAAGTTATTTAAAATAATCTAAATGGTAGGATAAGACATTTAGAGAATAAATATTTGAGAAAATTTTATTATAATAAAAGAGAATTATTATAATATGAAATGATTTTATATAAAGGTAATTTTATATAAATTTGATTTATAGAATGTGTTTTAAAAAGGATTTTTGAATTTAAATCCCGGAGTTGTTTGAAATAATTTTGAAAGGATTTTGAAAAATAATAATATAGTAGTACTACTTGAAAGTATTTCTAAATAAAAATATTTTGAAAGTGAGACTTTAAGTAAAATGCATTTCCTTTAGGATAATTCGGAGGAAATCGTCTCAATTTGTTTTGTGGTAATCTAAATAATCTTCTAAGTGACGACCGGATGTTTTCTTAGGCGAACTTGTAGTGTACTTAGTAAATTATTCCCTTTATCATTGTGGATCGAGATAAGTTCAAATCCGGACGAACTAAAGTGGGTTTTAATAAATAAATTGTTAAAGTTATTTCATAAAAGAAATATAAGTGGTATGATTTTAAAAAGGGTTTTGAAATAAAAACCGAGTAGTTACTCTTAAGTTTCCTTAAAGGAAACTGATATAAAATCAAAATTATTTTGAATAATAATTTTAAAAATGAAAAATTTAAAACTCTTGGATAGAAAGAGATAATTTAACTCAAGTTTTGAATGGGTTAAATTGGATAGAAAGGTTTTGGTAAATTTATTTAATTAAAACCATAGTTTTGTCAATCAGATAAGTTATGTAAATTATTTAATGATATTGAGCCAACCCATGGACATTTTTCCTTAGAGCACTCTAAGGTAAAAAGGTCAAAAGTTTGGCTCAGTTTTTAAGACTCGTGTTTTGTTTGGAGTTCCAATTAAATTTTGAGAAAAATATAAGTAAATAACAAATAAATAAAATAAAATTGGTGTTTCGTATATGCTCTTATGATCTAGAAGAGTATTATACAAGTAAATAAAATAGAGTAAGCTTTTATTTGTTGTTTTATAAAGAATTGTCTTTGTAAAATATTTATGAACTTAGATGAAAAGTTTATGTGGTAATTCATAAATAATGTTAGCACTGAATAAAATACTAAGTGGGAAATATGAGTGATTTATAAAGAGATTGGTATTATTAAGAAACCAATCGAACTAAGTACGTAAGTTATATGTAGATCATCTTATTCGCACGGTTCTTGATCTAGGATTCGAATACATAACTTCGGGTGATTCACACTAGTCCGAAAAAGAATTTCTCACTTCGTTCTTGTTAGCGAACACTTGATTCAGATTCTTGATATTACACTGAGATTTTTCTATCATAGTTTATGGCTATGTAAGAAGAACAGAAGTTTCTAATTAAGGAACCTGGTCGAAGTTCACCTTAGAAAGGTCAAGTGAGCAAAACTAGTTGAAAGTAGAAGTCTATGTATCCGAACAAGTAATCAGATCAAATATAGCGTACAAATGATTTTTGTATATCATATGGGCTTGAGTACAATTCTATACTAAGCGTGTGATATAAGAAAGGTTATGAACTTAAGCAAAATTCTAAATCTGGTTGTTAATCATTTGACATTTTAAAAATAATGCTAAGTGTTAGATTTTCCCCCCTATGAAATTTGATTGATCGATAATGTTAGTTTATTCTTATAGGGAATTTGGTTTGATTTGATTAGTTGTGTGGTTTATATACCATAGGTTATAAAGTTGGAGTTTACAAATAAAAATTTTGAATTGTTGTTTATTAGGATTTAAATCCTAGTGGTTTTGAGATAGTTTTAAAATATTTTTTGGAATGATTATGAAAAGAAATAATAATAGTATGATTTGAAGTATTTGAGAAATATTATTATTTCGATAAAATTGGGATTTGTTCCAATAGATATTTGCAAAGTGTTTTACAAATATATTTTTATGGCAATTAATGACTAAAATCAAAACGCGATTGGGAGTTTTCCCCATTTTGAGACTCGCCAACTGTATTTACTCTATTGTTTTTAGGAGGTACCAGAATACTATAACAACTCTGTTGTTAATAACCTAATTAATTACAATTAATTAGTGTTGATTAATTCAAATCTAAAATTTTATAATTTATTTATGAAATTTAATCTAATTTGAATGAATGATTTAATTTGTGAATTTCGATTTAGTTGAAATATAGTTAAATTGATTATTGGATTTCAAAATCAATATGGAATAAAATATTCTTTGAGTAGTTAAATAATTAGAAATTTAGCTCTTAATTTTTTTAGGATTTTATTTGATTAGTTAAGTGTAGATTAAGCTAAAAGAATGAATTTATTTATTTTAACTTTGTTTTGGGCCTTAATTGAATTAAAGGCCATTAGTCTTCTACCTTATTCTTATTTCCCTTTTTATTATCTATTCCATCTCATTCTTACCAGCAAAAAGAAAATAACGCATTCAATCCACCTCTTCTTTGCTTCTTCTAAAAACCTAGGTCTTAGAAAATTAAGATCAATTCATAGAAAAAAAATACTAAAATCAAAAGGAGACTTGGGTAAGCATGCTCTTTCTCTCCTCTATCCAATTCTCCAATTTATTTTCAGTTTTGTTCACATTCTAATTTCTGGGATCCTTGCATGGAGATGGTAATTGACAATTCTATGTGCTTAGAGGAAGGTTTGAAGCTTGAACTAGAAGAGGGATTGCAATAGGATCAATTTATACCTTGTTCTTCGCCAATTGGAATCATATGTGAGTTATTTAAAACTCACACTTACTATCTCTAATTCATTTGTATAATTATTAGTAGTTGTTTGAATTGAAATGAATGGTTTGTTGATTGAATTGCTTTAAATTTGGTTGTAAATTGGTTGCTTGAATTTGGATGATCATTTGATTGTTTGCCGAAAATTTAGTGTAAAAATTGTTGCAGTAAAACAACAATATCATGGTGAAAAACAAGCCAAAACGACTTAATTTTTTTTGGTAGAAAGGTTATTCAGTTAGCTACAAGTTTTATTTTAATCACTTATTGAAATTGTGTAGTTTAAGTGGTCTAAACTGAGTTAGAATCAAATAGTGT
The DNA here is from genome assembly GCA_030737815.1 of Allium fistulosum. NCBI lineage: Eukaryota > Viridiplantae > Streptophyta > Magnoliopsida > Asparagales > Amaryllidaceae > Allium > Allium fistulosum. Next base: position 1,378,901,084 of record CM060901.1, read on the forward strand.
CGCTCTATCTTTTGTATTTGCCATGTTAAAATCCGAAATTAAAATAGCCATAAGTTTTTACCCATAAATCCAAATTGACCAAACCTTTTTGTGCTGGAAGGCCGAGACTTTCCAGGATACAGGACATGTTGACCTTTGAATGGTTATGCTAGCAAGGAGATAAACATTTGGACTTTTAGTTTATCTCATTTAGAAATTTGGACCTTGTATATAAAATGTATAATTGAGATTAGAGAATTGTAAAATTTGTATATTATGCGAGTCTAGTGTTTTATTTTGTAGAGTCGCTATTTGTATATGTATATGAGATTATTATTCTGCTGTGATCTGTGACTGTTATTATACGATATATTGTTCTGATTCTGAGAAATCAGTGTATCTATTACTTTGTATTAATACTGTATACGTCAAATTCAGTTCAGATATTAAGTGAAAAGGTATAAATGACGTGTCAGTGTTAGTATAAAGATATATTCACATTCGACCGCCCTTAACCAGCCGTATTCTCCGGATTAGCAGACGACATTACTTGTAAAGTTCTTTGCTAAACTGGGCATTGCGGTGGGGTTGTTACAGTTGGTATCAGAGCTGTGTCAGAACATTATAACATATAATATTATGGATCTAAGACTTAGATGACTTAGAGTCCTGTCTGCTGGGGTGTGTGGTAGACAGTTATATTAATTTTCTAATTAGAGATAGGAATATAAAATGATTATCGGGATAATCATTTGGGGCATAAATTGATTTAAAAATTTTAAATTGATAAATTGGAATTTGTGACATTAAAACTTTTGGAAATTAATAAGTAAAATATTTTAGAGTTTAGAAAATTTTGGAATTAAACTGGAATGAATTAAATTAAAGTGAACTATTTTCTTTTAATGGAAAACTTGGGAAATTTGAGTAAATAAGTTTAATATTTAAATGATCCTGGAATAGTAAGAGTTGCACAACGGAATTTCAGATATTGAATTGTTCCACTGTAAGTGATTATGTATATTTTGGTTAATTGGATGATTGGTTGTTGCATTTATTTTAAATTGGATGCATGGATGTTAGTGATAATAAAATAAATACATCTAAACTTGTGATTATTTATTATGTTAACTTATCTGAACGTTGTTTAAGGATCCCGATCGATATATGGGATGCCATGTTATTGATAGGGGTTCCTAAACATCGAACATGACATTTTGACATAAGTAATAATTAAAACCTGAAAATTTAAGTACAAATTTCTTTCGCTATGGAATATCATGAATTGTTAATATCTTCTATATGGTATGAATTTGATATTAAATATTAATACGAGTTTTTAAGATAGGTGCAGATATTTGAAGTTAACCAGATATCGTTTAAAATATTATAAATTGTTTGCTTAAGGAATATTAGCGGACTCGCTAATATTTCAAATATAAGTTACGTATCCTGGATTAAATATCGTATTTTTATGTTTTTCCCTACGGGATGCCTCATCCTTGAGATGAGATGTATATTATGTAATTATATTCATATTGTAAATTTTTGAAACGCTAGCCACGCAAAGGAGACGCTGGCGAAATTTTCCGTAAATTTGAGGCGTTAGAAAATTTTTGAGAAATTTTTGGAAATTTTGTTAACTAAAAAATTTGACTTTAGTGTTATAGTTTGGACTGTTATTAATTGGGAGATTTTGGAAATGAAATTAGAAACCAGTTAACAAATAATTGTTTAAGAGAAAATTAATATTATGGATATATTTCATTAAGGAAATTGCGGGGATGCAGTTTTCTTAAGGAGGGGAGTCTGTAATAACCTTGTTGTTAATGAACTAATTAATTATAATTTATTAGTGTTGATTAATTCAAATCTAAAATTTTATAATTTATTTATGAAATTTAATCTAATTTGAATGAATGATTTAATTTGTGAATTTCGATTTAGTCGAAATATAGTTAAATTGATTATTGGATTTCAAAATCAATATGGAATAAAATATTCTTTGAGTAATTAAATAATTAGAAATTTAGCTCTTAATTTTGTTTAGGTTTTTATTTGATTAGTTAAGTGTAGATTAAGCTAAAAGAATGAATTTATTTATTTTAACTTTGTTTTTGGCCTTAATTGAATTAAAGCCTGTTAGTCTTCTACCTTATTCTTATTTCCCCTTTTATTATCTATTCCATCTCATTTATACCAGCAAAAAGAAAATAATGTATTCAATCCACCTCTTCTTTGCTTCTTCTAAAAACCTAGTCCTTAGAAAATTAAGATCAATTCATAGAAAAAAAAAAATCCTAAAATCAAAAGGAGACTTGGGTAAGCATGCTCTTTCTCTTCTCTATCCAATTCTCCAATTTATTTTTAGTTTTGTTCACATTCTAATTTCTGAAATCCTTGCATGGAGATGGTAATTGACAATTCTATGTGCTTAGAGGAAGGTTTGAAGCTTGAACTAGAAGAGGGATTGCAATAGGATCAATTTATACCTTGTTCTTCGCCAATTGGAATCATATGTGAGTTATTTAAAACTCACACTTACTATCTCTAATCCATTTGTATAATTATTAGTAGTTGTTTGAATTGAAATGAATGGTTTGTTGATTGAATTGCTTTAAATTTGGTTGTAAATTGGTTGCTTGAATTTGGATGATCATTTGATTGTTTGCTGAAAATTTAGTGTAAAAATTGCTACAGTAAAACAGCAATATCATGGGTGAAAAATAATCCAAAATGACTCAATTTTTTTTGGTAGAAAGGTTATTCAGTTAGCTACAAGTTTTATTTTAATCACTTATTGAAATTATGTAGTTTAAGTGGTCTAAACTGAGTTATAATCAGATTGTGTCGCTCTGTCTTTTGTATTTGCTGTGTTAAAATCCGAAATTAAAACAACCATAAGTTTTTACCCATAAATCCAAATTGACCAAACCTTTTTGTGCTGGAAGGTCGAGACTTTTCAGGATACATGACAGGTTGACCTTTGAATGGTTATGCTAGCAAGGAGATAAACATTTAGACTTTTAGTTTATCCCATTTAGGAATTTGGACCTTGTATATAAAATGTATAATTGAGATTAGAGAATTGTAAAACTTGTATATTATGTGAGTTTAGTGTTTTATTTTGTAGACTCACAATTTGTATGTGTATATGAGATTATTATTCTGTTGTGATCTGTGACTGTTATTTATATGATATATTGTTCTGATTCTGAGAAATCGGTGTGTCTATTACTTTGTATTAATACTGTACACGTCAAATTCAGTTCAGATATTAAGTGATAATGTATAAATGACGTGTTAGTGTTAGTATAACGATATATTCACATTTGATCGCCCTTAACAAGCCGTATTCTCCGGATTAGCAGACGACATTACTTGTAATGTTCTTTGCTAAACTGGGCATCGCGGTGTGGTCGTTATAAATACCACTAGAGGCTCTATTGTTTTTGTTTAGAGTTATACCATGCTCGGAAGGGGGTGTACCCTTCTAGTCATGTTGGATCTAGTTTTGATGTATTTCTTTTAAGGGAGTTTTAAAATATATTTTTGAATATAAAACCCGGGCATTTAGTTCTAAATTTATCTTTTGAAAAGATCGGATACGTATTACTTATTGTAGAGTATTCTCTGTATTTTGTTGCATATGGTTGATATGTTGCTTTTTGGTTGCATGAAGCTTTATTTCATACTAGAGTTGTATGTAGATTATATCATGCTAGTTTTTGCATGTAGGGTTGCATCATTATTATTAGTTGCACCATATTTCTCTTTTATCAAGATAACTTTCTTTTAGGATTTAGTAAGTAAGGGGAAGTAAGAGATTTCTACTTGACTTCTTATGTACCTACATTTGTATCGAGATAATAAAGTGCTTGCAAAAAAATATAAATCAAACGCAAAAAGGTACGAAATAGATTTAGAGATTGAAATTAATTGATGGTTTTATGTCCCAGATATTTAATAATCTTATTTAGCTCCTTTTAATAAATAAATAATATTGGTGAATTGAATTTGTTAATTTAATTACAAAAATAAATAGATCGGATAAATATCGATTTTGGATCGAAAATATAAAAATATATTTAAATAGTGTTAAATTATCATTCTAGGGCACTGTTTCGGATTTTAACGAAACTAGTGCCATTGGATCCGAAATAATAAACTGTTGTATGTCGATGAATTTCGTGACGATCGGACATACTGTGTGATTGAACGAGCTCGAAACGCGTAACGATTAATTTTAGAAAATTAAATTATTATAATTTGATTTGAATAGATAACTTTTGTATACGATAGAATTAGTTCTCGAAAATAGTTCCATTGAGTTTGGAATAGGGTAAATTAGCTAGGAAAGCTAGTGAGCACGCCTTGATTGGAATTCGAAAATTTTAGAGTGTGAATAGTGTCAGGGAATGCCTATATAAGGACCTTATCTTCATTCTTTTTGGCCAAACCCAAGGAGAAACATTGGATGCCATTTTTAATTGCTTCATCCAATGGCCGTCGATCATCGAATCCACATGGGGCCATATTGGGCGAAGTTGTCAACTGGAAAATTGTTCGTCGTGATGAGGGGTAGAGGTTGGATGGTTGGATTGAGGTGGCTCGTGGCATGGAGGAAGGGATCTCCATTTGAACATCGTCGGTGTTTTTGGGTTCATCTTGGAGATTTAGGCGTCGTGGGAAGGTCTGGCTGGTGGCGTTGGGTTGACGGTGGCGAGGGCTTCCTCTAGTGATGATGCGGTGGCCAGAGTTGGCTTACGGTGGTGGTGGCGAGCAATCGAATAGAAGGTGTGGTTTCAAAGTTACACAGCCTGGGTTGACTTTGAACGAGGAGGGATTAGAGTTAAATATTGTAATTAATGTTAAATTGTTAATTAATTAATTTAATTAGCTAATTAACTCGTCAAATGTTCATTAAATCGTAATTTGTTCATACGAGGTCGGATTCGAGCGTGGTGAGCTGCGTTGTACTCGTGGAATCATGTATATCTTATGGAGTTAGATTGAAGGAGATTGGAGCTTGTAGAATTGCAAGCTAAAGTCGAATGCCCGTTCGATTTTAGATCAAACCGGAACGCTTCGGCAATAACTGGAACTTCTGTGAGATTACTCACCTTTAAATTATCTATATAATATCTGTGATGCTATAAATATATTGCTAAATGCTTGGTTAATAGTTTAGATTTTGTTGTTGTTGTTTAATTGATTGTTTGGTTGAAATCCCGTTTTGGAAAGTGGATGACATGTTAACTTAATTGTTGTGAACCTATATGATTATATATATTGTCTGTAACCATTATTTTATAGGGAATATTTGTAGAGTGACCCTAAAGGGTTTCTCGCCAATAATTGTTATTTATTTCCTTATGCTGCTTATATTGATGATTAGTTGTAATTAATCATGATATTCTATTTAAATTGTTTAAGTGTCATTATAGCAATTTTCGCATATTGTCAATTATTGAATATCATCTCCTAAACCCTTTGTGTATGTTGAACTTGAGCTTGCATTTTCACAAAAATAGATGTTTAAAGTTCATTAATCAGTTTAATTAATGATGTTTTAATTTAATTAATCATTTAAATTAATGATGTTATAATTTAATTTATCATTTTAATTAATGATTATTTGAATTTAATAAATTGTTTTAATTAATGATGTTTTAAAAGTAATTAATCATTTTAATAAATGATATTTGAGTTTAATAAATCATTTTAACTAATGATGTTTAAAAGTAATTAACCATTTTAAATAATGATATTTGAGTTTAATTGATTATTTTAATTAATGATGTTGTAAATTTAGTCATTCGTTTAATTTAGCGATGTTTGAATCTAATTTATCATTTAAATTAACGATATTTGACTTTAGTTAATATTTTTAATTAATAGTGTTGTAACAACCCGCATATTTTACGATTGAATATTTAAATATAGAATCGTTGATTAGATTAAAGTCCGAAAAGCTACCTTTTGCAAACGGTCGAATTGGGACTCGAGACCACTTCCATTGAGTCCAAAATGGCGTTTGCGACTTTTTTGAGTATAAACATCGATATGTTTGGAGTTGGGTGAATTTTGCTATTTTTCACTTAGGGCTTTGGGTTTGGGTTTTAGCCCAATTACCTAACATAAGACCCTAGCTCCACCCCCTCTTCTCTTCATTCACTTTCATTTCCTAATACCTTCAAGCTTTAGATAAAAATGGGGGAAGAGAAAAAGAATTAGAAATCCTAAGCCCTAATTCTCTTAGGAATTATCAGCTTCAAGCTAGAAATCAAGGAGAAGCTTAGGTAAGCATCCTCTTCATCTTCTCCAACTCATTCTCTCTTCAATTTCAGAAATTTCCTAAACCTAACTTAGGGAATGTTCTTCTTTTGAGCTTAGATTCAAGCTTCTTGGGTTGAAGTGAAGAGTGTTGATCTTTCCTTTGTGATTAAGCTTCTCATTCATTGTTTTTGGGTTTAAAGGTGAGATTTTTATCTCACATCTATGTCTATAACTATCATTCATTGTTTTCGGGTGTAACGCTGTACTACGTCGATGTTCTGGATTATTTGAGTTTGGTTCCTCGGGCGTTCACTGTACTACGTCGTAGCACCGACTCTATGGTTAGCGACCATGGGTTAGCAACCCGTTTGTGATACACGTGTTGGTGAGTTTTCATGCTCCCGTTTGTGATAGGCCTTCCCCCTTGTGAGATTTCTGGATTTCTGGTTGTGATTTCTATAATTTGTGTTTCACCAATTTTCATGGATTGGCATTGATATGTTTTGTCAATATTTGTGTTTTAGTGAATTATTTAAAGAATGTGATTCTTTTTGGTGCTTCGAGTTGATTCGAGATATTGTATGATTTTTGTTGTTATTTGATGTATACTTGACACAGTATGACATTTATGTTATCATACATTGTTGGCCATATCTCTTATCCTATATCATTTTATCTGATATTTATAGCTAGAATGATCCGTTTATTATTTTCTTCTTAAATAATACTCGGGTCAGACCGAGATATTTCAGGTGCTCCTGCTTGACTTCTTATCAGGGATTATCATCTGACTCTTTTGGCTTACTACTTTAGATCAGTAGTTTTTGTTATTATACATTTGAGATAAAGACTCCTTGATGTATAATTATTCTTTTGTCTAGCACTTGTATCTATTCTTTTGTGTCGTAGTGGATCTTCTTTGACCACTACTTTGATGTACACTTCTTTGTGTTATATTCATATCTGTTTCCGCCTTTGTGATATGAATGTCTGTGTCTGATTTATGTTATGTTTATTTCTATATTTGTTTCCGAGGTCCATTTAGCCACTGTGTGGTAGCTTTGAGTTTGAGTCGGTATGTCGGATTCTTCTTGAAAAGAAATGCATGTTATACTATTTGACATATCGGTACTCGCACAAGGCAATTACTCGGATGGTCGCTCCTCAACAGCCTTATTCTTCGCGCTAGTTGACGGCATTACTCCGTAGTGTCCTTGGCTAGCGTGAGTATTGAGGTGGAGCGTCACAGCTTGGTATCAGAGCCAAACTTCAGAACAATGTAGAATAATCTAGCAAGGATCATTGTCCTAAGTCTCTCTTAGGAATCGTGCCATAGGATTTAATTCGAGTCTTTGTACCGTTCTATCCTATATTCTTTATGATGCCTTGTTTTATCAATCAAAATTTGTTTGATATTCATTTTGAGAATAACCTTTTTCCTCTTTCTTTCTTTCTTTCTTAAAGAAGAGAAATGGTTAGACATGGCCGTTCCAGCGCCGGTCGATCTAGTGCAACTTCTCAGGATGGAGTATTTATGTCAGCTCAACAACTTTTAGATCTTGTGAACAATGCCCGAGCTTCCGGACCCGTTCCAGCGCCAACTCACCCTAAATCCGGGTTTGCACGCTTGTGCAGAGATTATACCGCTTTGGGTGGAAGGCCATTCAAGGGATCTGAAACCATTATAGAAATCCAAGCTTGGCTTAGATCATGCGATCACATCTTTTCCCGCATGGATCTTATTGATTCACTTCGTGTCCAAGTGGCTTCTAGCATGCTCCAAGAAAGAGATTAGATTGGTATGAGCTTTTGATTTCTGAAATTATCAAAGCGGATCTTACTTGGGAGCAATTCCGGGAAAGATTCGAATTAAAATTTGTGCCGGAGGCTGAAAAAGTAACTTTAGCCCGACGCTTTATTGACCTTGTTCAAGGTGAATCCTCTGTGGCAGATTATGTCGCATCTTTTGAATCTCTCTCTAAATATGGGGTCGAGTATATTAATACCCCATTGAAGAAAAATCAAAGGTTTGTCTATGGGTTGAATAAGAACCTTAAAAAGCCTTTGCTTCTGAAACTAGAAGTTTCTTTTGATCAGCTTATTGATATCGCTCTTCGACTTGAAGAGGCCGATAGAGAAAGTGATGTTGAAGTGGTGCGTGCCAAATGGAACTTCAACAATGACATGAAAAGGCCTATTAAGTTCAAAGGCCCCAATCCCAATAAGAAAGGGAAGCAAGAAACTTCGGTAGCAAAGACTCCTACCTCTAATCGTGGACGATGCTACAATTGTGGTCTTACGGACCACTATGCAAATGAGTGCCCGAAACCATTTTTTTGTCGTTATTGCAAAAGTTCGGGCCATCTTATATCTACATGTCCCATACTCCAAAGTAGGAGAGAGGGAGAGTTGAATGTCATGCAAGCTCCTAGTGACACTTCTCTTGGTCAATGTATTTCTCATTCTATCCTTGACGATATTTGTTTTGTGATTATCTTATTCGAGTTCCTTTTGATTTGGGTTCATCTCATTATTTTATATCAAAGGAACTTGATGATTCATTCTCTTTCTAATTTTTTGGGCTTGACGACTTCATTGAGAATTGCGAATTCGATTGATGGATCCGCAACACTCAATTTACTTTGTGAAAATGTCGAGATTATTTTATGCGATTATTCTTTTCGAGCCGATTTGCATGTTATGCGTTACTTAGGCTTCGAGATTGATTTTTGGGAAAGGATTGGCTTAATCATTATGAAGCCCATATCATATGTCCAATGCGGACTATTTATCTTCGGCATTCTCAATCTGTTAAGCAGATTTCTATTGTTTTTAAAGATTTTGATTTCCAAATTTGGTGGCAACATTTTATTCTTTAAACCCACTTGATGAAGAAGATGTTATTTTTCTCATTCAAGTAATTTATGAATTTCCGGAATATATTTGAGCTTGTCTTAGGATTATCACCTAAGCAATCTATTGAGTGGTGCCAAGGTCTTTTCAGCTCGACCTTGCCGTCGGTTTTCATTAGCTACGAGTTGCGGAGGATAGCATTCCACTTACCGCATTCCGCACTCGTTATGATTCTTGTGAGTGGTTCGTTGTGTCATTCGGTTTGACGAACCTTCTGCGTTATTTCATCCATCTTATGAATCGAGTATTCTACGAATATCTCGATTAGTTTATCCTTATATTTATTGATTATGGATGGAACTAACAAATTTAAAATTTTCAAATCTTTTAATAAGATATTTATAAGTAAGATTGGATTTTGTTCTTAAAACGAGCAAAGAATATTTGTAAATTTATAAGAGTCATGGTTATCATATAGAAAATGATTTTGTGTTATTTTGCCCATTTAGTGCTTTAAGAATTCTGTTCAATGCGCTTGATCAACGTTATCGATAGGAATCTCCTAAACGCTATGATGAGACAGTTAAACACAATAAATTGACTTGTAAAAAGTAAATTTTTCTAAAAAAAGATGATTACATAAAGTTAATTATAATTTTGAAAGTCTTAGCTTTTCGAGAAAGAGTGTCGATTAAAGGAACTCTTTTCCGATGCTTTTATTCTTGCAGTTCCCGAAGGGACCCAAGCCTTTATTGTTTGTACCGATACTAGTCGTATTGGTTTTGGTGTCATTCTCTTGCAAAGGGAATGTGTTATCGCATTTGTTTCTTGACAATTAAAGCTTGTCGAGACTAGATATGCCATTCATCATCTGTTGCTCGCGGCTATTGTTTTCGCTCTTAGAATTTGGCGACATTATCTTTTAGGAGAGAAATTGTTCTCTACCCCGATCATAAGTTTTTGAAGTATTTATTTTCTCGAAAGGAACTTAATTTGCGTCAACAATGTTGGCTCGAGTTCCTTGCATCTTATGATCTTGATATTCTTTGTACTCCGGAAAAGAGTAATCGTGTTGCCGATGCCCTTAGTTGTAAGCAACAAGCAGTTGTTTCTTTGATGATATCCGAATGGAATGATCTCGAGACTTTATCCACTTGTGAGATTCGAGATCGTGAATCCAATTCATGTTCATCTCTTGTTTTGTGTAGCCTCGAGGCTCGTCCTTCTCTTTTGGACCATACCTCTTTTGGCTAAACTCTATGCCAAACTAAATTGCATAGAGTTCCTACTTCTATTGTTAGCAATCGTGATCCATTATTTTACTAGTGGATTTTGGTAAGGTCTTCAAAAGCTTTGGGAACAAAGCTTAATTTTTGCACCGATTATCATCCTTTGTTCGATGGACAAACCGAGCGTGTGAATCAAACTCTTGAAGATCTCTTTCGTGCATGTGTTCTTGATTTTTGTGGAAGTTGGGAAGATCATACTCTTGTTGAGTTTTCTTCCAATAATAGCTTCCAATCTTGTATTGGTATGGCACCTTTCGAGGCACTCTACGGAAGGCCGTGCCGATTTCCTTCGTGTTGTCTTGAAGTCGGTGAGAAGCTGGTTTTAGGTACAGATTTTATTGGTATTCATTTGTGTTTCACCTATGATGGGTGTTGTGCGTTTTAGTTGATCGGGAAAGTTAGCACCTCGTTATGTTGGTCCATTTCCCATCACCGAACGCATTGTTCCGTGGCTTATCGCCTTTTATTACCGGCTCAATCTTTTGCTATTTATGACGTTTTCCACGTCTCTCTACTATGGAAATACCTTAGGGATTTCGATTTTTATTCTTGAGCACGGTGTAATTGAAGAAATTGAAGTTTCACCAAATTTGACTTATGAGCAATATTCAATTCATATCATTACTTCGGAGGTTGAACGCCTTCGAAAGAAAGATGTTCTTCTTGTGAAAGTTCAATGGTCCTCAAATCCTAAGGATTTCTCTTGGGAATCTTGAGAATTTATCGAGCAAACACATCCGGACTTACTCTTTCGTGCTCTTTATGGTGAACTTCTTATTTCAAATTTTCTTTTATGTTGATATGCTTTTATGGTTGTTACTTTTTATTTTCCTCTTAATTATTGCGAGCACGCAATTTCTTTAAGGAGGGGAGTCTGTAACAACTCGCATATTTTACGATTGAATATTTAAATATTTTATTTAAATATAGAATCGTTGATCGGGTTAAAGTTCGAAAAGCTACTTTTTGCAAACGGTCGAATTGGGACTCGAGACCACTTCCATTGAGTCCAAAATGGCGTTTGCGATTTTTTTGAGTATAAACATCGATATGTTTAGAGTTGGGTGAATTTTTCTATTTTTCACTTAGGGCTTTGGGTTTGGGTTTTAGCCCAATAACCTAACATAAGACCCTAGCTCCACCCCCTCTTCTCTTCATTCACTTTCATTTCCTAATACCTTCAAGCTTTAGATAAAAATGGGGGAAGAGAAAAAGAATTAGAAATCCTAAGCCCTAATTCTCTTAGGAATTATCAGCTTCAAGCTAGAAATCAAGGAGAAGCTTAGGTAAGCATCCTCTTCATCTTCTCCAACTCATTCTCTCTTCAATTTCAGAAATTTCCTAAACCTAACTTAGGGAATGTTCTTCTTTTGAGCTTAGATTCAAGCTTCTTGGGTTGAAGTGAAGAGTGTTGATCTTTCCTTTGTGATTAAGCTTCTCATTCATTGTTTTTGGGTTTAAAGGTGAGATTTTTATCTCACATCTATGTCTATAACTATCATTCATTGTTTTCGGGTGTAACGCTGTACTACGTCGATGTTCTGGATTATTTGAGTTTGGTTCCTCGGGCGTTCGCTGTACTACGTCGTAGCACCGACTCTATGGTTAGCGACCATGGGTTAGCAACCCGTTTGTGATACACGTGTTGGTGAGTTTTCACGCTCCCGTTTGTGATAGGCCTTCCCCCTTGTGAGATTTCTGGATTTCTGGTTGTGATTTCTATAATTTGTGTTTCACCAATTTTCATGGATTGGCATTGATATGTTTTGTCAATATTTGTGTTTTGGTGAATTATTTAAAGAATGTGATTCTTTTTGGTGCTTCGAGTTGATTCGAGATATTGTATGATTTTTTTTGTTATTTGATGTATACTTGACACAGTATGACATTTATGTTATCATACATTGTTGGCCATATCTCTTATCCTATATCATTTTATCTGATATTTATAGCTAGACTGATCCGTTTATTATTTTCTTCTTAAATAATACTCGGGTCAGACCGAGATATTTCAGGTGCTCCTGCTTGACTTCTTATCAGGGATTATCATCTGACTCTTTTGGCTTACTACTTTAGATCAGTAGTTTTTGTTATTATACATTTGAGATAAAGACTCCTTGATGTATAATTATTCTTTTGTCTAGCACTTGTATCTATTCTTTTGTGTCGTAGTGGATCTTCTTTGACCACTACTTTGATGTACACTTCTTTGTGTTATATTCATATCTGTTTCCGCCTTTGTGATATGAATGTCTGTGTCTGATTTATGTTATGTTTATTTCTATATTTGTTTCCGAGGTCCATTTAGCCACTGTGTGGTAGCTTTGAGTTTGAGTCGGTATGTCGGATTCTTCTTGAAAAGAAATGCATGTTATACTATTTGACATATCGGTACTCGCACAAGGCAATTACTCGGATGGTCGCTCCTCAACAGCCTTATTCTTCGCGCTAGTTGACGGCATTACTCCGTAGTGTCCTTGGCTAGCGTGAGTATTGAGGTGGAGCGTCACAGCTTGGTATCAGAGCCAAACTTCAGAACAATGTAGAATAATCTAGCAAGGATCATTGTCCTAAGTCTCTCTTAGGAATCGTGCCATAGGATTTAATTCGAGTCTTTGTACCGTTCTATCCTATATTCTTTATGATGCCTTGTTTTATCAATCAAAATTTGTTTGATATTCATTTTGAGAATAACCTTTTTCCTCTTTCTTTCTTTCTTTCTTAAAGAAGAGAAATGGTTAGACATGGCCGTTCCAGCGCCGGTCGATCTAGTGCAACTTCTCAGGATGGAGTATTTATGTCAGCTCAACAACTTTTAGATCTTGTGAACAATGCCCGAGCTTCCGGACCCGTTCCAACGCCAACTCACCCTAAATCCGGGTTTGCACGCTTGTGCAGAGATTATACCGCTTTGGGTGGAAGGCCATTCAAGGGATCTGAAACCATTATAGAAATCCAAGCTTGGCTTAGATCATGCGATCACATCTTTTCCCGCATGGATCTTATTGATTCACTTCGTGTCCAAGTGGCTTCTAGCATGCTCCAAGAAAGAGATTAGATTGGTATGAGCTTTTGATTTCTGAAATTATCAAAGCGGATCTTACTTGGGAGCAATTCCGGGAAAGATTCGAATTAAAATTTGTGCCGGAGGCTGAAAAAGTAACTTTAGCCCGACGCTTTATTGACCTTGTTCAAGGTGAATCCTCTGTGGCAGATTATGTCGCATCTTTTGAATCTCTCTCTAAATATGGGGTCGAGTATATTAATACCCCATTGAAGAAAAATCAAAGGTTTGTCTATGGGTTGAATAAGAACCTTAAAAAGCCTTTGCTTCTGAAACTAGAAGTTTCTTTTGATCAGCTTATTGATATCGCTCTTCGACTTGAAGAGGCCGATAGAGAAAGTGATGTTGAAGTGGTGCGTGCCAAATGGAACTTCAACAATGACATGAAAAGGCCTATTAAGTTCAAAGGCCCCAATCCCAATAAGAAAGGGAAGCAAGAAACTTCGGTAGCAAAGACTCCTACCTCTAATCGTGGACGATGCTACAATTGTGGTCTTACGGACCACTATGCAAATGAGTGCCCGAAACCATTTTTTTGTCGTTATTGCAAAAGTTCGGGCCATCTTATATCTACATGTCCCATACTCCAAAGTAGGAGAGAGGGAGAGTTGAATGTCATGCAAGCTCCTAGTGACACTTCTCTTGGTCAATGTATTTCTCATTCTATCCTTGACGATATTTGTTTTGTGATTATCTTATTCGAGTTCCTTTTGATTTGGGTTCATCTCATTATTTTATATCAAAGGAACTTGATGATTCATTCTCTTTCTAATTTTTTGGGCTTGACGACTTCATTGAGAATTGCGAATTCGATTGATGGATCCGCAACACTCAATTTACTTTGTGAAAATGTCGAGATTATTTTATGCGATTATTCTTTTCGAGCCGATTTGCATGTTATGCGTTACTTAGGCTTCGAGATTGATTTTTGGGAAAGGATTGGCTTAATCATTATGAAGCCCATATCATATGTCCAATGCGGACTATTTATCTTCGGCATTCTCAATCTGTTAAGCAGATTTCTATTGTTTTTAAAGATTTTGATTTCCAAATTTGGTGGCAACATTTTATTCTTTAAACCCACTTGATGAAGAAGATGTTATTTTTCTCATTCAAGTAATTTATGAATTTCCGGAATATATTTGAGCTTGTCTTAGGATTATCACCTAAGCAATCTATTGAGTGGTGCCAAGGTCTTTTCAGCTCGACCTTGCCGTCGGTTTTCATTAGCTACGAGTTGCGGAGGATAGCATTCCACTTACCGCATTCCGCACTCGTTATGATTCTTGTGAGTGGTTCGTTGTGTCATTCGGTTTGACGAACCTTCTGCGTTATTTCATCCATCTTATGAATCGAGTATTCTACGAATATCTCGATTAGTTTATCCTTATATTTATTGATTATGGATGGAACTAACAAATTTAAAATTTTCAAATCTTTTAATAAGATATTTATAAGTAAGATTGGATTTTGTTCTTAAAACGAGCAAAGAATATTTGTAAATTTATAAGAGTCATGGTTATCATATAGAAAATGATTTTGTGTTATTTTGCCCATTTAGTGCTTTAAGAATTCTGTTCAATGCGCATGATCAACGTTATCGATAGGAATCTCCTAAACGCTATGATGAGACAGTTAAACACAATAAATTGACTTGTAAAAAGTAAATTTTTCTAAAAAAAGATGATTACATAAAGTTAATTATAATTTTGAAAGTCTTAGCTTTTCGAGAAAGAGTGTCGATTAAAGGAACTCTTTTCCGATGCTTTTATTCTTGCAGTTCCCGAAGGGACCCAAGCCTTTATTGTTTGTACCGATACTAGTCGTATTGGTTTTGGTGTCATTCTCTTGCAAAGGGAATGTGTTATCGCATTTGTTTCTTGACAATTAAAGCTTGTCGAGACTAGATATGCCATTCATCATCTGTTGCTCGCGGCTATTGTTTTCGCTCTTAGAATTTGGCGACATTATCTTTTAGGAGAGAAATTGTTCTCTACCCCGATCATAAGTTTTTGAAGTATTTATTTTCTCGAAAGGAACTTAATTTGCGTCAACAATGTTGGCTCGAGTTCCTTGCATCTTATGATCTTGATATTCTTTGTACTCCGGAAAAGAGTAATCGTGTTGCCGATGCCCTTAGTTGTAAGCAACAAGCAGTTGTTTCTTTGATGATATCCGAATGGAATGATCTCGAGACTTTATCCACTTGTGAGATTCGAGATCGTGAATCCAATTCATGTTCATCTCTTGTTTTGTGTAGCCTCGAGGCTCGTCCTTCTCTTTTGGACCATACCTCTTTTGGCTAAACTCTATGCCAAACTAAATTGCATAGAGTTCCTACTTCTATTGTTAGCAATCGTGATCCATTATTTTACTAGTGGATTTTGGTAAGGTCTTCAAAAGCTTTGGGAACAAAGCTTAATTTTTGCACCGATTATCATCCTTTGTTCGATGGACAAACCGAGCGTGTGAATCAAACTCTTGAAGATCTCTTTCGTGCATGTGTTCTTGATTTTTGTGGAAGTTGGGAAGATCATACTCTTGTTGAGTTTTCTTCCAATAATAGCTTCCAATCTTGTATTGGTATGGCACCTTTCGAGGCACTCTACGGAAGGCCGTGCCGATTTCCTTCGTGTTGTCTTGAAGTCGGTGAGAAGCTGGTTTTAGGTACAGATTTTATTGGTATTCATTTGTGTTTCACCTATGATGGGTGTTGTGCGTTTTAGTTGATCGGGAAAGTTAGCACCTCGTTATGTTGGTCCATTTCCCATCACCGAACGCATTGTTCCGTGGCTTATCGCCTTTTATTACCGGCTCAATCTTTTGCTATTTATGACGTTTTCCACGTCTCTCTACTATGGAAATACCTTAGGGATTTCGATTTTTATTCTTGAGCACGGTGTAATTGAAGAAATTGAAGTTTCACCAAATTTGACTTATGAGCAATATTCAATTCATATCATTACTTCGGAGGTTGAACGCCTTCGAAAGAAAGATGTTCTTCTTGTGAAAGTTCAATGGTCCTCAAATCCTAAGGATTTCTCTTGGGAATCTTGAGAATTTATCGAGCAAACACATCCGGACTTACTCTTTCGTGCTCTTTATGGTGAACTTCTTATTTCAAATTTTCTTTTATGTTGATATGCTTTTATGGTTGTTACTTTTTATTTTCCTCTTAATTATTGCGAGCACGCAATTTCTTTAAGGAGGGGAGTCTGTAACAACTCGCATATTTTACGATTGAATATTTAAATATTTTATTTAAATATAGAATCGTTGATCGGGTTAAAGTTCGAAAAGCTACTTTTTGCAAACGGTCGAATTGGGACTCGAGACCACTTCCATTGAGTCCAAAATGGCGTTTGCGATTTTTTTGAGTATAAACATCGATATGTTTAGAGTTGGGTGAATTTTTCTATTTTTCACTTAGGGCTTTGGGTTTGGGTTTTAGCCCAATAACCTAACATAAGACCCTAGCTCCACCCCCTCTTCTCTTCATTCACTTTCATTTCCTAATACCTTCAAGCTTTAGATAAAAATGGGGGAAGAGAAAAAGAATTAGAAATCCTAAGCCCTAATTCTCTTAGGAATTATCAGCTTCAAGCTAGAAATCAAGGAGAAGCTTAGGTAAGCATCCTCTTCATCTTCTCCAACTCATTCTCTCTTCAATTTCAGAAATTTCCTAAACCTAACTTAGGGAATGTTCTTCTTTTGAGCTTAGATTCAAGCTTCTTGGGTTGAAGTGAAGAGTGTTGATCTTTCCTTTGTGATTAAGCTTCTCATTCATTGTTTTTGGGTTTAAAGGTGAGATTTTTATCTCACATCTATGTCTATAACTATCATTCATTGTTTTCGGGTGTAACGCTGTACTACGTCGATGTTCTGGATTATTTGAGTTTGGTTCCTCGGGCGTTCGCTGTACTACGTCGTAGCACCGACTCTATGGTTAGCGACCATGGGTTAGCAACCCGTTTGTGATACACGTGTTGGTGAGTTTTCATGCTCCCGTTTGTGATAGGCCTTCCCCCTTGTGAGATTTCTGGATTTCTGGTTGTGATTTCTATAATTTGTGTTTCACCAATTTTCATGGATTGGCATTGATATGTTTTGTCAATATTTGTGTTTTGGTGAATTATTTAAAGAATGTGATTCTTTTTGGTGCTTCGAGTTGATTCGAGATATTGTATGATTTTTGTTGTTATTTGATGTATACTTGACACAGTATGACATTTATGTTATCATACATTGTTGGCCATATCTCTTATCCTATATCATTTTATCTGATATTTATAGCTAGACTGATCCGTTTATTATTTTCTTCTTAAATAATACTCGGGTCAGACCGAGATATTTCAGGTGCTCCTGCTTGACTTCTTATCAGGGATTATCATCTGACTCTTTTGGCTTACTACTTTAGATCAGTAGTTTTTGTTATTATACATTTGAGATAAAGACTCCTTGATGTATAATTATTCTTTTGTCTAGCACTTGTATCTATTCTTTTGTGTCGTAGTGGATCTTCTTTGACCACTACTTTGATGTACACTTCTTTGTGTTATATTCATATCTGTTTCCGCCTTTGTGATATGAATGTCTGTGTCTGATTTATGTTATGTTTATTTCTATATTTGTTTCCGAGGTCCATTTAGCCACTGTGTGGTAGCTTTGAGTTTGAGTCGGTATGTCGGATTCTTCTTGAAAAGAAATGCATGTTATACTATTTGACATATCGGTACTCGCACAAGGCAATTACTCGGATGGTCGCTCCTCAACAGCCTTATTCTTCGCGCTAGTTGACGGCATTACTCCGTAGTGTCCTTGGCTAGCGTGAGTATTGAGGTGGAGCGTCACAGCTTGGTATCAGAGCCAAACTTCAGAACAATGTAGAATAATCTAGCAAGGATCATTGTCCTAAGTCTCTCTTAGGAATCGTGCCATAGGATTTAATTCGAGTCTTTGTACCGTTCTATCCTATATTCTTTATGATGCCTTGTTTTATCAATCAAAATTTGTTTGATATTCATTTTGAGAATAACCTTTTTCCTCTTTCTTTCTTTCTTTCTTAAAGAAGAGAAATGGTTAGACATGGCCGTTCCAGCGCCGGTCGATCTAGTGCAACTTCTCAGGATGGAGTATTTATGTCAGCTCAACAACTTTTAGATCTTGTGAACAATGCCCGAGCTTCCGGACCCGTTCCAACGCCAACTCACCCTAAATCCGGGTTTGCACGCTTGTGCAGAGATTATACCGCTTTGGGTGGAAGGCCATTCAAGGGATCTGAAACCATTATAGAAATCCAAGCTTGGCTTAGATCATGCGATCACATCTTTTCCCGCATGGATCTTATTGATTCACTTCGTGTCCAAGTGGCTTCTAGCATGCTCCAAGAAAGAGATTAGATTGGTATGAGCTTTTGATTTCTGAAATTATCAAAGCGGATCTTACTTGGGAGCAATTCCGGGAAAGATTCGAATTAAAATTTGTGCCGGAGGCTGAAAAAGTAACTTTAGCCCGACGCTTTATTGACCTTGTTCAAGGTGAATCCTCTGTGGCAGATTATGTCGCATCTTTTGAATCTCTCTCTAAATATGGGGTCGAGTATATTAATACCCCATTGAAGAAAAATCAAAGGTTTGTCTATGGGTTGAATAAGAACCTTAAAAAGCCTTTGCTTCTGAAACTAGAAGTTTCTTTTGATCAGCTTATTGATATCGCTCTTCGACTTGAAGAGGCCGATAGAGAAAGTGATGTTGAAGTGGTGCGTGCCAAATGGAACTTCAACAATGACATGAAAAGGCCTATTAAGTTCAAAGGCCCCAATCCCAATAAGAAAGGGAAGCAAGAAACTTCGGTAGCAAAGACTCCTACCTCTAATCGTGGACGATGCTACAATTGTGGTCTTACGGACCACTATGCAAATGAGTGCCCGAAACCATTTTTTTGTCGTTATTGCAAAAGTTCGGGCCATCTTATATCTACATGTCCCATACTCCAAAGTAGGAGAGAGGGAGAGTTGAATGTCATGCAAGCTCCTAGTGACACTTCTCTTGGTCAATGTATTTCTCATTCTATCCTTGACGATATTTGTTTTGTGATTATCTTATTCGAGTTCCTTTTGATTTGGGTTCATCTCATTATTTTATATCAAAGGAACTTGATGATTCATTCTCTTTCTAATTTTTTGGGCTTGACGACTTCATTGAGAATTGCGAATTCGATTGATGGATCCGCAACACTCAATTTACTTTGTGAAAATGTCGAGATTATTTTATGCGATTATTCTTTTCGAGCCGATTTGCATGTTATGCGTTACTTAGGCTTCGAGATTGATTTTTGGGAAAGGATTGGCTTAATCATTATGAAGCCCATATCATATGTCCAATGCGGACTATTTATCTTCGGCATTCTCAATCTGTTAAGCAGATTTCTATTGTTTTTAAAGATTTTGATTTCCAAATTTGGTGGCAACATTTTATTCTTTAAACCCACTTGATGAAGAAGATGTTATTTTTCTCATTCAAGTAATTTATGAATTTCCGGAATATATTTGAGCTTGTCTTAGGATTATCACCTAAGCAATCTATTGAGTGGTGCCAAGGTCTTTTCAGCTCGACCTTGCCGTCGGTTTTCATTAGCTACGAGTTGCGGAGGATAGCATTCCACTTACCGCATTCCGCACTCGTTATGATTCTTGTGAGTGGTTCGTTGTGTCATTCGGTTTGACGAACCTTCTGCGTTATTTCATCCATCTTATGAATCGAGTATTCTACGAATATCTCGATTAGTTTATCCTTATATTTATTGATTATGGATGGAACTAACAAATTTAAAATTTTCAAATCTTTTAATAAGATATTTATAAGTAAGATTGGATTTTGTTCTTAAAACGAGCAAAGAATATTTGTAAATTTATAAGAGTCATGGTTATCATATAGAAAATGATTTTGTGTTATTTTGCCCATTTAGTGCTTTAAGAATTCTGTTCAATGCGCATGATCAACGTTATCGATAGGAATCTCCTAAACGCTATGATGAGACAGTTAAACACAATAAATTGACTTGTAAAAAGTAAATTTTTCTAAAAAAAGATGATTACATAAAGTTAATTATAATTTTGAAAGTCTTAGCTTTTCGAGAAAGAGTGTCGATTAAAGGAACTCTTTTCCGATGCTTTTATTCTTGCAGTTCCCGAAGGGACCCAAGCCTTTATTGTTTGTACCGATACTAGTCGTATTGGTTTTGGTGTCATTCTCTTGCAAAGGGAATGTGTTATCGCATTTGTTTCTTGACAATTAAAGCTTGTCGAGACTAGATATGCCATTCATCATCTGTTGCTCGCGGCTATTGTTTTCGCTCTTAGAATTTGGCGACATTATCTTTTAGGAGAGAAATTATTCTCTACCCCGATCATAAGTTTTTGAAGTATTTATTTTCTCGAAAGGAACTTAATTTGCGTCAACAATGTTGGCTCGAGTTCCTTGCATCTTATGATCTTGATATTCTTTGTACTCCGGAAAAGAGTAATCGTGTTGCCGATGCCCTTAGTTGTAAGCAACAAGCAGTTGTTTCTTTGATGATATCCGAATGGAATGATCTCGAGACTTTATCCACTTGTGAGATTCGAGATCGTGAATCCAATTCATGTTCATCTCTTGTTTTGTGTAGCCTCGAGGCTCGTCCTTCTCTTTTGGACCATACCTCTTTTGGCTAAACTCTATGCCAAACTAAATTGCATAGAGTTCCTACTTCTATTGTTAGCAATCGTGATCCATTATTTTACTAGTGGATTTTGGTAAGGTCTTCAAAAGCTTTGGGAACAAAGCTTAATTTTTGCACCGATTATCATCCTTTGTTCGATGGACAAACCGAGCGTGTGAATCAAACTCTTGAAGATCTCTTTCGTGCATGTGTTCTTGATTTTTGTGGAAGTTGGGAAGATCATACTCTTGTTGAGTTTTCTTCCAATAATAGCTTCCAATCTTGTATTGGTATGGCACCTTTCGAGGCACTCTACGGAAGGCCGTGCCGATTTCCTTCGTGTTGTCTTGAAGTCGGTGAGAAGCTGGTTTTAGGTACAGATTTTATTGGTATTCATTTGTGTTTCACCTATGATGGGTGTTGTGCGTTTTAGTTGATCGGGAAAGTTAGCACCTCGTTATGTTGGTCCATTTCCCATCACCGAACGCATTGTTCCGTGGCTTATCGCCTTTTATTACCGGCTCAATCTTTTGCTATTTATGACGTTTTCCACGTCTCTCTACTATGGAAATACCTTAGGGATTTCGATTTTTATTCTTGAGCACGGTGTAATTGAAGAAATTGAAGTTTCACCAAATTTGACTTATGAGCAATATTCAATTCATATCATTACTTCGGAGGTTGAACGCCTTCGAAAGAAAGATGTTCTTCTTGTGAAAGTTCAATGGTCCTCAAATCCTAAGGATTTCTCTTGGGAATCTTGAGAATTTATCGAGCAAACACATCCGGACTTACTCTTTCGTGCTCTTTATGGTGAACTTCTTATTTCAAATTTTCTTTTATGTTGATATGCTTTTATGGTTGTTACTTTTTATTTTCCTCTTAATTATTGCGAGCACGCAATTTCTTTAAGGAGGGGAGTCTGTAACAACTCGCATATTTTACGATTGAATATTTAAATATTTTATTTAAATATAGAATCGTTGATCGGGTTAAAGTTCGAAAAGCTACTTTTTGCAAACGGTCGAATTGGGACTCGAGACCACTTCCATTGAGTCCAAAATGGCGTTTGCGATTTTTTTGAGTATAAACATCGATATGTTTAGAGTTGGGTGAATTTTTCTATTTTTCACTTAGGGCTTTGGGTTTGGGTTTTAGCCCAATAACCTAACATAAGACCCTAGCTCCACCCCCTCTTCTCTTCATTCACTTTCATTTCCTAATACCTTCAAGCTTTAGATAAAAATGGGGGAAGAGAAAAAGAATTAGAAATCCTAAGCCCTAATTCTCTTAGGAATTATCAGCTTCAAGCTAGAAATCAAGGAGAAGCTTAGGTAAGCATCCTCTTCATCTTCTCCAACTCATTCTCTCTTCAATTTCAGAAATTTCCTAAACCTAACTTAGGGAATGTTCTTCTTTTGAGCTTAGATTCAAGCTTCTTGGGTTGAAGTGAAGAGTGTTGATCTTTCCTTTGTGATTAAGCTTCTCATTCATTGTTTTTGGGTTTAAAGGTGAGATTTTTATCTCACATCTATGTCTATAACTATCCTTGATTGTTAGGTATGAATTCCTAACATCTTTACATGTTCATTTGATTTTGATTTGGATTGATTTGGTGAACATTTCAATTTTTGGCGTTTTAAAGTCTAAAACTCTAAAAATCTTAGCTTTGATGTTTGATCATGCTTTTGGTGGTGTATCGAAGAGCCTATAGGGCTAGGTTGTCGATTGCCATAAACCCCTAGCACCCATTGCTCGTCCGATCGCAATTTGGAAGAGTTTTCTCATCATTTGGATAGGTTGAAAAACATTCCCAGTGCCAGTCAGTCGACTGACCTCTGAAGTCAGTCGACTGGCTGTAGATACCAAGCGTATCTGGGACTGTCTACAGAAACAGAGAGTCTCTGTTTTCTGCAGTCAGTCGACTGGCCTCTGCAGTCAGTCGACTGGCCTCTGCAGTCAGTCGACTGACTGCAGGAAATGAAATTTTCAAGTTTCTGGTTCAGTCGACTTACTACAGAAGGCCAGTCGACTGACCTGCTTGTTTTTGCCTATTTAGCTTGAGGTTCCAATCCTTATCGATTCGTGATTATCCGATTTATTGTTATAATTTATTATTGACCTTGATGACTTCTTTTTGGGCATTTTTGAGAATATCCATTTTGATGGATTCGGTATCGATTTCTTTGGATTTGATTCACGTCTTCGAATGTGGATTTTGGTGATTGATTGTTTCTACAATCATTTCTGTGGTTTGTCACTTTAAAATACAAAGGTTTCTATAATAGTAGTAAATATTCAAACTCTTTTACAAAGATGATTTCAACTCTATTTTTATTACAAAGCTCGTTTATAAAACCGTTTTCCAATCTATTAGTATATACAAACCTTTACCTCATTCATACGAGAAAATCTAATTAAACGGCTTGGCAAAACAAGTGGTATGAAACG
The DNA here is from genome assembly GCA_030737815.1 of Allium fistulosum. NCBI lineage: Eukaryota > Viridiplantae > Streptophyta > Magnoliopsida > Asparagales > Amaryllidaceae > Allium > Allium fistulosum. The sequence goes on from CM060901.1 coordinate 1,378,924,697, forward strand.
CTTGCGTTTACTTCGTCGGTTAATTTTTGGACTTGTTCGATTGAAACTCTTGTGACAATTTTTGAGTGGAAATCTACAATTTGTTCGTAAATATTTGAGTTAAGCAAGTGGTTATGGGACATGAAGCTAAACTCTTATATTTACTAGCTTAGTGTAATCGACACTTCTTGATGATCGATGATGATCATTTTGTGATTTAGACTAGCATTGTGCGATGTCTCTTTGTCCACGTGGGGGACTATACCCCGTTCTGTTGAGCTTCATCTCATTTTTATAGGCTTGCGTCCTATAGTTTTATTGGAGTTCATTTCATCGGGCGTTCGCTGTACTACATCATTGTTCCGTACTATTTATGTTCAGGTTCATCAGGCGTAACGCTGTACTACGTCGTTGTTCCATATTGTTTGAGTTTGGTCCATCAGGCGTAACGCTGTACTACGTCGATGTTCTGGATTATTTGAGTTTGGTTCCTCGGGCGTTTACTGTACTACGTCGTAGCACCGACTCTATGGTTAGCGACCATGGGTTAGCAACCTGTTTGTGATACACGTGTTGGTGAGTTTTCATGCTCCCGTTTGTGATAGGCCTTCCCCCTTGTGAGATTTCTGGATTTCTGGTTGTGATTTCTAGAATTTGTGTTTCACCAATTTTCGTGGATTGGCATTGATATGTTTTGTCAATATTTGTGTTTTGGTGAATTATTTAAAGAATGTGATTCTTTTTGGTGCTTCGAGTTGATTCGAGATATTGTATGATTTTTGTTGTTATTTGATGTATACTTGACACAGTATGACATTTATGTTATCATACGTTGTTGGCCATATCTCTTATCCTATATCATTTTATCTGATATTTATAGCTAGACTGATCCGTTTATTATTTTCTTCTTAAATAATACTCGGGTCAGACCGAGATATTTCAGGTGCTCCTGCTTGACTTCTTATCAGGGATTATCATCTGACTCTTTTGGCTTACTACTTTAGATTAGTAGTTTTTGTTATTATACATTTGAGATAAAGACTCCTTGATGTATAATTATTCTTTTGTCTAGCACTTGTATCTATTCTTTTGTGTCGTAGTGGATCTTCTTTGACCACTACTTTGATGTACACTTCTTTGTGTTATATTCATATCTGTTTCCGCCTTTGTGATATGAATGCCAGTGTCTGATTTATGTTATGTTTATTTCTATATTTGTTTCCGAGGTCCATTTAGCCACTGTGTGGTAGCTTTGAGTTTGAATCGGTATGTCGGATTCCTCTTGAAAAGAAATGCATGTTATACTATTTGACATATCGGTACTCGCACAAGGCAATTACACGGATGGTCGCTCCTCAACAGCCTTATTCTTCGCGCTAATTGACGGCATTACTCCGTAGTGTCCTTGGCTAGCGTGAGTATTGAGGTGGGGCGTCACAGCTTGGTATCAGAGCCAAACTTCAGAACAATGTAGAATAATCTAGCAAGGATCATTGTCCTAAGTCTCTCTTAGGAATCGTGCCATATGATTTAATTCGAGTCTTCGTACCGTTCTATCCTATATTCTTTATGATGCCTTGTTTTATCAATCAAAATTTGTTTGATATTCATTTTGAGAATAACCATTTTCCTCTTTCTTTCTTTCTTTCTTAAAGAAGAGAAATGGTTAGACATGGCCGTTCCAGCGCCGGTCGATCTAGTGCAACTTCTCAGGATGGAGTATTTATGTCAGCTCAACAACGTTTAGATCTTGTGAACAATGCCCAAGCTTCCGGACCCGTTCCAGCGCCAACTCACCCTAAATCCGGGTTTGCACGCTTGTGCAGAGATTATACCGCTTTGGGTGGAAGGCCATTCAAGGGATCTGAAACCATTATAGAAATCCAAGCTTGGCTTAGATCATGCGATCACATCTTTTCCCGCATGGATCTTATTGATTCACTTCGTGTCCAAGTGGCTTCTAGCATGCTCCAAGAAAGAGCATTAGATTGGTATGAGCTTTTGATTTCTGAAATTATCGAAGCGGATCTTACTTGGGAGCAATTCCGGGAAAGATTCGAATTAAAATTTGTGCCGGAGGCTGAAAAGGTAACTTTAGCCCGACGCTTTATTGACCTTGTTCAAGGTGAATCCTCTGTGGCAGATTATGTCGCATCTTTTGAATCTCTCTCTAAATATGAGGTCGAGTATATTAATACCCCATTGAAGAAAAATCAAAGGTTTGTCTATGGGTTGAATAAGAACCTTAAAAAGCCTTTGCTTCTGAAACTAGAAGTTTCTTTTGATCAGCTTATTGATATCGCTCTTCGACTTGAAGAGGCCGATAGAGAAAGTGATGTTGAAGTGGTGCGTGCCAAATGGAACTTCAACAATGACATGAAAAGGCCTATTAAGTTCAAAGGCCCCAATCCCAATAAGAAAGGGAAGCAAGAAACTTCGGTAGCAAAGACTCCTACCTCTAATCGTGGACGATGATACAATTGTGGTCTTACGGACCACTATGCAAATGAGTGCCCGAAACCATTTTTTTGTCGTTATTGCAAAAGTTCGGGCCATCTTATATCTACATGTCTCATACTCCAAAGTAGGAGAGAGGGAGAGTTGAATGTCATGCAAGCTCCTAGTGACACTTCTCTTGGTCAATGTATTTCTCATTCTATCCTTGACGATATTTGTTTTGTGACTATCTTATTCGAGTTCTTTTTTATTTGGGTTCATCTCATTATTTTATATCAAAGGAACTTGATGATTCATTCTCTTTCTAATTTTTTGGGCTTGACGACTTCATTGAGAATTGCGAATTCGATTGATGGATCCGCAACACTCAATTTACTTTGTGAAATTGTCGAGATTATTTTATGCGATTATTCTTTTCGAGCCGATTTGCATGTTATGCGTTACTTAGGCTTCGAGATTGATTTTTGGGAAAGGATTGGCTTAATCATTATAAAGCCTATATCATATGTCCAATGCGGACTATTTATCTTCGGCATTCTCAATCTGTTAAGCAGATTTCTATTGTTTTTAAAGATTTTGATTTCCAAATTTGGTGGCAACATTTTATTCTTTAAACCCACTTGATGAAGAAGATGTTATTTTTCTCATTCAAGTAATTTATGAATTTCCGGAATATATTTGAGCTTGTCTTAGGATTATCACCTAAGCAATCTATTGAGTGGTGCCAAGGTCTTTTCAGCTCGACCTTACCGTCGGTTTTCATTAGCTACGAGTTGCGGAGGATAGCATTCCACTTACCGCATTCCGCACTCGTTATGATTCTTGTGAGTGGTTCGTTCTGTCATTCGGTTTGACGAACCTTCTGCGTTATTTCATCCATCTTATGAATCGAGTATTCTACGAATATCTCGATTAGTTTATCCTTATATTTATTGATTATGGATGGAAATAACAAATTTAAATTTTGCAAATCTTTTAATAAGATATTTATAAGTAAGATTGGATTTTGTTCTTAAAACGAGCAAAGAATATTTGTAAATTTATAAGAGTCATGGTTATCATATAGAAAATGATTTTGTGTTATTTTGCCCATTTAGTGCTTTAAGAATTCTGTTCGATGCGCTTGATCAACGTTATCGATAGGAATCTCCTAAACGCTATGATGAGACAGTTAAACACAATAAATTGACTTGTAAAAAGTAAATTTTTCTAAAAAAAGATGATTACATAAAGTTAATTATAATTTTGAAAGTCTTAGCTTTTCGAGAAAGAGTGTCGATTAAAGGAACTCTTTTCCGATGCTTTTATTCTTGCAGTTCCCGAAGGGACCCAAGCCTTTATTGTTTGTACCGATACTAGTCGTATTGGTTTTGGTGTCATTCTCTTGCAAAGGGAATGTGTTATCGCATTTGTTTCTTGACAATTAAAGCTTGTCGAGACTAGATATGCCATTCATCATCTGGTGCTCGCGGCTATTGTTTTCGCTCTTAGAATTTGGCGACATTATCTTTTAGGAGAGAAATTGTTCTCTACCCCGATCATAAGTTTTTGAAGTATTTATTTTCTCGAAAGGAACTTAATTTGCGTCAACAATGTTGGCTCGAGTTCCTTGCATCTTATGATCTTGATATTCTTTGTACTCCGGAAAAGAGTAATCGTGTTGTCGATGCCCTTAGTTGTAAGCAACAAGCAGTTGTTTCTTTGATGATATCCGAATGGAATGATCTCGAGACTTTATCCACTTGTGAGATTCGAGATCGTGTATCCAATTCATGTTCATCTCTTGTTTTGTGTAGCCTCGAGGCTCGTCCTTCTCTTTTGGACCATACCTCTTTTGGCTAAACTCTATGCCAAACTAAATTGCATAGAGTTCCTACTTCTATTGTTAGCAATCATGATCCATTATTTTACTAGTGGATTTTGGTAAGGTCTTCAAAAGCTTTGGGAACAAAGCTTAATTTTTGCACCGATTATCATCCTTTGTTCGATGGACAAACCGAGCGTGTGAATCAAACTCTTGAAGATCTCTTTCGTGCATGTGTTCTTGATTTTTGTGGAAGTTGGGAAGATCATACTCTTGTTGAGTTTTCTTCCAATAATAGCTTCCAATCTTGTATTGGTATGGCACCTTTCGAGGCACTCTACGGAAGGCCGTGCCGATTTCCTTCGTGTTGGCTTGAAGTCGGTGAGAAGCTGGTTTTAGGTACAGATTTTATTGGTATTCATTTGTGTTTCACCTATGATGGGTGTTGTGCGTTTTAGTTGATCGGGAAAGTTAGCACCTCGTTATGTTGGTCCATTTCCCATCACCGAACGCATTGTTCCGTGGCTTATCGCCTTTTATTACCGGCTCAATCTTTTGCTATTTATGACGTTTTCCACGTCTCTCTACTATGGAAATACCTTAGGGATTTCGATTTTTATTCTTGAGCACGGTGTAATTGAAGAAATTGAAGTTTCACCAAATTTGACTTATGAGCAATATTCAATTCATATCATTACTTCGGAGGTTGAACGCCTTCGAAAGAAAGATGTTCTTCTTGTGAAAGTTCAATGGTCCTCAAATCCTAAGGATTTCTCTTGGGAATCTTGAGAATTTATCGAGCAAACACATCCGGACTTACTCTTTCGTGCTCTTTATGGTGAACTTCTTATTTCAAATTTTCTTTTATGTTGATATGCTTTTATGGTTGTTACTTTTTATTTTCCTCTTAATTATTGCGAGCACGCAATTTCTTTAAGGAGGGGAGTCTGTAACAACTCGCATATTTTACGATTGAATATTTAAATATTTTATTTAAATATAGAATCGTTGATCGGGTTAAAGTTCGAAAAGCTACTTTTTGCAAACGGTCGAATTGGGACTCGAGACCACTTCCATTGAGTCCAAAATGGCGTTTGCGATTTTTTTGAGTATAAACATCGATATGTTTAGAGTTGGGTGAATTTTTCTATTTTTCACTTAGGGCTTTGGGTTTGGGTTTTAGCCCAATAACCTAACATAAGACCCTAGCTCCACCCCCTCTTCTCTTCATTCACTTTCATTTCCTAATACCTTCAAGCTTTAGATAAAAATGGGGGAAGAGAAAAAGAATTAGAAATCCTAAGCCCTAATTCTCTTAGGAATTATCAGCTTCAAGCTAGAAATCAAGGAGAAGCTTAGGTAAGCATCCTCTTCATCTTCTCCAACTCATTCTCTCTTCAATTTGAGAAATTTCCTAAACCTAACTTAGGGAATGTTCTTCTTTTGAGCTTAGATTCAAGCTTCTTGGGTTGAAGTGAAGAGTGTTGATCTTTCCTTTGTGATTAAGCTTCTCATTCATTGTTTTTGGGTTTAAAGGTGAGATTTTTATCTCACATCTATGTCTATAACTATCATTGATTGTTAGGTATGAATTCCTAACATCTTTACATGTTCATTTGATTTTGATTTGGATTGATTTGGTGAACATTTCAATTTTTGGCGTTTTAAAGTCTAAAACTCTAAAAATCTTAGCTTTGATGTTTGATCATGCTTTTGGTGGTGTATCGAAGAGCCTATAGGGCTAGGTTGTCGATTGCCATAAACCCCTAGCGCCCATTGCTCGTCCGATTGCAATTTGGAAGAGTTTTCTCATCATTTGGATAGGTTGAAAAACATTCCCAGTGCCAGTCAGTCGACTGACCTCTGAAGTCAGTCGACTGGCTGTAGATACCAAGCGTATCTGGGACTGTCTACAGAAACAGAGAGTCTCTGTTTTCTGCAGTCAGTCGACTGGCCTCTGCAGTCAGTCGACTGGCCTCTGCAGTCAGTCGACTGACTGCAGGAAATGAAATTTTCAAGTTTCTGGTTCAGTCGACTGACTACAGAAGGCCAGTCGACTGACCTGCTTGTTTTTGCCTATTTTGCCTATTTAGCTTGAGGTTCCAATCCTTATTGATTCGTGATTATCTGATTTATTGTTATAATTTATTATTGACCTTGATGACTTCTTTTTGGGCATTTTTGAGAATATCCATTTTGATGGATTCGGTATCGATTTCTTTGGATTTGATTCACGTCTTCGAATGTGGATTTTGGTGATTGATTGTTTCTACAATCATTTCTGTGGTTTGTCACTTTAAAATACAAAGGTTTCTATAATAGTAGTAAATATTCAAACTCTTTTACAAAGATGATTTCAACTCTATTTTTATTACAAAGCTCGTTTATAAAACCGTTTTCCAATCTATTAGTATATACAAACCTTTACCTCATTCATACGAGAAAATCTAATTAAACGGCTTGGCAAAACAAGTGGTATGAAACGCTTGCGTTTACTTCGTCGGTTAATTTTTGGACTTGTTCGATTGAAACTCTTGTGACAATTTTTGAGTGGAAATCTACAATTTGTTCGTAAATATTTGAGTTAAGCAAGTGGTTATGGGACATGAAGCTAAACTCTTATATTTACTAGCTTAGTGTAATCGACACTTCTTGATGATCGATGATGATCATTTTGTGATTTAGACTAGCATTGTGCGATGTCTCTTTGTCCACGTGGGGGACTATACCCCGTTCTGTTGAGCTTCATCTCATTTTTATAGGCTTGCGTCCTATAGTTTTATTGGAGTTCGTTTCATCGGGCGTTCGCTGTACTACATCGTTGTTCCGTACAATTTATGTTCAGGTTCATCGGGCGTAACGCTGTACTACGTCGTTGTTCCATATTGTTTGAGTTTGGTCCATCAGGCGTAACGCTGTACTACGTCGATGTTCTGGATTATTTGAGTTTGGTTCCTCGGGCGTTTACTGTACTACGTCGTAGCACCGACTCTATGGTTAGCGACCATGGGTTAGCAACCTGTTTGTGATACACGTGTTGGTGAGTTTTCATGCTCCCGTTTGTGATAGGCCTTCCCCCTTGTGAGATTTCTGGATTTCTGGTTGTGATTTCTAGAATTTGTGTTTCACCAATTTTCGTGGATTGGCATTGATATGTTTTGTCAATATTTGTGTTTTGGTGAATTATTTAAAGAATGTGATTCTTTTTGGTGCTGCGAGTTGATTCGAGATATTGTATGATTTTTGTTGTTATTTGATGTATACTTGACACAGTATGACATTTATGTTATCATACGTTGTTGGCCATATCTCTTATCCTATATCATTTTATCTGATATTTATAGCTAGACTGATCCGTTTATTATTTTCTTCTTAAATAATACTCGGGTCAGACCGAGATATTTCAGGTGCTCCTGCTTGACTTCTTATCAGGGATTATCATCTGACTCTTTTGGCTTACTACTTTAGATTAGTAGTTTTTGTTATTATACATTTGAGATAAAGACTCCTTGATGTATAATTATTCTTTTGTCTAGCACTTGTATCTATTCTTTTGTGTCGTAGTGGATCTTCTTTGACCACTACTTTGATGTACACTTCTTTGTGTTATATTCATATCTGTTTCCGCCTTTGTGATATGAATGCCAGTGTCTGATTTATGTTATGTTTATTTCTATATTTGTTTCCGAGGTCCATTTAGCCACTGTGTGGTAGCTTTGAGTTTGAATCGGTATGTCGGATTCCTCTTGAAAAGAAATGCATGTTATACTATTTGACATATCGGTACACGCACAAGGCAATTACACGGATGGTCGCTCCTCAACAGCCTTATTCTTCGCGCTAATTGACGGCATTACTCCGTAGTGTCCTTGGCTAGCGTGAGTATTGAGGTGGGGCGTCACAGCTTGGTATCAGAGCCAAACTTCAGAACAATGTAGAATAATCTAGCAAGGATTATTGTCCTAAGTCTCTCTTAGGAATCGTGCCATATGATTTAATTCGAGTCTTCGTACCGTTCTATCCTATATTCTTTATGATGCCTTGTTTTATCAATCAAAATTTGTTTGATATTCATTTTGAGAATAACCATTTTCCTCTTTCTTTCTTTCTTTCTTAAAGAAGAGAAATGGTTAGACATGGCCGTTCCAGCACCGGTCGATCTAGTGCAACTTCTCAGGATGGAGTATTTATGTCAGCTCAACAACTTTTAGATCTTGTGAACAATGCCCGAGCTTCCGGACCCGTTCCAGCGCCAACTCACCCTAAATCCGGGTTTGCACGCTTGTGCAGAGATTATACCGCTTTGGGTGGAAGGCCATTCAAGGGATCTGAAACCATTATAGGAATCCAAGCTTGGCTTAGATCATGCGATCACATCTTTTCCCGCATGGATCTTATTGATTCACTTCGTGTCCAAGTGGCTTCTAGCATGCTCCAAGAAAGAGCATTAGATTGGTATGAGCTTTTGATTTCTGAAATTATCGAAGCGGATCTTACTTGGGAGCAATTCCGGGAAAGATTCGAATTAAAATTTGTGCCGGAGGCTGAAAAGGTAACTTTAGCCCGACGCTTTATTGACCTTGTTCAAGGTGAATCCTTTGTGGCAGATTATGTCGCATCTTTTGAATCTCTCTCTAAATATGGGGTCGAGTATATTAATACCCCACTGAAGAAAAATCAAAGGTTTGTCTATGGGTTGAATAAGAACCTTAAAAAGCCTTTGCTTCTGAAACTAGAAGTTTCTTTTGATCAGCTTATTGATATCGCTCTTCGACTTGAAGAGGCCGATAGAGAAAGTGATGTTGAAGTGGTGCGTGCCAAATGGTACTTCAACAATGACATGAAAAGGCCTATTAAGTTCAAAGGCCCCAATCCCAATAAGAAAGGGAAGCAAGAAACTTCGGTAGCAAAGACTCCTACCTCTAATCGTGGACGATGATACAATTGTGGTCTTACGGACCACTATGCAAATGAGTGCCCGAAACCATTTTTTTGTCGTTATTGCAAAAGTTCGGGCCATCTTATATCTACATGTCTCATACTCCAAAGTAGGAGAGAGGGAGAGTTGAATGTCATGCAAGCTCCTAGTGACACTTCTCTTGGTCAATGTATTTCTCATTCTATCCTTGACGATATTTGTTTTGTGATTATCTTATTCGAGTTCTTTTTGATTTGGGTTCATCTCATTATTTTATATCAAAGGAACTTGATGATTCATTCTCTTTCTAATTTTTTGGGCTTGACGACTTCATTGAGAATTGCGAATTCGATTGATGGATCCGCAACACTCAATTTACTTTGTGAAATTGTCGAGATTATTTTATGCGATTATTCTTTTCGAGCCGATTTGCATGTTATGCGTTACTTAGGCTTCGAGATTGATTTTTGGGAAAGGATTGGCTTAATCATTATAAAGCCCATATCATATGTCCAATGCGGACTATTTATCTTCGGCATTCTCAATCTGTAAAGCAGATTTCTATTGTTTTTAAAGATTTTGATTTCCAAATTTGGTGGCAACATTTTATTCTTTAAACCCACTTGATGAAGAAGATGTTATTTTTCTCATTCAAGTAATTTATGAATTTCCGGAATATATTTGAAGAAATTGAAGTTTCACCAAATTTGACTTATGAGCAATATTCAATTCGTATCATTACTTCGGAGGTTGAACGCCTTCGAAAGAAAGATGTTCTTCTTGTGAAAGTTCAATGGTCCTCAAATCCTAAGGATTTCTCTTGGGAATCTTGAGAATTTATCGAGCAAACACATCCGGACTTACTCTTTCGTGCTCTTTATGGTGAACTTCTTATTTCAAATTTTCTTTTGTGTTGATATGCTTTTATGGTTGTTACTTTTTATTTTCCTCTTAATTATTGCGAGCACGCAATTTCTTTCAAGAGGGGAGTCTGTAACAACCCGCATATTTTACGATTGAATATTTAAATATTTTATTTAAATATAGAATCGTTGATCGGGTTAAAGTTCGAAAAGCTACTTTTTGCAAACGGTCGAATTGGGACTCGAGACCACTTCCATTGAGTCCAAAATGGCGTTTGCGATTTTTTTGAGTATAAACATCGATATGTTTAGAGTTGGGTGAATTTTTCTATTTTTCACTTAGGGCTTTGGGTTTGGGTTTTAGCCCAATAACCTAACATAAGACCCTAGCTCCACCCCCTCTTCTCTTCATTCACTTTCATTTCCTAATACCTTCAAGCTTTAGATAAAAATGGGGGAAGAGAAAAAGAATTAGAAATCCTAAGCCCTAATTCTCTTAGGAATTATCAGCTTCAAGCTAGAAATCAAGGAGAAGCTTAGGTAAGCATCCTCTTCATCTTCTCCAACTCATTCTCTCTTCAATTTCAGAAATTTCCTAAACCTAACTTAGGGAATGTTCTTCTTTTGAGCTTAGATTCAAGCTTCTTGGGTTGAAGTGAAGAGTGTTGATCTTTCCTTTGTGATTAAGCTTCTCATTCATTGTTTTTGGGTTTAAAGGTGAGATTTTTATCTCACATCTATGTCTATAACTATCCTTGATTGTTAGGTATGAATTCCTAACATCTTTACATGTTCATTTGATTTTGATTTGGATTGATTTGGTGAACATTTCAATTTTTGGCGTTTTAAAGTCTAAAACTCTAAAAATCTTAGCTTTGATGTTTGATCATGCTTTTGGTGGTGTATCGAAGAGCCTATAGGGCTAGGTTGTCGATTGCCATAAACCCCTAGCGCCCATTGCTCGTACGATCGCAATTTGGAAGAGTTTTCTCATCATTTGGATAGGTTGAAAAACATTCCCAGTGCCAGTCAGTCGACTGACCTCTGAAGTCAGTCGACTGGCTGTAGATACCAAGCGTATCTGGGACTGTCTACAGAAACAGAGAGTCTCTGTTTTCTGCAGTCAGTCGACTGGCCTCTGCAGTCAGTCGACTGGCCTCTGCAGTCAGTCGACTGACTGCAGGAAATGAAATTTTCAAGTTTCTGGTTCAGTCGACTGACTACAGAAGGCCAGTCGACTGACCTGCTTGTTTTTGCCTATTTTGCCTATTTAGCTTGAGGTTCCAATCCTTATCGATTCGTGATTATCCGATTTATTGTTATAATTTATTATTGACCTTGATGACTTCTTTTTGGGCATTTTTGAGAATATCCATTTTGATGGATTCGGTATCGATTTCTTTGGATTTGATTCACGTCTTCGAATGTGGATTTTGGTGATTGATTGTTTCTACAATCATTTCTGTGATTTGTCACTTTAAAATACAAAGGTTTCTATAATAGTAGTAAATATTCAAACTCTTTTACAAAGATGATTTCAACTCTATTTTTATTACAAAGCTCGTTTATAAAACCGTTTTCCAATCTATTAGTATATACAAACCTTTACCTCATTCGTACGAGAAAATCTAATTAAACGGCTTGGCAAAACAAGTGGTATGAAACGCTTGCGTTTACTTCGTCGGTTAATTTTTGGACTTGTTCGATTGAAACTCTTGTGACAATTTTTGAGTGGAAATCTACAATTTGTTCGTAAATATTTGAGTTAAGCAAGTGGTTATGGGACAAGGTTTTAAATCTCCCCGAGATCAACCGAGATGAAAATCCGAGATATTAGCCAAAATCCGAGATTTGGCAGCTTGGTTAGTTATAAGTCTTTTAAATATCGCCCGAGACAGCCGAGATATTTGCCCGAGATATTGGCCAAAATCCGAGATTTGAAACCTTGTTATGGGACATGAAGCTAAACTCTTATATTTACTAGCTTAGTGTAATCGACACTTCTTGATGATCGATGATGATCATTTTGTGATTTAGACTAGCATTGTGCGATGTCTCTTTGTCCACGTGGGGGACTATACCCCGTTCTGTTGAGCTTCGTCTCATTTTTATAGGCTTGCGTCCTATAGTTTTATTGGAGTTCGTTTCATCGGGCGTTCACTGTACTATATCGTTGTTCCGTACTATTTATGTTCAAGTTCATCGGGCGTAACGCTGTACTACGTCGTTGTTCCGTATTGTTTGAGTTTGGTCCATCGGGCGTAACGCTGTACTACGTCGATGTTCTGGATTATTTGAGTTTGGTTCCTCGGGCGTTCGCTGTACTACGTCGTAGCACCGACTCTATGGTTAGCGACCATGGGTTAGCAACCCGTTTGTGATACACGTGTTGGTGAGTTTTCATGCTCCCGTTTGTGATAGGCCTTCCCCCTTGTGAGATTTCTGGATTTCTGGTTGTGATTTCTAGAATTTGTGTTTCACCAATTTTCGTGGATTGGCATTGATATGTTTTGTCAATATTTGTGTTTTGGTGAATTATTTAAAGAATGTGATTCTTTTTGGTGCTTCGAGTTGATTCGAGATATTGTATGATTTTTGTTGTTATTTGATGTATACTTGACACAGTATGACATTTATGTTATCATACGTTGTTGGCCATATCTCTTATCCTATATCATTTTATCTGATATTTATAGCTAGACTGATCCGTTTATTATTTTCTTCTTAAATAATACTCGGGTCAGACCGAGATATTTCAGGTGCTCCTGCTTGACTTCTTATCAGGGATTATCATCTGACTCTTTTGGCTTACTACTTTAGATTAGTAGTTTTTGTTATTATACATTTGAGATAAAGACTCCTTGATGTATAATTATTCTTTTGTCTTGCACTTGTATCTATTCTTTTGTGTCGTAGTGGATCTTCTTTGACCACTACTTTGATGTACACTTCTTTGTGTTATATTCATATCTGTTTCCGCCTTTGTGATATGAATGCCTGTGTCTGATTTATGTTATGTTTATTTCTATATTTGTTTCCGAGGTCCACTTAGCCACTATGTGGTAGCTTTGAGTTTGAATCGGTATGTCGGATTCCTCTTGAAAAGAAATGCATGTTATACTATCTGACATATCGGTACTCGCACAAGGCAATTACATGGATGGTCGCTCCTCAACAGCCTTATTCTTCGTGCTAGTTAACGGCATTACTCCGTAGTGTCCTTGGCTAGCGTGAGTATTGAGGTGGGGCATCACAAGTGTTTTAAAAGTTAATCAATTGATTTAATAAAAGAGTTTTAAATTAAATTAAGCGATTTAATAAAAGTGTTTTAAAATTAATTAACTGATTTAGTGTATTAAAGTTAATGAACTGATTTAATAAGGTTTAAAAGTTAATTTACTGATTAAATAAAGGTGTGTTTTTTAGATAATTAACTATTTAATAAAGACATTTAATCGGTTTATTAAAAGAGATTATAAATTTGATAAAATATTTTTCGGGGTAATTAATATTATTTTTAAAATAAATGCGATTGATTATCTTTCAGGATAATTAATGTTGGTTTAAAGTTATAAAAGGGATATTTAATTTGATTTATTTTGTTTGGGAAAATTAATGTAGTTTTAAAAGTAATAAAAAGTTGTATAAATTATCTTTCGGGAAAATTGACCTTTGATTTAAAATCTATAAAAGTAATTTAATTTGTTTATTATCTTTCGGGATAATAAATATTGTTTTAAAATTTATGTATAATAGTTTATAGACAAGAAGAACTTTTAAAAAGAATTGTTTTAAATAAAGCAAAGTGTAAATTGTTTTGGATTTATGATAAACAATGTTTTGACATTTATTTCGACCTTGGTTTTAATACCCTTAGAAAATATAGTTTGCCCCTTTAAAAAGAATATTTTAAAAAGTGTTTTTAAAGTTTTTTAAAAGTATTGTGATGTGAAAATCAAGTCCAAGTGAAAACAACCATCTTATCATTCCTGATGGTTGATTTATCAACCATCGACTTTGATTCTGCTTTTTTTTTATTTCGTCACTCTAAGACGATGTGTTGCTCATTTGAGCCTTATTGTCTTTTGTTGGAAATGACTAAACTCAAAGAGCGAGTGGAAGCCAAACTATGTGGGGTGCTTCCATTAGAGTATTTTCACATCCACTCTAGATAGATTCGGTTTTGTGCATTGAGATGTGAAATACTCGGATTCTCGGTAACCATTAACATGGTCCGGCTTGGACGTGTCCGAGAGCCATCAGAGTTATCAAGTATATTTATAGAGATATACTTTCGGTAAGGGAGGTGCACCCTCCTAGTCATTGTTGGAAAAAATTCTCCTTTTTCCTTGTTGTTTATTCATACCTTTGAATTGTTTCCTTAATTGCATGGAGAACTGCCTTGTGCTCTTCTTTATGTTCAATTACTTGTGACCATTCTTTCAAGTCTGGAATTTGATATTATTTATGCTCATTCATTCAGTATGAGATTTGTTCTTACTAGTACCCACCCTTTTATTTGGATTGTTTTTGTTGTTTATTTCTGTTCTTTCTTGATTTGACTATTGTTTTGAGTTATTTCTCGTTTCTTCATTTGTGGACGTTGTTCTTGTTAGGTAAAAGCCCTTTCCGCGTTGGCGTCGTGGTCTAATAGAATTTTTATATGTTCATCATATTACTTGATTTTTCTCACGCTGATTTTCCAGACTGACCCGGGTGTTATTTTATTATAATGCTCGGGCAGAACGGGTTTTTCCCAGGTTGGCTTTGGTGATATGGAGTTATTGGAGAAGAGCTGGATGTTCACCTATTGTAGTGTTTTATTTTTCGCTGTATTATATTGTACACCTATCAATAATTGTAAGGTCGATATTTTATAACTGTCCAGCTGATAAGGTTAGGTTTTAAGTCTGATCTATCCTGAATTTTGGAGTGGCAGTTTATATTGTCTTTGCTATATTATATATTGTCGATTCCGCTATGAGATTCTGATTCCCTGTTCTCTGTTCTTTTCTTTTTATTTTACCATAACAATCTACCTTTTTGGCGATTGGATGTTCAACATTTGAATACCATGGATGTATTTGGTGTCGATGTTCGATGGTCGAAAAGACGGGTCGTTACACACGTATCCTCAAGTCCAGGGTATACAGATTCATATCATTAAATTCGAGATATCTATCAACTAATCAAGGTGAGTGTTCCCATATATCCCCTCTTTACGAGCATGCTTCGAAACCTTCGAGTATCAACAACCCATTTTCACATCTCTCCATAGTTGAAATCATCGTTTTGTTCGAGTTATCTTCATAGTAAAATCCAACATCATCGTTCTAAACATAAGTTCATCTTCATCGAACTTGTCCTTATGGATTGTCATCACAACTCCAACCATTAAGTCATTGTCATCGAAACATCTCTAGACAACCTCTCATAAGTCGTAGAGTTCTCTCGTTAAAGTACTGAAGTCATCACTTTGAAGCATCGCATCATTGCTTCACCATCAAAATCATTCTTCGTTGTGCCATAACATCAAAACCAATCATCGAACAAATGAACAAACCATCGTGGCATGTTTCCCAAGGTCCATCGTCCATCCTCACCAAAATTAGCCAAGTTTGGCCAACCTTATAGTGGTAGGTACCGACCACTTTTGAGTGGTCGGTAACGACCACTATTGATTTGTACTTAGCCAGTTTTGGCTAAGATAAAACCTTGGCAACCTCCCGTCATGGCATGTTGAAGCCAGAAGTTTCCTCCCATGCACTTCATAGTCACAACGCATTCAGCCTGAAATGAAAAATCTTCATGCTGAGAACTCCAAATGCTAAAAAAATTCTAAGTTCCAAGCCACACCATTTTCTAGCTTACCCGAAGTCCCTCTCGTATGACGATCACTCCAGCCCGTAATTGCACTCCAAAATCCCCTTAGTGTACCTACCACCGAGTGGTTTTGTAAAAAAACCCAACCACTATTTGCAAATGTCGTAACCCCATCAATTCAAGTCCAAACCACCTAGGACTTCTCATTATCTTCCCTATGTTCCAAAGAACATCATATTTTGTTGTAAGAGATTTTGAGCACTTTTGTTCACCGATTCCACTCGACGATGACCACTCTCAAATCACACTCAAACGAATAAAAAATACAACAAATAGCCATATACAAGTAACATACAACAATCGTACATCATATACTAGCAATCCAAACACAACTCAAACATTTATATCGTCCTAAATCTACTAAAATAGAAAATGATGACTAGTATGGTCAAACAACCAAAACAAATCAAAATCAACATTTATCTTTTTAAAATAATTTTAAAATGAATGTTTAGGTTATATTTATCATTGAAATCCTTTTATCATTCTAAAAGCATTTTAAAATGTCATTTTTACCATATAAACTAGCATAGTAAAGTGCGAAGTGTAAAATCACTCACTTAGATCTATTCAAACACAAATACTAATGGAATCTCGTGATGAACAATAGCCTTCACATTTCTCAAGATCCCTAAACAGTAGAATCACTAACTCTTCTTTAATTACCTTCTTATATTGTGATTTGGCTAATTAAAGTAAGGAGAAATATTTCTTTTTGATTATGGAGAAGATTTATGGTGGTTTAGATCAGTTTTGGAAAGTAGAAAAATTGTTAGGAGACTATCTCATCATCTCCCTTAGGTACAAATCCAAGAATGGGCTTTGGGCCTAATTTAAGTCTCACCAATTACCCACTCAGCTGTCTAAAAACTTTCTAATTTTAAATGGCCATATCTTCTAAACGGTAAGTCCAAAAGGCTATTTGACCACTCCATGGAAAGAGAGAACATTATTGCTTTCCAATGAAGTGATCACAGATCCTGATTCGGCCGTTATCAAAAGTTATAACCCTTACAAGTTTTCAAGGTCAACAGCATTTAACAAAATTACTAAGGGTCAAAAATGTTAATATTCAAGACTACTTTACGTTATAACATCATACGATTCAATTTGGATTTAAAAATAATATTTTACGATCCTTTGATACGTAAAATGCAAGTTGTTACACTCTCCTCCTTTAAGAATTCGCCCACGAAATCTCATCAATCAAAACAAGGTCAAGCAATATAGTTATGTCGCATTCCTAACAACGTAAGAAACCATATCAAAAATCAAACATGCACACAAAAGCAATAAATAGAATCTATGCCTATCATAGTTTGTAAAGTACTAAACTACTCTATATGATATGGAAAGAGAAAGTAAATGCGATAAACAAAAAGTCTTATCGAGTAAAGAGCTCTGGATAAGTGGTCCTCACACTCTCTTTGGTCTCCCATGTGCAATCGTTTTCACTTTCACTCCACTGAACCTTCACCGACTCCACTGTCTTTCTGCCAAGCCGCTTCGTATCAGCCCAATGATACGAATACGCCTATGAGGTTTCGAAGCTTCTGCTTCAATCTCAATATCATCTAGTTGATCCAACACAATTAGTAAAAGCTACACTTGAGTCATGCACAAACTCTGAAAATGAGAAACGTAGAACACATTGTACACAACCTCATCTTCTGAGGTAAGTCAACACTGTAGGTAAAGTTTCCAGTCCTCTTGAGTATCGAAATAGGACCTATGAGTCTTGTTGCCAACTTCCCTTTAGTACCGAATCGAACAACATTCTTTAATGGAGATATCTTGACAAATACCATTATCTCTATCAAAGAATTCCAAATCTCTACATCTCTTATCAGCGTAGCTCTTCTATCTATATTGAGCAGCTTATATTCATTGCCAAATGATCTCGATATTCTCCTATGTCTCCCTTATCATATCCGGTTCTAGTATCAGCTTCTTGTCCGCTTCCCACCAACATGAAGGAGCAATGGATAGTCGACTATACAATGCTCAAATAGGGGTCATAATGATGTGAGACCGATAACTATTGTTGTATGCGGACTCTACTAAATGCAAGTGATCATCCCATAAGCTCCCAAAGTTAAGAATGCAAGCCCGCAAGAAGATATGATTCACCCTCTTGGCATGTCCATCAGTTTATGAGCAATAAGTTGTACTCAGATGCAGCTCCATACCCAACGTCTTTTGTAAGCTTTTCCAAAACCTACTAGTGAAAAAGGATCTCGATCACTCACAATGCTCTTCGACACACCATGAAATCGCACTATCCACTTCACATACAACTCGGCCAATTTGGATGTTGTTTTACAAGAATTAATGGGTATGAATCAAGCAATCTTTGTCAACCTATCAACCATGATCCAGATGCTATCATACCTTCTTCTGGTTCTCAACGATCTATTAATGAAGTCCATCAATATTTGTTCTCACTTTCATTCGGGAATCTCAGGCAGTTGTAGCAAACCACTTGGCTTCTTCTGCTCAGCTTTCACTAGCTAACAGTTCATACATTTTAAGATGAAAGTCCAGATGTTTTTCTTATCTCTTTCCAATAATTTTTTTCCTCATAGCATGGTACATTTTATTGCCTTTGGGATGTATAGCAATCTAAAATGATGGCACTCTCATAGTACCTCAACCCTCGACCCATCGACATCAGGTATAAATAATCTCTCATCCTTATGGAGCTAACCATCTCGGTCAAGTTTGTACTGCTTCATCTCTTTAGACCTTACTCCTTCCTCTGTTAAACCCTAATCATTGCTAGTCTAACATCACACCTCTGACTAGTATCAATCTGCTCAATTAAAGTTGGTTCGATAGTCAAATTAGCCAGCATCTTCGGGTCTAGTTCACATTGAGCTCTGAAGTCATAGCCCACAATAAACTCAAGCTGCATCCATTCTAGGAACATAGCTCCCAAATTGACATGCCTTCTACTTAAAGAATTAGCGATTGCATTTCCCTTACTAGGTGTAAGTCGTTGGAAGCTAAAAACTCTAAACATCACTGTTGGCGAAGATTAAGATCCTTTTATGAGAAAATGTAATTCACCGATTTATGATTGTGAATAACGCAAACCTCTCCCAAGAAAGTAGTGCCTCCAAATCTTCAAAGTGAACATTATCATCCCGAACTCCAAATCATGAGTCGAATACTTCCTCTCATGTTGTTTCAACTGTCGGCTAACATATGCGACAACATTTCCTCTCTATATTAACACCACACCTAGTCTAGTACCACATGCATCTGTGTATATCTTCAACTCTTTATTCTCATCTGGAATGACTGACACTGGTGCACTCGTCAATATCTCTTCTGAATAAATGAACATGTGCACGCATCTTGTGTCCCAAATAAAAGTATGTTTCTTCTTCGTTAAATTGGTTTGCAATGTTGCTACCTTAGAGAAGTCCTTGATAAAACATCTATAGTATCATGCTAGTCCAAGGAAACCCCTCACATCTATAGCATTATTGGGTCTATACCAATTCTGGACTAGTGCAACTTACCATAATCTACATCAATGCCTTGCTTAGAAACAACGTGATTCAAAAATCATAGTTCCTGCCTCTAGAAGTGACATTTAGAAAATTTCGCTTCCAATCGGTGTTTCCTCAACACCTCCATCATAATCCTCAAATGTCTTATGTTCCTCCTTTATCGGTGAGTAGACAAGAATATCATCAACGAACACAAGCATGAACTTATTCAGCTAATACCAGAAGACACGGTTTATGAGATCAACAAAGTATATTGGAACATTGGTTAGCTCGAACAACATGACCAACCACTTATAAAACCCAAATGGCATATGAAACGCTGTAATCGGCGCACACTCTCTAGCCCATCCAATTGGTAAAACCCCATCGCTAAGTCCAACCGAGAAAACTCCTTCGCACCATGGAGCTGATTGAACAAGTCATCGATATGTTGGAGGGGATATTTGTTTTTCTTTGTCATCTTATCCAGCTCATGGTAATCTACACACAATCTCAAAGAGCCAACCGCCTTGGTGGTGGATACTACAAGTGCACGCCACTCAGATATACTCCTACAATGAACTCTTTCATCAATAATACATTTACTTGCACCTCTAGTTCCCTTTGCTCTTTGGGTGTTATACGCCTCAAAGGCATGACTAACAGTCTGTCATCCTCTACTAAATCTATAGGAAACTCTATCTCCCTACATAGCGGTCATCCAATCACCTCCTCAAATACATTCGGATACTTCCTGGCTATAGGCACTGATGATAACTTATCATCAATGATCTCAAGCGAATACAGAAAGCTAACTATAACCTCATCATCTGGTAGACAACCTAACTCTAATCTTTTCCCCTCATCCATCCCAATCATCACCAATGACTTTTCACGGTCCACCACTGCTACGTATTTCTTCAGCTAGTCCATCCCTAAAATAATGTCGAACCCCACAAAAATAAATACAAAATAATCAAAAACAAAGTGCATCCATGATTCAATAAGACTCCATCATGACAAACCATACTCAAAGTATTTAAACCTCCCACTGGGTTTGAAACAATCAAGGGTCTATGTATAAGGTCAGGTCTCAATCCTAATCTATCTACCAAGTCACTAGATATAAAGGAATGTGAAGTCCCGGTATCAATAAAACATGTATGGAATATCATAAATAGAATGCAGACCTTGAATAATAACGCCCTTTGCTTTCTCCCTTGTCGATAAAGCATTCGACGAAGATGAAACAACGTTTAATGCATATGCTTTCACCATTTGCTTCACTGGCTCATGACAATCCTTCTGAATATGCTCGAACTTATTATAGTTGTAGCACTTCTTTCCATTATTCTTGAATTTCTTGCTCAAATGGTGTGATAAATCAATATATAAATGCAGGGGTAATATAAATATCATAATATAGGCCTATCCTAGAATACACAATAATAAAATCAACTAATATAACACACACAATATAACGACAGGTGCTAAATAGAGAATATAAATTGATAGTCATCACTGTGGGTTACGGTGTAACGTATCTTAAGGCTACTTTAAAACTAGAGGGGTTGAATAGTGTTTTACAACTTTTGTGAATTTTTTTAACTTTGTTTCAAGATTTAAATCAAATCACATATTATTAACACAGATCTACACTAATCAAGCAGTCGCCGATGCAATCATTGATAAATATAAAAGAAATAACAAAAGGTAAAGTAAGAGAAATGACACTAGGAATTTTATATTGGTTTGGATTAACCAATCCTACATCTAGTCCTGTACAATAATGTACATATTTCTTTCAATCGTCTACTTTAACTAGGTAGCAAGCAAACCATAAAACAGTTTCCATTTCATGGTTACGAGATACACCCTCTTATCTCATGAGTCCGGGGTAAGTTCTCTTGATTTTTCAGGCAACAAGACCATCCACTAGATTTAGATGGGCTATTAAGCACACCCACTTGATTTGAATTTGCAACAAGCATACCCAAACAGATAAGAGTAGAGTTATTGATTTCCAAATACAAACAGTTGTACTTGGGATACATGATATCTTATAGCCTTTTTGATAGCGGTTTGATCTTTGTGTTTGTAGAGAGAATGCTTCCAAATCGGTAAATAATTTATAGAGAATCGATCTAATAGTGTATGGATTGATTCTATGTAATTTTAAAGAATGTAGTAAGTAGATTTCAAGAAATATTTCAAGAGAGTAAGGAGTAAGAAGAAAGTAAGAGAAATTAGTTAGAAAATTTGTTTACACTCTCCTTTATATAGTGAACGAACAGATGTATCCATTCATGAAGAGGTGTGTCTGAAAGATGCCTCTTTTCAAATTTTAAAAAATAAATCAACGGTCACTATGTCGATATATCTAGGAGGGGTATGTTGACATACCCTTGTAAATTTTGAAAATGATTTTCTTTTAAATTGTTTTCAAACTTCTATATTTTTGTAAAATAATTTAAATATAGTTTATAAATACTTTGAACACAAACATTTTTATAAAATATTTGTAAAAATATTTTGAATTTTAAATAATTTATTTCGATAAAATATCAAAGATTAAAATTTTGGGATAAAGATCAGAATCTACTATCAGTGACTTTAACAATCTATTCTAATGACTTATAATTATACACTAAACTCTTGAGTTCCTCAAATCTTTGCCTTTAAACTCATGAGTCTTCATCATCTCTGAATTTTGTATTTTAGTCTTTATACCGATCAGTCTTCAAGCTTAATCATTCTATACTAGTGTAATATTCTGAAATATATGCTATACAACTTGGCAAAATATTAGTATTTATATTTACATGGTTGTTGTCATCAAAATCGATATATGAGGTATTAACAATCTCCCCTTTTATGATGATGGCAATCATGTAAATATTTCCGTACATAAAATATAATATAACTCCCTCTGAGTTAAATAACTCCCTCTTAGTATATGCATGTTTATATTTTCATCCTCCTTTGTCATTAACAAAAATGGATGAAAAACAAACTCCCCCTGAATGTGATATACTTATGAATTATGGAGTGAAAATCAATATTTAAATGTGATATACTTATATATTGAGTAATGATTAAATATTGAAAACATTAAATATATAAGACATACTTTATTAACAATTCTAAAATAAAAATCAAATTATTTTACAATCCAAATATACAAGCAAACAATTCTAAAGAAACCAAGTAAAAATATATATGCACCTATAACAAACCAAACCATATAAAACAAACTAACATACAAATCAATTTTTCTTTTTGATTATTGGAGACTTACGGATAGAACAATTAGGATAGTGGAGGAAAATATTTCCTTTTTGTTTCACAAGATTTCCATTAAAATCGAAGAAAACTTCTCCTGCACACTTAACCTCATTGCTATCTACATCATTATCTTCCTTCTCTTCCTCATCCTTCATGGGGTTATGAATGACAAGATTGGGGATATATTCTTTAATCACTACTGAATTAGCCTCGTTATCCAATAGATGTTTTTGAAGGTTTTGAAGAATTTTGTCTTACTTCTCTTGCTCTTTCAAAAGGTGAATTTGAACTACTTCTATTTCAGAAATAATGTTAAGTACATGCTTTAAATTATCTTCAATTTTGATGACTTTGGCTAAGGTAGAGTTTTGAAAGGGTCCTAGATTAGAGACACTAAAGTTTATAGAGGTAGATTCATCTCTTGGCCTTTTAGAGTTTGAGGATGCATGAATTCATATTCTAATTTGATTTTTTAGAAAGAAGAAGACTAGGAAATGAGAGTAAATTCTAAATTTGATGGTTATATAAATATATTTCGGATTTTGGATTAAAGAGGGAAAAGCAGTTTTCAAAAAACTGTCAGGTATGTCGACATATTTAGGAAGCATGTGTCGATATATGTAGCTAAAAATGTATTTTTCATTTCCTTTTTTATTTTAATCAGTAAAAGTTATTATATTTATATTTCTATGAAAGAACATATTCCTAGCTTTATTCTTAGTTTAATGGAAGTAGTTTGGCCTGAAGGTCTTGTTAAGGCATCGACTATTTGATTTTCAGTATTTATAAATTCGAGTGAAATAACTTCTTTATTTACATTATCTCTTATAAATGATGTCTTATGTCTATTTGTTTGGTCCTAGCATGATGTGTTGGGTTCTTAGACAAATTTATTATACTAGTATTTGCATAATATATTGGTGACTGTTTTAGATTTAAACCAAAATCTTTTAAAGTTTGTTGCATATAGATAACCTGTGAACATGCTAATGCAACTGAGATATATTCTGCCTCTCTTATGGATAGAAATATAGAATTTTGTCTTTTGCTAAACCAGGAAACAACAGAGTGTCCTAAAAAGTGACAAGTTCCACTTGTACCTTTTAGTCTGATTTTCATCCAACATAGTCAGCGTCACTATATGATATTAAGTTAAAGGTGTCTTCTTTTGGGTAGAAGAGTCCATAGTCTAGTTTGTTGTTTATATATCTTAGAATACGTTTACGCTTTGATGAGTTTCCTTAGGTTGAGATTGATATCTTGCATAGAGACATACACTTTGCATTATATCAAGTCTTCTAGCAGTTATATAAAGCAAAGATCCTATCATACCTCTATATAGTTTTTGATCAACATCTTTTGAATTGTCTTCCTTATTTAGTTTTTCATTAGTTGTCGTGGAAGTTGGCTTACCACTAATATTGGACATACCAAATTTCTTTACTCGTTCCTAAGCATACCTTTCTTGACTTATATATATACCATTATTTAATTGTCTTATTTGTAATCCTAAAAAGAAAGTTAGTTCTCCCATATGACTTATTTCAAATTCCTTAGTCATTAGATCAAAGAATTCTTTATTTAACTGTTCATTTGTTGACCCAAAAAATAATATCATATACATATATTTGTATAAGTTGAATACCATTATTTTTTTAATAAATAATGTACTATTTACTTTTTATATTTCAAAGTTAGATTGTATTAAATAAGATTAAAGTCTTTCATACCACCATATAAAACTTTCTTTAATTTATGAACATGATTTGAAAGTTTTTCATCTTCGAAAATTAGGGGTTGTTCTATATAAATATCTTCTTTAATAAAACCATTCAAAAAGTCACTTTTGACATCCGTTTGAGATAATTAAAAGTTATTATGATTTGCAAAAGCAAGTAAAAATTTGATGGACTCTAATCTAGCTACAAGGGCAAAGGTTTCATCAAAATCTACACCTTCATTTTTACTATAACCTTGAGCAACTAAACATGCTTTATTTCCAATGAATTCTCATTGTTCATTCATTTTATTTGTATAGACCCACCTAGTTCCTATTATAGATTTATTTTCAAGTCTTGGGACTAATACCCAAATATCATTTATGGTAAACTGAATTGGTTGTCTTGCATGGCAAGAATCCATGAATCATCTAGTGATGCTTCATTTGGATTTTAGGTTCATTAGTTGTGATTAAGGCTACATTACTCATTTTATTTAATTGATTTCTTATTTTTACGACTGACTCTATATTTTCTAGAATATTCTTTATATGACGATCTTTCAAATATTTGATTCTTTTATTTGGATTTTAATTTTCAGAGTTATCATTATTTTCATCATTAGTGGTTTCATTATTTGTAATTTCATTATTTTCATTTGGATTAGTATTTTTTTCTTCATTAATATTGATATTATTTACTTTAAAATTTTCATTAAATGAAACATGTTATGTTTCTTTAATGATGTTAATTCTGGTGTTAAAAACTCTATAAGCTTTACTTCTATTAGAATAGCCAATAAAAGTTCCTTTATCTAATTTAACATTAAATTTATCTAAATTATCTTTTGTATTTAATATAAAATATTTACTACCAAACACTCTAAAATATGATACTTTAGGCTTTTTATCATAAAATAATTCATAAGGAGTTTTCTTTGTTAAAGATCTTACTAAAATTCTATTTAAAATATAGTATGCTATAGTAACTACTTCAGCCTAAAAACTTTTAGGTAAATTACTACAATTTAGCATAGTCCTAGCACATTCTTGTATGGTTCATTTTTTACGTTCTACTATTCCTTTTTGTTGGGGTGTCCTAGGGAATGAAAAGTTACGAATAATTCCTTTTTTATTACAAAAGTTATTAAAATTATCGTTTTTGAATTCTCATTCATGATCATTCCATACTGTTTTAATTTTAATTGACTTTTGGTTTTGAATTCTCTTAGCGAAAATGTTAAATATTTCAAATGCGTCACTTTTACGTTTAAGGAATATTATCCAAGTATATCTTGAAAAATCATCTACTATTACAAAAACATATATATTATGATTTATTGATTGAACTTGTGATGGTCCAAAAAGGCCTAAGTGAAGAAGTTCTAAGGGTCAAGAAGTTGAAATCATATCTTTTGGTTTAAAAGAACTTTTGTAAAGTTTTCCTAGTTGGTAAGCATCACATAAGTTGTTGACATTAAACTCATTTTAGGGAGTCCCATAAAATGAGTTATCTAGCAACTTTAGATAAGTGTTTAAAATTTAAATGATCAAATCTTCTATACCAAATCCAATGGTTAGTTGATTCTGCCCAAAGATAAAGATTATCATTAGACACTTTCATACTTAAAGATGTAAATATTATGTTTTCTAACACCTTCAAAAATAATTTTAGATTCACTATCCTCGATGTGGCAAATATCTTTTTCAAACTTAATTTTAAAACTCTTATCACATAAATGACTAATACTAAGCAAGTTATGTTTCAAATTCCTAACTAGCAAATTAGAAATAATAGGAGTTTTAGAGTTACCAACGTTGTCGATGCCAATCACATATTCTTTTGAGCTGTCTTCGAAGTTAACTGATCCTACATCTTTGTAAACTATATCCTTTAAGATCTCTGGATTTTCAGTCACGTGTCTTGAGCATCCACTGTCTAGTATCCATTTGTCCCTTGATTTGTGATGTATGAATATTAAGTGTCTGTTCCTCATTAGCCATATAACATACTTGTTCCTACAATTTCACCTTGTACCTTTCCGAGACATCGAGTGACTTTTCAAAATAATTAGTTTTTAATCTATTTGATAGTAATATACGGATTTCATAACTTTATTTTTCTCCAAAAGAGTTAAAAAGAGAACAGTGTTACTTCCATTTATACTTTTCAAAAATCAAATTATGAATTTTTGAAAATCTAATGCTCTAATACCAAATGTGGGTTATGGTGTAACGAATCTTAAGACTGTCTTAACACTAAAGCGGAGTAAATAGTGTTTTATAAATTTTATGATTTCTTTAACTTTTTTTCAAGATTTAAATCAAATCACAAATTATCAACATAGATCTATACTAATCAAGCAGGCACAGGTGCAATCACAGATAAATAAAAAAGCAATAACAAAAGGTAAAGTAAGGACACCAGGAATTTTACATTGGTTCCAACTAACCAATCCTACATCCAGTCCCATACAATAATGTACATATTTCTTTTTAATTGCCTACTTTAATCAGGTAGCAAGCAAACCAAAATATAGTCTCGATTTCAAGGCTACGAGATACACCCTCCCGTCTCATGAGTTCGGGGTAAACTCTCTTGATTTTCCAGGCAATAAGATCACACACTAGATTCAGACGGGCTATTAAGCAACCCCATTTGATTTTAATGGGCAACAAGCACACCTAAACAAATAAGAGTAGAGTTATTGATTTCCAAATACAAATAGTTGTACTTAAGATACAAGTTATCCTATAGGCCTTCTGATAGCAGTTTGATCTTTGAGTTTATATAGAGAATGCTTCCAAAACAGTAAATAATTTATAGAGAATCAATCTAATAGTGTATGGATTGATTCTAAGTAGTATTGAAGAATGTAGCAAGTAGTTTTCAAGAAATATTACAAGGGAGTAAGAAGTAAGAAGGAAGTAAGAGAAATTAGTTAGAAAATTCATTTCCACTCCCCTTTATACAGTGAATGAACAGATGCATCTATTCATTAAGAGGTGTGTTCAAAAGACACCCCTTTTCAAATTTTAAAAAGCAAATCAACGATCACTATGTCGACATATTTAGGAGGGGTATGTCGACATACCCTTATAAATTTTGAAAATGATTTTCTTTTATATTGTTTTCAAACATTTATATTTTTGTAAAATAATTAAACATGGTAATTTTTAAACACTTTAAACACATAAAAACTTTTATAAAATATTTTTAAAAATATATTTGGAATTTTAAATAATTTATTTTGATGAAATATCAAAGAACAGAATTTTGTGATAAAGATTAAAATCTGCTATCTGGGACTTTATCAATTTATTCTAATGACTCATAACAAAGTCTTGAGTTCTTCAAATCTTTGTCTTAAACTCATGAGTCTTGATCATCTCTGAATTATGAATTTTATTCTTTATACTGATTAGTGTTCAAGCTTAATCATTATATACCTGTGTAATATTCTGCAATATATACTATGCAACTTAGAAAAACATTAGTATCGTTATATGGTTGTTGTCATCAAAATCAATATCTAAGGTATTAACAATCATTGCTGATGAGTGGAGTTCGCAGTAGACATCTATCATGATCCAATGATTCTCGTTGAGGGTCCAAAATAAATAGAGTCGGTACCTAACTGTACCATAGACCTCGAGCTGCACCTATATGAAGATCTCGCTGTACCCCATATCGAGCATATGTGATAAATGATCCACTCATAGATGACCGTCATCATCTCCCCATTAGCCATCATGAATTTCTTAACAAATTTGCATAATGCCACTACAAAAGAGGACAACGGGCGTGTCCCATGTAATATGCTATCGGGACCACAAAGGAACGCCGATGTCGTATAGACATTCATTAATCAAATATAATGTCGGGTAATCAAATACAACTATCATAAATGAAGAATGATATCTCGTCACCGTCTATCTACACGGATGTCCACTAGTATAAGGCTGATAATATGTATGACCACTAATATAAGGCCAATACGACGTATGGTTACTAACATAAGACCAATACGATGTACAGTCACTAATATAAGATCAATATTATTCATCAAAACATATCAACCCCAAGGTCAAAACCAAGAGGTATGGGCTGAATCCGCTCAATCATGCACACTCACTAGATGTGACCGTGCAACCAATCACTTAATATTGCATCAAAGTCCCAAGCTTTGCCTCTCATTCCACTTTCCCGAGTAGCCCAAAGTCTTCCTGAAGTCATGTTATAGCTTCACTTGATCCTTTTATTAAAATTAAATTTAGCTATCAACAAGGCCTCAAAATATTATATAGCTCACTTATATAATTTATATATGTGTGTGTGCGTGCATATATATATATATATATATATATATATATATAAAACTATTTCTTAGGGTCTAAAGTTAATAAATCACATTATAATAATATTCGAGATTTTTTAACATTAACTAAACCCTATTGAATAATACTATACCTCTTTTGCAATTTACTAACTTTTTTATTGAATTACACTATAATAAACCATTATCCCAAATAAATTTCAAAGCCATTTTAAAATAAGTTTAACTTGCCAAAACCATTAATTTACCCTTCTGGCTTATTTCTAAAAGTCATACTCTTAACTTTCGATTAGTAATAAAATATATAACAATATTTTTGTCATTAGTATAACAAAAACATAGATTTAAATTAATTTATAACTATGTTATGAATTAATATCAACTCTATCTAACTCTATTCAATATGAATAGAAAACAATATATATACGGGATCTTAATCAACTATCTTGAATATCCACTCAAACTAATCCAATCAAACAAAGGAATAATTATATGTATATATATATTATTCGACCTTATCTAGGTAATATTTTAAATATATATAATTACGATGATTTATACTACAATATAAATTTAGAGTATTGATTTCGCTCACATGAGATGTAATTTCTCAATTGTCCGGATCCAGCCAAACCTATACCACATCGAGATATCTCCATACGAGTGCAACATCGAAGATTGCGTCTCGACTGGACCTCTTCTACAAAAGATACGAATTAAGTACGAATCAAGATTAATTAAAATTATTAATTCAATATGATCATCTTGCCTCAATCCAAAATAATGCGGTCCTAAGCTGTGTCTCACATATGTATATAATGTTCTAGTTATGTATCTTTGTATATTATATATTTTATTATGTGTGGGATACTGTCGTTATACCATAGTTAAATTAACAGATTAATAATAAAACTTTAAATTAGCCATGTGCAACCTGCCTTTGTGGAACTTGAGTTCGGTCACTGTCATTCGATGGGGAAAATTTTAGGGTTGCCACAGTATGGATTGTTATAGGTGGCCTTTATCACAATAGTTATAGCAAACAGGGTCCCACTTACTCTTCTTTTGACCATTTTTGTTCTAAAGCTGAGTCGTCTTGTTGTTCCATTTCCTCTTGCCTCTCCCACCTGCTTGTGACTTCAGCTCATCCTTAGAAACAACAACCATCTGCACTGGGTACATGCATTAGTGTTGTAAAGCCTTTTCAACTAACTTCTCGAAGGCCTCGTCAATGTGACTAATCAATCGCTTACCAAGATGATCGTTCAACCTAATGATAAACTTATCGGTTTTATTTAATGGAGTGTCTATGAAAGACATCCCATAATTCAATAAAGAGTTAAATTCAGCAACGAGCTTTAAAACAATCAAGTCTCCCTGCTTCAAGTCAGCAAATTTTTTAAACAATACTAACTTTTGGGTTGCCGATATGAATTTATCAACAAAACGAACTTTGAACTAATCTCAAATGAATTTTTCATTGGGAAAAGCAACTCGAAGAGTATTCCACCAATTCATTGCTCTTCCTTAGAGCTGTCAAGAAGTCAGCCTTTTCCTCATAGCGTGATCCAACTCCAAGTCATCAAAAATCATTTCGTAGGTGCCCAACCAATCCTACACTTCTGTAATGACCTGGAAATTTTAACGATTTTTATAACGTAATTAACTAAAAAATTTCATGAAAATAAACAATAAAATTTTTGCAATGAAAATTTGATATTTGAAATACGCCTATTTAAACGTAGCAAGTGTCATATTTTCATCAGAAAATATGAAAGTCTGTTTGGTTGTGGAATTTCAATTTAAAATTTAAATCAGTTAAAATTTGTTAGATATAAAAGATTTTTGAAATCTGAATATATTTTTACATAAGAAAAATGTTGAACATTTTATGAGTGAGACGTCATATTTCGTTTCGCCAAATTTGGACTGCTCTAGCTCCGTATATATTATTTTTTGACGTTTTAGCAGCATTTTGGCAACGGAAAATGGAGTTTTGATAGGTAGGTCGTGTCGCTCATATATATGTACCATCTTGTTCGTCTCATCACGTTGATCCCGCAGTATATTCATTTGTGTGTTTCGACGTCCTCTACATGGCGAAATCTGCGAAACAATTAGCCGTATTGGTACCTATTTGGGCCTTTTGGGTTTCTCCGTGTCATTTCAATTGCCACCGTGAGAAAGCAAATGTCCTTTAGCTATTAATATTCTCTGAATTCAAATATTGGCTTTTTCTATGCCCTATATTCAATATATATTTTCTGGTTCATTTTTCTGCCCCTTTCTCTTCTTTGGTTCCGACTCTTGCTTCTAAAAAACAAAATATAACGCAAGCATTCATGCTTCCCCACCGCTTGCTCGCCCTATCCCCTCTCAAACTCGAGCCTAACCACGATAGACCTCCATGCTGTAATAGCCTCCCTTCCTCCGCCTTGTGCACCACCCTCACCTTTCCCTCCACGCGACCCTGCCTTTCCACTAACAGCCGCCTCCCCTGAAGCACAACCGCCTTTCCAACACCTGACAGCCCGACCGCCTTCACCACACCTGAACCCTCCGCCGCCTTGCACTCCACCGCTGCCACAACCGAACAAAGCCCCTCCGACCAGCCATTGTTTCCACCACAGACCCTCCCTCTCCCCTCCAACTCTCCACTCGATAGCCAGTGCTCTTGTTGCGCCTCACCTCCATCGTACTACACCAGCCGCCATACACCCAATAACCCGATCCGCCTCCACCTAGCTTCCCAAGCCTCCCTAGCCGACTCCACTCCTCCCCAGCAGCAGACCCGCCTTCACCTCCATCGAATCCGCCGTCGAACCACCTAGCAGCCCTCCAGCCATCCTCTCCCTGACCCGCCACTGTCGAACTCTCCACGCGACCACAAACCGCGCCCCTTGCTTCCTCGACCGAACACAGTAGCTCCTCTCCTCCTCTTTTATTAAAAATAATAATATACATATTATATATATAAAAATGAACGGTCACCGTAGACTAACGGAAACCGCTCATCTTAGGAAGGTATGGGCCACCCAGTCCGCAACCGCAAGCTTGTATAGCTTATCGCAGTCCCCCTTGGACAGTCCGCATATATATATATATATGTATGTATATATGTATATATTTGATTTCATCGAATTCATGTTGCTTTGTGCCGCTGTCCAGAACTTGTCGCAGCCATCTTTTTGTTTGTCACTGTCCCGATTTGTGTACAACAGCTTCTTACTTTGTTTCACCGTGTGTCCGTGTCCGTTTGCTTATTCCCGTTGTTCTCGAAAGGTAAGCGATCACTCACGATTGACATTCATATGTTTAGTAAATTTATTTCACATGAAATGACGATTGAAATATGTTGTTAAATTTAATTGGTTAGTAATTAAATTATTAGGTATGATGTGCCGTTATTTAAATTTTTTACCTATGTTAATTGATATATGACACCATAACATGTTGTAAATATATTATATTTAAATTGTTCGTTATGGTCCATGCTTGTAATTGAAATGTTATGCTATTTTATGTAATTATTTTATTGTTCTCATACTGCAAGTTCCCTATTAGTTTAGGAATCCCTATGGGTTGAAATGATACATACCCGAACGATCTTATAGATTAGGGAAAATTGTTATGGATTGAAATGATAAGCCCAAGCGATTTTACTGATTTTGAATTTTGGGATTACGGGTTAAAATGATACATACCCATAAAATTTAAATTATTGCGGATTGAAATTATAAATATCCATATCACTTGACCATAGGCTAGAAAATTATATACGGACACCGTTGGTCTATTTTAAATGATTTCCAAAAAATTTAAAAGAAAAATATATGATTTTTGATTTTTAAAATATAATATATAAAGATTTTTATTTTAATATATGTGTAAAATTTAGATTTTTAAAATAAATATTTTGGAAATTTTAAAATTATAAGTTAAGTTTTGAAAAATGTAGATTTTAAGATTTTACTTATAATTTTATTATTTTTAAATATATAAAATAAGGCTTAATATAATATAAATTTATGAAAATAAGATTTAATGTAATAAGATTTAATATAATAAATTTAATTTAGTAGAATTTAATTTGATATAAAATATGTTTAAAATATTTATTTGAAATTTATATTAATATCTTGAAAATCGGTTTTTGTAATAACTTTAATAAATTAAGGTTGGAAAGATAACTTAAGTTGATTTGTAATTTAATTGTTTAAGAATTGTATTTGAATAGGAATTGATTTGAACCTATTGATTTTGAGATTTTAAAATATGATTTTTTTAACTTGATTTTGATTAAAGGTGGTTAAATGGATATTTTTAAATTTAAATAAAATTGAATATTTAATTTTGATTTAAACTTGTAGTTTGAGATTTTATTTAAATGTTTATAAAAAGGTGATTAAGTGAATAATTCAAAATTAAATAAAATTGAAGTTATATATTTAAATTTCGATTTTGATTTAAAATATGTAATTTGAGATTTTATTTAAATGTTTATAAAAGTGATTTTATAAATAACCAGGGTGTGAAATAAGCGTTTGGTTGTTAAAGAGACCGGGATCAGATATTGTCATACTCTCTACCAATACCGAAAACGACTTTAACAACTGTGCACGTGATGGAGAATCCATAACGAAGTAGGATGGTTTGGCGAACGTTACTATATGAGGTATGAACGCAGCCCTGACCCCCCTTGGGTCAGCTTAATATGACTAAAACAGGAGCCACACCGGGCAAAGTGAGGTTGCTCCTCCGATCAAGCATGCTTCTTTGAAACCATATATTACTTTTGTGATTTGATTTTGGTGTGCACACCTTTGATTATGGGAGTGTGTATCGAGGTGGGCGGTAGTAGCTGCTATGCGTTACCACCAATCCGGATCCTCAAAACGGTAGTATCCTACCCTAGGCATCGCCTCGCGTGCCTTGTCATATGCCTTATCGAGCCCATTACGAGTTTGGTTTGTGTTGTACACTATGGAGTGCCCTCTGATAGCCCTCCAGTTTGCGGAGGAATTACGATACTATATAGACTACGACATTTATATAAAAATGTGTTAAGGGGGATATGGGTAACGCCTCAACGCTATTTTAATATTTTACTTTATGATAGACATTATCTATGTAGCGTATTGTATTATGTATGTAGATAGTTTAACGGATCCTTAAAGGAGGGAATCCCAAACACCCTTTAAGTTATATTGCATTTCACTTGGACATTTCACTTGAGTTGATTTACTTGCATAAGAATGTTAATCCCGACTCGAGTGTTTTGTGTTTTGCTTTATGCTCGGGTCAGCCTGAGTATCACAGCATTTGAGACTCACCTTTGGAGCTTGAAACTTTGCTTGGAGATCTACCTTTATCTATTCCTCTTTCCATTATTTCAGTTATTTTCAGTTGTTTCTGTTTAGACTTGTCATTTGCTTACATATTAGAGACTTCTTTGTATTTGGGATTTCTATTGTATTTTGCTTTGGACTCTGATGTTTATTTAGTAGCTTCATGAACTACTATTTATCTATTCCGTTGTGTATTGTTGTATTACTCTGTGTCTGTGATTCTGTGATTGATTTATTTACTATATATGCTAAGTTTTTCCAAATATAAATAACAATCTGATGTTTTGAGCAATTCAAGTCTGGCATGTGTGGATTATTATCGATTTGAATGGTTCGAAATAGCGGGTCGTTACAGTTGGTATCAGAGCTCTGGTTTAGGCAAAACTTAGCACATGGAGTAAAAGCTCATTAAAGATAAGGTAGTAATACTCTAAAATGAGTAAAATTAATTATAGAATCATCTTCGTTCGAGCTTGAAATTCTTAGTTAGGATTCTCTTTGATTAGGGTTTCTTTTTAATTTTTGGAACTTTACCTTTATTTTTAAATCCATTCTTTTCTTTTCCAGATGAGTAATCGTAGGAACGTTCGAGGTAGGGGTCATGGAAATGCCCCCGCACTACCAGTTGTAGCTCCCATTCCACCAGCTCAGCCAGTTAGGTTCACCACTCTTTGTAAGGAGTACTCTCAGCTTGGAGGTACCAAGTTCACTGAAGCAGAGAGTATTATTTAGGCTCAGCAGTGGCTGAAGAGTTTAGAAAGGATTTTCACTAGACTTGAGATCACTGATACTCAGATGCGTCAGTTAGCTACTTGGCAGTTGCAGGAGTCCACTCAGGATTGGTGGGAGTCAGTTACTGCTCAAACTGTCGAGGCAAATATCAGTTGGTAGCAGTTTAGGTGAGATCTTTAGTTGTCCTTTTGCCAGGTTATTTCTTTGGAACCTATCTCTTTGAACTTTATCTTATTATTGGATCCGTATTTTCAGGGATGCTTTTGTGGTTAAGTGGATGCCCGAGGAAGGGAAGTCTCGGTTATATAGAGCATTTATGGACCTTGAGCAAGGGGATATGACTTTTGCAGAGTATGAGAGGAAGTTCAATGAGTTGTCTAAGTTTGGACCCAGTTTGATTGACACCCCGCTTAAGAAGAGTGAGAAGTTTATCCACGGTGCTCGCCCGGAGTATTATGATCGTTTGATTAGTCATGTTCATGGCACCTTCACTTCTCTTATGGATATGGCCACCAGATTTGAGAACCCTAATTCCAAAGGAAAGCAAGCTGTGTCAGCATCTTAGTGAAATTCTAGCCGTTCGAAGAAGAGGAAGCCCAACTTTCATCAACAGAAGAAGAAATGGCAGAATTCTCAGGGTATTGGTTATTCTTCTCAGAAGCGATCTCTTGACCTATCTTCCATCACTTATTTCAAGTGCGACCAGAAGATTCATTATGCCAACAACTGTCCATCTTTTGCCGGAGCCACTATTCCTCCAGCCTAGACGACCAGGAACAACCTTTGCCACCTTTGTTTGCAGCCTGGCCACTTTAAGAAGGACTGTCCCACTCAGTAGAGAGGTAGGACATCTGGAGTCTTTGCCATGACCTCTTCCACTCCTCCTTCTGCCAGTGATACCCAAGGTACTCTTCAGAGCACCTTTTCTTTGCATGATTTTCATGTTCGTGTTCTTTTTGATACTGGAGCATCCCATAGCTTTATTTCCGTTGATCTTTGTAATAAATTTGAGCACATCTTGTGACCTCAACTGGCAACTTCATCCTTATGTGTGATTAATCCCATCGACGGTCCTGCAAACTTTAGTATGACTTGTAAAGGGTGAAATCCTTTACAAAAAGCGTCAATTTACCGAAGATTTCTATGTCACGGGTTTTGATGCATTTGATATCTTACTTGGAGGTGATTGGTTAAAGCGATATGATGTTGTCATTTCTTGTAAGGCCTGAACTGTTT
This sequence comes from Allium fistulosum, assembly GCA_030737815.1. NCBI lineage: Eukaryota > Viridiplantae > Streptophyta > Magnoliopsida > Asparagales > Amaryllidaceae > Allium > Allium fistulosum. Next base: position 1,378,960,753 of record CM060901.1, read on the forward strand.
CCTTAGTAGGCAAGCGGGGCGAGCCTTTAGCAATCGAATGTCGAAAGCCTTAGGATTATGTAGGCAGTTTTATCTTTTCGCTAGATGCTCGGCCTAGTGACCTTGACTCCACCCCTGTTGTCCAACTCTTTCCGGATGTCTTTGGTGAAGTCGCTTCTCTTCCTCCTAAGCGGAAAATTGAATTTTGCATCGACCTTATTCCTGGAGCCTGACCTGTTGTTCTTCCTCCCAGATAAATGGCACTAGAGAGAAAGCCGAGTTAAAGAAGCAGATTGAAGACCTATTCTCCAAGGGTTTGATTAGGCAGAGTTTTTCAGAATGGAGAGCAGCTGTGGTCTTTCTCACCAAATCTGACGGTTCTTTGAGGATGTGTGTTGATTATAGAGAGCTGAACAAGCTTACTCATAAGAACAGATATCATATGCCTCACATCAATGATATGTTCGATTAGCTTTATAGAGCTAAAGTATTCTCTCAACTTGATCTTGCTACCGGTCCACCAGCTTTGTGTAGCTGAGAAGAGCATTCCCAAGACAATTTTTTGAACCGAGAATGGTTAGTCATGCCCTTTGGATTAACCAATGCTCCTGCCTTCTTCATTGATCTCATGAATCGCGTTTTCCACGATGTTCTCAATAAGTTTGTCCTGGTTTTCGTTGATGATATTCTCGTCCTTTTTAAGTCAGAGAAGGAGCATGAATCTCATTTGAGCTATGTTCTCCAAAATCTTGGGAAACATCAGCTGAAAGCCAAATTTTCTAAATGCCATTTTTGAAGGGATGAAATCTGATTCCTTGAGAACATTGTTTCTGAAAATGGAGTCTCGGTTGACGCGGTTAAGGTCGTCGCGATTAATGTAAGTCTATCCACCTTTTCTCTTTTGAAATTTAATTATCTTATCTTTCTTTTAACTTATCCACCTTATTTTATTCCAGGACTGGGAGACACCTATGACTCCTTCTGATATTCGTAGCTTTTTGGGCCTAGCCGGTTATTATCGAAGATTCATTCAGAATTTTGCCCGCGTAGCTGCACCTCTTATTGCTTTGACTCATAAGAATGCTAAGTTTGTTTGGAGTGATAAGTGTGAAGCTGCATTTAATGAGTTGAAGCAAAAGCTTACCTCTGCTCCTGTTCTCACCGTTCCGAATGGGAGTGAAGGATTACCGGTTTATACCGATGCTGGTCGAGAAGGTTTGGGTGCAGTCTTGATGCAGGATGGGAAAGTCATTGCTTATGCCAGTCGTCAGTTGAAACCCCACGAAGATAACTATGCCACTCATGATTTGGAATTGCTTGCTGTTGTGTTTGCTTTGAAGTTATGGAGGCATCATCTTTTGGGTACTAAGTTTGAGCTTTTTACGGATCATCAGTCTCTTAAGTATATTTTCACCCAAAAGGATTTGAACCAGAGGCAGGTTAGATGGCTTGAGTTCTTAGCATCTTATGACCTCGACATCAACTACACTCCTGGAAAAACCAATGTTGTTGCCAATGCCTTAAGTCAGAAGAGAGCCATGTTATGTCAGATTGTAGCTTCTTCATCTCTTATGGATCGTATCGCAACTAAGCAGGATAAAGATGAGATGCTTAAGCTCATGAAGGAGAATATTCAGAATAGGGAAGGTGATAACCAGAGTGAGTTAGGAGCACAAATTGATCAAAATGGAGTTCTGAGGATTAATAACCGAATTTGTGTTCCGAATGTCGACGGTTTGAGGCAAAATGTTCTTAGAGAGAATCATCAGTCCAGACTCTCTATCCATCCAGGTGTCACCAAGATGTTTTAGAATATGAAGAGGATGTATTGGTGGAGTGGTATGAAGCGGGATATCTCCATTTATGTCAGTAGATGTGCCACTTGTCAACAGGTTAAGGTTGACCACCAGAAGACCGTCGGATTGTTGCAACCCCTTGAGATTCCCATTTGGAAGTGGCATCAGGTTTCTATGGACTTTATTGATGGATTATCGAGGACTAGAAGGGGTAACGAGAGTATATGGGTAGTTGTCGATCGATTGACCAAATCCGCTCATTTTATTTTGGTCAAGTCGAATTGAACTACTTCGAGCTTAGTTGAAGTTTATATGAGAGAGATTGTCCGACTCCATGGTGTTTCGTCTAGTATTGTTTGTGATCGTGACCCTATCTTTACCAGCAATTTCTGGAAAGATTTTCAGGAAGCTTTGGGTACTCGTTTGAACCTTAGTACTGCTTACCATCCTCAGACTGATGGTCAGATGGAAAGGGTGAATCGGATTCTGGAAGATCTTCTTCGTGCCTGTGTTCTTGATTATGGAGGATCTTGGGAAGATCATCTCCATCTCGTTGAATTCACTTATAGTAACAGTTATCAGGTATAACTTCATTTTGAATTTAAATCATCTTAAGCTTAAATCAATTAATTCCATTCTTTTGAATTCATGCAAGTATCGAGATGTCTCCGTTTGCCGCTCTTTACGAATGATCTTGCAAATCTCCATCTTACTGGATTGAATCAAGTGATCGCTTAATTCTTGGGCCTAATATGATTCTGGAAGCATCCGAGAACGTTGAGGAGATTAGGAGGAAGATGAGGATTGCTCGAGATAGGCAGAAGAAGTATGCTGATAGGCGGAGAAGAGATTTGGAATTTTCAGTGGGTGATCAGGTCTTTCTCAAGATCTCGCCACTGAAGAATGTGGTTCGCTTTGGTTGGAGAGGGAAGCTTGCTCCTAGATTCATTGGTCCTTTCCGTATCCTAGAAAGGTTGGTCCTTTGGCTTATAGAGTAGATTTGCCGGAGAAGCTATCGGGTGTGCATAACGTGTGCATGAGCCATCTTTGATTGTTCAGCCTGCTTTATTAGAGAATTTGAAGTCGAGCCGAATCTCACTATCGAGAGGAAGCCACTTCGTATTGTCGATAGAGGTACGAAGCAGCTTAGGAGGAAATCTGTCAGTTTGGTCAAAGTACAATAGAGTAAAGATGATTGGGATTGCACCTGGAAAACTGAGGAGTCCAAGCGTGCTTCGAATCCTGAATTGTTTGTCTCAGTAACTATTCATTTGAATTTATCTAATCTATATGTTTGCTTCCATTCTCCTGTCTCGTTCTTTTTCGGGGACGAAAAGCTTTGAGTGGGGGAGAGTGTAACGACCTGGAAATTTTAACGATTTTTATAACGTAATTAACTAAAAAAATTTAAATGAAAATTTGATATTTGGAAAACGTCTATTTAAACGTAGCAAGTGTTAGATTTTCATCAGAAAATATAAAAGTCTGTTTGGTTGGGAATTTCAATTTAAAATTTAAATCGGTTAAAATTTGCTGGAAATAAGATATTTAGAAATCTGAATATATTTTTTACATAAGAAAAATGTTGAACATTTTCTAAGTGAGACGTCATAATTCATTTCGCCAAATTTGGACTGCTCTAGCTCCGTTTATATTATTTTCAACGTTTTATCAGCATTTTGGCAGTGGAAAATGGAGTTTTGATAGGAAGGTCATGTCGCTCATATCTGCGTACCATCTTGTTCGTCTCATCGCGTTGATCCCTGTAGTATATTCATTTGTACGTTTCGGCGTCCGATACACGGCGAAATCTGCGAAACGATTAGTCATATCGGTACCCATTTGGGCCTTTTGGGTTTCTTCGTGTCCTTTCAATTGTCCACCGTGAGAAAGCAGATGGCCATTAGCTATTAATATTCTCTGAATCCAACTATTGGCTTTTGCTATTCCCTATATTCAATATATATTTTCTGGTTCGTTTTTCTGCCCCTTTCTCTTCTTTCGTTCTGACTCTTGCTTCTAAAAAAAATATAATGCAAGCATTCATATATCTTTTGCATTGAGATAACCTGCTCGACCTTACTTGCTCCCCACCACTTGCTCACCCTCTCCCCTCTCAAACCCGAGCCTACCCACAATAGACCTCCACGTTGTAACAGCCTTCCTTCCTCCGCCTTGTGCACCACCCTCACCTTTCCCTCCACGTGACCCCGCCTTTTCACTAGTAGCCGCCTTTCCCACCTTCACCTGACAGCCCGGCCGCCTTCACCACTCCTGAACCCTTCGCCGCCTTGCACTCCACCACGCCACAACCGAACAAAGCCCATCCGATCAGCCACTGTTTCCACTGTAGACCCTCCCTCTCCCCCTCCAACTCTCCACTCGACATCCACTACTCTTGTCGTGCCTCACCTCCATCGTACCACACCAGCCGCCATACACCCAATAACTCGATCCGCCTCCGCCTTGCTTCCCAAGCCTCCCCAGCCAACCCCACTCCTCACCAGCAGCAGACCCGCCTTCACCTCCATCGAATCCGCCGTCGAACCACCTAGCAGCCCTCCAGCCATCCTCTCCCTGACCCGCCATTGCCGAACTATCCACGCGACCACAGCCCGCGCCCCTTGCTTCCTCGACCGAACACAGTAGCTCTTCTTCTCCTCTTTTATTAAAAAACAAAGAATATATATATTATATATATTTGATTTCGTCGAATTCAAGTTGCTTTGTGCCGCTGTCCGGAACTTGTCGCAGCCATCTTTTTGTTTGTCGTTGTCCCGATTTGTATACAGCAGCTTCTTGCTTTGTTTCGCCGAGTGTTTGCTTGCTTATTCCCGTTGTTTTCTAGCCTCGAAAGGTGAGCGATCACTCACGATTGATATTCATAATTTTAGTAAATTTATTTCACATGAAATGATGATTGAAATATGTTGTTAAATTTAATTGGTTAGTAATTAAATTGTTAGGTATGATATATTATTATTTAAATTGTTTACCTATGTTAATTGATATATGACACCATAACATGTTGTAAATACATTATATTTAATTTGTTCGTTATGGTCCATGCTTGTAATTGATATGTTATTATTTTATTGTTCTCACACTGCAAGTTCCCTGTTAGTTTAGGAATCCCTATGGGTTGAAATGATACATACCCGAAAGATCTTATAGATTAGGAAAATCATTATGGGTTGAAATGATAAACCCAAGTGATTTCACTGATTTTGAATTTTGGGATTACGGGTTGAAATGATATATACCCGTAAAATTTAAATTATTGCGGATTGAAATTATAAATATCCGCATCACTTGACCATAGACTAGAAAAATATATACGGACACCGTTGGTCTATTTTTAATGAGTTCTAAAAATTTTAAAAGAAAAATATATGTGTTTTGATTTTTAAAATATAATATATAAAGATTTTTATTTTAATATATGTGTAAAATTTAGATTTTTAAATTATATGTTTTGAAAATTTTAAATTTATAAGTTAAGTTTTGAAAAATGTAGATTTTAAGATTTTATTTATAATTTTATTATTTTTAAATATATAAAATAAGGCTTAATATAATATAAATTTAATAAAATACAATTTAATGTGTTAATATTTAATATAATAAATTTAATTTAATAGAATTTAATTTGATATAAAATATGTTTAAAATATTTATTTAAAATTTATATTAATATCTTGAAAATGGATTTTTGTAATAACTTTAATAAATTAATGTTGGAAAGATAAATTAAGTTGATTTGTAGTTTAATTGTTTAAGAATTGTATTTAAATAGGAATTGATTTGAACTTATTGATTTTGAGATTTTAAAATATGATTTTTTTAAACTTGATAAATTGATTTTGATTAAAGGTGGTTAAATGGATATTTCAAATTTAAATAAAATTGAATATTTGATTTTGATTTAAACTTGTAATTTGAGATCTTATTTAAATGTTTATAAAAAGGTGATTAAGTGAATAATTCAAAATAAAATAAAATTGAAGTTATATATTTAAGTTTTGGTTTTGATTTTAAATATGTAATTTGAGATTTTATTTAAATGTTTATAAAAGCGATTTTATAAATGACCACGGTGTGAAATAAACGTTTGGTTGTTAAAGAGACCGGGATCAGATATTGTCATACTCTCAACCAATACCGAAAATCACTTTAACAACTGTGCACGTGATGGAGAATCCAGAACGAAGTAGGATGGTTTGACGAACGTTACTATACGAGGTATGTACGCAGCCCTGAGCCCCCTTGGGTCAGCTTGATATGACTAAAACAGGAGCCACGCTGGGCCAAGTGAGGTTGCTCCTTCGATCGAGTATGCTTCTTCGAAACCATATATATTACTTTTGTGATTTGATTTTGGTGTGCACACCTTTGATTATGGGAGTGTGTATCGAGGTGGGCGGTAATAGCTGTTATGCATTACCACCAGTCCAGATCCTCAAAATGGTAGTATCCTACCCTGGGCATTGCCTTGTGTGCGTTATCATATGCCTTATCGAGCCCATTACGAGTTTGGTTTGTGTCGTACACTATGGAGTGCCCTCTGATAGCCCTCCAGTTTGCGGAGGAACTACGATACCGTATAGACTACGACATTTATATAAAAATGTGTTAAGGGGGATATGGGTAACGCCTTAACGCTATTTTAATATTTTACTTTACGATAGACATTTTATATGTAGCGTATTGTATTATGTATGTAGATAGTTTAACAGATCCTTAAAGGAGGGAATCCCAAACATCCTTTAAGTTATATTGCATTTCACTTGAGTTGATTTACTTGCATAAGAATGTTAATCCCGACTCAAGTGTTTTGTGTTTTGCTTTATGCTCGAGTCAGCCTGAGTATCACAACATTTGAGACTCACCTTTGGAGCTTGAAACTTTGCTTGGAGATCTACCTTTATCTATTCAGCTTTCCGTTATTTCAGTTATTTTCAGTTGTTTATGTTTAGACTTGTCATTTGATTACGTATTAGAGACTTCTTTGTACTTGGGATTTCTGTTGTATTTTGCTTTGGACTCTGATGTTTATTTAGTAGCTTCATGAACTATTATTTATCTATTCCGCTGTGTATTGTTGTATTACCGTGTCTGTGATTCCGTGATTGATTTATTTACTGTATATGCTAAGTTTTGCCAAATATAAATAACAATATAATATTTTGAGCAATTCAAGTCTGACATGTGTGGATTATTGTCGATTTGAATGGTTCGAAATAGCAGGTCGTTATAACTTCCGTAGTTGTTTCCATCCCTTGGAATGGTTTGCAAATAAGGCTGGCATTGTCCTTGTTTAGTTTGGTAAAGTCTGCTCTAGGCGTTTGCAAATTAGAAATACCACTAATAGCAACACCTAAGCAGCCACTTGAGCATTCCACAACATGTTCCTCATCATCTCTATGAACATGGTCCGCAATCCGCATATAGGGTTTGCTATACCATATTGGCAAATTTGCAATGCATCTATGTGGAAAATTCATAACGGCTCTGGGATAGCAAAAAATTGAGGCATGCGTGCCCAAAATAATACACTCCCCGCAAAAATAAATTTAGAAATTTTCCCAACCCCTAATTCCACCACTCTCTCGCTTTCGCCTTTGCCACCAATGCCCTCGCTTTCGTCCTCGCCACCGACATCCTCCATTTTCCAAAACCCCAACAAAATAATCACTACCTCACTCTCTCTGGTTCATGACCGAAGATCCCTCCCTCGAGAAGGCCCTAACTCGCAGCCGTCGTTGGACTGTCAAAAACCACCTCCTCCTCTCCCCTAATCCAATCACGTTGTCAGTTCCTTTCAAAAGAAGTTCAAGTCCTTGGGTCTCCAAGGCAAAGCCTTAAATCGGCTCAACAAATACCCTTACTTCTTCTCCACTTTCCGGAACCCTAACCCCATCCACCCTAATGAAGTTGCATTCACATTTTCCAAAGAACACCGAGCGTTGTTGAAGAAGAGGAATGTGTCAAATCATTATACGAACCCTTAATGTGAGTTGTAAGTTTTATTTATAAGCTTACTTTCTTTCGAAAGATAAGATTCAGCTTTTTATTTTTTGTTTCCAAGCCTTTATGATATAGCTCTAGTTTTTGCTTTTTATGTTTTACCATATATATTGAGTGCTACCACTCACACCACACAAAACATTTAAAATTACCCAATTTTATTTTTAAATAATTACAACATAACAGCCTTAAAATTACCCAACTATCTCTTAACCTTCATTGCTATTTACTAATTCTCATTAACAGTAAACCCTAAATCTTTCAACTTCATTACCATCAGGAAGAAATAAATTTAAAAATAAAATAAAATTCAATTACAAAATATGGATAATCAGGTAAAGATATAGATGGAAAGACGACATTTGAGGTATATTTGATTCACAATTCGTTTTTTAATATCTTATATTAACTTAATCGCTTAAGAATATTGAATAAGTCAAAAAAATTGGTGTCAGGAAAACTCAAAATATTCGATTTCAAACAACATATTATTGCCTGTTACAATACTATGTGGACGACACGCAGTTGCTGTTTGAATCTATTTTGTGGTGTTTTTATTGTTTTGCTTTAATTTTTTCGATTTTTATTTTTTATATAGGAATAAAATACTAATTTGAATGTAAACTCAACTGTTGGTAATAATGTGTTGCACGACACTACATTTGAATATGTTATGGTGGAGGAAATTGAGTTGAACATAGGAGAAAATGATACTCAATGTAGTAATTTTGTGAACGAAGAAATAAACAAGATCGAAGAAGATGTACAATTAAATGATTTAACTGTGGGTGTTGAATAATGGTAAAAGTTAGCGTGTCTGGGTAATATTAAGAAGTGGGTAATAATTAGTATAAAATATGTGGTGTAGCAACACTTAGATTGTTAGCATTTATGTTTTAAATAATTGTACATCAAATACTAACATACTTATACGATTGATGAATATTTTGATTGATCGACAGAGTATAATTATTTTTATCTTTTCTGTACATTACCATTCCATTCAGTTGTCAGCAAATACTCATATATATAACATGGATATGTTATTTTAACTTTGATTTGGCAAATTAAGATTCATTTAAATCGTGAATGAACTGGGTCAAAGTTAACTCGAATATACTTATGCTAATTATCTCAGCACGTGCTTATTCTTAAATGTTCATGACATTATATAATCACAACAGTGAATCCGAATTTGATACGCTATTACTTGGATTTATACTCATGCTACTTATAAGTTATATTAATCATCGAGGGATGATCTGCAACAAAGTAGCAACTTGCATAAACAGTGGACCAAAGTACGTTCTGATACTCTTACAGTGTGAAAAGGACATAAAGGGGCATATATGCTGCATTATCATTGAGTTTTCTTTTCACTCTAAATCAACTTTATTAGGTTAATCCAAATTTGGATTAAATGACTTCCGCGTAGGAACAAAAGGTTTGTAGTTAACAGTTTTAGCTAAAAGCCTAAAACCCACAACTAGGCTGTAAAAATGGCTAGGCGGATGCTATACGGTTAGTATGGACTATGGATTAATCGTCTAGGTGGGGATTAATTGAGGATTAATCAGAGCTAGAAGTTTTTGACAAACACATGCATTTTAGATAAAATTATAGTATTTTTTTACTATTAACTGATTCACAATGAGATATAATGGATTTCGCTGGGTTTCGAAGCAACCATGGACACAAAATCGTTTGAAACCAACATTTTAATGTTTATAAGAGACATCAAGTCTAAATTGGTGCATGGATGATGCCTGTAAATTTGTTTATATGCTTAAATAATGCAGCAAGTCTCATCTAGATGGATCAAGTAAAAATCTAGATGGACTAAGTAAAAGCCTAAATGGTAAGACTAGCCTAGCATCAAGGCGGGCCTGAGCGGAAGGTAAAAGGATTCTTACAACGGAGAAGCCACAAGTTAGGAGCTTAACATGTTAACCTGTAAATATTGTTCAAAATTATTTTAAAGTTTAAGTGATCTTATTTTGTGCATATAGTTTATAATTTTAAATGGTCGACATATTTTTTTAACTTGGAGAATATACTTCTTTATCTAGTTAAAGCTGTTATTAAGAGTTTCTTTTTCCAAATTATAGCCACAAAATTATTAAGCAGCACTTTTTATTTTATCCAGGGAGAGCAACTATTTTGTTTCCCCCGAGTAATTTTTGCTCTCAAGTCGGGGTTAACTGTAAGTGTGCAGAATCATTAAAGGACAGTTCATTGCTTTTGGTCTAAGAATCATGTATATTAATTATTAATATTCATCGATAAAGTTGATTTAGCTATATTTATTATAGATCGAAGTCATTTATTCACTTTAAAGTCATCATAGTGATATGATTAGGTTATATTATTTCATCAATTCTGTGATCTCCCTGCCGAATCAAGAAAGTAAGGAGTGTGTTTTTGTTGGGTGATGATTTTTTACTTTAGATGCTGCAGAAAAGATAGCGTGCCTGAAGTTCTGTTCTGGATTACTCGTGCTTGTGGGTTTTGGCCTTATGTTCACTACATGGCTAGTATTGATAGAGGAATTGTGTCACTTCAAGCTTTGTTTTTGGTTACAGATTTTGATTCTTTAATGGTATATGGCAGTTTAAACAGTTTGAATAATACAAATGATTATAGCCATAAATGTTTAGTCTTTTAAGCTTTGGCATGTTTAATATAAAAAATTTCCTAATACTTGAAAAATACAGATATACTTTTCACGTGGCACATCATATTTGTAATCTTATTACTGCTAGTGATTCGAAAAAATATTAGTAGAAATACAATGATTTATAAACTCTCTATCATACCAATGAATCAATATTATTGATACCAATAAGGAGGAATTAATGGGCCAATCAAGAATTTGAAACCATGACCTCTCTTTATTGCTTGCATATATCTATGCTTGTTTGTATATATAATGATTCATAAGTTATATTACTATGAGGTTAAATCATGAAAAAATGAAGCAAATTCATTTACATGTTTACTCACAACTGAAAGTGAATATTACACTTAAACTATTAAAAGTAAAGTCCGATTCAAACAATAAAGAAGGATTTTTATGTATGGATAGAGTTAATGCGGATTAACAAAAAAAAGGTTGATCATTCATAGTATTTGGAATACTAAATATCATTTCATGGGCACACAATAAGTTATTTGATAATTGAATTAAAATCATTAAAAAGGAAAAAACTGCGTTTTAATGATTTTTGCACCAAAATTTGACTATGATGTCTCTTCAAATATTGATTTTATCATGCCTACACTTGTAGTGTCTACATAACCAATTGTATCCTTTGTATTTTCAAGAAAGTTCAATCAGCTTGTTTAACAATACCCAATTCGAATTGCAGAAATATTTTCTCTTATTATTTGTTCTTTGTTGACTCAAGAGGGTATAGGTTCCACATTCGAACCAGATTTCAAATTCCTCGAGGTTCGAATCAAAAATCAGCATTATCTTTCCTTCTTTATAGTTTGCATGGATGTGATGCCTCGTCTACATATGTTATTTTTTTCCATGCAAAAGTGTATTGCTTGTCATAAAAATTTACAGGTAATTGTACTCTTTGCATTTGGAGATGGACAATTTTTTGATCAAGACTTCTCAGAGTAACAAATTATCAAAATAAGCATCATTAAAAACTAATTAGCAAAATAGGCCTGGTTTTCATTTGAACTTGCGCAAAAATGGAATGCGCAAGGCCATTTTTTTATTATACGGAGCTTGCGCATTCCATTTTTGCGCAAGCTATATTTTAATGCTTGCGCAAATATGGAATGCGCAAGCTCTTTTTCGGGCATCAAAAGGACAGAGAGCTGATTCTGGGGTCATTCCTCAACCCTACCCCTTTCTTTCCAAAACCCTCCACATTTCCAACTTCAAACCCATTTCAAATCCAATTATCTCAAGTCAAAATCATTTTTTCTCATCTATTTCTTCAAACAAACACTCTATTGTCCATAAAATGGAAGCTAGCTCTTCATCTACGTTGATTAGAGATAATTATAAATCATTATTTTGAAAATTAAGATGCTACTTTAGAAATGATTGTTGTTGTTTGCGGAAGAGGTAGTGTTGGTGATGTTGATGTGGATGTACTCACATTGTTGGTTTCTTTGATGACAATGCAAAAGGATTTGAAGTAGTAATATAGCAAAAACCCTAACTTTGTACATTGTTTTTGTATTTGATAAACGGTTGTTGTTGTTTGTAGAATTGTCTCCTGGGCCCGAAGATAGAAGTGTTCTCTATCTTCAAGAACACCATAGGAGCCAAAACGACACATTAATGGAGATAAATGTTCGATATTGGTAAACCGGGGAAGTCAAATATGAAGTCCTAATTATAATTTGTTTATATATTGCAGGGTGTTGAAACTGTGAAGATATGCGATCATTCGAGCAAGCTCAAGGAGATCGATTTTAAAGATCCAAGATTGGAGCCGAATCTACGAATCTCCAGATTTTGGAAAGCTATGCAACTCGACTACATTCGGCTCGATCATCACCTTCTTACCGCTTTGTGCGATAGATGGAGGCCGGAAACAAATACGTTTCATATGAGAGTCGGGGAGATGACAGTGACTCTAGCGGATGTGCATTTTCTTTTCGGTCTTAAAGGAGACGGTCGTCCGGTATGTGTGCAAAATTTAGATATCGATTACATCGAATTGGCTCATGACTTGCTTGGTATTTTTCCGCCAAGAGAGGCGGTTAAGTCTAAAAGTGATTTGTCAATGACTTGGTTTAAAAGCGAATTTTCTGAACCACTACCCGAAGGGGCGACCGATTTAGATATACTTCGCCGCACTCGTGCCGTGATATTATATTTTTTGAGTTGCCGATTATTTCCCGATCATTCAAAAGGGAGATTAAGTTTGAAATTTTTACCATTTTTGGATGATTTGGCTGACTGTGGTTATCATTCTTGGGGTAGTGCTGTTCTATGCTATCTGTATAGTGAGTTATCGAACGTTGCCTTGCAACGTCGAAAAGTTTTAGGGGGTTCTGCAACGTTGTTGCAACTATGGTCGTGGTCGCATATTGCCATTGGACGGCCGTCTATTTGAATTCCTACCGACTTAGATCCGTATCTTCCATTCGGGGCTAGGTGGAACTGTGCTAGGAGTTGGCGTGAGACGCCAAGAAATGTACAATTTTACCGTAATGAGTTGGATTTGATGGCTGATGATGCGGTTACATGGGAACCATATTCATTAGTGTATAAATTTGGATATCCGGATATTGAGTATTCGTTCGCCGGTTGGATTGCTAAGAGCCGACTGATTCTATTTCTGGACTTTGAGTTGTATGCACCCGATCGGATGATGAGACAGTTTTCCTTTGATTATCAGCACATTCCCGATCCTGTCGTCCCCCTTGACCCAGAACCCACTAGCTGGATGGCATTCTTGCAAGAAAGTATTGCTATTTGGGAATCAAGAATTGATCGTGCCGAACAAGCACGCGACCCGCCGACACCTTTGAGCGAGTACGAGTATTGGTATTGGCGAATTACTCGTCGTTATATCCTTAAAAAGTCGGCAAGGAAGTTGGTTGCGTACACTCCCCGTGCTCCTCTAGAACGTGATGTGGTAAGTGTTGTATTTTCAAATTTTGTATAGTTCAATTTTTATGTCATATTGATGCATTGTTATGATTTATGGTTTAGGTAAGCGGAATATACAGCGCTTTGGATGTGGTGGGCGAAATAGAAGAAAGTCATATGGAGCCGGACAAGGTCAAAAGCAAGTGCATTGACCTACGACGAATACTTGACACGATTCTGGGTCGGAACAAGCTAAGAAGGCCGGCCAAGCCGTTGTAGAAGAGCCACCGCGTTGTACAGAGGAGACACATACCACACTAGCGGGTGGACAAGGCCAATGGGAGGAGGCACATGCAGAGGGGGAGGCTTCACAACATCCCGGTGGCGAAACTACAGGTGGATGGCCTGCTTGGCCCGAGGTAGAGCATCAATACACCGGCGGAGAAACTCACGCTGAATGGCCGGTTTGGCACGAAGGAGAACAACAATTCGGCTATGTTGGACAGTCGACATACGAGCATATGCAAGAGCCGTTGCAGTGGGAAATTCAACAAGAAGAACTCTTTTTTGGGCCAAGTCAACAACAAGAAATTCCGCTGCCTACACCCACTCCAACATTCGAAGAAGGCCAAGGACGGCTCCCATCGTGTACAAACGGAAGAAGAAGAAAAGAGACACCCCACTTGAGCTTAGAAGGATTCGTGATTGACGGTGGTGGTCATATTGCTGTTGTTTCTTTTGGTTGGGTTAGGTTAGAGGTTGGTGCTTTGTATGTGTCTATGTTTTTGCATGACATGTTATTTGGATGATTTTAAATTGTCAGTTAGTTTGTGGTAATTATTTTGTTTTTGATGGTATTGTTAATGTGTCTATGTTATTGTTGCCTTGTTGTTAATGTGTCTATGTTATTGTTGCCTTGTTGTTAATGTTGTTGCGTGGAAACAGTTCTCTGTTTGGAGCAGACCCTTATTATAGCTTGCGCATTTGTGGAATGCGCAAGCTATATTATCAATATAGCTTGCGCATTCCACATATGCGCAAGCTATAATATGGGTCTGCTCCGAACAGAGAGCAGCATCCAAAATATAGCTTGCGTATATGTGGAATGCACAAGCTATTTTGGTAATATAGCTTGCGCATTCCACATATGCGCAAGCCATATGTTGGATATTTGCAGCAGCCCGCAAATGCTACATTTGATATTTTGTAGCATAGGCGGAACGCTGCATATTACCCAGTTGCACCAAAAATATAACTTGCGCATTTGTGGAATGCGCAAGCTATATTTTTGGCAGCAGCTCTCTGTTCGGAGCAGACCCATATTATAGCTTGCGCATTTGTGGAATGCGCAAGCTATATTGATAATATAGCTTGCGCATTCCACAAATGCGCAAGCTATAATATGGGTCTGCTCCGAACAGAGAGCTGTTTCCACGCAACAAATTACACTATAGGACAAAAAATCTGAACAACATGCTATATAACATGCAAACACCATTCGATTAACAACACCATCCAAAAAAGTTTCAACAAGACGTACAGTAATATATACATTCTAGTTCTATTACAATTCAACGCGGACAAGTGTTTTTCTTGTGGCCAATAGAACCACATTTGCTACATCTATTATGGCCGGATGAAGATGGCGGATCCATAAAACCTTTTATTCTAGTAGACCGAGAACGACCTGAATTTCTGCGCACAGGCGGCGGTTGTATAATTGGACCATCGTAGACGTTCCAATGTCGACTATCCGGTACAGGGTGGAATAAAGGAGCATAAGCTGCGGAATACATAGCCTTCGTGTACCACAGGGAGATTAGGTCAAAATACGCTCTATTAGCACCACCCGAACCACGTGAACAAGCCGCTAATACATGGGAGCATGGAAAATGATCTAACGTTGGCATGTTGCACGAACATTTGGCAACATTATCTTCGATATTCACCGTATAATCAAACATATGCACATCTTTCACCTGCCATTCAACGAAGCTATATCTCTCTATAGACATGAGCCTCGATTCTTCCATTCTTCTCCGCGCTAATGCTTCCCACCTAGGTGCGAGCTGCGACGTCCACTCTTCACCTTGAGTACGTCTTTCGACGAAGTAATGGTTCAGTCGATGAAAAGTACGTGCAACCAATGATCTAACAGGTAAATTCCTAGTTCCTTTGAGCACACCGTTAAAGCTTTCAGAAACATTGGTCGTCATCATATTGAATCTTACTCCGCCGTCGTGACAAAGAGTCCAGCTTGATTCCTGGTCTTTCAAACTTCTTTCAATCCACGCATCGGCATCTCGATTTACATCCTTCAACTGTTTTCGAAAATCATTATATTTTACGACCTCCGATGCCGTGGCACATGCGTGTAATAAATTTTGTAGCTCATCCGTGCCAAATCCCGCTTTCTTAAAATTTGCTTTAATATGACGGATACAAAAACGATGATGATGTTCAACTGGCCAACCTTCTCTAAGCGCACGTGGAATTCCTTTCATACGATCCGAGACAAAGGTGATACATCTAGTACGTACGGATGGAATATAATTCCATATGCAACGAACAAACCAACTCCACGTTTGCCACGACTCTGTTTGCACAATAGCAAAAGCTAAAGGAAATAACCCTTGATTTCCATCCACTCCAGTTGCTACTAGTAACGTACCCAGATACTTCCCGTATAAATGAGTGCCATCAATAGACAATATGGGTCGACAGTGGTCGAAGCCTTGAATAGAAGGTCCAAAAGCCCAAAAAGCACCATCAAAAACACCATGACTATGAATAACATCATACACGGTTCCGGGGTTGGTATGTTGTAGGGCTCTAAGATATTTCGGCAATTCTGCGTACGACGATTCCCAATCGCCATAAATCATTGCAACAGCTTTCTGCAGTCCGTGCCAGGCTCGATAATAACTCACTTTAATATGAAACATGTTGGACATTGTCTCTTGAACAGTTCTTGCAGTCATGTTTGTTTCAGCTTTAATCAACGGAAGTATTTTGCTGCATATAAACTTAGCAGTTGCCTGTCGATGGTTTGAATTGATGGTTGCATTTAAACAAGTGTGATCGCCTCCATATGTGGTTATCTTCCACCAGTTTGATTTTTTTCTTACCGAAAGGCTTGCATGAACTCGCCAAGGGCATGTTTCTTCCACAGCACAACGGACCGTGTATTGATTTGCACGCGATTTCAGAACTTGAAACGAAACTGAACATTTAATCGACCATTCACATAACTGTTCAACAAGCTTCTGCTTACTTTCAAAAATTAACCCAACTCGTGGACCGTTCTCCGCACATTCTCTTCCAAAAACTTCCACGTCTTGATAACAATTTTGCATTATCGATTTCGCCATCATTGATGCCGTGCATAAATCATCGGCTAGAGCCTCTTCATATGTGATTTGTTCTTCTTCCGCATTTACATCATCAGTCTCCTCAATGTCTGCATATATGATTGCATCATTGTTAACTTGCATTTGATAGATCCAAGTTCTATCCTCATTATCCGCACAAGCTACTTCCATGCTATTCAATTGTCTAGAAATCTCGTGTGGAGTAAGAACATGATCATCGGCACCATCGTCGTCACAACCAGTAAATTCATCTTCTACACTAGGAAAACAAAAAACAAAGGTCATATATTTAGCATTAACGTAAGTCAAAATACAAGTGCAAACGTATAATAGTACTCACTTTTCAAACGCCTGCGACTGATTTGGATTTATAACGTTAGGCATCATATGTTGTTCCTGACTAGAAGAGACTCCAACCACTCCGCTGTACCTTTGAAGTAAATTTGTAAACTCTCCACCTTGATGGCTTGAAAAATACGACGGATACGCCGAACATTGTGTTTCTTGTAACTGTGTAGTGTGCATACACTCATCCCCAGAGATTACTGCCGCTTGTGTTTCAACCACATTTTCATGTTCCACTCTCACAACGTATATTTCTATCACTCTCATTCCAACTGAAAAAGTGGACTTCAAATCGTCGTCGTCTTCCAAATCAATAGCGGATGCACCATCATCCCAAACCCATTTCACCGCTAATTTTAAATCATATATCACAGGATTTGCTTTTGTCACTTCAAATGCCCTTTGTTTAAGCTCTTCGAAACTACAATGATTTTTTATTGTCGATCCTTTACGCCTCCCGCCCACATATCTAGGTTTACCTTCATCATCAACCAACAATTCGCCATCAAAGTAAAATATGGTCGGAACCTTTGACATTATCTGCAAAATATGTTCCAATACTACATTTAAAGTTTTTGTTCACTGACATAAGTATAAACATCAATTTGATGAATTATTACCTATTTTTTCAAAGTAGATTTTGCTTCCGCATGCAATCTTCAACCAAAAGCAGTCAGCTCAATCTTTAAAAAAACCAAAACAAGCAAATCAATATAATAATACAACCAATATATGTTGTCATTGAAGTCAACACTATCAAATGAATTTCAAAAACATAATAAACTTTCCACCATGCTCACAATACGGGTTACAACAAATACAAACATTTTCGCAACAACTCAATACAAATCCAACGGTACAACATAAAATCCAAATATTACAACTTAACCAAACCACAAACATCTACCATATTCTAGGCCTTCCAATGTTCGTCCTTAATTCTTCATTCACAATTTTCAAACGACTTATTTCGGCTTGCAATTCGTGGGCATACTCAAGTCCCCTTTCGCACAGGGGTTGATCAATCCATTTAAAATAATTGCAACAATCATATTCACGAGGATTCAATCTATGTTCGTTGTACGAACTACACCCGAAAAACCTTCGTCCAGCATTCTTTTCCTTTCTGCAAACAACCACTACACACATAACTCCGCAATAACAAGTTGGATATGATCGTTGCCCCCTAGGCACGGATGGACCAACAGGATGTATAGGCGTCAGCAAATTCCCACCAACTCTATGTTGATGGCCGGGCATTTCCGCAGAAACAACTTCACATAAACGACCGTGTAAGGTTGATGATCCTGAATGAAATTTACGCGGTACTGGTTCAAACTGTGTTTCCGGAACATGATCGACATCAAAGTCAATATGACTTGAACTTGCAACTCCGATTTTCTCTTCAAGCTCATCAAAATGTTTCATCAATGTTTCGTCGTCTATCTCCCAATCATTAATGTCTACCGTCATCATAAACAATAAACAATTAAGATGTAAATTAGGGTTTTTAATTTACTACTATTTAAATAGGGTTTCCCAATTCATCAAACACTAACAACCAATTCAACAACAACATCATTTTATAATAATTAACACCACCACCACCAATAACTCTTCATTATCAACAAAAATTACATCTTAATTTTCAAAATAATGATTTATAATTATCTCTAATCAACGTAGATGAAGAGCTAGCTTCCATTTTATGGGCAATAGAGTGTTTGTTTGAAGAAATAGATGAGAAAAAATGATTTTGACTTGAGATAATTGGATTTGAAATGGGTTTGAAGTTGGAAATGGGGAGGGTTTTGGGAAGAAAGGGGTAGGGTTGAGGAATGACCCCAGAATCAGCTCTCTGTCCTTTTGATGCCCGAAAAAGAGCTTGCGCATTCCATATTTGCGCAAGCATTAAAATATAGCTTGCGCAAAAATGGAATGCGCAAGCTCCGTATAATAAAAAAATGGCCTTGCGCATTCCATTTTTGTGCAAGTTCAAATGAAAACCAGGCCTATTTTGCTAATTAGTTTTTAATGATGCTTATTTTGATAATTTGTTACTCTGAGAAGTCTTGATCAAAAAATTGTCCTTTGGAGATACATTATGTTGCTTGTTTAGTTATTAATATGTCGAATAATTTGGTTTTCTTCCTATAAATGAGGACGATGGTAATGGATATTGTGTTTTTGAATATGAATCTTTTTGATCAAGTTATCGAGTTGTTTTGTTTCTTGGACTTGAGTTCATTTGTGGTATGTATATCTTAGCCAACAAACTCAAATATGTATTCATTAGAACAACTACATTCGTGGATAGCAGCAGAGGTTTATTGTTTTTCTTAAGAAATATAAAAAGTATTCCTTTTTGTATTCATCTGTTACATTTTCATATTTCTATTTGTATAATCTTTGGATGGATAACAAGATAAATATGTACTCGTGTTTAATATATATATTGAACAGTGGGAAGGGCAATGGGATACATGAAGTGCGCAAGCTAGAAGTCATTAGCAATTGGAGGAATACCATCGCTAGTATTATACTATGTGTACACTCAGCTTCCATCAAATCCGATGTTTGCATCTTTACTTAGATTAGGTAAATACCTTATCTATTCCCTCGTTTTTCTTCTTCTTCTTTCAGATGTATATAGAATCATTGTTAAAATTTTGATTAACTGATACGTGAGATGAATATGATTTTATAGAGGAGTTATAGAAGAGAATGCTTGAATAATATTGATTTTTGATTTGTATAGAGAATGATATATTACAACTTGAAATACACAGGTAATATATAATGTAATTGATGGGCCTTGAGCCTGCAGCCCAAAGCTGTTGAGAAAATCGAAATAAAAAATTGAGTGGCTTTGATCTTCTTTTGCTTGATCAATGGTTGATGTAGCTGTGTGATATCATCTTTAGTATATGTAGCCAGTTAGCCACATTCACAAAACATTATTTCCCCCCTTCAAACCCTAATCCGACTTCTAGGGTTTGCATGTCAGCGACGATTCCAAAAATTCTTCAGCAGAAAATAAAATTACTTGATAATATCCACGAATTTTGGTCTTTTTTCAGTTTCTATCTTCTTCTTCATCCAATTTGTTTTGTAATTTTGAGTCTCTTGAGCATTCAGAGTGTTTCGATTGTTCAAATTGAAGTCAAATTGGCGATTCTGGTGTTGCTCCTTTGCTTCCTTAGTTTGAAGAAAATTTGAGCTTTTGAACTCAGAAGAGGTTGATTCTCAACCACTCTAAGTTCAGATCTGAACTTGACAAAATTGTTTCTCGACGGTGGTTTGGTGAGTGTATCTGCCTTCTGGTAGGTAGTTGGTATGTGATTTACTTGTAAGTTTCCCTTTTGAACTTGATCTCGAATGAAGTGTAAATCTATTTCTATATGTTTGGTTCTGGAGTGTAGTATAGGGTTTGCAGTCATATATACAGTGCTTTGATTGTCACACCACGCTGTTGACTTTATGCCTGAATCTAATTTTGACTCTTTTAAGATAGACTATAACCACATTGTTTCTGCCACTGCCTACACTCCTGTATTCTGCTTCAGAACTGGACCTTGAGATAGTAGTTTGTTTTTTTGAGCACCATTATATCAAGTTCCCTCCGATAAAAATGCAGTATCCAGTGACAGATTTTCTGTCATCTGGGTCTGTAGCCCAGTTAGCGTCAGCATAACCAGTTATGTTGAGATTGCCGTAAGCTTTAAGTGATAAGCCATGATTTAGTGTCCCTTTTAAGTATCTGAGCACTCTCTTGACTGCCTTCCAGTGCTCATCTAGAGGGTTCTGCATGAATTGAGAAAGTTTATTAACACTGAATGCAATATCTGGTCGTGTTATAGTAGTATACTGCAATGCTCCTACAACACTTCTATATTGTTTAGCATTATTTATGGCTTTTCCCCTGTTTTTTGATAGATTTTGGTTGCTTATCATTGGTGTTGACATGGGTTTTGCCTCTTCCATTTTCGTTTTTGCGAGGAGTTCTAATATGTATTTCTTCTGACATAGTATTACTTCAGAACTTTTTGTCTTGTACACTTCAATTCCTAGAAAGTAGTTGAGTTCCCAAGGATCCTTAATAGAAAATTGCTTATCCAGATAGTAAATGAGTTGATTAATTTCATCTTGACTGCTACCTATAATAATTAGATCATCAACATAGATTAGTATGTAAATGGTTGATGACTCACTGATTTTAATAAACAAGGAGGAGTCTGATTTGGTAGACTGATATCCCATTGTCACTAAAGTTGATTTCAGTCTATCAAACCATACTCTTGGTGCCTGTTTAAGGCCATATATTGCCTTGTTTAGTTTGCATACAAGATTTGTATTTTGCTCATAACCATGTGGTTGTTTCATATAAATTTCCTCTTCTAATATGCCATTCAAAAAGGCATTGTTGACATCAAGTTGTCTTATATTCCAACCTTTGTAAAGAGCTATAGTAAGAACAAGTCTGACAGTAGAGAATTTGATCACTGGAGAAAAAGTCTCAGTGAAGTCAAATCCATACTGTTGAGTGTAGCCTTTGGCTACCAGTCTTGCCTTGTATTTGTTGATGGTACCATCAGGGTTTCTTTTTATCTTGTATGTCCATCTGCAGCCTACTACATTTTTATATGCTGGTAGACATACAAGATCCCAAGTTTTATTATTTATGAGAGCATTAAACTCTTCATCCATGGCTGCCCTCCATTTGTTATCTTTTGTAGCCTGTTCATATGTAGATGGTTCATCAGAACTTATGTTGGCAGTGTATATTTTTGGTTTGAAGATGCCACTTTTAGCTCTAGTGATCATAGGATGACTTGGTCTAATAGAGGATCCAGTGTGAGGTAATTCTTTTGTTCTTTCATTTGAACTGTTCCTTGTACTGCTTACTTGATCTTCCTCTCATTCACATGTATCTTTGCCTATTGGTTGTGCAGGTGAGTGACTGGTATAAATGAGATCATCTGTCCAATCATGATTTTGTTGAGCATATACCATGGGAGTCATATGATCATCAGTAGTCCTCCTCACCTCTACTAGATCATCATGCTCGGAATATATAGGTAATTCAGGTATAGAAACACCCTGATTATAAACTTTACCAGTTGTCTTGATTTCAGAATTTCTAAAAGGAAAAATATTTTCATTGGAAACAACATGTCTACTAATAAAAATTTTCCCACTGTCATCAAGACATTTATATCTTTTCTGATTTGTTGCATATCCAAGGGAAGTGCATGGTTTTGATCTAAAATTCAACTTGTTACTGTTGTATGGTCTTAAGTATGGAAAACATAGACATCTAAAGAACCTTAGGCCATAGTAGTCTGGTTTAATCCCTCGTAATTTTTCTAGGGGGCTTATACCTTCTAAAATTTTGGTTAGCAGTCTATTAATAAGATAGACTGCAGTGTTAAAGGCTTCAGGCCAGAATTTTAGAGGTAAATTTGCATGAGCTAACAAGCTAAGCCCAGATTCAACTATGTGTCTATGCTTTCTTTCAACTAAGTCATTTTTCTTAGATGTGTAGGGACATGTGATTCTATGAATCATTCCCTTTTCTTCAAAATAATCTTTAAGAACTTTATATTCAGTTCCACCATCTAATTGTAGAATTTTCACTTGTGAATCTAGTTGCTTTTCAACCATTGTTATGAAATTTATCATAACTCTATGTGCATCAGATTTACTTTTCAAAAAATATATCCAAGTGTATCTTGTGTGTACATCAACAAAAGATATATAATATTTATATCCATAATCTGAACATATTGGTGCTGGTCCCCAGAGGTCAGTAGCAATGAGTTCTAAGGGCTTAGAGTATTTGGTTTGAGAATAATTAAAGGGCAGTTTGTGACTCTTACCCATTTGACAGTAGGTGCATATATAAGGAAGAGAAACATTATCATATAGAATATTATTTTCAGAAAGAATTTGTTTAACAACTTTTACACTTGAATGACCAAGTTTGCAATGCCATAGATCAAATACATCACTGCTGTTTATCTTTTCACACTGATTACAAGAACTTTGCTCAGTTGTAGGGCTAGTACAGTTGACAAATTTAAACTTATATAAATCCTTTTCTGCATCACCCTGCAACAAAACATCTTTAGTCAGTATGTCTCTAACAAGACAATATTTAGGATAAAATTCAAAGACCACTTTATTGTCATTAGCAAATTGAGACACACTTATAAGATTTTTTTTGACCTTTGGTACTCTTAATAAGTTATGCATAAATAATTGTTTCTTTCCTTTAATAAGAGCACTTCCTACATGAGAAATTTTAATCCACTTACCATTTTCCATGCAAATTGACTGTTTACCTCTATACTCCTTGTTGCCAAGATTCAAATTATCAAGATTATTAGTTATATGGTTTGTTGCTCCTGAGTCTGAATACCAACACACATCTTGAACAGGTTCAATCTGACCATTTTCACTAGAACCGTGATCTTTGTTTTCTGCCTGATTGCTTGAACTTGCTTGTGCAACATTGACATTGTAGTTTCCACTTCTTTGATTGTTGTTGTTGTTGTTGTTGTTTTGATTTGAATATCTGAAGTAGCATTTTACTTGTGTCCAATCCTTTAACAGATTTGATGCTTTGGACTGTTGCTATTATTATACCTGCCTCTTCCCCTTGACCTGTTAGTAGGTCCTCTTTGAGATGATTGATCACTTCTGTTGTTGTTTTGATTCTTGTTTTTGATGTTGGTGGTATAGTTGATAGAAAACTCTGATTCTTGTGGCCTTTTGTTATCTATTCTTGCCTCATGAGCCTGTAGAATAGAGTGAACATCATCAACAGATTGTAAGATTTTGTGGGAAGCTATAACAACAACCACAACTTCATATTCATCACTTAGGCCATTTAAGATGGTCAGTATTTGTTCAGAATCTGACACTTTGTGACCTGCAGCTTCAAGTGGATCATAGATTGTCTTAATCTTGTACAAGTACTCTCTCATTGAGTAGTTATCTTTTCTTATACTTTGCAGTTGCCTTTTGTGATACATAACCTTGGCTTCAGATTGGGTATTAAAAATCTTTTTTATGCTTGACCATATTTCACTTGCTGATTTACAGCCAATGACATGTAATAACAGATTTGTGTTGATAGATGATAATAGCCATGAACATATGAGCCTGTCTTGCCTGTGATATTTGACATACTCCTCATTATTGATGATCTTGTTTTCTTCAACAGTTATACATTTGGGTGGGATTGGTATTTTTCCAAGAAGGAAACCTTTAAGCCCATATCCCTGAATTGTAGTTTCAACTTGAAGTTTCCATAGCAAGTAATTGTTTTCATCAAGATGCACAGTGATTAGCTGGCTCTGTGAGCTTGTGACAGTCATGATCAGCTTTTCTATTGCCACTGCTTGCTGTTCAGTGCTGGTGTTGCCAGAGGTTGCAGATTGATCATCAGTCATGATACAAAACCTTGAGATGGAGAATCAAGAAGGGCTTCAGAACAAATTCTTGATAGAGAAAATCTGCAAGAAAAGGATGAGCACAGGTATGATGCAGCCAGATCCACATGATGAAAGTTTTCTGATGGGTCTTGGCATTGCACACACCTTATTTCCAATTGATAAATTGTTTTTTCTTGCTTCTTGAATCTGTTTTCTGATGATTTTTCTTGAACACGTTTGATTTTAATGATATCTTGTGCAGCCAGTACAAAAAACTAGGCACAACACAAGAATCTTGATCAAACTTATAACCCAAATGATGAGAAACAACCTGATGGGTTATATGCTCTCCAAGTGATGAAGAAACTCTGATGGAGCAACAATAGAAAGAACTTCTTGAGAAAGATACTATGCTGTTAAGCCAAATTGCTCTATACCATGTTAAAATTTTGATTAACTGATACGTGAGATGAACATGATTTTACAGATGAGTTATATAAGAGAATGCTTGAATATTATTGATTTTTGATTTTTACAGAGAATGATATATTACAACTTGAAATAGACAGGTAATATATAATGTAATTGATGGGCCTTGAGCCTGTAGCCCAAAGCTGCTGAGAAAACCGAAATAAAAAATGAGTGGCTCCAATCTTCTTTTGCTTGATCAATGGTTGATGCAGCTATGTGATATCATCTTTAGTATATGTAACCAGATAGCCACATTCACAAAACATTATTTATCATATTTCCTGTAGATGGTTGACAATGGTGTTTGGCAGACTAAGTTTGTTACATCTCGTTCCTTCGTATGTAAATCGTTTTATAACTTGTTTTAATTTTGTATACTGCTATTTGACAAAACTTCATTGAACTGATTTTCTCATAACTGGGTTGTAGGTTCTCCCATCTACACTCAACTAGCTAGGTATTTTCTTCAATTTTTGTGCCTACCATCTTATATTTTGAAGTTTGCAAAGCATTTGATCATATTTGAAAACTGCTGTAGAGTGAAATGCAAAACTATATGAAGATGATATTAAGATGAACTCTACTACATGTTAAAAACAATTTGATCAAATAGTTTACTTAGAGGTTATGTGCGTGAACAGAAATGCCAACTGAATGGTCTTTTTTGATCTGTAGATTTCACTGGATTAAAATTATTTAATTTGGTTTTGTGATAGATGCATGCATGCACGTCTTAGCCTTTTCATACAACAGGCTCATGAAATTAAGGGCTAGACTCAGCTCTTCTTTTGAGAGAAATGTGTGATCCTCTAAAGTAGAGCAGAGCATGTATGTACATATATATACCACCGATAGTAAAAGAGTTGCCAACTAACCTGGCAGGTAACAAATCATAACCTAGAAAATCAAAGATAACAACATCGGGTAACTTCTTGAATTAGCTCCGACAAGGCCATCGCCCATTACACCTCAGTATCGAACTTCGACAAGGCCACTGCCCGATAATGAAGTGTTAGAAGTACCCAATATAAACCATGGTGCATCCAAGTGAACAAATGAGATCAACAAGCGGCTCCACTAGAGAATGAACGCCTCACAGTTAGCACGGATGATCCAGAACTAAAATAAGAAATCGCTCCTAACAACAATCCTACGAACAACATCTTGTAATCCTGGCAACAACAACCCTGAAACCTTGCGAATAGCATTTTAGCACCATTTATAGCCTAAACCTGTACCTACAGATGGAACTAAACAAAAACATAAGAATAATACACACACATAGATATATATATATATATATATAAATAAAAGTTACATACATATATATGCATTAATGAAATAAAAGTAATAAAACTAGAGTTAAAACTATAAGACAACAAATAAACGATAATAAAAGTTAGACTAATAAATGGGTCAAACTCATTATGCGGCATCTTAACTTACATATATGTTATGAGATAGTGATCACGAAATCAAAAGGCATAGATATTGACATTAAGCTCATTTGATCAAAAGAACATTATGATGATCAGTATTTTCATTCGAATTCGAATAAATGCTAACGCTGCAGTTATTTATATTAAAAATATTGTTTTTATGTTTAAATAATTCAATGCTTTTCCTAACCTTATTAAGATATTCATTAAAATGATTATTTTTAGCCAAATCAATATTTTGGATTTTAAATCCAATTAAAACAAAATGATGCTACTGTTATTAGCAATCTATTAATATAACTATTTTTATTATTAAATAGCCTCTGGTTTCTCTCAAACCAAATATACCAACATATTATGGTGAATAAAGTACCTAGTAAAAATCTATTTCTCTTTTTAAACTTACATCTTAAGTTATTCCAGTAAAAATCACAATTAGTAACTTTAGTTGTAAGAATAAAGTTAAAGATTTTAAGAGTATTATTAAGAATGTAGCAATATCCATACAATCGTAATATATATGATTAATATTTTCAAAATAGAAAAAGTACATTTATTATCAATTGGCAAATTCTTTCTTTTTACAAGTTCAATGGTATTTAGCTTCCCATGGATGATTAACCACATATGAATCTTAGCTTTTGGTGGTGCATTTGCTTTCCAAATAAGATTAAAAGTGTTATTAGTAATGCCCAAGAAATTAAAAATTTTGTACAATGAATTAGAAGTGAATTTCTTACTTCTATCCCATTCCCAGGTAATAATATCATTTTCGTTGTCAATATTATATAAATTCAATCTTGCACATAATAAAGAAAATTTTCTAAGAGTTATACCTTCTAAGATTCTATTAAAACCAAAGTACCAAGGGGGATCATTATCCAGAGAAAAAACATCTTTAATTAAAGCATTTTAAAGTTACAAATTTTGAAAAGTTCTTTAAATTCGACCCTAAGAGGAATGTTTGATAACCAACGATCATGCCAAAAATTAGTATTATTTCCTTAATGAACAATCGTATTAGTACCAGGGTTATAAATATCATGACATTTTAAAATTGATTTCCAATAGACAATTTATTGTTAACCAAAAGTGTAATTTGGTATAAATTATTACTACCGTTATAATAATGTTTAGATACAATTTCTTTCCAAATAGAATTATCATTTATATCCTTAAATTTCCACAACCAATTTCCTAAAAAAGACAAATCCATGTTACGTAAATTAATAACACCCAGTCCTCCCTCCTTTTTCGATTTACAAACGGTTTCCCAGTTAACTAAACATTTTATACTACTGCTAGGATTATCACCACTCCATAAAAAGTCCCTTCTTATTTATCAATTTTATTGAATACCCATTCAGGAAAAAGATGCATAGACATCCAATAAATCGGAAGTGCAGATAAAACAGAATTGATGAGAACTAATCTACCTACTCTCGATAAAAACCTCCCATTCCAATTGAAAATTCTATTTTTAATTTTATCTATTATAATTAACCAGTCATCGTGTTTAAGCTTAGTTGGTCTAACAAAAAATCCAAGATAATCAGTAGGAAAATTCATGGTTTTATAATTTAACGTATTAGCTACTAAACCCTCAACCTTATCAACGTCATTTAAAACTAAAATCAAATTTTTATCAAAATTAATTTTTATACTGAAAGAAGTTCAAAGCAGTATAAAATAAATTTAAGGGTAATGACGTGATTAGGGAAATGAGAAGTAAATAATAAGGCATCATCCATAAATTGAAGAATAAAGAGTCCATTACGTGAAATTTCGCTACCAACACACCCTAAAGATCCATTACCAACAGCTTTTTTTAATTATCATAGCGAAAATATTGGCAGCTAAATTAAACAAGAGAGGCGATAAAGGATCACCCTGTCGTAAGCCACGTTTATACAGTATTTAATTCCCTAAAATCATGTTAAACGTTATACTAGAATTACCAGTTTTAAGTAATGTCATAATCCAACCAATCCATTTACGACTAAAACCTCTAGCCAGTAACATATCAATTAGAAAATCCCAATCAATCGAGTCAAAAGCTTTCACAAAGACAAGTTTTAGAAGCACACATGTAATGTTATTCTTACAACGGTGATTAATGCACTCTTGAACAATAGCCACTCCATCCGTAATATTTATACCCTTGATGAAAGCGGTTTATGAACAATCAATTAAATCATTCATTCTTATACTAAGTCTATTTGGTAAAACTTTTGAAATAATTTTAATAGAACTATTAATTAAAGAAATTGGTCTAAAGTCTTTCAAATAATTAGCATCGATTTTTTTATGTAATAAAATGACGTTCACAAAATTAAATCTTCCTAATTGTATTTTCCCATTATAAAATTGTTAAACATGAATAAAATCAAAATTTAAAACATTTCAAAATAGTTTGTAAAATAAAATAGGAAAACCATCGGGACCCGGGGCTTTATCACTAGACATATCGTTAACAGCCTTCAAGATCTCTATTCAGAAAAAGGATTATTAATGTGATTAAGATTAATTCTAAACTCAATAAGATATAGTTCATTCCATCCAACGTTTATTATATGCTTGTTTTTATTGCTAAAAATATCCCTATAGTAACCAGTAAAGACCTTATTAAGATCGCTTTGATCAACCAACTCTGTAACGACCCGTAAATTTTAATGGTTTTAATAATATATTTAATTGAAAATTTTGTGAAATTTTTAATAATTGAATTTTGAAATAAAAATTTGATATTTGGAATACGTCTATTTAAACATAGCAAATGGTAAGTTTTCACTTGAAAATATGGAAGTTTATCTTATTGTGTAATTTTATTTAAATTCAAATCAGTTAAATTTGATGATAATAAAATGTTTTCCAAACCTGAATATTTTTATATAATAAATTTGTAAATCATCTTCCGAGTGAGACGTCATATTTCGTTTCTTCAAATTTGGACTGCTATTGCTCCGTTTATCTTATTTTCGGCAGATTTGCAGCATTTTCGATACCGATATCGATTTTTGTTTGAATGGTCGTACCGCTGATATCTGTATACCGTTTTGGTCGTCTCGTCGTGCAGATCTCCGTAGTATATTCAATTCTGTGTTTTGAAGTCCAGTACATAGCGGAATCCGCGAAAAACGATTTCGTATCGGTACTGGTTTTATAATATTTTGGTTTCTTTTGTCTTTTTAGTTACCCAAGTGAATTGAAGAGCTTAATAATTTTAGCCAGTTGTTCGATTGATGACTTTTGCTTTTCCACTTTGATTTTTATTTTTAGCTCGTTCAAAATTCTCTGTGACCTTTCATTTGAGCACATACGTCATTTATAAGTTTATATTTATATTAACTTTTGCCTGTACTCATTCACCTTCTCCTCTCCCATAATTTTCTTTTGTGAAAATTTGATCACCTCCACCTACACTCAAAATTCAACCCATCTGATCCACCCGCGACCTCCTTCCACTTCCTCCCCATCGACAACACCTACGCCAAACTACCATGGCCGCACAGCTCCATTCCGCTCGACCTAGAGCACCGACCGTCACTCCATGCAGCAGCCTCGAAACCCGAAGCTTCCACTCTCTCTCTCTAGTTCATTATGTGTTATATATATAAAGTTATTCATACGTATAGTTTTTTTTGAATATGACATGTATCAGTGTTTTGATTTTTATGAGTATATATATATATATATCAATAAGTTATTATATTTTTATACTAAGTTATGTATATATTTTACAGTATATAATATGTTATATATTTATATACTAAGTTATGTATGTATATAGAATAATATATAAGTTGAAATTTTGAGATACTTGCTCTTTATATGTTACAGTATATACAAATTTATAAATGGTCTGCATATTTTCTATGTTCTTACATTTTATTTTCACATATAAGTATGTCTTGGCATGAATATTTTCTAAATTATATTACATAGTGGCTGTTTATATACATATATATGTTTATGGAAATATTATTTTATGCTATCTAAGTTTATCTATCTAAATCATATGTATATATTTGATTTTAATGTATATGAGTTTATATGGATTTTATATTATTGAATTTAAATTATAATACATATGTCAGTCTGTATCAAAGCTTCATGTTATATAAAAGCTGAGTTTTCATGTATGTCTGGCTTTTGGGAACATAAGGTTTAGATGAATATAAGTATATTCAAGTTGATTTGTAAATATCTTGTAAACAAGTATTTTATATATATACTATTTTAAATATGAGTTTACACTTTTATATTAATTACTAGAGAATGATATATATAGATCTTAAAGTATGATATGTTAGTTTATATAAGTTTTAAAATATTGATTTTTAGAAAATAATAATAATAATAATAATAATAATGATAATGGTATATATATTTCCATTTATATCAAGTGGATTTGATTTGTTTCGTCAATTTCTATTTATCAGCTTGACCGTAGAATTCGTGCCAATCTAGCTTTGCTTCGAAATCTGTGCTTGGATTCGTAATTCATCTTATTGTCTATCCTCTCTAGCCTCGAAAGGTGAGCAATCACTCACGATTAACGTTCTTATATTTATTAAATTTGATTTCAATTGAAACGACAATTGAAATATGCTACTGTTAGTTATTTACATTGCTATATATATACTATTATCTGTATCTATTCACCTGTGACATCTGACACCATTATCTGTTATTTATATTGATGATATATGCATGTTATATTATTATCATATCTGTTATCACTCTACAAGTTCCCTATTAGTATAGAATTCCCTATGGGTTGAAATGATACATACCCGAATGATCTGTAGAATAGGAGAAAATCGTTATGGGTTAAAATGATAAACCCAAGCGATTTTCATTTGAATTGAATTTGGGATTGCGGGTTGAAATGATATATACCCGTGTATATTTAAATTACGGATTGAAATGATAAATATCCGTATCACCTGACCATAGGATAGAAAATTATATAAAGACACCGTTGGTCTATATATAAATATTTTGAAAAATGGTTTCTATGGTTTTGGAAAGAAATATATGGTTTTATAAATATTGTTTTTAAGATATTATATATAAATGTATTTTATTTTAAAATTTATATGTTGTGAAAATTGTATAGTTATAAGTTAATTTTGAAATTATAAATTTTAAGAATTTATTTATAATTTTACTATTTTTAGAATATAAAAAAATAGATTTGATATATAAATAAATTTTATGAGACATTTATGTATTTATTTAAAAATTATATTTTAAAATAGATTTTATAATGATTTTTATAAGTTAAGATTGGAGTGATAAATTTGAATTTATTTGAAATTGTATTTAATTAAGAACTATATTTAATTAAAAATCGACTTGAAACTTATTGAATTTGAAATTTTAAAAGATACGATTTTATAACTTGATTTTGGTTTAAGGCGATTAAATGAATATTTTAAGTTTAAATAATTGATTAAATGGATATTTCAAAACCAAATAATAATGAAGTTAAATTAAGATATATATGAAATTATCAAATTAATTTTGAAATTGTGGAATATTTAAAGCTTTGAAATATATTGAAATTGAAATGATTTTTTTTTGTGGTTTAAAATCTGTATTTGAAATCGATATAATTTGAAATGATTTATTGAAAAACGGAATTGAATTGGAATTGATGAATTGAGATTCAATTGAATTTGAATTTTTGAATTCGAGTTGATTTGAATCGATTTGTGAAATTTGAGGAAACTATTTTATTATATAAAGTATTTTTAAATTATATTTAAAACTATTTTATATTTTACTTTATAAATTATTTTATATAAACTATCGTAGTATGCTAATTATTTTAATATAAACTATTTTAACTAATAACTATTTTTATATAAACTATTTTATTTTATAAACTATTTTATTATATATACTATTATTTATACCTAAACGGTTTAAAGGAAATGTTATGATTTCAAAGTGTTATGATTTCCAAAGTGCTATGATTTCAAAATGTTGTGATTTCCAAAGTGTTATAATTTTAAGTGTTTTGGTTTCAAAAGTGTTGTAACTTTGAAAGTACTATGATTTTGGAAGTTAATATATTTGAAATGGAAATGATATCGTATTGATTTGGTTTTTGAAATGGAAATGATATTTTGGTTTTGAAGTATAAACTATTTTGAAATGGCCGCGGTGTTATAATAACGTTTGGTTGTTAAAGAGACCGTGATCAGATATGTGCATACTCTCTGTCGATACCGAAAACCACTTTAAGAACTGTGTACGCGGTGGAGATTCCAGAATGAAGTAGGATGGTGGCGACGATCCTAAAGGTATATTTACATGGACCTAACTCCCATGAGTTAGCATAAGGTGGCTAAAACAGAAGTGATTCCGGGCCAATGAGGTAGCTCCTCTTATCGGACACACTCCATCGTATGCCATTCTATTACTTTGTGATTGATTTGGTGCGCACCTTTGATTCGGGAGTGCGGCTCGAGTTGGGCGATTGCTGCGGCTTTGCGTTACCAACAGTCCGGATGCGTAATTGGTATATCTACCCTGGCATTGCCATGTTGTGCCGTGTCACCTACCCTAGCGCGCCTTTTACGAGTTTGATTTGTGTCGCACCTATGGAGTATCCTCTAGTAGCTCCAGTTTACGGGGTATTACGGTATTGTATAGACTATTGGCACTATAAAATCTGTTAAGGGGGATATGGGTAACGCCTTAACGCTATTTTAATAGTTTACTTTACTATATACATATTATAATAGCGTATTGTACTACATAGTAGATAGTTTAACGGATCCTTAGAGGATGGTTATCCCAAACATCCTTTGAGTTACTTGTATTTCAGTTGATATTTCACTTGAGTTGGATTTATTGATATAAGAATGTTAATCCTGACTCGAGTGTTTTGTGTTTTGCTTTATGCTCGGGTCAAACTGAGTGGCTCAGCATTTGAGACTCACCTTTGGAGTTGGAGCTTCGCTTGGAGATCCATCTATCGATTCTGCTTTTAGTTATTCAGTTGATTCCAGTGATGTATTCAGATTTTGTATTTGACTATTGTATTGAGACATTTATGTATTCAAGACCTCTGTTGTACCTTATTTAACTCTGTTATATATATAGTAGCTTCATGAACTACTATTCTTTTGTTTCCGTTGCATTATTGTTATATTACTCCGTGTCTGTGATTCTGTGATCTTTATTTACTGTATATACTGAGTTTTGCCAAATATAAATTAACAATATGATATTTTGAGCAATTCAATTCCGTCATGTGTGGATGCGAATGGCTGAAAATTTCAGGATGTTACAAATTCCACATTATTCACAAAAATAGAACTTATTATGTTACTACATTTTCTACCGTTAGCCATATTGTGAAAAAAGTTTGTATTATTATTACCTTCATTAATCCATTGGATTCTAGATCTCTGTTTCCACATAACCTCTTCTTTTTCTAAAATTGAACTAAGTTCTTCTTTTAAATTAGCGAGCATATTTCGCTCTCCAAGATTTAATTTTCTAGTTTCTTCTATTTTATTAATTTTAAGCATTTCAGAAAGTAAATTATATTTTTTAATTTTAATAATGCCGAATACATTCTTATTCGAGTTGTTAAGAAAATTCCTAAGACCTCTAAGTTTTAATACAATTTTTTTTGTTGAATTATCCGTATTTCTAGTATTATAAAAATTCATTGATATCCATTTATTTATAATTAGATTAGAGAAGTTAGATTCTAATAACCACATTTTTTCAAATTAAAAAGTTTTATTAACAATTTTATGATGATCGCACGTAAGAATGATAGGGCAATAGTCAGAATACGTACACGTTAAATCAGTGACTCTACAAATAGGAATTTATCTTCGATTTCATCACTGATGAAAAATCTATCTAAAAGAGCCATTGAAGGGGATTCCCTAGTATTACTCCAAGTAAATTCTCTATTAGTTAGTGGCAATTCTATCAAATTACTACTAATAATAAATTTATCAAATTCTTCCATAGAAGAGAAATCACCTTCCCGGGGTGACCGTTCTCCTAAAAAACACGTAACATTGAAATCACCACCCATAATCCAAGATTTAGGAGCGAATGATCTAAATTCTAGACATTCGCTCCATAGAACTCGATGACCAATTTTCGAGTTTGGTCCATAAACATTAGATATATTTAATAAAGAGTTATCGCTAAGGTTAATGAGAATAATATGTAAAGAGTGTTGCTTAGGAATAGTTTGAAGAAGTTTAAAAGAATTATTACGCCACACTATAAGTAAACCCCTAGAAGCTCCAATTGAAGGTAAGCAAGCCCAATGTCTAAAATGATAACCACCAAATCTTCTATAAAATCAAAGATCGGGACAATCTATTTTCATTTCCTGTAAAAGAGCGATATCAATAAAGTAATCATTAAAAAATGCTCTAATTTTATCACATTTATTTAAATCATGGAGGCCCATAATATTCTTGCTAATAATCCTCATAAACCAGATGATCTAACCCTCTCTATTTCCCTACTCCTAATGTAAGCAGTATCTAATTCATCATTAGTAAAAACAAAAGCAGTATCCCTAGCTAATTGACATAACTCACTGATGGATAAACTACCTAGAGCATAGGAAGAATAGGTACTACCCAAAACAGAAGCCATACTTGGGCCTGAATTCGTAGTGCCACTCATAGCACTCGAATCAGGTGACTCACCCATAACCGAAGAATGACTGCTATGGACCTTGGCACTACGACGAACAACACTATTGACAGCAACTGATTTACTATGTCTGCCTCTCTTTGTCGACGAGGACAAATGTGAAGCTCTGTTAATAGTATTACACTCATTATCAAATATTGTAGAAAAAATTGATGCGCCATGAACAACATCCTTTTCTTTATAATCATCATACATAATGACACAAGAATTCACATCATTTCCAACCACTGCGTGCAATAATTTCTTAGACCCAAGAAGAATATTAGAACTCTCCACTACAACAGACTGAATCTCTTTGCCCACCATTACAGCCCTTACTCCTTCTTTATCAACATCATTAACACAATTTATATCCCTATCCAATAGAATATCCTTGTGCATAACATCCCCATCTAACAAAAAACTAAATCCTGTCAACCTATTCACCGCCGTTCCATCTAGTTCCCCAACCACACCACAAAATCTATCACTATTAATAATCAAGCTATTTGAATTAACATCATTAACCTTGTGCACACCAATCACCTAAAGAATCAATATCCTTATACACATCACCACATAATTCACTAGTTTCACAGAGAACATTATCCCCTACCAAATAGTCAAATGACACATTCCTATCATCAGAAACATAAGAAACAATGATCATGCTAAAGAGAAAATAATATCTAAAAAAGGGTCATGTATGAACTGCACTTGTCCATGTCATCGTCTAATAGTCATGAATATAATTACTCTACTGAATATGATAAACAACTTGATCCTTCATCAGTAGTATGTATTATTTTCATCATTGTAGGAATAAATTCAAGCTTGTCATAATAATTATTTTCATTATTGCAGGAATACATTCAAGCACCATGTCAATCTTCTTTTTAGTAGTCATACTGAGACTGGTGATGGGATGAGTTTGCAAATATGGGCCCCCTACCTTAGTTGATTTTGTATATAAGCAAACTAGCCAAAAGTACCAGCCTCTGGTTTGATCCTTGGATTAAGGGAAACTCTTTAGTAAATTTGATGGGCTGGTCTCATCTACTTCACTTTGGAGGACCCAATCTTAATGTTGATAGCATTATACACAACGAGTCCCACTGGGCGCTTCGTGCGTGCATGGGAAATTTTTTTATTCAAACAATATATGTTTCACAAACGCAAAACAAAATATTCAATAGGAAATACACATGAAACATGATCTGTTGATGTAATTCAAATAATTAGCACAAATGGTTTTGTACATAGTAATCAAAACTACATTTTGGACAAATCTACCTAACATGCATTCAAATTTTGGAATTTCCAATTGGTGCAGTGGAAACAAATTTAAATCAGTTGGGATTGTTAGTTTTCTCAAATATATAGTATGTTTCTAATTAAATATATGTTATGTTTCAAAAGGTTAAGGGAACAAATTTAGAAAATTTGCAAGTGCTACAATCCTAAAAGTTTGTAGCAATTATGGATGACTCTAATTGGTAAATTTGAAATTAGAACACATTGAACACCTACAATGTATTTTTCAAACAATTTGAGTTTGTTTCTATAATATAATTGACATACGAATGCCTTCTTTAGTATAAACACACACACACGTTGTGAAACATACTTAAGTATAATGATAATCAAAATAGATATAAACCTACACTAATTTATACAGTAAATTTACCTGATATCAAATATGGATTAAGTTTATAAGAAAACTTAAGTATGTTTCTATAAAAGATTAAACATTTATCAAAATTACCTTTAGACTTATCAAATATGATATCAAATCAAGCAAGTTTACCCTATTTCATGTTAGAAATGTAAAGAAATCAACGTAATTAGGAAAAAACCTTAGAGGTAGGAGATACGGATGCAAAAGAAATGAGGAGGCAAGAAGCGAAAAAACACAATGGGAAAAATTAACGTGGGTGGTGTTATTTAAAAGGGGGGAAAATTGACTGTGTTATATACTTATTCTTTAGGCTAACTAATTAAATATCCAAAGCTTTCTACATTTTCCATTGAAAAAAGTGTGGTTCGTGTTAATTAAAAGGCAAAAAGAATCTTTTAGAGACCGCAATTATTTGCCTAACCTTTTATGTTGACTAACTAAATATCTTCTTTGAAAACCCTTTTTTGATTTGGTAAATCTATAACCTTTTAGAACATTTATCACATTTTGAGGGTATTTTTGGTATTTCATGGTCGGACCAAAAATTATGTTTCTATTCCAACTATTAATAAAGATAATAGATGAAATATTAACTTGCAATCAGCTGCTTCCATATTCAAAAAAGACATAAGTAGCATTGAAATAGATTTAAGCTTAAATAAAGACAAATGGTGTTGGAAATTTATAACAAAAGACAAATTTTCCTTTAAAAATATATGAGAATTCATCAAAGGTGCTCAAGCTGAAGTGGACTGGTATGAAACTATATGGCATAAGGCAAATTGCCTAAAAATGGCACACTGCGCTTATTTTGCCGTATTAAACAGATTACCTACATGAGATAGATGTCACAAATTAGGTAATAATGGAGAAAAAAAATGTCTACTTTGCAAAATAGAGATTCATACTATGGGGCATCTATTCTTTGATTTCACCTATTCTAGGCATACATGGTTTATAGCTAAAAGAAAAATCAACCTCAGCCTGCAGGCTTCATTGGATGATATAAGAAATAGTATTCAATATATTCAGCTTAGATGCAAATCCAAAACCAAATCAAAAGAGCACAAAAAAGAGTTCAACAAAGCTTGCATTATGTTAATAATAGTCATCTATCATATATGGAAAAATAGAAATTGAAGATTGCATAAAAACAAAGAAACAGATAGCATTTAGACTTAGAAAATCATAGAAACAGAAAGCCAAATTCTACATTGCAAAGCAGAAAAGAATCATATTGTATTTCAAAATCATTCCATCACTATCCATAATCTAGATAACTTCGAAGAGGGGATTGAAGCATACTTAATAAAGCGGCAAAGTCAATCATGACATTTCCCATGGTAAACTTTTTCAAATTAGAGGTATACAAAGGTCTAAAGAGCCTCCTAGCTGCCTCAATCTCATTTCCAATGGCTCAGACATTAGAGGCGACCATTCTAGTACCAAAACTAGGAGCATTTCCTGAAGTCAACAAGGACATTTGAACAATTATACACTATTAGTAATGTTAAATTGCAGAATCGTAATGATTCTATTACTTGCTTACTAGGTTTTGGTAGGAGCTACCGCGCGTCTAAGTCCAAGATGAAAGAATTGGATTTGTTGCCATTTCAAAGAGAATTGCTACTTGACTTTAGTAATCAGCGAATTTGGGATAGTCGTTATAAAAGTAATCTCAATGGAAAAATATATCACTTATCTGATTGGGAGATAGGAGAATGTAGTAACACTTAGCAAAGTGCGTTTTAACATCACAACTACTATTTAAGTGTTGATAACAGTAAGCTTCATCGTCAAGTGTTGCCATCATCTAAAGACAAAGAGGTATCGAGAAACTTCAAAGAAAAGACTACATCTGCTCAAATCGGGAGGTCTAATCTCAACAAAATAGAAAGCTTCAATCTTTGAGATCATACGAAGCCAATATCTTCTCATATCGGGAGATCTAATCTCAACAAGTCTGAAAGCTTCAATCTTCGAGATCATTTGAAGCTAACAACGAAAGATGTAACACCCTAAGTTTAAATAGTATTATTCAGGAGATTTAATTAGATAAATTAAATAAAATAATGTAGAAATTAGAGTGATAAGGGAATTGAGATTTGAGAACTAATTAGGGTCGTGCTTTAACTAAATGAATATATGTGCGATTTATAAATTAGAGATTTAAGAGAATAAGGCAAGGGTAAAAAGGGAATAGCCATATACCATAACCCCAAAACCCTTACCTCATTCTCATTCACATTTTCATAAACCAAAAACACAAACAAAGGAGAAACAAGGCCGGTCAAAACCTTAGGGGAAGAGGAGCTCAAAATCAATTAGAGGCTAAGATTCAAGCTAGGAAGATTAAAGCGAAGAACAAATCTCAAGTTCCTTATCCAAACAAGGTGAATAATGATTGAAACCATCTCATATATGTCTTCTTTAATGTTTAAATTCGATTTTAAGGTTTAAAACTATTTGGATGGATGAATGATGATATTCTTTGATTATATGCCATGTTATAACTTAAACAAAGATTTTTGTAGGATAATATAATTCGATTTTAAGGTTAAAATCATGAAAATTGATTTTCAAATGCCATGATGTTTGAATATTTTATGTAGAACATTATTTTGGAGATGGGTTTAAATTCTCATAATATTACAAGCTATGGATAATTTATTATGAATTTTGAATGAAAGAAATAAATACTTTTGGGTTGAAATTATTTAAGGCAATTACAAAATGACTTCGGGTCTGAAATTTATAT
Source organism: Allium fistulosum (assembly GCA_030737815.1). Lineage (NCBI taxonomy): Eukaryota > Viridiplantae > Streptophyta > Magnoliopsida > Asparagales > Amaryllidaceae > Allium > Allium fistulosum. Next base: position 1,379,000,313 of record CM060901.1, read on the forward strand.
ATGTTAGAAAACATATTAAAAGTGAATAATTGTGATTTTTGGGAAATTTTCCTAAGTATTTTATTGTGGTTATAAAATTATTTAAGTTAAGGGACTTGAATGTTTTATATGTTTTATCAAGGGAAAGGTCTTATTTGCCTAAAATGTTTTAAATAGTTAATTATGAATTCAGCAGTCTTTTTAGAAAAGTATTTTGATAAAGAAATGGCAACCAATCACATTTGGATAAATTATGCAAGTTAGGTGAAAAGAAATTACTTTGAAAGGCATAAAATTAGTTTTGTTATGAATTTCAACTTTTCCACTTCCTTTGCTTGCTATCGTCACCATGCCCAGCAGGCCTTTCAAACCCGTTCGAAACCAAGGCATATGGTATCAAGCAATTGGTACGTAGCGTATTGGAGAAAGGCAGAAGGGTCTATGTTGAAGGCATGCTTTCGAAGGGGTTGAAGTCGCTTTTATAACCTTTTGAATCCATCAACATCTCTTTTCTTTTATAAAGGAGCTTTCGAAAGAATTGCCGCTTTTTTTTAAAGAAGCTTTCGAAAGTGTTGCCGCATTTTGAACTCATTCGATACCTAGCTGCCGCATTCATACCTTTCGAATTAGTTAAAGGCCACTTTATTTATAGCCTTATAACAATGAGTTCGAAAGGAAGGCTTTCGTTTTATTAACATTGAAGTCGCCTTCCTAATGCTTTCGAAAAGGTCCTTTTAGCCGCTTTTATAAACAGTTTCGGAGGTAATGATTTTGAAAGGATGGTTTAGAAGCTATCCTCTTCCCAATTATTTTTCTTAAGATTAATGCTTTCGAAAGCAAAGCTTCCACTTTTGTTCTCTTTGACCCAGTAGTTATATTTAATGTTAAACCCAATGATTTCGAAAGAGATACTTTCAAATGGTTTCGAAGCTATGCTTCCATAAAATTCTATTTAAACTAAATGCCTTCGAAAGGTAAGCTTTAAGCTTTTCGAAAGGTATTTTTTTAATGGTTTTGAAAGAGAAGGTCTAAGATTCAAAATAATGCTTTCGAAAGGGATAGTGATGGAGGGTAACTCATGATGTCACAATGATCCGAAGGATCTAATCGAAAGCCTTAATTTTCAAACAAGAAACCCAATTGTTTGTACCAAAATTGGGCACAACACTCTTCGGAAGTCTTTGAAGAGATAAAGTGAAGAAAATAAATGTAAAATGAGGATTTATCTAACAAAAACTCTAAATCTCAGGTATGAAACTAAGAAAAATGCAAGGAGGCACAAGAATTTAGAGTGGTTCGGCGTATTGCCTACGTCCACTATGAAATAGTTTGCTTTATTGATCTTTATTTGATGTTTACAATTGATTTCGGCAAATTACAGCGAATAACAATGATTTGCAGCAGTGAAATTCGTTGGTAGCAGCAACAATGGAGTTCAGATCTGGGTCTGGCGGAGTCCGGGCGTTGGAGAGCTCAAAGAAGAAGAAGAACCCCTTTTCTGTTGGCTTTGGGGGTCTATTTATAGATGTAGGAGGCTGATATTTTGCTCAGATCTCGGGAGACCCTCTCTGGCACGTGACCGGGCCCGCGCGCCCAAGCCCGTGAAGTTTTGGTCCGATCCGTGATCTATACGAACACATTTCGTATCGATCAAGATTTCATCCAATGGAGTCGAAATTTGGCGTGGACATTCTTTAGCATGCACGTAGTCTTCTGTGAAAATTTCATAGCATTTGGACTTGTAGATTAGGAGATATGATCGATACGAAATGGAATTCTCGATGGCTGTTTGGTTCGACTCGCTCTCGTTTCGACTCGCTTCCGTTCGACTCGGTGACGTGGTGCTTGAGTCTTTGAATCACTCTACCTTTGATGCCGTCTCGAGCGAGTCGATGTGTGCCTAGATTGAGCAAGTCGAAGCATGCACTGGTCGAGCGAGTCAAAGTGGAGTGTCCTGAGGGATTCGAACTAAGGCTCCGTGATGGACACGAAGTGGAGCGAGTCGAAGGAGTCATTTCTGGTGGATGCGAAGCGAGTCGAAGGAGTCATTTCTGGTGGATGAGAAGCGAGTCGAAGGAGTCACTTCTGAGGGATGCGAAGCGAGTCGAAGGAAGCACTTCTGAGGGATGCAAAGCGAGTCGCAGGAAGCGAGTCGAAGGGAGCGAGTCGACCGGTGATTGGTTTTCATCCAATTTTGTATCGTTCATAACTTGAGCATACGAACTCGGATTGACTTGAGATTTGGAACGTTGACTCTCATGGCTTAGCTTGTCATGTCCTACCAATTTTGGCTTGATCTGGACTCAGACAAAATTTCGTCGATATCTGTTGTGAGCCTGTGTATGACTGGTCTCTAGGACGGACCGTCATTGGTTACTAGTCAATTTCTTGGTGTCACGGCCTTGCCAAAAGGCGAGATAACATTTGCCCCCCAAAGTACGTCTTGTGAAAACATGATGTGCTTTGAAGTGCTGCAGTCTTCATTCTGAATAGTTATCGTCTTTTCGATGAAAGCTGTAATCTTCGACTGTTTTTCTTGACAATGTAAACTGTTGACTGTTAACTGCTGTACCCTGTATTGTTGTAACTAACTGCTGTATGCTAGCGATTAGCTGTTCGCTGTTGTAATCGTTATTAGATGAGTTTCTGTTTCCTGTAAATCTGGAATATTGAATATTTGTCCGACATACATGCATATATGTTAACCTGACTCTCGTTGACGTTTGTACGTTCATGAGTCGTTGTCAGTTTATTTTATACGGAACTCAGTATCGATCCTCTCCTGAACCGACGTGAGATTCGATGTAACAACGCTCGATGGTTGTTTTTGAATGTTCCTTCGCAACGATCCTCTCCTGAATCAATTGTGAAGGGTTGAAGCATTGAGGACATCTTTCATTGAATTTATGGACGCGAAGCGAGTATTTCGATTCGATGGAGTTGGCCTCTGGAAGCCATGATTTGATGGATTCGAACTGACCGTTCGTAGCGATGCTCTAGGGAAGGAGTTGGAAACTATGGACACGAACAGGGATTTTGCATCGATGGACGCAGGGTTCGATGGATATGAAGTGCTTGTTCGACTTGGTGATGGACACGAACTGAACGAGTCGAAGTAGAGCGAGTCGAAGTTAACTTCCCTGATGGATGTGAACTGAGTGATCGAAATGGAGCGAGTCGAAGTACACTTCCCTGATGGATTCGAATTGTTTGTTTTGCTGCACCGGAGACAGAGTCGAAGTCAAGCGATACGAAGGGGAGCTTCGCATCGATGCACTGGAAATGGAGTCGAAACGTGTGTTCGAATCCACCTGGATACGAAACGTTTACTCCCTTTGCTTTCGAGTCCATCTAAATACTTTATACTTAGCCGTTTTTTCACTTTTTACTTTTCGTTTTCCTGCCTTGCCTTCGTATCGCTCTGAGACTCGAGGAAACAAAGAAGAAAAACACTCTTGCCTTCGAACTGATTCACACCTTCAATTACTCGAACTAATTGACAGATTTAGGTAATCCATTGAGCGAAACCATCGCGTAGACGATAAGACTCGATTCTTAACACCAAATCAACCAGAGTCGCGATCGATCAAAAAGTCCTTGGCCTTAGCTTCGTGTCGATCTGGAGTAGGGGTTTCGAGATAATGAGGCGGAGGCCTTCGTATCGATCGATGGTGGAGCTTCGCATCGAGTCAAATGCTTTGAATCTGTGGATCGATACGAAGGGGCTGTGTCTGATCGATTTGAAATGGTGGCCTTCGATCGATGGATGGCCTTGGGTCGAGTCGAAGCAGCTGTCTTGGATCAAGTCGAAGCGCATGGCTTTGGATCGAGTCGAAGCGCGTGGCTTTGGATCGAGTCGAAGCGCGTGGCTTTGGATCGAGTCGAAGAGGCTGCTTTCGATCGAGTCGAAGCGCGTGGCTTTGGATCGAGTCGAAGCAGAGCATGTCCCTGAGCGATCGATTCGAACTCGAATCTGAGTGATTGACTTGAACTTAAACTTTTGATGATTGGCCATGGACTTAATTTCGACGATACCAAAAATTCTGGTGCATTTGAACACCTAATTCCGACGAGCTTCAGCCTTGCATAACTGGACTTAATCGTTTTACCGCATATCTGATTGCCTATCGAAGCTCATCGATGAAACTAGAACTTATCAACATGTTAACAAATTTTAACTTGGAATGATAGTTAATAGCTGGACGGTATGGTTGTGACGGTCAGCGATGACGGTCCTTCCGACTGAATTCTGAAGTCTCGTCATTTACATGCTTCCTTCAATCCTGTTGATCTTCTCAGATGATATACAGTATTGCACTGCACAACACACTCACACACTTTACACTGGGGGATGCACAAGCGTTATTGTCAGTTTAACAATGATTTTTTATAAGCTAGCTAGTCATGGAACCTTCAAGTTCTCAGCAACCGGAACTCCCAAGTTCTATTCCTCCAACCATAGAGATACCGGTTATAGAAGCCGAAGTTATAGAGCCAGCTCTGGACGAGCGTCTAGGGGCTCGGTTTATTTGTAGTCCACCAGATTCGGTGCCGTCAGGTATCTGCGAAGATATGCTAGGACGGATTTGTTTAAGGCATGGTTTGTCGCTCGACGACGTGCTACTACCCGGGCCAAATGACAGGCCACATTATCCCCCGGAAGGGTTTACTGCTTTCAACCGTCACGCTTGCACAGCGGGGATACTCCCTCCCTTCAACCAATATATAAGGGAGATGTTATTGTTTCTGGGCATAGCTCCATCTCAGCTACATCCCAACGGGTATGCCTTGTTGAACAGCACCTTCGTCCTGTTTATGGAGATCCTCTTTCGACCGCCGAAGCCGATCGAAATCAGATATTTATTCAATGTCAAGAGCCGCGGAGACAGCCCTTCTTTCACATTCCTGAAAGCGGTCAGAAACTGCCACATTGTACTGGGCTCCTGGGGAAGGCTGAGTTATTATAAAACTGAATGGTTCTACGTTCGGTGCCCCCATGGATTTGCTAGGCAGTGGTTGGATAGACGTAAGTGTTGCCATTTCTCTCTCGAATAATTGAGATGTTAGTAACTGACTTCAAAACTGATATACTTTTTCCTTTTTTATAGCTGCAATCTCCCGTCCTGACGGCGCATACTTCAGAGAGCTTGTTCGGATTCTTCAAGCGTATCCAGGCGAAGAGAGGCATATCGACTTGGTCCTGACCGATAGAAATTTGAGGACCGTCGGGCTGATAGGGCGGAGGCAGAGCATACAGCTGGAAGGGACACATAGAGTGGTCCCGAAGAAACGGGTGAAGCGCAAAGCGCCCGCAGTCGTGATAACCGAGGAAGTTGATCCAGAGAGAACGCCTACCGACACCGACCACCCAGCTGGGCCTTCTTCCGATGTTCAGGATTCGGGAGGAAGAAGAAAATGCAAGGTTGCTGCTCACAAACGCTCTTAATCCAAGAGATTTAAATATGTTGTTATGTCCTTGCCTGCTTAGGGGATTAGAATTTCGGAGGCTTCTTCCCCGCCAGTAGAGAATCTTTTTGACGGGCTTGCCGATGTTCCGATTTCGGATTTTGTGTCGTCTCAATATGACGCCGGCATGGAGGAGCTTGACAGTGCTCTTGAACCGAGTGGGTCGCTTGCTACGAGTGCGGCCGACATTTCTGGTTGGTTGGGGGATTGCACATGCATACACTTCACTACACTGCATGATTCACAACTATAAATCGTTCAACTTAGGAAGTCACTAACTCTTTCTTTGTTCCTCATTTTCAGGTACTATGTCCGGAAGAGGGTCAATGCTCGGGAATCTTCGCTCAGCCCGAAAACTTCTGGTTACTATGATTCCCGCAGGAGGGATTCGGATAGAGACCGCGATCGCGAGTACTCTAATCAAGATAGGTATGGGCGCGACAGGGACAGAGAATACAAACATCGGTCCAGATCGCGCTCTCCTCCTCCTAGACTTCCATCTCCATCTCCCGTTCATGTTCCACAGCCGCCAGAGCCTCCTCGTCACAGGCCTTCTTCTCATACTTCTAGATCTGAGACTCATCTTCAAAGAGTTGAGACCACGGCCACCATGATTACAGAGCAGGTCCCAGCTGAACCCACAGGAGAAGGGGCCCTTAAGCTGGCTCAGATGAAGAAAGACTTTCTGAACATTTGCTTCGATGGCTATGTCTTCCCTCCGCACTTAAAAATAATTCCGTCTAGAGTGGAGAACACGATGCATGAATACGTTCATGACATCTACACTCAGTACAGAGAGTGCGTAAAGGCTGCGGAGAAAGCTTCCAAAGTGGCCTTTGAGCGAGCCAAAGCGCTCGAGAAGATGAAGACCGAGCTCGCAAAAAGGGATCGGATTATTCAGGTACTCACCGCTGAGTCCGAGTCTTCTCGGAAATCGGAGATTGAGGCCACCAAGAAAGCTGATGAAGCGAAGGCGGAAATGGAGAGGTTAGGGCAGACGCACGTTGCCCTGGTGGAGGAGATGGGCCACCGGAACACCAAAGTCACTGCCGAGCGGGATGCGGCGGTCAAGGAGCTTAATGAACTCAAGGCCAAATTTGCTGGTATGGCCAAGGAGAAAGATGATGCGAACAACGCAGCCCAGGAGGCGTGCGAACAAGCTGTCCTGCTCAGGGGTGAACGGGATGCGGCCGTGGCTAAAGTCCACAAGGTGGAGGCTGAGGTGGAGGAAAAAGTGAAGTTGGCCGAGTCCAGGCTAGAGGCTGACATCGAAGATCTCCTCGTTGTTTACAACGCTAACGTGTTGAGGCACAGGGGTCTAGCCTGGCTCGATGATTTTTCAACGCATCTCTATAATGCTTGAAGCCGACTGGTTGAGGAGGAGAAGGAGGCGCATCAGGGCGAGTCTGTGGATGAATTCGAACTCGAGAATCGCATTCTGACTGAGGATGAAAAGAAGATTCTCCACGAGTCGATGATTCTGCGTGAGAAGGAAAGACTTGGCGCCCAACACTTTGAAGTGGGAGAGGGTTCTGGAGTTGACCACCATGAAGCAAGTCTTGAAGTTCTCGCGTCAACCCAGCCCGAATCCTCGTCTACGGTCGATCCCCAGGCCGTTCCTGCTTATAATCCAGATCAACCGCAGATGTCTTTGGCTGCAGCGCAAGTTACTGATGCCACTCTGCCGCCTACGAGTCAAACTGAGGAAGGTATTCTGAACATTCCACATATCTTTCTTAAGACGAAATCTTCGATCGAGTTGAGTTCTAACAGTTCTTTCATTCTTTGTCCAGTGATCGATGCTGCACCGGCCATGCCTCCTGCTACTCAAGAGTCATACCAAACGTAGGAGGCTATTGTGACCGAAGCAATCACTGTAAGTGCAGCTGCTCCACCCGACGATGCTCAAGGAAGCACACTTGTATTTGATGAGCAGTTGATGGAAGAACTCTTTCGCCGTCATGGCGATCCTTTAGCTGACTTATCATTCATCGTGGGCGGAGGAGTTCCCACTACAAGCTCTTCGATGCCGACTACTGACGCTCCCAGTGAGGCTCGTTCGGGTACCGAAGAGGAAATCTTGGCACAAATTGCCGCTGAAATGGATGCCGTAGCGCATGGTGGCAGTTTTGGAGGTGGGACGGCGGCACTTGGTCCATCTCCGCTTAGAATGATATCGCCTGGCGGTACATTTTCCGACACTAGTGTGGCCATGCCATCGTCCACATTTGATCCTATCCCTCCGACTCCGCCCGTAGGGAGCATTTCTATCCACTCGAGTTTGGAGGAGGATGTTGATATAATGCCCCAGATTAGCGGTGGCTCCAACGGGTCCACACCGAGAAGGAAGCCAAGGAAGAAGAAAGATTAAACATGCTTCCCTGGTTTATTTTGACTTGCATTTTGTTAGCCGTGTATAGATGTGGGTTCGGCCCCTGCTAGTAGGAATTTTTGGAACAAACTTGTACACGAACTTCTTTTATAAACAATAGAAATGAAACTTCTCCTTTTTGTCATTGTGTATTTGCCTAAGTGTTTTAACATCTGAAATGCACTTGTGAAGTTCCAGCTTCCGAATGAAGTTTGTTTTTGTTTGCCAAGCTCGGAAACTGTGGACATGGCTTGCGACCAGGAAGCGAGTTGAATTCTGACGTCGCATCGCTTCAATCAATGGTTGATGCTTAAGTCCTGCCCCCCAGTATTGGGGTTGAGTTGTAGACCATCAGCCGACGATCGCTTCTTACTTATAACATGTTGAGTATAGTGCCACCGAACGGATGTCTGAGGCAAGCAGAGATTGAGTAATGCATCCATGCTTGTTTGATTATCGATGATCATATCCGCACTCCGGAGAGTCTCATTGGCTTGTCGGCGGTTGGTCACGCCGGCTTAAGTTTCAATCATATACCCACGATCTTTAGAATTGACGTTTATACTCCGCTTCGCACTCTGGGAAGACGGAGTTGATGTTTATGCTCCGGTTCGCACTCTGGGAATTTGGAGTTGATGTTTATACTCCGACTCGCACTCCGGGAGTTCGGAGTTGATGTTTATACTCCGGTTCGCACTCTGGGAACTCGGAGTTGATGTTTATACTCCGACTCGCGCCCTAGGAGTTCGGAGTTGAGGTTTATACTCCGCTTCGCACTCTGGGAATACGGAGTTGATGTTTATACTCCGGATCGCGCTCTGGGAACTCGGAGTTGATGTTTATACTCCGACTCGCGCTCTGGGAGTTCGGAGTTGATGTTTATACTCCGGTTCGCACTCTGGGAACACGGAGTTGATGTTTATACTCCGCTTTGCACTTTGGGAATACAAAGTTGATGTTCATACTCCGCTTCGCACTCTGGGAATACAGAGTTGATGTTTATACTCCGGTTCGCACTCTGGTAACTCGGAGTTGATGTTTATACTCCGACTCGCGCTCTGGGAGTTCGGATTTGATGTTTATACTCCGACTCGCGCTCTGGGAGTTCGGATTTGATGTTTATACTCCGACTCGCACTATGGGAGTTCGAAGTTGAGGTTTATACTCTGCTTCGCACTCTGGGAATACGGAGTTGATTTTTATACTCCGGATCGCGCTCTGGGAACTCAGAGTTGATGTTTATACTCCGCTTTGCACTCTGGGAATACGGAGTTGATGTTTATACTCCGCTTTGCAATCTGGGAATACGAAGTTGATGTTTATACTCCGCTTCGCACTCTGGGAATACATAGTTGATGTTTATACTCCGACTCGCACTCTGGGAGTTTGGAGTTGATGAAGGATTGTCCTGTATCAATCCTTTTTTGACTTTGATGTGATGGCTTGTCCCCGAGCTCGGGTTTCACTTAGCGAGTGATTGGTTGCATCGCAGTCACTCTCTATTTGAATAAATTCCACCGTATGGTGAAACTTAGCTCTCCGTGCATAGTGATGGTCATATGAAGCATTTCAAGTAAATCACAGCTCTAGCTCGAAGAGATTGCATTTTATTGCTGAAATAAGAAAGTATGGCAAAGTCAGTTGCCTTATTACAAGTTCTAGTTTCGAATTGCAAAAAAGGAAAGTTAACTAAATGGATAAAGATAGCTTGTCATGTGTAATAGCGGCGAAGGCTCTTGCTATTCCAAGCTCTTGGCAGAATAAGACCATCGACGGTCGATAACTTGAATGTGCCATCTCCGAGCTTTCGTTCAATAACATACGGTCCTTCCCACGTCGGCTTCATATGCGAAGGAACCGGATAGATTCTTTTGAGGACGAGATCGCCTAGTTCAAAGGTTCGTGGGCGGACCTTGGCGTTGTACAATCGGGGGACTCGACTTCGATGTGCAGCTGCCCTCAAATTAGCTTCTTCACGCTTCTCATCTAGTAGGTCAAGAGATTCAGCAAGTAATATAGCATTTGTCTTTGGATCGTAGTACGTCACACGATGAGAAGATACTTCTAGCTCGACTGGAATAACGGCTTCTGAACAGTAAGAAAGAGAGAATGGAGTATGACCGGTCGCAGTCTTGTGGGTTGTTCGGTAGGCCTATAGAGCCATAGGAAGTTCATCGACCCACTTGCCCCCGACCTTTTCTAGTCGTTTTTTCAGGATGGATTTTATAACTTTATTAACTGCCTTGACCTGTCCGTTTGCCTGAGGGTGTGCAACCGCAGAGAATTTCTTTTGGATGTGATATCGTTTGCAGAAATCTTTAAATTCAGCACTGTTGAATTGGGTTCCGTTGTCAGTAATAATGGTATGCGGGAGACCGAATCGACAGATGATGTTACGAACCACAAAGTTGATTACTTTCTTCGTTGTAATGGTATCGAGAGCTTCGGCTTCAACCCACTTTGTAAAGTAATCAACTGTGACGATGGCGTACTTCGCACCACCTTTTGCCAGAGGTAGAGCACCGATGATGTCGATGCCCCACATTGCAAATGGCCATGGGCTGACCATTTGCGTTATCTCGGTAGGAGGAGCCCTGGGAATTCGGGCATATTTCTGGCATCTATCACATTTCTTTGCATAGTCCAACGCATCATGATTCACGGTAGGCCAGTAATATCCGTAGCGAAGTATTTTCTTGGCAAGTTCTTGCCCCCCGGTGTGATCGCCACATTCTCCTTCGTGCACATCGTGCAATATTTGTTCAATTTCATCGTGAGCGATACACCGGAGTAAGGGGACCGAGTACCCCCTTCTGTACATGAGTCCATTCTGGATGGTAAATCGTGAGGCCTTCCGAAGGACTTGCCTCTTTTCACTCCTGCGCTCCGGCAGGGTTCCGTGCTCAATGTAATTTCTGAGTGGGGTCATCCATGAATCCTTTTCGGGAACGGCTTCGCATACCCAGTTTATTTCTGTCCGGTCGATGCTTGGAGAAGATAGCGTTTCTACGGGAACGAGTCCCATTTGCTGAGCTTCACCCGTGCTGGCTAGCTTTGCCAATGAATCGGCCTTTTGGTTGCGCTCCCGAGGTATACAATAGATGGCGTAGTAATCGAACTGATTCAGTACTTCCTGAACTCGAGCTAAGTAGGCAGCCAACCTTCGATCTCTTGCTTGATACTCTCCCCGTACTTGACACACGACTAATTGTGAGTCACAATAAATTTCCACTGCGATAATTCTCAAATCTCTAACAAGTTTCAAGCCGGCTAAGAGGGCTTCATACTCAGCTTCATTATTAGTCGCCTGAAAATCGAACTTCAAAGCATAACATATGGATCGGCCTTCGGGAGTTTCGAGTACAACACCAGCGCCCGAACACCGGTCGTTTGATGCACCATCAGTATACAGCTTCCAGACGTGTTCGGGGGATTTACTGGTTTCGGGCAAGTCATCTGGAATGGTAAATTCAACTATGAAATCAGCGAGGACTTGTCCTTGGATTGCTCGTCTTGGAGTGTAAGTAAAATCAAACTGACTCAGTTCGATGTTCCACTTGAGTAACCTACCAGATGTCTCAGGCCGCGAAAGGACCTATCGTAACGGCTGGTCGGTGTAAACAACAATGAGGTGTGCCTGGAAATACGGTCGGAGTTTTCTTGATGCAATTACAAGGCAGTAGGCCAACTCTTCTAGCTTCGGATAGTTCCTTTCAGCCCTGGTCAATCGTTTGGTGACGTAGGTCACTGGCTTCTGTATCCTGTCTTCTTCTCGAACCAAGGCAGTGCTGATAGCGTTTTCTGATATCGCCAAGTATGTATACAACTTCTCATGATCAATAGACTTTGACAGTATTGGAGGCGTGGATAGATGTTGAACTAGTGCTTGGAAAGCGCCCTCACACTCCATGGTCCATTCAAAGTTTCGCTTCCCTTTTTGGATCAGATTGAAGAAGGGAATGTGTTTGTCAGTGGACTTTGAAATGAACCTGCTCAATGCCGCTACCTTCCCATTGAGACTCTGGACTTGCTTTATAATCTTGGGAGTTTCAAGATTTCTGATTGCCCAAATCTTTTCAGGATTAGCTTCGATTCCCCGGGTGTTAACGATGAACCCAAGGAACTTTCCGGATGCAACTCCAAAGTGACATTTCAGTGGGTTGAGCTTCATTTTGTATTCTCGAAGTATGTTGAACATAGTTTCCAGATCTTTAACATGGTCGGTGGAGAATCGTGACTTCACAAGCATGTCGTCTACATATACTTCCATTATTTTCCCGATTTGATTGGCAAACATCCGATTGACCAATCGTTGATAAGTGGCCCCGGCATTCTTGAGTCCTAATGGCATAACTTTGTAACAGTAAAGTCCCAGATTGGTTACGAAGCTGGTATGTTCTTGATCGGGTAAATGCATCGGTATCTGATTATAGCCAGAATACGCGTCCATGAAGGATAAGAGTTCATGCCCAGCTGTCGAATCTACTAGCTGATCAATTCTGGGAAGCGGGAAACTGTCTTTGGGACATGCTTTATTCAGATCGGAATAATCAACACATGTTCTCCACTTTCCGTTCGGCTTTCGGACAAGCACGGGATTCGACACCCATTCAGGATATAGCGCATCTCGAATGAACCCGTTCGCTTTAAGTTTTTCTACTTTTTCCTTAAGGGCGGCAGATCTCTCTGGATCCATACCATGCCTTTTTTGTTTGACCGGGACATGCCGCGGATCAATATTCAGTGTGTGGCTCGCGATGTCTGGCGAGATCCCACACATATCGGAATGTGTCTAGGCAAATACGTCAAGATTTGCCCGCAGAAATTCGACAAATTCCTCTTTGTTTGCTGGCTTAGCTAAGATCCAATCTTTATCACTTTCGAATCATCGTTATTGTCAACTAGGACATCGATCGTCAGTTTGGCTGGGGATGCTTGGCTTTCTTTAGATTCTCCTTCGTCTTTAGTTTCTCTTGGGTCAAGATCCTTGAGGAATTGGCTGGGGTGCCCGGGCCTGGGCCCGGGCGTTAATTGTCAATTATCGGCAAAACAGACGTAGAGAGATTCCTCAACGCCCTTTCCTTTTTCCTTTCGCTGCGCCCCCCGCAGCTCAGCAACATAGCAGGCTCTGGCAGCAGCTTGATCTCCATGAATGATTCCTATTCCATGATCAGTGGGAAACTTTAAAGTCAGACACCACGGGGCGATGGCTGCCCTGAATTCAGCGAGGGCCGGTCGGCCCAAGAAAGCATTGTAAGGGGAGTCTATGTCCAAAACAATGAACTGCAATATCCGCACTCTCCGACGTTCTCCAACTCCCAATTCTACTGGCAGTTCCACCATTCCAGTGGGTATAGTAGCACTTCCGTTGAAACTATGGACTCGGGATTGACAGGGCTTCAAGTCCGTGGCTTCCATTTTCATTTGATCATAAGCTCGCTTGAACAAGATATTCACAGAGCTTCCATTGTCAACTAAGATCCTCTTCATCCAAGCAGGACCTACTTGCGCTGAGATGACCAGTGGATCGATGGTGGGGGCTTCGACTTTATCATCGTCTCTGTTCCTGAACACGATGTCATCTGCCATTGTTTTTTGTTGCTTGGCCAGAGCCCCTTCATCAAAGCTACTACAACATTCGAAGTCTGCATGTCTGATAGAGCTGGCATACGACTCCATTCCTTTCCAGATTCGATCTGCCGGGTGAGGACCACCACTTATTGTATTGATAACCAACCTCCCGCCTGTACGAGCGGGTTTCTCCTGTCTTTCCTGATTCGGCGCACGATTCTGATTTGATGGGCCCGCACCACCAGACTACGGTGCCCACACATACTGATCCAGCTTCCGCTCACATATCAGTTTTTCAATGAGGTCTTGTAAGTGACGACACTCATTGGTGTTGTGGCCATAACTCTCATGGAATCTACAAAATTTTCCTGTTTGGATTTGTCTTTCAGTCGGTGGTTTCGGGGCAGGTTTCTTGTACTGCATGGTATTGCAGGTCTGCAAATACACGTTTCCCAACGACGTGTTCAACGGAGTGTAATTATCGTACACAGAAGCTCTACGCCGTGGACCACGAGTCTGATCACGTTTTTTGTTTTGATTCCTATTGTCCCTCTGCGGATTTTTTTTTTTGTACGTTCAACTGAATTTTCCCAGAACTATCTCCGAATTGTTTAACAGCGATGTTACTTTGTATTCCTTCGATGTTGGGCCCTGCGTCATCCTGCTTCCTAGACTGTTTCACATCCTCCCTTCTCAGGAATTGAGCTGCCTTGGAATAGAAACGGTCCAATGACGCAGGTGGTTTCCCAGCTAACCAATTTTCGAACTCGGAATCAGCATCAATCCCCTTAGTCAATGCCTTCAGGATAGAGTTATCATTGGGATTGCTTATTTCTGCACACGCAGCATGGAATCGCTCCAAGTAACGTCTAAGTGTTTCTCCAGGAGCTTGTGTAACACTAGACAGAGTGTTAACATCCTTAGGCCTCGCCACGTGCATACGGAATTATTCGACAAACTTGGTGGCCATCTGGTCAAAGTTAGAGATGGATCGTGGTGGCAAATGAGTGAACCACATGGTAGCGATGCCCCCTAGGGAAATGGGGAAACTGCGGCACTTTACTGCATCATCAGCTCTCGCAGCATTCATCAGTCATTCGTATTTTAGGACGTGTTGATTGGGATCAGAACTTCCTTCATAAACTGGCAAAGCTGGCATCCTGAAGTGCTGAGGTGGTTCAGCATATAGTACATCATCGGTGAAAGGGGTATGACCCCGGGAGATTCCCCAGTCGTCATTACTGAGACCCTGACTTTCACGGATCATTTGACGGATCATCGTTGGTATATCTGGCACTCGGATACTTGGAGCATGTTGTGCCAAGGTGTGGTCGGGTTCCACAGCGCGAGTCTGGACCTGACGTGGTCGACGGTCCGTGCCTCGCCTCCTTGGTTCAACATCCTCAGGGACATAAGGCTCAGGAGTCTGCTCTCGTTGGTTACGCTGAGGATCAGCTTGGTTTCTAGCATCACCTCCTCGTCCGGCAGTGGTGGTAGTAGCAATGTTGCCGGTAACATGGTAAGGAGCAGCACCTCCCCAAGACGAAGGTTCTGTACGGAGACTAGCGGATGGTCCAGTTCTAGGTTGCCCAAGGTTTGAAGCAGGTTGGTGTCCCATGGCTTGGGTGTAGCTTACACCTAGCCGTGGGCGTGTGGATCTGGTTTGGCCATCAGAGGAGGCTGAACTCTCCCTGGAAGAATAAGAACCTTGGTCTCTTCTGGATCTTCTTCGTCTTTGGCGATTTAGCTGGTTAGTCAACTCTGTGTTGGCGCGCAGTTGTTCAGTTAGCTGCTGTCGACTTTGGGTCAACTCTTGAATCAATGTCTGGAATTCTTGTCTAGTGATTGGACCTGATGGATCTGAAGGTCCTGCTGCATTTTGGTTGGATGGAGGTGATTGCACGGGATTTTGTCGGTCCCGTGCTCCTTGATCAACAGCTGTAGAAGTGGTACGTGTGCTCCCCATAATGAATTGATGAAGTCCTTTCCTAGATCTGATTGCAAATCTAAATAGAATGGAAGGGCTTCAAAGTTCTAGATCTGGATCTTCTTCTTAGATTTATGCAATCCAATATAGATAGGAGATCCAAAGAGCAGGAGAAAAATCGGGTTTTTCTCGGTGAAAGCACCAAAGTGTTTGTACCAAAATTGGGAACAACACTCTTCGGAAGTCTTTGAAGAGATAAAGTGAAGAAAATAAATGTAAAAAGAGGATTTATCTAACAAAAACTCTAAATCTCAGGTATGAAACTAAGAAAAATGCAAGGAGACACAAGAATTTAGAGTGGTTCGACGTATTGCCTACGTCCACTATGAAATAGTTTGCTTTATTGATCTTTCTTTGATGTTTACAATTGATTTTGGCAAATTACAGTGAATAACAATGATTTGCAGCAGTGAAATTCGTTGGTAGCAGCAGCAATGGAGTTCAGATCTGGATTTGGCGGAGTCCGGGCGTTGGAGAGCTCAAAGAAGAAGAAGAACCCCTTTTCTGTTGGCTTTGGGGGTCTATTTATAGATGTAGGAGGCTGATATTTCGCTCAGATCTCGGGAGACCCTCTCTGGCACGTGGCCAGGCCCGCGCGCCCAAGCCCGTGAAGTTTTGGTCCGATCCGTGATCGATACGAACACATTTCGTATCGATCAAGATTTCATCCAATGGAGTCAAAATTTGGCGTGCACATTCTTTAGCATGCACGTAGTATTCTGTGAAAATTTCATAGCATTTGGACTTGTAGATTAGGAGATATGATCGATACGAAATGGAATTCTCGATGGCTGTTTGGTTCGACTCGCTCTCGTTTCGACTCGCTTCCGTTCGACTCGGTGATGTGGCGCTTGCGTCTTTGAATCGCTCTGACTTTGATGCCGTCTCGAGCGAGTCGAAATGTACATCGACTGAGCGAGTCGATGTGTGCCTAGATTGAGCGAGTCGAAGCGTGCACTGGTCGAGCGAGTCGAAGTGGAGTGTCCTGAGGGATTCGAACTAAGGCTCCATGATGGACACAAAGTGGAGCGAGTCGAAGGAGTTATTTCTGGTGGATGCGAAGCAAGTCGAAGGAGTCATTTCTGGTGGATGCGAAGCGAGTCGAAGGAGTCACTTCTGGGGGATGCGAAGCGAGTCGAAGGAAGCACTTCCGAGGGATGCGAAGCGAGTCGAAGGGAGCGAGTCGATCGGTGATTGGTTTTCATCTAATTTAGTATCGTTCATAACTTGAGCATACGAAATCGGATTGACTTAAGATTTGGAACGTTGACTCTCATGGCTTATCTTGTCATGTCCTACCAATTTTGGCTTGATCCGGACTCAGACAAAATTCGTCGATATCTGTTGTGAGCCTGTGTATGACTGGTCTCTAGGACGGACCGTCATTGGTTACTAGTCAATTTCTTGGTGTCACGGCCTTGCCAAAAGGTGGGATAACACCAATCTCAGTTTTAAAGGTAAAATACATGGCAATATGAAAGCGTTTTAAAATGGCATTTAACTTTGGAATTTTGAAGAAGCTTTCCTTACTAAAGATAGTGGGTTAAGGGTATTAACCATGTTTCCTTAGAAAAATGATTACAAGAAATTAAATCATAGATGTTTATATTAGTATGTTTTGATCATTTATCATGTATGCTTATGTAAACATATACACTTCATAATTAACTCATAACTGCATTTTGCGATGTTAAGGGCAGAATAACCAGCTTGGTTGACCTAGCAGTGAATATACATTGAGTTAACTCCTGTGTGAGTAGAATTGCATCCAGGAGGTCAGACATACTAGAATATAGGATTCCAAAGATCGATCAAAGGATTATTGGTTTAGACAGGTTCTTAGTAAGCCCATGAAAACTATATATGGAAAGTATTATTGGCAGGGGCCAATAGGTTCTCAATGATCCTATAAAAACCAATAGGTTCTCAGTGATCCCATAAAAACTACGTCCGGAATAAGTTATTGAAAGAGATCAATAGGTTTATAGCAATCCCATAAAAACTATGACATGAGAGATGTTATTGGAGAATCCAATAGGTTCATAGTGACCTCATGAAAACTATGATTAGATGATGTTATTGGTAGACACCAATAGTTCTTAGTGATCCCATGAAAACTATGGAACAGGACAGATAGTCCGTAAGCTTAGAACATGTTATTAGTTAGCCCATTAAAACTAATAGGTTAATAGTGACCCTAGAAATTATAACTTGAGATAGGTAGTCAGGTGAATGAGGATGGGAATCTAGAGCACATTGCATGTTTGCATATCATATTGTGAATGAAGGTGCACAATATATGGTTATTATAAATTGGATTGAGATACTAGTGAGGGGAAAACCCGTTCCATTAAGCGGCCTGGTCTCACTAGATATCTATATTGTTCGAGATGGTAGGTTATTAGTCATACCAGACTTTATGTCTGAATCTAAGTTTATGTTTTCCCATTAAACTCTCGGGTGCTCAATTAATTTTGAATTGTTTTAGAGTTAAGGTTTTCAGGTTCTCCTTTAAACGAATAAGGTTCTAGAGACGTGCAGGAGGCAAGCTAGCTATTAGGAGTTTTTTCTTTTGTTTGATTCCGCTGTGTTTTGGATGTAATGGAAAAGTGGTTTAATGCCTATATTTAGAATCTGATCAACCAAGGGAGCATCTTCATATATAGCTCTTGGAGTATTTTGTAATAAATTGTAATTTCTCTGAGCGTGGCTTACCTATGAGATTATGTAATGAATCAGAAATGCTATCTGTAATGAACTGAGAAATTTATTTTAAATTGAGTTTAATTCTTTTTTTCATATTCATGTGTTTCTGGTATATCAATGTACCTAACATTACCGCATTTGGTCACCGAGAATTAATAACCATGGATGACTGTATCATCCGTAGCGGTTAGTTTTGGGCCTCCAAATGCGGGATGTTACAAGTTTGTAGCAAAGCACAGGTTTATGTAAATTTAAAAGAAATTTGAACCTAAAAGATTTTCAAAACATAATCCAAAGAATCAGATAATGAGATTGGGGTTTGGGCTAACACTATAGTAACGTAGTTGCATTTGTTATATATATATATATAGAAGTATGTATTCCCCTCTCCCTTAGGTCGTTCTTCTGTGTCTTACTAAGACACGTATGCAGATATACGAGAAAGGAAGGTATAGAGGCAGGTGACAGAAGAGGAAATCTTGGTGGAGGAAGCACCACAATTAATGGAAATGCTCGACCTAATGCTAGAAGGAATCCGGGTGGACAGACAAATGCTAATCCAAACGCAAATCCCAATGTAGGTGCTGGAATCCCGCCAGTTGATATGGGGATGATGTATCAGTTCTTCGTCAATCTAATGCAAGCTGAAGTAGCTGCAGGAGTAGCTGGGGGTAATGCTGTCAATGTTGGAGGAGCTAATTCCATGGCCCCAATTGGTAATAACTATACCAAGCTGAGTAGGATTACACCAGTCTTGGTGGGAAGCCGTTTTTGGGAACAGAGGATGCTTTCGAAGTAGAAAATTGGTTATTGCACTATGAAAGGATTTTTGCTGACTTGGGATCACATGGTGAGCAGAAGAGGAGACTTTCTTCTAGACAATTGCAAGGATCAGTACTTTATTGGTGGAATAGTATTACTATGGGAGTTCCCGAGGAAGAGTTGACTTAAGCAGAGTTTTGAAGGAGATTCGAGGAGAGGTTCTTATCTGAAGTTGCCAAGTCAGTATTGCTGAGAAAGTTCATGGACTTAGTGCAAGGTGTGATGATTAAGTATGCTACGAAGTTTGATGAGTTGTCCAGATACGTATATGCTACCATTGACACCGTCATTAAAAGAAACAAGAAGTTTATTTGAAACTTCTTAAAAAGGAGATGGCAATCAGGAATGAAGAGATGCTTTCTACTTATGGGAAGGAGAAGCAGGTTGGAACCCATGATTCTCAGGGCAAGAAGAGGAAATTCTTTAAGAAGAAATGAGCTCAGAAAGGAAGAGCTGCCGATAAAGGGAAGGCCGATGTAGTTTGCTACAAGTGCGACAAGAAAGGACATTATGCTCATGAATGTCGAACAGGAAAAAGGAAAAAGGTTGCAGATAAGAAAGGAGTAAAGTGCTTCAACTATGATCAGATTGGACACTACAAGAACCAGTCAGAGCAGACAAGGGAAAGGTTTTTGCTTTGGAACCATCTTCTTCTAGACCAACTGCTGCTGGGAAGGGAAAGACTGTGATGGAAGGTACACTTTTGATTCATAGTATACCAATTATGGTACTATTTGATACCGGTG
Organism: Allium fistulosum; assembly: GCA_030737815.1. Classification (NCBI taxonomy): domain Eukaryota; kingdom Viridiplantae; phylum Streptophyta; class Magnoliopsida; order Asparagales; family Amaryllidaceae; genus Allium; species Allium fistulosum. The sequence goes on from CM060901.1 coordinate 1,379,019,961, forward strand.
TATCGCATTCATTTATATCTTACTGTTTGGTAGATAAGTTATATTTAGAATCCTCATACCTTATTACTTCCTTAAGGGTTGCAAATCCGATAGGAAGGTATTCAACTCTGGGAATGAGATGTGACTAGTTAGAACTTGAATTATTAGGTCATAAGTTTGCATGTAGTTTGTATGTTTTTGATTTTGTAGGCTTCAGGATCATTTTGGGTATGGATTGGTTAGATAAATATGATGCTAGGATATTTTGCCAAGATAGGGAAATATCGCTAAGACACCCCAATAGTCATAACCGAATTATATACTCGGTAGAGAAGTCAGACTCAAGTGCTTGGGCTTTGCTGAATGTAATGGAAGTAGAAGAAGAGTTGAATCAGGTTTTGGTAGTAAGTGAGTTTGCAGGTGTTTTTGAGCCAGTCACAGGACTACCACCGAAGCGAGCATTTGAGTTTTGGATAGATCTTGTGCCAAGAGTAGAACCTGTAAGTAAACTACCTATTAGGATGACACCTACCGAGATGAAGGAATTGAAGGTGCAGCTAGTGGATTTAGAAAGAAAGAATTTTATTAGACTAAGCAGTTTGCCTTGGGGAGCGATCATGGTGTTCGTGAATAAACCGGGTGGGTCGTTGAGGATGTGTATCGACTATCGTAAGTTGAACGAGAAGATGATCAAGAATAAGTATCCGTTGCCGAGAATCGATGATTTATTTGATCAGTTGAGTGGAGCTAGAGTATTTTTCCAATTGGATTTGGCGACAAGTTTCCATCAGCTAAGAGTGGCAGAGGACAGTATTCCGTTGATGGCATTTCAGACTAGGTATGGTTCGTACAAGTGGTTAGTAATGCCATTCGGGTTAACGAATGAGCTAGCTTTCTTCATGGATTTGATGAATCGAGTTTTCCGAGAGCACTTAGATAGGTTCGTATTGGTATTCATAGATGACATTTTAATATACTCTAAGGATGAAAGAGAGCTTGAAGTTCATCTTAGAGAATTGCTTGAAACACTGAGGCAGCATCAACTAAAAGTTAAGTTTTAAAAGTTTCATTTCTGGAAGAAAGAAGTTATGTTTCTTGGTCACGTGGTTTCAGAGAAGGATTTGTCAATTGATTCGGATAAGATCAAGGCTATTACCAACTGGAAGAGACCAGAGACGATGGCTGAGATTAGAAGTTTTCTTGGACTCGTTGGCTATTACCGGAGATTAACTAAGGATTTCTTGCGGATAACAGCGCCTTTGACTAAGCTTACCAGGAAGGAGGTGAAGCTTATTTGGCCTGACAAATGTGAGGAAGCATTCCTTAAGTTAAAGAATTTGTTGACCAACACGCCTGTATTAGTAGTTCCAGATGGGAATCAAGAATTAGTAGTGTATACTGATGCATGTGGAACTGGATTAGGGACTGTGTTGATGCAGAAAGGTAAAGTTATTGCTTATGCTTCACGATAGCTTAGACCGCATGAAGTGAGATATCCTACTCATGATCTAGAGTTGGCTGCGGTGGTCTTCGCATTGAAAGTATGGAAACATTATCTCTTAGGGGAGAGATTTGAGTTATACACAGATCATAAGTCCTTAAGGTATTTATTCTCTCAGAAGGAGTTGAATATGAGACAGCAATGGTGGCTGGAGTTTTTAGCAGCTTATGATTTTGGTATAGAATATACACCTGGAAAAGGAAATAAAGTAGCGGATGCATTTAGCAGAAAACAACAGAATGTGGTGTTAGCTATGTTAACATAATGGAAGGACATAGAGGCTTTGACTACTTGTAGTTTGCAGTTAAGATCGACTGCTAGTTCTAGTCAGAGCACTGCCATGTTATCCTGCTTGGAAGTTTGACCGGTACTCATCGAAAGGATTGCTTCTAAGCAGAAAGAGGATCCACTATTAGCCGAGAAGATTAAAAGGCTTGAGGTTGGATTGGAGATTGATGATCTAAAAGATTTTATTCTTGACCAGAGTGGATGGTTAAGAAAGAAGGGACGACTGTGTGTTCTAAATGTTGGGGACTTAAGGAGAGAAGTTCTTAGGGAATGTCATCGATCAAAATTTACGATTCATCCTTGGGGAACGAAGATGTATCAAGACATGAAAAGGAGTTTCTACAGGGAAGGTATGAAGGAGGATGTTGGCTTGTGGGTAAAGTAGTGTGCAAACTGTCAATAAGTAAAGGCCAAACATCAGAAGCCGAGTGGGTTGCTTCAACCTTTGGAGATACCAGTTTGGAAATGGGATTCGATATCCATGAATTTTATAGAAAGGTTGCCAAGGTCGAATCGAGGAAATGAAAGTATATGGGTCATAGTGGACAGGCTGACCAAGAGTGCCCATTTCATTCAAGTTAAGTCAACCAGGACGACACCTATTTTAGCTGAATTGTTTATGAAGAAAATTGTTAGACTGCATGGAATTTCTAGTAGTATAGTAAGTGACATAGATCCCTTATTTACTAGCGAGTTGTGGAAGAGTATACATGAGACTTTAGGTACCAAGCTCAAGATGAGTACCGCTTACCATCCGCAGACAAATGGACAGACAGAGAGTGTCAACAATGTACTTAAGGATTTGTTAAGAGCTTGTGTGCTAGATTTTGGTGGATCATGGGAAGATCACCTACACTTAGTTGAGTTTTCCTATAATAACAGTTATCAGACTAGTATAGGAATGACGCCTTTCAAAGCTTTGTACAGAAGGTCGTGCAAGTCACCAGCATGTTGGTTGGAAATTGGAGACAGATTAGTCTTAGGTCCAGATCTAGTAAGAGAGGCAACATAGAAGATTGAGTTGATCCGAGGTAGGATGAAGGAAGCTCGGTCCAGATAATAGAGTTACGCAGATAAGATGCGTAAGGATCTAGAGTTCTCTGTTAGAGATAGCGTTTTCATTAAAGTATCATCGATGAAGGGTGTGGTATGATTCGTAAAGTCGGGGAAACTGGCACCGAGATATGTTAGACCGTTCCCAGTTATAGAGAGGATCGAAATGCTCGCATACAGAGTAGAGTTGCCGAACAGTTTGGTAGGTGTCCATAATGTGTTTTATATGTCTCATCTTCATAAGTATGTGAATGATCCAGAGACTACTATTCCTCCGACTGCATTGGAAGACTTAATAGTAGAACCGGATCTGACCTTTGTTAGGCAACCAGTTGGACCGTAGCAAGAGATGAGTAGAGGCTAAGAAACAAGACAGTCAAGTTGGTGAAAGTTCAATGGAGCGACAATGAGAAGGACTGTACTTGGGAGACATAAAACATGATTAGAGATACTTATCCCGATCTGCTTTAAGGGTATGTTCTATATTTACTTTATATGGACTGTTTGCTAGTCAGGTAGGCTAGTATGGTAATTAGGAGATGTTATAGATGATTGCTATGCTTAGTATTTAGTCCTTGCTGAATTTCGAGAACAAAATTCTATAAGGAGGGGAGCCTGTAACACCCCTAATTTTAAATAGCATTATTCAGGAGATTTAATTAGATAAATTAAATAGAATAATGTAGAGATTAGAGTGATACGGGAATTGAGATTTGAGAACTAATTAAAGTCGTGCCTTAACTAAATGAATATATGTGTGATTTATAAATTAGAGATTTAAGAGAATAAGGCAAGGGTAAAAAGGGAATAGATGTATACCATAACCCCAAAACCCTTACTTCATTCTCATTCACATTTTTATAAACCAAAAACACAAATAAAGGAGAAATAAGACCGAACAAAACCCTAGGAGAAGAGGAGTTCAAAATCTATTAGAGGCTAAGATTCAAGCTAGGAAGATTAAAGTGAAGAACAAATCTCAAGTTCCTTATCCAAACAAGGTGAATAATGATCTAAACCATCTCATATATGTCTTCTTTAATTTTTAAATTCGATTTTAAGGTTTAAAACCGTTTGGATGGATGAATGATGATATGCTTTGATTATATGCCATGTTATAATTTAAACAAGGATTTTTATGGGATAATATAATTCGATTTTAAGGTTAAAATCATGAAAATTGATTTCCAAATGCCATGATGTTTGAATATGTTATGTAGAACATTATTTCGGAGATGGGTTTGCATTCTCATAATATTCCAAGCTATGGATAATTTAATATGAATTTTGAATGGAAGAAATAGATCATTTTGGGTTTAAATTATTTAAGGAAATTATATAATGACTTCGGTCTGAAATTTATATATGTTAAAAAACATATTAAAAGTGAATTATTGTGATTTTTGAGGAATTTGCCTAAGTATTTTACTATGGTTATAAATTTTTTTAAGTTAAGGGACTTGAATGTTTTATATGTTTTATCAAGGAGAAGGGCTTATTTGCTTAAAATGTTTTAAATTGTTATGTGGATTCGATAGCTTTTTAGAAAAGGATTTTGATAAAGAAATGGCAACCAATCACATTTTGACAAATTAGGTAAGTTAGGTGAAAAGAAATTACTTTGAAATGCTTAAAATCAGTTTTTTTAGAATTACAACTTTGCCACTTTCTTTGCTTGCTTCCGTCACCATGCCCAGCAGGCCTTTCGAAACCAAGGCAATGGTATCAAGCAATTGGTATGTAGTGTATTGGAAAAAGGCGGATGGGTTTGTGTCGAAGGCATGCTTTCGAAGGGGTTGAAGCCACTTTTATAAGCTTTCGAATCCATCAACTTGTCTTTGCTTTTAGAAAGGAATTTTCAAAATAGTTGCCGCTTATTTTTGTTTTTAAAGATGCTTTCGAAAGAGTTGCTGCATTTTGAACTCATTCGATACCTAGCTGCCGCATTCATACCTTTCAAATTGGTTAAAGGCCGCTTTTCTTTATAGCCTTATAACAATGAGTTCGAAAGGAAGACTTTCATTTTATTAACATTGAAGCCGCCTTCCCAATGCTTTCTCTTTGACCCAGTAGTTATATTTAATGTTAAACTCAATGATTTCGAAAGAGATACTTTCAAATGGTTTCGAAGCTATGCTTCCATAAAATTCTACTTGAAATAGATGCCTTCGAAAGGTAAGCTTTAAGCGTTTCGAAAGGTATGTTTTTAATGTTTTTGAAAGCGAAGGTCTAAGATTTTAAGTAAAGCTTTTGAAAGGGAGAGTGATGGAGGGTAACTCATGATGTCATAATGATCCGAAGGATTTAGTCGAAAGCCTTAGTTTTCAAACAAGAAACCCAATCTCATGTTTAAAGGTAAAACCCATGGCAATATGAAAGAGTTTTAAAATGGCATTTAACTTCAGAATTTTGAAGAAGCTTTCCTTGCTAAAGATAGTGGGTTAAGGGTATTAACCATGTTTCCTTAGAAAAATGATTACAAGGAATTAAATCATAGATGTTTATATTAGTATGTTTTGATCAATTATCATGCATGCTTCTGTAAACCTGTGCAGTTAATGCCTCGCTATTACCTCGCTATAACCCCGCTATATTCCCTCTATATCTCGTAGCGGATTTCTACCGCTACGATTTTTCCATGTAGCCCCAAATATAGCCTTTCCGCTTTAAGCCCCGCTATTTCCGCTATATCCCATTGTTCCCGCTATATTTTGCTATTTCCGCTATATCTTCTTTAATAGAAATGCATTAAAAAAAATGAAATTTATACATTATCAAAATTATGAAATTAATTTATTTAATTTAATTTTTAATATATTTTCAGAAATGAAAATACTCTAATATTCTACTAAATTCAATTATGTTATATAACAGTTTTACGTTTATTTACAGTATATTCGCACATGTTTTTACTTAAAATTATTTATGTATTAATTATAATTCAATTGAATGTTAATTTTTCATTTAATTACCCTTTATATATTGGTAAAGACATTAAGTACGAGTTTTATATGCTATTTTAGAGTCTTTCGTTATATCCTGCTATATCCTCGCTGTATCTCCGCTATGAATTTTTGCGCCTCCGCCATATTGAATCTGCCGAGTGCTTTAACTGCATAGCTGTAAACATATTCACTTCATAATTAACCCATAACATTTTGGGGTGTTAAGGGCAGAATAACCATCTTGGTTGACTCTATTGTGAATGTACATTGAGTTAACTCCTGTGTGAGTAGAATTGCATCCAGAAGGTCAGACAGACTAGAATATAGGATGCCCAAAGACCGATCAAAGGATTATTGGTTTAGACGTGTTCTTAGTAAACCCATGAAAACTATGTATGGAAAGTGTTATTGGCAGGAGCCAATAGGTTCTTAGTGATCCAATGAAAACTATGTCCGGAATAAGTTATTGAAAGAGATCAATAGGTTCATAGTAATTCCATAAAAAATATGACATGAGAGATGTTATTGGAGAATCCAATAGGTTCATAGTGACCCCATGAAAACTATGATTAGATGATGTTATTGGTAGACACCAATAGGTTCTTAGTGATCCCATGAAAGCTATGAAACTGGACAGATAGTCCGCAAGCTTGGAATAGGTTATTAGTTAGCCCTTGAAAACTAATAGGTTAATAGTGACCCTAGAAACTATAACTTGAGACAGGAAGTCAGGTGAATGGGGATGGGAAATCCAAAGCATATTTCATGTTTGCATGTCATCATGATACATATTATTATGTTATGTCTTAACCATTGTGGATGGAGGTGCACAATATATGTTTTTTATAAATTGGGTTAAGATACTAGTGAAGGGAAAAACCATTCCGCTAAGCGGCGTGGTCTCACTAGATAACTATATGGTTTGAGATGGTAGTTTATTATTCACACCAGACTTTATGTCTATCTTGAATTTTATGTTTTCCCCTTAAACTCTCGAGTACTTAATTAATTTTGAGTAGTTTGAGAATTATGGTTGTCAGGTTCTCCTTTAGACAAATAAGCTTCCAGAGATGTGCAGGAGGCAAGCTAGCTATTAGGAGTTTTTTTTCTTCTGTTTGATTCTACTGTATTTTGGATGTAATAGCAAAGTTGTTTAGTGCCTGTATTTAGACTCTGATCAACCAAGGGGGCATCTTCATATGTCACTCTTGGCGTATTTTGCAATAAATTATAATTTCTTTGAACGTGGCATACGTATGAGATTATGTAATGAATCAGAAAAGCCATCTGTAATGAAATGAGAAAATTGTTTTAAATTGAGTTTATTTTTTTTCATATTTATATGTTTCTGCTATATCAATGCCTAACATTACCACATTTGGTCACCGAGAATTAATAACTATGGAAGACTGCAGCATCCGTAGCGGTTAGTTTTGGGCCTCCAAACGAGGGATGTTGCAAAAGAGTATGACAGTTCTACCTATTTCGCTACTGAGCTTCAAATTGGAAGTGATAGCAATAGCAATTTAAAGATTTGGAAGCCTTCATGAATTAAATCTTAAATAAAGTCTTGATTTTTGAACAAATCAAGAGTTTTGAGCAAATTGCTCAAATCGTCAGAGAGAAACCCTAAGTTTTTTAGGGCTGCTTTCTTTTGTTTGATTGTAAAGTGTTTGTATTGTGTTGCGGCTAAGGTTAACAGTCGCTTCATTATTTTGGGTCTTTGTACCCAATTTTATTGGGCCTCGGGTCTTTAATGTTTTTGTTTAAAAAACTAGCCAGAAGAAGTAGCACTTTGTAGGACACTGGCAGGGTAGTCTGATTGTAGTAGCAGTTTTATATGAGAGCAGACTGGTAGATAACCGTAAATCACTCGCAACATGATTGGTGGTCACTTCCATGGTATTCTTCTGGGCATGCATTGATATATGTAATGAATAAAACTATTCATGTATGTTGCGGTTGATAAGCTTAATTTAATGGCATCATACGTTGAATATTTTTTGTATATGTTTCTAGAATTTTCATTGAAACTTCAAGGAATGAGCCGTGAGGATAACTTATCTCAAATCTACTTAAAATAGATACTTAAACATTGAGAAATATAATAATTAAATTAGAATTGCTATATAAGAAGATATTATAGGAGCAGAACAAAAAACTAAAATTATATTAGAAAAATTGTATGATACTTCTCAACGGCTCATAGCCATTGCGAAATGAAATTTAACAATGGGTTAGGGCCATTGTTTATGTAGTTAATATTGGATAATATCATTGATATATCGCCGATATATCCCATATAGCTCTTTAACTGATATTTTTTTAAATATCGCTTAAAATTCGTTACTGATATATTGTTTGATCTTAGTAGATAAATCCCTTCGATATTCAGTTTAAAATCCTAGATGTTTTTAAAGAATATCATTCATTATTGTATGTCTTGAAGAAAATAAATTTACAAATAAATATCATCACATTATCAGTATTTGTTTTTAGTACATAGTGAATGACAATACGTAGAAATCCTATTGTATTAATATTTTTTTATTTTTTAGTCTATTTCATTCATCTTTTAACAAAGAAAACTTTATTTATTCCATTATTATTTTTTCGTTTGAAGACTTTACCATTAAAAACTAGATCCTTTAAGAGCTACTTCTCTATTTAGTTATATTTTGGTTCACCGTTTCTAAATGGTAAGTCAAGTTATGAAAATTGATTTTAGTAGTTATTATCATGCACTAAGAACTACAACTTTGAAAAGTAGTAAAGTTATATATTTGAAAAATCGATAAAGAACAGGCTAGAAGTTGTAATCGATGTTAAATCAATATTACTTCTTTGATAAATTATGTGAAAAAGAAAAAGAAACTATAAATACAGAAAAATTTGCAAATTAATATAGACGATTAGATGACCTAAAAAACTAATATAGTATAAAAATTATTAAAATAATAAGATGCATATTATATAAATGTCTTGATTTTTATAAGCTTATTCTATAACTTTTGTTTACTAGAATATCTCGGTAAACATATTGTAATATGTAAACTAATTGCAATCACTCTTTAACAGTAATTTGGCAATATTAATTCAAATATATAAAACATAACCTCATTATAACATTATAAAATAATACAATATGGTTTATGACATATTCTACAAGTATCCGATATATCACCGATATTACCCGATATTATCATGATATTTTAAAATATCTCATATCTTGGCCAATACATACCCGATACCAATATTAACTACTTAGGTCTTGTGAAATTATAGATTAGCAACGGCTCAAAACGGCTTTGGGCCGTTGCTAATTTTCATTTCGCAATGGCTATAGGACATTGCTAAATTTTAGACACAACTTGATTTGCAATGGCTTCGGATCGTTGCAAAATGCTTTAGTGATGGCTTAAAGCTGAAATAGCTTTTCTATTGTAGTATTAGCCGCCCCCAAACCTGCCCTCTCTTCTACTCCAGAGATGGAGTTCCCAACAACATTTATCATTTGCTAGCTCATTCTTAGTATGTAATAAAAATGAACAATGGTACTTTATGAGCAATGTGCCTTATCTACTATATATACTACTATAGTTTTGAAAATTAAAATATGCAACAAGTATGTTCTCTCATATACGTTCGATTGATCTTAAGATGATAACTCCTCCTTATCTCTGATGGATCCCGATACCTCATTGGTTATCTATGTAATCTAAGCTCTAATACCAAATGTGATGACCGTTCTACACTTTCGGTACCCAATGTATAACATGTATAGTGGTTGTAACGGTACCCAGTCGATGTAGGGCGATTGATAAGTGATAAAGTAAAGAAAATCTCTAAATCAGAACTTGTCATATATTTCACATCACATCGAATAAAATATAGTAATCATCACAAATATAAAATAGGCGAGACAATAATAATTGAAAGAACCACATAATCATAGTGCGCAGATTCATCACAGCTATATACATAGATCACAGAGTTTATACACCAAATAATAAACCCAAACGTACTATCTCTAAATAAAATAAAGCATTGATAAAGCCTTAGAGTGCTACAAAGTGGAACTATAGCAATAGTAAGCTAAGTATATCCATCTGCACAACTCCATTGCTATCCACACATGTTATCTAGTCTACTCATTTAAGAGTACCTGAGATAATACGAAGCAAAGCATAAAACCTCGAGTCAGATAATAGTTGAGTGTGAGTGGCAAACATTCTAAAAATACTATGAAAGTTGATATAGTATATAGGACGTAGAGTATGGATAATCATACCTGACTTGTCCTTACATTCAAAGAGTTAGCAATCTACTATCATTATCGTCATTATATAGGTGTACTACAAATCAAAGTACAGGGTCCGGTGTCAGGTATCCAAGTCAATAATACTTATGTCACGTGACATCCCTAGAGTGATAAAACAAACATGACAAACATAACATCCATAAAAAAATTCATTACATCACTCATGTGCGTTGGATACATGATAAATCATATAGCCAATCCTCTATTAAAGACTAATGGAAAATCTCAGTTTCTCAGTGCTCGACTTCATGCCACTCTAAAGCGTAGGAAATAGACCCACGTATCCTCAAGTCTAGGTTACACGGATTCATATCTATAAATCTGGGGTATCATATCAACTAATTTAGGTAGGCATTCCCACACATCCCTCTTTACGAGCATACTTCGGAACCTTCGACTATCAATGACCCCTTTGCACGCATCTCTATAGTTGAACCCATCATTGTTCCATTTCATTTGTCTCCATAGTAGAACCCATCATCATCATTCTACCCATAAGTTCACCTTCATCGAACTTGTTCTTATAGATCATCATCATGACTCTAATCATAAAGTTGTCGTCATTGGAACATCTTTAAATACCCCTCATAAGTCATAAAGTGCCTTCATCGAAGTCCCAAAGTCACCACTTCGAAGCATCACGTCATTGCTTCACCATCAAAACCAATCTTCTTTGTGCCATAACGTTAGAAGCAAGCATTGAATGAAGAACGAATCATCATAGCACACTCCCAAAGTACCACCGTCCGCCCTCACCAATTTTGGACAAGTTTGGCCAACCCTCATAGTGGTCGGTGACAAACACTTTCGATTTGTACTTAGCCAATTTTGGCTAAGTACAAAACATTGGAAACCTCTCTTCATGTCTTGATGAAGCTAGAAGTTTCCTTCCATGCACCCCAAAGTCATAACGCATTCAGCCCGAAGTGAAACCTCTCAATGCCGAGAATTCCAGATGCTAAATTTTTTCTAAGTCCCAAGCCACGTCATTTTCTAGCTTCCCCGAAGTTCCCTCCGTCTAACGACCGCTCTTGAATGTAAGTACATCTACCACCGGCTAGTTTTGTAACCGCCTCGACCATTGTTTGTAAAATGCTATAACTCCATCAATTTAAGTCCAAACCACTTATGACCACTCGCGTAGCTTTCCTAGGCTCCAAAGAACATCATATTTTGGTCGTAAGAGATTTTGAGCATTCTTGTTCACCAATTCCACTCGACGACGACCACTCCCAATTCACAACCAAATAAATTAAAAATATAACAAACAACCGTATAAAAGCAACATACAACATTCATACATCGTATACAAGCAATCGAAACATTTATAACATCCTAGATTTATGAAAACAACAAATAATGACCGGTACGGTCAAACACCGAAAAAAAATCAAAATCAACATTTATCTTTTAGAAACCATTTTAAAACTAATATTAATGTTATATTTATCTTATTTTTACCATAAAGACCATTTGAAAATGTTGTTTTTACTATATAAACTAGCATAGTAAAGAAGTGTAAAACCACTTACCTAGATCAAATCAAGCATAGATACCAATAAAATCTCATGATGAACAACAGCCTTCACGTTTCCTAATATCCCCAAATAGTATATTTACTAATCCATTCGCTAATTACCTTCTAATAACATGTAATTAAAGTAAGGAAAATTGCTTTTTGGCTATGGAGAAGATTAATGGTTGTCTAGATCAGTTTTGGGAAGTAGAAAAATATTTAGGAGGCCATCCCATCATCTCCCTTAGGCACAAATCCCGGAATGGGCTTTGGGCCTAATTTAAGCTTTACTTATTACCCACTAAATTGTCTAAAAACTTCCTAACTTCAAATAGTCATATCTCTTAAATGATAAGTCCAAAAAACTATTATAACCACTTTACGGAAAAGAGAACATCGTAGTTTTCCAATGGAAGTGGTCTCGGACCCTAATTTGGGTGCTATCAAAAATTGCAGCCCTTAAAAATTTTCAAGGTCAAAATCATCCAATAAAATAACCAAAGGTTAAAAATTTCAATTCTCAATATTCCCCAAAGTATAGCATCATACGACCCAATTTGGATTTAAAATAATATTTTACGATCCTGCGATATGTAAAACATGGGTTGTTACACTTTCTTAGTATGTTAATAGTTAGTACAATATGTAGTTTCTTAGCATCACACTAAAAAAAGAAATGCTTACTTACTAAAATAGATTTTTTATATAGCAAGAGTGGTACTTATTCAAACAGAGCACTCATTTTGATGTCTCGGAGGTTCGAACTCATGACCTCTACAACCTATGTCTAAAGCGTCACCACTAGCCAATTGACCGGTTGACCTTGAAAAGAGACCCCTGAACTAGGATTGAACCAAATAATTTCGATAAGTCCCGATTAAATCCTAATCTGATGGATCTTGGATAAGGTACAATGGTAAAAATACCATAATGAACTAATCAAAACTAAATTAATCCAAAAGATTTGAATACAAAATATTAGAATATGCAAATTTATAGTGATTTTACTCAACCTTGCACAAACTGACCTAAATTGAATCTCGAATTGGTCAAATTTGAAATACATAGACAGAAGTCCCCGCATTTCGTCGGATCGCTCTCAGAATGATCTGATGAGATTAAATTCCACCCTTACTACTTTGAAATACTTCGTGGTATATCTAGGTCGCATGGTAAGCAAATATACCAAGATTTCTTTTATAGAGAAACACAACTTTTTAGGAAAAAAATATAAGTGGTAATGAATCACTTATCAAATAGTAAAACATTTAAGTTATTATTGTTTATAATACTTATTATTTAATATTGAATGTTGATCATTGAATGTTGAATATTGAATATTGAATTTTAAAATAGTTGCTTATTTACTTCATGTGTAATTTGTGCTTTGCATCTTAAATTAAATAAAAATATATACAATACTACCCTCCATGTTATGATATAGCTGAGAACACTTATCGTTCATGTAACAACCCACACCTTAATGGGCCTTAAGTTTTGCTAAATATAAAACCCAAGTCCACTGTGGTACGAATCGTTAGTGTTGGTATCCTGTAATAAAACAAAAGTATAGCAGAGAGCTATCAATAATAACTCGAGGTGGAATAATAAAGTATAATAACACACACACACATATACACTGACCGAGGCTAATACCTCTGGGTATCTAGCGCCCTCGTTAGTACAGAGCATGCATGAGGAAATCTGTCCTTTCACTGTTCCCGCCTTGTACCAGTATCTGTCCCTTTAAATCTATCTTGTGGGTTGTAATGAGGAGGGGGTTGAAACAACGTTTTGGTGATTGGTAAATTATATACTTTATTCATAACACTAGTTTATGCCGATTGTTTTCTATTATGTGTTATGTCTATTATTTAAAGCTTAGTCATTTTGATTTCGTGTACGCGTACAACATGCCTAACCTACTCGAGGTATACAATAGCTATATATGTGTGTGTGTATTTAAGTACCACAATCCCTTATAAACCAGGATTCATTACTACTTGTATCTGTAACTCTGCACCATGCTAGGCATCCACCAACAGTGTCTAGGCTGAATTACCCACGTACATTGAAGAACCTCCCATTAGTGCCTAATAACGACATTACAACTATTTAGCCGTATTCGAATTCGTCTCAAAGACTCGACTAGGGGTTTCCTAGCCAGCCTCCTAACGACAAACAAACTTTAAGGCAATTGCATATCCCATACGGAGACTACTCCAGTAGGAGGTGTAGTCTGTCCCCAGGCATAACCTAAGTCTTTTTGACTGCTACAGGACAAATGGTGCTCTCGACCTATGTGTACATCTCTACTCCTCAAATGTATGATACCAACCTTGCTAACATATCATCGAGCTTTCGTCCACTATCCCATTTAGATTGCCTAATGCAAATCAAGGAAATGCCCACTTAGTTACTTAGTACTTCGTGTTAGGATTGAAACAGACCCTAAATGGTCATTTTAGACTTTGAACTTGAGGGGAACCTCCTTTGGTATATTCCCTACACCTATACGCGAATATATATTCCCATGGGTCCTACTATTGAAGATGTCTCACATCAGCACAGTGCATACACAATTGGTAGTAGCCCCTTGTAGAGGATAGATTTCTATTGTGCAACGTTACTGTTAACCCAAAAAATGGATTAAAACCTAGTTGGAGTGTGAAAGCACCAGCCCTGTTCTCATAGAGCAATAATATAGATAAAAAGTATAGAAAAAAGTAGGAAGAGAAAGAAGACAAGAAGATTTTTTGGTGGTTCGGCTATTAATAAAGCCTACGTTATAGTTTTTATTACCGACTAATTGCTGTTACAAGATGTATTTGATTACAAAGCTTTTGAATATCCTTAGTTAGACCGAGTCTCCAATCTTGGAATCCACTGGAGAATCACAGTGAACCCTTTTGAAGACAGTTGTGAGGGAGGTGAAAAGTGAAGAAAGTTTCCAGTAGAGTTTCAGCCACCAGTCTGGAGGATCCTCTTTATGCTGCAGATATGAGAGTATTTATAGAGGTAGGAGAGCTATTGGGCCAACCCTGTTCGTCAAATGCTTGTAGATGGTCACGGAAAGGTTCACTGGAGAAAGCATTGTGACCCGAGCCAATTCAATGGATCGCTAGCTATCCATAGCTTATGGATCGCTAGCGGTCCATAAAGTATGCGGGAAAGCGAGCCAACCCCTTAGCATCCTTCTCCCATATTGTTCCATGTAGGTCGCCGCAAATCAATGAAACGGTATGGATCGCTGGTGATCCATATGCTTAGAATATTATTGGACTTTGCTTTCTGGATTGTCTTTGTTGTCTTGTGTCGACGTTATTCATGTAGTCTCGTAGCATGTTGCCTTGTCTTGATGATGGTTTGCTTACCAGTCGTACTTATCTGTGGATTGGACCATACAAATGTTTATCGCTTGATTTAGCTGTCTCAAAATCTCCTCAAACTTAGCCATTGTTTCTAGAATATGTGTTGGATCATGATGTAAGAGAATCGGTTGACCCTTGAGCTAATCCAATGGATCGTTAGCGATCCATGTCCTTAGTGCATTTTCCATTCTTTTTGCTTGACTCCCTTTAACTTGTTGTTTTAGTCCTTTTGGTTGTCTTCTGAGTTATTCTGTCTCGACCAAGTTGTTCAGACTTCTTTTGGATTCTGCTGGGTTAAAAACCCAGATAACATTCCCCCCCAGAGTATGTATTCGTTGAAAACAAGGCGTGCTCTGGAAGTAATCGCTTTTCAGTTCCTGTTTGTCGAGTTTTGGATAGTCGAGTTTGGGCTACACGGATTCGAGCTACGTTATACCGCCGCTTGCTAAGTTTCGACCTGGAGTTTAATCGTTTGCCATAATAGACCAAATTTTTCTCTATAGCTTCTCATCATGTCTTGAAGTAGTAGGTAGATGTCGCTAGGCAAATTTGAGGCCAGAGGCATGCAACACTATGTTCGCTAGCGATCCATCGATGATGGATCGCTTGCACACCGATTACTTAGAGTTTTTTAGGGATATTTTTCTGTTCCTATTTAAGCTCCTTGGGCCAACCTATTCCATTTCTATTCATTCCTTGCGACACGATCCTTCGAACTACCTCTGCCATCCGAGCTACCCTTAGCGATTTGATCCATCATCCCCAGTGACTTGATCCATCGTCTCCAATGATTCAACCCAAATTTCCATCGAGATTCCATCGCGATTCCCTAGATGCCGCCGACCTTGCTTTGCCTCCGACTCCAGAGCTTTACCGCCGCTTTTCCAAGTCGCTTCCGACCGAACCCTAGTTTGCTTACCGACTTAGATCGCCGCCGACCCATATTTAGCTCACTGATTCTAAAGCTTCAACTAACTTTGTACTTAGATCATTAATCCAAGGTGGGGTTGCTGATTATGACGTCGATTTATTGATTTGGTGACAGAGTTGTATTCGTGGTGTTAGTCGTGAAGAGTCCGAGTTGATTGCGGCTTGATGGAGGAAGATAGTAAATCGAGTCTTAAGTTCTTCATGGAATGACATATGGGCCTTGCCCCGTTGCTTAACATGTTTTGCTGTCTTCGTCCATTGAGCCAGAATTGACTTGTGCTAGGTCCCATTACCAATACCGCACGACACATCGTGAATTGGTTTTGTCCTTCCGGAGGATTCAGATTGATTTTGCTTTCTTTTGCACACACGGTGTACCTATACTGGAGGGGACTTTCCACGTCGTTTCAGACAACGATTCGTTATCGATCGTTGATCGATAACGGGTAAGTGTAGGAGAAGTAATTTAAAAAACAAAGTGATATGGGAAGTTCTTTCACCTCTCAGCTGCGAGCGTATTATCTACACGGGATAAAGCGTTTGTAGTGTTCAGGACACCAAGCTCACCACCGATAGATAACACACCACACTTGCTCCAGTACACACTTGAAGTCCGACACTTCAGTATGAACTGATAATTCTTCGGAATTCAAGTGTAGTACAGGGAATTCTTATTTTAGAGTAGAATTACCTGACCATTTCGTACGTAAGTTATATTATTTAGATTGAAGTACCCATCTTCTCGCCACAAGTCTAGCGGAGAAAGTCCTGCGCTTTCGAAGGCCGAGTCGTCGTCTGTCGCCCCTCCTTCTTCTGTTTTACAGCCTGAATATGGCCAGCTAGTTCCAGTCGGTCCGGTCTTGGACCGAACTCCTCCTAATTTCAGAGTTCTTCTAAATCCACCAAAGAGAGCTTCCTCTGTGATTTTTGCTAAAGTCTTGCACAACATCTTCCTGTAGCATGGCATTCCGGAGGAAGATGTGCGCCTCCCAAAGAAAGATGAATTTGCTCATATGCTGCCTTTGGGATATACTGCTTGTCATCGGTATATGTGCCTGAACGAAACAGTGCCCCCCCTTCAACGACTTTTTGAGAGAAACCCTCTCAAACTTGAAAATCGCTCCATTTTAGATTCATCCTAACGGATACGCTATTCTAACCTGCCTACACGTTCTGTTTATGCGGACTCTTAATCGCGCCCCGAGCTTCGACGAGTTAAGATATTTTCTCTCGTTCAAAAGAAGAGATGAGTATCCATCTTTAGTTGTGATTGAGGCCCAGAGGAACCGTAAAATTATGTTGTGACTACAGAGCAATTCATCTCAATTCAAGACTCAATACTTCTTTGTTAGGTGTCATGAGGGATTCATTCGTCTTTGGACAATAGGGGTAAGTTCTTTTTCCCACTTATAGAGCTCCAATATGTTGCTACGGATTTCTAATGAGTCAAATACTTTCTACAGTTATTCCAAGGCCGAATAAGGACTCATCTCTCGACGAAACTTTTCGAACCCTGAAGGCCGTCGACGCCGAGGAGAGATCAGTTAAATTCTTTCTGACAGACGAGAACCTGCTCCGGTATGGGTTGTTGCATCTAAGGAGATCTGCAGTCCCGATTGAGGTCCAATCCCTTTCTCGATCCAGGATACGTACGCGATCCACTTCTTCGTCTCATGGTTCCGAAGAGGGTGTTTTTCAAGAGAGGGAAGGCTTTTTCGGTGAGTCGGCTGAAGAGACTCACGAGGGAAAAGATGCCGCGACGAAGCTGGTTGCCCGACTAGAATACCTCTGATTCTAGAAGAAGAGGAAGAGAAGTTTAATCAAAGAGAAGGCAAAGGCGCGATAGACATAGAAAAGGAGGAGGGTGAGATTGAGAGCAGTAGCGATGAGTCCTCCTACAGTGACGACGATGATTTCTATGCAGAATCCGATGATGGAGATTCTGAATCATGCGATGAGACTTTGGGGACGAGTCCCATTTTTCCGAGCTTACCTCCCCCAGACATAAGTGATAAAGATGATGCTCCAAATGTCAGACGACGTTGGGATTCTCCGATTAAAGATGCATGCATAGGCTTAAGATATTTGAGCAATGTTTACGTCGATTTTGATGCACTCATGGGGGAATACTTCAAGTTTGAGGAGGTGTCTCCTTGTCCGGGCCATGTTGCGCCCGAAGTTAGTTCGATTCCTTCCATGACGCCTGCCCGATCCGGTTTGTGACGTCGTTTTAGGCTTTTCCCCCAAATGCATTACACGTTTCACTAGGGTTACACTCACTTATACACATATTTTTCATGTTTATCTTCCATTTCTAAGGCTCTTTATTTATTCTTCGTGTCATGTACCATGAGAGGACGCGACCTTTATGGCGACCTTGAGGAGTTTACCGACTCTCAACGCTTGTCGAAACGATCTTCTAGCCATTATCAGCCTTGTGAGACAGATGAGTAATATCGAAGAAGAAAAGATTTGGAGGCTGAAACTCATTGTTGAGACGAGAGGGAACATGGCTGAGTATACAAAGGCGGGTATGAGAAAAGAAAGACTTTCGATGAGTGAGAGGAGCCACCTAAAAAGTCCAAATTTGATCGTGGTTCTCATTATATGGAACAACGTGCCTTCGCTCTGACCCTTGCCTTAGTTGGTCCTTAAATCTCGGTTTCTTCTGTCCACATTCCATCTTCAACTCAGGTTCCATCATCTCATGTGGCTCTTGCCCCCGGTTCTTCACGTACCCACCGGAGATCTGCCTATGTTCTTTTATCTGGTCCTCCCAGGCTTGAGGCAGCGCTCCTCGGGTGGGTTTTAAGGAGGGTTAAATTTGATCGTGATCTTCATCCGGTTCGTAGAGATACATACATGCCCCACCTTCAAGCAATCCAGAACGATTTAGAACAGGCCGAAGGGTGGGAAAAATTATGCAAACAGCTGGCGGACACGAACCGCAACAACCATCAAGAAACCATCTCCTTTGAATCGGAGAAGGATGATTTCAAAAGAGCGTCGGCGGAACGCGACGCTAGAATCAAACAACTGGAAGAAGAAAAGGATGCATCACTTTGAGAAAGCAAGAACAGTGCCGGCTTGCTGAAAGAGCTAAAAGAGGCTCATGAGAGAATAAAGATCGTCTACATGGCCGAAATTAAGAAGGCTCATGCAGAAGAAGCCAAGTTAAAAGAGGAGGTGGTAGCTTGCAGCACGACAATTGAGGCCCAAAAGAAGACTATTTCCGACAACGACCTTATCGTGGAAAGGCATAATAAAACGATTGTAGAATATGGAGAAGTCGTGAAGTCACGCGATTAAACCATCTCCGACCAGGATGAGACGATCGCTAGGCTCTAGGATTGAGTTACGCAGCTTAGTGCTGATAAAGCTCGTGTCGAGGTTGAAAAGGTCGCGGTTACGACGGATTATTTGGAGCTTTAGAATGCCTTCGAGAGAGATGGAGAAGATGGATGAGACCATCTTGAACTTTTATGTCAACTCCCTGATGCACCAGGGAGTCTCAGTTACTTAGGCCCTAAATTCCCGCGCACTCTCGCTGTGGTTTGGGAGGAAATCTTGACCCATTTCCGTGATAGCGGGGATGTTTATATCAATCGAGTGCTAGAGAACGCCTATCTCAATGAATAATCAAAGAAGGCATTATTAGAAGGCTGGGAGATTTTGTGGATTGAAAGAGAGAAGGAAGCTGTAGATGCTGCCACAGCAGCAGCCACCGACGTGTTACCGGAGCCTTTTATTTCCAGTCCCGGCGAACCATTGGGGCAGCCTCATGATCCAACAACAAGTTCTGGGCTAGGAGTTTCCCCTCGGATTATGGAACCGTCAAAGGAGGGTGAAGGTAGTGAATACAAGGTTGACATTCTCGGTCACTCTTCTGGTGCAGGCAATCTACTTGTTCCTCCCGAGTTCAAGAACTTTCAACTCACGCCGTAAGAGCAGGATGAATTTAGCGCTTTCATTTTTGATCTTATAGGTCCGTCTTCCTTATCTGTCGATCCGCGGTTTTCTCGGTTCCTAGACCTGTTGCTATCGCTACCGCTTCTATGCTTATTTTTGTATCTTCCCCGGTCGACGTTTTTGTGTCTGGCTCACAACCGGGGTCGGAATTTGAGAAGATCGCCGCACTACATAGTTTGGATGACCCTTTCGTATCTTTGGAGGGTGACTTCACGACGAACGAAGTTTGGGAGCAAGAAATTCAGATGGAGCAGCCACGCTAATCTCAAGAACAACTGGTTGCCATTAAAAAAGAGAAAGTTGAAGCGATAAAGGCTTCTAAGAACTCCAGGAGATATCGGAAGCACAAAATGAAAGGCGAGTCTTCTGAGAAAGTTACAGAGCAGGAAGAGGACATCAACATCAAGGAGATCGTCGACATCACCGGCAACAACACCACCCCTGAGGTGAAGCAAAAACTTCGAACAAAAGGTGGGTAGGGGAGTGGTGGAAAGAGGCGTTGAGAAGCTTAGGTGGTAGCTGATCTGGTTTTGATTCATTTTGCATTGTTTTGTTCAAGTGTAGAGTCTGCATTTAATACTTTTGTTGTGCTTGGATGGCGTCTGTACTTTTCATTTTGTTGGCCGGTATTGTGTGGGTATGGCCCCCAAATTTTAACCTTGTACAGAAGAAAGTTATAAGTAATACAGTGTTGATATTTTGTATTTTGACTGTACTTTTACTTATCTGCTCATAAGTGTTCTGTGCACTTATGTCTATTTTGTTTACTTCCATTTTACTATCTAGTCCTGTGATTTTTGCCAAAATTGTTTGTTTAGAGTAACATAACTTGTGAAAATTTTGTTTTTAAGCATTTTTATTTAAGTATTTTAAGTACCGGTGTATGCTCTCCAGTTCACTGGGCTATTTACTTCATAGACTTGGCAAACAACCGGTAACTTATGGCTGGAATAGTTTGCATACCAAAACTTTGGAATTTGACTAAGTCACAATTTGATTTTTTATTTTAAAAGCTTTGTAACTTATGTTTTATGCGATTCTAGAAAGTATGTAACATATGCATGTTTGAAATGTGCACAAAAACGTAAACTTAGTGCAGAACGTACAGTTATGAGATTAACTAAATGAATAATCTTTGCAAATTTTTTGAAGTTAAACCACAAATCACTTCTCAAAAATGTGAGTTGGTACTTATGAGTAACATTTCATCGGATTTTTGCAATCTTCGAATATGCACTTCATTGCTCAGGGCATGCACATCATACGAGTTAACTGTAGAAAGTTATACGTTATTCATGTTTAATGTTACTGTTCATCATGGGGTGTCATCAATTGGAGTTTTTTGCTGGTTCGTAGCCCTCCGATTTTGTTGGAGTCGCGCCCGTTACTCCCAATCATGGGAGTGGGTTGATCCTCGCAATTCCAATGATAGATGAGATTCCCAGTATTGCCAGGGGAATTCCGGTACTTAAAAGTGTGCGCGGCTTTTGATACTTCTCAATATTGCTAATCTTCGGGCAACGTGAGGAGTTTATGTTTTAAGAGCATGATTTCAGGGCTCGGAGAGTTTGTGCACGGCTTATGGGATGCACGGCTTATGGGATGCACGACTTTTGATACATCTCAATGTTGCCAATCTTTGGGCAATGTGAGGAGTTTATGTTTTAAGACCGTGATTTCACGGCTCAGAGAGTTGGTGCGCGGCTTACGGAATGCGCGGCTTTTTATGCTTCTCAATGTTGCCTATCTTCAGGCAACATGAGGAGATGTTTTAAGAGCGTGATTTCACGGCTTAGAGAGTTGGTGTGCGGCTTACGGGATGCACGACCTTTTAATTGAGACTTGCCGATGCTGCCGGGGCAACACCGGTTCTTAGAATGCGGGGATCGGGTTCCGTCGATCCAACGGTTAGAGTCGATTTGCTTTCGTCGACCTGGCGGGTAGGTTAGGCATACTTGGGCGTGATTCCACTTTCTCAATTAGCAATTGCGTGGTTTTGAGTCGATTTGACTCCGTCGACTCAGCAGGTTATTATTATGAACACAATTTTGTTGGTTCAAAAAGCAAATTAATTTTATTAATAGACGTTGGGCCAGGTTTTCCCTATTTACAATGCCCTCGGCATCCCGGGACGGCTTATTTGCTAAAAAATAGAAAGTACATAAGGTAGTTTTCATGTGAAGTAGTAGCGTAGTGATTCACTGTTCCATGCTCTGGGAATTTGGATTCCGTCGACGGTTGTCAATTTGAAAGTTTTGTACCTTAGCTTTTGATTGATCACATACGGCCCTTCCCAGTTTGGTTCGAAGGCTCCCGACACGGGATATACTCGTTTGAGGATGAGGTCTCACACATTGAAGGTTTGGTTGTGAACTTTGGAGTTGAAGTATCATGCGATCCTTTTTTGGTGGGTAACAGTTCTCAACTCGGCTTCTTTCCTTCTTTCGTCAATCATATATAGTGAGGAGCTGCTCGTTTTGCTTCTGATTAAAGTTTTGCCTTCGGTGAGAGGGGACTTCTAGTTCGACGAGAATCATCGCTTCTGAGCCATATACCAAGGCGAACGGAGTGTTCCCAGTTGCCGCTTTGTGAGTTGTCTTGTAAGCCCATAGTGCGAGTGGAAGTTTATCAACCCAGTTCCCTTTTTCTTTAGTTAGTCGCTTTTTGATAGTGGACTTGATGATCTTGTTTATTGCTTCCACTAGCCCGTTTGCTTGCGGATGAGCAACCACAGAAAAGCTCTTCTCAATTCGGAAGCGTTTGCAGAAGTCTTTGAACTTGGCGCTTTCGAACTGGGTCTCATTATCAGTGATGATTTTCTATGGCACGCCAAACCTGCAAATGATGTTTTAGTAACAAAATTAATGACTTTCTTAGTGGTAATGGTGGCCAGTGGTTTCACGTCAGCTCATTTCTTGAAATAGTCAATAGAAATTATAGCATATTTGGTTCCTCCTTTAGCTATTGGCAATACGCCAATCAAGTCGATTCCCCATATTGCAAATGGCCACGGGCTGGCCATCTATGTTAATTCTGTTGAGGGAGTTCTTTAATTTTGCCGAATCTTTGGCAACGATCACATCATCTGGCGTAGTCTGCTGCATCGCGGTTTATTGTCGGCCAGAAATACCCGTACCGCGGAAATTTCTTTGCAAGGGTCTAACCCCCAGTATGGTCTCCGCTTCGCCTTCATGCACTTCCTTCAGGATCCGTCGAGCTTCATCTTCAGTCGCATATCTAAGAAGGGGGTTTGAGAATCCCCTTCGGTAGAATATCAAATCCTGTATTACGAATCACGGCGCTTTCCAGAAAAGCTTTTTCCGTTGATTCCGGTCAGTTGGAAGGGTCCTTGTAGGTAAGTAGCCCTTGATTGGCGTCATCCATGTTTCCGGTTTGGCGGTGGTCTCGAGAATCCAATCGACATCCATTTTGTCTACACTCGGGGCAGTCAGAGTCTCAACCGGGACTAGTCCCAATGTTTGAGCTTCTCCAGAGATTGCCAGTTTAGGTAAGTAGTCAGCCTTGGTGTTTTGCTCCCGTGGAATGTGAATTATGGTATAATGTTCAATGTCACCCAACAACTCTTGTACTTTAGACAAATACGGGGCAAGCTTCTCCCCTTGAGCTTGGTACTCGCCTTTTACTTGGCAGACGACTAGCTAAGAGTCGCTGTAGATGTGGATGGACTTTATTCCGAGTTCTTTCACAACTTTCTGCCCTACTATTAATGTTTCGTATTCTGCTTCGTTGTTTGTTGCAGGAAATTCCAAGCATAAGGCGTAGCAAATGGTTCGTCCTACGGGGGTTTGAAGCACTACTCCCGCCCCCGAACAGAGGTTGTTAGATGCGCCATCAACAAAGAGTTTCCATTGCATCTCCACATTCGATGGTGTTTCTTCTTCATCATCCTGTATGGTAAACTCGGTGATGAAATCTGCTAGCGCTTGCCCATTGATAGCCTTTCTCGGATGGTAAGTAATATCATATTATCTCAGTTCAATGTTCCACTTGAGAAGTCGTCCGGAAGTTTCAGGTTGGTATAGTATTTATTTCAGAGGCTGATCAATCAGTACTTTGATTGGATGTGCTAGGAAATACGGTCGTAGCTTCCTACACGCGATCATGAGGCAATACGCTAGCTTTTCCAGCTTTGGGTAATTTTTCTCGGCTGTAGTAAACCGCTTGCTAATGTAGTATATGGGTCATTGGATTTTCGCTTCTTCACACTCAAGGGCAGCGCTTAACGCATGAGGTGAGATTGCTAGGTAAATGAATAGGTCCTCTCCATCCATTGGCTTTAACAGGATTGGCGGGGCTTCCATGTGTCGTAGTAGTTCTTCAAATGCAGTTTGACATGCCGCACTCCATTCGAGGTTTTTCTTTCCTTTCTTTAACACATCAAAGAACGGGATGCACTTGTCGGTGGCTTTCAAGATAAATCGGCTTAAAGCTGGTACCTTCCAATTCAAGCTTTGCAATTCTTTCTTGGTCTTCGGGGCTTGGACTTCTTGCAGGGCCGTTATTTGCTCTGGATTTGCTTCAATGCCCCTGGCACTTACGATGAATCCTAAGAACTTTCCGTAGGCTACTCCAAAGTAACATTTAAGTGGATTGAGTTTCATTCCGTATTTTTGGAGTATTTCAAACATTTCAGCGAGATTATCCAGGTGATTGGAAGCTACTCGTGATTTGACTAACATGTCGTCCACGTAAACCTCCATAGTCTTCCCGATCAATCTCTTGAACATGGTATTCACTAATCTTTGGTATGTTGCCCCCAACATTCTTTAGACCGAATGGCATTACCCTGTAGCAATATAGTCCCAGATCGGCGATGAAGCTGGTGTTCTCTTGATCAGGTTCGTGCATCAGGATCTAGTTGTACCCCGAGTATGCGCCCATGAATGATAGTAGTTCGTGTCCTGCCGTTCCATCCACAAGCTAATCGATTCTGGGTAGAGGGAAGCTATCTTTCGGGCAAGCTTTATTTAAGTCCGAATAATCGATATAGGTTCGCCATTTCCCATTGGACTTTTTGACTAAGACCGGGTTAGATACCCACTCAGGGTAAGTTGAATCACGAATAAAACCGTTGGCCATTAGCTCGTCTACCTCTTCTCTTAACGCCTTGGACCGTTCAGGGCCCAGGCTGCGGCTCTTTTGCTTTATTGGTGTGAACTTGGGGTCAATGTTGAGCGCATGGCATGCGATTTCTGGTGATATCCCACACATATCGGAGTGCGTACAAGCGAACACATCCAAGTTGGCATGAAGAAATTTAGTAAGTTCCAATCACATCTTGTTTCCTAGGTGCGATCCAATTTTCATGACTCTTATTGGGTAATCCATATCGACTGGGACAGACACCGTCAATTCTACCGGTGCTGCCCGCTCCTCCCCCGAACTCCTCTTTCTAGGGTTCAAAGCTTTATCGAATCAGTTATGGTCTCCAAGCCAAGGGCAGCTAAGTAGTTGCTATTAAGAAGGTTCATGAATGTGGAGAGTTCTCCCCACATCCTTCCCCTTTTCCCTTCTTTTAGATTCGCATAACTCTGCAATGTAACATTCTCTGGCGGCGCATTGATCTCCTTTGACCACCCCGATTTTGTTTGCAGTCAGGAACTTCATGGTAAGGCACCATTGGGCTAGAGCGACTTTGAAATCAGCTAAGGAAGGTCATCCCAAGAAGGCGTTATACACAGAAGTTTCGTCCACAATTACGAAGGTTTGAATGAGGGTAACTCTTCGATCGCCCTCTCCAAGCTCCATTGGTAAGTCAATTGTCCCTACGGGTTGTTTGGGTTCACCAGTAAACCTTGGATTTTTGTTTGGCATGCAGACATGCTTTTCATGCCGATCTTTATTTGGTCAAAGGTACGTTTGAGAAGTATATTGACAGAACTGCCGCTATCGACCAATACTCGTCGGATCACAGCGGGTCTAATTCCTACTGTCACCACCATTGGATCGAGAATTGGAGCTTCGATCCCTTCGGTATCTCGGTTTCTGAATACAATATCATCATTCAAAGTTTTTTACTGCTTGGTAGGAGCCCCATCTTCTATTGTGAGACATGATTCCTTCAGTGCGTGCTTTAATGAACTTGCATACCGCTCCATCTCTCCCCAACTTCTTTGTGCAGGATGTGGGCCTCCAGATATCGTTCCAATAATGAGTCTCCGGTCAGTTTGCTTGATCCCTTTTCACTGGTTTCAGCTTGGTTTCTTTTATTCCTAGGGGCTTGAGGAGTCGTGGGTTGGACATGATTCTATGATTTTCTCACGTACTCCTGAAGCTTGTTCTCCCAGATCAGCTCTTCAATCAAGTTCTTTAGGTGGCGGCATTCATTTTTGTTGTGACTGTGCGTCTCGTGGAAGCGGCAGAACTTCCCTGAGCGCTTCTATTGTTCGGTTGCTTCCTTCTTAGGGTTTTTTTATATTCCTCAGTCCCTTGTGTCGCGAGATAAATGTTTTCAGGAGTTTCATTGAGGGAGGTGTAATCATCAGGCCTGAAGCCTTTAAGGCGTTTATTGTTTCCATTTTTCTTATTGGAATTCTGATTCTTCCTTTTTTGGTTTCCATCTTTCCCTGTGATTCCTTCAGCAGTTCCAGAAGCGTTTGTATTCTGATTCATAGCCACGTCACTCTACCCGACGTTCATTGGTTGCATTCTGGTAGACTTCCTTTCTAGCTCCTGCGCCTCTTCCAATCTCAAGTATTGACTTGCTTTGCGATTGAAATCCTTCATTATAGTGGGTTGCTTCATCTTGATCCACTTTCCGAACTCAGTTTCGGGATGAATGGCTCGGACCAAAGCCATGAAAACCATGTCCTTATTTGGATTGCTAACCTCTGTCATTGTGGTATTGAACTGGTTCATGAAAGACTTCAGTGGTTCATTTCATCCCTGGAATAATCCGGACAGGGACATCACATCTTTGGGCTACGCGGTATGGAGCCTGAACTGATTGAGGAATCTAGTTGCTAGTTGGTCAAAAGTGGAGATGGATCTCGGCGGAAGCCTAGTGAGCCACATGGAAGCAATTCCTTCCAGAAAAATGGGAAAACATCCACATCGAACAGCCTCCGAAGCATTTGCTCCGTCCATGTACCAACTATACTTATACAAATGAGGTTTTGGGGCCTTCGTCCCATCATAGGATGGAATAGTTGGCATTGTGAACTTTTCCGGATATCGCTCATTGAAGATATCATCAGCAAAGGGAGTCCGACTTCGTGCGGATCTCCATTCATCATCTCTTCTATTTTTATTCTCGTCCATCAATCGCTTAACCATATCCACGATGAATGCCTCTAATGTCCAGTAGTCCTGGGGATGGCTGTCAGTCACTGCACCAAGTGTTTGGCTTTGCAAATGGTCTTGGCGAGTGGGCTGAAGCCTAGGCTCTCCTGTCTTTGGGAAAACCACTCCCTCGGGATCCCGTTGGCTTACGGTTGTTCTGACTGGGGCAGTTTTGACATTTCCAGCATTATCGAACGCATTGGCATTCTCTTCCAACTTATCATCATCGAATTGTTCTCCATCTTCTGAAGGTCCATGGCTATATCCTCTTGTGGGGTTTTCATCCCTTGGTTCAAGTTCAAAGTTGGTTGTCTTGCGGCGAGCGAAGTACTTGTATTTCCTTATACGTTGATTCCCATAGTTCCTACTGTCACCCTTTTTTGCGGCTGCTTCCCATTTCTTCTGTTTAAGTCGGAAATGGAAGAGTTTTCTTGCTCTATGGCAGCTGCGAGTTCAACCGTAGTTCTTGGAGCAGGATTTGACTGTAAGGTTAAGAGAGCATTGAGCTTATCCATCAGAGCTCTTTGAATGCTTTCCATTTTTTGGTTGACTTCGTCAACCATTTTGTTCAACTCGTCTCTTGTAACGACTTCGCGTTGATTGGAAGATGCGGGCACCTAATCTCCTACGTTGGCACCATTTACTTTAGTTTGCTGATGATTCATATCTTCTCCAGCCACTACTGCCCCTATGGACCTTCTAGAGGTAGTTCTCTTCCTTCCTGGAGCCATTGATTCCAAGCAACAAATTTTTCAAGCAAAGATTGAGGATCTAATTTCTGGAACTATCTGATCCAAAGTAGATAGCAAGATCGGAACCTTGAGTTGGGTTCTCAGTGAAAGCACCAAAATGTTAACCCAAAATATAGATCAACACCCTGGTTGGAGTGTGAAAGCATTGGCCCTGTTCTCACAAAGCAATAATATAGATAATAAATATAGAAAAAAGTAGGAAGAGAAAGAAGACAAGAAGATTTTTATAGTGGTTCGGTTGTTAACGAAGCCTACGTCCACTTCATAGTTTTTATTACTGACCGATTGCTGTTACAAGATGTATTTTATTACAAAGCTCTTGAATATCCTTAGTTAGACTGAGTCTCCAATCTTGGAATCCACTGGAGAATCACAGTGAACCCTTTTGAAGACTGTTGTGAGGGAGGTGAAAAGTGAAGAAAGCTTCCAGTAGAGTTTCAGCCACCATTCCGAAGGATCCACTTTTTGTTGTAGAGAGGAGAGTATTTATAGAGGTAGGAGAGCTATTGGGCCAAGCCCGTTCGTCAAATGCTTGCAGATGGTCACAAGAAGGTTCACTGGAGAAAGCATTGCGACCCGAGCCAATTTAATGGATCGTTGGCAATCCATAAAGTACGCTGGAAAGCGAGCCAACCCCTTAGCATCCTTCTCCCATCTTGTTCCATGTAGGTCATTGAAAATCAATGAAACAGTATGGATCGCTGGCAATCCATAGCATATGGATCGCTGGCGATCCATATACTTAGAATATTATTTGACTTTCCTTTCTGGATTATCGTCTTGTGCCGACGTTATTCATGTAGTCTCATAGCATGTTGCCTTGTCTTGATGACGGTTTGCTTACCAGTCGTACACATCTGCGGATTGGTCCATATGAATGCTTATCTCTTGATTTAGCTACTCAAAATCTACTCAAACTTAGCTATTGTTTCTAGAATATGTGTTGGATCATGATGCAAGAGAATCGGTTGACCCCTGAGCTAATCCAATGGATCGCTAGCGATCCATAGGCCATAGATCGCTAGCGATCCATGTCCTTACCATTCTTTTTGATGACTCCCTTTGGCTTGTTGTTTTAGTCCTTTTGGTTGACTTCTGGATTATTCTGGCTCAACCAAGTTGTTTCGACTTCTTTTGGATTCTTCTGGGTTAAAATCCTGGATAACAATTACTGACCTCGCATTCTAACCCTTACTAATGACATCATCGTTTATAGTTAATTTAAATATTTTGCTAGATCCAAAAATTCACACCCATCATAAACATATTCTTAAGGCTATATAATTTTGGCTGGAAAATTATTATGCCTCCTAAGTTCAATTATTAGTATTCATTACATGAACTTACTTCTTATTTCATTAACGCCAATAAATGTCATTTACCTTTTCTTTCTAATTTAATAGACTAAATATCGTTCGGTGCTTGATTTCGAATTAATACAATTAGATATAATTTACTGCTCCTTTTTAACTATTACAATTAAGTATAATTCACCGACTCCTTTAATATAATAGCTACCTTTCTTGATTACTATAATTTTCCCAACTGATCTAAATCACATATATTAAATTGACAACATAATTATTTTTATTATTTATATTTACAATACCTTGGTTTTACATTTAGGGATTCATATATTTTAATGTATTGGAACTATGTCTTCCCAAAAGAACATGTTAACACTGTAATATCCCATAAATTATCTAAAAGAGGATTTGTATTGTATGTGGAATTACAAGGAATTATATTTTTTATTATTACTGAAATAGACGGTACAAAATACGGTAAACATCCATATTTTGTACATCTCTTTCTTTTAGACCTGTTTCTTGTTTTTTCAAACAATACACCTTCATACATAATTATAAAGTTGAATAATTTATAGAAATTTTCATAGAAACATTCTTCATTCTAATGAATTAAAATATTAACTTAAATCCTAACCAAAATTTTAACAATCTCCAATTCATGTTTAATAACTTATAACATTCAAATAACAAACCTGGAATTTACATAAAATCTTATTAATGAATTACCTCATAATTTTTAGGGACTACTTTCACCTACACATTCCAGATTTTGGTATATACAATATTTAGTCAAAATTAATAATTCACAGAATATGTAGGCAAGGTTCTCAAGTTTATTGCATATATATATATATTTAGACCCACAATTCCAAAATTTACATTTAAGCATAAGGGAACATATTCACAGCGATATAAATCAAAATTCCTCACTCACCTCTAAGCTTCCAAATCTCCACATCTAAATCCATTATTCCTGATTGACTCTCTCTTCTACCAATATATGTATCAAAAAGATATACATATTTATTAGAATTATAAATCCGAGAAAAGATTTGAATTAAACATAGATTAAGATTTAGATTTACAATTTACCTTTTGCTTTGGCGAATCGATTCGACCCTATTCTTCTTCTCTTTTATGTTAGAATGCGGATTAAGGATCTTAAGGCTAGAATTAACACTAGAGGGGGGGGGGGGGGAGGGTGAATAGTGTTTTAAGAAATTTGTTAATCTTTTTGAATTTATCTTAATTTGTTAACAATGTATACACTAATCAAACACAGATATGAACACAGAATCAAACACAGATGCAAATATAAAGTAAAAGCAGTAAAGGAAAGAACACACTGGATTTTATACTGGTTTGGAGTTACCCTACATCCAGTCCCGCAACGCAAGTAAGGATTTCCTTTCAAAAACAATTCTTACAAATACAACCCTTGATTTCAAGGCTACGAGGTACACCGCTCCAGATTCACAATCCTTTGGGTAGAGATACTTGATTTCCGGGGCAACAAATTCACCCAATTGATTTCCAAGGCTACAATCACACCTTTTCTCACTTGATTGATTACAAAAAGTCTATAACTCAGATTAGCACTTGGATCTTGTAGAGATAGTGGAGAGAATCAAAACCAGAAATTATCTAGTTAGATTCGATATTGATTTCGGTAGAGTAATGGTGTAATTTGTAAATAAGAAAGTGGAGAAGAAGAAGAGAAGTTAAATCAGTGAAAAAAGTGATTAAAATTCGTTGAAAACACCCTTTATTTATAGTAGATCAATAGCCATGTCCATTGGTGAAGGGATGTGGCGAATAGACACTTCTTTTTAAAAAACAATTTAATTGTCACCATGTCGATAGGGGTACATGTGACCATGTCGACGTGCCCTTGTAATTTTTGGTGATTTGTTTTTCTTTGAAAATAATTTCTATATTATATTATACTTATATTTATACTTTAAAATATACTTATATATAGTTATAATACATAAATAACTATAGAGAACAATACTAAAATATATATAATATTTTTCTATACTTTTATATTTAAATCTTAAGTATAAATATATAAAACAGCTAAATATATTAATATCAGAATTATAGTTTAAAAACTTAGGATAATAATTTAAAATCAAAGATATTTAAAATTAAGGATATTTAAAACTAAGGATATTTTTGAGGCTAAAATATATTGAAAAACCATGATAGATGATTTTGGTTTTTAAACAGGAATATTTAAAATCATTTTGAAAAACAAGCTATATATATTTTGAAAATCATTTTGAAATAAAAGTAAGTGGATACAAAAAGATGTTCCACTAGATTTTTCGTAGGTTCCATCCTACTTAGGGTTCCATCCCTTTAACGAGCACGAAGTGGACTCCATTCCACGAATAAAATAGATTTTAAGATGTCAGTGCCTTTCTATGAGTTTTAACGATATTCCTAACTATATAACTTATCTTAGAAACTTTAACTCTTGAAATTCTTGATACTCATGAGTCTTGAATCTTGATATCTTCAATCTTTGATCTTGAATCTTTATACTGTACAGTTCTTCATTCTTTAGTACCTGCAAACATATCTATATATATCTACACAATAATGTTAGTATTATATATTTTATAATCTAATTCTAAGTAAGGTTGTTGTCATCAAAACCAACTCCTCAGGGACTAACAGTCTCCCCCTTTTTGATGATTACAACCTTTGTTTATAAAATATCACTTCTATCCTAATACTTCTAATAACTCCCCCTTAATCTATGCCTAACTATCCTATTTCATACTTCTCCCCCTTTGTCATCAACAAAAAACCATATAACTCCATAATTATAATACCATATAACTCTATATAACCCCCCTGAAACTAAGACTACATTACTTGTGATTATAATGATAGTGTTATCATACATAATCAATACTTAACTTTAAACTAAACTCTTAATAACTACTAAACTATTTATTCAAAAGATAAGAGAATATACGAATAAGAGAACACAATTTATTTATTCATAATGGAGTTTTTAATATAAAAATAGATAGTTAAACTGATAATCATGATAACTTAAAAGATCATATATTATTAATACTAATCATATGTATGTTATATTTTACATACATAATATCAATCCATACTAAGTCAAATTCAAGTAAATCAAACCAAATCCTAATTAAGCAAGCAAACAAATAAAAATTAAACAAAGTTAATCAAATATTACGAGGAACATCAACCCATCCTTCTTCTCCAAAGATAGGGTCTTGTTTGATGGCATCCCAATTCTCATTATCAACAGAGAGAGAAACGGGAGGATGTGCTTCATTATCATCCTTGTGCAGGGAGGAAATCATCCATCGAATTGCTTCGAAATGCCATTCTTGCTTCTTGATCATCTGCATTTGACTCAATTCTAAGTGACGCTGATTACGGAGAATGATAGAGAGAATATTCTTGAAGGATTTAAGAGTTTCTTCAAGATTTTCAGATAAAATGTGAATAGGATCGGCTATTTTTGTGAAAAAGAGAAGAAATATAGATAGAATAGATAAGTAATGATTTTGAGTAAAGATTTCTGGAAGAGAACAGGTATTTATAGGTGTAAATTTCGTTTGAAATGAATAGATACAAGTTAGTTATTTAAAATTCAAAAATTAAATGAAAAGACACTTCAGATTTTAAGCATGTCGACAGGGCGCCTTTGGGGGTTGTCGACAGGGTCATCTGTGTTTTGATGACTTGTTTTTGATTTTGAATAAATGTATATATACATTTATATATATATATATCATATTAACAGTTATTCTAGAGATGAAATAAGCTAGATAACAGAAAGAACTTCAACATTAATTCAAACTGGAATGATACATGGATTAAACAACATGAAATACAATAACATTCAAACTTAAAACAAACTTAAACAACTACGACAAGGTATGAAAAGATAGATCTAATTGGAGGATGATGAGGATAATGAAAGTTTAAACTTCTTGCTGACTTTTTAAGAAGAACTTGTTCATCTTAGAAGACATTTTATCCAACTTTTTACTAACGGATCTCTTAAGTGTCCGTTGATTTTCCACAATTATCTTTTGGTTTTGGATAATCATCTTGTTGGTTGGTTTGGAGGTGTAATCAATACTTTCAAGAGATGTTTCACCTTCCTCTTCTTCTCCTTGAATATCCATTTCATCCCCTTCTTCTTCTTCTTCTTCTTCCTCTCCTTCTTCCATTTCTTCGTGAGCTAAACGCTCTTCCTTTTCCACAAGGGATTCATAAGGTTGAAAGATGTATGGAATTTTCATAAGTGAGATATTGGAATGATTGAAAACTTTTATAGAAATGAATTCCTCTTCTTTAAAATTCACTCCAAAATAGTTGAAAATTCTAGTAAGGTAAATTCCATGATATAAAATCTTTTCTCCCATTTCCAAGTTTTTAGGCCGAAATTCATCCAAAATAACTTGAACCCAATTAATATCATAGTTTCCAAAAAGAGCGAAAAGAGCTTTACAAACTTTTGAAGTAGGATTATTAAAACTTCCCGATCTCGGGATCAAAGTGTGTTGCAAAAGAAGGCTCACAATTTTTGCTTATGGACGAAAATTGCGGTTTATAAAATCAAAGTTTTCATCACTTTCAAAAATATGGTGGAAAGTCTCACGATCACTTTCATTAAAATTGAAATTTGAAAGATCCATACCCGTACACTTACAATTTAGAATCGCTCCAAAACATCACAATTTAAAACAATTTGAGTGCTTTTACACTACTTCAAATTTCATCATCGTTTCCTTGATAAAAGCCACGATTAAGATTTGCATAAAACATTTTCACAAGATTTGGGTAGCATACAAAATCATTTTGAGAATCGTCAACAAGACTTAAAAAATGTTGTTGCTAACACAAAGAGAATCGATTTCATAAGAAGCGAAATCACGGAAAATTGCAAACTTTCCGGGATGAACTTTTCCATAATTAGCATAGCCAATATAGGCTTTGATTGCTTCCGGATCATAAAAGAGGTGTTCTTTTAAGGTTTTGGAGAGTCTCATAGTTGATGGAGTACTTGAGGAGGCCATTGATGTAGAGAGAAGAGAGATTGAGTTATGAAGAAAGAGTTTGAATTTGAAAAGTTAAGTGAAAAGATGAGATAAATGATAGTAAATAAATAGAAATTAAATGGACAGTTTCTCTGGTCAAAAAGTGTCCTTTCAGAGTCTCGAATGGTGTGAAAGAGTGGAGGAAAATACAAGCATTTGAATTCAAAATTTGAATTTCAAATTTTCTATACCATGTCGACAGGTAGGGATGGACCCATGTCGACAGGTATCCGTAAATTTTGATGACTAGATACTTTTATATAATGTAATATTTATATATATATCTATTATTTTAATGTCTATATAATATCTGGAATATTACCAAGACTCATAAAATATTATAATATTATTAAAAATAAAAATAATAATAAAATAATAATAAAAAATATAATAAAATAATAAAAATTTTAAAATTCAAACGACACATCAATTCAAAAACAACCAATCAATTAATCAATTCAAGCATGCAATTTCAGCCAATGTATTGTAAACGTGTACCTTTTTTAGAATCCGTGTCTTTGGTATCGACTAAATCGAGAATTGCTGTGAAACACAAATTTGAATTACCTTTCTTCTGTTCATCGTCTCTGGAGGATGAGTCAGAGTCATCTAGAGTAGCAGTGATGCACGTTTCCGTTTCTTTGCAGAATCATTGTTTGTAGGAGGGTTTTGCTTATCTGAATGCGGACAGTCTCTTTTGATATGACCTGGTTCGTCACAATTGAAGCATTTGATAAAGTTTGGTACTGTAGTTTGATTACCGGAATTCTTAAAGTTGTTTCTCTTGAAACTATTCAATTTTCTGTATTTCAGGAATTTCCGAAAATTCTTGGTCATAAAAGCAATCTCTTCATCATTATCGCTGTCTGAATCTGATCCTTCTGTTAGTGCATTGAATGCAATTGATTTCTTTTCTGATGCCTTGCTTTCTCTTCTCCCAAGCATTTGAACTTCAAACGACATTAGGTTTCCGATCAATTCTTCAATCTTTAAGATGCTGATGTCATTTGCTTCTTCGATTGCGAGTGTCTTTTGATCCCATTCTGGAGTAAGAGAGTTTAGGATTTTTCTGACTTGATCTTCTTCGAAGAATACTTTTCCCAATGATATTAGAGAGTGGACAATATCCTGGAATCTACTATACATATATGGAATAGACTCATTAGGATTCATTTTGAATAATTGAAACTGATTTGTGAGCATGGAGACTTTTGTCTGTTTAACTTTGCTTGTTCCTTCATGAGTAACTTGCAAAGTTTTCCAGATTTCATATGCAGACTTACAAACTGACACTCTATTAAATTCATTCCTATCAAGTGAACAAAACAAGATATTCATAGCTTTAGAATTATTTTATGCAACAGTCTTTTGATCAGCAGTCCACTGAGCAAAAGCAGTTGTGGGTTCAGAATATTCTGTCAGTGTGACATTCCAAGTGTCTAGTCCTATAGATTGTAAATATATTTTCATCCTACATGCCCAATATGCATAGTTACTACCATTAAAAAGTGGTGGTCTGGTAGTAGACTAACCTTCTACAAATGAACTAGTGTTGGTGGTAATAGCAGTACTAGTGTTAGTAGCCATTTTGAAATTTTTTATAATTCAGATAATGAAACTTTTGAAAACCTCGCTCTGATACCAATTGTTAGAATGCGGATTAAGGATCTTAAGGCTAGAATTAACACTAGAGGGGGGGTGAATAGTGTTTTAAGAAATTTGTTAATATTTTTGAATTTATCTTAATTTATTAACAATGTATACACTAATCAGACACAGATATGAACACAGAATCAAACACAGATGCAAATATAAAGTAAAAGCAGTAAAGGAAAGAACACACCAGATTTTATACTGGTTCGGAGTTACCCTACATCCAGTCCCGCAACACAAGTATGGATTTCCTTTCAAAAACAATTCTTACAAATACAACCCTCGATTTCAAGGCTACGAGGTACACCGCTCCAGATTCACAATCCTCTGGGTAGAGATACTTGATTTCCGGGGCAACAAGTTCACCCAATTGATTTCCAAGGCTACAATCACACCTTTTCTCGCTTGATTGATTACAAAAAGTCTATAACTCAGATTAGCACTTGGATCTTGTAGAGATAGTGGAGAGAATCAAAACCAGAAATTATCTAGTTAGATTCGATATTGATTTCGGTAGAGTAATGGTGTAAATTGTAAATAAGAAAGTGGAGAAGAAGAAGAGAAGTTAAATCAGTGAAAAAAGTGATTAAAATTCGTTGAAAACACCCTTTATTTATAGTAGATCAATAGCCATGTCCATTGGTGAAGGGATGTGGCGAATAAATACTTCTTTTTAAAAAACAATTTAACTGTCACCATGTCGACAGGGGTACATGTGACCATGTCGACATGCCCTTGTATTTTTTGGTGATTCGTTTTTCTTTGAAAATAATTTCTATATTATATTATACTTATATTTAAAATTTAAAATATACTTATATATAGTTATAATACATAAATAACTATAGAGAACAATATTAAAATATATATAATATTTTTCTATACTTTTATATTTAAATCTTAAGTATAAATATATAAAACAGCTAAATATATTAATATCAGAATTATAGTTTAAAAACTTAGGATAATAATTTAAAATCAAAGATATTTAAAATTAAGGATATTTAAAACTAAGGATACTTTTGAGGCTAAAATATATTGAAAAACCAGGAAAGATGATTTTGGTTTTTAAACAGGAATATTTAAAATCATTTTGAAAAACAAGCTATATATATTTTGAAAATCATTTTGAAATAAAAGTAAGTGGATACAAAAAGATGTTCCACTAGATTTTTCGTAGGTTCCATCCTACTTAGGGTTCTATCCCTTTAACGAGCACGAAGTGGATTCCATTCTACGAATAAAATAGATTTTAAGATGTCAGTGCCTTTCTATGAGTTTTAACAATATTCCTAACTATATAACTTATCTTGGAAACTTGAACTCTTGAAATTCTTGATACTCATGAGTCTTGAATCTTGATATCTTCAATCTTTTATCTTGAATCTTCATACTGTACAGTTCTTCATTCTTTAGTACATGCAAACATATCTATATATATCTACACAATAATGTTAGTATTATATATTTTATAATCTAATTCTATGTAAGGTTGTTGTCATCAAAACCAACTCCTCAGGGACTAACATTTTATTTATGCTATTCTCCACTTTTGTGTGTATAATATTTTATAGTTTCTAAAATTCTTATGATTTGAGGAGAAGAGAAATTGGTAGAGCTCGCTCTTGATTCTGAAAATATGAAAAGAAAAGTGAGGGGGTTGGCCTATATTTATAGGCATTCGAATCAATTTCATCCATTAGATTAAATTATAACCATTCAGCCTAGGGTTATTGCTAGCCAACAGCCTACTATCAGTCGACCGTTCCACTCTCACTGGTCGAATGTTGGAGGTCAACCGGTTGAAGTCGGGGTTTTGACCAGTCGTGCTATTTTTGTTAAGTAATCTGCTTTCGTTTGTTTGTTTCCTTTTAGACGTATTTGATTTGATTTGGTTTGACGGTTAACTTAATGTTAAGTTTTTGTTTAACATTTACTTTAACTTCAAGTTAATGATATTTATTTTCTTAATACATTTTTAATTATTTTCAATCTGAAATCTTCAAACATTAATAACTTTTTCGTTTGAGCTCCAATCGTAAAACTTTATATGTAAAAATTGATCAGAAAATCGCCATGAA
The DNA here is from genome assembly GCA_030737815.1 of Allium fistulosum. NCBI lineage: Eukaryota > Viridiplantae > Streptophyta > Magnoliopsida > Asparagales > Amaryllidaceae > Allium > Allium fistulosum. The sequence goes on from CM060901.1 coordinate 1,379,058,034, forward strand.
CATAATGATGCAAGTTTCATAACCAAATTTTGATCTTTGTAAAAAAATTATTTTTGGGCTTTAATAATTATTTATTAACTCTTTTTAATCAACTACCGTTTAACTTATGGGGTGTTACATTCTTCCCTCCTTAAAAGAATTTCATCCTCGAAATTTTTCAAGGAATGAATCATATAATATAGTGCACAACCATTCTAATCTATCAAACCAATTAGTGTACAACATATTTTGCAGCTAATGGTGTATAAGTGTAAAGTGTATTACAACACATACGATATGTGTGCTGAAGAATACTAAATTGGCGCCTCCTATATAAATGCATTTCTTTAAAACAATTTTGATACTATGTAGTTAATGTTGGATATATCACTAATACATCGCTGATATCTCATATCGCTCCTAGGCCGATATTTTTTTAGAATATCACTTAAAATATCTTTACCGATATATCGTTCGATATTTGCTGATATATCACTCCAATATTTAGTGTAAAATACCCGATATTTTTTAAGAATATTGTTCGTTATTGCATGTGTTGAAGAAAATATCTTTACAAACAAACATCTTCATTTTCTCAATATTTGTTTTTTGCATACGGTGAATGATAAGTTGTAGACCATATTAGAAATTCCAATGCATTAATTTTTTTAGTTTTAATCATACAATTTTAGGCTTCTTCATTAGTCTTTTTATCCTATTATTTTATATGTTTTATTTTCCATTCTATTTATTCCACTATCTTATGTGTTTTATTTTCCTTGAAGACTTTAATACTAAAGACAAGATCATGAAAGAGCTACTTCTCTTTTTAGTTATTTTTCGTTCGCCATTTCTAATTGGTAAATTAGCTTATGAAAATTCGTTTTATTAGTTATTATCATGCACCTAGAACTAAAAGTTGAAGAGTAGTAAAGTTATATATTTGACATATCGATAAGGAACGAGCTAAAGTAGTAATTAGTATCAAATCAACATTGCTTATTTGATAAATTTAGTGAAAATGAAAACGTTGAAATTATAAATTTGGAAAATCTGGAAAAGTAGTATAGATGATTAGATGACTGAAGAAACAATGAATATAGTATAAAAACGAAGAAAATAATAAAGATGTACATTATACGATTTTCTTGGTTTTTGTGAGCATATATTATGATTTGTATTAAATAGAATGTCTAAGTAAAAGGACTATAACCTATAAACTATATGCAATCGATCTTTGGTAGTAATTTGGAATTATTTATCCAAATATTTGAATACAAAACATCAATATAACATTATAACATAGTACAATATCGTTTATAACATGTTCTACACATTTTCGATATTTTACCGATATTATCCGATATTTTAAAATATCTCATATCGGTACTTGATCGATACGTACTCGATACTGGCACTACTTAGTTTTGAAAATATGGTGCAAACAACCTATATATATTGGCAGTTCTATACATATGCAGTTAAAAAAAAACAAAAATCCTTTTTCACACAATAATTTCCCGCACTGCTATGAATAGGAGTACGGTTCAACCAATTTTGCATCCAATCCCTACCATATAATACCTAGCACACTATTTCTAACATCCAAAATTTAGAAGATCTAGTTTTCCTAAATCTACACTCTTATGCCGAAAAAGGAATTTAGATGGAGTATTATATATTTCCATCTTTCTCTCGTGTACCCATTCCGCTGTAACTTAGAACCTTCACTTTTGCTCCTGATTCTTTTCCAACCTTTTCAAGTACAATCCGCATAAGAAAATTTATTTTTAAAATTTTGAAACAGATTTATTTCAAAACAAGTTTTGTTCTCCTATCAACAAGGTATGGGAAAAGAAATTTCAAAGCTAAAACAACTTTTTCCTTCGTTGTTAACTATATTAATTTTATATATTCCCACTTCCATTAAACAGTAAAATTCATATTTTTAACCCATCGACTTTTCCTATGCTAAGCATGTGGCATTTCAGAAATCAGAAATTTTCTTTTCTGTTCATAATCATTTTCAATTAAAATTTTGAAATAGTTAAAATTTAAAAAAAAATTAAAACTCATTTTTTTAAAACTTTTACAAAAGTTTTTTATATCTTGAAAATCAAAGTTTTTCAAACAAATTTTTTAAAAGTACTTGTTTTTTACTTTTCAAAACAAATCAAGCCACATCCTAACGTAATCGGGTTTCGATCAATGGGCTAACGCCTATGATTGACCTCAGCTTATTATATAGTAAAATTTTAATTTAAAAGAACGTTTTCTTTTATTTTAAAACAACAATCGATACACAATAATATTTATAAATTTCATTTTTTAAGGCATAGGAATGGTGAACCGTGGTTTCACAATAACCTTTCCCCATCCTTCGCTTGCTAAAATTTATAATCCGCAAAATTTTAATACTTTTTGAGGCTTAACTTTATTTACTTTTAGTAGCTAATTTAATAAATATTCTAATTTATTTTATAAACTTCTGGTCATAATTTTCATTAGTTAAGTATCTTTATGAGATTTCCATATTTATCATATTTCCCAATATATACAGCGGTCAATCCAGAAAATTAACACAGTAATAAAAGGGAACATTTCCCATAAAATATTGTACGTGTTTTTATACGAACATAGACAACTAATGCTTACAACCCAAACCCTAAATGGAACAATTGCTGGAAGCTGCCTTCCAACATCAATTAGTGTTAATGATGTTGTGGCCATATCAGTCCTTACTCGAATAAATGGACACTTTTAGTATGCCATACTACTACAATCCACATGACTTAACTCACCCTTTTGGGTTCCAATAAACAAGGTCCATTAATTACTTTAATTATTATGACTGACTATGGGATAAACTATACATCCCCACACTACAGTGGTAAGAAATATAAATGATGCACATTTATAATAACTCATTGGAAAGTTAACTTGGTAGAGAAACTTTTCCGCTGTCTATCTTGCCTTTCTTAAACTTGAGTCTGCCAACGTCCTCTATGTGTGTTTTCCAACTCATTACCCTCTATTACTATCTTCTTTACTATCTTCTTTTAATCCAAATCTCTTGATAGTATTCTCAAATTTTTGTATTTACTTTTTTTATCCTTGATCTTTCATGCAAGCATACTCTAGAACTTGCATAAGTGTACTTTGGTACCATCCATCATTCCTTTGTGGGTTCTTCTTATGACTTCACACATTTCTAATTAAACATTCCTAGGTTTTCATTGATATTCCTTATACTATGGGAATTCCTTATTGCTACTCTACGAGCATTCGTAGCTATTTCATTCATAGCCTTAACTTTTACGATACCCCATCCTGCCTAGGCAGCCATCCATGTCTACTCCATATCAAAGTCGGTTTAGTTTTTGCTGCTCTTTATAAAAATTATAAACTTGACAGTCATGAACTACTTAAACCAAAACTTTTATCTTTAAAATATTAACTTAGAACTTTAAAACTATATTTTAAGATTTATGAAGCCGGTTTATTTATTAAGTTCCAAATTCATTGTTAACAATTTAATTTAAAAAGATCCCTTCCTTTAAAACCTTTTCACAATAAAGATTTTACTTCCTAAAAAGCAGGTCAAATCATTTATTAAGTTTTGTATTCCAAAAAGAAACTCAATTTTGATACCAAACCATTTGTCAAAGATGCATTTTACAGTGTTTCTAAAACATCCTTTATAAATTTAAACAATAAAAACTGGAGTAGACAAGAACAGCTTCCATTCTATTATTTCCCTATCGCTTATGCTGTTTCCACTTTCAACCTTAGTAGAAACTTTGATAGCATATGATGGGGAGTTCTAAAAGATATGTGCAATTTCTGCATATATTTATGGAAACTACTCATTTTTCCTATGTCGTTCCTAATTAGATTACTAATATTATTTTAATATAAATTCCTAATGTTGTTTCTATTTATACTACTACTTAAATTTTTTATACCTAAATTGCTCTTATACAAATGACTTCTCCATATATAGCTCTTTTTTTCCCATAATTTTTTCTTCATTGCAGGGCATTCACCAAATGCTTTAGCCATTAGACTTTTCTTTATTAACATGGTACTGTTTACCTTTTTGTGTATAAATCTATTTCAGATATTTTTCTCTATACTTTCCTTGTATAGGAATATTCTTCTTATCTTCATTATTGGTGTTCTTACCCTTTCTTCTCTTTACTCCACTTAAAAATAGTACCACTTCTTATTGTCCACCCTTTAAAAGAATTTTAAAACTACGAATTTTCAAAATCAGAAAAATCGTCGAGCTATACCTACACTATATTTTCTATTTATTTTGAAGGAAATGACACTTTATTAAACACCCATTTTGACTGAAATTTTTAGTCCAAACAGTTTTAATTTTTCACTAGAAATTTCTATTAAATAAGAAGATATTTTTGTATGACGAATTTTTTTAATATTTACTTACTTTTCAAAATATGGTTTTTCTACTTTTAAATAAGTCTTTTAAAATTGTTTCAAATAATTCTAAGGAAATTCAAAACCTTTTATCGAATTCTTTCATATGGGGTCGAACTCAAAGTGGGTTTTATTTGTCCCTTCTTTTGGAATTTCTTCTTTTCCACTTTCTTCCCAACTTATCTTCTTTCAGAATATATTAAAAATCCAGCTATCATCTTGGAGTGATTACTACACTTCCTTTGGAAACAAGCTCAATTCTTTCTTATGGATATATGCACATATAGATTCTTTACTTTCTATTTATCTGGACCTAACGTACATCATCAATCGACAATCCTGTGGGGATCCACAAACATAGGGCGATCTAGGCCCAACAAGGGAGTAAAGTACTATCTAGCTTTAGGGACTCATCTATATGTCATGTTCATGCTCTTCTTGAGTCAACTCCTTTCAGAATGACCTATCTCCCTAGGGTTATCAGGATAGGTGTATATTTTTAACTCTATTTAATGTTCCAACTCATAGTTGCCTTATCAATCTTTTCAGAATATGGTCGCAACTACTTCTATAGTCGGAATTTATGGGGTTTGGCATAAATATATATATATATAAATTTATAGGTAAAAATATAAATACGTTCACTCGGCGTATTCTAATTCCTAAAATTGACTAACCTATGCTCTAATACCAAATGTAACAACCCACACCTTAATGGACTTGTATTTTCGCTAAATTGAAAACCCAAGTCCACTAGGATACGGATTGTTGGTGTTGGTATCCTGTAATAAAACTAAAGCATATCAGATAGCCATCGATAAAAACCCTCAGTAGAATAATAAGTATGATAAATCATTATATATATATATATATATATATATATGCTGACCAAGGCTAATACCTCTGTGTATTTAGAGCCCCTGTTAGTGTAGATCATGCATGAGGAAATCTGTCCTTCCACCGTTCCCGTCTTGTACCCGTACACGTCCCTCTAAATCTATCCTATGGGTTGTAATGAGAAGGAGGTCAACATAACATTCTAGTGACAGATAAATAACATAATTCATCCATAACTCTAGTTCATGCCGATCATTTTCCATTACGTGTTATGTCTATTATTTGAAGCTTAGTCATTTTGACGTCTTGTACGCGTACGATGTGCCTAACCTATACAATAACTATATACGTGTGCATGTAAGTATTACAGTCCCTCATGGACCAGGATACATTCCTCATTTGTATATGTAACTCTTCACTGCGTTGGGCATCCACCAATAGTGTCTAGGCTGAATTACCTACGTACACCAAGGAACCTCCCGTTAGTGCCCAATAACGACATTACTACTATTTATCCGTATTCAAATTCATCTCAAAGACTCATATAGGGGTTATCTAGTTAGCCTGCTAATGACAAACAAACTAACAAACAAACTTTGAGGCAATTGCATATCCTATACGAAATCTGCACTAGTAGGAGGTATAGTGCATCTCTAAGTGTAACTCAAGTCTTTCTAACCGCTCCAGGACAGATGGCTCTCTCGACCTATGTGTATAGCACTACTTCTCAAATATATGGTACCAACCTTGCTAGCATAGCACCAAGCTTTCGCCCACCATCCCAGTGAGATAGCCTAATGAAAATCAAGGAAATGCTCACCTGGTTATTTAATACCCAGTGTTGGGATTGAAGCTGTAACAACCCAGTTTTGAGCAGTAATTAATTAAAGTTAATAATAGTAATTTAATTGATTATAATTGTATTTTAAAGATTAAATAAGAGTAATTTTAGGCTTATTTGGATGGAATTTAATAATAGAGTATGTTATCCGGGTTTTTAACCCAGTAGAATCCAATAGAAAACAGAACAACCTCGTGTAAACAGGATGGTTCAGGACTTAACCAGAAAGGCTAAGATAAAGGATCGACAAGGGCTAAGCTATACGACTAAAACAATGACTGGAATCAACGAGGCCGAGAGATCAGCCTTCCTTCAGTCCAATCAGCAGCTGAATGTAAACAACTAGCGACTTGCCATCAAAACGTAACAACAATAATAAAAGGCTATAGAAACATCTCTAATTCCAGACTCCAGAAAAATCTTAAGTACTTAGATCGTCAGAGACCCATGCTTCGCCTCGAACCTTCAAACCAACCAGCCATGGAACATTACAATAGAGGCGAAACGTTGGCCCGAAAAACGAACCAAGTCTATGGGTCACCAGGGACCCATGATTTTGGCTCGTTTTGCAAGACAAAGTCCCCCCAGGTTGTTTGGTACCTACCTGCGAGTTGATGAAGACGGGCCTAGCCCAGAAGCTCTTTGATCTCTATAAATAGCATCCTACCTGCAACATAAAGAGGATCTTCTCCGGACTGGTTGCTGAAGCTCTACTGGAATTATTCTTCACTCCCTACCTCCCTCATAACAATCTCCAAAGGAATTCATTATGATTCTCCAATGGATTCCAAATCCGAGGATTCAATCTATTGAGAGATAATCAAAGTCTTGTAGCCAAACACATCTTGTAACAACAATTAGTCTATAAGAAAAATATAAAGTGGACGTAGGCTTCATTAACAACCGAATCACTATAAAAATTCTCTGTCTTCTTTCTTTTACTGTTCTTTTCTTATATATGTGATGTGTGATATTTCTCTGTCAGAACAGGGCTGGTGCTTTCAAACTCTAATTAGGGTGTTGATCCATTTTTTGGATCAACATTTTGGTGCTTTCACTGAGAACCTTGAACGAGATCTGAAAATTTGAAGTTTGAATTCGAGATTCAAAGAAAAATGAAGAAGCCTAACACCAGATCTAAAACTGGAGCATGTCAACCGGAGCTTGGAGGCTGCCAGGAAGTGTCCTCAAATTCTCATCAACCCAGCTATGCAATTAGTGAGGAGATGAAAAGGATGATGAAAGAGATGCAAGATGGACTCTTAGCTAGGCAACAGGAGATGATGGATGGATTCTTCCAGAGGATGGAGCAACAAGGGATGGCTAGATCTGCAGGGAATAGGAATCAAACTCCAGGGAACAATGCACGGATCGCTGGATTTGGATTGGAGCAAGGTGGAGCCTTGCCCCCATGCCCAGAGCAACCGACATATGGGTGCAACGTTGGAATCAACATGGGAATCAATTCCAATGCCGGAGCGACTGTTGAAATACCAGGGACTGGTGGCACGGGAGCTGATCCGAAAACTAGGATGCGGCTGACAGAAGGATGTGTACCAGAACTTCCTCGAAGGAATGGAGGAATGAATGAAGCTAGAGTTGCAAATCACAACATAGGTATGTTGCCGGAAGAGTCCATTCCGGGGTTACCCCTAACAGGGTAGGGGGAAAAGTATTGCTTTAGGACAAAGACCTTCATTGGACGGTGAGAACAGAGTTGCTGAATTGGTATGGAGATTCATCAAAGGAGGCTCCCGAAACCAGGGTTTGGAAAATGTGAACAGAAATCCATTCATCGCTAATATCCGGAATGCAAGAAACCCTCCAGATTTCAAGCTTTCGACATTGGAAATGTATGACGGGAAGACAGACCCGACGATTCATATAATGCGATACATCCAACATATAGAGGTGCTAGGTCCTTTTGAGGAAGTAATGGGGCGATGCTTCCCCTTATACTTAACTAATTTGGCTACAATGTGGTTCAGACAATTGAAAATGGGTCCATAAGCATGTGGACCGACTTAGTGAGCAGATTCTTGAGACAGTTCAGGGTTTATGTCTCATAACCAAGGAATGTACTTACGCTCTCAAATGTAAAACAAAGGCCTGGAGAGTCCTTGAGAAGTTATTTAACAATATTCAATGCGGCGGCAGCCGTGGTGGACAAACTGGACCCATTGTTTATCCTAATGGCAGCAGTATCTGGAGTCGTGAATAAGACTGATTTCAAAGCCGCATTAAAAAGGGACCCATCGATGGATCTTGTAGAATTCTATTACGAAGCTGAGAGGTACCTGCGTTAGGAAGACGCCGAAGTCGAGGATGAGGATGTGGATGCTGAAATAAATGCCGTCGAAGGCGGGGGACCGTCTGGAGCTGGAATTGGAAAAGACAAAGGGAAGAGGAAAGCCGATGACAACATCAAAGACCTAAAACGACAGAGAAACGAGCCAAGATTCTCCTCATACACCGACCTGACCGAAACCTTAAAGAGGATATACCTGGATACGAGGGGGCAGAACCTCTACCGAAGGCCGCCTAGGATGGAGCCCATTGGCCGAGAGAAAAGATCTGAAAAGTTTTGCATCTTCCATGAGTTGAATGGGCATGAGATGAACGAGTGTCGACACCTTCGTGATATGATAGAAGAACTGGTCCGGAACAACCAACTTCCACAATTTGTGAGAAACAGAACTATGGTGGAATTGCAGGGACAACTGCCATCTGTGGCAAATGCTTCAAGAAACGCCAGGGACAAGCACCAAGACAATTATCCCATGAACGGGGTAAACAAGAGTTGGATTTGGTTCCTCTGCTTTTTTTTTATCGTTTCTTTTCCCGCACTTTTCTTTTGGTATGTTGACGATAATAATCGAAGGCTGCTTACACGTGTACGGGATCTCGAACAGTCCCTAGGCACGCTCTGAGTCGGATGCCTGAGAGAACTTAGGACAATAACAATCGAACGCCGCTTACACGTGTACGGAATCCCGAACGGTCCCTAGGCACGCTCTGAGTCGGATGCCTGAGATGAACATTTAGGACTCCTTATTTAATTTCTGTTTATTTGTTTTGATTTGAATATTTGAATTTTGATAACTGATATTGATCGCCTTAGAGTCCCACCATGGGACAAGAGTGTAAGGTGCAAGTCCCCTTGTCAGAGAGCGAGTGGATGGACTTGTACGATATTGATCGCCTTAGAGTCCCACCATGGAACCAGAGTGCAAGAAGTAAGCCCCCTCGCCAAAGAGTGAGCGGATGGGCATACTTAATCCCCCTTGATAACAAACAAACGATCCGAAAAGATCATCCTCTTAACTTAAAACATTATACGATCCAGAGAGATCGCACACTAAACTAAACATTAAACGATCCGGAGAGATCACGCGTTAAACTAAACATTAAACGATCCAGAGAGGTCATGCATTAAACTTAAGCGGTGTAGAATGATCAGACCATAAAACAGATTCGATTTTGCAAAAAAGGATCTGAATGCGTTATAAGTGGAATAAAGCAGGTAAATCCTGGGTGAACACATGATGCCTTTGATATATGATGTGATACAATGTGATTTTGATATATGTTATGACACGATGTGATTTTGAGATATAATGTGAATTTTATATATGATGTGATTCTGATATGTGATTTGATTTGGATATATGATGTAAAAACTCTAAATGAAAAGCAAAAATTGATTACGATGAAAATCCCAAATGAACGCGGGACGATTAGAGATGTGAAATGTAATTAGAGCCATATGATGTAATAACCCTAAATAAAATCAAAACGATTGTGATGTATAGATTACACTTAGGCAGAGTCTAGAGTCTTAGGCTGTAATAGGTTTGGAACGACTTGTGACTGGCAAGAGAATCTGAAGGAACTGGACGATTCACCAAGACTAAAGCTGCTGGAAAGCTCAACAACCGAAGACTCATTGCCATGACTTGTTCTAGAGCAAAGCACACCTTTCATTCAAAAGGCGTACTTTGGGGGGTAAATATTATCTGGGTTTTTAACCCAGGAGAATCCAATAGAAAACAGAACAACCTCGTGTAAACAGGATGGTTCAGGACTTAACTAGAAAGGCTAAGACAAAGGATCGACAAGGGCCAAGCTATACGACTAAAACAACGACTGGAATCAACGAGGCCGAGAGATCAGCCTTCCTTCAATCCAATCAGCAGCTGAATGTAAACAACTAGCGACTTTCCATCAAAACGTAACAATGATAAATGGCTATAGAAACATCTCCAATCCCAGACTCCAAAAAAATCTTATGTACTTAGATCGTCAGAGACCCATGCTTCGCCTCGAACCTTCAAACCAACCAGCTATGCAACATTACAAAAGAGGCGAGACGTTGGCTCGAAAAACGAACCAAGTCTATGGGTCACTAGCGACCCATGGGCCATGGGTCACCAACGATCCATGGGCTTGGCTCGTTTTACGAGCCAAAGTCCCCCCAGGTCGTCTGATACCTACCTGCGAGCTGATGAAGACAGGCCTGACCGAGAAGCTCTCTGATCTTTATAAATAGCATCCTACCTGCAACATAAAGAGCATCTTCTTCGGACTGGTTGCTGACTCTGCTGGAATTATTCTTTACTCCCTACTTCCCTCACAACAATCTCCAAAGGAAGTCACTGTGATTCTCCAATGGATTCCAACTTCGGGGATTCAATCTATTGAGAGATAATCAAAGTCTTGTAGCCAAACACATCTTGTAACAACAATCAGTCAATAAGAAAAATATAAAGTGGACGTAGGCTTCATTAACAGTCGAACCACTATAAAAATTCTCCGTCTTCTTTCTTTTACTGTTCTTTTCTTATTTCTGTGATCTGCGATATTGCTCCGTCAGAACAGGGCTGGTGCTTTCAAACTCTAACCAGGGTGTTGATCCATTTTTTGGATCAACAGAGTATTTAGAGTTGAAAGTTAAATTATTTTGGAATTAAAATATTTTGGGAATTACAAATTATGTAATAAATGAGCTTAGCGTATAAATATGTGATATTTAAATTTTAAATGGGCTAAGTATGCAAAATAAATTACACACACACACACACACACATATATATATATATATTTTAATGTTGAGTAATTACTTGTGAAATATAAATACAGATATTAATTATATTTTGTGGTAAATTTAATTAAATGGAAATCTGTTTATATAAGAAAAAGAAAATAAATGTTTACCCAAGCCCAAACGCATGTAATCCAAGCCTAAAACTTCACCATCCCCTTATCCTGGTACTTCTAATCTCTAGAATTTTCCAATTCGATATTCCTCTCTTCCTTTTATAACTACAACTACATTTACTAATTCAAGTGACTTCTCCTTCTTCTTTTGGAGACTAAAAAGAAAGTTAACTTCCTCCTCTTCTAAATTCACATTCAAATCAAATAACAATATATAAATCCCCTAGTCCATATATGTATGTTTCTCAATGTTAATCTACATCCGTGGTAATGGCGAAGTGGATTTTGTTTTTGTTTTGGGTTTTGGAAGTAGCAAACAGTGAGGAACATATATTAGAAGCTCCAGGTGAGTAATTTTTACTCACGTACCTATGTTTATATCATTAAATTAAATATATATATAAGTGTATTTGGTTGATGTTTGGATGGTATATGGTTGTTGCAGTGAATTGATGAAGCTTATAGCAAGGTGGAGGAAGAAATGATTGGAATTCGATCGAAATGATCGATTAATGTTACGGCTGTGCGACCGGTAGGTGTATCGGTCGACCACCCATGCTCCCGCTCACACAAAAACATGTATAGTCTAGTGGTAAGGACTTTTGCTCTTCAACCAACCCACTCGGGTTTGAGTCCCACATTATGCTATTTAAGTAAATTATATTTGCGTTGAAAATACATGTGAGAAATTGAACAAATGAAATATATAATTTTATGAGGAAATTTTTATTTAAAAATTCAGTATTTAGATATGTTTAAATTATCGATTTATTGAATGAAAGTCCAATTTGGGTTTAGAATAATTATTTCAAAGATTGATATAAATTCTAGAAAATGAGAAATAATTTCTAATCAATAATTTGAGTATTTTAAAGTGAATTTTGTGATTAGTAGTTTACATAAAAGTATATTGTGTTTATATTTATATTTGATCAAAGAAAATATATATTTACTAGTTTAAAGTTTATTTAAATATTCAAATTTAATTTTAGAATGATTATTATGCGATTTTGATGTTCTCATCTATATCACATTAAGATTGTATGTTGTGAATAAGTTACTATTAAATATTGATTTGATTGTTCTATATATATTTAATTAAATAAATGTGTATTTACTAAATGAAAGTTTATTAGATATCTAATTTAATTTTAGAAATGTTATTATACGTTTTGATATTCTTATTCCTCTGTTAGTATTTTATAGTTGATGTGATTATTTAAGAATTACTAAGTGTGCTTTGTACATCTGAATATATCTTAAATCTTGTTTGATTATGTTATTCCATTTTCTCATTATTTCTATATTCATCAGGATTGATAAGAATGATTCAGCGTTGATACTAATTTGATTAGTGATTTTGATATGATACGGTGATGACACCCTTCTTTATGATTTCATGATATTTAATTCTATGTGATGAGAACTCTAAATAAATGGAGTTATAATACCATTTGGGATGGGGCATTCGATAAAATTTCTGCAGTTATTCATTGGACTCATTATAAGAATATTTCAGGATTGAGTGTAGTCTATAAGTAGTGAATAAACGTTTGAGTATCACATGGTGGCATGAGACACCATTGTGATATTTGTTCAATTATTCATTGTAAGTAAACGTCATTTACACTGGGATTTGATATGTATGGTGAAGCTCACTACGGCATGTCATGTATTTATCCATGTGTCGACAATTGTACAGAGCCATGTGTCGGCCAATATATAGAGTCGTGTGTCAGCATATATGTAGAGCTATATGTTAGCCATTGAGTATAAATACTATGTGTCTATTCATCTTTGTCCAAATTCTTTTTTATAATTTGAAAGTGAATTAGATTGGTCAGTGTTCGCGGGGTCGCACCCCTAATCCACGACACCTTATATATATATATATATATATATAGCTGTGTGCAATCACCATGTGCATTCGCCCCTACATCACTTAGGTTAGCAGTCTGTTACCATAAGGGCATGTGCCGGATCATGACCAGGTTGTGTCCTCACATAGGTGAGCATATAAGTGGATTTTGTCACGATATCAAAGAGAGGTAACCGATGACTGTAGGAGTCATGTCAGATGGACACATATGTGGCTCTTGGAGCAAGTAGACATGTTGTCACTCTGCCATTTGGTTTCGGTGTGTGTGGTAGATAGAGATATACAATTTATATTTCTACTTGAGATGATGAACTATGATTATACTCGGGATTATGTCCAAGGTATAGTCAATCTGTGTATCTTTCCTCTATATGATTGATGGGCACACAGCCTATCCTTTCCAAGAAGATGACCTATTCTTTCAACCAGACGACCTAGTCATTATTGATTATACTTAGGCATTGTTGTGTGCTAGCTCAACTCTTTCTAGTTGATTTCTGTAAATTGATGATGATATTTTGTAATGTGAGATTGAAAGATATATTTAGGCATTGCTATATGCTAGCCTAACTAGACTTGATGATATCCCGAGTATTAATGATTTTTGATTTAGATGATGATTTTTAGATATGGATAATTCACCCAATTGATATTGATTCTATAATTTATTGATTGTAATGACCTTATATGGGTGATGACATCATTATGCATGGTTTTTTGGAATTTGATGTTATGTGATACTTTGAGATTTTCTATGATTTTTAATTATATACCATGCATACATTACTACATATATTAACACTATGGTTGTTATCTTGAGTTATTCTGATAGAGTAATCATATTATTACACTCTTCCCATAATGAGTTACATCTGTATATTAACTCTTGATTTATACATAGTTTGACCCGTGCGTTATTTACGTAAGACTAGGGTTAGTCCGAGACATTTCAGATTTAGGGACGATGAGACCAGCTTGTGTTGGCTAGTTATTTCAGTGTTGCAGTATATTATTTTGTATTGTATAGTCACATATATGTATATGACAGTGTGATGTATATTATATCGTGTATATTTTGTACTATATACCTTACCGCTGCGTTATTGACTATGTGTTCTCGGTTACTTATTATATATTATGTATTGTTCTATACTGGAGGTACGCATGTTTATTATTTTGTACCAATACTATGTACGTAGTGGTGGCTTACTTATTTGATGTTTAAATACGTACTAGTGTTGGCCCAAGAGAATATTCACGTGTGTGCCCCATATAGCCTCATTCTTTTTATTATCCGATAGTATTACTTAGCAGTACTCTTCGATAGCATGTGTATAGAGGTGAGATGTTCACATTGGGTATCAGAGCAAGGTTTAGAACAATACATTGTATACGCAAGACATGAGTCATGACCCTAAACGAGACTTAGAATACCCGTCCCTTTAGATATGTTGGGTATTTACCCTATAATAAAGGATAGTTGGGGGTATTCGATGATTACTGGGGTAATCATCTAAGGATGTAATTTTTATTTGCTATATATATATAATATTTCCACTTCTACCTTTTCTGAATAACTAGTAGTTTGGTAGAGCTGGCCCGACTAGTAGTGTCAGTGTTTGTATTGAAAATTAAACCTTTGGTGGCTTAATATTAAATGATTGTGTTTTGATTTGATATTGATCAGAGTGTGTACTGGATTGATAAATAGATTTTCCGCTAAGTGCATTGATCGTTATTTCTTATGTTTGTTTGGTTATTGATAATTGTTTTACTGAAATTAATTTTGATTATTGTTTAGTTGAATATTCGTATGTATTTATCGACGTCGTGGAATGAATTCGATTCTGATCTTTATTTGTTATGAATAAATGTGTATGATATTTGATATTATATAATGTTTATTGATAGGGTTTATTGTTTTAGTATATATTTAAAGGGTGTTTGAAAGTGTTTTGATGTTACTAAATATTTATTAGAAATAAAGACTTTTGATATATATGAATATAGTTTATTATTAAATGTTTTTGAAAACCAGGCAACTGTTTTAATTTGAATTTTCTTAAAAGTATACATTATAGGTATGGTATTGGATTATTTTTTAAAGCAAATTAATAAAAGTTCTATAGAAGCAAGTGTATTAAAGGATTGTGAAGATAATATTTATAGATATTTTTTGAAATAAATTTGTATTATTTTGCCTGTTGAATGGTTTAAGAATTTTGGTTAATGCATCTGACCAATGTTATCAATAAGGATTCCTAAATGCTAAAATGAGGTATTTGGGCACATCGTTTTCAAAAGATTAAATATTTTGTCAAAATTTCAATATTTTGTAAGTTTCAAAATGTTATGTAAAGACCATAATGGTTTTGAAAAGATTTGAATGGTTCTAAAAAAAAGTTTAAAATGTTTTGCAAAGGCTTTTGTAACTTGAAAAGATCAGATTGTTTTGAAAGAAACAGTTTATTTGAAAAGGTATATGAAATAATCTGAGAAAGTATTTTGAAAGGAAAACAATATATTAAAGATATATTTTGAAAATGATAAGTGATGGTTTAAGAAAGGGAATTGAATATTTTTGTTAAGGAAAATATTATTTTGAAATGATTTTTAATAGAGTATGCAATATAAAAATTTGTATGTTTTTTGAGGTTATAGAAAGTGGTTGTGATGGTATAAACGATTTGGTAAATGTTATCAATATTGTTTTGAAAATAAAGTTAAAAAATATACTATAAGCTATATTTTGGAAATTCAAATAATTTTGAATACTTTGGATTTTGCGATTCTGTGATATTATAGAAAAATATAGTGATTGACAAATACCTAAAGGGTTAGTTCACCATGAAAAGGTATAATCTTTATAAAGGTAAAAAATATGATTTGGGAAAAAATATTTTGGAGAATATTTTTACATGAAAGTATATTTATTATTTTGATGTATAAATGGATTGTCAAAAATATTTTTTAAGTATAAATATATATGTGGTCTGTTGAAATTAACTATGTGTAATTTATGGAAGATTGTTTTTGACTTGAATTGGTTTCTAGGATATTTTAATTTATGTGAATATGAAATAATATATATAGCTTAAATTTTTTAATTTGGCTGAATGTGAAATATTTTGAGGAGTATAATTTTTCAAATCTAATATTTTCAGGTTAAGAGAAACTTATAAGAAAAATGTATATTATTATAAGAATTATATACTAAAATGAATTTTCAAATTCAATAGGAAAAGAAAATTTGAAAATATATTTGAATTAAAGTTTGTTATAATAAATAATTTTAAGGGAAAGAAAATATCTTTTATTTATGTACATAAACTGTAACGACCCGTAAATTAATCGCTTTGTATTTGAATATTTAAATCGTTTTTAAATATTTAAATAATGGATTTTAATAACCAAATAAATATATTTTAAATATTAGTTAATGATATTAAAACCATTTTCAAATTTTTTTACCAAAATAATTAGTTCAAATAAAAATAGAAAATGTGACCAAAAAATGTTTTCCAAAATTTTGACGTTTCAGTATCAGAAAGTCGTTAGAAACATCGTGCGCATTTATTGCAACATGTACACACTTATTTAAACTAGGTTTAGTAACATATACACACACTTATACATGTATACATACATAATAACTTAGAAAATATATTTATATACACTTACGTTCATGGTTTGACCATTTATGTACATATACATATTTTATAACCTAAATATCCTAGCCTAGGTATACCATCATCACCTTAGATCCCTAAGAAAAGTACTTACAAGCATGGTGGGGGGGTACATGTTGAAGACGTGAACTACATGGTATGTAGTTTCCTTAATTTCATGAAAATTATATTGTATTTTAATGCCACGGTCATTTTAGTAATCTACTTATTCTACATGCCTATAAATACCACCACACACACTCATTTCGCACTTTGAATTTTCATTTCCAAAGTTCATTTACATAACTTCATGTTCAAGGAATGATCCATGGCCTCCATACAATCAAAATCCTAAAACTAGTTTGAAAAGCTAGCGTTTCTTTATTTCTATGCTCACTACATCCACTCCTCTTCAAACAAGCACTTTCATCCTCCTCCACAACATAGGACCGAGCCCATTTATGCCCAGGCCGAGCATATATATGCCCTTGGCCGAGCCAATTTGCACCTTGCATTCCCACACTAGGTCTTATTTTGGAGTTAAGGCAAGCTGCTAAGAGTTTAGGCAAGTTCGGTAAAAGTTTAGCTTAATTTGGAACCAGTGTGGTCAGTAAAGCTTCCACCTTCAAACCAAATGTTTTCAGACTATATTTATGCTCATTCCATAGCTATTGAATGCTTGATGTATTGGTGAAATAATGGTTTTGTTGTTGGATTAGTTTGTTTCTTGAAAGTTAGTCGCTTTGGAAAGTTAGTAAGCGAATTATTAGTTATAATAAAATCTAGTAGTTAAACTAATTCCGTTGTTAATAAATGCTTGATATATGTTGTATTATTGTAAATAACCATGTATATATGCTCATACCATTGTTATGTGATGTGTGGTTGTATTGTAAATGTCATAAACTTGAATCCCGAATTACCTATATAGCGATAGTCGCTATATCAGCACTTTTGGAAAATCACCTTTTATCGAAACCGTTTGGTTTCATTATCGTGCTTGGAATTATTTTACAAGTTAAGCAAGTTTTTGATAAATGATGTTTTCAATAATAATTAATTATTTTAATAATGATTAATTAATTAATTAATTAATAAGGATTAAGGTTAACTAATTAACTTATTAACGATGTGTTTTAAAATTAACTAATTACTTAGTTAATGATGTTTTAAATTTAATTAATCATTGTATTTAATGATGTTTAAGGCTAATTAATCTTTTGATAATGACGAATTAAGATTTACTAATTTATTAATTAATGATGTTTTTGTAACGACCCGTATTTTTGATAATTAAAAATATTAAATTTAAAAAAAATTTGGAATTTAATATTGTGAGAAATTAAAATTTATGATTTATAAATGGAAAAAACTTATTAGAATATAATTTAATAATGTTGATTGAATGAAATTGACCACTGTTTAATGTAATTTCAATTAATGGTAATAATAAAGGTTAATAATGAATAAAATTAAATGTTGTATAAAACGGGAAATCAATGTTATTTAATTGGAATTGGTTTTAATATTTGTAAGTAAATTTATGATATTTGTTGTAAACAATAAATGTATTAATGTGTTCAAATTATTTAAATGTAACAATTGTTCATTTCTCATCTCATTAACTAAATCCGTTTTGGAATTAATTTGGGAATCAATGAAATTAAATGTAATTGAAATATTGTAGTTAATATAAGAAAAGATGCTAACTGTAGAGTTGAGTGAAATAAAATGAAAACTTATGTTAATAAATTTCATAAGTTATTTTTTGATTTAATAACAAGAATTTAAATCAAAATAGAAGAATTTGATTGAAATTTAAATATAATTAACTGGGGTTTATTACTGTTGTAATTTAACATTGTAATTAATTCAATATTTAAATATTGGACTTAACATGGAAAATCTAATTTTAAAATTATTATTAATTTCTATGCAATCAAGAATGATAAAATGAATAACTTTTAAATTTGAATTTAAAAGTGATTAAATTGATTTTAAAATAATAATTCATTTAATTAACGTGTAAAATTAGTCTTTTTGGGCACTATCTCGGATTTCGACGAAACCAGTTTCATCGGATCCGTAATAGTGAACTATTATAGGATTTCAAGTTTCGTAGCGATCAGACTTATCGTTTGATCGTGCGAGCTCGAAACACATAGAAACCAATTAAAGGAATTTAAATGAATATAATTTGATTTTAAATGCTAACTTCTATATATAATGGAATTAGGGTTTGAAAGTAGTCTCATTGAGTTTAAAAATATTGAAAACCTATATTTTGATATATGGTGGCCTACTTTCGTTTCGGGAACGAAACAGTCTTTTCGGGTCTCTATATATAGGCTGTTGTAAACCTATAATCGATCTGTTCCATCTATTCTTGTTCCATCTTTGTCTATATATAGGCTGTTGTAAACCCTAGCAGCTTTCTATTTTCATTTTCCATGCGTACAATTTCCATCTTATTTGTTCCTTCTCAATGGCAGGCATCTCAAAACCCTAATTACAATTCCAAATCAAATCAAAAA
The DNA here is from genome assembly GCA_030737815.1 of Allium fistulosum. Taxonomy (NCBI): domain Eukaryota; kingdom Viridiplantae; phylum Streptophyta; class Magnoliopsida; order Asparagales; family Amaryllidaceae; genus Allium; species Allium fistulosum. Next base: position 1,379,077,432 of record CM060901.1, read on the forward strand.
AAATTCAAACTGCTCAAATCCTATCATATAATATATCATCACGAAGCTCTCAACAAACGTAACCTGTGTTTGCAAATCGTTTTTGCAATCGAATTTCGGTTTGTCCAGAAATCACCAAAACATTCTCGGCCATTTATCGACAATGTTTGGTTTTGACGGTCGATCGTCGACCAATCGGCGATCGGGAAGTGCTGGAGCGTAGAGGGCGATGAGACGAGTGCATCCATACGGTTGGATCATGCCGTAGTCGATGATTTTCACCGGATCTGGGCCACAAAAGCACGATGGCACAGTGCGCTTGGGGGGCCCTGAAGAAGAGGCCATCTGGCCGGAGGTGGAAGCGAGCGTGGCGAGTTCGGCGGTGGCCTCTGATCTGAACGACGACGAAGGGGTTGGCGGCGATCAGAGCTTGAACGTGGCGGCTTGGGGTTCTGTTGTGCATTACGAGGGTTTTGGGGTAGGTTATCTAATTACGTTTTTTCCCTTCCTGTATTTTAATTAAATTTAAAATTTAAATCTTATAATCTTCATAACTTTTGCATACCAACTCGGATTGACGCGCTGTTTCTTCCATTAGGTTCGTATCGAAATTCCGAACAATATGAAACTGGTTTGGTTGAATTTGGAGACTGTTCAAATTTTGGGCTTTATTTGGATTTTTAATCGACAATAAATCAAAGGTGAGTGGTTTATCCCACTCATGCAATACTAAATCTTCTTATGTTAGTTGAATTAAATTTATGAAGTGATAAATTTTTTAATGATTGCTGTTTGGTAATTTAAATTGTCATTTAAATTTAATTTGAATTTATATTGAATTAAATTGATATTTAAATTAATATTGAATTTAATTGCTAGTTAAGTACCTGATATTGATAGCCAGTTAATTGTTATGATTTATTAGGTGATTTGGATGTTGATTGTGATGGATATCTATTTGTTGACATTTAGATGATTGGATGTTTATTTATTTATATATATCCATGTTGTCACCCTGTATATTAATTGAAAGTATATAAACTGTTATATGAATTATTTCGAATAAATTAAGAAATAGGTTGAAATAATATATACCTATGACACTTTGGTTTGGATTGAAATGATATATATCCATCCCTATAATTAAAATTGAAATTACTGATCACTTGGCCATAGGGTAGAAAATTATATACGGACACCGGATTGGTTAAATTAAATGGTTATAAAATCTTGAATTTGGATTTTGATTAAATGATATTATTTTAAAGGAAATAAATTGTGGATTTATATGAATTAAATTATTTTCTAATTCAAGCTTTGAAATGTTGAAATTGAATTTTTTTAAAAGAAATTGTTTAAAGAATTGAATTGGAAATGTGAAGTTATAATCGAGGTATGACTTTAATTTTGGAAATTGAATTATTTTAAAGATTTCGATCTTAAAATTGAACAATGAGGTTTAATTTGATTTAAGTGTTTTAAATCAAGTAAATTGAAATTGGACTTGAAATCGATATGAATTGAAATGGTTTAAAATAAGAATTGGATTGAAATTTAAATCATTGAATTGAATGTTGAATCGAATTTGAAGTTAAAAATGAACATTTCGAAATTGAAGTTAATTCGAATTGAAATCGAAAGCAAGTTGATTTGAAACTAAATCGAAATTGAGTCAATTGAATTGAAAGTTCGGAAATTGAGTTTTGTTGATTTGAAATTTTGACATGGGTCCAGATTCGTTGAAATGGAATGAAACAGTTTGATTTGATATTATTTTCAAAATAAATTATTTTATAATAAAATGTTTAAAATGTATTTTTTTATATTCAAATTATTTTGATTTTCCAACTATTTTACTATATAAACCATCTTCAATACTCAAAACATTTTATATCAAACTATTTAAACTATTTAAAACTATTCAAACTATTTCTAAAATTTCAAACTGTGCGAAGTTGGGATGTTTATATTTAAATCGTTGATTTAAATATGAATGTGGTTAAATGAGGTTATAACCTAAGTTGGAATTTGAAATGATATTTTCAAGTGAAAATGAAATATTTTGAGTAAATATGGTATTTTGAAAAGAGGTGATATTTTTGAAGTGAATATGATATTTTGATATCAAATATGAATCGGTTTTGAAATGTAAAAGAACCAACCAGTGTGAAAAACAACGTTTGGTTGTTAAAGAGACCGGGGCCTCTTATTGGCATACTCTCTGTCAATAGTGGAACCACTTTAACAACTGTGTACGTGGTGGATGATCCAGAATGAAGTGGTTGGATTTGGTGAACGTTTGCTAGCTTTGAAGAAATAGAACGTTGATGGATGACTCCGGCACTTGTGCCAATTTGAAATGACTAAAACAGGACGGCTTTTCAGGGCCAAGTAGGCTAGCTACCCCTAGCGGACATACCTCTTCATGTTACTATATTGATGTTGGGTTGATCGGTGCACCTTGATTTGATTTTGGGGGTGTTGGACGCGGTGGGCGGTCGTGGTTACAATGCGTTACCACCAGCCCTGCGACCCGAACTGGTAATATCCTACCTTGGGCATTGCCTCACGTGCCTTGTCATACTTTTATCCTTATACACGCCCACTATGATTTTGTTTTAGTATGGTACTTACAGGGGACTTACTGGCTACCGACGTTACTGGTTGTGTTACAGGACCTGCATAGACTATCTGCATAAAAATGTGTTAAGGGGGATCAATGTAAAGCCTTAATGCTATTTTAATACTTTACTTTACTAATAGACACTACATATATAGCGTAATTTTCTACCTATAGATAGTTTAACGGATCTTTAGGAGATGGAAAATCCCATAACATCTCTTAAGTTATTGCACGCACGTTATACACTGGATAGGAGATGTAGAATCCCGTAAGCATCTCTGAAGCTATCACACTCATATTTTACTTGTTATTGATTTAACTTACATAAGAACTTTTAGTTTTGACTCGAGTTTTTTTGTCTTTTCATTACGCTCGGGTCAGCTTGAGTATTTCAGTGTTGAAGACATTATTCTTTGAAGATGGAGATGGAGTTGCTAGATCGTATTTACTATTATTATTCCGTTGCATTATTTTGGTATGTTTGTTGATTGTACTCTGATTTTGTATAATCAAATGTATATTGTAAAACAGCTTCATGAAGTGTTTATTTGATTATTATATTTTGTCAAATTCCGCTGCGAGATTCTGTGTTTTGTTTTTCAAGATTCTGTGTTTTGTTTTTCTTCTTCGTTTCTCTTATTTTCTTATTTACCCCATTGACAATCCTCCCTTTTGAATGGTTTAAGTTAGACATGTGTGTTTTATTGTCGATTTAAACCGTCCAAAAAGGTGGGTCGTCACAGTTTTTAAAATTAATTAATCCTTTTTAATTAATGACTTTTAAAAGTTAATAAATCTGTTTAACCTTAATTAATCATTCCTTAAATAAAGTTTTAAATTAATTAATAACTTTTAAACAATGATATTTAATTATTATTAAATTAATTATATTATTAATTAATTGAATTAATAATGTTTTAAACGTGATTTACCATTTTTAATTAAAGGTTATTGAAGTAAACTAACCAGCCTAGTTAAGGAAGTTTTAAAGTTGATTAAACAATGTAATAAGAATATTTTATTTTGTTAAATCCTTAATGATGTTTCAAAATTAGTGAGCACTTTTAACAAAGTGTTTTAAAGCTAATACTTGTAATGTGAGGCCAAGTACAAATTTGGGTTTTTAAAAGAAAAAAAGTTGGATTCGTTTATAGAAATGAATTAATTTCTATAAAGTGATTCACTTATATGGAAATGATTTATTTGTATAATTAGCACTAAACATTGAAGAAGTAGACTTGTCGCTATTTTGAAAGTTTAGAATAATCATGAGACATGATTTGAGGTAACCCTACCTTGACTTGTCTGGTATTATTGTTAACTAAGAAATAGTACAAGTTTGAATTTGATGAGTGGTGGTAAGTATATAGACTTAATTTCCGTATGCGATCGTTGTATATCCCCGATGGTAGGTTTCTCGGCTATCAGTTACTTCAGCTTCTTTATTATCGTCACTCTAAGATGATGTGTTGCTCCATTGAGCATTAATATCCTTTGTCGGAAATGACTAAAACCAAAGCGAGAGAGGGGGCCAAGCTATGTGGGGTTGCTCCCATTAGGATACTTTCACATCTCCTCTATATTGGATTCGGTAGCGCTATTAGGTATGACATATTCGGTAAGGTTTGGCGGGGTCTGGCTTGGAGGTCTTCGAGAAGTGTCACAAAGTAAATGAGCTTCTTAGAAGTATATTACTAGAGGTATACTTCAAGGGGGTGCACCCTCCTAATCATTTGTTGGAGATTTTTCTTTTCTAATTTGATTCGAACCTTCAAATTTATTTCCTTATTTGCATCGGGAAGAGTCAACCACTCTTCGCGGAGTTTAATTATTTATCCATTCTTTATGTTTGGAAGTTGATTTATGTGAGAGTAAATCCGTTCCGTGTTCAGCGGCATGGTCACACATGTTTATGCTTAATTATACCCCTATTGCTTAAAGTTTTACTCATACTAGACATATCGTCTGACCCGATTTATTTGTTTTCCCTAAACTCTTGGGTACTCATTTTATTTGACTAGTCCGAGAGTAGCAGGTCTTTGTGGGACCTTTTGAAGATGGCATCCAAGTAGGAGACTTTCATCTTCTTAGCTATCTATTTCGCTGTATTTTCTAGTTTTTGTAAGTGTATTTTGTTGCAGCATTTGTAAGGGTAGGATGTTATAACTACCTAAGCTGATTTATAGTACTTTTGTGTAACTCTGATAACTCCCTGTTAAGGAGTATCCTGATGTACTATTGACTGTTATGTTTTATTTAGCAATTTCGTTGTGAGGTTTTATATTATGTTCTTTATTTCAACCCATGACGATTCATCTTTCCGATGTTTGGGCAACGACACACGAACAACGAGGATGTGTTAAGTATCGATCCTAGGGGTCGGAAAGGTCGGTCATTACAGTTGGTATCAGAGCTTCGATTGAGCGAATACCTTAGCCTGGTTTAGGGTACACATCATTACAGATAGGGTGAGTCGAGCCGTAAAATGAGTTAATCTTGAGAGAGTGTTTCCTTTTGTCCCCTAAAAGTCTGGTTTTAGATCCTTTGTTGAAGTTTCGTTTTTATCATCTTTGACTATATCTTTGTATTCTAATAATACTTTTCACTTATCCAGGTTATTGGAAATTAGTAAAAGCGGAAGAAGAGGGAGGGGATCTAGAACCAGCATGGGTACAAATGGCAGAGCATTTAGAATGAGCCAGTTGTAGAGCCTATAGATGAAGCAGTAATGCAAGTTCAGCCGTAGAACTTTGCGACCTTGTGCAAATATTACATTTCTTTAGGTGGTAAGCCTTTCTTTGGAGCTGAAGATATTTTGGGAGTTCAGACATGGCTCTACTCTTGTGAAAGGATATTCGGGGATCTTTAGTTGTGAAATGCTAGAAATAGATTGTTTGCATCACGTCAGCTTCGGAAAGCAGCAATGGATTGGTGGGATTCAGTCACCATGAATACACCAGAAGAAGATTTCTCTTGGGCGTAGTATAAAGTGGTTGTTGAAGCTCAGTTTATCCCTAAGGCAGGGAGGACTCAATTGTTTAGAAGTTTCATAGATTTAAAACAAGATGAAATGACAATGGCGCAGTATGAGCATAGGTTCAATGCATTGTCCCACTTTGGACCAAGATTGATTGATACGCCACTCAAAAAGAATGAAATGTTCGTGAATGGAATGCGACTAGAATTCCTTCGGGAAATGACTAATCATCTCAACAGTACCTTTACCAATCTGATAAGTATGGCTTTGAGGTTTGAAGCTCTTGATATTAAGAAAGGATTTTAGAAAGGAGTAGTTCTAGCAGTTAATGCCCAACCATTATTAGTGATACCAGTTGCTAGTAAGCTATTTTTCAAGCGCAAAAGGAAGAAGAAGTGGTCAGGAAAGAAGCTTGGAGGTGGAGCTCCAGCACAGAACAAGCAGTTGGACTTGACCAAGATCCTTTGTTATAAGTGCAACCAAATGGGCCACTTTGAAAATCAATGCCCGAACCCGGCTAGTGGACCTCTCTACTACAACAAACATGGACATATGAACAACCAGTGCCCTGGTCCAAAGAAGGGATCACATGGACAAGTTTTTACTATTACGGAAATACCATCTACTTCTACGGACCCAAAAGGAAAACATGTGGTGCAAGATACATTATCCATTTTTGATATTCCTGTTAGAGTGTTATTTGATATCGGTGCATCACATAGTTTCATTTCAGTAGATCTTGTTGATAAGTTTAACCTCAAACCCACTCTTTTAGACAATACTCTTTGTGTGTCGAACCCAATTGGACGTCCAACCAATCTTGACACCATATGTTTGAATGTGCCTATTTCTTATCGAGATCGGCCTTACTTTTTTAACCTGTGTGTTCTCAGGTTCATGGGTTTTGGAGTATTATTAGGAATGCATTGGCTATCTAAGTTTAGAGCAATTGTAGATTGTGGTCGAAGAATTATTAGAGTTAGTGATGCTGGAAATATTGTGGTGAAATAAATTGTGGAAGGCCAAATGAATTAATGAGCAGTTTCCTTTATTCCTTCAAAGTACCCAAAGAGGAGATAAGGAATATACCAATTGTCCGAGACTTCAAGGATATTTTTGAAGAAATGCTAGGTTTACCTCCTCACGGGGAAGTAGAGTTCCGCATTGATTTATTCCAGGAACCGGACTGATTCTTCAACCTCCTCGAAGGTTGGTTCCAAAAGAAAGAAGAGAGTTAGAGAAGTAGACATTTGATTTATTGCAGAAGGGTTTGATCAAACATAGCACGTCGAGTTGGGGATCACTAGTAGTGTTCATTACCAAGGCTGATGGTTCTCTTTGATTATGTGTAGATTACCAAGAGTTGAATAAGAGGACTGTCAAGAATAAGTATCCTTTACCTAGGATTGACGACATGTTTGACCAGCTCCATGGAGCTAAGATATTTTCTCAATTGGATCTTGCCATGGTTTTAACCAATTAAGGGTAGTAGAGGAGAGCGTACCTTTAACAGCTTTTAAAACCCCTGATAGTTTTTACGAGTGCTTAGTCATGCCGTTTGGATTGACTAACGCACCTGCTTATTTTGTGGATTTGATGAATTGAGTGTTTTGGGATTTTCTTAACAAGTTTGTCCTAGTCTTTATTGATGACATTCTCGTTTATTCTATGTTGGAGGAAGAGCACAAGTACCATCTTCATGTTGTTCTAAGTACTTTTAGAAGTCATATTTTAAAGGCAAAGTTTTCTAAATGCCATTTCTGGAAATCTGAAGTTAAATTTCTAAGGCACGTAGTTTCGGGAGAAGGCATATCAGTGAACCCAGCTAAAGTAGTTGCGGCTCAAGATTGGAAAAAACCTGAAAATGCGATGGAGGTTAGGATTTTCTTGGGACTGGTTGGTTTCTATAGAAGATTAATTAACGATTTCTCGAAGATTGCTTCTCATCTGACAAAGCCGACGAAGAAAGATGCTAAGTTTGTTTGAAAATCCAAGTGCGATCAAGCATTCAATGAGGTAAAGGAAAAATTGACTAGTGCTCCTGCCTTGACTATTCCAGATGCGAGTGAAGGATTAACAATTTACACAGATGCTTGTAGGACTAGATTGGGAGCAGTTTTGATGTAGAATGGTAAAGTAATAGCGTATGTGAGTCGACAGTTGAAACCGCATGAGAAAAATCATGTTACGCACGATTTAGAGCTGTTGGCGGTTGTCTTCGCATTGAAGGTGTGGAGGCACTATCTTTTGGGTGCAAAGTTTGAGTTATTTACGGATCATAAGTTTTTAAAGTATCCTTTGACCCAAAAGGACTTGAACTTGAGGCAACAAAGATGGCTGGAGTTTCTTGCATCTTATGACCTAGAGATTCTTTATACCCCAGGGAAAACAAATGCCGTTGTAGATGCGTTAAGTAGGAATGTGGTGACGATTGCAAATTTGGAAGTTAAGCCAGCATTAATGGAGAGAATTTCATATTTCCAAGAAGAAGACCCTATTCTAGCTCGGCTTAAGAAGGATGTTGAAAATGGAATTGTTTCTAGTTTTCAGATTGACTCCCAAGGCATTTTAAGAATGAATGGACGGATTTGTGTGCCAGATGTTAATGGAATCGATAGGATGTGCTGAGAGAATGCCATCGGTCAAGGTTATCTATCCACCCAGGAGTAACTAAAATGTTTCAGAATATGAAGAAGACCTTTTGGTGGAAAGGGATGAAGAGAGGCATTTCGATCTTCGTGAGTCGGTGTGCAAATTGTCAACAAGTCAAGAGTGACCAGCAGAAGACTGCTGGGTTACTCCAACCATTAGATATACCGAATTGGAAGTGGGAGCAAGTATCCATGGACTTTATCGATGGGTTTCCCAGAACAAGAAGAGGTAATGAAGGCATTTGGGTAATTGTAGATTGATTAACGAAGAGCGCCCACTTTATTCCGGTGAAGTCAACAAGAACCGCAACTTCTTTGGCTGGGAATTATTTGAGGGAGATCGTTCGACTACATGGAATTCCAGTAAGTATAGTCAATGACCGAGATCCCATCTCCACGAGTCGTTTTTGGGGAACATTGCAAGCAGCTTTAGGGAAAGAATTGAATTTGAGCACGACCTATCCTCCCAGACAGACGGACAAACCGAAAGGGTTAACCGAATTTTGGAAGAACTCTTAATAGCATGCATTTTAGATTTTGGAGGTTCTTGGGATGATCATCTACATTTGGTAGAGTTCTCTTATAACAATAGTTACCAAGCTAGCATTGGCATGGTGCCCTATAGTGCTTTGTATGGACGACCATGTAAATCACCTTCATGTTGGGTTGAGACTGGAGACCGACTAATTCTTGGACCAGAAATGATTCAAGAAGCAATAGAGAAAGTGGCTATGATCAAGGAAATGATGAAAGAAGCCCAAGATCGATATAAGAGTTATGCCGATCAACGGAGAAGGGACTTAGAGTCTACGATCGGGGATTTGGTATTTGTGAAAGTTTCCTCGATTAAAGGAGTTGTAAGATTTAGAAAAACATGAAAGCTAGCATCCAGATTCATTGGACCATTTATAATCCTTGAGAGAATTGGATCGTTGGCTTATAGAGTAGAATTTCCTGAAAGATTGTCAGAAGTTCATAATGTCTTTCATGTATCTCATCTGAGAAAGCATGTTCATGATTCGTCGCTGATTGTAGAGACATATGTTCAGGAAGACTTAGAGATAGAACCAAACTTGATAGTAATCTGCCATCCAGTTCATATTGTAGATCGAAATTAAAGGAGATTGAGAAACAAGGTGGTGAAGCTTGTGAAGGATCAGTGGAGTGATGACCCCCACAATTGTACTTGGGAAACAGAGGATCATATTAGAGAAACTTACCCTGATGTAATGTTAGATTAGTTGTTAGTTGTTTGAATGCATTATGAATGTTCTATTTTGGCATAGGGTCCATGCATTGTTGTATGGATTTCTTGGTATAATATATAATTGTCTCTTTGTATTAATTTCGAGGACGAAATTCTCCAAAGGGAGGAGAGTGCAACGACTTGTAAATTAATCCCTTTGTATTTTAATTTTTAAATCATTTTTAAATATTTAAATAATTTATTTTAATAACCAAATAAACATATTTTAAATATTAATTAGTGATATTAAAATCATTTTCAAATTTTTTTACCAAAATATTTAGTTCAAATAAATATAGAAAATGTGGCCGAAAAAACGTTTTCCGAAATTTCGACTTTTCGATATTGGAAAGTCATTGAAAACATCGTGCGCATTTATTTCAACATGTACACACTTATTTAAACTAGGTTTAGTAACATATACACACACTTATACATGTATACATAAATAATAATATAGAAAATATATTTATATACACTATGTTCATGATTTGACCTTTTTATGTACATATACATATTTTATAACTTAATAACCCTAGCCTAATGATGTGCACGTAAATGTGCATATTTTTACCACCATATTTAATCTATTTATATTAAATAAATGATCATATTGGGTATTTTAACTCGTCTAAACCAAAATTCAAATTATTTTCAAAACGTCACATGTTCATCTTCATATAGGGGCAAAACGGTCATTTTGTGCATATATTAAATTGTAAAAATTTACTTGGAATTTTCTATGTTGTTTTGTAGGAAATTTAATGAATTTTACAAGTGGTTTCATGATGATATATGCATGCACAAGAGCGAAGAGAACAAAGGAATGAAGATGGAAATAATTCAAAATGAAGATCATGGAGGACCCCACCTACCCACCTACCTTAATGTACAAATTAGAGGCTAATGCACATGCTTATGGAGTTTATGGCTTCATGTAGACTTAAATGATGATTAGTAGAAGATAATGATTACTTGGCCTCCACACTTTCTCACGGGTAGTTTGGTCATTCCCCAAATTATTGATTAGGGTTTCATGCTTGTATAAATAACCCATTATGTTCATGTAACCTCTTCTACCCTCTTGAAGCCCTCTTATGGAGGCCATCTCTTCTCTTAGTTTAGCTTAGCTCTCTTTGTTCTCTTTTCAAGGCTACTTAGCCATCCATTTTTATTTCATATAAATTTTCTTTTCTTTCTTATGCAATTCAATATATGCTCTTTTCTCTTACATGCTTCTCTTCTTATGTTGTAGTGTAGATTTCTTTTATTTTATGCAAGTAGAATAGTTCTCTTTTCCAATAACTTTCATTTTTTTTAGTTTCATGTTGCATGCTACTTATGTTGATATGACAACACAAATGAGAGGCCAATCCCTTCAATTTAGGGGTAATGAAGCCTCTAATCATGTAGCTTCAACATTTTGATATTTTATACTCTCTTTTTGTGCTTTAATGAGAATGTATGAAGTGGTTAACTTGTTGTTTTTGCTTTGAATTTGATAGCCTATATTGTTGACACCAAATAGGCTATACTTAAACAATCATGAACACAAATTACCTCTTCATCTACATATGATGATGGTAATGAAGTGAATGTTGAGATTAAAATTTGATGGTCTATATTTCTAATTAATAGTTATTAGACCATACTTAAAATAGATTTTGCTTTCAACTTTGTTATCATTTTTCATATGAGTTAGTAAGTGGTTTAAGGGGTGTGTTATAGTTTGATGGCTTATGTTGAGCAAATTAATAGCATAAATAGGCCATACTTATGATAAGCACATCAATTAAGCTAACTAATGACAAAGAAAAGAGAGATCATAACTTCATCTTGTTGATTTATGTGATCTAGAGAGTGGAAGTTGCCTCTAAATTGTCTTAACACTCTCATATTTTTATCTATTTTCTTTGGTCATTTTTCTCCTTTTTTTAGCTTAACACTCTTCAACTTTGGTTAATTTGATTGAATAGAGATTTAAAATCAACAATTCCCTATGGATCGACCCGTACTCGCCACGTACTTCAATAGTACGCCGTGCGCTTGCGGTAAATTTTATTTAGAAATTTCTCGACTATTTTCTAATCCGATAGAAAATTAGCCGATTATCAAGTTTTTGGCGCCGTTGCTGCGGAATTTTGCTTTGATTTTATTTTTCCATTCTTCAGATTATTTAAGTTTGATTTTTGTGTGTGTTTGCATTTAAAAAAAATATTGTGTGTTTGTTTAATTTTAGTGTGCCTTGTGTTAGTGTGATTGTTTCTTATTTCTTGTTGTTTTTGCATTTGTAAATATATAAAAAAAAGAGGCATACACAATTTCAAAAGAAAAAATATATTTTATTGCATTCACATCTTTTTACATTTACATTTTCTTTCATTTTCTTCTTTTTTTTACATTAACAAAAAAAATATTCTATGCATTTGTGCTCTGTGCATACATTTCATCCTTCTGCCTGCAATTACTATCTGGCAGCAACCTACAACTCACGACCGCCCTTCGAAAACCATCATAAACCACTTCAATGTTGCAACACCGCACTACATCGACAGTGAATACCCCCGCTATATTCAAGTTCAACGTCTACCTTCTAACCACCATCACATATACCATCTACCATCACACAAGCCAATCCATCAACCTGATCAATATCACCTTGCTTCAAAGCCTCCTGCACATTTCTATTTCTTCACTGATCCTAGCAGCACCATTCACTTCAGACACACTGTCATCTACTTCCTCCAGCACCTGATCATCTACTGACCACACAAAACAACCACCATCAATTCATTCAATCTCCTCCATCCCTGTACACCATACTATTGCCTTCAAACATCACAACACTACTGCATACAAAAACTTCTACACGCAAAACTTCCACTGATACTCAACTGCTGCTGGTTCACTTCACCTGCTGCACATACAGTACATCAGTATACTCCACTTCACCATCATCAACAAACTCCTCACTGTCGCACAGTCACCATAACAGTTCAACATATCAACTTCCCACTACCCAAAAACAACCACACACCCATATCTGCACCACCACAGCCTAACCAAACTACAGCAACAAAAGACGACATCACTTCCTACAATATCTGCCTTCAACATACCTACCCAACAGTGCCATCATTTCCAACTCTATTCATCATCATACACCATCTACTTCCATCAAGTCTGCTGTCAACCCACCTCAACCATCTCCCTATACCATCAAACACTCCCCTTTGTCAACTTTCTCAACACACTGCATTGCTTGCTGTCATCTCCAACCTTCAATTCAACAAAACTCGAACACCATCGCAACCAATTCCGCTGCCTCAACAACCATCTTCTAGCAATCCCACAGTTCAACTTCCATTCGAATACATCACTGCATCCAATAGCCTACAGGTAACCTGTAAACACCCCTCAATCACAAACTACCTTACAGCAAATCGCCTTCATAAACATCACACCATTCCATCGATCACCAGAAAAAAATACTGCTTACCTCCATTTCCGCGCAATCGCCTACAAACTGCACTGCCAACAACAACCAGCCTTCCAGTCACCACAGTCCAATCAAACTGCTGTGCCACCATAACCTTGACCACTAACTTGCCTCTTAAACCTTGAATTCAACTACTGTCAACACATCACAACCTTCTCCTTTATGCACTTCACCGTGCACATACATCCACTCCCCTCTACAACTTGCTGTCATCTCCTCTCTGCACCAACCGAGCACAACCGCCATCAAATCCACATCGAAAGCCATCACAAACCAATTACGCAACCTCCAGCAACCTCAAGCCATCACCTGACATTGCGACATCCCAATCGAGCAATTCGTCCTGCTTCATTCAAATCGCAGACCCACGAAACTCCTCCAATTCGAGTGCCTGAAGTCGACTTTGATCACCACTGCAATTTAACTCACCGCCTCGAACCACCTTCATCCTCTACTTGCGACTTCAACCTCGCCTTCAACTTCTACCATTCGCTTCTCCGTGGAATCATCTTTGTGAAATTTTGGAAGAGTTTGTTTAAAAAAAAATCGATTGAAATTTTGGATTGGGATTTTGGGACGAAATTGAACGAGGGGTAGAATTTGTGATTTTCAACGAACGTGATTGAAATTACGGGTTTGGGTTTCTTATTGGGTCGGGCCGTGATAGGGAACTCTTAATTTTTTTGTTTTAAGGACATGTTATTTTTTTCCATCTTCTCTCTATTTAAAAAAAACAAGTTATTTAAATAAATTTTGATTTCATTTGTTTAATTTTTATTTTATTTAAAAAAAAAAGAGTTTGTCTTGTGAATTTTTTTTATTCCCAGAAATTTTCCTAAAAAAACAAACAAAAAAAGAGAGGTTGTTTTCCTTTTCCACTTGTTTGTTTTTATCTTTGAAATAAAAAATTCGTTTGCCCTTTGTTTAAAAAAAACGAATTTCAATTTGTTTTATTTTCGTTTTGTTTTGCTTGTTTTGTTGGGTCTTCCTTATATATATATAAACTTGTATATATCTCATTTCTATTTTTCAGATTGCAGAAGCAGAGACTCAAAAGACAGCCCGCTTGCCAAAAATAAATTGCTTAGCTTGCTTGCTATAAAAAATTTGCTACTTTTAACCCATATCTATTGTTTTTATTCGTCTTGCATTGTTGTTTGCTTGCATTTAAAAAAAATTCAAAAACAAAAACAAAAACAAAAATCCATTCGTAGTTGCATTGTTAATACACGTTTAATTTCTGCTTTGCATTTCATTTTAGAATTTGGTTAATAATAACGATAGCTCTTAATTGTATATTGACAATTTGTCTTCTTTGAACAATTTAATTTCTCGGTGTCTAGGCTATGGCAGAGCAATAACCATTTATAAATATTACAGTGATTCGTAAATATTATAGTGGTTGTTTCTCTGAAGGTACTTAAACCTTCGGCTGCATTGCTACGGTGATTCGTGGTGCACCGATAACTCCTGCCCGTTACCTGGCTGAGAACTATCTTGTTAATTTAAGACAAAGAGTGATTATACAATTTTGGGTTAACTTAGGATAAATTATTTGTAATTAGCCCTTGCATTCATTTAGTTGCATTAGTTCATGCATATTTAAAATAAAAAAATAAAAAAAAATTAAAATCCAAAACTAAAAAAATTGTATATATTCCTTTTCCTTTGAAATTTTTAAATCCTTTTTCTTTGAAAATTCAAAAATCCAAAAAAATATTGAATAACAAAAATCAGTCTTCCTTTTGAAAAATAAATTATATTTGTAAATATTTTTCCTTTATAAAAAAAACTCCAAAAACATTCTTGAAAATGTCCGAGTTTCCCTACTCACATGAATTTTACAATAGTTGTGAAAATCAATATAATCCATATAATTTCACTTCAAATTCTTATGGATATTTCAACAACAACTATTGTTTCAACGATTCAAATTTTGAACCACAAAATTTTCAAAATGATGATCAACCTTCAAATCTTGAAAATAGCATTTCATCTTTACTCGAACTCTCTACACAACAAAATCAAGAGATAAATGAGTTGTGTAATTCATATCTGTGCGATAACTCAAATCAATGTTTTCAAAACAATCAAAATTTGAATTCACTTCAAAATTCAAACGATTTCGAGTATAACCCATGCCAATTCAATTTCGAACTCCAAAATGAATTTCAAAATCAAAACGAAAATGTGATCCACTTTTCAAATAATTTTGGCAATGGGAATAATCTCGACTATGATGCGATTGAATTTTTTTTTCTCAACAAATCAAAATCGAAAATTCCTAAATCAATAATTTTAAGTTGGGATTTTGTTGAACAAATGAACGAAATTTACGATGATCACATGGATTTATTGTTTGAAACTTATATGAAACAACGTGAAAAACAAAATCAAATTCCAACGTGTGACGAGTCAAACAATAATCCATCTTTTACCAAATCGACGATTTTCAAATAACAACTTTTGAAATTGAAAATAACAATCTTAATGAAGTTATTGAATATTTGGTAATTGAGTTGGATTTCAATTCTTTTGAAGGTGTGAAACTCGATTTAAAATTCGATTTTCCTTTCTTCGATTTTAAAATTTTGAATACAACAACTTTGGATTTTGAAAACGATATACGCAATGAAGTTGTTGATAATCCATCAAAGGAAGACGAATTCAACGAACATGATTTCTTTAGACTTTTTGAAATTGAGTTGTTAAATTCTCAAGGGGAGAAGTTAAATCACCATTTTGATTTTGAATTCGATAATTCTGAAGAAGTTTTCAATGATAAGTTTGAATTTCAATTTGGTGAAAATAAACTTGAATTTCAACCAATTGTTTTATCAACCCCGAAAATCATCCAAAATAAAACAACTCGTACGATTTTTAATAAAACGACATTCGTTTTTCCAAATCAACATTCAACTTCAAAATCTTTTACGATTTGGTTTTCTGAGCTTAAACTATGTCTCGCATACTTGACGAGACAAATGAATCGGTCTTTGGAAGACCGTTTCATTTACTTTTTGACGATATACTTTCTGATCTCATGTAAATACGGTTAATTTTCATTTAAATAAAGGTCATGTTTTTACTTTTATTTTTCTCCTTCCACTTGGGTTGACTGTGGGGACACAGTCAAAATCAAGTGTGGGGGGAGACTCATCATCATCTTCAATTTTTCATCGTTTATTTTTACATTTTCTTTCCAAAACATAAAAAAAATCTCAAAAAAAATAATTGTTTTTTTAGGCATTTTTGATTTATTTTTAAAGAAACACTATAGGATAAATATATGGTTTTGGTTTAGTAAATTGAAATTTTTGAAAATTTCTTTGTCTTAACAAAAATAAAAATGAAGTTTGATTACAAATGACGATAGTTTAACTAGTATATAGGAAGGTTCATACGTGTTAATTATTAAATATCCTAATTGAAAATCTTTGTTTTAAAAAGTGGTGAATTTAAAGTAAATGATATAACATTTTTTTGTCTTCTAAGTTAAATGGTGCTAAGATGATCTTGCAAAACTCTCTCTTCGAAAAAAAAATAAAACAAAAAGGAAAAAAAATACAAAATACAAAAAAAATATTTCTTGTATATATGTATATTTTTTTAATAAACACCGAGAGTCATGTGTTCACACTCGTGTGTTCACTCGCCATGCTCTGTACCCTTCTCACGTAAGCCCAAAAGGCAGTGCACGATCGGTATATCTGACCTCAGTTTATCTGAGTTAGGTGTGTGTATATAAAAATTATTTTACTAATAACGCCTATAGCCAATAAGTGTTCACACTTGTGTGTTCACTCGCCACGCTCTGTATTCCCCTCACATCAGTCCGCAAGGCAGTGCATGGGTAATATATCTGGCCTCAGTTTATTTGAGTTAGGCATATGTAAATATTATTAATATCAACAAAATTTTCAAAAAAAAATGGAGAGAGTAAGCAAATGAAATCCAAGCACTATTTTAACTTACTTGATTTGACTTGTTATTGAAAAGAAATAAAAATACCACTTTGATAAGCTCTATTAATCAACTAAGGATCCATTTCATAGTTACACCGTGTTATCAACCGAAACAACGAGTTAAACTATAGTATATTTGCTTTGATAACTTCATTTTTGTTGGAAATTTTGACAAGTAAATGACTTAAATTTTCAAGATAATAACCAAACCTATATTTAACTTATTTGTGTCAATTTAAAAGTAAACCCTTCATTTGTATATATTTTCAAAAACTTGCATTCACATCTTTGTAAATAAATCTTGCATTTTGTAAATATTTTCATTTTGCATTTGGATTTTGTGGGTAGTACCCGCTGAAAACCCTCACGAGACAACACTCGTTCTACTGGGGACACCCAGAGGTTTAACGGCTTGTTGCATATGCTCAATGCAATCGTGCTCCCTACGAAAAAAGAATTATCTTAGTTTTTCTTTATTCGAGGATGAATAAAAAGATAAGTGTGGGGGTATTTGATGTGCACGTAAATGTGCATATTTTTACCACCATATTTAATATATTTAAATTAAATAAATGATCATATTGGGTATTTTAACTTGTTTAAACCAAAATTCAAATTATTTTCAAAACGTCACATATTCATCTTCATATAGGGGCAAAACGGTCATTTTTGTGCATATATTAAATTGTAAAAATTTACTTGGAATTTTCTATGTTGTTTTGTAGGAAATTTAGTGAATTTTACAAGTGGTTTCATGATGATATATGCATGCACAAGAGTGAAGAGAACAAAGGAATGAAGATGGAAATAATTCAAAATGAAGATCATGGAGGACCCCACTTACCCACCTACCTTAATGTACAAATTAGAAGCTAATGCACATGCTTATGGAGTTTATGGCTTCATGTATACTTAAATGATGATTAGTAGAATCTAATGATTACTTGGCCTCCACACTTTCTCAAGGGTAGTTTGGTTATTCCCCAAATTATGGATTAGGGTTTCGTGCTTGTATAAATAACCCATTATGTTCATGTAACCTCTTCTACCCTCTTGAAGCCCTCTTATGGAGGCCATCTCTTCTCTTAGTTTAGCTTAGCTCTCTTTGTTCTCTTTTCATGGCTACTTAGCCATTTATTTTATTTTCATGTAATTTCCTTTTTATTGCAATTTAATACATGCTCTTTCCTTTTCATGCTCATTTACTTTAATGTTTGTAGTGTAGATTTACTTGCATGCAAATTAGATTAGTGTTAATTCTTGTTAATTAGTTCTCTTCTTTCATTTAGCTTTCATTTTGCTTTCTTTTTATTTCATGTTGCAAACTACATTTGTTAGTCAAATGACAAATATGAGAGGCTAAACCCCTTTAATTTAGGGGTAATGAAGCTCTCTAATTATGTAGCTTCAACTAGTTGTTAATTCATGCTCTCTTTTTATGCTTAGTAAGAATGATTGAAGTGGTTTAATTGTTGTTTTTGCTTTGAATTTGATAGCCTATATTGTTGACATCAAATAGGCTATGCTTAAACAATCACTAACACTAGTTGCCTCTTCATCAAAATATGATTATGGCAAAAGAAAGTGATTTGAAATTAAAATTTGATGGTCTATATTTCTAATCAATAGTTAATAGGCCATACTTAAAATAGATTTTATTTTCATTTTCATTGTCAAGTTTCATGAAAGTTAGTAAGTGGTTTAAGGGATGTGTTATAGTTTGTTGGCTTATGTTGGCTAATCAATAGCACAAATATGCCATACATATGATAAGCACATTAATTAATGCACTAATGAACATAAAAGAGAGATCATGATTTTATATGTGTTAAACTACATGATCTAGAGAGTGGATTTATTCTCTAAATTGTCACTTAACTCTTATATTTTCTTCTCTTTTCTTTTAGTTAGTTAGTTAATTCTCTAATTCTCTAGCTTAACTTTCACTTGAAATTGGTATAATTTGATTGAATTGAATTTTTAAAATCATCAATTCGCTGCGGATCGACCCGTATTCGCCACGTACTACAAGTGTACGCCGTGCACTTGCGGTTGAATTTATTTCGAAAATTTCGACGGTTTTCTAACTCGATAGAAATTCCGTCGATTAACACCTAAGTACACCATCATCACCTTAGATCCCTAGGAAAAGTACTTACAAGCATGGTTGGGGGGTGTACATGTTGAGGACATGAGCTACATGGATGGGGGGAGGTATGGAGCTTCCTTAATTTTATGAAAACTATATTGTATTTTAATGCCAAGGTCATTTTTAGTAATTTACTTATTCTACATGCCTATAAACACCACCACCCATACTCTTTTCTCACTTTGCATCTTCATTACCAAAGTTCATTTCGATAACTTCATGTTCATGAAATGATCCATCTCTTTCATACACTTAAAATCCTAAAACTAGTTTGAAAAGCTAGCTAGCCTTTCTTCATTTCTAAGCTCACCACATCCACCACTCTTTAAACAAGCAACTTCATCCTCCTCCACAACATAGGGCTGGGCCCATTTATGCCCAGGTTGAGCCCATATATGCCCTTGGCCGAGCCAATTTGCACCCTACAAGCCAACACTGGGTCTTATTTTGGAGTTAAGGCAAGTTGCTAAGAGTTTAGACAAGTTCAGTAAAAGTTTAGCTTAGTTTGGAACCAGTTTGGTGAGTAAAGCTTCCACCTTCAAACCAAATGTTTTCAGACTATATTTGTGTCCATGCCTTGGCTATCGAATGCTTATTGTATTGGTGAAATAATGGTATGGTTGTTGGATTGGTTTGTTTCTTGAAAGTTAGTCGTTTGGAAAGTTAGTAAGCGAATCATTAGTTATATGAAAATCTAGTAGTTAAACTAATTCCCTTGTTAATAAATGCTTGATATATGTTGTATTATTGTAAATCACCATGTATATATTCTCATACCTTGCTATGTGATGTGTGGTTGTATTGCAAATGTCATAAACTTGAATCCCGAACCGCCCATATAGCGATAGTTGATATATCGGCACTTTCGAAAAATCATCTTTTATCGAAACCGTTTGGTTTCATTATCGTGCTTGGAATTATATTACAATTTAAGCATGTTTTTGATTAATGATGTTTTCAATAATAATTAATTATTTTATTAATGATTATTCAATTCAATTAATTAATTATTTAATTAATAAGGATTAAGGTTAACTAATTAACTTATTAATGATGTGTTTTAAATTTAGCCAATTACTTTGTTAATGATGTTTTAAATTTATTAATCATTTTATTTATTGATGTTTAAGGCTAATTAATCTTTTGATAATGATGGATTAAGATTTACTAATTTATTAATTAATGACGTTTTTAAGATTAATTAATCCTTTTTAATTAATGACTTTTAAAAGTTAATAAATATGTTTAACCTTAATTAATCTTTCCTTAAATAAAGTTTTAAATTAATTAATCACTTTTAAATAATGATATTTAGTTATTACTTAATTAATTAAATTATTAATTAATTGAATTAATGATGTTTTAAAGGTGATTTACCCTTTTTAATTAAAGGTTATTGAAATAAATTAATCAGCCTAGTTAAGGAAGTTTTAAAGTTGATTAATCAATGTAATAAGAATATTTTAAGTTGTTAAATCCTTTTTATAATGATGTTTCAAAGTTAGTGAACTCTTTTAATAGTGTTTTAAAGCTAATACTTGTATTGTGAGACCAAGTATGAATTCGGGCTTTTATGAGAAAAATGATTGATTCGTTTATGGAAATGAATTAATTTCCATAAAGGGATTCACTTATATGGAAACAGTTTATTTATATAATCAGCACAAAACATCGAAGACGTATACTTGTCGCTATTTCAAAAGTTAAGAATAATCATGAGACATGATTTTGAGGTAACACTACCTTGACTTATCCGGTATTATTGTTAACCAAGAAATAGTACAAGTTTGAATTCGATAAGTGGTGGTAAGTATATAAGACTTAAT
The DNA here is from genome assembly GCA_030737815.1 of Allium fistulosum. NCBI lineage: Eukaryota > Viridiplantae > Streptophyta > Magnoliopsida > Asparagales > Amaryllidaceae > Allium > Allium fistulosum. The sequence continues at coordinate 1,379,098,347 of CM060901.1, forward strand.
TTCCATATGCGATCGTTTTATATCCCTGATAGTTGGTTTCTCAACTATCGCTTACTTCAGCTTCTTTACTATCGTCACTCTAAGATGATGTGTTGCTCCGTTGAGCATTAGTATCCTTTGTCGGAAATGACTAAAACCAAAGCGCGAGAAGGGGTCAAGCTATGTGGGGTTGCTCCCATTAGGATACTTTCACATCTCCTCTAGATTGGATTCGGGAGCAGTATTGGATATGAAATATTCAGATGCTCGGTAAGGTTTGGAGGGCTCCGGCTTAGAGGTTTCCAAGAAGTGTCGCAGAGTAAATGAGCTTCTCAAAAGTATATTACTAGAGGTATACTTCAAGGTGGTGCACCCTCCTAGTCATTTGTTTGAGATTTTCCTTTTTTGATTTGATTCAAACCTTCAAATTTATTTCCTAATTTGCATCGTGAAGAGTCAACCACTCTTCATGGAGTTTAATTATTTATCCATTTTTTATGTTTGGATGTTGATTTATGTGAGAGTAAATCCATTCTGTGTTCAGCGACATGGTCTCACATGTTTGTGTTTACTTATATCCCTATTGCTTAAAGTTTTACTCATACTAGACATTTCATATGACCCGAGTTGTTTGTTTTTCCTAAACTCTTGGGTACTCATTTTATTTGAGTAGTCCGAGAGTAGCAAGTCTTTGTGGGTTCTTTTGAAGATGGCATCCAAGCAGGAGGCTTTCATCTTCTTAGCTACTATTCGGCTATATTTTCTAGTTTGTGTAAGTGTATTTTGTTGCAGCATTTGTAAGAGCAGGATGTTATAACTGCCTAAGCTGATTTGTAATAATTTTGTGTTACTCTGATAAATCCCTATTAAGGAGTAATCTGATGTACTATTGACTAGTATGTTTTATTTAGTAGTCGAGGTTTTCTATTCTATTCAAATGAAACGGCCCGCCACTCATTCCACAGAATGACGCATCGTCGATAAGAAAGAAAGGGATAGAAAAGAGAAAAGAAGAGAAGAAAGAATAAACAACATCAGAATCTAAACAGCGGAACGAATAAATTATATTAATAACATAAACTATTACATAGTATCATATACAACAACTATCAGAGTTACACAACATATACAACACATACTAGACAGTTATAAACACCTGTCTAGTTATTACAACTCAAATACGACTCAACAAAATACTCAGAGATCAACACAGCGGAACTACTATATCTCTATAAACGCTGAAGCCTCCTGCTCCATTGCTCCTCCAGAAAACTCGTCAAAGCTAACCTGAATCCCTTGGCTACTCGTAAAAATTTGAGTACCCAAGAGTTTATATAAAACAGAAATAAACACTTGGGTCAGACATGGGTCTGGTGTGAGTAAACGGGTTAAAGTTGCTTAACTTTAAAAACCTTTTGAAAACAAAGGTATCACGTAAGATTTCCCACACATAAACATGGAAAAGTTTTTACCTTACGCTAACCAAAACTTTTGATAGGAAATCGAGTTATATTATAATAGGGTCTAGGGTTTTCAAATAAATACTCATATAGCTGAAATTGTTACATTATTAACTTCCAGCATACTAGCCACAAAGTGGGTTATACAATCAAGTCCGATGGCACTTATTGGAAGTTGGATTTCCATACAATGGCAGGGCTACTGGGGTACCGCCCGTCATAGTACGTGGTCTAGATCAACGTACCGAGGAGTACGCCCGCTCCCCTGCAACACAAGGCCGGAACCATCCCTTACTGGATAATTCCCGCATAAGAAACCCCAGCGGTTGTAGCTATTCAACCGCCCACTCAGCCGAAATAAAAGAAGGGACCTCTAGACAGGGGAATCTTATACTACTTGGGTGCTACCCACTAACCTTGCTGCACCTCCCCTGTTTTAGCCATTCCCGGTTGATGAGGCTTGAGGCTACGATTACCTTTAATCAGAACACATCACTTAGAATGCTCAACGCCCTCCTAACGATGTGTTGAAAGCATTCAATCCATACAAGTTCGTTCCGGGTTCGAACGAAACCGAAGGCATTATCTCGTTATACTCGTTTTGGAATCACCCTCAGAGTTAACGACAATAACCCTTACACTCTGAATCTTCATCTTCACTTAAGATTCACGACCTAACGTTAATTTGGATCGATGTGGTATTCGGATGTCCAAATCTGGAAACCCGATCCCGGTCTCATCGAAATCCAAAACGTATCTTTTAAGGCCAAGTTGTTTAAAGGTTTAAACAATTCAATTCAATTTAATACTTGAATTCACAGAGCATTAACACAGATAAATATCACACATTTATTACAGATATATCCAATATCACATCATAGAATATCATAGCATATCAATCAATAGATATCAACCAAATCAGACATTCTACTCAAATAATCATCCATAAGCAATCATTTATTAATCCATATTATAATTAATTTAATCAACTTAAATTAAATTAATTACTTAAGAATTAATTCCTATCCTTGCTTAAATCAACTATTAATTAATTACAACCTTTTAATTAATTAATCATTAAATATTAATCACTCTTGATTAATTATTCATTAATTACATGAAGTAATTATCCTTTAATTAATTTTCACAAATTAATTATCCTTAATCATTTATAGTAATTAACCTTTAATTACTCTCATTAATTACAATAATTAATGATCTTTAATTAATTAATTTCTTTAATTAATCTATAATTAATTACATTATTCCTTAATTAATTACATTAATTAATCATACATTAATTAATTACTTTCATTTATTAACCTTAAATAACAATAATTAACTATTCTTAATTACTTCTTAATTATTTATCATTTACTTTCATAAATCCTTTTGATTAATTACCCCTATTACATCCAGTAATTCATTTATTAATTACTTACACTAAGTAATTACACTTAACAAATATTATTAAGTAATTATACTTAATTACCAAGTGACTATCTTTAATTAATTAACAAATTAATTAACTTAAATAAATCACATTCATTTCATAAATCATAATTGAGTAACTCATCCTTAATTACCCTTTAAACAAATTAATTAATCCCTAATTACAGATTAATTACCCATTAACTATTAATTAATAAACCTTAATTATTAATCAATATCTTTTAATACAAAGTAATCAATCCTTAATTACTTTTATAATTAATTAACTGATCTTAATTAACTAATTAATTACCTCTTAATTATTAATTAATAAAACTTAATTATTAATTAACATCTTCAACACACGACGATTCATCTTTCCGATATTTGGGCAACGACACACGAACACCAAGGATGTGTTAAGTATCGTTCCTAGGGGTCGGAAAGGTGGGTCGTCACAGTTGGTATCAGTGCTTCAGTTGAGCGAACACCTTAGCTTGATTTGGGGTACAAATCATTAGAGATATGGTGAGTCGGGCCCTAGAATGAGTTAATTTTGAGAGAGCATTTCCTTTTCTCCCCGAAAAGTATGGTTTAGATCCTTTGTTGAAGTTTCCCTATTATCATCTTTGACCCTATCTTTGTATTCTAATAATACCTGGCACTTATCCAGGTTATTGAAAATGAGTACAAGCGGAAGAAGAGGGAGGGGATCTGAACCAGCACGGCTACAAATGGCAGAGCATCTATAAATGAGCTAGTTATAGAGCCGATAGATGAAGCAGTGATGCAAGTTCAACCGCCTCAGAACTTTGCGACCTTGTGCAATAATTACACTACTTTAGGTGGTAAGCCTTTCTTTGGAACTGAAGATATTTTAGGAGTTCAGACATGGCTCCGCTCTTGTGAAAGGATATTCAGGGATCTTCAGTTGGGGGATGCTAGAAATAGATTGCTGGCATCACGTTAGCTTCAGAAAGCAGCAATGGATTGGTGGGATTCAGTCACCATGAATACACCAGAAAAAGATTTCTCTTGGGCATAGTTTTAAGAGGTTTTTGAAGCTCAGTTTGTCCCTAAGGCGGGGAAGACTAGGTTGTTCAGAAGTTTCATGGATTTAAAACAAGGTGAGATGACAGTAGCATAGTATGAACATAGGTTCAATGCATTATCCTGATTTGGACCAGGATTGATTGATACGTCGCTAAAAAAGAATGAAATGTTCGTGAAAGGAATGCGACTAAAATTCCATCGGGAAATGACTAATCATATCAATGTTACCTTTACTAAACTGATCAGTATGGCTTTGAGGTTTGAAGCTCTCGATATTAAGCAAGGGGCTCGAAAAGAAGTAGTGCCATCAGATAATGCCCAACCTTTATCAGCGATACCGGTTGCTAGTAAGCTGTTTTTCAAGCGCAAAGGGAAGAAGAAGTGGTCGGGAAAGATGTCTGAAGGTGAAGCTCTAGCACAGAATAAGTAGTTAGACTTGACCAAGATCCTTTGTTATAAGTGCAACCAAATGGGCCACTTTGCAAATCAGTGCCCGAACCCAGCTAATGGACCACTCTGCTACAATTGCAATAAACATGGACATATGAAGAACGAGTGCTCTTTTCCAAAGATGGGATCACATGGACAAGTTTTTCCTATTAAGGAAATACCATATACTTCTACGGACCCAAAAAGAAAAAAAGTGTTGCAAGGTGCATTATCCATTTCTGATATTCCTTTTAGAGTGTTATTTGATACGAGTGCATTCCATAGTTTCATTTCAGTAGATCTTGTTGATAAGTTTAACCTCAAACCAATTCTTTAAGACAATTCTCTTTGTATGTCGAACCCAATTGGGGGTCTGACCAATCTTGACACCATATGTTTGAATGTGCCTATTTCTTATCAAGATCGGCTTTTCTTTTCTGACTTTTGTGTTCACAGGTTCATGGGCTATGGAGTATTATTAGGGATGGATTGACTATCAAGGTTTAGAGCAATCGTAGATTGTTTTTAAAGGATTATTAGAGTTAGTAATGCTGGAAATATTGGGGTGAAATAAATTGTGGAAGGCCAAACGAATTAATGAGCAGTTTCCTTTATTCCCTCGAAGTACCCAAAGAGGAGATAAGGAATATAACAATTGTCGGGACTTCATGGATATTTATGAAGAAGTGAAAGGTTTACCTCCTCACCGCCAAGTAAAATTCCGCATTGAAACCATACCAATTCTTTAACCTCCTCGAAGGTTGGCTCCAAATGAAAGAAGAGAGTTAGAGAAGCCGACATTTGATTTATTGCAGAAGGGTTTGATCAGACGTAGCACGTCGAGTTAGGGACCGCCAGTAGTATTCGTTATCAAGGCTGATGGTTCTCTTAGATTATGTGTAGATTATCGAGAGTTGAATAAGAGGACTATACATACATAATAACTTAGAAAATATATTTATATACACTTATGTTCATGATTTGACCTTTTATGTACACATACATATTTTATAACCTAAAACCCTATCTTAAGTACACTATCATCACCTTAGACCCCTAGGAGAAGTACTTACAAGCATGCTGGAAGGGTGTACATGTTGAGGACATGAGCTACATGGATAAGGGGAGGTATGGAGCTCTCTTAATTTCATGAAAACTATATTGTATTTTAATGCCAAGGTCATTTTAGTAATCTACTTATTCTACATGCCTATAAATACCACCACACATACACTTTTCTCACTTTGCATCTTCATTTCCAAATTTCATTTCCATAACTTCATGTTCATGAAATGATCCATGGCTTCTATACACTCAAAATCCTAAAACTAGTTTAAAAAGCTAGCTTTTCTTCATTTCTAAGCTCACTACATCCACTCCTCTTTAAACAAGCACCTTCATCCTCCTCCACAACATAGGGCCGAGCCCATTTTGCCCAGGCCAAACCTATATTTGCCCTTGGCTGAGCCATGTTGCACCCTACAGGCTCACACTAGGTCCTATTTTGGAGTTAAGGCAAGTTGCTAAGTGTTTAGGCAAGTTCGGTAAAAGTTTAGCTTAGTTTGTGTTTGCAACCAAATTTGTCACAAACACCCAAGAATATATTTATGTCGAGAAGTAAATGAATAAAGTAAAATTAAAATAGAGGAATATAATAAACTAACAAGCTAATCAAAGCAATAACTAAGAACATGAGAATTTATAATGGTTCAGCATCGTATGCCTATGACCACTTTGAAGATTATCTTTATTGATTCACTAATAGTTTGATTACAACAGCAAACAGTATGAAATATGGAGAAAACTTGATTACAATAAAGACTATCGCAACCAGCCGCCTCCAGCCCCTCAGAATGACCCCCTAGGCCAGTATTTATAGGTGAAGGCGACCACCAATCTCTCTGAAACTTTGGCTACGGGACCTTCTAATCCATATGGGCCCACCGGAGGGGTCACTAGGCCCAAATCCCAAAGAATAGGGATCGGTACCGATCCCTTCATTGGTTGATTCTGGGGCATCAATCCCTTTGGTGGCTTCCTCGTTCTTAGATATGTTGGCTCTTCAAATATCATGTTGATTAGATTAGTGGTGCTCATGCAACTGATGGATCTTTGATTTGACTCAACTTGCAAGTTACCTTCTCCCAAACCCTCCAAATGGATTACGCCAATCCCTCATCCTTTGTCTATTTTGTTATGCGATCCCTAAGACAGGGTCCCTAGGGTCCATATACCTTGCTCTCCAAGATTCTCTTGCTTTTGACCTTTAGATCCCAAAATATTGAATGTTAAAGGAAAAATTGCACTCGGCTTCTAACATATACCGAACCCTTCTTGGTGGAGTCACGTACACCGAACCCTTGTTAAATGCTAGGCTCTGCCGACCCCACTTTTATGCTATGACGTCACATTCCTTATAACTTTCCAAACCAATAAAACATGCCGATCCATCTTCCTTCATTTATGTCGAGCTCTCCATTGCTTCAACTATGCCGACCCCTGGTCCAGCCTACTATACCGAACCATACATTTCCATCTATGCCGATCCCTGGAGTTCCACCAAGTCATGCCGATTCATGCACCACCACCAATGCCGAGCCCTCATCTAACTAACCATGTCGATCACTAGGGTACTACCAAGCTATGCCAATCCCTTGCTTATCTAAGCTAATTTCCATATTTCTAGCATCCTGTATCGTTTATCTACCAACTCCGTCAATCCTGGCTTCATATAACCATCTGAAATCTACTTCCGGGTCCTACAACCATTGCTCCATGGTCATCCTTCTTGATAACAGTCGACTCTATCTTGTGCAATCAGTTCAATATAGCCGGGTCAGGATACCGGGTAACACTTGCCCCCCAAAGTACGTCTTGTAAGTAACATGACGTGCTTTGAATCGAAACAAGTCTGAATTGTTGAAAAGAAGTCCATCTACCTTCCTTATTGATTACTATTCCTTTGTCGAATCATTTTCCAAGGCATTGAATCCTCTATTGATTGCCATGATGCTTGGTCGATTTCCAATAACATAAGTCTGGTGCCATATTCCGTCAGCATTTAGAAATTCGATCATGCGAGACTTATAAACTTTTTATTATCTGGTCCAGCCTCGAACTTAAAGGTTTCGGGTTTGATTTCAAAAGGTTGAACTTTTAAATCACTCACCTGTATATTCATATACACATTTCTGTCTTTGGCTTCCGGACGTGTTCGAACGCTCATGGGTCATTGCCAATTTTTATAATATTTTGTATGTTCACTATTTCAACTAAACCTTCATGTCATTCTCTCTTTTCTTTTTTCTTTTTATCTATAGGGATCGACATTCATCATGTCGATCCATTAATGGAGCTACGTAAATAAGGATAGGCAGGTTCCTATACCGACCTCTATTCCCTTATTACTAGTTCAACATTCTCATGGCCGAACCCTTATCCATTCATATATATACGAGCCTTTCTCCTTTTTCTCCTTCACTTTTCTATTCTACTTGTCTTTGCACAAAACTTCCCTTTTGAACCCAGGCTCCCTGAACTTCGACCTCAAATCCAACTACGATTCTAGCCATCCCACAAACTTGCCTTCCTTTTGTTTACGATTCGATAATCCTCAAATGCTCATCCTTATTTAAATTCGAATCTCCACGTTCTCATATAGGTAAGATTCGGCAATACTTTCCTTTAATTATGTGATAGGATTCTTTGCCCTGGATTGTTAGCGAGTGTTTGAGGTAGTGATGGCGAATGGTCTTGGCGAGGTAAACGACTGCTGGAGTAGAGGTTTGGTGGGTTGAATTAGGTGTAGAAATATGAGAGGAAGAGGAGAAATGAGGGTTCGGTGAAGGACTTTGGTGGAGAAGGAGTTAGGAGTGGAAAAAGGCAGGGTTCAGTTTACGATGAAATGGAAGTGGCAGGGGTCGGCGAGTGAGGGTTCGGTTGTTTGGTTATTTTTGTTAAGGAGATGATGAAATGAAGGAAGGTTGAGGAATAGGATCAGAAATGAAAGGTTTGGAAAGGGATCGGTATAAGGTGGTGGTATAGAATAAGGATCGGTACAAAAAGCTTTTGATGGAGGGATCGGTGGCTATGGTCTAGTAAAGGGATCGGTAGGGAGGCCTTAGGAAAGGGATCGGTAGTGAACACTAGGGATCAACATATGCCTTATAAACTAATCTAGCTCAACTCATTCGAACAACCAATGCTAGTTTGCCTTGCTAACCTTGGACATACGATGACAATGAACAATATAACATGCATACTTGAACTGTCGAACTTGAAATTGATCAACCAAACTTTCGGAACTTTCAATATGGAATAACTGACAAACTTGCTAATGAACTTGAGTAATAGACTTCATAATTCGATGTGCCGATAGTCGATCCCAAAGCTTTCGTTGCCGATCAATTTTCTTGCCAGTTGGGATGGTCAACGATGATGGTCTCTCTAGACAAAACTCCAAAGTCTCGTCGTTTTATTTCGCTTTTCTGATTTCAAACTGTTTATTTCTATTACAGACTGCACTACACTCACTAGTGCACACTTAGCATGGGGGGAACAAGTTATTTTTCTAATCTCGGTTATCTATTGAGTATAGCTGATATAGATCCCAGATATTCGAAGAGTTCGGTTGACATGTCTTCTGATTCGACATATTGGATCTGAAGCGAAGTCAAGTTTTGCAACTATATCTGGCAGGCCTTCCCCAAGCCATCATGCGGAGTAAACAAAAGTTTCTAATCCATAAGCCTATCTTTTCTCCGATATCCCAGTCCTTTCAACGAAAAACATAAGCCCTGCCCCTGATGCTATAGAGGGCACTATTCTTCTCGATAATCCAGTGGTCTCACAAGCCTCTTAAATTGGCGAAGCTGCTTTTCGTCGATTATGTTCTATCCACGGAATTTCGTTTGGGGACGTCTTGATTCCCTCAAGACAAGATAGACCTTACTTGCCTCCAGCAGGGTATACAGCTTGTAATAAGTCATGTGTTGGGCTGGATGTGTACCGCCCTTCATTTCGTTTGTCCAAGAAATGTTTAGATATCTTAGGATCGCCCCTACACAACTTCATCCCAATAGTTATGCCTTTATTCATTGAACCTTCTTGTTGTTCATGAATGTTCTATTTCGTCCGCATACTCCCGAAGATATAAGATTTATCTATAACTTCAAACGATGATCCGGAAGCCCTTCTTATGTCTTTCTTGAACCTTCGCCAAATTGCCAAGTTCTGATGGGCACTTGGAACAAACTCTCACTATTTAAGCATGAATGGTTATACGTACGATGCCCTCCTGGATTTGCAAGACGATGGCTAGAAGGACGTAAGTATTACTTTCACTTTTCTCTCAAGTTCACTGATCAAAGTATTAATTTTTCCTTTGGATCCACTTACATCCGGAGTTCTTTCAGGTGTTCGCCCACGTCCTGAAGGCGCTAATTTTTCTAGAGCCATTGCTGTTATCTGCGCTACTCCCATTGAGGATAGGGACATTAAACTTCTCGTAACCGATGAACTGCTATCCTTGTTCGGGCTATTGGAGGATGGCTGTAGTATTGGACTTCCTGGAATGCGGCATTATTAAGGAATGTTGCAAAACAAAAGAGGGATTCTATCAACCCCGTCCTGCCCTCTACCGAGGGGACTCGAGATGATACCGAGGACGGCGACATTAAGGCCTCTCAATCCGAGAAGTCGGGAGATGTCGATGCAGACCTCGAAAAAGCGCCAATGTTTGAATCGTCGCAAGTCAGACAATCCCAAACACCTACAAAGAGAAAGAAGAGGTTGGCACATAAGCTACGTAGAAGAAAAGCTGCCTCGGACCCAGATTTTGTTATTACTCCGGTTGAAGAGGAATTGTCCTCTCAACACTTGGAAAGCTCGTTAAAGGGATTTTCTAATCTTCAAATTCCGGACGACATCATGACCTATGACTTTCCAAACATGAACATTGAAGGACTCAACTCTCCCACCAGAAGTGGTGAAGTCATTCGACCTTCTGACAAAGGAGATACAACGTCGATGAGCAAAGCTACCATCACCGGTCTATTGGGGGGAACACTAGGACACTCACAACCACACACACTTTACTATACACCTTTTGTTGATCTTCCATGCGATAATTATTAATACGCTCCCTTTTGGTTTTTACAGGTGCAATGTCCCAATCAAGAGCCTTCGATCACCTCATAAGTTCTTCTGCATACCATCGATCAAGCCGGGATTCAGAGTCTACTCGGTGCAGGGAGAAGGACGAGGGACGAGATAGAAATTATCATTTAAGGGAATTTTCTTTCTCTTCCAAACGCAAATCATAATCCCAAACATCTCTACAAGGGGAACAGTCTGACTTTCCTGCTCAAAGTAAAGACAAACCTTCCTATCGTGGTCCTTATATCGCTGCGTCTCACGAGCAACATTCTGGTTTTTCAGGCTCCATACAATCTCGTGAGTGCCGATCAGGCAAACATCCACTTGCTACCTCTAACCCGCCTTTGCTGGCCGCTGCTCCCAACATTTCCTTAGCAGAGAAGTTGACCAAGCTCAAGGACACTTTTCCAAAGATTTGCTTGGGATGGTCTCAAATTCCTTACTTCCATTCACATAATTCCGGGCCATGCCAAGGAAAGTTCTCTCGCGTGCATGAATGATATATTTATTCAACACGAATCATTTATACACCTGGCAGAAAAAGTCTTCGAAGTTTCTATTGAGTGACAACATGAGATAGACCGCCTCAAGTTGGAAGCTATACATGACAAATATATAATCAAGCACCAGGACGCTGAATTGTTAGAATTTAAAACCAAACTTGTTGAACCGGAGAAGAACGCCAAGGAAACGACGGAGGCATTAAGCCATTTGGAATCTACTCACAAAAAGGAACTTGACGCGACACTTCATCATAGCAGGGCACTCGCTTTAGAAAAGGATTCCTTGCATAAGGAGAAAGATGCTCTGGCTCGCATTATCAAGGAACTTGAAGAACTTTTAAAGAAAGAAAGGGAAGAAAAAATCGAAGCTCAAGAGGAATCGCAGGAATACTATTAAGAAGTTATTGAGGCTACAAGCTTAAAGGCTAAAATCAACGAGAAATTCGCTAGAATCGAAGCTCTAAAAGAAGAAGCTCGAGAAGAGGGCCGGAGAGAGATGACCGAACAAGTTAACTCCCAACTGGAAGTAGCCATGGAGTCCGGTAGGAATGAGATTAAAGGCTTATTCGATCCGCTGATTATTGAATACAATGCCAAATTACTGATCCATCATGACTTAAGCTTTCCTGGAAGGGTTACCTTGAATTATTCGCTGAAGCTTGGGAGCATATTGTCGAGATGAAGAAGAAAGAGCTGGGTGAAGCTGAACTTAACGAGGAAGAATCAGTGAGGGAAATTCTTCATGGGAACGAGCCTTCGGATCTAGCTGCCGCAAAACTTCGATTTTCCAATGCTTCTGCACCTACTGAAGGAGGAGAGGATATAGTTGGGTCTTCAAGGACTGACCCAAAGGGTCCCTCTCCAACCCAAGTAGCCGGACCATCAATTTCTCTTGATACAGAGTAGGACCTTGGCTACGATCCAGATAAACTTGGCTTCGAATCCAAAATGTTTTCTCCCATCCTAGAAGGAGGCACCCCGGCAATGACAGAGAGTCAACCAGATGCTGGTATTTCGCTTTACCTCTTAGTATATGAAAAGTTTTCGTTCTTTACGTGCAATGGCTTTGAGCTAATCTCCATGTTTTATCAAATTTTGTAGGTCTTCCAAGCCCTAATCAAACTCCCAAAAGTAGTGCTATTGCAGAACAACACGTGGAAACGGTTGAATATCCGGCTGCTGCTAATGTTCTGGGTACCGATGCTTAAGTCATCGGTGCCCTTGATGAAGATAAGATCGAGAATCCACTCCCGATCGAAGAATCATATGACGTAATAATTCTCGGTGCCTCGGAACACACTGATAAGACCGACATGAGGGAGCAGATCGAAAAGGAGGAACTGTTGAAAAGAAAGGTTAAAATTGAACCCTTCGAGGTGGACGTCGATGATCCTCATCTTGTGCCATTGCAAATTATTCCACCAGGTGGATCGATCCCTGATGAGCTTCCTCTTACCTCCTCAAGCTCTCCAGCCAAAGGCGGCAAAGGGTCCCGAAAGAGAAGAACAAGCGGCTCTACCCCCGAGAAATCCAAAAGAGAAAGAAAGTCAAAGAAGTAGTTAGCGCTCTAGCTCAATGTACATAGTTTGCATAATCATCTCTTTTACTAGTTGTAGTTGTACGGGTATGAATCCCACCTTTTTGAGATAACTTGTACTGAAATTCCGGCACCTGTCATGTAAATAAAAGCTTTTGTTTTCTCCTATGCTTCGTGTGAATTGTTATTTGAGTAGTTGAATGATTACTTTCCATTAAATGTACTTGTAATTCATTGCTTGTGAATTCTATTAACAATTCACCATCTCCATCCCAAGGCCTCCATATGGTTGTAGCCTCGAGTCATATCAAACACCAGGCTCAGGCCTTAGTGTTACGATGTCGGATTCAGCGGCCCTTTGAATAACTGTGCTTCTACCCCTGACATTGATTTGGTAAGGCCATAAGTCAAACGGTCAAATTCCATCCTTAGCGAGTTTATACTCCTCTTGTTGATTTCAGCCGAAGTTTGTGGAATAGAGAATGGTCGACATCCACTCATCTATTCATTCATGTTCATACTCCAGTCCACACTCTGGGGACTTAGAGTTATTTTATGGAATCGAGAACGGTCAAAATCCACTCATCTATTCATTCATGTTTATACTCCAGTCCTCACTCTTGGGACTTAGAGTTATTTTGCATAATAGAGTATGGTCAAAATCCACTCATCTATTCATTCATGTTTATACTCCAGTCCATACTTTAGGGATTTAGAGTTATTTTGCGGGCAGTCGGTATCCACCTGATTTATGTTCATACTCTAGTCCACAATCTGGGGACCTAGAGTTATTATGCGGGCAGTCGGTATCCACCCGATTTATGTTATGCTCCAGTCTGCACTCTGGGGACTTAAAGTTATTTCAGAAAGCAGTTAGGTTGCACTCTTTTTTTGGTTGATTAATTTGCCCCCCAGAATTTGGGGTTTTGATTTAGTGAGCGATCGGTCGGATCTCGGTCACTTTGATTTTTGTTTCAGTCCCACAGTCTGGGCATGAATTATTAAATGAACAAGTTGACAGAGCTTATCTTGTTTGATCCCAGCAGGAGTTAGCACGATTGGCCGGTTCCAAAATCTAGGAGCTTGTTCATACACATCGATATCAACCGGTTTCGCTATGTAATTAGCATACAATGCAATAACAAACATTAATACAGAGGACGCTTGATACTTTACTCACTAAATGGAAAGGAGCAACATAAACTGTCTTATTACATATTTGTAAAATCAAATGCTAAAGCAAAATCTAAAAGTATATACAACTAAAATGTAAAGGAAATAAGCTAAGTGAAATAGCGTCGTAGATGTTCGCTATTCCATGCTCTTCGAAGTGTAATGCCATGGACTATCGCTAACTTGAAAGTTCCTTCTCTAAGCCTCTATTCAATGACATATAGTCCTTCCCAAATCGGATTCATGTGCGATGGGGTAGGGAAAACCCGTTCCAGGACAAGATCGCCAATTTCGAAGGTTCTCGGGCGAACTTTAGTGTTGTAATACCGAGTAACTCGATGTCGGTGTGTGGCTGCCCTCAGATCAGCATCCTCATGCTTCTCATCTATAAAGTCCAAAGATTCCAAAAGGAGATCTTGATTTGTTTTGGGATCATAGTAAGTCACTCGATGAGAAGAGACTTCGAGTTCAATAGGAATAACGGCTTTTGAACTGTAAGCGAGGGCGAAGGGAGTATGGCCAGTCGTGGACTTGTGTGTGGTTCTGTAAGCCCAAAGTGCCATAGGGAGTTCATCCACCCACTTGCCTCTAGCCTTCTCCAAACGCTTGTTCAAAATTGACTTAATGATTTTATTTCTAGCTTCAACCCGTCCATTTGCCTGAGGGTGAGTGACCGCTACAAATCTCTTTTCAATGTTGTATCTTTGACAGAAGTCTTTAAACTCAGTACTATCGAATTGAGTCCTATTATTTGTTACAATAGTCGGTGGAAGACCAAAGCAGCATATGATGTTTTGGACGATAAAGTTGATTACTTTATTGGTCATGATTCTAGCTATAGGTTCCGCCTCGGCCCATTTGGTGAATTAATCAATTGCCATAATAGCGTACTTTGCGCTACCTTTAGAGATTGTTAATGAACCGATAATATCTATACCCAACATGCTGAACGGCCATGGGCTGATCATTTGCATGATTTCTGTTGGTGGAGCTCTAAGGACTTTTTCATATATCTGGCATTTATCACATCATCATACATAATCAGCTGCGTCTCGATTTACTGTTGGCCAATAACACCTATATCAGAGTATCTTCTTTGCCAGAGTTTGTCCCTCAGTGTGATTACAACATTCTCCTTCATGAACTTCTTTCAAAACACATTTTATCTCATCATGAGCAGTACACCAGAGTAGAGGGACTAAGAAACCTCTTCTATACATGACTCCTTCTTGCATTATATATCGTGAAGCTTTGCGAAGGACCTGTCACTTTTCATTTCTTTTATCAGGTAGGACCCCGTACAATAAATATTCTTTAATTGGAGTCATCCATGATTCCCTTTCATATTCTTCCTCCAGTACTTGATCGATTTCCACCATGTTTATACTTGGGGTATAAAATACTTCGACTGGTACCAAACCCATCTGTTGTGCATCGCTGGTGCTAGCAAGCTTTACAAACGAATCAGCTCTCTGTTTTGATCACGTGGAATATGTGAAATGTCTAGTATTCAAATTTTGTCAAAAACTCCTGAACTCGGGTAAGATAAGGGGCAAGCCATTGTTCCTTAGCCTCGTAGTCTCCTCTTACTTGATACACCACCAATTACGAATCACAAAAGATTCCAAGAGATTTAACTCCAAGTTCTTTAGCAAGTTTAAGTCCAGTAATTAGAGCTTCATACTCAGCCTCGTTGTTTGTTGCTGGGAAATCAAGCTTCAAAGCATAACAAATCGACCGATTTTCAAGAGTTACAAGCACAATCCCAGCTCCAGAACAATGATCATTAGATGCTCCATCAGTATATAACTTCCATCGCACAGTAGGGTTTTCACTTCCTTTTGGAAGATCATCCTGCACAGTAAACTCTACTATAAAGTCCACGAAAGCCTGTCCCTAGATAGCTCTTCGAGGGAGATAAGTATTGTCGAATTGGCTGAGCTTAATGTTCCATCTGAGTAACCTCCCAGACATCTCAGGTCGCTATAGGACCTGTTGTAATGGCTAGTCAGTGTAAACAATGATCAGATGTGCTTGAAAGTATGGATGAAGCTTCTGTGATGCAATTAGCAAGCAGTACGCCAATTTCTCTATTTTCGGATAATTCCTTTCTGCTCCTATCAATCGTTTACTAACGTAATACACCGGCCTCTGGATCTGATTCTCCTCATGAACCAAGGCAGCACTTATAGCCTGTGCTGATACAACCAAATAAATGAACAACTCCTCATGATCTATCAGCTTTGACAAGATATGGGGTCTCTCCAAATGATTCACCAGAGCTTGGAATGCGTCTTTAAAATCCTGCGTCCATTCAAAGTTTCTTTTTCTCTTCTTAATCAAATCAAATAAAGGAATGCATTTATCGGTAGCTCTGGAGAAAAATCGACTTAAAGCGGCAACCTTCCCATTCAGACTCTGCACTTGTTTAATGGTTCTTGGCGCCTAGATATCACGGATAGCCTGAATCTTCCCTAGATTAGCTTCTATTCCACGAGCATTGACAATAAAGCCCAAGAACTTTCCTGATGCAACACCGAATGAACATTTCAAGGGATTGATTTTCATCTTGTAATATCGGAGGATGTCAAACATTTCTGCCAAGTCTTTGATGTGGTCACTTGATCGTCGTGACTTCACGAGCATATCATCCACATACACTTCCATTGTCTTTCCAATCTGATCCCTAAACATCCTGTTAACCAAGCGCTGATAGGTTGCTCCGGCATTCTTCAATCCAAACGGCATTACTACATAATAATACAACCCAACATCAATAACAAAACTGGTGTGCTCCTGATCGGGGATATGCATCAGGATTTGGTTATATCCCAAATACGCATCCATAAACGATAGCAATTCGGGTCCTGCAGTTGAATCAACTAGCTGGTCAATCCTTGGAAAGGGAAAAATGTCTTTTGGACATGCTTTTTTCAGATTTGAATAGTCAATGCACGTTCTCCAATCGACTTCTTCACAAGTACGGGATTGATACCCATTCAGGATAGAGGGCGTCGTGGGTAAACTTGTTGACTTTTAGTTTATCCACCTCCTCTTTAAGAGCGACAGATCTCTCCGGATCCATGCCTCGTCTTTTCTGCTTCATTGGAAAATACTTCGGATCAATATTCAATGCATGGCTCGTAATGGCAGGCAAGATTCCACACATGTTAGAGTGAGTCCAAGCGAATACATTTAGATTCTCTCGGAGAAAACCAGCAAGTTCTTTCATCATCGGGGGGCTGAGCTGTGACCCAACCTTCAAGACTCGTGATGGGTCGTCGTGGCTGACCATGATATCGATCGTCAGCTCAGCTGGTGTAACCTTGGTCTCATTGGGCTCCTCTTCATCATCTCTCGGATCTATATCTCTATAGAACCGACTGTGGGGCTCAAGCCAAGGCTTAGGCGCTGGTTGTCAATCTTCAGTGGTTTGGATGCAGACAGCTTTGTCCACACCCTTTCCCTTCTCCTTACGCTGAGCTTCCCTCAACTCAGCTACATAACAGGCACGTCTAGTCTCCTGATCACCATGAACAACTCCTACACCATTATCCGTTGGAAACTTCAAAGTTAAATCATGGGGCAACCGCTGCCCGGAATTCAGCCAGGGCCGGTCGGCCAGAAAAACATTGTACGGAGAGTCAACATCCAAAACATGAACGGTAAGATTTGCACTCCCCTTCGTTCACATTCTCCCAATTCAACAGGTAGTTCCATATATCCTACAGCCTCGGTCGCCACGCCATTAAAACCATAAATACAAGCTTTAGATGGTTTTAAGTCTTTAGCTTCCATTCTCATCTGATAATATGGCTTTTTGAAGATTATATTCACTAAACTTCCACAATCAATCAAAATCCTTCTTACCAACACAGGACCAATCATAGCTGAAATGATCGTCGGGTCATTTGTTGGAACCTCTACTTTGTCTACATCCCTGTCTTTGAACACAATATCATCCGCCATGGTGCGCTGCTGTTTTGTCGGAGTTCCATCTTCCGTATTCGAATAGCATTCTAAATCTACATGCCTTAACGCGCTAACATAGCACTCTATCTCTTGCCAACTCCTGTCCGTGGGTTGCGGTTCCCTAACTATCATATTTATCTCCAGTCTTCCACCGGTTCGTGCAGGCTCCTCAGCCCTATGCGGAGCTTGTCCTAGATTGGGGTCAAATATCCCATGTCAGCCATCCTGCGGAGTTTTCACAAACTATTGCAACTTCTTTTCCTGAATCAATTTTTTTATAACATCCTTGAGGTGCCTACATTTATTTGTATTGTGCCCATAATATTCGTGAAGCCGACAATATTTCCCGGTCTGCTTCTGTCTCTCCGATGAATCTTTTGGTTGCGGCTTCCTATACTGAATGGTATTGCATGTGGATAGATAAATATTCTCCAGGGATGTGTTTAGTGGCGTGTAATTGTCATACATTGGAATCCTAGGCTTTAGTCTCCCAAAATCCCTCTTCCGCTCTCATTCCTGTCTCCGTCTTTCTTTTGTTGATTCGGCTTATTCTAAACATTCATCTGAACTTCCTTGAAACTGTCATCGGACTATTTTATTGCAATAATACTCTGTACTAATTCTCCACTCGGTCGTGCAACGTTCCTTTTCCTGGAGGACCTGGCCTCCTCCTTCCTCAAAAACTGAGCGGCCTTTGAATAGAAGCGCTCCAACGTGGCAGGCGGTTTTCCAGCCAGCCAGTCGCCAACTCAGATTCCGGATCAATCCCTCTAGTCACAGCCATGAGTATAGCATGGTCATTGTGGTTACTAACCTCCCTGGTGGCGGTTTGAAATCTCTCCAAGTAATCTTTCAACGATTCCCTAGGGGCCTGGATCACATTGGAAAGGGACATCACGTCTTTAGGACGACTCACGTACATTCGAAATTGCCCAACAAACTAGGTTGCTAACTCATCGAATCTTGAAATTGACCATGGAGGTAGTCTCATGAACCACATTGTTGCTATCCCGGAAAGGGTTATGGGAAAGCATATGCACTTGGTTGCATCATTAGCTCTCGTAGAATCCATCAGCCATTCGTATCTCATGATATGCTACCTGGGGTCGGTTTTTCCCTCGTAGGCTGGTATTGATGGCATGTTGAACCTTCTCGTGTATTCCGCATGCAGAATGTTGTCAGTAAACGGGGTATGGCTTCTCAAGATTCCCCAGTCATCATTAGTCAAGCCTTGGTTCTCTCTCACCAACTGTCTGACCATTGCTGATAAGTCCGACGTCTGGATGGGTGGTGCCAAGCGGTGGTCACCTCCACCTCACGTGAATGGTCCGGTCGGTGTCTACGGGCCGTTTCATGCCTTCTTGGTTCACCATCCTCTTGATGCGCACCTTGAACATTTATTTCATTGTCATTCCAATGGGGTACCAGGTTAGCATTTGATCGAGCTTCGACATCCAAGCTTTCCGGAAGAACTCCAGCGTGATTCCTTAAGTGTAGTAGGGAAATCCCTCCTCTAGAGGAGGGATCGATACCGATCCCTAGGGAGGGATCGACACCGATCGACCTTGGCAGACCATATTGGTCTGCTAAGCGGCGCTCGGATGTTTTTTACGTGATCTCCTTCAAGCCTGTGAGGCCTAAGCCTTTGGTATTCATCTAATGAGCTTGAACTCTCCGATGCCGAGTTGGGAGTGGGATCCTTTCTGGCCTTCCCACGCTGTTGTTGGGTAATCTGGTTCATCAGGCTAATATTGGTCTGAATCTGCTCATTTAGTTGTGTTGGCTTTCCATCAACTCTCTCATCAGATTATGAAATTCAGTTCGGGTTATAGAATCAGCAGGGTTCTAGACTTCAACCAGATCAGCATTGAAATTTGCAGGTTGGTTGCTTGGGCCTCCTTGTTAAATGCTAGCAGTCTCATTTCCATCAACATTCTGAGAAGTAGATCTGGTATGTCTCATCATTGTCAATCTCCTTGTTTAGTTTTTGCAAATCTGAGTAGTGTAAGCAAGTTTATGAAGATAACTATGGATCTCCTTCGAGGGATTTGCCCAATCCAGTAGCAACAAAGGGGATCCTAACAGGCCGAGAATCAGGCACCCAATGAAAGCACCAAAATGTTTGCAACCAAATTGGTCACAAACACCTAATAATAGATTTATGTAGAGAAGTAAATGAAGAAAGTAAAATTAAAATAGAGGAATAGAATAAACTAACAAGCAAATTAAAGCAATAACCAAGAACACGAGAATTTATAGTGGTTCGGTGTTGTATGCCTACGTCCACTATGAAGATTATCTTTATTAATTCACTAATAGTTTGATTACAACAGCAAACAATAAGAAATAAGGAGAAAACGTGATTACAATAAAGACTAATGTAACCAACAGCGTCCAGCCCCTCAGAATGACCACCTAGGTCAGTATTTATAGGTGAAGGCGACCACCAATCTCTCTAAAACTTTGACTACAGGACCTTCTAATCCGTATGGGCCCATCAGAGGGATCTCTAGGCCCAAATCCCAATGAATAGGGATCAGTACTGATCCCTTCATTGATCGATTCTGGGGCAGCGATCCCTATAGTGGCTTCCTTGTACTTAGATATGTTGGCTCTTCAAATATCATGTTGACTGGATTAGTGGAGCTCATGCAACTGATGGATCTTTGATTCGACTCCACTTGCAAGTTACCTTCTGCAGAACCCTCCAAATGGATTATGCCGATCCCTCATCCTTTAGCCATTTAGAAATGCGGTCCCTAGGGCAGGATCCCCAGGGTCCATATACCTTGCTCTCCAAGATTCTTTTGCTTTTGACCTTCGATCCCAAAATATTGAATGTTAAAGGAAAAATTGCTCTCAGCTTCTAACATATACCGAACCCTTCTTGGTGGAGTCGCGTACGCCGAACCCTGGTTAAATACTAGGCTCTGTCGACCCCTCATTTATGCTATGATGACCCATTCCTCGTAACTTTCAAAACCAATAAAACATGCTGATCTATCTTCCTTCATTTATGCCAAGCTCTCCATTGCTTCAACTGTGCCAACCCCTTGTCCAACCTACTATACCGAACCATACATTTCCATCTATGTCGATCCCTGGAGTTCCACCAAGTCATGCCGATCCATGCACAACCACCTATGTCGAACCCTCTATTACTTCATCCATGCCGACCCCTCATCTAACTAACCATGTTGATCCCTAGGGTACTACCAAGCTATGTCGATCCCTTGCTTATCCAAGCTAATTTCCATATTTCTGGCATCCTACATCGTCTATCTACATACTCCGTTCAATCCTGGCTTCATATGACCATCTGAACTCTACTTTCGGGTCCTGCAGCCATTGCTCCATGGTCATCCTTCTTGATAATAGTCGAATCTATCTTGCGCAATCAGTTCAATATAGCCAGGTTAGGATACCGGGTAACAGTCTGGAACAAGTTTGGTCAGTAAAGCTTCCACCTTCAAACCAAATGTTTTCAAAGTAAATTTATGTTCATGACATAACTATTGAATTCTTGTTCTATTGGCAAAATAATGGTTTGGTTGTTGCCATTGTTTGTTGATTGCAAGTTAGTCGCTTTGGAAAGTTAGTAAGCGAATCATTAGTTATATGAAAATCTAGTAGTTAAACTAATTCCGTTGTTAATAAATGCTGATATATGTTGTATTATTGTAAATCACCATGTATATATGCTCATACCCTTATTATATGATGTGTGGTTGTATTGCAAATGTCATAAACTTGAATCCCGAACTGCCCGTATAGCGATAGTCGCTATATCGGCACTTTCGGAAAATCGCCTTTTATCGAAACTGTTTGGTTTCAATATCGTACTTGGAATTATTTTATAGGTTAAGCAAGTTTTTGGTTAATGATGTTTGCAATAATAATTAATTATTTTAATAATGATTATTTAATTTAATTAATTAGTTATTTAATTAATATGGATTAAGGTTAACTAATTAACTTATTAATGATGTGTTTTAAATTTAACTAATTACTTAGTTAATGATGTTTTAAATTTAATTAGTCGTTGTATATAATGATGTTTAAGGATAATTAATCTTTTGATACTGATGGATTAAGATTTACTAATTTATTAATTAATGATGTTTTTAAAATTAATTAATCATTTTTAATTAATGACTTTTAAAAGTTAATAAATCTGTTTAACCTCAATTAATCTTTCCTTAAATAAAATTTTAAATTAACTAATCACTTTTAAATAATGATATTTAATTATTATTTAATTAATTTAATTAATTATATTATTAATTAATTGAATTAATGATGTTTTAAAGGTGATTTACCCTTTTTAATTAAAGGTTATTGAAGTAAATTAATCGTCCTAGTAAACGAAGTTTTAAAGTTGATTAACCGATGTAATATTGATATTTTAAATTGTTAAATCCTTTTTATAACGATGTTTCAAAGTTAGTGTACTCTTTTAACAAAGTGTTTTAAAGCTAATACTTTTAATATGAGGCAAAGTACGAATTCGGATTTTTAAAAGAAAAAAGATGGATTCGTTTATGGAAATGAATTAATTTTCTGTAAAGCGATTCACTTATATAGAAATTATTTATTTGTATAATTAGCACTAAACATCGAAGAAGTAGACTTGTCGCTATTTCGAAAGTTAAGAATAATCGTGAGACATGACTTTTAGGTAAAACTACCTTGACTTGTCTGGTATTATTGTTAACCAATAAATAGTACAAGTTTGAATTCAATGAGTGGTGGTAAGTATATATGACTTAATTCCATATGCGATCATTTTATACACCCGATGGTTGGTTTCTAAGCTATCGGTTACTTCAGCTTCTTTATTATTGTCACTCTAAGATGATGTGTTGCTCCATTGAGCATTGATATCCTTTGTCAGAAATGACTAAAAACAAAGCGCGAGAGGGGGCCAAGCAATGTGGGGTTGCTTCCATTAGGATACTTGCACATCTCATCTAGATTAGATTCTGTAGCGCTATTAGATGTGAAATATTCAGATTTTGGGTAAGGTTTGGCGGGGTCTGGCTTGGAGGTTTTCAACAAGTGTCACAAAATAAATGAGCTTCTTAGAAGTATATTATTAGAGGTATACTTCAAGGGGGGTGCACCCTCCTAGTCATTTGTTAGAGATTTTCCTTTTCTGATTTGATTCGAACCTTCAAATTTATTTCCTTATTTGTATCGGGAAGAGTTAACCACTCTTCACGAAGTTTAATTATTTATCCATTCTTTATGTTTGGATGTTAATTTATGTGAGAGTAAACCCATTACATGTTCAATGGTGTGGTCTTACATGTTTGTGTTTAATTACACCCCTATTGCTTAATGTTTCACTCATACCAGACATATCATTTGACTCGAGTTGTTTGTTTTTCCTAAACTCTTGGGTACTCATTTTATTTGAGTAGTCTGAGAGTAGTAGGTCTTTTGGGCTCTTTTGACGATGGCATCCAAGCAGGAGGCTTTCATCTTCTTAGCTATCTATTCCATTGTATTTTCTAGTTTATGTGAGTGTATTTTGTTGTAGCATTTGTAAAGGTAGGATGTTATAACTGCCTAAGCTGATTTGTATTACTTTTGTGTAACTCTGATAACTCCCTATTAAGGAGTAACCTGATGTATTATTGACTGTTATGTTTTATTTAGCAATTTCATTGTGAGGTTTTCTATTTTTTTCTTTATTTCACCCCACGACGATTCATCTTCCCGATGTTTGGGCGATGGCACACGAACTTGTCATTCCTAGGGGTTAGAAAGGTGGGTCGTCACATAAACAGAAGAAAGATTGTTTAGCTTTGATTACGTAGTGGAAAGTTATGTTTGAAAGGAATGTTTGGAAAGTATTTACATTGAATAATGAATGAGTTTGATAATCTTCATTTAGATGAAAACGTTTATTTGAGGACTGTTTGGTATGGGACATGGTTTTAGTTTTGAAAGGTTAATAATTTTATAAATATGTTTATGTATTCTCTATTGTAGGTATATATGTATATATATGTATATATATATATATATATATATGAAAAGTTTTGGCAAAGGGGTTAATATTTGGGATATTTTGAAAAGTGTTTATATGGAATTGTGAGGTGAAAATTTTAGAGAAGGTTATTTTGGTAAGGTTATGGTTTTAGTCGAAACATTTTGAAGTTAGTTGATTGGAATCCGATTTTCGGTTAATACTTAAAGTGTTTATAAAATGAGAGTTTTGGGAAAAGTATCTAGAAATGAATTTATTAAAGAAAAATGAAACAAACCCGTATTTTTAGAGTGCTTTGAATATTTAAAATTTTGGATATTTAAATATTTAATTGGTTGATTTTATCCATGAGCTAAAAACTCGATTTTCGAAGACAGACTTTTTAGGACTTAGGATTATTTTCGTTGGGTCCGAATGGTCTGAGCGAGCCAGAATGAGTAAGAGCGTCGATATATTTTGACTGTTTGATTTAGAGTTAGAAGGTCAAGTTCAGTTCGTAAAATCGAGCGACTCGAAAAGTTAACTTATGTATTTGTTGGAATTAGGTCCCGAAAATAGTTCCGTTGAGTTCGGAATATGGGTATTTGGCTAGCAACACCAGTGAGCACGACTGGATTGAAGCTCATAAATTTTCAAGGTGAATAGTGTCGAAGATTTTTCTATAAAAAGACCCCACTTTTCGTTTGTTTCTCCAACTCAAAATCCACGGCCATAATATAACCCTTCATCTAACGACCTAGGTTCATTGGCACCGCTAGAGGCCGTTTCAGGTGAAGTGGCTAACATGAAATATGCTCGTCTTGGTGAGATGTAGGAGGTGGACGGTTAGATCATCGTAGTTCAACGTGAGGCGGCCGAAAATCGAGTTCAACGATGTTCGACTTTTGGTGCTTTTTCTCAGCGACGCCGGCTGGTAGGAGGGCGTCTTCGGTGGCATTAGAGGCGTTTGAGGCGGGGCTATGTAGGTTAGGTCGTGATGTTAGGTTGAGCCCTATGGCGGTGGCTGGAGCGAGTTGAGTGAGAAGTTGGTTTCGTGTTTTGGGGCGGTCCGAGTTTGAACGTTGATGGATTAGGGTTTCTAAACGTAATTAGTGATTATTTAATTGATTTATTTAATTAATTAATCGTTGAATTTTTATTAACCCATAACTTGCTCATATGAGGTCGGATTCGGACGTGGTCAGTCGCGTTGGACTCGTATCGGTGATATCTACATTTTGGATTTGGATTAGTTGAGATTGGAGCTAATGGAATTTTGTGCTAAAGTCGAATGGTGTTTAATTTTAGACCAAATCAAAATGCGGAAGCGATAACTGGAATTTCGGTGAGTTAAACTCGCCTTTTTGGTTAATCATATGTTATATAGTAGATAAAAATTATTGCTTGGATGTTTTAATTTTTTAATTGTTAGGTTTGGATAAATTATCATTTTTGAAAATGGATATAAAGTGATAAAATAATACCGATTTAATTTAATTACGTTTTTTAAATAATAACATAGTTAATTTAAGCATACTTATTTGGTGTTATCTATTCGGCCAAGTAAACACCGTCTAATAATAAACAGAAGAGTTTATTTTGAATGACATTTGTTTAGAAGAATAAATCTTTGTTCTACTATTATATTGATTTGGACATTTATTTAAGTGATAGTTGATTAATAATGGATAAGTGATGTGTTAACAATAAATTGATAATTATGAATTTCGTTTACGTATATATATATATATATATATATATATATATATATATATATATATATCGGTTTATATAAATACATGTAATTTAACTTGAGAAGTTAAATTAAATAAAATGATAGCTTGTTTAAGTACCGTTGGGGTCGCTAAGGCTCTTTCTGATTTTGGAAAGTTATGAATTTAAATTAACTTCAATTTTATAGTTTGAAGTAAAGTGATCATTTGACTATTATTTTAACAAAGTGTTTTATAAAATTATTTATGTAGTAAAATTAATTATTATATTATTTAAATTGTTTTAAAGTTAACTATTATATTTATAATGTTTTATAATTAATTATTTTATTAATGTTGTTTAAAGGTAATTAATTATTAATTAAGGTTGTTTAAAGTTAATAAATTATTTTATTATTGTTATTTAAGGCTAGTTAATTATTTATTAGCAATATTGTTTGAAAGTTAATTAATTATAATTTTTAAAATTGTTTAAAGTTATTTTATTATATTATATTATTTAATATGTTTAAAGGTTAATTATTATATTATTTAAAAAGTTTTAAAAGTTCTATTATTAACAATGTTTTAAAGTTTTATTATATTATATTATAGAAATGTTTAAAGTTTATTTTCATGATGTTAAAGTTTTGTTCATTATAATTAAATAATAAATTGTTTATAAAAAGGATTTATTAAAGGAGTTTATGAATTTGAAAGAGATTTGAAATTGGAAAAGAAGTTTGGTTTTTAAATGATTTCAGAAAGGAGGTTTATAAACATTTTAGAGATTTGGAAGGGAAGTTTGATAAATGTGCTTTTGAGATTTATAAAGAATATTTTATAATAAACTTGGACATTTATATAGAAGATTTATAAATAGATTGGAGATTTGTAAAGAAGTTTTATAAATAGATTGGAGATTTATAAAGAAGCTTTATAAATAGATTTGGAGATTTATAAAGGTGATATTTATAAAATAGAAGAGATTTATGGAAAGGAATGGTGTGTTGGATTATTTATATCTCCATTTTAATGACATTTGGGTTTGATCATTTTAATATGATTTTGGAATAGAAAATCTTTCTAAGTGTTTGGTGAATATATTTATACCATTTTATAAGTGTGTGAAAAGGGTTTTCCTAGTTTTGAAAGGAACAGCTTGTGATTATACTTATCCCAGTGAAATAAGTATATGAATATTTTGATAAATATTTTGGAAAGAGATTTAATTAATGAAAGACTAATCTAAGAGGCGTGGTGGTTTCCATGGGAAATGTAATCTCTATTTGGAATGTTTTTTTATTTGATAGTTAAATAACTGACTATCAAATCTTGGCCTAAATATGCAATCCTTCTTAATTTTGATGGTATGGAAATATTCTTTCCCTACATAACACCGAAGGAATTGACTCTGGAAAAATCTAAGGGAAACACGGGGATTATATGGTACAGTTACCATTGGTGGTGCTATACTGCATGTATTAACTTGTTTTGTTCTTCTAGGACAAATGATAAGGAAATCCATCCTCTTAAATGGTTAGGAGGTGATCTCCACTCTTATGTATCGTCTGATTATTTCTAAAAGAACCGGTACTGAGTATTCTGAAAATTGATCAATTGGTTTTGTAACGCCAGGTAAGTGGGGGAGTGTACTTATATGAGATGACTCGAAACCGCAACCACTCCAAAACCATATACGAGTTCTATGCTTATAGGATATTTCAGTTTTTGTTCGAGGTATTGGAATCCATGTGTCATTTTGAGATCTATTTTAAGATGTGGGAATCCATGTTTGATTCTAAGAGCTGTTGGGGTATTGGAATCCATGTATGATTCTGAGACCTATGTTGAGATGTGGAAATCCATGAGTGATTTTGAGACCCGTTGGGGTATGGGAATCCATGTGTGATTCCAAGATCATTGTTGAGATGTAGGAATCCATATGTGATTCCGAGACCTGTTGAGGTATGGGAATCCATGTGTGGTTCCGAAAATGTTTGAGTGGAGACTCATGTGCTGGAATGCCGGACATAGCCTCACCAGCGGTAATGACTAAAACCATAGGTAGGATGCATAACCAGGGGTTTAGCTAACCCATAAGTTTGTAGTCGTCACCTTCGTAGAGTTACCTACAATTGTTATGCATGCATGGAGCGATGCATTTGGCCTGCAAGGCCAGCTATGTATTTCCTATTGTACATCATTTAGGATGTATTGTTGCTTCGAAAGGATAATTCTGATCCTTGTGCAAGACGACCATTCTCGAAGTACCGAGGGCACCTCCGTGGAATCCTGCATAATTAGTGGACGCGCCTTAGCGATTTTTGATTATATACATATTATTCTTGTGATGTTCACTCATGAGCATCACAGCTACTTGATTACTAATATTTTCGCACTTAGACATTATTATAATATCACTGGATCTTCTAATATAAATATTTGGTTATCGTAAGGTAAAAACCTGTCTTGTTTATATGCGGTGTGGTCTTACAAGATACGATTTACTTTGAAAGGGTTTTATAAAAATAGAAATCAATATGCTTTGATTGAGTTTTCTCACGCTGATTTATAAGACTAATCCGGGCGCTATTTTTTTATAATGCTCGGGTCAATTCGAGTATGTTTCAGATCTAATTTGGATGCTTGGGAGCTTCAGAAGACGAGCTGGATGCCTCTAAGTCGTATTCATGTATATTTTATTTCTGCTGCATTATTTGTTTTATTTAACAGCATTTACGAGGATAAGTTTTTATAACTGTCCAGGCTGATGATTGTTTAGTTGATTCTAGTTGATGTATATGTGTATTAAAGTCTTTTTTTGTAAAGTTCTATTATATATTATATATTACAAGTCGCGATGTGAGATTTCGTTCTGTCTTTTCTTTCTTTCACCCCCAACAATCTGTCTTTCCAGCACTTAGATGTTCAGTCCATGAATACCGTGGATGTATTAGTGTTGACTTTTAAGGATCGAAAAGGAGGGTCGTTACAGTTGGTATCGAAGCTTAGGTTGAGCAAATACCTAGGTGTTGGTGGGGTAAACTCATTAGAGATAGGGTTAGTAATGCCTTAGGATGAGTAACTCATTAGAGATAGGATTAGTAACACCCTAGAATGAGTTGAGTGTATTATATAAAAATGAGCGTATTTGTTAGTGAATATAAAATGATTTATATTGTGTTGATTTATCTGTTGAGTGGTTTATGAATTCTGCTCGAGATGTGGGACACCACGGTATCGATAAGGGTTTCTAAACGCTTAAACAAGACAAATCGACACAATATTGTTTTTAAAATTGGTAAATGAAATAATTTTACCTAGGATTATTTTATATTTAAAGAAATAATTTTTATAAAAATTATATAGATAATTTTTTATGTTTGTTGTTTAGAAATGATAATATTCAATAATTATCTTTTATTATTTGATTAGTCATGCTCACTGAGTTATGAGCATTGGTTGTTGTTTGTTGATTGAATACTCATGCTCCTCCAGTTTTGAGCATTTACTATTGTTTGATAATTTATAAGTAATTTACCTTCTTACTGCATGGGTTTAGTGGATAGTAATTTATCAGAACATTGAAATGAACACCTCGTGAATTCAGTTTCACAATAATGACTATAAGGCGTTAAGTGATAATGTTGGGTTAAAATTTAACTTTAACAAAAGTTGTTTATTATAATCTAAATAAAGATAAGCATTTGCAAAATGATTTTATATAAGAAAGTGAAATTTTATAAGTCTGATTTATAAATATTGGTTATAAATATAAAGGATTTGAAACTGAGAATTTGAGAACTAAATTCCCAGTGTTTTGAAAATTGTTTTCCGAAGTTTTGGAGGAAAATGATAATAATATTATTTGAAAGTATTTTTGAATAGAAATATTTTTAAAAAAGATTTTAAAGGAGTTAAAAAGCATTGAACTCACTTCAGTCGTTGGAAAATAATTCCGGTGATGACTGCAGCATCATCAGTGTTCATTTTCGAGTTCTAAGTAGAGGATTGCTACCATTGTAATTTGTTTAGAGTTGTTTTGGATAAAACGGATCATGATTTTAAAATCCCAAAAGTATGATTTGATATTAAAAAGGAGATATGTATATTGTTATTTCAAAATGATTTGAATAAAAACCGGGTGTTTAAGTCTGAAATTTTCAGCAAGTTATTATATAGATGCATGTACCCTATGCATTAAAGTAATTTGGTTTTGCATCTCATTTTGATATGTTATTTGGTGGTTCTTCATTTATTGAAATGAAATGGAATTTCCGACAATTTTGAATAGTCGGGACTTCCAAATTTGATATAGAAATTTAAAAAGTGTTTTTGGTTAGAAAATATAAAAGTTGAGTTTTTGTAACTCTTAAGTAGGGAAGGAAATAAGTTAAAACAAATTTAAAATTATCGAACATCTTGGATAAATAAAATAAAATCTGATGTTGTATATATACTCTTAGGATATATAAGAGTGTTGCATGAATATGAACTTAAGTTTTTAAGTGATTAATAAACATGAGTTGTGTTTTAGAAAATGTTTATAAACTTAAGTAATGATTTTATGAAATGGTTCATAAAGGAATATTAGTATTAAATTAAATATATTATTGGTGTAGTTAATGGTGATTTGAAATGAATGTGAATTGAAAATAATTGCTGTAGTTAAGAACCAATTAGAACAAATAGTAGCAGATCATTTTATTCGCATGAGAATCTTTGATCCAGATGCGGGCACATCATTTCGAGGTGATTTACATCGGTCCGAACAAGGATTTTTCACTTGATTCTTGACGAATATGATTCTGAAGTTTTATTTCATAGTATATGTCTATGCAAGGAGAATGGTGGTTTCTAATCAAGTAACCGGATTGAAGTCGGCACTGGAGAAGTCGAGTGAGTGATACTAGTTTGGAAGTGAAATTTGTATGATCGGGTAAATGAATCGGATTTGATATTACGTACGGATGACATATATATATTGTATGGGCTTTAATGAAGTTGTATGCTTTTGGCATTAAAAATATAAGTTATATGACTTGATATGGTATGATTATTTGAGATGGTTTCTATTTATGGTTTGGCATTCTTGGATTCATGTTATATGTTGGATGGGTAGTTGTATGGTTTCATTTTTCATGTTTAACTCTCTTTTGGGTTATGTAAGTGAGTTTTAGGTACATGGAAGCAAAGGCTAGCTTTCTGCCTTTAGTTTCATGAGTAGAGTTTGTTGCTCGATAAATAGGTATGTAGTAGATTTAAAATTTGGCGACTAATTGGTTATTTTATGCCCCAAATATGGGAGGCCACTTTTGGGCTTTTCTTTTCTTTGTTGGTTTGGGGCCGGTTGTAGCGAGTTGTAATTTTTTGAATCTAGCGGTGCTAAGGAGATGCTGACAAAATTTTCTGAAACTTTGACCAAAGTTGAAAGAAAAGTTAGAGTATGGATTTTCGGAAACGACTGATAGTTATAAGAATCAATGTCAGAGATTATTGGAATGATCCTAAGTGACTTAGGAATTTTAGCGACAATATGGAAAGTTGTCACTATAGATGTGGTTGTTGCTACTTATTCTTTTCAAGCGTTTATAACTCGATTCGGTGAGAGTGCCATGTTGACTAACATATGCCAGTAGGTAGGATAAAGTCCAGGATAGATTAGTATGGAGCTTGCTAATTGGGCATAAGTTGAAGATGATTTTTATACCATCAAATATGCTTGGGTGTTGGGGTTTGTTGCTTAGTTCTTTAGGATTTCAGGAACGAAATCTTTTTTAAGGGGGAGAGTGTAATAACCCGTATTTTTAGAGTGCTCCGAATATTTAAAATTTTGGATATTTAGATATTTAAGTGGTTGATTTTATCGATGAGCTGAAAACTCGATTTTCCCAGATGGACATTTTAGGACGCGGGATTATTTCTATTGGTTCTGGATAGTCTGAGCGAGTCAGAATGAGTGTAAGCATCGATCTATTTTGACCGTTTGATATAGAGTTAGAAGGTCGAGTTCGATTCGTAAAATCGAGCGACTCAAAAAGTTAACTTCTGTGTATGTTGGAACTAGATTCTTAAAATAGTTCCATTGAGTTTGAAATATGGGTATTTGGCTAGGAACGCCAGTGAGCATGCCTAGATTGGAGTTCGTAAAATTTCGGGGTGAATAATGTCGGGGATTTTTCTATAAAAGGACCCCACTTTTCTTTTATTTCACCAACTCAAAATCTATGGCCAGAATCAAACCCTTCATCTAACGGCCTAGGTTTATTGACGCCGTTAGAGGTCGTCTCAAGCGAAGTGGCCAACATGAAATATGTTCATCTTGTTGAGCTGTAGGAGGTGGACGGTTGGATCGTCGTAGTTAGACACGAGGCGGTCGGAAATTGAGTTCAATGGCGTTTGACTTTTGGTGCTTTTTCTCGGTAACGGCGGCAGGTAGGAGGGCGCATCCAGTGGCGTTAGAGATGTTTGAGATGGGGCTATGTACGGTGAGATGCGGCGGCAGGTGGGGCCCTATGGCGGTGGCTGGAGCGAGTTGATCAAGAAGTTGGTTTCATGTGTTGCAGTGGCCCAGATTTGAACGGTGATGGGTTAGGGTTTCTAAATGTAATTAGTGATTATTTAATTGATTTATTTAGTTAATTAATCATTGAATGTTTATTAACCCATACCTTGCTCGTAGGCGGTCGGATTCGGACGCGGTCAGTCGTGTTGGACTCGTATCGGCAATATCTACATTTTGGAATTGGATTAGTTGAGATTGGAGCTAATGGAATTTTATGCTAAAACCAAAGTAGAACGCTGAAGCGATAACTGGAATTTTGGTGAGTTAAGCTCACCTTTTTGGTTAATCAGTATGTTATATAGTAGATAAAAATTGTTGGTTATATGCTTGGATGTTTTATTTGTTTGATTGTTGGGTTTGGATAAATTATCATTTTGAAAATGGATAACCTATAAAGTGATAAAATAATACCAATTTAATATAATTACATTGTTTAAATAATAACATAGTTAATTTAAGCATACTTCTTTGGTGTTATCTATTTGGCCAAGTAAATACTGTCTAATAATAAACAAAAGAGTTTATTTTGAATGACATTTGTTTAGCAGAATTAATCCTTGTTATCCTATTATATTAATTTGTACATTTATTTAAGTGATAGTTGATTAATAATGGATAAGTGATGTGCTAACAATTAATTGTTAATTATGGATTTGGTTTACATATATGTCGGTTTACATAAATACCTGTAATTTAACTTGAGAAGTTAAATTAAATAAATTGATATCTTGTTTAAGTATCACTGGGGTCGCTAAGGCTCTTTCTGATTTTGGAAAGTTATGAATTTAAATTAACTTCAATTTTATTGTTTGAAGTAAAACGATCATTTAGTTATTACTTTAACAAAGTGTTTTATAAAAGTATTTCTGTAGTAAAATTAATTACTATATTATTTAAATTGTTTTAAGGTTAATTATTATATTTATAATGTTTTAGAATTAATTATTTTATTAATGTTGTTTAAAGATAATTAATTATTAATTAAGGCTGTTTAAAGATAATAAATTATTTTATTATTGATTATTTAAGGTAGTTAATTATTTTATTAGGAATATTGTTTGAAAGTTAATTAATTATATTTTTAAAGTTGTTTAAAGTTATTTTATTATATCATATTATTTAAAATGTTTTAAAGGTTAATTATTATATTATTTAAATAGTTTTAAAAGTTCTATTATTAATAATGTTTTAAATTTTTATTATTATATTATTAAAAATGTTTAAATTTTATTTTTATCATGTTAAAGTTTTTATTCATTATAATTAAATAAAAATTGTTCATAAAAAGGATATATTAAAGGAGTTTATGAATTTGAAAGAGATTTGAAATTGGAAATGAAGTTTAATTTTTAAATGATTTCAGAAAGGAGTTTTATAAACGTTTTAAAGAATTGGAAGAGAAGTTTGATAAATGGGCTTTTGAGACTTATAATGAGTATTTTATAATAAACTTGGAAAATTATATAGAACCTTTATAAATAGATTGGAGATTTATAAAGAAGCTTTATAAATAGATCTAGAGATTTATAAAGGAGATATTTGTAAAATAAAAGAGATTTTTGGAAAGGAATGGTGTGTTGGATTATTAATATCTTCGTTTTAATGACATTTGGGTTTGATATTTTTAATATGATTTTGAAATAGAAAATCTTTCTAAGTTTTTGGTGAACATACTTATCTAATTTTATAAGTGTGTGAAAAGGGTTTTCCTAGTTTTGAAAGGAATAGTTTGTGAATATACTTATCCCGGTAAGATAAGTATATGTATATTTTGAAGGTTTAATTAATGAAATTTTATTTTAAGAGGCTTATTGGTTTCCATAGGAAATGTAATCTCTATTTGGAATGTTTGTTTATTCGATAGTTAAATAACCGACTATCAAATTCTAGCCTAAATATGTAATTCTTCTTAATTTTGGTGATACAGAAATATTTTTCCCCTACTAAACACTGAAGGATTTAACCTTGGAAATATCCAGGGGAAACACGAGGAATATATGGTACTGTTACCGTCGGTGGTGCTATACTGTATGTATTAACTCGTTTTGTTCTCCTAGGACAAATGATAAGCAAATCCTTCCGCTTAAACGGTTACTCCACTCTTATGTATTGTCTGATTATTTCTAAAAGAACCGGTATTGAGTATTCGAAAATCGATCAATTAGTTTTGGAACACCCGGTAAGCGGGGAAGTATACTTATATGAGATGACTCGAAACTATGTGCACTCCAAAACCATATACGGGTTCTATGCTTGGAGGAGATTTGAGTTTTCGTTCGAGATGTTGGAATCCATGCGTGATTCCGATATCTATGTTGAGATGCGGGAATCCTGTGTGATTCTGAGACCCGTTGGTGTATTGGAACCCATGTATGATTCCGAGATCTATGTTGAGATGTGGGAATCCATGTGTGATTTCGGGACCGTTGGGGTATGGGAATCCATGTGTGATTCCGAGATCATTATTGGGATGTGGAAATCCATGTGTGATTCTGAGACCTGTTGAGGTATGGGAATCCTTGTGTGGTTCCGAGAATGTTTGAGTGGAGACTCATGTGCTGGAATGTCAGACGTAGCCTCACCAGCGGTAATGACTAAGTACCGAGGGCACCTCCGAGGAATCCTACACAATTAGCGAACGCGCTTTAGCGGTTTTTGATTATATACCTATTATTTTTGTGATATACACTCATGAGCATCATAGCTACTTAATTATTGATAATTTCGCCCTTAGACATTATTATAATATAACTGGATTTTCTCGTATAAATGGTTTGGTTATTGTAAGGTTGTTTATGTGCAGCGTGGTCTTATGAGATACCTTTTATTTTGAAAGGTTTTATAAAAATAGAAATCAATATGCTTTGATTGAGTTTTCTCATGCTGGTTTACCAGATTGATCCGGGCATTATTTTCTTAAAATTCTCGGGTTAGCCCGAGTATGTTTTAGATCTAATTTGGATGCTTGGGAGCTTCAGAAGACGAGCTGGATGCCTCCAAGTCGTATTCACGTCTATTTTATTTCCGCTACATTAGTTGTTTTATTTAATAGCATTTGTGAGGATAGATTGTAATAACTGTCCAGGCTGATGATTGTTTAGTTAACTATGATTGATGTATATGTATATTAAAGTCTTCTTTTTGTATAGTTTTGTTATATATTATATATAACTCGTCACGATGTGAGATTCTATTCTGTCTTTTCTTCTTTCATCTCCAACAATCTATCTTTCCGGCAGTTGGATGTTCGGCACGTGAATACCGTGGATGTATTAGTGTCGACTTTTAAGAGTCGAAAGGTAGTACATTACAAAAAGTATTCTTTAAATATGGATGGTAATTTCAGTTTGGTAATTATATTTTGAAGTAAAAATGAAATTTCGAACTATTATGTATTATCATTCTTTGAAGAGTAATTTTTTGAATTAAGTATTTCAATTTTTTTAAGATGAACTTGAGTCTTTGATATGCCACCAATGAAAGGTCTGGTCATTGATTTTGGTGTACTCTAGTTGATATTTGACGAGTCAATGCAGATCCTTATACGTGTTGACCTAAGAGTGTAAAAGATAGATTATTGTGAAATTTGTTTTGATGGTTATTTATTTTGCATTTAAAATGTAGATTATAAATAGTGTACTTAAGCTAGGAGTTATCAGCTTAGTTATAGATTTTTCTCCGAGGAAATTGCGAGGATGTAGTTTTCTTAAGAGGGGAAGTCTGTAACAACCTATGCAGTTAATGCCCCGCTATTACCCCGCTATAACCCTGCTATATCACATAGCGGATTTCTACCGCTACGATTTTTCCATATAGCCCCAAATATAGCCATTTCGCTTTATGCCCCGCTATTTTCACTATATCCCGTTATTCCCGCTATATTATGCTATTTCCGCTATATCTTCTTTAAAAGAAATGAATTGAAAAATGACATTTATACATTATAAAAATTATAAAATTAATTTATTTAATTGAATTTTTAATATATTTTTAGAAATGAAAATACTTTAATATTCTACTAAATTCAATTACGTTATATATATATAACAGTTTTACGTTTATTTACAGTATATTCGCACATGTTTTTATTTAAAATTATTTATGCATTAATTATAATTCGATTGAATGTTAATTTTTCATTTACTTACCATTATATATTTGTAAAAACATTGATTATGAGTTTTATATGCTATTTTAGAGTCATCCGCTATATCCCGCTATATCCTCGTTGTATCCCCGCTATGACTTTTTGCACCCCCACCGCATTGAATCTGCCGAGCGCTTTAACTGCATAGGTACTAACAACCGATTTTAAGCGATAATTAGTGTGTTAATAATATTATTTTAATTGATTAAAAATGGATTTTAGAAATTAAATAAAAATAATTTTGGGTTTTGTGTGAATGGAATTTAAAAATTGAGTATTTAGAGTTGAAAATTAAATTATTTTGGAATTAAAATATTTTGGGAATTATAAATTATTTAATAAGTGAGCTTAGCATATAAATATGTGATATTTAAATTTTAAATAGTTTTAAATATTTGAAATAAATTTTATAAAATTTTGCAACGTTGAGTAATGTTAAGTAATTACTTATGAAATATAAATATAGATATTAATTGAATTTTGTGGTAATTTGAATTAAATGGAAATTTATTTATATAAGAAAAAGAAAAGAAATTTATTTATATAAGAAAAAGAAAAGAAATTTATTTATATAAGAAAAAGAAAATAAATGGAAATTTATTTGTCATATATCGTTGAATTTTTTTTCATGACAGCTGGTTCCATCCCTCCCGTCCTTTTTACGTCCCCTCATGTTCAATCTGCTCCCATCCCTTCTCTTCAAACGTCTCCTCCTCTGCTTCACCATCGTCCTGCTCCTGACCCCCCTCCTCCGCCGCTTTCAACCGTATCATTTCCCTGTGTTCCCACCTCTACTTCTAATCCTTCGTCCTTATCCCCCCATTCCCACCTCTTCTGCCTGTGCCTCCTCAACCGAAATGGACTTCCCTCTTCAAGCGTAAACC
Source organism: Allium fistulosum (assembly GCA_030737815.1). Lineage (NCBI taxonomy): Eukaryota > Viridiplantae > Streptophyta > Magnoliopsida > Asparagales > Amaryllidaceae > Allium > Allium fistulosum. The sequence continues at coordinate 1,379,135,325 of CM060901.1, forward strand.
TAGTAACGCAGGGAAGTACATCCCTGTTGAGATGTCCCCCGAGTTCAAGGGCGAGATTATGATCCCTCCCTCCAATGTTATAGAGGCTGGAGCTCTTGAATGGCGTGAGTATCTGGTAGGATTTTTCCTTGATAAGCCTCTATCATATTCTACTGTTATTAATTTCTTGAAAAAGTATTGGAAGCTTAAAGGTTCGATTAAAGTCAGATCCAATGGATTACTATTCATGTTCTTGTTGTCCTGTGATGAAGACAGGAACATAATTCTTCAAGGTGACCCTATTGTTATGCGAAATAAACTCTTTATAGTCAAGCAATGGGATCCAACGGTGCGAAATGCATGTGAAAGTATTTCTTCTGTGCCTGTGTGGGTTAAATTCAGTAATATTCCACTATACTCGTGGTCTCACATTGGAATTAACTGGTTAGCTAGTAGGATGGGAAAGCTCGTTTGTATGGATGAATCAACAGAGAGATTGGAGAGGTTATCTTTTGCTAAGTGTATGGTAGAAATAAAACCTGATCGTGTTTTGATTGAATCCTTTCCTGTTCAGCTACTTGATGGAGGAACACAAAATGTTCATATTGACTACCACTGGAAGCCTGACATTTGCCCTATGTGCTGTGTCTTTGGACATATTGAAAATAACTATGAAAAGAAAAGCTTAAAGAGAGGTGAGACTAAAGAGAAGAATGAAATGAAGGATAAAGTTTATGAAGTCGGTGATAATGCTACTAGGGATGACAAGAAAGAATTTAACAACAAATTTTTTCAGAAAAAACAAATATGGCAAGTTGTGAATAAAGCTCGAAGACAGAAAATTAAATATCTTAAAAAAACTGTTAACATGGAGGTTATTCCTGAAGATGAAAACATTGATGGTAACAAGGAGTTAGGAAATGAAGTGATTGAGGAAGGAGAGATTGAAATTCATTTACCTGACATAGTTGAAGTTGAAGGGGAAAAGGATAGTAAGAATGATGATATAATTGTGCTAAAAGAAAATAGATATAGCATACTAGCTGATATGGGTGACTTAGACGCTGATGAGGCTACATGTGTGATACCTCCTGTACGGAACTGCGCAAGTGATGATAATATGAGTTGTAATATAGAAGCAAATGATGAACAGTTAGATGGTGTTATGAGAAACCGTGCTGCTTTCAAAAATGTGCACGCATGCAATTTGAGTACTGATGCGTTCACTTCTGCGTGCCCTATCCATGAAGCCAATGAAAACATAGCGACTCATAGTGATGGCACATGTGATTCTATAAATGAAAATTATTGTGCTCATCAGACTTTGCTCCCTTTTTCTTCTGAACCCTCTCCCCTTACATAGCCAAACTCTTCCACCCCTACCTGTTTTTCTGTTGCCAATCTCCATGAAATGAATTACTCTTCAATCTCTTCCCCACCAAACAAAAGCCAAGAAACAATCTCCAATGTTAAGCCAAGCACCTCTGGCACTCTTCCAAAATCTGCGCATGTCACCTCTGTGCATGTGCACAAGCCAAACAACGATATAAGTCACTCTAATCCATCGAATCTCCTTTCATCCAACCATGCTAATCCCTATAACCATATTCCCGCCCCCTTGCATGGAAGCCCCCTACTCCCTCACTCTCCCTTCCTCCTTCTTCTCAACCCTCCAATGTAGCTAATTTGAAAGTGGTTCAACCCACTGTTTACGTTTCTTCTTTAAGTAGCAAGTTAACCAATAAAATGAAATCTCCATCTGATTTGGATCTCAATCCGAGTGGCAGCTCCCCTACCACCTCTATTATTCTAGGAATAAATGTTCAATCCACTCCTTTGACTAGGAGTAACAAAAAGAAACTCCTTTTTAATCAAACTGTTTATCAATGTTGAACAACTTGGGAGCTTGGAATATCAGAGGTGCTCACACAAATATCAAGCTAGACCAATGCAAAAGCATTATTGTTACTCACTCTCTAAGCCTTATTGCAATTTTAGAAACCAAGTTAAATGCTACTTTAACATCGAAAGCTGCTAATTTCATTAACCCCTCATGGAAGATGTTTAATAATCTGTCTGAAGCTCCTTATGGAAGGATTCTCGTTCTGTATGACCTCATAATCTATACCTTATCTCCTATCATATCAACTTCTCAGCTCATCCATTTTATCCATGTCTCTTCCTCCACTTCTTTTTACCTAACTGTGATTTATGGTCTTAACTCTGCTACAACTAGACAATCTTTCCTTGAACTTCTCCCCTCTTTTAGGCAAGATACTCACCCATGGTTAGACCTTGGCGATTTTAACTGCTCCCTTAGGTTATCTGATAGGTAGGGTGGCAATCCCCTGTCCCTTCATGAGATTAGGCCTCTTAATTGTTGCATATCTCAATCTAACCTTATTGAAATCCCTGCTGTGGGTGCTCTATTCTCTTGGAACAACTCCAGAAGATCTTCTCCTAGAACTTTCTCGAAAATTTATTTCTCATTCTCTAATCTTAATGCTCTCAATAAATGGCCCAATATCTTAAGCCTCCTTCTCATGCCTGCACTATCTGACCATTCTCCTCAAATTATCACTTTTGGTGCTGCTGCGATGAAAAGAAAATCAAATTTTAAATTTTTTAATGCTTGGGTTTTACACCCTGAAATTTTCTCTATTGTTAACCAAGCTTGGTCTATTCCTTTGTTTGGTAATCCTATGTATGTTTTGCAGTGCAAGATAAAGGATGTCAAACATGCCTTGAAGGAGCGGTCTACGAGAAACTTCGGTAGCGGGAACTTGGCTTCCACCAGCCTTAAACTCAAATTACAACATGTTCAAGAGATGATGCTCAATGATACTAGCAACAGTGAGCTGGCGACTCAAGAAGCTACCTTATCAACCTAGCTATATGAGGTTTTGAAGCATGAGGGCCTCATGATTAAACAAAAACTTAGGATGGAGTGGTTCAAAGATGGTGATAGGAACTCTTCTTTCTACCATTCATCCCTAAAAGCTAAGCAGTCGAGAGAGACAATTAATGTGCTTAATGATGTCAATGGTGAGTATATCTCTGATCCTACCCTTATTTCTAATATGTTTCTTGACTATTTCAATAATCTGCTGGGGAACAGTAATGAGTTCACTTCTTCCCTTGACTTACTTGACTCCATAAGCATTCCCCGAATTAGTCCAGAAGATAATGATTTTCTCTCAACTGCTATATCTAACTCTGAGATCAAAGATGCCCTTTTCTCTCTCAATTCTAATGCATGTGGAGGTCCTGATGGCTTTAATGCTTTCTTTTTTTACTTCTTGCTAGGGTATAGTTGGGTCTGTTTTCACTAAAGCTATTCATAATTTCTTTAACAAATGCAGAATGATAGGCTCTATAAATGCTACTAATATTGCACTCATTCCAAAATTAAAAAATGCTTGTCATGTTTATGACTTCAGGCCTATCTCATGTTGTAACTCCATCTATAAGGTCATCTCTAAAATCATTGCTTCTAGACTTAAAAAGGTGCTGCCTACCATTATCTCTACCAATCAAGCTGCTTTCCTTAGTGGCAGAAGTATTCTGGACAATGTTCTTTTGTCTCATGAATTACTAAAGGGGTATAACACCTCTTATGTATCCCCCAGGGCAATGATGAAGCTTGACATTTCTAAAGCTTTTGATTCGCTGCACTGGGACTCAATTGTTAGAATCATGGGGTTGATGAATTTCCCCAAGCACTTTGTGGCATGGATCAGTTCATGTATCTAGAAAGCTAGATTCTCTATTATGGTTAACAATAGGAAAGTGGGTTATTTTCAAAGCAAACAAGGCATTAGACAGGGCGAACCAATGTCTGCCTATCTTTTCATTTTAGTTATGGAAGTCTTAACTCAAATTCTCAACCAGCTTGTCTTTGATGGTAGATTCTCTGTTCACCCTAAATGCAAGGACCCTATTATTACTTCGTCAATGTTTGCTGATGATCTGGTGGTTTTCTTTAAGCCTAATATGATGACTGTTAACTCTATTATGGGGGGGTCTAGATATGTTCTTTAAAATTACTAGCTTAATTATTAACTTATCGAAGTCTGATATGATGATAGCTGGGGTGGGAAATGACTTGATCAACCAAATCTCTAATTATACTTCCATACATCAAAGGGCTGAAACATCTAAATACTTGGGGATTCCCTTGGCTACTTCGAGAATTTCAAGAGCTCAATGCTTACCATTGTATGAGAGAATATTGGCTAGACTCGATGTATGGAGTAATAAGATCCTTAGTCAGGCTGGTAGGCTCATGCTTATTAAATCTATCAATTTCTCCATGACAATGTACTGGTCGAGATCTTTCATCCTCCCTATCAAGCTTATTAAAATGATAAGGAGTGCGATGTTAAGTTTTTTTTGGCATGGAATTGTTCATTCTAATAAACTAACCCCCTCTGCATTCTCCAAGCTTGAATTGCCTTTGTCCAAAGGTGGACTAGGAATTAAAAACATGATACATTGGAATAGGGCCGCTTTTGCCCATCACATTGATAACTTTCTGAATAATAGAGATAATATTTGGGTGAAATGGTCTTACAAAAATTTTATAGGCAACAAGAATTTCTGGACCATGCCTATACCCCAAACTTGTAGTTGGACTTGGCGTAGTATTTTGAAATTGAGGAATGTTATTCTTCCCTTTACTAAAAGTAAGATTGCCTTTAATGGTCGGTTATCATTTTGGCATGACCCCTGGATTAAGGAAGGTCTAATTTTGAGCCAGGTTCTTTCTTATATCCAGCAACTTCAAACTGGCATAAGCTCTCAGGCCAAGGCCTTTAATTATATTCAAGATGGTCGTATTGTTTTCCCTTGTTCTAGTAATCAAAATGTTAGGCAATTATGGTGCCATTTGCAGGACTGTCCGGTGCCTTTTGCTCAAGAAGACGGTGTTTCTTGGTCTTTCTGTCATGATGCCTTTAAAATTGATGGCCTGTACAAACTCTTAGCATGTCAAAATGATTGTGTTACATTTAGCTGGCACAAGCGTATCTGGCTTAATCACAATTCGGAAAGGCAAAACCTTCTGCTATGCAAAACTCTTCAGCAATGCTCTGAAAACTAAAGTTTTATTGAGACAAAAGGGAGTTTCAATAGACACCACATGTAGTTTTTGTCAATCTACTAATGAAGATACTTTGCACTTATTCTTTAGATGCCCCTTTGTGCATATGCTATGGTGCTCAACTATTAATCTCATTGATGGTAGGAATGTCTCTAATATTAGTGAAGTTGAAAGGGATCTTATTTACAAGGCAACGAGATGGAATAGTGAAACTACTTTTATTCTCCTTTTTACTCTTAAAGTCTTCATTTCTATCATTTGGAAAGAAAGAAATGCAATAATTTTTAAAGCTAAGAGGAAAACTGTTCTACAAATGAAAGAAAGTATTAAGAGTGCACTGAAGTCTGGATTTGTTGCTTCTAGGAATGCTTTTGATCCTGACTTACTGGCTTCTCTCTCCTAGTTTTCTTCTCTACTTGCTTATGTTACTGTTCTCCTGTGTGTGTTTCTGTGTTTGTTTTTCTGTTTGTTCCCTTTGATATGCCATGTTTTCTCTGTTTGTTCTCTTGTTCCTCTATCTCTTTCTTGTCTTAGTTTGGGAAGCTTTTGCTTTTCCCCTCTTTGTATTTTCCTTCCATGGTATATCAATAAAATGGTAGGGGTCCATTTAACCCCGATGGCCTTGCTAAAATAATAATAATAAATGTTTACCCAAGCCCAAACCCATGTAACCCAAGCCCAAAACTTCACCATCCCCTTATCCCGATACTTTTGATCTCCATATTTTGTAATTCATGATTTCTCCTTTCCTTTTATAATTATAACTACGTTCATTAATTCCAGGGACTTCTCCTTCTTCTTCTTCCGAAGATTAAAAAGAAACCTAACTTCCTCCTCTTCTAAATTCACAAACAAATCAAATAAAAATATATAAATCCCCTAGTTTATATATATATATATATATGATTCTCAATGTTAATCTACATCTATGACAATTTAGAAGTAGTTTTGTTCTTATTTTGGATTCTAGAAGTGACAAATAATGAAGATCATATATTGGAAAGCTTCCATTGAGTAATTTTTACTCACGTACCTATGTCTCTATCATTAAATTCAACATGTATGTATTCGACTGATGTTTATATAATATATCGTTCTATGCATTGAATTGATGAAGCTTATAGCAAGAAGGGGAAGAAATGAGTGGAATTTGACTGAAATGATCGATTAATGTTTATTGGGTGTGCGACGGATAGGTCTACTGGTCAACTGCCCAAGCTCTAACCGGTCGATCGGTACATGTTGACCAGTGGTGCTACTGCTTACATAGTCTAGTGGTAAGGACTTGTGCTCTTCAGCCAACCCACCTGGGTTCGAGTCCCGCGTAATGCTATTTTTGAATGTATTTATTTTAATAGTAAATAAATTATATTTGCATTTAAAATAAATATGAGAAATTAAATAAAGTAAATATATAATTTTATGAGACATGTTTTATTTAAAAATTTAGTATTTAGATATATTTAAAATTATCGATTTATTGAAAGAAAATCCAATTCGGGTTTAGAATAATTATTTCATAGTTTGATATAAATTCTAGAAAATGAGAAATGATTTCTAATTAATAATTTGAGTATTTTAAAGTGAATTTTGTGATTAATAGTTTAATTAAAAGTATGTTATGTTTATATTTATATTTGATTAAGAATATACATATTTACTAATTTAAAGTTTATTTAAATATTCAAATTTACTTTTAGAATAATTACGATGCGATGTTGATGTTCTCGTCTATGTCACATTAAGATGGTATGTTATGAACAATTTACTATTAAATATTGATTTGATTGTTCTATATATATATTTAATTAAATAAAATGTGTATTTAATAAATGAAAGTTTATTTAGATATCTAGTTTAATTTTAGAAATATGATTATATGTTTTGATATTCTTATTCCTCTGTTAGTATTTTGTAATTGATGTGACTATTTAAGAACTATTAAGTGTGCTTTATACATCTAAATATATCATAAATTTTGTTTGATTATGTTACTTTGTTTTCTCCTATTTGTATGTTGATAAGGATTGACATGAATGATTCACCATTGATATTAATTTGATTGGTGATTTTGATATGATATGGTGATGATAACCTTCTTTATGATTTCATGATATTTAATTCTGTGTTATGAGAAATATGAATAAATGAAGTATAATATCATTTGGGATGGGGCATGTGGTAATATTTCTCCAGTTATTCATAGGACTCGTTATATATTGTATATTTTTGGATTGAGTGTAGTCTATGAGCAGTGAATAAACGTTTGAGTATCATGTGGTGGTCTAGGACATTATTGTGATATCTGTTCGGTTATTCATTGTAAGTAAATGTCACCCATACGGGGATTTGATATTTATGATGAGGCCTTCTGTGGTGTGTCAAGTATTTAGCCGTGTGTCGGCAATTGTACAGAGCCGTGTGTTGGCCAATATTTAAAGTCATGCATCGACATATATGTAGAGCTATGTGTTAAACATTGAGTATAGATACTATGTGTTTCTCTATCTTTGTCCAATTTCCATTTTATGATCCGAAAGTTAACCAGATTGGCCAATATCCACCATAGTGGCCTGATTGTGGGGTCGCACCCTGAATTAGTGAAACCTTATATATATAGCTATATGTTATCGTCGTGTAAGTTTGACCCTGTGTCACTTAGCCCAATAGTCAGTTACCATAGGGGCATATGCCAGATTGTGACCAAGTTGTGCCCTCGCATAGATGAGTACATAGATGGAATTTATCATGATAACCAGGGGAGGTAACCGATTACTATAGGAGTCATGTAAAATAGACACATCTGTGGCTCCTGGAGCAAGCAGATGTGCTGTCAGTCTCCTATTTGGTTTCGGTGTGTGTGGGGTTGATAGACATATACTATTTATATTTCTACTTGAGACGACGAGCTATGATTATACCTGACTATTTCTAGGGTATAGTTAATCCCCGTAACTTACCTCTATATGATTGATGGCAAATGGCTTATCCTTTCCAAGTAGATGGCCTTCTTTTCAACTAGATGGCCTACTCATTATTGGTTATAATTGGGCATTGCTGTGTGCTAGCCCAAATCTTTTTGTTGATTTCTGTAATTTAACGATGAAATTTTATAATGTGAGATTGAGAGATATATTTGAGCATTGTTGTATGCTAGCATAACTAGACTTAATGATATCTCAAGTAGTGATGATTGTTGGATTTAGATGATGATTTTTGGATTTAGATGATGATTTTTGGATATGGATGATTCACCCAATTGATATTGATTCTATGATTTATTGATTGAAATGACTTTATATGTATGATGACATCATTGTGCATAGTTTTGTTGTATTTGACATTATGTGATATTTTGGGTTTTTCTATGATATTTTAATTATATACCATGCATAATTACTATATATATTGACACTATGGTTGTTATCTTGAGTTATTCTGATAGACTAATCATATTATTACACTCTGCCCATATTGAGTTACATATGTATATTAACTCTTGATTTAGACATAGTCAGACCTATGTGTTATTTACATAATACTCGAGTAAGTCCAAGACATTTCAGGGACAATGAGACCAACTTGTGTTTTTACTGAGCATAGAGGAGGCCAGTTATTTCAGTGTTGTATTATACTATTTTGTTGTATAGTCACATGTATGTATATGACATTGCGATGTATATTATACCTTGTATATTTTATATTATATACCTTGTCGCTGCGTTTATTGACTATGTGTTCTCGGTTACTTATTATATATTGTGTATTGTTCTATCCTGGAGGTACATGTGTTTGTTGCTTTGTGCCAAACTATGTAAGTAGTAGTGAGTTACTTATTTGATGTTAAAATACGTACCAGTGTTAGACCAAAGGAATATTCACGTGTGTACCATATATAGCCTCATTCTTCATATTATCCGATAGTATTACTTAGTAGCACTCTTGGGTAGTATGGGTACAGAGGTGGGGTGTTCACATTGGGTAATAAAGCAAGGTTTAGAACAATATATTGTATATGCGAGGCACGAGTCATGCCCCTAAACGAGACTTAGAATCCAATCCCATTAGGTGTGTTGGGTAGTTACCCTAAAATAAAGGATAATAGGGGTGTTCGATGATTACTGAGGTAATCATCTGAGGACGTATTTTTATTTGCTATATATATATATATAATATTTTCACTTCTATATTTTTTGAATAACTAGTAGTTTGGTAGAACTGGCCCGACTAGTAGTGTCAGTGTTTGCATTGAATATTAAAACTTTCATGGATTAATATTAAACGATTGTGTTTTGATTTGACCGATCAGAGTGTGCAGTAGATATTGATAAATATATTTTTTGCTAAGTGTAATGATCGTTGTTTCTTATGTTTTTTTGGTTATTGATATTGTTTATATTGAAATTAATTTTGATTACTGTTTAGTTGAATATTCATATGTATTTATCGAAGTCGTGGAATGAATTCTATTTTGATCTTTATTTGTTATGAATAAATGTATATGGTGTTTGATATTATACATTGTTTATTGAAAGTGTTTTAACGTTACAAAGTATTTGTTAGAATTAAAGACTTTTGATATGTATATATATAGTTTATTATTAAATGTTTTTGGAAACCAAGCAAATGTTTTAATTTGAATTCTTTTGAAAAGTATACATTATAAGTATGGTATTAGATTATGTTTTAAAGAAAATTAATAAAATTTATATTGAAGCAAGTATACTAAATGATTTGTGAAGATAATATTTATAGATTTTTTTTTGAAATAAATTTGTGTTATTTTGTCCGTTGAGTGGTTTAAGAATTCTGGTCAATGCGTCTGGCCAATGTTATTGATAAGGATTCCTGAACACTAAAACGAGGTACTTAGACACATCATTTTGAAAAGATTAAATATTTTGTAAGGTTCAAAATGTTATATAAAGACGATAATGGTTTTGAAAAGATTTTAATGTTTCGAAAAAAAGGTTGAAATGTTATGTAAAGAGACTTTTGTGATTTGAGAAGATTGGATCGTTTTGAAAGAAATAATTAATTTAAAAAAGTATATGAAATAATTTTAGAAGGTATTTGAAAGGAAATTTAAAGAAATATTAAAGATATGTTTTGAAAATGATAAGTGACGGTTTAAGAAAGGAAATAAAACTATTTTCGTTTAGTAAATATTATTTTGAATTGACGTGTTGATAAAGTGCGTAATATGAAAATATGTATGATATTTTGAGGATATAGAAAGTAGTTGTGATGATATAAACGATTTGGGAAATTTTATCAACATTGTTTTGAAAATAATGTTAAGCAAAATATTATGAGCTATATTTTAGATATTTAAATAATTTTGAATACTTTAGATTTCGTGATTATGTGATATTATAGAAATTATATAGTGATTGATAAATACCTAAAGGGATAGTTCGATATGAAAAGGTACATTATTTGGAAAGGTAAAAAAATAATCTGGGAAAATATATTTTGGAGAATATTTTGACATGAAAGTATATTTGTTATTTTAATGTAGAATGGACTGTAAAAGATATTTTGTAAGTATAAATGTAAATGTGGTGTGTTGAAATTAATTGTGTGTAATTTATGGAAGATTGTTTATCATTTGAATCGGTTTCTGTGGATATTTTAATTTATGTGAATATGAAATAATATATATAACTTAAATATTTTTATTGAGTGAATGTGAAATGTAATGACCCAGAATTCCAGTCATTTAAATTTGGAATATTTAATTGATTTTAAATATTGAAAAATTATTTTTATAAGTTAAATAACTTGAATTTCAAATATGGCAATTTATTTGATAATTAAATTGTTAGATTCAATATTTGAAATTGTTTAAATAATTTAATCTTGGATTTAATATGAATGAAAATGATTTCTAAAGTTGATTCAAATTCTATTTAAGTTAGAATAGAGATAGCAAACTTATAATTTTGATTTAAAAGTAATTAAACTAATTTTGTAAATTACTCGTTTTAATTGATGTGTAAAAATAGCTTTTTGGGGCACTGTCTCGGATTTTAACGAAACTAGTTTCATCGGACCAGTAATAGTAAATTATTATATGCCGTCGAATTTCATGGCAATCGGACGTATCGTTTGGTCGTGCGAGTTCGAAATGCGTAGACATTAATTAAAGAAATTTAAATTAAAATAATTAGGTTTGAAAAGCTATCTTCTGCACATGATCAAATTAGCCTTGAAACAAGTTCCATTGTATTCGGAATAAAGGTATAACATATAGAACGCCAAGCGACACACCTCGTTTGGAGTTCAAGATTTTACGGTACTTTGAGTGAACATTTTAAAATTAAAATATATATATTTATTGGCCATAACTTGGCCATACCCCTATAGTACTTATGCCAATACCTAGCCTATACCCTTTCCCTTATAATTACCGCGTTCTATAAGAAGAAATGGGTTCGAAAAATTAAACTTAAAACGTTGCCTCATCCAACTGTCGCCATTCATCGTGGCCACCTGAGGGATAGGGTGATTTGTTTTCTTGGCATTTGGGGCGCATGCGAGGGCTGAGGCATCGGCGAGAGGAGGGGGACGATATGCGGCGGTCTCTAGTGGCAGTGCAGTGGCGTCTCAAAGGCCGTAGAGGCGGCGTGGTGATGTTTAGCGCGACATCAAGTGGGTTTCCTGATGCGAACGAAGGAGAACGAGGGTTGAAAGGAAAAGGTAGTTGTATAGTTAAAGTTTTATTAATTTAAAATTAATTATCAATTATTTTTTCAAAAGTTTGTTAATCCATATCGAATTCATATGAGGTCCAAATCGATGAGACGAGTGGTGTTGCGATCGTATCGACGAAGGCTATGCTATGGAATTGGATTGGACAGATTCAGAGCTAGCTTGAATTTTGGGTTAAAATTGGACGTTTGTTCAATTTTAATTCAAAACGAATCGATTTGGCAACTACTAAGATCAAAGTGATTTATTCTCACCTTTTTGGTTAACAGGAAATATTTTTAGTCGATAAAAATTTTCTATTAGATGTTTGGATATTTATTATTGATAGTTATTGACTGCTTGGATAATTTACTATATTTATTAGTTGGATTGGATATATTCCCGCCCGTTGGAGCGGATGAAACCCTACTACGTTCCTATGTAAGAGCGTATGACCTTTGTATACGAATCTTGCCTCGAAGCGGTTGATTTTTATATTTATGATAATGTACTGTATGTGATGTAGGGGACAGTTTGGAGGTATCCAACGAGATTCCTCACACTATTGATTTTATTTTCATATATATAGTGATATATGAATTGTTGAATGCCATATTGATGACATTGATATGATTTGCTTAATTAGTGCTTTATTAGCACTAGGCCTCATTTTTAATATTTTAAAATACTATAAAATAGTGATTTGGTTTAAAAAAAGGGATTTCAAACGATTTTGGAAATTATACATGCTTTAAATAATTAGTCTTGGATTATTTGAAGGAGTAATTTATTTTAAAATCAAAGGTATGATTTTTGGATATCATAAATTAATAGTTTCATAAAATACTATTAAATAGAGATTTTCGAGCTGTAAATAAAGATTTTAAAAATCTTGGAATAAGTCTGTCTTTTATAATAAAGGGATATGTTTAAAGGAAAATAGAAATATTTTGACATTAATATTTATTAACCATTTTATACAAAGTATATATATATATATATATATATATATATGTATATGTGTACTTACATGAAAAATTAATTACAAATGTGAGATCTTGCAAGTGTGATAATTTATAAAAGTAATATTTTACAAATGAAGTGAAGATTTGTAAAATCGTATTTTGATAATAAAAAAGTATAGATTTATAAACGGGTTTTATAAATTAAAGGAAACTATTATCGTTTAATAAATTGGAGAATAAATCAAACGATATTTTATAAGTAGAAAGGGATTTATAAAAAGAATTTATCTATATGGAAGTAACATTAAAACGGATGGTGATTGATGTTTTTAAATGAGATTTATGAATAAGTGAGATACATAAAGAAAATAAAGTCATAAATGAAATTCATACATAAATGGGTTTAATGAAAGAAAGTTTTTATAAATATGGAAATGGCTGGGTTGAAATTTAAGAATGGATTTTTACCAAGGAAAAATATATTATTTTTAAGTTGGTTATTCATGTTAATATTGCTTAAAATTGTTTATAGATATTTAACTAATTTTAAAGGGTTAATTATTTAAATTATTAATATGGTTTGAAATTAATAATAATGATAATTAATAATATTTTGGTAATTTATTATTATTATTCATACATTAAAGATTAATGATTGTTTTATCCATAATTGTTTGAATTATTAGTTCTTATTTTTAAGAGGTTAAAAGTTAACAATAAATACTAATTTATGATCGTTTCGATATTCATAAATAGATTTTTGCAAACAGACTTGGATTTTTATAAGAGGAGCTTATAAAATGGTTTGAAGATTTAAAGGAAGATTATTTGCAAGTTAAAGAGGTTTATAAGTATATGGATATTTATAACGAATTTTAGAAATGGGTTTATAGATTTATAAAAAGGAATTTATAAATAATTTCATGGTTTTATAAAGAGTTTAGAAATGATTTGAGAAATAATTTATATATGGTTTATAAACGGTTTTAGAAATTTATAATGGAGTTTATAATGATTTTAGAATTTGGTAAAAGAGAGATCTTCCTCAGTGTTTGGCAAAAATACTTATATGTTGAGAAAAGTATATGGATATTTTCTAAGTATTGAAAATATAAAGGTTGTGAAAATATCATTGTAAACCTATTTTGATACAAGTATTTACAAGATGGTTTTAATTAATGAAAAGATTAATTAAGGAGGCATATTGGATCTTGGTGCTTAACCAAATGTTGGTTTTTCCTATGGAATTAAATCCCTGATTGAATGTTTGTTATTCGATAGTTAAATAACCGACTATCGAAATTTGGATCCAAAAGTAACTTTGGAACTATCTAGGAGAAATACGTGAGTTTTGTGGCACAGTTATCTCCGTTGATGCTGTACTATGCGTGTAAATCTCGTTTTGTTCTTCTAGGACAATGATAAGGAAATCCGTCCACTAACGGTTAGGAGGTGATCCCCGTTCTTATCTTTGAGTGTTTATTTCCTAAAGAACCGGGGTTGAGTTTACCGGGAATTATCGAATGTTGTTTCGAAGAGACCGGGATCTGCTATGTTATCTGAAAACCATTTTGATCCAACTTAACTGTTTGAAGTGGAGACATTTTGAAGATGATGTAATTGGAGACAGAGCTCTCAATTGTTTTGTTCAGTCCCATAACGAACTTGTATGGCTGAATGTTGATATTGCATTGTTGCTTGGAGGGCACTGTTAGCATTCCAAGTAGGAAGTGCTACATAAATGGTAAGAGTGTGGCCTCTTCGAGCCTCACACCCGGGAAATGAATAAAGCAGGGACATATAGCAAGGCTAAGTGGGTCGCACCCAAGTAGGGTATGGTCATCCCAAGTATAGAGCGATATTCATGTATGCATCGGGATCCCATTGAGTGGTTGTTGATTGCAACCAAGGGGTGATCATATTCGGTGCTACTCGAGAAGGGGTAGTACCGGTCCTGAGTAGTAGAGGTGCAAGGTGTTGTAGCCTCCCGTACACTTGATCTAGAGGTGCACGGATTCGATGGGTAGACCCTTACCCATTCATAGTTGGAATCCATTCTCCAATACGAGCCTTCGGTTTTGGTTGTAGAACTTAGTATGTTGTAATTTAATTAATGTAACAATTTCAGCTATGATTAATAAGTATTTGTATAATGGACATTATTATAATATCAGAGGATTTTATATGAAATGTTTTGGTTATCGTAAGATAAAAACCCGCCCGTATTAGTGTGCGGCGTGGTCTTACGAGGTACCTTTGTTTCGAAAGGTTTCTATAACTTTAAAATCTAATTGGGTGTGTTTTCTCACGCTGGTTTTCCGGACTGACTCGGGTGTTATTTCATTATATTGCTCGGCTCAGACTGAGCATATTTATATATTGCTTTGGATGTATTGGAGCTCGGGAGACGAGTTGAAGGTCTTCAAGTCGTATTCACGTATATGTTATTTTCCGTTGCTTATTTTGATGAAATTATTAGCAATTGTGAGGACAGGATGTTATAACTGTCCAGGTTGATGCTTGTGATTGTAGTTGTACTCTGATGGATGTATGTAGATAACAGTTTCTCTTCTGTAAAGATCATTGATATTATATTATATACTGTTCCGCTGCGATTGTGAGATTATGTGTTGTTTAGTTTCTTTTCTCTTCTCTTCTCTTCTCTTCACTTCTTTCTTCTTTCTTTCTCTGAACCATTTGTCTTTCCATTCGATTTGGGTTGGTGTAACGACCTACTATTTTGAACCATTTAAATCGAAAAGCATCCACTCATGTCAAACTTGAATTGCTCAAAATAATAGATTGTTGATTTATATTTGGCAAAACTTAGCATATATAGTAAATAATTCAATCACAGAATCACAGAGTAATATAACAATAATAAATGGAATAGGTAAATAGTAGTTCATGATGCTACTACATAAAATCAGAGTCTAAAACAACATACAACAGAATCCAAATACATAGAAGTCACGAATACAAAAGCAACCGACAAGTCTGAATCCTAAACAACTGGAAATAATAGAAATCTGAATAAATATAGATGGATCTCCAAGCGAAGCTCCAAGCTCCAAAGGAGAGTCTCAAATGCTGTGACACTCAGTTTGACCCGAGCATATTGACCCGAGCATAAAGTAAAACACAAAACACTCGAGTCAGGATTAACATTCTTATACAAGTAAATCAACTCAAGTGAAATGTCCACGTGAAATGCAATATAACTTAAAGGATGTTTGGGATTCCCGTCCTTTAAGGATCCATTAAACTATCTACATACATAGTACAATACGCTACATATATAATGTCTATAGTAAAGTAAACTATTAAAATAGCGTTAAGGCGTTACACATATCCCCCTTATCACATTTTTATATAAATGCCGTAGTCTATACAGTACTGTAAACTCCACCAAACCGGTGGGCTATCAGGGAGCACTCCATAGGTATGACATAAACTAAACTCATAGAGGGCGTGATAAGGCATGTACAAGGCACGCGAGGCAATGCCAAGGGTAGGATACTACCATTTTGCGGATCTGGACAGGTGGTAATGCATGGCAGCTACTACCGCCCACCTTGAGACACACTCCCAAAATCAAAGGTGCACCCAATCAAATCACAAAGTAATAGAATAGTATCGAAGAAATGTGCTCGATCGGAGGTGCGACCTCACTTGGCCCGGCATGGCTTCTGTTTTAGTCACATCAAGCTGACTCACGGAAGTAAGGGCTGCTTTAATACCTCATATAGAATTTTCGCCAAACCATCCTACTTCATTTTGGAATCTCCACCACGTACAAAGTTGTTAAAGTGGTTTTCGGTATTGACAGAGAGTATGACAATATCTGATCCTGGTCTCTTTAACAACCAAACGCTTATTTCGCACCGTGGTCATTTATATTTCAAACAGTTCATCTTCATATCAAAATATCTTATTCATTTCAAAATCATATCACTTTCAAAATCATATTCACTTTTGAAATCATATCACTTTCCAAAATCATACCACAAAATAGGTTAAACCATCATATCAGAGTATTCGCACTTAAATCCATTTAATCTAGATTATAACAGTTCCAACTTAAACAGTTTAAATATTGAAAGTGGTTTACATATTAGAGTAGTTATTAAAAATAGTTTATATTTAAAAATAAGTTATAGATTAAAATAGTTTATATATTAAAAATAGTTTCTATAACAAAAAATATATAAATTTAAAATTGTTTATAAATTTAAAATAATATATATTAAAATAGTTACATATTTTAAAGAGTTTATATCGAAATATAGTTTCAAATTAGAATTGTTTCATCCAATTTCACAAATCAATTCAGATCAACTTTAGTTCCAAAATTCAATTTAAATCAAATCTCAGTTCAACAATTTCAATTAATAAGGGTTAAAGGTTCAATTCAAATTCTTAATAAAACCATTTTTAATTTATATCGATTTCAAATCCCTGTTTGAACTACAAATCAAAACCACTCCCAATTCAGGTTTCAAAGTTTAAATATTCAAAAAATTTATAATAACTCAATTTGATACATTCCATTGCAATTTCAAATTGTGCTACAAAATGATCCTTATGTTTCTTATGTTAATGAAATAACATCATTCAGAATAATCGTTGATACTCTTATTTGAAAGCTTATAGTATTTTATGCAGATAGTGGGAGCGTTGTTGTTTGGTGTTCTATTATCAAATTATGATACTGTGACCTGCCTAAAAGTTGCATCTTGTCTTATGATGTGTACACTACCTATTCTGGAAACTATCAAGTCCTATTCTGAAACATGCAATTGTAAAATACCCAAGTTGTAGGTGTTATTTCACTCAAGTTTTTTTTCTAGATAGTAAAAACCTAAGAGTTTTTTAAAACACCATTTTTATGGTTAAATGCCAGACTATAATTGTATACGTTGATTTATGATACAGCGTTTTCTGTTTGTTTTGCTAGTAGTTTTATGATACAATGTTTTCTATTTGTAATATCGTTATTGTTGCATATCATTATTACTACAAGTTTGAGAAGTTCAACACACTGAATTGTCCAACAGTTTAATAAAGCATTTACAACTTATTGTTTATGTTATTTCAGGATTACAAGGCTATGCTTAAGGGCATCAGGACTATAAGACTATGCTTAATGTTGTAAAACTTTCAATGTTTTTTAGTTTTATTATTTATGTATGACATGATGTTGTTTTGTAGTAGTTAGTTCAGTTTAATTTAGTTATTTTGATGCATATTTTGTATTCAACTATGGAGTTTCTCACCTAAAAGTGTATCATGCTGAATCTTTTAGTTTTGATGTTATATGTTCATCGACGGGAATTCTATCGAGTTAGAAATCCGTCAAACGAATTTATAATAAAATTTATACCGCAAGCGCATGGTGTACTATCGTAGTACGTAGTGAGTACGCGTTGATCCGCAGGGAATTGTTGATTTTAAAAATCTATTCAATCAAATTAAACCAAAGTTGAAGAGAGTGTTAAGCTAGAAAATGAGAAAATTGACAAAAAGAAAGTGATAAAAATATGAGAGTGTGAAGGCAATTTAGAGATAATTTCCACTCTCTAGATCGCATAAATCAAAAAATGAAGTTATGATCTTTCTTTTCTTGTCATTAGTGTAATTAGTTGATGTGCTTATCATAAGTATGGTATATTTGTGCTATTAATTAGCCCAATATAAACCATCAAACTATAACACAACCACTAATACACATTTAAGTCTCATGAAATATGACAACAAAGTTAAAATCAAAATCTATTTTAAGCATGGCCTATTAACTATTGTTTAGAAATATAGGCCATCGAATTTTAATTTCAACAATCACTTCATTACCATCATCATATGTAGATGAAGAGGTAATTATTGTTTGTGATTTTTTAAGCATAGCCTATTTGGTGTCGACAATATAGGCTATCAAATTCAAATAAAAAAACAACAAGTTAAACCCTTCAAATGTTTTATTAAGCACAAAAAGAGAGCATAAACATCAAAATATTGCATCTACATACTAGAGAGCTTCATTACCCCTAAATTGTAGGGATTAGCCTCTCATATTTGTTATCAAATCAACAAATGTAGAAAGCAACATGAGATAAACAAGAGGAAAAAGAGAGAAAATGAAAAGAAAAGCTAAGTAAAAAGAAATGAAAACTAATCTACTTGCATGAAAAGGAAACTACACTAATAACATAAGAAGAAAAGCATGTAAATAACATAGAACACTAATTAACATTTCATAAAAAAAGGAAATTACATGAAATAAAAATGGCTAAGTAGCCATGAAAAGAGAAAGAGAGCTTTCTTTTATTTTTAATCTAACTAAAACTAAAGAGAAGAGGGCCTAAGAGAGATTAAAAAAGAGGAGGGTTACATAAAACATAAGGGGTATTTATACAAGTTTAAAACCCTAATTCACTTTTTTTGGAACTACCCAAAATACCCTCTTAGGAAGTGTGGTGGCCAAGTTATCATTAACTTCAAATAATCATCCATTAAGTGTGCATAAAGATTTAATGGTCTTTTAGCATGTGCATTAGCTCATAAGTGTACATTAAGGTAGGTGGGTAAGTGGGGTCCTCCATGATCATCACTTTGAATTATTTCCATCTCCATTCCTTTGTATTCACTTATGTGCATGCATATCTTCATGAAGCCACTTGTAAAATTCACTAAAATTCCTACAAAACAATATAGAAAATTCCAAGTAAATTTTCACAAATTAGTAAATGCACAAAAATGACCGTTTTGCCCCTATATGAAGATCAATGTGTGACAATTTGTAAATAATTTGAATTTTAGTTTAAACAAGTTAAACACCTAATATGATCATTTATTTAATTTAAATAGATTAAATATGGTGGTAAAAATATGCACATTTACGTGCACATCAAATACCCCCACACTTATCTTTTTATTCGTCCTCGAATAAAGAAAAACTAAGATAAATCTATTTTCGTAGGGTGCATGATTGCATTGAGCGTATGCAACAAGTCGTTAAACGTCTGGGTGTCCCTAGTAAGACAAGTGTTGTCTCGTGATGGTTTTCAGCGGATACTACCCACAAAATCCAAATGCATGATGAAAATATTTACAAAATGCAAGATTTATTTACAAAGAGATGAATGCGAGTTTTTGAAAATATTTGCAATGAAAGATTCACTTTTAAATCGACACAAATAAGTTAAATATAGGTTTCGTTCATTATCTTGAAAATTTAAGTCATTTACTCATCAAAATTTCCAATAAAAACGAAGTTATTAAAGCAATTATACTATAGTTTAACTCGTTGTTTCGGTTGATAACATAGTGTAACTATGAAATAGATCCTTAGTCAATTATCAAAGTTTATCAAAGTGGTATTTTCATTTCTTTTCAATAACAAGTCAAATCAGATAAGTTAAAATAGTGCTTGGATTTCATTTGCTTACTCTCTCTATTTTTTTCTTTTGAAATGTTTATTAATATTAACAATGTTTACATATGCCTAACTTAGATAAACTGAGGCCGGATATATTACCCATGCACTGCCTTTCGGGCTTACATGAGGGAAATACAGAACGTAGCGAGTGAACACACGAGTGTGAACACCTATCGACTGTATGCATTATCAGTGAAAGAATTTTTTTATACATACACCTAACTCAGATAAACTGAGGCCAGATATACCAATCATGCACTGCCTTTCGGGCTTACGTGAGAAGGGTATAGAGCATGGCGAGTGAACACACGAGTGTGAACACATGACTCTAGGTGTTAATAAAAATTATATACATATATAAAAATATATATATTTTTTTTAAAGCGAGTTTTGCAAAATTATCTTAGCATCATTTAATTTAAAAGACAAAAAATGTTATATCCTTTACTTTAAATTCACCACTTTTTAAAACAAAGATTTTCAATTAGAATATATTTCATAATTATCTCCATGAACCTTCCTATATACTAGTTAAACAATCGTTATTTGTAATCAAACTTTATTTTTATTTTTGTTAAGACAAATAAATTTTCAAAAATTTCAAATTAATTAACCAAAACCATATATTTATCCTATAGTTTTCCTTTAAAAATAAATCAAAATGCTTTAAAAAAATTGTGATTTTTTTTTGGTTTGAAAAGAAAATGTAAAACAAACTATGAAAAATCAAAAAGAAGATGAGATTCCTCCCCATACTTGATTTTGACTGTGTCCCCACAGTCAACCCAAGTGAAAGGAGAAAAATAAAACAAAAATAAAAATATGACCTATATTTACATGAAAATGAACGGTATTTACACGAGATCAGAAAGTATATTGTCAAAAAGTAAATGAAACGGTCTTCCAAAGACCGATTCATTTGTCTCGTCAAGTATGCGAGACACGGCTTAAGCTCGGAAAACAAAACCGTAAATGATTTCAAAGTTGACTGTTGATTTGGGAAAACTAATGTCGTTTTATTAAAAATCTTACGAGTTGTTTCCTTTTCGATGATTTTCGGGGTTGATAAAACGATTGTTTGAAGTTCAAGTTTATCTTCACCAAATTGAAATTCAAGCTTATCACTGAAAACTTCTTCAGATTTATCAATTTCAAAATCAAAATGGTGATTTAAATCTTCCCTTTCGGAATTCAACAACTCGTTTTTGAAAAGTCCAAAGAATTTATGTTCACAAAACTCGTCTTTCTTTGTTGGATTATCAACAACTTCATTACATGTGTCAAGTTCAAAATCCAAATTTGTTGTTTTCAAATTTTCAAAATCGGAAAAAGGAAGATCGAATTCCAAATCGAGTTTCTCACCCTCAAAAGAATTGAAATCCAACTCAATTACCGTATTTTCAACAACTTCGTTAGGATTTTTTTCGTTTTTAGTTTCAAAAGTTGTTGTTTGAAAATCGTCGATTTGGGTAAAAGATGGATTATCATTTGACTCGTCACATGTTGGGATTTGGTTTTGTTTCTCATGTTGTTTCATATATGTTTCGAACAACAAATCCATGTGATCATTGTAGATTTCGTCCATTTGTTCAACAAAATCCAATTTGTAGTTATTAACTTGAGAATTTTTGATTTGGTTTTGTTGAGAACAGAAATTTTCACTCGTATCGTGGTGGAGATTATTACCATTGCCAAAATTATTTGAAAAGTGGATCACATTTTCGTTTTGATTTTGAAATTCATTTTGGAGTTCGAAATTGAATTAGCATGGGTTATACTCGAAATTATTTGAATTTTGAAGTGAATTCAAAATTTGATTGTTTTCAAATCCTTGAATTGAGTTATCGCACAAATATGAATTACACAAATCATTTATCATTTGATTTTGTTGTGTAGAGATTTGAAGTAAAGACGAAATCGTTTCGATGCTTTTTTCAAGAGTTGAGGGTTGGTCATCATTTTGAAAATTTTGTGGTTCAAAATTCGAATCATTTGTACAAAAGTTGTCGTTAACATATCCATATGAGTTTGTTGTGAAACTATATGGATTATATTGATTTTCACAACTATTGTAAAATTCTTGTGAATATGGAAATTCAGACATTTTCAAGAATGTTTTTGGGTTTTTTTTTATAAAGAAAAAATATTTACTAATAGAATTTATTTTTCAAAATGGAAAATTGATTTTTGTTTTGTTTTTGGATTTTCAAAATTTTTTTTGCCTCTTTTTTTTGAAAAGGTTTTATTTTTTTTTTTATAAAAAAAAACTAACTCAATTTTTTTTTTGATTTTTGATTGAAAAAATAAATTTCAAAAGAAAGGAATTAAGAAAAAAACTAAGTTAAGAAAAATTTACAATTTTTTTAGTTTTGGATTTTGATTTTGGTTTTTTTAAATATGCATGAACTAATGCAACTTAATGAATGCAAGGGTTAATTACAGACTTTCTATCCTAAGTTAACTCAAAATTGTATAATCACACTTTGTCTTAAATCAACAAGATAGTTCTCAACGAGGTAACCGACAGGAGTTATCGATGCACCACGAATCACCGTAGCAATGCAACCAAAGGTTTAAGTACCTTCAGAGAAACAATTCAGTATAATATTTACGAACACCGGAATATTTATAACTGATTATTGCTTTGTCGTAGTCTAGACATTAAGAAAGTAAATTGTTCAAAGAAGACAAATTGTCAATATACAATTAAGTGATATTGATTTCTAACCGTTATTATTAATCAAAACTCTATGATGAAATGCAAAGCATAAATTAAACGTGTATTAACAATGCAACTACGAATGAAATTTGTTTTTGTTTTTGAATTTAAAAATAATAATAATAATGCTAGCAACCAACAGTGCAACATAAATAAAAATAAGGGCTAAGGGCACGATACAAGAGCGTGCATAATTATTAGCAATTATTTTATAGCAGCAAATATATACAATTTTTTTAAGCAAGCAAGTAATTATTTTTGGTAAGCACTTCTTCTGTTTGATATTCTACTTTTGCAACCTGAAACTAAACACAAGATATATACAATTTTATTTTCTTTTCAAAGTCGAACGAAAACAGAAGCAAGGTAATTTTTTTATAGTCAAACAAAATTGAAAGCAAGTATTTTTTTTGTACACTATTTGCATTTTTTTTAAAGAAAAGTAAAACTTTAAGCTTAAACACTTTTAAACAAAGAGAAAGAAACCGAACTAACAAACAAATTAAACACTTTCTCAATAAACAAAGAATAGCCCGGCCCAATAAATAAATCAAACACTTTCTCAATTCCTAATCAAAGAAACCGAACCAACAATGTCTGAGCACCCAAAATCGAGTGTTCGCAAATCAAATTCTTTTTTTTTCGTTCTACTTGCCGGAAATTTGTGGTTGTCGCGTATTTGTGTTGTGGATCGAATGTAGGGGTGGAAGTCGAATTGGTAGCAGGTTGTATTCCATGACTTTGGAGCTGTTTGAGTTCGAGGCGTAGGGGGAGAACGCGATTGAAGCTAGTTTCAGGCGTTGATGTCGATGAAGGCGAGCTTCGGTTTGGGGCCATTGAAGTGGTGATGTTCGCTGTTGTTCGATTTGGTCACGTGTGGAGAATTGCGGTGATTCGAGGATGGCGATTGGAAGTTGCGAGTTGGATTGTGACTTCAGGTTGCAAGTGTGGATGGTTTGAGTAGCGGGGTAACACTAATGTAATGTTGGTAGTGATATTTGTATTGGGATGTATGTATGAAATGCTTGTAGTGTAACTGTGATGAATGAGGGATTGGATGGTAGTCAGATGAAGGAGGAAATGACAGTGTTTGTTTAGTCAGAACAGTGAGTTGTAGTTAAGGTTGATGTTATGTAGTTGTAGTTGTAGTCAGAACAGTGAGTTGTAGTCAGAACAGTCGGAACAGGGATTTGTAAGGTTGATGTTCTATAGTGGAAAGTTAACGTGAATGTTGAAATGAAGTTTGCAGAAGTATGTTAGGGGTTGTTTGGGAAATTGTTGTGTGCTATGTACTGTAGAAGTGTGACTGGAGTTTAAGGCTGGGATGAAGTATGGGTTGAAGTGGGTGTCTGGTGATTTGTTGAGGCAAGACAAGGGGTATTTTTGATGGCAGTGGTATGTCTGATGGTAGTGGCAGGAAGGTGTGCAGGTGGAATAAAATGGTTTCAGGTGCTCGAAGAGGTTGCGAGTCTATCTCAAAATGGTTGCGGCAGAACAGAAGTGTGGTTGGTCGAGTTGTTTGTTTGAGTGAAGAGAGTTGTGTTGTGAAGAAGGCAGTTGTGGCAGTTGTTGGAGTTGTAGGATGTGCATGACTGAAAGATGCAGTAGGTATTTTGGCACTGTAGTATGTATGAGAAGTAGCTACTTGTTCGAGAGGAGAAGGATGGGGCAGATGTAAGAATGGGTTTTGAAAATGAATGGCAGATGTAAGAATGGTATGCAGTGGTTTGTTTGTTTAAGTTGTAGCTTGTAAAGTTATGCGAACAGTTTTGAAGTTGTAGTGTGGAGAAAAGTTATACGAACAGTTTTGAAGTTGTAGTGTGGAGCACTGTAGTATGTATGAGCAGCAGTTTGAACAGGGAAGTGTTGAGGAAGGATGGTGGTTTGGCGGCTCTGATGGTATTTTGTTGAATCAGTGCTGCAGGGTGGTGATGGTTGATGTGTGAAGTTGAGGGGGTAGGCAATGAATTGAATGTGGTTGTAGAAGAGGTTGTAGAGAAGTGGGGTCAACAGTGGTGATCAACAGTAGAGTGGTTGAGTTAGGAGTTGTTGTCAGGTTAGGGAATTGTAGTTTGTGTGCAGTTTTGAGGAGAGTATATGTGAAAAGTGGAGGAACAAGGAATGCAAAATTGTAAACAGAAAGTGCAAATGCAAAAGGAAACTGTAAAAATTGTAAATGCAAAGTGAAATGGAATATGATTAAATTTTTTTTAAAATTGTGTATCTTGATTTTTTTCCTTTCTTTTTAAAGGGAAATGCAAATGCAATTAAAATTAGAAAATAAACACACAAACAAAATGCAAACAAATCACGCAAGCACACAATATTTTTTTTAAATGCAAACACATACAAAACAAACACACAAAATCAAACAAAATAATTCGAAAAATAGAAAATTAAAATCAAAACAAATCTCTGGCAACAGCGTCAAAAACTTGTTCGTCGATGGGAATTCTATCGAGTTAGAAATCCGTCGAACGAATTTATAATAAAATTTATACCGCAAGCGCACGGCGTACTATCATAGTATGTAGTGAGTAGGGGTCGATTCGTAGGGAATTGTTGATTTTAAAAATCTATTCAATCAAATTAAACCAAAGTTGAAGAGAGTGTTAGGCTAGAAAATGAGAAAATTGACAAAAAGAAAGTGATAAAAATATGAGAGTGTGAAGGCAGTTTAGAGGCAATTTCCACTCTCTAGATCACATAAATCAACAAAATGAAGTTACGATCTCTCTTTTCTTGTCATTAGTGTAATTAGTTGATGTGCTTATCATAAGTATGGTATATTTGTGCTATTAATTAGCCCAAGTAAACCATCAAACTATAACACAACCACTAATACACATTTAACTCTCATGAAATATGACAACAAAGTTGAAAGCAAAATCTATTTTAAGCATGGCCTATTAACTATTGTTTAGAAATATAGGCCATCAAATTTTAATTTCAACAATCACTTCATTACCATCATCATATGTAGATGAAGAGGTAATTATTGTTTATGATTGTTTAAGCATAGCCTATTTGGTGTCAACAATATAGGCTATCAAATTCAAATAAAAACAACAACAAGTTAAACAACTTCAAATGTTTCATTAAGCATAAAAAGAGAGCATAAACATCAAAATATTGCATCTACATACTAGAGAGCTTCATTACCCCAAAATTATAGGGATTAGCCTCTCATATTTGTTATCAAGTCAACAAATGTAGAAAGCAACATGAGATAAACAAGAGGAAAAAGAGAGCAAAATGAAAAGAAAAGCTAAGTAAAAGAACTGAACACTAATCTACTTGCATGAAAAGTAAACTACACTACTAACATAAGAAGAGAAGCATGTAAATAACATAGAACACTAATTAACATTTCATAAAAAAAGAAGGAAATTACATGAAATAAAAATGACTAAGTAGCCATGAAAAGAGAAAGAGAGATTTCTTTTATTTTTAATCTAACTAAAACTAAAGAGAAGAGGGCCTAAGAGAGACTAAAAAAGAGGAGGGTTACATGAAACATAAGGGGTATTTATACAAGTTTAAAACCCTAATTCACTTTTTTGGGAACTATCCAAAATACCCTCTTAGGAAGTGTGGTGGCCAAGTTATCATTAACTTCAAATAATCATCCATTAAGTGTGCATGAAGATTTAGTGGCCTTTTAGCATGTGCATTAGCTCCTAAGTGTACATTAAGGTAGGTGGGTAAGTGGGGTCCTCCATGATCATCACTTTGAATTATTTCCATCTCCATTCCTTTGTATTCACTCTTGTGCATGCATATCTTCATGAAGCCACTTGTAATATTCACTAAAATTCCTACAAAACAACATAGAAAATTCCAAGTAAAATTTCACAAACTAATAAATGCACAAAAATGACCATTTTGCCCCTATATGAAGATGAATATGTGACAATTTGAAAATTATAAGTTGTGATTATACCATGGAGGACCTTTAAATACTTTCTAGTATTTGCAATATTCGGTTCAATTTTCAATTTTTTGATACAGGTTTTTGTTTTTTAATGTAGAATTGATCGTTATATGATGCGGTATTTCAGTTTTTGATGTAGCTTTTGTCAAAATGGTGCATTTTTTGTTAAATGGTGCAGTATTGATAATATAATGGTGTGGTTTTTTATTTCATTGTGCAGGTTTTATTGCTTATGTGGCAGTTTTGTTAAATGGGTCAGGTCGGGTTTACTCTTTTATTAAATGGATTGGGTCGGGTCAATCCGTTTATTAAATGGGTCAAATGGGTTAGGGTCGTTTATGTCTTGAATGGATTGGGTTAAATTTTATCCGACCCATTTATGACCCGACCTGACCCATTTGACGGGTATATTCGGGCTGATCTATCTATGACTTATTTATGGAATTTATTGGGATGGAGCCAAGTTGAATGTGGGCCAACTCGAACTAGACCGGGCTAAGAAGTGCTAGCTGGCATGGGTTTAGGCCAGACTTAGAATTATTGACTGGCTAATCATACTTAGGAGAAATGAGCAATGACTACCATTCGAGTTTACGCATGGAAATTGAAAGAACCTTTGGAATTTGAAAAAGGAATTTAATCTGATATAATATGCCGACATACAAATATAAAATTCAAGTAAAGGTTGTTACTGCAATAATGGCTATTCATAATTTCATAGTAGATATAAGGAATAAGACCCAGAATTTATGGCATATGACGATGATCTCGACATAGTTCCTGAAGTATTTATAAAACAACACTATAGTATTTGAACTTCATGAATGGCGATCGTGACCAATTGAAAGAAATGCAACAAATTCCATGGTAATCGTTTGAGATAAGCATACGAAATGAACTAGTTGATGCTGGACTATATTAGGAACTGTTTGTATATCACTAGTAACTTGTATTTGTGTAAGTGCGCTTGTATCATTATTGCATTTGTATTTCGAAACTGTTGTACTAGTGTAATTGTACTTGTACTATTATTGTATTTGTAATTCGAAACTACTGATTAGTATGATCGTATTTTTTGTTTGAATTATCACTTTTTTGGATCAGGTTACATTCTCAAATACATCTATTTTGCAATAATACAATTATGTTAACAATATAACTAGTAACTAGTGTGAGGCCCGTGCTTCGCACACGGGCCAATGATAGCAACTCAGTTTCAACAATTGTAATTTTTGGAGATTTAGTACTTAGATTTAGATTGAGCATATTCATTTGAGTTACTACCTTCTTCCACTGTGAGAAATAAGGATGAATGAAATTCATCTGATTTAATGCACAAATTGAAAACTAATTATATTGCTGAAGATATTCAAAGTATAGAAACATGGTTTATGAGTCAAAATTTAACATGGTTAATGTAGAATTATCAAGAATTTATATTCCAAATCAAAGCATGAAATCTTGGTAGTATAGGATTCGAAAACAACCTTTTTTTGTAAATGGACAGAGATGGAAAATCAATTCTTTGGATAGGAGGTGGTAATACATATAGACGTTCAAAACTGAAACCTGGAATCATAATAGAGCTAAAAATATACAAAAATGCAGTTAAAAAAACAAAGTTGATTATGTCACATTTAAGTACATTTCACACATCAGTGCATGTATAAAGAAAAAATAAGTTAATAAAAAATACAGATCAAAGTTAATGTCAATCCTCTTTTGAGTCAAAAAATATTTCAACTGGAGCTAGAAGATCAATACAAGAACGAAGCAATTCCATGAACTTGGAAGTACACATATAAGAGCTAGAAAAGAAACTTGAAAAGGTTTCTATGGGATTGGTGCAAAGACCATAACTCAGTACCAAGTTAAGGGACCTTAAGTCAGCACCGACCCATGACATCTCCTTTATTCTCCCCCAAAACTTAACACAACTCCAATAATTCGGTATCAAGTGTTTTTCCTAGAGTTTGTATGATCAATTCAAAGATTGGTAAGGTGATGACAAAGAAACTAGGATAACTAAAGTACAATCAAGAAGATCACTAGAATTAACTTGAAGACGATGGAACATAGGCTCAAACAACTCAAGTGGATGAAGAAAAGCAAGGTAAGTGAAATGATGCAACTTGCACCAAGCATTATAGGTCGGTACCGACCTATGGACCTTAGGTCGGTACCGACCTATGGACCTTAGGTCGGTACTGAGCTATGCTTTTAGCTTGTGTGCATTTGAATTTTTCCATGTGACTTCGGGCCTCCTTTTGGACTTCATTGCAAGTAAGCATTTGACTCCATAGCTCTGTTTCTCTATAAATACCAACTTACCTACAACCAAAAGGGGATCCGGCTCTTCTCTTCACTCTGGATCTGATCTCTCTGCCACTGGAGACTTCTTCTTCACTCATATCCCCTACCTCTCAAACTCTCTAGAAAACATCATTGTAAATCGGAGATCCACTAGATTGTGGTTAGATCTGAGATAATTAGTAGTTATATAGAGAGAGAACGATTAATAAAAGAGACTAAAATGGATGTAGGTCGGAGATTATGTCGAACCACTATAAAAATTCTTATGTATTCATTACGTTTATGTTATTCTTACTTGCTTCATCCGGGATTTCTACTGCTCTTATGTTTATTATAAAAGAACTGGTGCTTACATCTGATTTCTGTATGTTGATCCATTTTCTGAGTTAACATTTTAGCGCTTTCACTGAGAATAAAGGAACTAGATCTGAAGACTTAAAGCTTGAATCTGAGACTTGGAGAAGCTAAAAAGATCTAACACAAGATCTAAGGTTGGAGCAAGCCAACTAGAGCATGAGGTCAGCTAAGAAATGTCCTCAAATTCTCATTAATCTATCTAAGTGACCAGAGCAGAGATGGAGAAACTAATGAAAGAGATGCAAGATGGATTAATGACTGATAATAGGAAATTATTGAAGGATTTTTCTAAAGACTGGGACAATAAGGAATAGCTAGAGCTGCAAGAATTCGGAACCAAGTGCTAGGAGCTAATGCATGAACATCTGGAGTTGGAGTGGAGCAAACTGGAATGATACCCCCACAAACAGAACAACTTGGTACCGACCCAAATCAACTTGGTACCGAGATAATTATACTCGGGGGCAACGCTGGTGTGAACTTGAAACGTGTTGTAATACCAAGAGCGAATGATGATGGCGCTAGAAATGAAAATCAGAATGTGAATGAGCAACAATCGGAAGAGTATGTGCCAAAACCTCTCTGTACGAATAGAGGATAGAATGAAATCAGAGGAGCAGGCTGGAATGCTAACATATAGTAAGAGGAATGTTAACCCAAAAAATGGATCGACACCTTGGATTAAGTGTGAAAGCTCCAGCCCCGTTTGTCAAGGCAAATAAAAAATAAAAAAAGCAATAGTAAATCACGGAAAAAGTAAAGAGATAATAGATATTTATAGTGGTTCGACTGTTAATGAAGCCTACATCCACTTTATAGATTTTATTGATCTATTGCTATTAGAAAGGAGTTTGGATTACAATATGATTCTTCTTTCCTAAGTTAGATCAAGCCACCATTGTTTGAGACAACTGAAAGGATCTTGGTTGCTCTTTAATGGATGTTGTGAGGGTAAAGAAGAGTACAAAAACAATGGTAGAGTTTCAGCAAAGATCAGAGCTGATCCCCCTTCTATTGTAGATGAGATGGTATTTATAGGGATTGGAAAGCTCTTGGGCTGAGAATTTCTTTGTAAGAAGCCTATAGTCATCTTGCAGAGAGAGATCAGAACGTTTGGAGCCTAAATTGGCCAACTTTTTGGATCGGTTCCGATCCGATTCAATTGGATCGGTACAAATCCAAATCCTTTGCCAATTTTTAGCTCTGATTTGTTTGGCAAGCTTCTTACTTCATAGTGATGCTCTCCATATAATTTCGTAGCTTGTTGACTTGTTTTGATGATGATTCTCCTGTGGGTTAGATTGAACTGTATTATGAATCAGATAAACCTTCACTTCTTGAATCCGGATGCTTGGAATGTTACCAAACTTGTTGGATGAGCTTGGTTGAGGCATAGAGTCACAATACAAAAGGATTGGGCTCACTAGGAACAATAAATTCGGATCGGTACTGATCCAGTTGGATCGAATCGGTGCCGATACGAAAAGATGGCATATTTTTGGCTCAAACTTCTTTGGGTCCTTTGTCTTGTATTTTTAGGCTTTCTGATCAAGTATCGAGTCATTCTGGATTAATCTGAATGTCCTAACTCCCATTGAATTCTGCTGGGTTAAAAACCCGATTAACATTTGCCCTCCAGAGTACGCTTTCGTTAAAAACAAGGTGTGCTCTGGAATTGCTCATCTTTGGGTTTTTTTAAGGAGTCTCATTGACCGTATCTGGCCATCTTGAAAAGCTATCTATGACGTACCGACTAACTGTCCAGTCCTTAGTGTGAATCTCCATTGTTCGTAATTTCGGAGTGATCTTGATTTGATAATTTCCAAAATGTATACGAACATCGAGTAGGTCGAATAGGGAAAATTCAAAACTATTTGGAGGAGTGAATTTGGGTCGGTACCGATCTAATTGGATCAGATCGGTACTGATCTAAGTACTTTACAATTTTTTTCACCTTTCTCTTTCTTTTTATACGAGCCGACCCCCTTACTTCACTTTATTTCCATTCGATCCAAGACTTTGTCTTCCAACCGATCTGATCTCTTCAAGCTCTTGCATGCCGATCCAAGCTCTCAGTCCATTTAGGAGCTACCGCTGTCGATCTCCCTACCAACACCATCACCTGCCGCTTCCTGGAGCTACCACCATCGTTCTAAGCAGGTCCCACTGTTTTGATCTCCTCCGTTTCGAGGCGTTGTCAATCCGATCCATCCAATACCCTAGTTTGGGTTGTCTTGAATCCGAGATCGAATCACTTTTATCCATTTCGAAGGTCGGTGATATGGATTTTGACGTTTATTACATTAGCGATTGGTGGTGAAGTTGTGTTGGTGACGGATACAGTGGAAGATTCGAGTTGATTGTGACTTTGTGGAAAAGATAGCAAATCAAGTCTTGAATTTTGACGGAACGAAGTTAGGATTTTGCCCCGGTGCTCGATATGTTTTTCTATCTTCATCAAGAGTCAAAATTAACTTGCACAAGTTACACGGTCAAGCCCGACACATCATCTTGCAGATTAATTTTGGTTTTTCTGGGAGGTGAAATAGCTTAGTGTGCATCTTGTATGCAGCTCATGCTGTTATCACTTTCTAGAGAACTAAAATCGACTTATGCTAAGAATTCTCTACTTGATTCGGACACATTGATCTATAGTTGCTCGCTTTGGATTGGTCCTGCCATTGCACAGTTAGTGTACCTGGAATAGGAAGGGCTTTCCATGTTGCTTCGGATAACGGATCTGTTATCAATCGTCGATCGATAAGTATAGAAGAAAAGAAATTAACAGGTGATACAGATCGCTCTTTCTGATGTGAGTGAGCCATCTACACGGAATGGTTTGTTCATAGCATTCAGGATACGAACCCATTCTGACTTAGATTACACATCACACACACCCCCAGTTAATACTTGGAATCCGATCGGTGGTTGGTACACGTCAATTATCTTCCGGATTTCAAGTATCAACTACGCTAGAGTTTATAATTTAGAGATTAGGTGTACCTGACCATTTTGAACACAAGTTTTCTTATATAGAATGATGCATAAATCTTCTCGGTGCAAATCAGTTAAGGGAACTCACCTCTTTCTGAAGTGGAGTCATCATCGATCCCAGTTAGAACCGCCGCTTCCATAACTTCTGGTCAATTTGTTCGCCTGGTTCCAGTTGGCCACGTCGTTGATCGCACTCCTCCTAACTTCAGAGTCTTGCTTGATCCTCTAGAGAAAGCTCCTTCAATCCTTACACACAGGATGTTGCGAAGCATTTGCTTGCAAGACGATATCCTAGAGGAATACGTGCTTCTGCCATCGAGAGGAGAATTTTCTTATAGGCCATCTTCTGGATACGTGGCTTGCCACCAGTATATGTGTATGTACGGTGCAGTGCCCTCGTTCAATCACTTCTTAATGACAACACTTCAAAACATAGGGTTGGCTCCATACCATATTCTTACAAATGGATATGCCATGCTGACGTGCTTATATGTTCTGTTCATGCGGACGCTCAATCGTGCCCCGAGTTTCTCTGAGTTCCAGTATCTTCTATTATTCAAAAAGAGAGAGGTTAACCCATCACTTGTCTATATTGAGGTGCAACGTAGGCAAAATTTATACTGGATCTTCCCAGCAAAGTTCCTTCATACAAGAATCGTTTCTTTTTCGCTAAATGTCTAGAGGGATTCAATCTTTTATGGACCACAAGGGTTAAGTCTCTTTCATCATGCTTGGAATTTCCTTTAATCGCTACAAGTCTTTTGAATGATCGTATATTCCTTGCAGTTATTCCAGGGATTAACAAGGATCCAGAACTCGGCACTGTTCTTAGCTCCTCAAAAGCGGTCGATGCTCAGGAGCGCACAATTAGGTTCTTGCTCATAGATGAAAATTTTCGCCGATGTGGGATTTTACACCTTGGGAGGTCCGTTGGATTCATCAGCGCTCCTTCCGGCTCTAGAGCCCGGACTCATTCTGTTTCCTCTTCCCATGACTTTGGTGAAGATGATGATGATGACGATGAAGAAGAAAATGACCCATCCGATGGGTCAGAGAATACCCTTGAGGAGATTCAAATTCAAGTCGGGGTCAACAGTCCGCTCAAAATGCCACCAATCCCAGAAGAGAAAGAAGAAGAGTTTATTCAACGGAAGGGAAAGGCTCCGTTGATTGAGGGAAAAGAGGAAGGAGAGATCAGTGAGGTGCATCCTCTAAATGTGGAAGAAATATATTGGGACACTGACGAGGGTGACGTCAACTTAGGCGACAAGGCTTCGGGGTTGAGCCCTAGACATGCCCCTTCGCCTTCTTTGAAAGAGCCCATTGAAGGAGCTTCACCTAAGAATGAACCTGTATCCAGCTCTTTGCCGGAAGGTGCTGATATTGACTCAGGAGATATGAGCGACATCTTTGTGAATATGGGTAACTTGATGGATGATTTAACTTCGGAAGGGTTGCCTTCCCAGTTTACTCAGATCATCCCTATAGGAATCAATGTCCTGACATTAGTCGGTGATCGATCTGGTTTGTGTATTCTGCCGAGGTCGTTAAACTAACTAGGATCACACACTTTATATTATTATTATTATTTTCTAGGATGTTTTAGATCATCAAATGCCTCTTTCCTAAAGCCGTTTTATCGCTTGCTGCAGGAATCATGTCTCGTGGTTTTTACAATGATCTTGACTGAGTTTTGGAGTCTTGGCCTTCATAGAGACACTCTTCCAGGTACCATGCTCCCCGGGAGACTGAGAAGGAGAGGAAGAGGAAGAAGGATAGGGAGGCAAAAGAGCATCGCCGTGCCGAGAAAGATCAAGGCCGTGATAGAGGAAGTGGCTATGAGAAGAGGAAGAGCTCAACTGAGCAAGAAGATTTGTCAAAGTGGCCGAGAAGAGACCAAGAGTGAGAACTCGCTTCACAGCTTCCTCCTTCCACTTGGATAAACGTTCCTGCTTCTAGTGTCATGACCTCCTCCACTCATGCTGTTATGACAGCCTCTCTCCTAATTTCTAGGTAAGCGCCTTACATTCTCCTCGCTGGTCTCCTGCATATGCAAGCTACATTCCCTAACTTGTTATTAAAGGGGTTTTTTTCGTTAAGCCCAATTTGAAGTCAGTTCGTAACGAATCTTATTCACCCCATCTCTATGTGATTCAGTGCAGTTTAGAGCAAGCCGAGGGGTGGGAGAAATTATGCTTGCAGCTATCCACTGTTAATTGAAACAAGTACCAAGAAATTCTCTCGTTCGAGTCCGAAAAGGATGAGTACAAGAATTTACTCGCGGATCGTGATGCGGAGATTGAAGGGCTGAAGAAAGAGAGAGATGACGCCCTCAAGAGAGAGAGAAAAAAGTTCTTCTTTATTCAAGGAGCTGAAAGAGTCTACCGAGCGAGCCGCACTCATAATTAGAGATGAAATAAAGAAGTGCCACACTGATGAGGTGGCTTTAAAAGAAAAGTTGAGGATAAGCAAGACGATGGTTGAGATGAAGAAGAAAACCATTACCGAATAGGCTGAAGAAATTGCCTCTCTTCATGGACAAGTTTCGACTTTGGATGCTGAGAAAAAGCAGCTGGTAGTAGAGAAGGCTAGCGTGGATGCCAGCTTTTCAGAACTCCAAGATACCTTCATAAAGAAGATGGAATGCCTGGATGCTACTATTCTGGGCTTTTATGTCAACTTTGTGCTGCATCAGGGGAGTCTCAGCTACTTGGGTCCATTGTTCCCTTGTACGCTTACTATAGTCTGGGATTCTGGGCCGATTTCAAGACATGGGTGGCGATTATACTGAAGAAGAGTTAGTTCATGCATATTTAAACAATGAATATCGCCAAGCTTTAGTGGAGGGCTAAGAAATCTTGAGACTGGAGAGGGAACGAGAAGCTATTGATGTCGCGGCCGCCGCTAAGGATGTAACCAGGCATTTTCCTTAAGGCCCTGGTGAGCCATCTTTGCATCTTCGTGATGATGAGGGGATCATTTCTATTTCTCCCATAATTGTGTAGCCATTAAAGGAGGGTAGCGATGAAGGCTTTGGAGTTGTGGTGCATGAACAGACCACCACCACAGGTAATTTTCTTACCTCTCCCGTGCTTGAAGACTTCCAATTTATGCCTGATGAAATTATCGAGATAACCACCCTTTATTCTGGTATTATAGATCAACCCTCTCTTCCTGCCGAGTTTCCTCCTCGTCAGAACGCTGGATCTGCTGCCATTCTGACCACATCAACAGTCATCTCTACATCTGGCTCGCAGCCCGGTTCGCACTCCGAGCAAATTGCAGTGTTGCATGGTTTGGATGACCCATCTATATATCAAGAGGAAGGCTTCGCAGCTACTGATACATGGGAGCAGGCGGATCAAGCTAGCCAACCAGACAAAGCACAGGCCGAGTAGCCGATGACCAAGTAGCGGATGATAGCGGTGAAGGAGAAGGTTGAAGAACAAAAGAGGTCGTCAAAGAGTTCTCACAGATGCCGCAAGCACAAAGGCAAAGGAAGGTCCGCCAGTGGCCATGTTTCAGAGGGCAAGATCACCTCGGGAGGGGAGAAGCCTGAGAAGTTTCCGATTAGAGGTAGAAAAGGCGACAAGGGAAGCTGTAACAAGAAGTCATGATTTGTCTTTTGCTTTTTTGGTTGCTTTTTGTACAAGTGCAGAGTCTGCACTTAACAATTCTTCTTGTTATTGTAACAGTGGTATTTGTATTTTCCTATTCTTGGCCGATATTGTGCAAGCACAGCTCCCACTATTTGTTGTTGTACATGAAAAACATTGTAAGCAATAAAACAATTGAAATTTTGATTGTAACTTCACTTGTCTACCTATCTACATTTCATGCGCTTATGCCACTCTTTTTTATTCATCACTTTTTTATTTAGTCCCGTAATTACTGCCAAAGTTCTTTGTTTGGAGTAACAGAACTGTGAAGTATTTGCTACTTTGGTTGTGTGTTGGTGTGTGTGCGCACCCACTAGTTCGCGGGACTGTTTACTCCAAACACTTGATACGAGACTGGGTGTCCCTTGTGGTCTTCCGGATGCCCCCAGTCGAATTTATATTGCAACTCCTACCTTTGGGAATTATTTAGTTGGTGATGCCGGAGAAACAACAATTGCTTGAAATTTTGTTAAGTGATTCCATCATAATGCCGACGTTCAGTCTATTCTGCATACGTGTCGCTCCTTGGAGTGCTATTTCCTTGGCTCTGGAGGTGGTAAGTGGCTTTTTTGTAACATGAGAGTTCCTCGTCTGTGGATGCAATTTTGCTGACCCAAGTAATGGTGTGCGGCTTACGAAATGCGCACAATAGGATCAAGGTTTGCTTGATCGCAGTTTTGAGAACCAAGAAGCAATGCGCGGCTTACGAGATGCATGGCTTAGTGTTCGTCAACGGGAATTCTATCGAGTTAGAAACCCGTCGAACGAATTTAAAATAAAATTTATACCGCAAGCGCACGACATACTAATGTAGTACGTAGTGAGTACGGGTCGATCAGCAGGGAATTGTTGATTTTAATCTCTATTCAATCAAATTAACCAAAGTTGAAAGTGATTAGCTAGAAAATGTATAAAAAATAACAAAAAAGAAAGTGATAAAAATATGAGAGTAGAAAGACAATTTAGAGATAAATCCACTCTCTAGATCACATAGTTCAACACAACATAAAATTATGATCACTTTTTTTGATCATTAGTAAGTTTAATTGATGTGCTTATCATAAGTATGGCCTATTTGTGCTATTAATTAGCTCAACATAAGCCATCAAACTATAAAACACCATTTAAACTACTTTTTACTCTCATGAAATATGACAACAAAGTTGAAAACAAAATCTATTTTAAGTATAGCCTATTAACTACTGATTAGAAATATAGACCATCAAATTTTGATTTAAACGTTCACTTCTTTGCCATAATCATATTTAGATGAAGAGGCAATTTGTGTTTGTTGTTTGTTTAAGCATAGCCTATTTGGTGCCAACAATATAGACTATCAAATTCAAAGCTAAAACAACAACATTAAACCACTTCATGAAAGCACAAAAAGAGAGCATAAACATCAAAATGTTGGATCTATATACTAGAGAGCTTCATTACCCCTAAATTGAAGAGATTAGACTCTTATATTTGTTATCAAATCAAAAAATGTAGAAAGCAACATTAAACAAACAAAAGGAAAAAAAATCAAAAAGAAAGGAAAAACTAATCCACTTGCATGAAATGTAAATCTACACTACTAACATGAAAGTAAATAAGCATGTAAAGGAAAAGAACATGTATTAAAGTTGCATAAAAAAGTACATAAAGAGTAAATGGCTAAGTAGCCATGAAAAGAAAAGAGAAGAGCTTTGATTTATTTTCTAAAACTAAGAGGCTAAGAGAGCCTAAAAGAAGAGGATAGGGTTACATGAAACATAAGGGGTATCTATACAAGTTTAAAACCCTAATTCACTTTTTTGAGAACTACCCAAAATACCCTCTTAGGAACTGTGGTGGCCAAGTTATCATTAACTTCAAATAATCATCCATTAAGTGTGCATGCAGATTTAATGGCCTTTTAGCATGTTCATTAGCTTCTAAGTGTACATTAAGGTAGGTGGGTAAGTGGGTTCTTCCACTGTAACGACCCTAGATTTTAATTTATTTAAATTGATAATTTATTGAATTTTTGAATAAAAATTGTAAAATTAAATTAATAAATGGAAGCGAGTTTCCCCGAAGCTTGAATAAATTCTGTATAAATCATAAAAATTTAAATATTGTAAAAATTTGTATATGTGTGAATATATATGTATATGGATATATATGAGTAAATTTGAATTTGTAAATTAAATATAAAACAATAAATATTAAAGTAAAATAAATAATTGAGTTATAAATAAGTAATAAATAAGAGATGAAATGATGGGTAGTTAAACTTTTAGAAGAAATTTAAATAAGTATTAGTACTAGATTTATAATTATCAAATCTGAAATGAACGTATAAAATTCTAGAAATAAATGTTTAAGTTAAATTAGAATTTAATATATAAGTAAAATGAACTACAAACAAAGTATATTTATAAAATATAAATCTATGTATATAGAATGAAGTCAAGTTGAACAAAAGAAAATATACACTCAAAATATAAAGGCAAATAAATTATTAAGTGAACACATTAAAATGAATCTAACAACAAATTAAAATAGAAATTTGTTATATTATAGAGTATAAAGACAAAGTAAACAAACAAAATTTGTTAAGTGATATTGTAAAGACAAATATCTTTAGCCAATGTCAGCCACCACAAAAATAAAAACAAACTAGTAAAACAAATGTATAAATGCAAGACAAAAGTAAGGAAATAAACAAAGCTACAGCCACCAAAGTAGATCCATCAGCCTCCAAACATAAAAATAAAATAAAATAAGAAGCATGGGAACAAAGTACTTGGCATTACATGCTAGCCATAATTTGGTCATTCGAAATGTACAAAAGAATAAATTCAGCCATGCTTATTGAATAAACAAAGGGTATCACCCTATACATTACAACATCACCTGTCCACTTTCTTTTATAATATCAGCCTTGTTTCATTAGTTCGACATTCAAAAGCTGAGAAAAAAAAAAGTAAATATCATCTAAAAATTTAAACAAAGAAGCAACTCAGTAAACATGCAATTTCAGAAATTTGGAAAGAAAGTATAACTCAGAGTGAAAAAAAATCAAGAAGCATTTCAAAGCAAATCAAGTCACAAGATTTAAGGTAGAGCAATCAGTTTCCAGTCTTTTCAAACAAAATCACTTCCAGGCATAAGCTTTCTCCTCTGTTCTTCATCTTCACAGGTGAGCAAACTTATTTAAAACCCATCTATATATTTTGATGTCTGAGTTAATGTTTGAAATAGATTGTGAAAAGTGATTGTTGGTTTATAATTATGCCAGTATGCTTTGTATATATGTATTTTCCTACGTGTATATGGATGAATGATGTGTACATGTTATTAAACTGTTTAGTTTCCAGGTTCTAAATCTACCCTTGAATCAATCTCACTTGATCTCATCTTTATTAGTACTTAAGTCTTAAACCAAATATGTTTGTTATAGCATAAGCTTGGGTTTAAAAATTTGTTTGAATTAAAATAATGTGTATGGCCTCTGGAAATAAATTTACAGCAGTATAAACTTTAAATAAGTAAAAATTCAAATACCATGATTTGATGTTTCAGAGTTAGGATCTGAATCATCATACAAACTCATTATTTTTAAAATCAAAACCACAATTTAAAGTGAAGTATCGAATGTGGAATTTTGGTTTGCTTGGAATTTGATTTTTGGTCAACTTCTGATGATCATGGTGACTGGAGGGGTCAAGCCTCTTTCTGGTGATGGAGGAGCGATCGTAGTATCTAGGAAAAATATTGGATGGTGATGTAATTTGCCATGGAGGTTGCAGCAGAGAGTTTCTTCCTAGAACCCTAGTTTTTGATGGGTTTGATGAATCGATCACCACTGCACATGTGGTTGATCGAGTGTTATGAGATTCTGGGAAGTGATAGCTGGGTCGTAGTCGAAGTCGTAACCGGAGTTGTTGATTTTCTGGTGGCCGAGGCATCATGGAAGAGGCGATGACAGGTTTGGATGTAGTGGGCCTTGCTGTTTCCAGGTTTGGGTTTAAGGTCCTCGAATTCGAATTCGAGGATCGGAGCAAGGACGGATGATGGAGTTTGTGTGTTGAGATGCTGGTCGATGAGGGATGGTCATCGTCAATGGTCGGAATCGACCGAGGTTGTTGTGCATGTGTACGGTGTGTTTCTGGTGATGTTTCCAGGTTGTTGGTTTTGGGAAATTGTGGTGTCGAGTATTTCCAGAAGCAGTGAGATGATTGTCTCGAAGATATCTAGGTTTGGACTCGAAGTAAATAGGGTAGTGGCTCGGGTATTAGTGTTTGTGACAGGGTTTTTACCTGATGAGTTTTAAAATTTAAAACTTAAGTTCAAATTGAAAAGCAGGGATTTAACAAGTTTAAATCCAAGTTAAATTCTGATTCAAGTCTAGTTTGAATCTGAGTTTTGAAAATAATAAAATTTTTAAAATTTAAGACCTAAAATGTTAAATGGTTTGAATTTTGAAGAAGAAGATTTAAATTGTAAAGTAAGTTTAAATCAAAAATTTAGTTTAGGTCCGAATAAAGTTTGAATCTCAGTTTTAAATAT
Organism: Allium fistulosum; assembly: GCA_030737815.1. Lineage (NCBI taxonomy): Eukaryota > Viridiplantae > Streptophyta > Magnoliopsida > Asparagales > Amaryllidaceae > Allium > Allium fistulosum. Next base: position 1,379,176,013 of record CM060901.1, read on the forward strand.
AAGATAAAGTTTTAAAATTTAAATTATTTATAACAACTTTAAAAAGTTTAAAGGTAAATCGAAAACAAATTCTTCAAGTTAATTATTGTTTAAAGTTCCAAAACAAAGTAATTAATGGGCAGTTAATGATGAGAACATTAATTTGTGATTAAGGATAAAACCTTGAATTTTATTAAGTAATTACTTAGTGTAAAAAATCAAATTGATAATTACTAAATGTAATTAATTAAAGAGGATGATTATTTTATGGAAGGAATTAAGGAAAGTAATAAAAGATTAATTACTTAGATAATTAATTGAAGGTTAATTAATGAAGATGGTCAAGGAATAATAATTTATTGAGATTTAATTAATTAATGTAATTAATTAGGGAAAATTAATTAAAAGATAATTAAATAATTTAAGGTTAATTATTTCATGATTAAAGTTTGATTAATTAATAATTAAAGGTTAATAAATTTATTATTAATGGTTAATTAATAAATGATTAAAGGATAATTAATCAGAATGATTTGTAATTAATTAATGTTAATTAACCAGGATCAGAAATTCATAAGTAATTAATCTAGTTTGAATAAATCAGATAATTAACTAATCTTACTTATGAATGTTTGAATTCTATTGATTTGATTGTTTGATATCCCTGATATATGATGCTTTGTGATACATCCTGATTTATGTTGTGATCTGTAATTTGCTTATCTGTGATATATATCTGTGATCTGTGAATGAACGATAAGCGTGATAATTGATACCGCTTATCAACTATATTTATGTATTCTGATCTGTGATGATTGTATGATGTTGCACTATTGTGTGTGAAACCCCTGGACTACACTTTTACACACACAAATATGGATTTCACGTGGAAATGGGTTAAGTCACAGATAATTTAAATTTGATATTTTTGAAATTGAAATTTTAATTTCAATTAATTTTGAAATTGGAAATTTGGGTTTAAAGTGAAAAGCTTTTGAAATAGAATTTCAAAGATAAAAGTTATTTTGAATAACTTAAACGAGTTTTGAAAATTTAAATAATTTGATTTAAATTTGAATTCAAGTTTGAAATTGAATCCTATGATTTGAAACGAGGGATTAAAGATGATATAAATGTGTTTGTATGAATCTAAACCATTTAAAAGTAAAATTTTGAGAATTTGGATTTAACCCAAAGACTTTAACTTGTATTAATGAATCAGATTTCCAAAATGAAAACTGTTTGTTTTAAAGGAATAAAAGCTTTCAGATAAGAAATAAAATTCCAGTTTAATTAAAGGAATTTCAAGATTGAATTGAAAAAATGGTTTTCCAAGTTATGAATGAATTCTTTTTGAAAACTATGAATTGAATCTGTTATTCTTAACAGATTTAAAATGATCATTTGTTTAGACCATTCGAAATGAAATTGTTTTGAAAGCTATAAGTTGAATCTTTGTTTTAAAGATTTAACGAGTTAATCCAATTGAAACGGAAATTGTTTTGAAATCTATGAATGGATCTTTATGAAACTGAGTGAACTTTGTGAAATAAACCTTTTTGTTTAAAGGATTTGAAATGGTAATCGATTGAAACCATTTAAAAAGAAGTTGAATTATTAAGTTGTGACTTAATTGAAATCACATATCCATATGTTTTTAAATATTGCGCTCACTATTCGGGTTAGCCGGGAAAAGACCTTTGTGTCATATAACCCATTCCGAATAGTGATACGTCGTATATGGATGGCATTTGAAGACCGGTGTTGAAGATCGGATATTTTCGAAAATGAAAGGACAACCTGTCGATTGTCTCTGCACCGAGTTGCTCCGGTATAGAGATTTATATCACTCTTTTTGTGATGGGAATTCCGGACGTGATTAGAAAATTATCCGGATTTGCAAGGGCTTCTTTGGAAGTGCCTTCGGTTCTGTTCGATCCCGGAACAGACTTGTATGGATTGTATGTCTGACATTACAAATTGAGATATAAAGCTGATTTCTTTCAAATACATTTCTGTTGGTGGCGGAGAATTTATTCTCTTAGCTTAACACCCTTCTCTGAGACGTACGAGCTGAGAGGTTATGTAGTTGAAGGTTATCAGCGATATATTCCCAAGTTGGTAATGTGACATGCTGAGTGTTGATGTGTGATGATCATTGTTTGATCATTTGCGATATGATCATTTGTTTGATCATTTATCTTTGTGATCATATCTTTGATCATCTGTTGACCCAAAGCATGGCTTTGTGACAAAGCGTAGCTTTGTGGACGAGACTTCGTCGGACCTCACACCCCGGAAATGGTCAAAACAGGAAAGATGCGGCAAGGTTATTAGGGGGTAGCGCCCCTTTAGTGTATGTCATTCCTTCTGGATAGAGGTGGTATCATGGTATGGAGCCCAGGTACTTAACCTATGTGGTTGCTGCAAATTTTCTTTGTGGTTGTTGGTTGACGGGATCCCGGATAAAGGTTGGTTACAACCGGGGGATTACATATTCGTGTCAGTAGTTACCCAGTTAGGGGTAACCCGGCCTTGTGTTGGCAGAGATCCGGTTAGGTTCTCGGGGCGTCTTTCCAGAGGCGTTCCTTCGTGGCATAGGAAGTTCCTTAGCCTGACCATTTGTTGGAAATCCATCTTCCAATACGAACTGTGTACGGTATTAGTTGTAGAACCTACCATCTACTTATGGTGGCGCCCCACTATTTGGATGGTAGCTATAGTATGCATAGTTCTGAATGTCTATGCTGGCTAAGATTTATATTCTACTTTCGAAATGTTTCTACACTATGCACTAATAATAATATCAAAAATGATTTGATTTTGCGTAGTAAGCATGTTTGACTATCATAAGAAGAAATCTCCTCCAATTCTGCGTTTGCATTGTGTGTGTGGCGGGAGGTCTTATGGTAGTTTCATTTTCTAAAAGCATTGCGAATTGACTTTAAAACTTCTCTGCTATTTGTTTTAAAGATAAACTGTTTTTGTTGCTCACACCAGTCCCATGACTGATCCGGAGTTTATTGTTTCTTTCCTAAACTCTGGATGCTCAAAATTTTTCTACACGGGCAGTCTAGAGTTGGGTTTTTCAGATAGTCAGAATTCAGTAGGTTATCTGGAGCTAGTTCAGTCTTTGGATCGGACTGCACTTGCTTATCTTTGTGCATCGTTATTGGCAGTTCGAGCTATTTCTGGATTGGTGCTTTGAAGATGGAGATTATCCGCTGCTGATGTTATCATTTTCTTTTCGGTTGCTATTTCTTGTATCATATCTCTGATGTATATTGATATTCATTGTATCACTCTGTTGTATCAGATATTGTATATCAATGTATTATTCTTTTTCTTCTGCTGTGTTATTTATTAACTGTGTTATAAGCTCCGGCGACTCGGATTTGAACGGTCGAATCTACGGCATTCGAGTACGATGTGAAGTATGGATGTTGATTTTTGAACGCGAAAAATCCGCTTCGTTACATTTGGTATCAGAGCTAAGGTAAACCTTTAGCTCAGGAGTATAACACATTAAGTAACTCATTAGAGATAGGGTGAAGTATCCCTAGAATGAGTATGTAACAACCCGGGATTTGCATTACCAATTAATAAATAAAAGTTAGGATTTTTATTTATTTTAATGAAGCATAAAAGGATTTGGAATAACAAAAATTTATTTGAAAAAGACTATTTTAATTAAATGGGAAATATGGGATTTAAAATGAGGATAAAATGTTATTTTTGGAAAGTTAAATATTTTAGGAGAGATTTTTAAACGGGTTTGGATAAGAAAAATGAGTTTTATAAACATATATGAACACTTAGACTTATTGTTGGAAACATGTAAATAACTCTCTTCTTATTGGGTTACTAAACCTAGCCCAATAACCCACCCTAAACCTCCTCTATAAATTATCTCAAACTCTCCTAACCTCATTCATTCATCTCTAATCAAAACCCTAATTAGTTCCTAAAGCTTTCATAACAAAAATGGTCTCTATCTTCATCTCCTTCTAGTTTTAGCTTATGCAAGTCATTCTATGCAAAGGTAATGCAAATACCCATCTCAAATCCATTTTTATATCTTTCTTATTTCTGAAATTGATTTGGTAACACATGTTTTATGTGTTTTTTTTGATCTTATAGCCTCCTAATCATCTTTTGCTAACTTAGGTTGATGCTATAGTAGTCTTTGTTGCTTTCTAGAGAGGTATATTGCTAAAAACCTCTTCTAATATGTGTTTAATCATCTTTTGATTTTGGTAATCAGTTAATAACACATGTTTTATTATGTAACATGTGAATCATAGCTCTTTGATCATCTTTGCTTTCATTTTGGGGTGTGCACATAAGGTACTTGTAGTATATGCTAGCTGAAATTATAATTAGTTTATTTCTGTTAGTAAATTAGGCATATCTCATTCATCTTAACTCAGAATTAAGATTTTCTTGAAGTTCTGGAAAGTATATTCTGTACCCTATAACTTTTATGTTTTGTGATTTGCCTAATTTTGAGGTTTGAATGGTCGAAATCATGCTTGTTTGTCTCTGACCTGACAACAAACTACATGGTTGATAAAATAAAAACCTGAAATTGATTTGGCCATAAGTTACTCGTTTCTTATCCAAATCTAATAATTTTGGATGTTATGGAAAGCATAGATTTAGGGATAAAACTTTGATGTTTTGAGTTTCATGAAATTTCGAAGTTAATTTGGTCAAAACTGTGCATTCTTACCACTGTCCCGAGAGCACAACGACAGTGATATAAAAATTAGATCTGAGAATTGTTTTAGTCATAGAATTTTCATCTCTTGTCGGAATTTGACGATCTTGGTCATTCCAGAAAGCTTAGAAACTAAGCTACAACTTTCATTTTATTCATTTTGCCAGAATTTGAAGTTTACTATGCCAAAATTGTAGTTTTTCATCTCTGGCCAGTTAGTGCATAGCTATAGGCCTTAGTCTCTTTTCTCTCGTTGTTTTCAGCGTAGAACCCCGACTTTGCGACGCCATCCCGGGCTCGTCCTTTGTCAGATTTCATCGTTTTTGGTCTCGTTAAAAAGATGAGATCGAGATCTTTAACCATGAAAAGTTTGGTTTAGATCTGGGTGCATTAGATACTTCGTTTCTATTGCCGAAGTAGCACCCAGAAACTGTTTTACAATAGTGATCATTTTCAGTTATCGTCGGACCAACTTTGAAACATTGTCGTTTCTTCATTTCAAGTCGAAACCGAACGATTATTGTTGCATATCAAAGTAGGAGTAATTTACTACGCTCCTACAAATTTTCATCAAGATCTGAGTTCATCTGACCCTTCGACCATGTCGTCGAAGTGGGACCTTTACACTGTTTTGACACGGTAAAGTTTTATGATTTTTGTCCGACTTTGAGACGACGCCGTTTCTTCGTTTCAAGTCGGAATTTCCCGATTCTTTTTGCAGTTTGGAGCAGGGATGGTGGACTATATGTTTACCAATTTTCATGCCATTCGGATTCAGTTTGCTAGTCCAAATAATTTTCTGAACTTGGGTTTGCGTCATTTTTGGACTATTTTCCAACACTTAGAATATTTTCAGTGATTTTCTGGTTTTATTGATTTCTTTGAGATTTGTCTCTAGATTTCGTACACGGGTTTTATGAATTATTTTCAAAGGATTTTTCACTCCTAAATGGCTTTAGAAATTATTATATAATATTATTTTTAATTATTAAATTAATTACTCCATAATAGGAGAGTTTTCAAAAGCCGTTTTAAAGTGATTTCAAAATCAATTATAAATCCGTTTCGCACCATTATTTTCTATAATAAAAATCTCACACTCACTTTTTAGCACGTCGAGCGAAGTGGAAAGGTGCTTAAACGGTTAGGAAATCTCCGGCCTATGGAACCGTGTGTATTTCCTTTCCGGTTAATCCCCGACCTATTCGATTGATCGTTTTGACCTTTGGGTCTAGTTTACCGATGATACGAGGTGGACTTTTTATTGTTTGGAGTGTGAGCCTTCTATTGGTTAGTAAACCGTTTAGTGCGAACGTGGGGTATGGGACTCATTGTTAACACTTTACGGGTTCCTCTCCAAGAAGTTGGTGACACATTAGCCTCTGGGCGGCCAGTACTGGACCTCTGGGTCACCACGCCTCTGGGCAACCGTCTCTGGACACCTGCTCTATGGAGCAGTTTATTTTTTTCGGCATGCGCCTCTGGGCCATTATCCTTCTGGGAAGGATCTTGCCGTCTCGCGCGTTCCGCATCTGTGCGAGTGATCGATCACAACTCTACAGTACTTGGCAACAACGACTCTGGTCGGTGCACGTGCAATACTGGTATTATTTGATGATTTTTATATCCATTCGAGTACCGCCATTCGGTGTTGGTTCTATGGAACCATACGATGTAAGTGCGATTACCTTGTGGATTCACAGTGTCTCTGGACATTGCTTTTCAGTGTTGGATTTCATTGACTTTTCAGTATATCCCCATTGCTCTTTGGAGCATCGATCTTTGCTTGGGCATTGATTACAGACTCTGGTCACTCTTGGGATTATTGCCTATGGGCATCTTTTTATAGCTTTGGCTACGCCGATGATATGAGGCGATTTTATTTATTCTACACTTTGGTGTTGATTTCTCTTTGGAGATTTTTATTGTTTATTGATGATTAGGGATCGTCATTATATTCATGTGGTTCATAATATACTTCTCTTTGGATAAGTACTGTTTTATTTATGTACCGCATTATTATATATCTCAGTTATTACTGATTGTTTAGCTAGCCTGACCCGAGTGTTTTCGCTCGGGTCAGACCGAGTTGTTTCAGGTTAGGTCTCTGGACTTAGTTTCTGTGCTTCCGCTTTGGACTTATCTGCTATGCTTTTGAGATAGCTTATCTTAGTGTCTGCTTATGTTATTATTCAGACTTTTATATGTACATATTTTTTTGACTCACATGTGTGAGCAGTGGCTTTGTACCCACTTATGATATTTGGATCTGTATTGACGATGTATTGTTCTGGGATTTTATATATGTTATGTGATTCTGTTCTGTGATGTTTTATCATTTATTATTATGCTTTTTCCTGATAGATCTTTAGCCATTTGTAATTTCGTTATAAGTATTTACCGAATATGTCGAACCACTTGAAAAAAAATATAGATACCATCCTTTCGACGCATTCAGTAGATAGTTATAGCTTGATTACAAATGGTCGCTTACACTATACTCTATTCTCCGATTTAACAGATAGTATTACTCCCGTAATACTCTTTGTTACAGTGGGTCTCAGAGTGGGGCGTTACAGTTTGGTATCAGAGCCTGGTTTCAGGAATAAGCATAATAAACACAGAACAGATACACTTAGGACAATACATTTTAAATTAGATCCGAATTAAATCAAATCCCTTCCTTATGTTTATTGATAGATAAGTTAGGAATATGTATAGGAATCCATTATATTCCGTAGTATTCCTTAATTAATTATCTATCATTGAATCATGTCTAACTCTAATTCCCGTTACGAAATGTTTGACCAATTGAGCGATGTGAAGGTCTTCTCTTAGCTTGACCTTGCCACCGGATTCCATCAGCTACGAGTCGCGGAAGACAGCATTCCTCTTACAGCATTTCGCACTCGTTATGGTTCTTTTGAGTGGTTGGTCATGCCGTTCGGCTTGACGAACGCTCCGGCTTTCTTTGTCGATCTTATGAATCGAGTATTCCGGGAATACATCTATAGATTCGTTCTGGTTTTCATTGACGATATTCTTATTTATTCTAGATCCGAGGCAGAGCATGCTCATCATTTGCGGATCGTCTTGGATACTCTTCGTCAGCATCAGCTTAAGGCCAAGCTCTCCAAGTGCCATTTTTGGGAGAGCAAGGTCAAGTCCTTGGGCCATATTGTATCATCTGAGGGTATTTCTGTCGATCCTGCCAAGATCGAAGCTATTCAGAATTGGAGGCAGCCCGAGAACGTTCATGATATTCGCAGCTACCTTGGTCTGGCGGGTTATTACCGTCGATTTATCAAGGATTTCTCTCATGTTGCACTTCCCCTCACGACCCTGATTTTCGCTTTATTTGGTCTGATAAGTGTGAAGTTTCTTTCCAGCGATTGAAGGAACTTCTCACTCATGCTCCTATCATTGTGGTTCCTGAGAGTAACCAGGATCTTATTGTTTACACCGACGCTTGTGGTAGCGGCCTCGGTGCTGTGCTTATGTAGAAGGATCGGGTAGTTGCTTATGCTTCTAGGCAGCTACGTCCGAATGAGGTTCGCTATCCGACTCATGATCTTGAGTTGGCAGCTATCGTCTTTGCTTTGAAGACGTGGCGTCACTTTCTATTAGGCGAACGCTTCACTCTTTACACCGATCACAAGTCGCTGAAGTATTTATTCAGTCAGAAGGATCTCAATATGAGGCAGCAGCGATGGCTTGAGTTTCTCGCTTCATATGACTTAGATTTTCAGTATACCCCTGGCAAGGGGAATCGTGTTGTAGATGCGCTCAGTCGCAAACACTCGGCAGTTGTTTCTATGATGATTACCGAGTGGGTTATTCTTGAGACTCTTTCTATGTGTGATATTCGAAATCGAGCTCCGTCTTCTGATCCTCAGATCTTGCTATTCAGCTTGGAAACTCGACCTATTCTATTGGATCGCATTGTCCATGCTTAGCGGCAGGATCCAGACTTGTTGCGATATATTCATCTCCTTGAGTCGGGATCCAGTGATGAGACATTGTCGGATTATTCTATTGATTCTCATTGGTGTCTTCGCAGGAAGAACCGTATTTTGGTACCATCTGATTTATCACTTAGGCGTGACATTCTAGACGAATGTCATCGCACTAAGTACATTATTCATCCCGGGTCGAGCAAGATGTATGCCGACATGTGTCGTCGATATTATTGGGAAGGCATGAAGAGTGATGTTGCAAGTTATGTAAGCCGTTGCATGACTTGTCAACAGATCAAAGCTGAACACCAGCGTCCATCCGGTCTTCTTCAGCCGCTAGATATTCCATTGTGGAAATGGGATTAGATATCCATGGATTTTATTGACGGTCTACCTCGATCGAGGTCAGGCCATACTTCTATTTGGGTCATCGTCGATCGCTTGACCAAATCAGCTCATTTCATTCCTATTAAGTCCACTCGGACTGCTCCTCAGCTTGCCAAGCTATATGTGAAGGAAGTCGTTCGACTTCATGGCATTTCTAGCTCTATCGTCTATGATCGAGACACTATCTTTACTAGTCACTTCTGGAAGTGCCTACAGTCAGCTTTGGGCTCAAAGCTGAATCTCTCGACTACTTATCATCCTCAGGCCGACGGTCAGACGGAGAGGGTGAATCGTGTTTTAAAGGATCTTTTGCGCTGTTGTATTCTGAATTTCGGAGGTAGTTGGGAGGATCACTTACTCCTTGTAGAGTTCTCCTACAACAGCAGCTTTCAGTCTAGTATTGGCATGGCTCCTTTCGAGGCTCTTTACGGAAGGCCATGTCGTTCTCCTGCGTGTTGGTTAGAATCTGGCGAGAAGCTCCTTCTTGGTCCAGATTCAGTTCGGGAATCTTCGGAGAAGATTATTCTTATTCGTCAGAGAATGAAAGAGGCACAAAACTGCCAGAAATCCTACGCGGACAACCGTAGGAAGCCTCTTGGGTTCTCCATTGGTGATTCTGTCTTTATTCAGGTCTCTCCCATGAAGGGGGTTGTGCGTTTCAGCTCTACCGGGAAGTTGGCTCCTTGCTATGTTGGACCATTTCCTATTACGGAACGCATTGGCCCCGTTGCTTATCGTGTGGATCTACTTGCTCACTTCTCTGGAATACACGACGTGTTCCCTGTTTCCCAGCTTCGCATGTGTGTCTGCGATCCTGATTCTATCATTGAGCCACATGTTGTGCCTGATTTAGAGATCTTACCTGATTTATCTTTAGAGCAGCAACCTCTTCGTGTGCTTGATTCGGAGATCAGACATCTTCGAAACAAAGAGGTTCCACTCGTGAAGATTCAATGGTCACTGAATCCTAAGGACTACACTTGGGAGACCAGAGAATCTATCGAACGCTCTTATCCTGGCTTTCTCCCATCTTCTTCTGCGGGTGAGAATTCTCTATTTTATCTCTATCACTTCTTTTGGGGATGTGACGTTATAGACGACATCTATCTTAAGGAATTGCGGGGACGCAATTTTCTTAAGGGGGGGAGTCTGTAACAACCCGGGATTTGCATTACCAATTAATAAATAAAAGTTAGGATTTTTATTTATTTTAATGAAGCATAAAAGGATTTGGAATAACAAAAATTTATTTGAAAAAGGCTATTTTAATTAAATGGGAAATATGGGATTTAAAATGAGGATAAAATGTTATTTTTGGAAAGTTAAATATTTTAGGAGAGATTTTTAAACGGGTTTGGATAAGAAAAATGAGTTTTATAAACATATATGAACACTTAGACTTATTGTTGGAAACATGTAAATAACTCTCTTCTTATTGGGTTACTAAACCTAGCCCAATAACCCACCCTAAACCTCCTCTATAAATTATCTCAAACTCTCCTAACCTCATTCATTCATCTCTAATCAAAACCCTAATTAGTTCCTAAAGCTTTCATAACAAAAATGGTCTTTATCTTCATCTCCTTCTAGTTTTAGCTTATGCAAGTCATTCTATGCAAAGGTAATGCAAATACCCATCTCAAATCCATTTTTATATCTTTCTTATTTCTGAAATTGATTTGGTAACACATGTTTTATGTGTTTTTTTGATCTTATAGCCTCCTAATCATATTTTGCTAACTTAGGTTGATGCTATAGTAGTCTTTGTTGCTTTCTAGAGAGGTATATTGCTAAAAACCTCTTCTAATATGTGTTTAATCATCTTTTGATTTTGGTAATCAGTTAATAACACATGTTTTATTATGTAACATGTGAATCATAGCTCTTTGATCATCTTTGCTTTCATTTTGGGGTGTGCACATAAGGTACTTGTAGTATATGCTAGCTGAAATTATAATTAGTTTATTGCTGTTAGTAAATTAGGCATATCTCATTCATCTTAACTCGAAATTAAGATTTTCTTGAAGTTCTGGAAAGCATATTCTGTACCCTATAACTTTTATGTTTTGTGATTTGCCTAATTTTGAGGTTTGAACGGTCGAAATCATGCTTGTTTGTCGCTGACCTGACAACAAACTACATGGTTGATAAAATAAAAACCTGAAATTGATTTGGCCATAAGTTACTCGTTTCTTATCCAAATCTAATAATTTTGGATGTTATGGAAAGCTTAGATTTAGGGCTAAAACTTTCATGTTTTGAGTTTCATGAAATTTCAAAGTTAATTTGGTCAAAACTGTGCATTCTTACCACTGTCCCGAGAGCACAACGACAGTGATATAAAAATTAGATCTGAGAATTGTTTTAGTCATAGAATTTTCATCTCTTGTCGGAATTTGACAATCTTGGTCATTCCGGAAAGCTTAGAAACTAAGCTACAACTTTCATTTTATTCATTTTGCCAGAATTTGAAGTTTACTATTCCAAAATTGTGGTTTTTCATCTCTGGCCAGTTAGTGCATAGCTATAGGCCTTAGTCTCTTTTCTCCCGTTGTTTTCAGCGTAGAACCCCGACTTTGCGACGCCATCCCGGGCTCGTCCTTTGTCGGATTTCATCGTTTTTGGTCTCGTTAAAAAGATGAGATCGAGATCTTTAACCATGCAAAGTTTGGTTTAGATCTGGGTGCATTAGATACTTCGTTTCTATTGCCGAAGTAGCACCCAGAAACTGTTTTACAATAGTGATCATTTTCAGTTATCGTCGGACCAACTTTGAAACATTGTCGTTTCTTCGTTTCAAGTCGAAACCGAACGATTATTGTTGCATATCAAAGTAAGAGTACTTTACTACGCTCCTACAAATTTTTATCAGGATCTGAGTTCATTTGACCCTTCGACCATGTCGTCGAAGTGGGACCTTTACACTGTTTTGACACGGTAAAGTTTTATGATTTTTGTCCGACTTTGAGACGACGCCGTTTCTTCGTTTCAAGTCGGAATTTCCCGATTCTTTTTGCAGTTTGGAGCAGGGATGGTGTACTATATGTTTACCAATTTTCATGCCATTCGGATTTAGTTTGCTAGTCTAAATAATTTTCTGAACTTGGGTTTGCGTCATTTTTGGACTATTTTCCAACACTTAGAATATTTTCAGTGATTTTCTGGTTTTATTGATTTCTTTGAGATTTGTCTCTAGATTTCGTACACAGGTTTTATGAATTATTTTCAAAGGATTTTTCACTCCTAAATGGCTTTAGAAATTATTATATAATATTATTTTTAATTATTAAATTAATTACTCCATAATAGGAGAGTTTTCAAAAGCCGTTTTAAAGTGATTTCAAAATCAATTATAAATCCGTTTCGCACCATTATTTTCTATAATAAAAATCTCACACTCACTTTTTAGCATGTCGAGCGAAGTGGAAAGGTGCTTAAACGGTTAGGAAATCTCCGGCCTATGGAACCGTGTGTATTTCCTTTCCGGTTAATCCCCGACCTATTCGATTGATCGTTTTGACCTTTGGGTCTAGTTTACCGATGATACGAGGTGGACTTTTTATTGTTTGGAGTGTGAGCTTGCTATTGGTTAGTAAACCGTTTAGTGCGAACGTGGGGTATGGGACTCATTGTTAACACTTTACGGGTTCCTCTCCAAGAAGTTGGTGACACATTAGCCTCTGGGCGGCCAGTACTGGACCTCTGGGTCACCACGCCTCTGGGCAACCGTCTCTGGACACCTGCTCTATGGAGCAGTTTATTTTTTTCGGCATGCGCCTCTGGGCCTTTATCCTTCTGGGAAGGATCTTGCCGTCTCGCGCGTTCCGCATCTGTGCGAGTGATCGATCACAACTCTACATTACTTGGCAACAACGACTCTGGTCGGTGCATGTGCAATACTGGTATTATTTGATGATTTTTATATCCATTCGAGTACCGCCATTCGGTGTTGGTTCTATGGAACCATACGATGTAAGTGCGATTACCTTGTGGATTCACAGTGTCTCTGGACATTGCTTTTCAGTGTTGGATTTCATTGACTTTTCAGTATATCCCCATTGCTCTTTGGAGCATCGATCTTTGCTTGGGCATTGATTACAGACTCTGGTCACTCTTGGGATTATTGCCTATGGGCATTATTTTATAGCTTTGGCTACGCCGATGATATGAGGCGATTTTATTTATTCTACACTTTGGTGTTGATTTCTCTTTGGAGATTTTTATTGTTTATTGATGATTAGGGATCGTCATTATATTCATGTGGTTCATAATATACTTCTCTTTGGATAAGTACTGTTTTATTTATGTATCGCATTATTATATATCTCAGTTATTACTGATTGTTTAGCTAGCCTGACCCGAGTGTTTTCGCTCGGGTCAGACCGAGTTGTTTCAGGTTAGGTCTCTGGACTTAGTTTCTATGCTTCCGCTTTGGACTTATCTGCTATGCTTTTGAGATAGCTTATCTTAGTGTCCGCTTATGTTATTATTCAGACTTTTATATGTACATATTTTTTTGACTCACATGTGTGAGCAGTGGCTTTGTACCCACTTATGATATTTGGATTTGTATTGACGATGTATTGTTCTGGGATTTTATATCTGTTATGTGATTCTGTTCTGTGATGTTTTATCATTTATTATTATGCTTTTTCCTGATAGATCTTTAGCCATTTGTAATTTCGTTACAAGTATTTACCGAATATGTCGAACCACTTGAAAAAAAATATAGATACCATCCTTTCGACGTATTCAGTAGATAGTTATAGCTTGATTACAAATGGTCACTTCCACTATCACTACGCCATAATCATCTATTACCAACGGTTTATAACCGTTGCTTACACTATTACCAACGGTTAAAAACCGTTTCTAATAACGGAGTGGTAAACTTTAGCAACGGTAATTAACCGTTGTTTTTTGATCATAAGCAACGGTTTTAAACCGTTGCTTAATGGCCATAAAGCAACGGTTATTGCCCGTTGTTTATTTACAAATAGCAACGGTAATTAACCGTTTATTTTAGATCATAAGCAACGGTTTTAAACCGTTTCTTAGTGTCTATAAAGCAACGGGTATTGCCCGTTGTGTTATCGTAAATAGCAACGGGTTTTAGCCGTTCCATTTGAGCCATAATTCCATGGCCTTTACTCATAACGAAACGGGCAAAAACCGTTGTTATGTACTAAATTACAACGGTTCTTACCCGTTGTAATTCTGTCCGTTTGAAAAAAAAATATAGGCATTAAAAGCATTAGTCATGACACAGTATTATCATACATTTACAAACAGCTACCAGACATACAATTACAAACAGCTACCCGACATACAAATACAGTGCTACCAGACATACAATTACAAACAGCTACATAAGTCATGACACAGTATTATCATAGTGTTATTACATAACATATAATAATAGCATCCATCGTCCTAAGTTTGAAGATAACAGTATTTTCACCATACATATGATAACAACACTTAACTTGAGCAGTCTAAGATAATTCACACAAGCATACGTTCTTAATACAGCGTTCATTTACATGCTCAAACAGCTTTCCTCGTAACCAGGCCTTCCATGCAGCTGCAAAATGAATAAACATGAGTTAGCATTAAACTAACCTATACATATAAATGTTAAAACCCAATGCATTCTGGTTACTGAATCATATATAACATGAAATACAAGAGAACATAAAATGGTATTAATAGTTTAAAGGTTATAAATTAAGAGATTTTACTAGACTGCACATAAGAAGACATGTTTCCTATGATGTCCAAGGATCAATCAGTTTCAGGTTATGATTAAATTAAGACTGATATGAAACAACAAAGTGCATACTAAAATTGAAACAACAAAGCCCCAAACTTCCAGTCCACTTTCAAATTAAGACTGAATTCTTAAAAGTCTGATACTCATGCTCCAAAAATATTTCAGTTTGTAATAACTGGCCATACATCAGCATGCTACATATCAGACAATGGTTTTAGGTGCTTCAAACACTTCAACTCATTGGTACAACTACAACAGAACATTGCTCGTGCAGTCTATCTAGTCTTAATAGTCCAACTCACCTGATCAACCCTATTGCCACAACTCCTGATTCTATCAATTTACTACTGACCAGTCATGTGTTTCAGCAACTATGATGTGTGCTTTCATCAGAAATCACTCCTACATGACGTTTGTTCATTGTTGTTTTAGCTACAATTTTCAGTATGGTATACTATTTAAAATCCTGTACACATGGAAATATGGAACCTAGATTGTACCAGTAAACAATTTAATCATAACGTTCTTGTTACATGGGTAATTTTAAGCCAAGTAATTCTAATTAAGATATCATTTGCTTTACATAAAACGAATATAAATAACTAATCTAAATATCTGTTACTACTTGCATTCGAGAAAGCAGACATAGAACAAAAATGACGCAACGAAGCCATTACGTGGTTTGAATCCAAATCAGGTTTACATATAAATTATTTCATGTTTACATATATGAAATGAACCAAGATTGGCTACATCCACAAATTTTGGTCAATGTACAGGCAATCGAAGTGAACCTAAATAGTTTAATCAACATAAGCATACTACTCATTTTGATCAAATTAGTCATAATTTCTGATTTAAAAGGTACAAAGTAGGCTAATTCAAATTGACTGAAATTCACAACAAAATGTGTGCACTTCATTTCAAAACAACAGAATATAACGTGAATGTTCATCTGCATAGTTATCACGAATTCACTATAAACCAAAGAGCGATCGCTAACATTGAAGATCCGATGCTAATGTATTGTTATAATAACGTAAAAATACAAATTACCATGGAAAGCAAGCTGTATATTGCTAAACAAATATAAAACAAAAGACATACCTCCGACTAAAGATATCGTATCAAACCCTTTTGATGGCACACATAACCTCCGACTCCAATGTCCCTAAAGGTCTCGGCCATATGTCGATTCATTTTGGCAGTTCGCTCATCCTCCAACAAAATTTTGTCTAACAAAACTTTTTCATATGCGAGTGGTACTGGTTTTCCATGACATATTGATTGTGTGGAATCTCGGCATATAGTACCTGTTATATCATTGGTATATGTATAATATGGATTTAATAATATCATACAGATTTAATAAGCATTCCAGGAGTAAATATATGTCGAATTATATACACTGATATATAAAATAGTACCTGTTGCAATTACTTCATCCTCGAAGTTCAGGATTTCACATCTTTGGTCGATTGACGGATTGGTCGGAATGAGATTCTGAGAAGTACCGGTGCTACTGCCTACTTGACCACCTTCGGCTAGCTTGAGGATACGCTCCAGTTTATCATCCATGCTATCCACCTTCAACAGTTTTTGCTCCACAGCTTGCAGCCGCTGCTCATATTCTCCTTTGGCCTCTTTGAGTCGTTTGCATGGAATGGCAGCACCCTTAACTTGACTAGGAGATATATTGGTCCCAATACATCGGCTCCTGCCCTTTACATCATTACCAAACACTTTTATAAAAACTTCTTCATCACCACCACTCGCCGTTTCCTTTTCTTTTCCAATTTTGTCCTGAAATGTAAATACATATATATATATATAATGAATAATGAAAAATTAATTTAAAGGCGTTATTATTTGTTGCGGTGAATAGCATTCCCTATTGATCACCTTTGAACATAAAATGTTATAAAAGAGACTTATGCGGTGAATAGCATTCCGTAGATCCTTATGTTGCGGAAAACAATGCTGAAGCAATACCGGAAGTAAATGTTGCATTATGACATGGTAATCATGCGACTTCATATTTCTTAGTTCAGGAGGGTTGATGCTCACATTGTTACGGAAGTTAGAAGAGAATTTGCTCGGCACTTTCAAATTTTTCAAAATGGTGCAAAACCTTATCTTTTCTTCTTTGCTCAAAGTGAAAGTCGCAATTGGTATGGTTAGTTTACTTGTTTCAGGATCTTCTATCACCCACAACTTTTGTTTTATACCCATGATTTTCAAATCCTTCCATGCATTGAAGCCATCTTTTGACATGTCTTTATGGTCCATAATTGTGTTAATCAAATGTTTCATGACATTCATCTCTGTATGCATAACATCAATATTATGTCGGGTCAAATTTGCTTTCCAATATGGTAAATCAAAGAATTTCGACCTCCTATACCATGCAGGAACTTCTTCATCGATTATCTTTTTTCGTTTTCGACCAATTTCTCGTTTTTCTTTACCAACTTTCATTTTTATATTCGCTACCTTTTTTTCAACTTGATAACCAGTCAGTGGCTTTGGAGGACGCTTAAGTTCTTGCTCGTTGTTGAAATTTGTCTTATCGTATCGAAACTTGTGTCCGGACGGAAGAAATCTACGATGTCCCATGTAACAAATTTTCTTACTTTCAGGGAGATAATAAGAATCAGTTTCTTCCCCACAAATAGGACATGCAAAGTAGCCGTGAGTTGTACATCCCGATAAAGTCCCAAGAGCGGGATGATCATGGATTGCCCACAACACTCTAGCTCTCATTATGAACTCAGAATTCGTAAATGAATCAAATGTAACGACTCCTTCCCATAACTGCTTTAACTCGTCTATCAAAGGTTCTAAATAAACATCAATATCCTTCCCTGGTTGTTTTGGCCCAGAAATCAACAGTGTTAACATTGAGAACTCTCTTTTCATGCACAAAGACGGAGGAAGGTTATATGGTACTACAATCACTGGCCAACAGCTATAAGGATTTGTTAAAGAAGCATTCGGACAAAAACCATCTGTTGCTATTCCAAGCGTGATATTTCGTGGTTCGGCAGCAAACGAAGAATCAAAAGAATCTAAAGTTTTCCATTGAGAAGTGTCACGCGGATGACGCATTACGGTTGTACCGGACTTGGCACGACCATGCCAGGTCATCGCTTCTGCTATCCATGGTACAGTATACAGCCTCCTCAATCTAGAAATTAAAGGAAAATGTCTTACCATCTTTTGAGGTACTTTGGTAGCTTTTCTCTCTTCATCGAGCGTTGTCTTATATCTTGGTTCGGGGCAATTTGGACAACAAACTTTGTTTGCATTATCTTTCCAGTACAAGATGCAGTCATTAATGCATGCATCATAAGTTATGTAATCCATCCCAAGTTGCCTAATGATCTTCTTCACGTCGGGATACTTTGACGGTAGCGTCTTACCTTCGGGGAGTAACTCCTTTATGAATTCGAGTAGTGCAGTCACACCATTGTCTGAAAAGCCGTATTGGGTCTTCAAGCTATTCAGTTTAACAATGGCATACAACTTTGTAATCCCTTTTGGACATGAAGGATACAATGGCTCTGTTGCAGTTGCACTACCGAAAAATGATTTATCCGTAGACTGCTCTCCAATACTAGCATTATCATGCAACTGACTTGTAGGTTGAAAATGATGGAATCTATCCGCATCATTGACCAAATCTTCCATCCTAATTTTTGCAGACTCATCGGTATTAGTGGCATGACTAACCGGTTGTTGTTTTGGCTTCTCCGGTATTCTTTCCCCGTGAAAATACCAAACAGTGTATGATTGATCAATACCATATCTAAGCAAATGATAATGAATTTCCTTTAATTCAAATGTATCTTCGTTTTTGCACCGCGTGCAAGGGCACGAAAACTTTTCCTTATTGCCACCATTTTCAGTAACAAATTTAATGAAATTTATCACTCCTTGCACATATTCTTCATTTCTTCGATTAGATTCATTCATCCATTGTTTGTCTATATTAAAAGACATACTGAAAGAAAATAATGAGCTACTAAGTACGTGAATAATTTCATGTTTAAATGCAAAGGCTTCGAGGATTAAAATGCATAATAATTCTAAAATAATTATCATAATTAAATAAATTAACTAAGTTAACAAAATTTTATCATAATTAAATAAATTAACTAAGTTTATTATTTTAGTATCAAACTATTTCCAAAAAAATTTGACATTACAACGATTAACTAAGTTTATTATTTTACTATGTTTTATAAAAATTAACTAAGTTAACAAAATTATATCATAATTAACTAAATTAACTATGTTTTATAAAAATTAACTAAGTTAACAAAAAAGTTATTCTTATTTTTAACATTAGCACCAAACTGTTTCCAAAAAAATTTGACATTACAACGACATGAATTTTAGCACCGGCATAACGTCTATGCGCTACTCCTCTTTTACGCAACACATGGCTCGCGTCATTTACAAAATTTAATTTACCCAATAATAGTTATCTACAATTACTACTAAACAATTATTTATCATCGATTAATAATCAACTACCAATCGAATAATATCACTAGTTGATATTATCCTACAACAATCAACTCAATCAACTACCAATCAAATAATATCCCTACTGGTTATTATTTTTCACAATCAATCTTATTTTTAACACTAGCACTAAACTAGTGAATGTGACAACTAGTGAATGATTCAACCCAACATATATATCAAAATAAAAGGACTGATAATTAAGGAATCCACATACTACAAATCAATCTTTTGCTTCTTCTGATATAAAACCAAATGAAGCCAAATAAAACCAAAATCGAATACTGTAAATAAATAAAACATGTAACACATAATCTAGCATGCATGTACAACATATAAATAAATAGTAATCATGCATGCATGTACAACATATAAATAAATTAGACAAATGATATAAAACTTTTATTTAAGGGAATTAAATGGTAAACTAAACTTTTATCTAAGAAACCACTAAAATAAACAAAAACAACAGAACCACGGGAAGAACAGAAACTGAGGGTGGAGAAACTAATGATGAAAACAGATTTTGTCATATTAAAATCTTTGACTTGGTGAATTCTTGAATGTATCATGTATGGGATTAAGTTCATGTTAGGTTTGCTTTTACATCATGATTCTGAAAACAGATTCTGGGTTACTAATTTGTACTTACAAATTAATTATGGCGATTATGAATTTCTTTTTTTTTTGTACATCTGAATACTTGTAATCCTTTGGATTGACAGTGGAAATTAATCACCAAATGAGACGTATTCAGATACGAAAATTTATCACCAAATTGCATAATTAATAATTTAGAAGCAGTTTACAATTGATACCAATACGTATTCAATGTACGTGATCAATCCAGTTAGATGTACCTAATTAACTAATACCTGATACCAATACGTATTCAGATGTACCAAATTAACTAATAGAATTCACTTTGATAACTTTAGAAGCTGAAATCAATTTAAGTGCAATAGTTTAGAATGATATTAAGTACATCTGAATATGTGTAGACGTTTAATGCATCATCAAAATATAAAATACACATAATTTAGTAATTGATTTGAGTAGCAAACTTAATAAATAAAAAAGCAGAAAATCAAATTTGGGTACTAATTAATGATAATTAAATAATTCATGCATACAAATTCTGTAAGCAAATTAAAACTGCTAATAAAATCATTCAATCCTAACAATTTAAGTAACCTAAATTTTGACCTAGCCATTCAACTCGTCCTAATACTCAAGCCCTAATCAGTCCCACTGCAATTTCACAATTTCAGTAAGCGAAACGACTTACTCGCCGCGATTGGTGGCACGCTCCTTCCTTGATTGGCACGCCGCGATTGATTGGCACGCTCCTTCCTTGATTGGCACGCTCGGCAGCAATCTGCTCCTCGAAGTGGTCTTAGCTCTGGCTCTTTCAGAAGAGGCAGAGGTGGTGGAGATATTTTGGGGCGAAATCGATTAGGTTTAATTTAGGTCGAATGGGGAAATAATTTGGGACGAGAAATGTTTCGTGGTTTGTTGTAAACATTATGGCGCAAAGGTACTAAATTATACCGCCAGAAATTCGCACAATATAAACGACGGTTAAATCTCGTCGCTAAAAGAAAAGAAACGGGCAAAACGTATGGCGCCAAAGGTGAAATTTCCCTCCAAGTTGCTAAATACATAACAACGGTTAAAACCCGTTGTATTTTAACAACGGGAAATAACCGTTGCTAATTAGGCGGAAGGCTTGTTGTAAAATTCAGCTTTTGGTGTAGTGTATACTCTATTCTCCGCTTTAACAGACAGTATTACTCCCGTAATACTCTTTGTTACAGTGGGTCTCAGAGTGGGGCGTTACAGAGTATATCCCTAAGATATCCGTTTAAACGTCTCAGTAAATTCTCTTACTATCTACTGATAGTAAGTATGAGTGCAAGAAGGGAAGAGATAGGGGACAGGGAATATGACTATAAATGGTCAATACCCTGCAACAGTGGAAATAACTTTCTTATCAATCTCTTTTGATTCGTTTCCAAAATTCTTTTGATTTCTTCGTATCAGCTACAAGAAGAAGTTTCGGTGTGATGGTGGCCCTACGAATCGTTGTAGAAGATCCTTACTTTGTATCTTCATTGGTTTCTTATCAGCTTTTCGTTTTTTAAACTTTAATAAATTTGGAATTAAAATTTTAAATAAATTGGGAATTTTAATTTGAGTTAAATTGATTAAAAGAATATGAAGCTAAATTTGAATAGTATCGATAAAACGATTTCGTTTGAAACCAAATTTTGAAATTCTATTATAATTTCTTGTGAATACCAAAGTCCGAAGAAGGACAAATTGGTATGTATTCTGAGATATTCCGACTTGAGTTTGGAATTCATATCTTAAGTTTGAGGAATTATAGGAGATAGAATCTGTCTACCTCTGTGTTGTTTTCGTGCCTGTGAATTTCGAGGACGAAATTCTTTTAAGGGGGAAGTTTGTAACGACCCTAGATTTTAATTTATTTAAATTGATAATTTATTGAATTTTTGAATAAAAATTGTAAAATTAAATTAATAAATGGAAGCGAGTTTCCCCGAAGCTTGAATAAATTCTGTATAAATCATAAAAAATTAAATATTGTAAAATTTGTATATATGTGAATATATATGTATATGGATATATATGAGTAAATTTGAATTTGTTAATTAAATATAAGACAATAAATATTAAAGTAAAATAAATAATTGAGTTATAAATAAGTAATAAATAAGAGATGAAATGATGGGTAGTTAAACTTTTAGAAGAAATTTAAATAAGTATTAGTACTAGATTTATAATTATCAAATCTGAAATGAACGTATAAAATTCTAGAAATAAATGTTTAAGTTAAATTAGAATTTAATATATAAGTAAAATGAACTACAAACAAAGTATATTTATAAAATATAAATCTATGTATATAGAATGAAGTCAAGTTGAACAAAAGAAAATATACACTCAAAATATAAAGGCAAATAAATTATTAAGTGAACACATTAAAATGAATCTAACAACAAATTAAAATAGAAATTTGTTATATTATAGAGTATAAAGACAAAGTAAACAAACAAAATTTGATAAGTGATATTGTAAAGACAAATATCTTTAGCCAATGTCAGCCACCACAAAAATAAAAACAAACTAGTAAAACAAATGTATAAAAGCAAGACAAAAGTAAGGAAATAAACAAAGCTGCAGCCACCAAAGTAGATCCATCAGCCTCCAAACATAAAAATAAAATAAAATAAGAAGCATGGGAACAAAGTACTTGGCATTACATGCTAGCCATAATTTGGTCATTCGAAATGTACAAAAGAATAAATTCAGCCATGCTTATTGAATAAACAAAGGGTATCACCCTATACATTACAACATCACCTGTCCACTTTCTTTTATAATATCAGCCTTGTTTCATTAGTTCGACATTCAAAAGCTGAGAAAAAAAATTAAAGTAAATATCATCTAAAAATTTAAACAAAGAAGCAACTCAGTAAACAGGAAATTTCAGAAATCTGGAAAGAAAGTATAAATCAGAGTGAAAAAAAATCAAGAAGCATTTCAAAGCAAATCAAGTCACAAGATTTAAGGTAGAGCAATCAGTTTCCAGTCTTTTCAAACAAAATCACTTCCAGGCATAAGCTTTCTCCTCTGTTCTTCATCTTCACAGGTGAGCAAACTTATTTAAAACCCATCTATATATTTTGATGTCTGAGTTAATGTTTGAAATAGATTGTGAAAAGTGATTGTTGGTTGATAATTATGCCAGTATGCTTTGTATATATGTATTTTCCTGTGTGTATATGGATGAATGTTGTGTACATGTTATTAAACTATTTAGTTTCCAGGTTCTAAATCTACTCTTGAATCAATCTCACTTGATCACATCTTTATTAGTACTTAAGTCTTAAACCAAATATGTTTGTTATAGCATAAGCTTGGGTTTAAAAATTTGTTTGAATTAAAATAATGTGTATGGCCTTTGGAAATAAATTTACAGCAGTATAAACTTTAAATAAGTAAAAATTCAAATACCATGATTTGATGTTTCAGAGTTAGGATCTGAATCATCATACAAACTCATTATTTTTAAAATCAAAACCACAATTTAAAGTGAAGTATCGAATGTGGAATTTTGGTTTGCCTGGAATTTGATTTTTGGTCGACTTCTGATGATCATGGTGACTGGAGGGGTCGAGCCTCTTTCTGGTGATGGAGGAGCGATCGTAGTATCTAGGAAAAATATTGGATGGTGATGTAATTCGCCATGGAGGTTGCAGCAGAGAGTTTCTTCCTAGAACCCTAGTTTTTGATGGGTTTGATGAATCGATCACCACTGCACATGTGGTTGATCGAGTGTTATGAGATTCTGGGAAGTGATAGCTGGGTCGTAGTCGAAGTCGTAACCGGAGTTGTTGATTTTCCGGTGGCCGAGGCGTCGTGGAAGAGGCGATGACAGGTTTGGATGTAGTGGGCCTTGCTGTTTCCAGGTTTGGGTTTAAGGTCCTCGAATTCGAATTCGAGGATCGGAGCAAGGACGGATGATGGAGTTTGTGTGTTGAGATGCTGGTCGACGAGGGATGGTCATCGTCAATGGTCGGAATCGACCGAGGTTGCTGTGCATGTGCACGGTGTGTTTCTGGTGATGTTTCCAAGTTGTTGGTTTTAGGAAATTGTGGTCTCGAGTATTTCCCAAAGTAGTGAGATGATTGTCTCGAAGATATCTGGGTTTGGACTCGAAGTAAATAGGGTAGTGGCTCGGGTATTAGTGTTTGTGACAGGGTTTTTACCTGATGAGTTTTAAAATTTAAAACTTAAGTTCAAATTGAAAAGCAGGGATTTAACAAGTTTAAATCCAAGTTAAATTCTGATTCAAGTCTAGTTTGGATCTGAGTTTTGAAAATAATAAAATTTTTAAAATTTAAGACCTAAAATGTTAAATGGTTTGAATTTTGAAGAAGAAGATTTAAATTGTAAAGTAAGTTTAAATCAAAAATTTAGTTTGGGTCCGAATAAAGTTTGAATCTCAGTTTTAAATATAAGATAAAGTTTTAAAATTTAAATTATTTATAACAACTTTAAAAAGTTTAAAGGTATATCGAAAACAAATTCTTCAAGTTAATTATTGTTTAAAGTTCCAAAACAAAGTAATTAATGGGCAGTTAATGATGAGAACATTAATTTGTGATTAAGGATAAAACCTTGAATTTGATTAAGTAATTACTTAGTGTAAGAAATCAAATTGATAATTACTAAATGTAATTAATTAAAGAGGATGATTATTTTATGGAAGGAATTAAGGAAAGTAATAAAGGATTAATTACTTAGATAATTAATTGAAGGTTAATTAATGAAGATGGTCAAGGAATAATAATTTATTGAGAATTAATTAATTAATGTAATTAATTAGGGAAAATTAATTAAAAGATAATTAAATAATTTAAGGTTAATTATTTAATGATTAAAGGTTGATTAATTAATAATTAAAGGTTAATAAATTTATTATTAATGGTTAATTAATAAATGATTAAAGGATAATTAATCAGAATGATTTGTAATTAATTAATGTTAATTAACAAGGATCAGAAATTCATAAGTAATTAATCTAGTTTGAATAAATCAGATAATTAACTAATCTTACTTATGAATGTTTGAATTCTATTGATTTGATTGTTTGATATCCCTGATATATGATGCTTTGTGATACATCCTGATTTATGTTGTGATCTGTAATTTGCTTATCTGTGATATATATCTGTGATCTGTGAATGAACGATAAGCGTGATAATTAATACCGCTTATCAACTATATTTCTGTATTCTGATCTGTGATGATTGTATGATGTTGCACTATTGTGTGTGAAACCCCTGGACTACACTTTTACACACACAAATATGGATTTCACGTGGAAATGGGTTAAGTCACAGATAATTTAAATTTGATGTTTTTGAAATTGAAATTTTAATTTCAATTAATTTTGAAATTGGAAATTTGGGTTTAAAGTGAAAAGCTTTTGAAATAGAATTTCAAAGATAAAAGTTATTTTGAATAACTTAAACGAGTTTTGAAAATTTAAATAATTTGATTTAAATTTGAATTCAAGTTTGAAATTGAATCCTATGATTTGAAACGAGGGATTAAAGATGATATAAATGTGTTTGTATGAATCTAAACCATTTAAAAGTAAAATTTTGAGAATTTGGATTTAACCCAAAGACTTTAACTTGTATTAATGAATCAGATTTCCAAAATGAAAACTGTTTGTTTTAAAGGAATAAAAGCTTTCAGATAAGAAATAAAATTCCAGTTTAATTAAAGGAATTTCAAGATTGAATTGAAAAAATGGTTTTCCAAGTTATGAATGAATTCTATTTGAAAACTATGAATTGAATCTGTTATTTTTAACAGATTTAAAATGATCATTTGTTTAAACCATTCGAAATGAAATTGTTTTGAAAGCTATAAGTTGAATCTTTGTTTTAAAGATTTAACGAGTTAATCCAATTGAAACGGAAATTGTTTTGAAATCTATGAATGGATCTTTGTGAAACTGAGTGAACTTTGTGAAATAAACCTTTTTGTTTAAAGGATTTGAAATGGTAATCGATTGAAACCATTTAAAAGAAGTTGAATTATTAAGTTGTGACTTAATTGAAATCACATATCCATATGTTTTTTAAATATTGCGCTCACTATTCAGGTTAGCCGGGAAAAGACCTTTGTGTCATATAACCCATTCGGAATAGTGATACGTCGTATATGGATGGCATTTGAAGACCGGTGTTGAAGACCGGATATTTTCGAAAATGAAAGGACAACCTGTCGAATGTCTCTGCACCGAGTTGCTCCGGTATAGAGATTTATATCACTCTTTTTGTGATGGGAATTCCGGACGTGATTAGAAAATTATCCGGATTTGCAAGGGTTTCTTTGGAAGTGCCTTCGGTTCTGTTCGATCCTGGAACAGACTTGTATGGATTGTATGTCTGACATTACAAACTGAGATATAAAGCTGATTTCTTTCAAATACATTTCTGTTGGTGGCGGAGAATTTATTCTCTTAGCTTAACACCCTACTCTGAGACGTACGAGCTCAGAGGTTATGTAGTTGAAGATTATCAGCGATATATTCCCAATTTGGTAATGTGACATGCTGAGTGTTGCTGTGTGATGATCATTGTTTGATCATTTGCGATATGATCATTTGTTTGATCATTTATCTTTGTGATCATTTCTTTGATCATCTGTTGACCCGAAGCATGGCTTTGTGACAAAGCGTAGCTTTGTGGACGAGACTTCGTCGGACCTCACACCCCGAAAATGGTCAAAACAGGAAAGATGCGGCAAGGTTATTAGGGGGTAGCGCCCCTTTAGTGTATGTCATTCCTTCTGGATAGAGGTGGTATCATGGTATGGAGCCCAGGTACTTAACCTATGTGGTTGCTGCAAATTTTCTTTGTGGTTGTTGGTTGATGGGATCCCGGATAAAGGTTGGTTACAACCGGGGGATGACATATTCGTGTCAGTAGTTACCCAGTTAGGGGTAACCCGGTCTTGTGTTGGAAGAGATCCGGTTAGGTTCTCGGGGCGTCTTTCCAGAGGCGTTCCTTCGTGGCATAGGAAGTTCCTTAGCCTGACCATTTGTTCGAAATCCATCTTCCAATACGAACTGTGTACGGTATTAGTTGTAGAACCTGCCATCTACTTATGGTGGCGCCCCACTGTTTGGATGGTAGCTATAGTAGTTATAGTTCAGAATGTCTATGCTGGCTAAGATTTATATTCTACTTTCAAAATGTTTCTACACTATGCACTAATAATAATATCAAAAATGATTTGATTTTGCGTAGTAAGCATGTTTGACTATCATAAGAAGAAATCTCCTCCAATTCTGCGTTTGCATTGTGTGTGTGGCGGGAGGTCTTATGGTAGTTTCATTTTCTAAAAGCATTGCGAATTGACTTTAAAACTTCTCTGCTATTTGTTTTAAAGATAAACTGTTTTTGTTGCTCACACCAGTCCCATGACTGATTCGGAGTTTATTGTTTCTTTCCTAAACTCTGGATGCTCAAAATTTTTCTACACGGGCAGTCTAGAGTTGGGTTTTTCAGACAGTCAGAATTCAGTAGGTTATCTGGAGCTAGTTCAGTCTTTGGATCGGACTGCACTTGCTTATCTTTGTGCATCGTTATTGGGAGTTTGAGCTATTTTTGGATTGGTGCTTTGAAGATGGAGATTATCTGCTGCTGATGTTATCATTTTCTTTTCCGCTGGTATTTCTTGTATCATATCTCTGATGTATATTGATACTCATTGTATCACTCTGTTGTATCAGATATTGTATATCAATGTATTATTCTTTTTCTTCCGCTGTGTTATTTACTTAACTGTGTTATAAGCTCCGGCGACTCGGATTTGAACGGTCGAATCTACGGCATTCGAGTACGATGTAAAGTATGGATGTTGATTTTCGAACGTGAAAAATCCGCTTCGTTACATCCACGATCATCACTTTGAATTATTTCCATCTCCATTACTTTGTATTCACCCTTGTGCATGCATATCTTCATGAAGCCACTTGTAAAATTCACTAAAATTCCTACAAAACAACATAGAAAATTCTAAGTAAATTTTGACAAATTAATAAATGCAAAAATGACCATTTTCCCCTATATGAAGATGAATATGTGACAATTTGAAAAAATTTAAATTTTGGTTTAAACAAGTTAAAACACCCAATATGATCATTTATTTAATTTAAATAGATTAAATATGGTGGTAAAAATATGCAAATTTACGTGCACATCAAATACTCCCACGCTTATCTTTTTATTCGTCCTCGAATAAAGAAAAACTAAGATAAATCTGTTTTCGTAGGGAGCACGATTGCATTGAGCGTATGCAACAAGCCGTTAAACCTTAGGGTGTCCCTAGTAGGACGAGTGTTGTCTCATGAGGGTTTTCAACAGATACTACCCACAAAATCCAAATGCAAGATGAAAATATTTACAAAATGCAAGATTTATTTACAAAGAGATGATTGCGAGTTTTTGGAAATATTTACAAATAAAGATTTACTTTTAAATAGACACAAATAATTTAAATATAAGTTTTGGTCATTATCTTGAAAATTTAAGTCATTTCCAACAAAAATCAAGTTATCATAACAAATAGACAATAGTTTAACTCGTTGTTTCAGTTGATAACAAAGTGTAACCATGAAATAGATCCTTAGTTGATTATCAAAATTTATCAAAGTGGTATTTTCATTTCTTTCAATAACAAGTCAAATCAAATAAGTAAAAATAGTGCTTGGATTTCAACTGCTTACTCTCTCTTATTTGAAATTTTTATTGATATTGACAATATTTACATATGCCTAACTCAGTTAAATTGAGGCCAGATATATTACCCATGCACTGCCTTTCGGGCTTAAATGAGGGGAATACAGAGCGTAGCGAGTGAACACACGAGTGTGAACACCTATCGACTGTAGGCATTATTAATGAAAGAATTTTTATATACATACACCTAACTCAGATAAACTGAGGCCAGATATACCGATCGTGCACGCCTTTCGGGCTTACGTGAGAAGGGTACAGAGCATGGCGAGTGAACACACGAGTGTGAACACATGACTCTAGGTGTTTATTAAAAAATATACATATATACAAGAAATATTTTTTGTTTTGTTTTTTTGTTTTGTTTTTTGTTTTTTAGAAGAGAGGGTTTCGCACTATGATCTTAGCACCATTTAACTTAGAAGACAAAAAAATGTTATATCTTTACTTTAAATCAACCACTTTTTAAAACAAAGATTTTCAATTAGGATGTATTTCATAATTAACACATATGAATCTTCCTATATACTAGTTAAACCATTGTTATTTGTAATCAAACTTCATTTTTATTTTTTTTAAGACAAATAAATTTTCAAAAATTTCACTTTAATTAACTAAAACCATATATTTATTCTATAGTGTTTCTTCAAAAGTAATTAAAAAAGGAAAAAAAATTGGGATTTTTTTCTTGCTTTTTTTTGAGTTTTTTGAAAGAAAATGCAAAAAATAAACCATCAAAAATTAAAAATGAAGATGAGTCTCCCCCCCCACACTTGATTTTGACTGTGTCCCCACAGTCAACCTAAGTGGAAGGAGTAAAATAAAACAAAAATAAAAAGATGACCTATATTTACATGAAAATGAACGGTATTTACACGAGATCAGAAAGTATATCGTCAAAAAGTAAATGAAACGGTCTTCCAAAGACCGATTCATTTGTCTCGTCAAGTATGCGAGATGCAGCTGAAGCTTGATAAACCAAACCTTCAAAGATTTTAAAGTTGAATGTTGATTTGGAAAAATGAATGTTGTTTTATAAAAAATCGTATGAGTTGTTTTATTTTCGATGATTTTTAGGGTAGATATAATGATTTATTGAAGTTCACGTTTATTTTCACCAAATTGAGATTCAAACTCATCATTGACAAATTTTTCAAAATTATCGATTTCAAAATCAAAATGGTGTTTTAAATCTTCCTCTTCAGAATTTGATAACTCATTTCCAAAAATTCCAAAGAAATCATGTTCGTTAAATTCGTCTTCCTTTGTTGGATTATCAACAACTTCATTGCGTATCTCAAGTTCAAAATTCAAAGTTGTTGTATTTAAATTTTTGAAATCGAGAAAAGGATGGTCGAATTTTAAATTTGGTTCCACACCCTCAAAAGAATTGAAATCCAAATCAATTATAGTGTTTTCAACAACTTCATTAAGATCATCATTTTCAATTTCAAAAGTTGTTGTTTGAAAATCCTCAATTGTGGTAAAAGATGGATTACTATTTGACTCATCACACGTTGGGATTTGATTTTGTTGTTCATGTAATTTTTTGTATGTTTCAATCATCAAATCCGTATAATCATCGTAAATTTCGTTCATTTGTTCAACAAAATCCAACTTATAATTATTGACGTGAGAATTTTTGATTTGGACATGTTGAGAACAATAATTTTTACTCGAATCATAGTCGAGATTATTCTCATTGCCAAAATTATTTGAAAAGTGGTTCACATTTCCATTTTGAAATTGGTTTTGGAGTTCGAAGTTGTATTGGCATGAGTTATAATCAAAATCATTTGAATTTTGAATTGAATTCAAATTTTGAAATCGTTGACTCCGGTTATTACACAAATATGAATTACACAAATCATTTATACTTTGATTTTGTTATGTAGAGAGTTCAAGTAAAGATGAAATGCTATTTTCAAGAGTCGAGGGTTGGTCATTGTTTTGAAAACTTTGTTGTTCAAAATTTGAATTGTTTATAGAATAGTTGTCGTTAAAATATCCATATGAATTTGGAGTGAAATCATATGGATTATATTGATTTTCACAACTATTGTAAAATTCAAGTGAATATGAAAATTCGGACATTTTCAAGAAAATTTTGGATTTTTTTTATAAAGGAAAAAATATTTACAAAAAGAATTTATCTTTCAAAAAATGGAAAACTGACTTTTTTTTGAAAAGATTTTATATTTTTTTTTTAGATTTTGGATTTTCTAAAAAACACAAGTAAATTTTTTTGGATTTTTCTTTTTGATTAAAAAAAAATCCAAAGAAAAAGGATTTAAAAATTTCAAAGGAAAAGGGATACTTACAAAAAGAAAATTTAGTTTTTGATATTAATTTTTTTTTTAAATATGCATGAACTAATGCAACTAAATGAATGCAAGGGTTAATTACAGATTATCTATCCTAACCCAAAATTGTATAATCACACTTTGTCTTAGATCAACAAGATAGTTCTCAGCCAGATAACGGGCAGGGGTTATCGGTGCACCATGAATCACCGTAGCAATGCAGCCGAAGGTTTAAGTACCTTCAAAGAAACAATTCAGTATAATATTTACAAATCACCGTAATATTTATAACTGATTATTGCTCTGTCGTAGCCTAAACGCCGATAAATTAAATTGTTCAAAAAATACAACTTGTCAATATACAATTAAGTGCGTTATTATTAATCAAATTCTAAGATGAAATGCAAAACAAAAATGAAACGTGTATTAACAATGCAACTATGAATGAATTTTTTTTTTGAAATTTTATTTTTATATAAAAAATGCAAGCAAACAACAATGCAAATTAAAACTAGAAATTATAGGCACGATACCAAAGCATGTAGAATTATTAGCAATTTATTTTAAAGCAGCAATTTTTTTTACACAAGCAAGCAAAGCAATTTATTTTTGGCAAGCACTTCTGCCACATGCAACCTGAAAAAGGAATCAAACAAGATATATACAATATATATATATATTGAAATTTTTTATATATCAAATGAAGAAATTTAAAACAACTAAAAAAACAAAACAACCGAAACTAAAACAAATGAAAACTTTTTTTTATAAGCACTATTTTTTTAAAGAAGAGAAAAATTAAACAAAGAAAAAAGATTACAAAACGAAAAAGAAAAAAAATAAACAATAAAAAGATATTTAAATCACAGCCCACCCACTAAAACAACTACACGCCTACTTGTTTATATAATCAGAAAGCTTATCCAAAAAAATCAAAATCAAACTTTCACGATTAGCCCCAATTTCACAATTCAACCAATTTTCTTGATTCGGCCACACTAATTGGTGGAAGCGGTTCGGTTCATTGTGGGTTCGGCATTAGTTCAGATCGCGATCGAATGGCTGGTTTTTCAGGTGACTGGTTTGGGATGATGCGGTTTCGAGTGCCGTGGTTGGAAGGATTGGCGATTGGACTTCGGTTCGTTGTAGTTGGAAGGATTGACGGGGTTGGAAGGATTTCCATGGTTGGAAGGTTTTGGTTCGCTGAGCGATGCTCGAAGAGGTTGAAATGGCGATTGGTTTTGTTTGCAAAGTTGATCGAGTTGAACGATTTGTTTTGAAATGATTGGTGGAGTTGAACGAGTTGAATTGGTGGAGACTGCTGGAGGTTGGTGTGTTCGATTTAGGGGATTTCGGTCGCTGGACTGGTGGGTTGTAGTTCACTTTGAAGTGTAGACGATTTGGGTGAGGCAATTTGTGATGTTCGATTTGGGGATTCGTGGTGTTTTCGATTGCGCAAAGTTGGAGGAAGTGGTAGCGAGGGGATGCATTGAAAGTGGTTATGTGAAGGCAGGTAATTGTGTTGTGGTGTGATAATGGTGATAGGCAGTTGCAGTGTTTGTATATGCAGTTGATAGTAGCTGTTGTGACGAAGCTGCATATATGTATGTTAGTGTTTTGATATGGAGGATGGTAGTTATAAGTGTGACAGAGAGAAGTTTGGAAGGTGATGTGATGCGGCTCTTGTTGGTTGAATGTTGCTCGTTGAGGCAGGGGTAGGGGTAAGATGGGTGGTTGTGGGGTATAGATGGTGGCAGGCAGCAAGGCAATGGTTCAGGTGAATATTTGAACTGTTGTAGTTTAATGAATTTATGGCTTGAAGTAGCAGTAAGTTGATTGCAGTGAAGGGTGGTTATGAGGGTGTTGTTGGTGGTTGAACAGGGGAGGGGTTGGTAGTGATTGTAACAGTTTAGTTATTGTAACAGGAGAGGGGAGGAGCAGTTGTGACTTGAATGTTAATGTGGCAGTAAGAGTGTATGTAGTATGGTCGTGGTAGCAAAGAAGTTTTGATGTGGGTGGAGGTTAGTTGCTGATGTGTGATGATGGCAATGTTTGGTAGCAGCAGTGATGATATTTGTTGTGGTGGGATGATGGCAGTTGAGTTTGTTGTTTGATGGTGATATGCAAGTGGTGTGGTTGTGATAGATGAAGGAAATGGTGTAGGCAAGTGGTTTGTTGTAGTAATGTGGAAAAGTTGTTGTGGTGCTTTGATGACGAGTTTATGGAAAGTATGTGAGTAAGGGATGGTTGTGGTATGTGCACAGAGCAATAAAGTAGTTGTTGAATGAAATGTATGAAATGTTGAGCAGTAGTTTGTATGAGGTAGAGCAGTATGAAGTGATGAATGAAATGTTGAGCAGTTGAAACAGCTTATAGAGGTGAACTGGTGACAATTGAAGGTGGAAAATGATGGAATTGTAGAATGATGGTTGTAGAGTGATGAACAGTGCAGTTTTGTGTTTTTTTTCTTTTCTTGTAAATGTATA
Source organism: Allium fistulosum (assembly GCA_030737815.1). Classification (NCBI taxonomy): domain Eukaryota; kingdom Viridiplantae; phylum Streptophyta; class Magnoliopsida; order Asparagales; family Amaryllidaceae; genus Allium; species Allium fistulosum. The sequence continues at coordinate 1,379,209,494 of CM060901.1, forward strand.
AAAAAAGAAGAAAAGGAAAGGAAAGATGTAAATGAAAAAATGAAAATGCAACTGTGAATAAAAAAATTAGAATTTTTTTTCTTTTTTTCTTTTTAAATATGGAAATGCAAACAAACAAAAAAACTAGAACAACATGCACACAAACAAATGCAACAAAAATCACACAAACACACAATATTTTTTTTTAAATGCACTTAATACAAAACAAACACAATGAAATCAAACGAAAAATAATGCGAAGAATAGAAAATTGAAATCAAAACAACTCCCCAGCAACGGCGCCAAAAACTTGTTCGTCGACGGGAATTCTATCGAGTTAGAAATCCGTCGAACGAATTTATAATAAAATTTATACTGCAAGCACACGACGTACTAATGTAGTACGTAGTGAGTACGGGTCGATCCGTAGGGAATTGTTGATTTTAAATCTCTATTCAATCAAATTAATCAAAGTTGAAAGTGATTAGCTAGAAAATGTATAAAAAATGACAAAAAAGAAAGTGATAAAAATATGAGAGTAGAAAGACAATTTAGAGATAAATCCACTCTCTAGATCACATAGTTCAACACAACATGAAATTATGATCTCTCTTTTTTGATCATTAGTAAGTTTAATTGATGTGCTTATCATAAGTATGATATATTTGTATTATTAATTAGCTCAACATAAGCCATCAAACTATAACACACCATTTAAACTACTTTTTACTCTCATGAAATATGACAATAAAGTTGAAAGCAAAATCTATTTTAAGTAGCTTATTAACTATTGATTAGAAATATGGACTATCAAATTTTGATTTAAACATTCACTTCTTTACCATAATCATATTTAGATGAAGAGGCAATTTGTGTTTGTTGTTTGTTTAAGTATAGCCTATTTGGTGTCAACAATATATGCTATCAAATTCAAAGCTAAAACAACAACATTAAACCACTTCATGAAAGCACAAAAAGTGAGCAAAAACATCAAAATGTTAGATCTACATACTAGAGAGCTTCATTACCCCTAAATTGAAGGGATTAGCCACTCATATTTGTTATCAATTCAACAAATGTAGAAAGCAACATTAAACAAACAAGAGGAATAAAAAGCAAAAAGAAAGGAAAAACTAATCTACTTGCATGAAATGTAAATCTACACTACTAACATGAAAGTAAATAAGCATGTAAAGGAAAATAACATGTATTAAAGTTGCATAAAAAAGTACATAAAGAGAAAATGGCTAAGTAGCCATGAAAAGAAAAGAGAAGAGCTTTGATTTATTTTCCTAAACTAAGAGGATAAGAGAGAAGATAGCCTAAAAGAAGAGGAGAGGGTTACATGAAACATAAGGGGTATTTATACAAGTTTAAAACCCTAATTCATTTTTTTGGGAACTACCCAAAGTACCCTCTTAGGAAGTGTGGTGGCCAAGTTATCATTAACTTCAAATAATCATCCATTAAGTGTGCATGAAGATTTAATGGCCTTTTAGCATGTGCATTAGCTCCTAAGTGTACATTAAGGTAGGTGGGTAAGTGGGGTCCTCCATGATCATCACTTTGAATTATTTCCATTTCCATTCCTTTGTATTCACACTTGTGCATGCATATCTTCATGAAGCCACTTGTAAAATTCACTAAAATTCCTACAAAACAACATAGAAAATTCCAAGTAAATTTTCACAAATTAATAAATGCACAAAAATGACCATTTTGCCCTACATGAAGATGAACATGTGACAATTTGAAAATAATTTGAATTTTGGTTTAAACAAGTTAAAACACCCAATATGATCATTTATTTAATTTAAATAGATTAAATATGGTGGTAAAAATATGCAAATTTACGTGCACATCACTTAGGTAATTATGTTCGCTTGGATGTGATTCCACAATCCAAGAGGCAATGCATGGCTTATGAAATGTGTGGCTAAGATTCGTACCTTCTCGGTGTTGCCAGACAACACTGGTTCTTAGAAGGTCGGCATCGAGTTCCGTCGATCAGCGGTTTGTGTCGATTTGCTTCCGTCGACTCAGAGGGTAAATGGGGCATACTTGAGCATGGTTCAACTATCTCAAGCAGCGATTGGATGATTTTAAGTCAATTTGACCCCGTTGACTTAGCAGGTTACTTTTATGAACATAGTTTTATTGGTTCAAAAAGCAAAGCAATTTCATTAGTAAAAGTTGGGCAAGTTCTTCCTATTTACAATGCCTCTGGTATTCCGGAATGGCTTATTTGCGGGAAATAGGAAATACATAAGATAGGTAGATAAAGTAACGACGCAGTGATTCGTTGTTCCAAGCTCGGGAAATTTAGGTTCCATCAACGGTTGTTAGCTTGAACGTGTTATCCCCTAGTTTCTGGCCGATTACATAGAGCCCTTTCCAATTTGGTCCGAATGTTCCTGGTATAGGGTAGACCCGTTCAAGGACAAGGTCTCCTGCTTTGAAAGTATGGTTACAGACCTTGGAGTTGAAGAATCATGCGACCCTTTTCTAGTGAGCAACGGTCCTTAGTTTGGCTTCTTCCCTCTTCTTATCGACCATATCAAGTGACTCGAGCAGGAGCTGCTCATTCTGCCTTTGACTGAAATTTTGCCTTCTATGAGAAGGGACTTTTAGCTTGACTGGGATCATTGCTTCTGCACCATATGCCAGGGCGAACGGAGAGTATCCGATTGCAAATTTATGCATTGTCCTGTAAGCCCATAGTGCAAGTGGAAGTTCATCAATCCAATTTCCTTTAGCTTTAGTTAGCCGCTTTTTGATGGTGGACTTGATGATCATGTTCAGTGCCTCCACTTGCTCATTTGCCTGCGGATGTGCAACAGTGGAAAAGCTTTTCTCGATTCAGAAGAGTTTGCAGAAGTCTTTGAACTCGGTGCTTTCAAATTGATCCCATTATCCGTGATTATCTTTAATGGCACTCCAAACCTACAAATAATGTTTTTAGCGACAAAGTTAATAACTTTCATTGTAGTAATGGTGGCCAGCGGTTCCGCTTTGGCCTATTTGGTGAAGTAGTCAACATCAACGATAACATATTTGGCTCATTCTTTGGCTATTGGAAATAAACCAATCAAATAAATTCCCCAGATTGCAAATGGCTATGGGCTAACCATCTGCATTAGCTCGGTTGAAGGAGTTCTTTTGATCTTGCCGAATCTTTGGCATTGGTCGCACCATCTGGCATAATATGCTACATCACGGTTTACTGTTGGCCAAAAATATCCATATCACGGAACTCTCTTTCAAGGGTTTGCCCCCCGGTGTGATCTTCCCAGTCACCTTCATGAACTTCCCTGAGGATTCTTTGAGCTTCGCCGTTGGTCACACACCTAAGCAAGGGGGTAGAGAATCCCCTTCGGCAGAGTATCCCATCCTGTACTACGAACCATGGCGCCTTTAGAAGGAGCTTTTTCCACTGATTCCTGTCAGTGGGGAGTGTTCCTCTGAGCAGGTTGTCCTTGATCGGTGTTATCCATGTTTCTGGTTCTTCGGTTGTTTCAAAAGCCCAGCCAATATCCATCTCGCCTACGCTTTGAGTAGTAAGCATTTCAACTGGGACCGGTCCCATTGATTGAGCTTCTCCAGAACTGGAAAGTTTAGCTAGATAGTCCACTTCCTTGTTTTGTTCCCTCGAGATATGAGTTATGGTGTAATGTTCGATGTCATTCAGCAATTCCTGCACTTTAGATAGATACGGGGCGACGTTCTCTCCCCGGGCTTGATATTCACCTCTCACTTGATAAACGACTAACTGAGAGTCACTACATATGTGTATGGACTTTAACCCGAGTTCCCTCACAACTTTCAGCCCGACTATCAATGCTTCATACTCTGCTTCATTGTTTGTTGCAGGGAATTCCAAGCGTAAGGCATAGCAAACGGATCGTCCTTTGGAAATTTTGAGGATGACTCCTGCCTCCGAGCAGAAGTTGTTAGATGCACCATTGACGAACAACTTCTAGTGTGTCTTCACTTTCGAGGTAACTTCTTCTTCGTTATCTCATATTGTAAACTCGGCAATGAAGTCTGCCAACGCCTGCCCGTTGATCATCCTTCGAGGATGGTAAGTGATTTCATATTGACTTAATTTAATGTTCCATTTGATAAGCCATCCAGAGATCTCAGGGCGGTACAACACCTACTTCAAGGGTTGATCTGTTAGTACTTTGATCGGGTGTGCCTGGAAATATGGTCTAACATTTTGGATGTGATTAAGAGGCAATATGCTAGTTTTTCCAATTTCAGATAGCTCTTCTCGGCTCCAGTGAATCGTTTATTGATGTAATATATGGGTCATTGGACCTTAGGTTCTTCTCGTACAAGTGCATCACTCAATGCATGGGGCAAGATTGCTAAGTAGATAAATAAGTCTTCTTCGTCTACCAGCTTAGATAAGATTGGCGGAGTCTCCATATGTCGCAGTAGTTCTTTGAAGGCTGTCTGACAAGCTCGATTCCATTCGAAGTTCTTTTTTCCCTTCTTTAGTGTGTTAAAGAACGGTATACATTTGTCGGTTGCTTTTGAGATGAACCGGCTTAGTGTTGCAACTTTCACATTCAAGCTTTGTACTCTTTCCTATTCCTTGGGGCCTCGACTTCCCATAAAGCGGTAATTTGTTCGAGATTTGCTTCGATGCCTCTGGTGCTTATAATGAATCCCAAGAACTTTCCAAAGGCTACCCCGAAGTGACATTTAAGCGGATTGAGTTTTATTCTATATTTACGGAGTATTTCAAACATTTCGGTGAGGTTGTCCAAGTAATTTGCGGCTATGTGCGATTTAACCAACATATCATCAACATAGACTTCCATAGTCTTCCCAATCTGATGCTTGGACATGGCATTTACAAGTCATTGGTAGGTTGCCCCAGCATTCTTTAAGCCGAATGGCATTACTTTATAGCAGTATCATCCTAGATCAATGATGAAGCTGGTGTTTTCTTGGTCAAGCTCGTGCATCATGATCTGGTTATATCCCGAGTAAACATCCATAAATGATAGCAATTCATGTCCAGTTGTCTCGTCCACAAGCTGGTCTATTCTAGGCAGATGAAAGCTATCATTTGGCCAAGCTTTGTTTAGGTTTGAGTAGTCGATACAAGTTCGTCACTTTCCATTGGATTTCTTGACCAAGATCGTATTAGATACCTATTTGGGAGAGGTTGCATCATGGATAAATCCATTCATCATCAGCTTATCTACTTCTTCTCTTAGCGCTTTAGACTGTTCGGGTCCTAGGCTGCGCCTCTTCTGCTTCACCGGTGTGTACTTGGGATCAATATTAAGTGCATGGCATGCAATCTCGGACGACACTAGGCACATATCGGAATCGTCCAAGAAAATACATCCAAGTTGGCATGAAGAAATTTGATTAGTTCCTGGCGCATCTTGTTTCCAAGATGTGACCCAATTTTCAGGACCCGAGTTGGGTCATCCATTTCGACTGGGACATGCATTGTCAATTCTTCTAGTGCCCCCCGATCCTCCCCTAAACTCTTCTTTCAAGGGTCCAAAGACTTATCGAATCGGCTATGGTCCCCAAGCTAGGACGACTCTATAGTTGCTATTCGGTAGATTCGCGAATGTGGAGAGTTCTCCCCACATTCTTCCCATTTCATTTCTTCTAGACATGCGTAGTTCTATGATGTAGCATTCTCTAGCGGCACTTTGATCTCCTTTGATCACCCCAACTCCATTCTCAGTCGGAAATTTCATGGTTAGACACCACTAAGCTAAAGCAATCTTGAAATCTGCTAAAGCGGGCAGACCTAAGAAAGCATTGTATGCGGATATTTCATCTACAATCACAAAGGTCTGGATGAGGATGACTCTTCGGTCACCTTCCCCAGGTTCTACGGGTAAATCAATTGTTCTGAAAGGTTGCTTAGGTTCACTAGTGAATCCTTGAATCATCATTCGACAAGAGGATACGTCTTTCATACTAATCTTCATTTGATCAAACGTGTGTTTGAATAGGATATTCACAGAGCTGCCACTATCCACCAATACTCGTCGGACCATGGCTGGTCTGATTCCTACTGTCACGACCATGGGGTTGAGGGTTGGAGCTTCTATTCCTTTGGTGTCTCGACTACGGAATACTATGTCATCATTCAGGGTTCTCTGCTTCTTGGCAGGAGTTCCGTCTTTGATTGTAAAGCATAAATCTTTCGAAGCATGTCTTAGTGAGCTTACAAATCGTGCCATTTCTCCCCAACTCTTCTGCGTGGGATGAGGTCCTCCAGATATTGTTCCAATGATGAGTCTCTGGTCGGTCCGTCTGGATCCCTTATCGCCAGTTCCAGCTTGGTTCCCTCGGTCTCTAGGAGGTTGGGGTGCTGCAGGCTGGTCAGGATTTTATGGTTTCCTCACATACTGCTGAAGCTTGTTTTCCCGAATTAGCTCTTCAATCAGGTTCTTTCGGTGAAGGCAATCATTCGTGTTATGACCATATGTTTCATGGAAGCGTCAATACTTTCTGGAATGCTTTTGTTGTTTGGTCGCTTCCTTTTTAGGCGGCTTCTTGTACTTCTCTGTCCCTTGTGGCGCAAGGTAGATGTTTTCTAGGGTATCATTGAGCGGGGTGTAGTCTTCGGGCCTCAAGCCTTTAAGTCTCTTATTACCATCGTTTCGCTTGCTGGAATTCTGGTTCTTTCTTTTTTGGTTTCCATCATTCCGTGCGTTTCCTACAGTGGTTCCGGAGGTATTCGCGTCTTGGTTAGCTGCTACGCCATTCTGGCCAACGTTGGTTGGTTGTAGGTTAGCAGGCTTTCCTTCTAGCTCCTCCACCTTTTCCAATCTCAAGTATCGGCTTGCCTTTCGGTTAAAGTCTTTCCTAGTGGTAGGTTTTTCATTTTGATCCATTTTCCAAACTCAATGTCGGGATGGATAGCGTGGACCAGGGCCATGAAAACCATATTTTCATTTGGGTTACTTACTTCAGTCACCGCAGTGTTGAACCAACTCATGAAAGATTTCAAAGGTTCATTTCGTCCCTAAAATAGACTAGATAAGGACATCATGTCTTTTGGTTGTGCCGTGTGAAGCCTAAACTAATCAAGGAATTTTGTTGCTAATTCATTGAAAGTGGAGATGGATTTTGGTGGGAGCCTGGTGAACCACATGGAAGCAATTCCCTCTAGAAAGATTGGAAAACATCTACATTGAATAGCATTTGAAGCATTCGCTTCGTCCATGTACTAACTGTACTTGTACAAGTGAGGTTTTGGGTCTCTAGTTCCATTTTAAGATGGAATAATTGGTATAGTGAACTTTTTAGGGTACCGTTCATTCAGAATGTCATCAGTAAAGGGAGTCCGGCTTGGAGTGTATCCCCTTCATCATCTATCCTATCCTTACTTTCGTCCATCGAGAGCTTGATCATATCCACGATATATGTTTCTGATGTCCGGTAGTCCACGGGTTAGCTGTCAGTGACTACACAAACTGTTTGATCTTGCAAACAATCTTGGTAAGCGTGCTGAAGCCTAGGCTCTCCTATCATCAGGAAAGTCACTCCCTTGGAATTCCGTTGGCTTGCAGTTGGTCAGGTAGGGGCAATTTGGACCTCCCTGCCGGTATTGAGTGCATTAGTGTTTTCTTCCAACTCATCGTCGTCAAGTTGCTCACCATCTTCATAGTCGGAGAGATCCACTGGTATATCTTCCCATGGGGTTTTCGCCCCAAGATTCAAGTTTATGATGGGCTGCTTTGCAGTTTGTGGAGCCCTTATGTTTTTCTTCTATAGTGATTCCTGCAGCTCCACCCACTGCTCCTTTTTGCTTCTGCCTTCTATTTCTTCTGTTTAGGCCAGAAATGGAAGAGTTTTCCTGCTCCATGGCAGCCGCAGGTTCTGGCAGTTCTTGGAGCAGCTAGCGATTACAAGGTCAGGAGAGCATTTCGTTTGTCCATAAGAGCTTTCTGGATGTTCTCCATCTTTTAATTGATTTCATCAACCATCTTAATCAATTCGCCTCTAGTGACAACTTCATGATGGATAGAAGATCCCGGCACCTGATCTCCTGTGTTGGCTCTGGAATTTGCTCTGACTAATGGATTATTAGTGCCATTGACCTCAAATTGCTGAGGATTGGTATCTTCTGCAGCTATTACAGCTCATATGGATCTTTCGGAAGCAGTTCTCTTTCTTCTTGGTGCCGTTGATTCTCAACGGCAAATCTTCTAAGCAGAGATTGAGGATCTAACTTCTAAACCTATCTGATCCAAAGTAGATAGCTAGATATAAACCTGAGTTCAATTCTCGGTGAAAGCACCAAAATATTAACCCAAAAAATGGATCAACACCCTGGATTGAGGGTGAAACTCCAGCCCTATTTATCAAGGAAAACAAAGAATAGAAAAAAGCAATAGTAAATCGCAGAAAAAGGTAAAGAGACAAGAGATTTTTATGGTGGTTCTGCTGTTAACAAAGCCTACGTCCACTTTTTAGCTTTTATTGATCAACTGTTGTTACAAAGGAATTTGGATTACAATATGATTCTTCTTCCTAAGTTAGATCAAGCCACTATTGTTCGAGATAACCGAAAGGATCTCAGTTGCCCTTTAATGGCTGTTGTGAGGGAGATGAAGAGGAAAGAAGCAATAACAGAGTTTCAGCAGAGATCAGAGCAGATCCCTCTTCTATTATAGATGAGATGGTATTTATGGGGATTGGAAAGCTCTTTGGCCAAGACTTGCTTTGCAAGAAGCCTATAGTCGTCATGCAAAGAGAGCTCAGAAAGTTTGGAGTCAAAATTAGCCAACATTTTGGATCGGTTCTGATCTGATCCAAATCCTTAGCCAATTTTTGGCTCCGATTCATTTAATCAAGCTTCTTTTTTCATAGTGATGCTCTCTCCGTATAATATTATAGCTTGTTGACTTATTTTGATGATGATTCTCCTGTGGGTTAGATTGAACTATATTCTGAATCAGATGAACCTTCACTTCTTGAACCGAGATGCTTAGAATGTTACCAAACTTGTTGGGTGAGCTTGGTTGAGGCATAGAGTCACAATGCAAATGGATTGTGTTCACCAGGAATATAAATTCGGATTGGTACCGATCCAAATGGATCGGATCGGTGCCGACCCGAAAAGATGGGATATTTTTGCTCAAACTTCTTTGGGTCCTTTGTCTTGTATTTTTAGGCTTTTCAATCAAGTCTCGAGCCGTTCTGACTTAATTTGAATATTCTAACTCCCATTTAATTCTACTGGGTTAAAAACCCGGTTAACAAGGAGTACATGCCAGAGTATGTGCCAGAGCTCCCCATAAGAGCAGGGGCAGAACATCACTTTTGGTCAAAGACCTTCATTGGATAGTGAAAACCGAATTGCTTAATTGGTAAGGAGAATAGTTAGAGTTGGATCTCCAGACCAAAGTTTCAAGGATGTAAACAAGAATCCATTCAATTCTAATATCCGAAACGCGAGAAATTCTCTCGATTTTAAGCTTCTGACGCTGGAAATGTACGATGGAAAGTCAAATCCGATAGTTCATCTGATGAGATACATCCAACATTTGGAGGTGTTGGGCGCTTTTGAAAAGGTAATGGGGCAATGCTTCCCATTATACTTAATGGACTTGGTGGCGATGTGGTTCAAACAGCTGGAGAATGGGTCCATTAGCACGTGGACCGACTTGGTGAGTAAGTTCTTGAGATAGTTAGAGTTCACGTCTTGTGATTGAAGAATGTGATGATGTTATCAAGTGTGAAACAAAGGCCTGGAGAGACCTTGAGAAGCTATTTGACAAGGTTCAATGCAGCAGCTGCAGCCGTCGATAAGCCGGATCCATCTATAAACTTAATGGTGGCAGCATCTGGATTGCGAGCAAGATCGACTTTAAATTTGCATTGGTAAAGGATCCACCAATGGATCTTGTGGAATTCTATCACAATGCTGTGAGATATTTGCGTAAAGAAGACGCTGAAGCTGAGGATGCTAATATTAATGTCGTGGATAACAGAGGACTATCTTGAGTAGGGAATGAAAAAAACAAAGGAAAAAAGAAGAGCTGATGATGACTTCGGGGAACCGAAATGACAAAGGAGAGAGCTGAATGCTCTTCCTACATTGATTTAATAGATACCCCAGAGAGGATATATTTGGACACTACAGGGCAGATCCCCTATCGAAAGCAAGCTAGGAAAGAGCCCACTGATCGTGAGAAAAGATCTGGAAAATTTTCATCTTCCATGAGCTGGAGGAACATGAAACAAACAAGTGTCAATACCTTTGTGGTTTGACAGAACAACTGTTCGGAGCAATCATCTGCAGCAGTATGTGAGGAACCAAACTACGATGGTATGGCCAAAGCAACCACCATCTGCAGCGAATGCATTAAGGAACCACCAAGTATCTAGTCCGAGACTCGAAATCCCATGATCGGGATGGTCGGGAGTCAGGTTTGACTCCCTTGCTTTGTTTTTCTTACTTTGAATAATTAGAACAATAATAACCCCGGACCGCTTACATGTGTACGGGACCAAGATTGGTCACTAGGCATGTCTGTGTCGGATGTTTGGGATGGATAATTAGGACTTCCACTTGTTTGCTTTGATTTGAATATTTGACCTTTAAAAAATTCACATTGAATGTGATGACTGATATTGATCACTTTAAGTCCTGCCCAGAGAGACAGGACCGGAGTGCAGGGTGCAAGTCACCTCGTCGGAGAGCAAGTGGATGGACTTATATGATATTGCTCGCTTTAAGTCCCATCCGGAGAGACGAGACCGAAGTGCAGGGTGCAAGTCTGCTCGCTGGAGAGCGAGCGGATGGACTTGAAAGATATTGGATTGGAGTGCTAGGTGCAAGTCCCCTCGCCAGAGAGCGAGCGGATGGAGTTGTATGATATTGATTGCTTTATGTCCATTTGAAGAGATGGGACCGGAGTGCAGGATGTGAGCTCCCTTCTCGGAAAGTGAGTGGATGGGCTTGTACAAAAAGTAAGTCCCCACACTGGAGAGTGAGGTGATAGGCTTGCTTGGTCGTTGAGTTCCTTTACTGGAGAGCATGCGGACTCAGCAAGGATCCAGAGAGATCAAAACCCTAGATTGGAAGATAAATGATCCGGAGAGATCGAACCTTAGAACGGCTATAGATTTGATAAAAAGATTTAAACGCCTCGTACTTAGAATAAAAAATATTTTGATAAACAAGGGATGATTTTGTTATGTGATGTAATAACTCCAAATGAAATCAGAATGATTATGATGTATGAACAATGCCTAAGCAAGAGCTAGAGTCCTTAGCTATAACAGATTCGAAACAACCTGTAAGTTGCAAGAGAATCCGAAGGAACTAGATGATTCACCAAGATTAAGATCAATGGATAGCCGGAGAGCTCAACTATCAAAGACTGATTACTGGAACTTGTTCTTGAGCAAATCAGACCTTACATTTAAAAGGCTTACTTTGAGGGGGTAAGTGTTAACCCGCTTTTGAGCCAAACTAAATTTTAACTGGACTTAGAAGATCAACACAAGAACAAAGCAATCCATTAACTTGGAAGTACACATATAAGAGCTAGAGAAGCAACTTGGAAAGATTTTGCTAGGATTGGAGCAAAGACCTTAACTCGGTACCGATTTAAGGGGCCTTAGGTCGGCACTGACCCATGACATCTCCTTCATTCTCCCCTAAAACTTCACATAACTCCAATGACATGGTATCAACTGTTTTCCTTAGAGTTTGTACGATCAATTCAAAGATTGGTGGAATGACAACAAAGAGACCAGGATAACTCAAGTGATATCAAGAAGATTGCTAGAATCAACTCAAAGACGATGGAAAAGAGGCTCAAACAACTCAAGTGGACAAAAGAAAAGCAAGGCAAGTGAAACGATACAACTTGCACCAAGCATCATAGGTCAATACAGACCTATGGACCTTAAGTCGGTACCGGGCTATGCTTTTAGCTTGTGTGCACTTTACTTTTCCCAAGTGACTTCGGGCTGCCTTCTAGACTTCATTGCAAGCAGGCTTCTGACTTCGTAGCTCTGTTTCTTTATAAATACCAAACTACCTGCAACCAAAAGGGGATATAGCTCTTCTTTTCTCTCTGGATCTGATATCTCTGCCATTGGAGACTTCTTCTTCACTCCTATCCCCTACCTCTCAAACTCTCTAGAAACATCATTGTAAATCTGAGATCTGCTAGATTTTGGTCAGATCTGAGATAATTAGTTGTAATCCAGAGAGAGAATGACTAATAAAAGAGATTAAAGTGGACGTAGGCTGGAGATTACGCCAAACCACTATAAAAATTCTTGTGTGTTCTTTACTTTTATATTATTTTTACTTGCTTGATCTAGGATTTTTACTGCTTTTACATCTATTATAAAAGAACTGGTGCTTGCATCTGATTTCTGGGTGTTGATTCATTTTCTTGGTTAACAGTTAACACACTGGTTTTGCATATACACCATTAGCTATAATGTAGAAAATCACGGTAGTAAATGCACTATGTATTTCTTTTATCGAATGTTTTAACTTGCATCTCCAAGATTACTTTAGTTCATCATGCCTCCTTTTTCCTTTATTTATCATAGGAGACTTATTGGCCAATAGCTTCGATGGGATTGTAGCATCTTCACCCTCTATTCTCATCAATATAAATTCAGGTAGTATATGAGTTTGTTTAATTGGTGTTAGTAGTTGTAAATGATGCAACACTTCTACTATGCAAGACATGCATGCTTGAATCAGAAAGTAGTATACATGGATAGCATAGGTTAGGAATCGTACAAACCAATTGTGCAAGACATGCATGTAGTATAACAAAGTATTGATGGAGTTAAACAATAAACACAATTAATGACTAGTGTTGTTGTTATACGATTCAAATATGTGCGTATGAGTGTTTCATATTGAAGATATAGTAGAGAGCTTCGTATAGGAAGAGACGAAAAGTTGATTGGATGGGGAGATCAAAAGATATGGAGAAGAGATGATGTTTATTGCAAGTAACTGGCACTCAGACGTCTGAATTCCCAAACCAGGCGTCTGAATGCCTGTACGTTTTCAAACCAGAAGAGCTTCAAGCAATCAGATGTTTGACTTGGAAACCAGACATTTGAGTTGCCAACCTGAGAGTTTTAGGTATTTTTATAGAGATGTCTGACCTCCCAAGTCAAACGTCTGAGTCACTGTAGTGATGTTTTCTCGGCTATTTTCCGAGACGAAATTCTAAGGGCATTTTCATCAATTCGGTGCATGGTTCTTCTCTATTGATGGTGCATATTCTTTTGGTGTGATCCGATGGTCTAGAGTAATTAGAGCATCTATATATTAGCCTTCTAATTATCTTCCTAATGAATGATTATAAGGATTATTTACTTTCCCGTTATTGCAATTAATAGAAACCTTAGCTTATCCAATTTGGGGTTTTTCTATTTTGAGTGCTCTAAGATATAATTCTTCAATTGAGTGATTGATTAGAGAGAGGCTCCACATCTTATAACTCTCTAATCATTGATTTGGCTTATAGTCTATTATAACTGCTGATTGAAATAAAAAGGTTGTTGGTCTTCGTGGACGTAGGATACACATCTGAAACACGTTGAATCTTTTGATTCTCTTTTCTTACTGTTGTTTGATCTTGTTTGATAACATAATTGATTTTGAATTTGCATTGATGTTCAAATAACCAAAACTAGATTCTGGTTAATCGCATTTGCATATTAGTGATAAATCTTTCCCTATATTTTCAACTACAGTTTGGTATCGGAGTCAGTGTTTTTGTTCTATTTGGATATTAATAACGACCTCCAGAAAATCTATTGGTAGATCTTGTGTTAATTATGATGTTACATGTTTTGATGGAAAGGGAGAATTTGGAACTTGGAAGATGAAGATGGAGACAGTGTTGAAGAAGGAGAAGACTTTTAAGATTATTTATGTGCCTGAGAAATTGAAGAACATTGAGGTGGATGTTTTGGAAGAGATGGAAGATAAAGCTCTTACAACAATCAAGTTGAGTCTTTCGAATGAAGTTCTTCAAGATTTTTCTTAAAACGAAGACAGTGAAGGAAATATGGGATGCATTATCTAATGCATATCAACTCAAGTCTCTCATAAATCGGATTATTCTTCAGCAATAGCCCTATTCATTTAAGATGAAGCCTAAAGCCAATCTTATAGAGCACGTTGATGCTCTTTCTACCTTGATTATGAACCTTAAGGCATCATATGTTGAGATTAAAGATAAGGCGCAAGCAGTGATCCTCTTGTGTTCTTTGCCTAAGGAGTATACTACTTTTGTTAACTCCATGATATATGGTGGTAGTAAGATTAGTCTGTTAGATGTTAAGGCTGGTCTTCATAATAAGGTGTTGAGAGATAGATTGTCGAGAACTAATATAGACAGTGACTCAAAGTGCTTATCTGTTCAGAGAGGTAGAAGCCAAGGCAAGTCAAAGAATGGTGGAGGTTGAAATAAGTCAAAGTCTCGGTCTAGGGGACCTCGATTGACTTGCAATTATTATAAGAAACTGGAGCATTTTATAGCTCAATGTCCAAGCTCGAAGGATGAAGAAAAGACCCAAAGAAAGCTTCAGTATCTATTATAGTGACGTCAGATACAGAGAGTGATACCGATGTGTTTACAGCTTCTGTCTCTTCTGGGAAGAGCAACTTATGACTTATTGATTCTATTGCATCCCATCATATGACACCTAATAGGAACTGTTTCTCTATATACCATGAGATTAATGGAGGAGAGGTTCTAATGCGCAATGATGCTTCTTGTCGTATGGTTGATGTTGGTAGTGTGAAGGTCAGAATGTTTGATAGTGTTATTCGTACTATTACTAATGTTAGACATGTACCTGATTTGAGGAGGAGCTTGATTTCTATTGGGGCTTTGAGTAGGCTTAGGTTGAAGATTGTAGTCGAGGAAGAGAAAATGCAGATATCGAAGGGTTCCATGATTATTATGAAAGATGTGAGGGCAGGAAATCTTTATTTATTGTAGGGCACTACCGTAGTTGGTGAATCAGCTTCTATTACTTCGGCTGATTTAAATTCTTTCAAATTATGGCATTTGTGAATGGGACATATTGGTGAGCGCAGTCTGGATGAGTTGAGAAAGTGAGGTTTGATTTATGGTGTTCATCATTCAAAGCTTGCCTTTTGTGAGGAGTGTGTTCTTGGGAATTAGAGAAAGATTTCTTTTAGTACTAGAGAGCATAAGGCGAAGGCTGTTTTAGAGTATGTTCATACAGATGTTTGGGTGTCCTCTCCTTGCCCATCTCTGGGTGGAGCCAGGTATTTCATTTCATTTATAGATAATTTCTCTCATAAAGTTTGGGTATACTTTCTACAGTCTAAGAGTGAAACATTTGACAGGTTTCGAAAGTGGAAATCGACCATTGAGAAGCAGTCAAGGAAGCAGTTGAAAGTTCTTCATTCTGATAATGGTGGTGAATTTATATCACATGAATTCATCGATTTCTATGAGTACGAAGACATTAAAAGGCATTACACCACACCTGACAACCCTCGGTTGGGGTTGCTGAAAGGATAAATTGGACATTGTTGAAGAGAACTCGTTACCTCATATTAACTGCTAAGTTAAAGAAGGGATTTTGAGCTGAAGCTTTATCTATGACGACTTTCCTCATCAACCGCACACCTTCTACTATCATAGACATGAAGTTACCTAAAGAAGTATGGAAAGAAGAGCATGTTAGCTATTCATTTCTTAGAATGTTTGGATGTCCAGCTTATGTACATGAGAGTAGAGGCAAGCTGGAACCTAGAGCTCGCAAGTGTATCTTTCTAGGTTATAGAAGAGGAGTGAAGGGATATAGGATGTGGTGTCCTATCAGCAAGAAGATTATTATCGATAGGCATATGACTTTTGATGAGAAGTCTATGTTGAAGGTGGAGCCTTCCTCATCCGATGACAGTATGAGGACATATTCAGAATACCAAGCACAAGACAACTCATCTTCAGATTCTTTCCATAGAGATACAGATGGTGTTTCTGATGGCACCATAGTTGATGAGAGTAGTACAGATGTTGGTATAGAGGATCAGACTCAAGGTGGAGCTCATTCAGAGACTAGGCCTGTTAGATAGAGGAAGAAGCCTTGGTGGCTTGAGGATTTTGTTAGATTGAGCATCAAAGACATTGACTTTGATGATATGGCAACATATGCATTGACTATTGTTCATGATAAGCCCAGAGATTACAGAGACGTTGTTGCATCAGTTGACAATTCCGATTGGTTAGTTCCTATGGAAGAGAAGATTAAGTCTTTGCACAAAAATCGTACTTGGGATTTAGTGCCTCTTCCCACTAACAAGAAGGCAATTAGATGTAGATGAATCTATAGAGTGAAAGATGGCGGCAATGGTGATTTTAGATACAAAACAAGGTTAGTAGAAAAGGGGTGTGTTCAGAAGAAAAGGGTAGAGTATCATAATATCTTTGTTCCAGTTGTCAGGCATACATCCATTCTTATCTTTTTGGCATTAGTTGCCCATTATGATATGAAACTTGAGTAACTAGATGTTAAAACTACATTCTTACATGGTGATCTAGAATGAGGAGATTTATTTATGGGAGTCAGAGGGGTTCATTGATAGTAGCAGGCCAGATTATGTTTGTAAGCTTAACAAATCTTTATATGAACTGAAGCAGTCTCCTAGACTATATTATAAGAGATTTGATAAGTTATGCTTTCATAGGGTTACTCTAGAAGCTTCAAAGACCAATTTTTTTTCATTTTAGGAGGTGTGATGGAGATACGATATATCTTTTGTTATATGTTGATGACATGTTGATTGCATCTCAGAGTATGGTCAGAATTACAGAGTTGAAAGCAGAGCTCAGCGAATAGTTATGAAAGATTTGGAAAAAGCACAAAGAATTTTGGATATGGAGATAGTCAGAGATAGAAAGCGGAGAGAGTTGAGACTCATTCATGTGCAGTACACCGAGATGGTCCTCACTCGATCTGGTATGGAGAAAGCTAAACCGATTGGCACATTAGGATCTCTTTTAAATTATCGAAAGAATTATCTCTTTCGTCGGATGAAGACAAAAGGTATATGCCAAATATACCTTATTCTAGTGTTGTTGGTAGTCTCTTGTATGCGATAGTGTACATGAGACCAAATTTGGCTCATACAGTGGGTGTTGTGAGTCGATATATGTCTAACCCGGGCAAAGAGCATTGGCAAGCAATAAAGTGAATACTCAGATATCTTCGTGGCACTTTATCAGTTGGCTTATTTTATGGTGGAGTAGATGGAAACATATCTCTTGGAGGTTATTGTGATTCAGATTACGGTGGGGATAAAGATGGATGGAAGTCGGTTTTGGGCTATGTTTTTACACTTGGCATATGCTCGATTTTGTAACGATCAAAGCTGCAATCTACAATAGATGTTTTGTCGACTACCAAGGCGGAGTTGACATCGAATGTGGAAGCGACTAAGGAGGTATTTTATTTACTTCAGTTATTGGATGATCTTTCTATGGTGCAGTGGACAATAGAGCTAT
This sequence comes from Allium fistulosum, assembly GCA_030737815.1. Lineage (NCBI taxonomy): Eukaryota > Viridiplantae > Streptophyta > Magnoliopsida > Asparagales > Amaryllidaceae > Allium > Allium fistulosum. The sequence continues at coordinate 1,379,227,007 of CM060901.1, forward strand.
TTTCAAACATTCAGAGTGCGATCCATCTTGTAGAGAATCGGGCTTATAGTTCTTAGACGAAGCATATTGATGTCAGAGGTTTCTTCCTTATGCTTGAGGAAGAATAAAGAAAGATTAAGTTGGTGAAGGTGAATACTATGGATAATCTTTCAGATATGATGACTAAGTCACTTCCCAAAGAAAATTTTGAGCATTGCTCAAACTTTATTAGTTTGATTTCAGTTGCATCAGTGCCATTGCGCGCAAATGCAACAAACGCTATGATTAGTTTGTTGATTGTTGAAGAGACCGACGTATTTTGAATCGAGGTGTAGTGTTGTTGTTATACGATTCAAATATGTGTGTATGAGTGTTTCAGATTGAAGATATAGTGGAGGGCTCCGTATTGGAAGAGACGAGAAGTTGATTGGAGGAGATCAAAAAATATGGAGAAGAGATGTTGTCTATTGCAAGTAGCAGGTACTCAGACGTCTGAATTCCCAAACCAGACGTCTGAATGGCTGTATGTTTTCAAACCAGAAGAGTTTCAGGCAATCAGACATCTGACTTGAGAAACCGGACATTTGAGTTGCTAACTCGAGAGTTTCAGGTAGTTTTACAAAGACGTCTAACCTCCCAAACCAGATGTCTGAGTTGTTGTAGCAATGTTTTCTCGGCTATTTTTTGATTCAAAATTCTGATGGCATTTTCATCAATTTGGTGCATGGTTCTTCTCTATTGATGGTGCAGATGCTTTTAATGTGATCCGATGGTCCAGAGTAATTAGAGCATCTATATATTAGCCTTCTAATCATCATTCTAATGAATGGTTATAAGGATTATTAGGTTTTCAATTATTGTAATTAATAAAAACCCTAGCTCATTTAATTTGGGGGTTGTCTATTTTGAGTGTTATAAATTATAATTCTTCAATTGAGTGATTGATTAGAGAGAGTCTCCACATCTTGTAACTCTCTAATAATTGATTTGGCTTGTAATCTCTTATAATTGCTGATTGAAATAAAAGGGTTGTTGGGTCTCCGTGGACGTAGGATACAAATCTGAATCACGTTAAATCCTCCGTGTCTCTTTTCTTTCTGTTATTTGACCTTGTGTGATAACATAATTGATTTTGAATTTGCATTGGTGTTCAAATAGACAAAACTAAATTCCGGTTAATCGCTCCCGCATATTAGTGATAAATTCTTCCCTACATTTTTTAACTGATTAGATTAAAGTGCATCAATAAAAACCCCTCTTTGTCCTCCTTTTCTCATATGAGATGCAGCAGTTCTACTATTAAATTTTTCAATCTATATGACTCGGAAAACCAATAAGTGAGTGAATTAGCATCTTATATAAAGTTAGGAAATTACGTATGATATCCAAACATTACTTACAACTTGCATTCCATACATTCTGAATCAGTGGGTATTGGCTTTAGTGTTGTTGCAAGAAACATTCTCAAAATGTATACTTTGCTCGCTTGGAGTTGTTGTTTAAACACGTTAAAGTGTATAGTGTGGGTAAGTGATATGTTTGAAAATTATAATTGTTAAACGTACTCAGGGCTGACTTAGTGGAAAGCCCACCAAGTCCTTTGGCTAGGGCAACTCCTAAATGGAGGCAAAAAAAATTATAAAAAAAATTATTTATCTTTGTAATATGAATAATATTGCTATGTTTTAACATGTCGATGTTCAATTGTAGTAGAATGGTAAGTTATATAGCTTCAACTTCACCAACTAGAGTTCAAGCATGGACATCACATACCAATATTTTTCTCGATTTCCATGTAAGAAATTTTTGGGCTAGGGCAACCCAATTTCCAGGCTGCCCTTAAATGTACTATTCATCGGGATTGTAGGAAATAAATGATGTTTTAAAAAATATTACCTAAGACGTAAAACTGCTTGTTTGGGTGGATCCTAATTTCTTTGTAATTCGTCCTCTAGCAAGGAAAATGTGTTTGTTGTTCATTTCATAATTGCTGGGCCTAAATTCGAATACCACATCTGTTCCCACTGACTTTTGAAAAATGCTAAGAATGTTCGCTTCCCAATTTTCCTGAAAATATATAATCGTACATGTATCAGTAGTTAAACGAAACTAATTTAAGATACAAAGCGTGGTTTAAAGAATAGTTACAGTGGTTGACATAGCAGCATCAAGTATGTCAATATTTAAATGATATCCAATAAAAATATAGTTTTAAGAATAATAAAGTTTATCGTAGAAGAAAAAAAGATGAATGTATGCGCATATTGATTAACAGGGATGTTCGCTAGTATATGACAATTGTACTAAAATAATTTGACCCATCAACGCATTCAGATTTCAGACCCTTTACAAATCGCACATGAAATATAGCTGACGAGTTCCCCAAATTCCTACTACTTACAGTGTTAAGGGTATGCTTAATCTGGATTTAATTAACATGACATGGTTCATAATTGAATGAAAATGATAGGATACACTTATGGATTGAATGTAGTGCACACTGTTGCTTTGGATATACTGTTGTTTACATGATATGATCTGATTGTATGATGAGAAGGTTAAGGGAAAACCCATTCCGTTCTACAGCGGCGCGGTCTCACTATGATTGCTTAAAGTAAATATTTTACTCATACTAGGCTTTATGTCTGACCTATGTTGTTATTATTTTTCATAAACTCATGGGTACTAATTTGAGTAAGTTAAATTTATGAAATTAGATAGGTATCTACTGAAAGGACGAATAAAGATTCCGAGGATGAAGCAGGACGACTTACCTAGCTAATAAAAGTTATTTTGAAAATTCCGTTGTGTAAAACTAAAAATTATAGCTGATTATGTGTCATGTCGGCATCTTCATATATCAGACATGACATCATTTTGATTTTCTTTTTGTATTTACCCCGGCGTGGAAACGAAAAGGGTTAACGATAATGCAACAAATATTGTGAAACAGATTTATGCAATGCAAATTTGTTTTTGGTGCTTTGTTTACTTTATGTTGTACAAATAATACTGAACTCACTTTATCGTTTGAGAATGATTCTGATGAAGACTGCAGCATCATCGGTGTCCCTTTTCAGGTCTCGAAGTGGGGGTCGTTACAATGGGTCAGGCTTAGAAGTCCATACCGGCCTATCTGTGACTTGTTTGTGGAATTTGTTGGGATGGAGCTAGGTTGAATGTGGGCAGGCTTGAACTGGGTCGGGCGAAGACGTGATAGTTGACATGCGTTTGGCCCGGCTTAGAATTGATGGTTGTCTAATTACACGTGGGAGAAATTTGAGCCACAACTACCATTCGAGTTTATGTATGACAATGAAAGACTTTTGAAATTTGAAAATAAAAATTACAATCTTAAATAACATGCCGACATACAAACATAATATTCAAGTAATGGTTGTTACTGCTACAATGGCTATTCACAATTCTATACAAAGATACAATGAGTGGGACCCGAAATTTATTGCATATAACGATGGTCCCGACCTAGTTTCAGAAGAATTTTTAGAAGAATACTGTAATATTTGAACGTTCAAGAATAACGATCGTGACCAGTTGAAAGAAATGCAACAAAATCTATAGCAGTCGTTTGAGATAACACACGAAATGAACTAGTTGATGTTGGACTATGTTAGGAATTGTTTGCATATCACTAGTAATTTTTATTTGTCTAACCGCGCTTGTATTATTATTGTATCTGTAATTCGATATTGTAACTATACTTATACTATTATTATATTTTAATTTGAAACGGATGTATTAGTATGATTGTATCTTTTTTATTCGAATGATCAAATTTTCGGCTTAGCTTACATTCTCAACTTACATCTATCTATTTTAAAATAATACAAATATGTTAACAATATAATCAGTGTTATACATCTAGTATACCAAAACAGAGACTAATTAATAATAAACTCGTCTCTTAAGTTTACAAATCAGATTTCCACTACTTTGAAATTCTGTATTAGCTATTTATAACAATAAGTATGTTGTAATTAATTACAACAACAAACTAACAACTATAGTGATAATAACTATAGCGATAAATCAAACGTTATACTATTTAACAAAATAGTACAACGTAGAAACGAAAATGATATATATATATATATATATATATATATATGAACTAGAAATCTAACCGGTTGAAGAAGGAAATTTCGTCTGAGGTTTGTCGTAACAATTTCCTTAAGACTTTATTCAAAGTCTCCCAAGATACACAGACGTAAGCTGCTCGAGATCGTGATGTGTATGATCTTCTGTGTAATAGGACTGATTATGATTTTAAAAAATGAAGATAAAGAAGAGATAACTCGGTTTTAAAATTAAGTGAGGAAAGTGATCAGGTTTTCTCTTTATTTATAGCCGAATTTCCAATGGCTACACCCGTTGAGAAAAGTAGCATCCCTTCATTTGCAAAGCCAAAAAGTGTTACTGTTCGCAACAAGCACTCCCTTTCATTTGCAACGCTAAAACTGTTGTTGTTCGCAACAGCCGCGTCCGTTCGTTTGCAACGGTTCAGAACTGTTGTTGTTCGTTGTAACGGTCATCTGAAAAAATCGCGTCTCTTCATCAGTTTTCAACGGTCACAACCGTTGGAAAATCCGTATCTATTTAAACACTCTTCTGTTTTAAAATCAGTCCATTTTTTAGGTAGCAAAAATATATGACACAGCCCAATCTTATTGGACCCGCACCCGCACCCGATCCGGCTCGGTTCGGTCGGACGGGCGGGCGGCGGCGCGTGTGTTAGTCCATGGCCATATAGGTCCTCCCCTCGCACAAAATTACCTGACCCTAAGGGCCAATATAGGGATTAAGAGTACACTATATAAACAAGAAAATGGATTTATTTTTGGCGATGTGGGATATATCTCATTCACTATTTTTGTAAATTCTAACAATCCCCATATGAATGACGATATATGACTCCCCTACACAAAGTGTAATATTCCACAGTTCATATGAAAATAATGCTATATCGAGGATAAGTAGATATTTCACTTTGAACTTTCCCTAGTTAAAACTTATCGGATATACTTGGCTAATCGGTGAATTATTTCATCTTGAACCGTCAGCCGTTATTGTATAACCAGACAATAAGCTTTACAAAGCATTATTTCCCTTCACATCCAATCTCTTGGTTGTGTTCATTTTGGTCATGAATAATTTTTGGTTCTGCGAGTGTTTATAGAGAATAAAAGCCTTTAATATTCTCATAGAGCCGACCCAGCTCACACTAACATAGGTGATCACAACTATTAAGAGTACCCTACATATACCCCACTTGTTATTTTCAAGATATGGTCATCATTAAAAAACATAGTTTTATCCTTTTAATACTTCTGTAGGCATGCATTTATATTATGCACCATAGGAATGGAGTAGGACTAAGTCCAAACAAATGCATTACGTCTTGAGTTATTCAGAACTGGTTTGCCTATTGATCCTAGTCCGTGGGATCTCCAGTCTCTAGGATAGGTTTCCGTATAAGATAACTCTTGTTGGTTTAGGCTTTTAAACCCATTCCCCTCGATGCGCAGTTAATTTTCTCTCTTGATAAACCTTTAGTAAATGGATCCGCTAGGTTATCATTTGTTCGCACATAATCTATGGAAATAGTTCCATTTGAGAGTACTGCCTAACTGTGTTATGGCGTCGACGAATGTGTCGTGACTTTCCATTATACACAAAGTTTTGCGCTCTGCTTAATGCTGCTTGGTTATCACAGTGTATGCATATGGCCGGTACAGGTTTAGGCCAAAATGGAATATCTTCTAAAAAGTGACGAAGCCATTCTGCTTCTTTGCCTACTTTATCTAAAGCGATGAACTCTGATTCCATAGTGGATCGAGCTATGCATGTTTGTTTAGTATATTTCCATGACACCGCTGCCCCTACTAAGGTAAAGACATAACCACTCGTTGATTTTGATTCCTCTGAATCAGCAATCTAGTTTCCATCACTATATCCTTCTAAGACGGCAGGATATTTTCCATAATGTAAGGAATAGTTTGTGGTATTTTTTAAATATCCAAGCACTCTCATTAGTGTTTTCCAATGTTCCTTCCCTGGGTTGCTTGTATACCTGCTTAATCGACTTACTGCATAAGCTATATCTGGTCTTGTGCAATTCATGAGATACATGAGACATCTTATTACACGAGAGTATTCCGGTTGCATTACACTCTCATTAGTGTTTTTATGCAGTACTTCCGATGGATTATACGGCGTTCATACTCCTTTAATTCCAAAATTTTGAAAATTTTCAATCACTTTTTCTACATAATGTGACTGAGATAATTCAATTCCATTAGGTGTTCTTATTATTTTGATTCCCAAAATAACATCTGCAACTCCTAAGTCTTTCATATCGAAATTGTTGATTAACATCTGCTTAGTGGTCTCTATTACCTTAGTATTTGGACCGAAGATTAGCATATCGTCTACGTATAGACAAATCATCACATATGATTGTCCAATTTGTTTGTAATAAACACATTTATCACATTCATTTATACGAAAACCATTTTTCATCATGACACTATCAAATTTTGTGTGCCATTGTTTTGAAGCTTGTTTTAGTCCGTATAATGACTTGACTAATCTACATACTTTGTTTTCATTCCCTTTAGATATAAAACCCTCAGGTTGCTCCATGTAAATCTCCTCATCGAGATTTCCATTTAAGAATGCCTTCTTTACATCCATTTGATGAATCTGTAGATTATAGATGGATGCAATTGCTATTAACATTCTTATAGAGGTTATTCGTGTTACTGGTGAATAGGTATCGAAGAAGTCTACACCTTCTTTTTGACGATATCCTTTGGCTACCAATCTTGCTTTGTATTTGTCGATGGAGCCATCTGGTTTCATCTTCTTTTTGAAGATCCATTTACAACCAATTGGTTTTATTCCAGGTGGAAGATCAACTATTTCCCAAGTTTTATTACTCATAATTGAATCAATTTCACTTTGGATTGCTTCTTTCCAACATGAGGATTCAAAAGATGACATTGCTTTCTTGTACGTTTAAGGTTCGTGTTCTAACATATATGTTAAAAATTCCGAACCAAATGTCGTGGAAGTTCTTGCCCTTACGCTTCTTCTTGGTTCAACTTTCTCAGTTTCACGATGAGTTTCATCTTCATGTGATTTACTCAATTCTTCTCTTGTCCTTTTGGGGACATTATTTCCTTCATTTCTTTTGTGTGGAAACACATCTTCAAAGAATGAGGCGTCTCTTGATTCCATGATTGTATTTACATGAATATCAGTTATATCAGACTTGAATACCAAAAATCTGTAGGCACTACTATTTTGGGCTGGCCCTAAATAGTAACAATCTACTGTTTTTGGTCCAAGTTTGACTTTCTTGTGAGGCGGAACTAGAACTTTTGCCAAGCACCCCCACACTTTGAGGTATTTAAAACTTGGTATGTGTCCTTTCCATAACTCATATGGAATTGTTCCTGTTTTATTGTGATGAACCTTGTTTAATATGTGATTAGACATATTTAAGGCTTCCTCCCATAAGTTCGTCGGTAGGCCAGAAGTTAAGAGCATCGCATTAATCATATCTTTTAATGTTCTATTCTTTCTCTCGGCTATACCATTTTGTTATGGTGAATATGGTGCTGTTGTTTGATGAATTATACCATTTTCGGCACAGAATTATTCAAATGGTGATTCATATTCTCCACCTCGATCAGATCTCAATATCTTGATCTTTTTATTTAACTGATTTTCTACCTCAGCTTTGTACTTCGTAAATGATGTAATTGCTTCATCCTTGCTATTTAAAAGATATACATAGCAATATAGTGTATAATCGTCAATAAAGGTAATAAAGTACATTTTCCCACCTCTTGTAGGTAATGATTTGAAATCACATAAATCAGTATGAACCAAACCTAGTGTTTCGGTGCTTCTATCAACTGTATGAAATGGTTTTTTGATCATTTTTGCTTCTACGCATGTCTCACATTTGTAGTTTTATCTACTTAGAATTTCGGAATTAATCCCAAGTTTGATAGTTTTTTCATTTTTCGGAAATTTATGTGTCCTAATCTATCATGCCATAGTAAAATTTCATGCTCAAGCAAATAAGAAACTTTAATTTTATTAATAGCATAATCAGAATACATAATTTTATTGTCGACAACGGCTACATTTGCCTTAAATAGGCCATCACATAAATATCCCCTTCTTGTATACATTCCAGCTTTGGACAGAACCATCTTGTCTAACTCGAAGACCATTTTGAATCCTTTCTTTGATAGCACTGGACCAGAGATGAGATTCTTGCATATGTCTGGAACGTGGAGCACGTCATTCAACTTGGCAGTTTTTCCAGAAGTAAACTTGAGGATTATTGTGCCACTGCCTTCGATCATGGAAACCGCAGAATTACCCATGTAGAGTTTTTCTTCCTGATCGAATTTCTGGTATATAGAAAACATGGATTTGTCAGAGCAAACATAACGAGTAGCGCCTGTGTCCACCCACCATTGGTTAGGGTTCTGAACCAAATTGCATTCAGATATAACTGCTGAAAAATTAGACTCGTCTACTTCCATGTTATCCACCATATTTACCTCTGAGTTGCGTTCCTTCTTGTGTCTGCAATCTCTAGCGGCGTGTCATGTTTTTCCACAAACCCAACACTCGCCATTAAACTTCTTGGTTCGTTTGTTGTCTTTGGGTTTGTTTTCAGGCGCTTTTCTTTTCTGCGGGAATTTCTTCTTCTTGTTTTTCATGAAATGCCCTTTGTTCTTTGACTCTTCTGCCACAAATGCCTCTTCACTTTGTTTTGTTACTCCGCGGTTATCAGCCTCAATTTTTAGTCTGACAATAAGATCTTCTAAGGAAATCTCCTTTTTCTTATGTTTCAGATAATTGCGGTAGTCTTTCCAAGATGGTGGTAATTTCCCTGTTATCGCTTCAACAAGGAAGAATTCTCCAACTTTATGTCCTTCTGCTTCAAGTTCATGAATTATGAGTTGGAGTTCTTGCACTTGACTAGTTACGGATTTGGAGTCAACCATTTTGTATTCCATAAACTTATCTACGATGAACTTCTTCAAACTGACATTCTGCGTTTTGTATTTATGTGCAAGTGCAGTCCATAAGGATTTTGCTGTCTGGTGTGCCGATATACTTTATATAGTACTTTATCCAGACAATTCAGAATGTAGTTTCGGCACAGGAAGTCTGAATGCTTCCATGAGTCAATTCCGAGAAAAATAGCTGCATCTTTTTCTCTAGTTTGTCCGTCTTTAGGCTTTGGTTCATCCTCCTCGATGCACTTCTGCAGCCCTAGCATGGGGAGATAAAACGGCATTTTTTTTTGCCATGTTATGAAGTCATCACCGTCTCCTTTGAACAGATCAGGCCTGTTGTGAGTAGTAGCCTTTGTTGATAGTTCAACTGTTGCGATCTCTGTTTTAGTGAAAACGGGAAAGTCTTAAGATGTTATACGTCAAGTATACCAAAATAGAGACTAATCAATAATAAACTCGTCTCACAAGTTTACAAATCAGATTTCCACTACTTTGGAATTCTGTATTAGCTATTTATAACAATAAGTATGTTGTAATTAATTACAACAACAAATTAACAACTATAGTAATAATAACTATAGCGATAAATCAAACGTTATACTATTCAAAGAAATAGTACAACGTAGAAACGAAAATGATATATATATATATAAATATATAAATGAACTAGAAATCTAACCGATTGAAGAAGGAAATTTCGTCCGAGGCTTGTCGTAACAATTTCCTTAAGACTTTGTTCAAAGTCTCCCAAGATACAACATACGTAAGCTGCTCGAGATCGTGATGTGTATGATCTTCTGTGTGATAGGACTGAGTATGATTTTAAGAAATGAAGATAAAGAAGAGATAACTCGGTTTTAAAATTAAGTGAGGAAAGTGACCGGGTTTCCTCCTTATTTATAGCCGAATTCCCAATGGCTACACCCGTTGAGAATAGTAGCATCTCTTCATTTGCAACACCAAAAAGTGTTACTGTTCACAACAGGCACTTCCTTTCATTTGCAATGCCAAAACTGTTGTTGTTCATTGTAACGATCATCTAAAAAAATCGCGTCTCTTCATCAGTTTGCAACGGTCACAACCGTTGAAAAATCTGTATCTATTTAAACACACTTCTGTTTTAAAATCAGTCCATTTTTTAGGTAGCAAAACTATATGACACAGCCCAATCTTATTGCCAATATAGGAATTGAGAGTACACTATATAAACAAGAAAATGGACTTATTTTGACGATGTGGAATATATCTCATTCACTATTTTTGATAATTCTAACGATTAGTAATAATAGAATTAATAATTTTCTTTCTTGTGCTTTCAAATACCTCATTTTCAATACAAGAACGCATTCTCCTTGCTAAACCATCACCTTTCGTATGCTCCTTAAATTAGCACAAAAACGCATCCTAAAGAAACACATATAGGTGCTTTATTAAGAAACAATAAACCTAGAAGATTATCCGGATCTAATGGTAATATAAATTCCCTAACATCCCTGTGACCCTGACCCTTTTCTTCCAGACTTTCCGACTGAGTTCATTGAGAAATGACTGGATGGATCTCCCCCTCCCACATTGTCTCTGTCGTTGATTCCTTTCTAACTGCTAGTTCAGTTTCAGTTAAATGGCGCTATAATATTAAGTATAATACTTTGTACATCATTACCTTGAGCATCAAAAGGAAGACGAAAAGAAAGGGGGAAATATAAAAGATGAAAATGGAACCATTATAGGTGCCACCAGTTTGCATGAATTACTCCCGAATGTAAATTTAACCGTCGGGCCACTTTTTTGACAAACTTCAACTAGAATAGAATATGCTTTGATCGCGTAAAAGAATGAATTAATGGCACTGTTTACATTATTAATAGGACAATTTTTTGATCAAGGCCTTCCAGGAAAACTAATAACACAAATAAGAATCTTCAAAAACTAATTGCCAAAATAGGTCTCGTTTAGTTTTGTACATGCGCAAATATGGAATGCGCAAGTATATTTTTTTATACGTAGAGCTTGCGCATTCCATATTTGCGCAATCTATATTTTTAAGCTTGCGCAAATATGGAATGCGCAAGGTCATTTCTGAGCATCAAAAAGACAGAGAGCTGAATCTGGGTTCATTCATCAAACCTATCCCCTTTCTTCCCAAAACCCTCCCCATTTCCAACTTCAAACCCATTTCAAATCAAAATATCTTAAGTCAAAATCATTATTCCTCATCTATTTCTTCAAACAAACACTCTATTGCGAATAAAATGGAAGCTAGCTCTTCATCTACGTTGATTAGAGGTAATTATAATTCATGTTTTTGAAAATTAAGATGTAATTTTGCTATTGTTGATGTTGTTGAAAATGAAGAGTTATTGGTGGTGGTGGTGTTAATTATTAGACAATGGTGTTGTTGTTGAATTAGTTGTTAGTGTTTGATGAACTGGGAAACCCTATTTAAATAGTAGTAAATTAAAAACCCTAATTTACACCTTAATTGTTTATTGTTTATTATGACGGTAGACATTAATGATTGAGAGATAGACGATGAAACATTGATGAAACATTTTGATGAGGTTGAAGGGAAAATCAGAGTTGCAAGTTCAAGTCATATTGACTTTGATGTCGATCATGTTCTGGAAACACAGTTCGAACCAGTACCGCGTAAATTCCATTCAGGATCATCAACCTTACACGGTCATTTATGTGAAGTTGTTTCTGCGGAAATGCCCGGTCATCAACATACAGTTGGTGGAAATTTGGTGACACCTATACATCCTGTTGGTCCATCCATGCCAAGGGGACAACGACCATATCCAAATTGTTATTGCGGAGATATGTGTGTAGTGGTTGTTTGCAGAAAGGAAAAGAATGCTGGACGAAGATTTTTCGGTTGTAGTTCGTACAACGAACATAGATTGAATCCTCGTGAATATGATTATTGCAATTATTTTAAATGGATTGATCAACCCCTATGCGAAAGGGGACTTGAGTATGCCCACGAATTGCAAGCCGAAATAAGTCGTTTGAAAAGTGTGAATGAAGAACTAAGGACGAACAGTGGAAGGCCTAGAATGTGGTAGATGTTTGGGACTTGGTTAAGTTGTCATATTTGGATTTTATGTTGGACCGTTGGATTTGTATTGTGTTGTTGCGAAAATGTTTGTATTTGTTGTAACCCGTATTGTGAGCATGGTGGATAGTTTATTATGTTTTTGAAATTCATTTGATAGTGTTGACTTTAATGACGAAATATATTGGTTACATTATTATATTGATTTGCTTGTTTCGGTTTTTTTAAAGATGGAGTTGACTTCTTTTGGTCGTAGATTGCATGCGGAAGCAAAATCTACTTAGACAAAATAGGTAATAATTCATCAAATTGATGTTTATAGTTATGTCGATGACCAAAAAATATGAATGAGGTATTGGAACTTATTTTGCAGATAATGTCAAAGGTTCCGACTATATTTTACTTTGATGGCGAATTGTTGGTTGATGATGAAGGTAAACCTAGATATGTGGGCGGGAGGCGAAAAGGATCGACAATAAAAAATCATTGTAGTTTCGAAGAGCTTAAACAAAGGGCATTTGAAGTGACAAAAGCGAATCCTGTGATATATGATTTAAAATTAGCGATGAAATGGGTTCGGGATGATGGTGCATCCGCTATTGATTTGGAAGACGACGACGATTTGAACTCCACCTTTTCAGTTGGAATGAGAGTGATAGAAATCTACGTTGTGAGAGGGGAACATGAAAATATGGTTGAAACACAAGCGGCAGTAATCTCTGGGGATGAGTATATGCACACTACACAGTTACAAGAAACACAATGTTCGGCGTATCCGTCGTATTTTTCAAGCCATCAAGGTGGAGAGTTTACAAACTTACTTCATAGGTACAGCGGAATGGTTGGAGTCTCTTCTAGTCAGGAACAACATATGATGTAGAACGCTATAAATCCAAATCAGTCGCAGGCGTTTGAAAAGTGAGTACTATTATACGTTTGCACTTGTATTTTGACTTACGTTAATGCAAAATATATGACCTTTGTTTTTTGTATTCCTAGTGTCGAAGATGCATTTACTGGTTGTGATGACGATGGTGCCGATGATCATGTTCTTACTCCACATGGGAGTTGTGGACAATTGGATAGCATGGAAGTAGCTTGTGCGGATGATGAGGATAGAACTTGGATCCATCAAATGGAAGTTAACAATGATGTAATCATATATGCAGACATTGACGAGGCTGATGATGTAAATGCGGAAGAAGAACAAATCACATATGAAGAGGCTCTAGCCGATGATTTATGCACGGCATCAATGATGGTGAAATCGATAATGCAAAATTGTCATCAAGACGTGGAAGTTTTTGGAAGAGAATGTGCGGAGAACGATCCATGAGTTGGGTTAATTTTTGAAAGTAAGCAGAAGCTTGTTGAACAGTTATGTGAATGGTCGCTTAAATGTTCAATTTCGTTTAAAGTTCTGAAATCGCATGCAAATCAATACACGGTCCGTAGTGCTGTGGAAGAAACATGCCCTTGGCGAGTTCATGCAAGCCTTTCGGTAAGAAAATTTCAAACTGGTGGAAGGTAACTACGTATGGCGGCGATCACACTTGTTCAAATGCAACCATCAACTCAAACCATCGACAGACAGCTGCTAAGTTTATATGCAGCAAAATACTTCCGTTGATTAAAGCAGAAACAAACATGACTACAAGAACTGTGCAAGAGACAATGTCCAACATGTTTCATATTAAAGTGAGTTATTTTCGAGCCTGGCACGGACTGCAGAAAGCTGTTGCAATGATTTATGGCGATTGAGAATCGTCGTACGCGGAATTGCCGAAATATCTTAGAGCCCTACAACATACCAACCTCGTAACCGTATATGATGTTATTCATAGTCGTGGTGTTTTTTATGGTGCTTTTTGGGCTTTCGGACCTTCTATTCAAGGCTTTGACCACTGTCGACCCATATTGTCTATTGATGGCACTCATTTATACGGGAAGTATCTGGGTACGTTACTAGTAGCAACTAGGGTGAATGCAAATCAAGGGCTATTTCCTTTAGCTTTTGCTATTGTACAAACAGAGTGGTGGCAAACGTGGAGTTGGTTTGTTCGTTGCATATGGAATTATATTCCATCCGTACGTACTATATGTATCACCTTTATCTCAGATCGTATGAAAGGAATTCCACATGCGCTTAGAGAAGGTTGGCCAGTTGAACATCATCATCGTTTTTGTATTCGTCATATTAAAGCAAATTTCAAGAAAGCGGGGTTTGGCACGGATGAGCTACAAAATTTATTACACGCATGTGCCACGGCATCGGAGGTCGTAAAATATAATGATCTTCAAAAATAGTTGAAGGATGTAAATCGAGATGCCGATGCGTGGACTGAAAGAAGTTTGAAAGACTAGGAATCAAGCTGGACTCTTTGTCACGACGACGGAGTAAGATTCAATATGATGACGACCAACGTTTCCGAAAGCTTTAACGGTGTGCTCAAAGGAACTAGGAATTTACCTGTTAGATCATTGGTTGCACGTACGTTTCATCGACTGAACCATTACTTCGTCGAACGACGTACTCAAGGGGAAGAGTGGACGTCGCAGCTCGCACCTAGGTAGGAAGCATTAGCGTGGAGAAGAATGGAAGAATCGAGGCTAATGTCTATAGAGAGATATAGCTTCGTTGAATGGCAGGTGAAAGATGTGCATATGTTTGATTATACGGTGAATATCGAAGATAATGCTGCCAAATGTTCGTGCAACATGCCAACATTAGATCATTTTTCGTGCTTCCATGTATTAGCGGCTTGTTCACGTGGTTAGGGTGGTGCTAATAGAGCGTATTTTGACTTAATCTCCACGTGGTACACGAAGGCTATGTATTCCGCAGCTTATGCTCCTTTATTTCACCCTGTACCGGATAGTCGACATTGGAACGTCTACGATGGTCCAATTATACAACCGCCGCCTGTGCGCAGAAATTCAGGTCGTCCTCGGTCTACTAGAATAAAATGTTTTATGGATTCGCTATCTTCATCAGGACATAATAGATGTAGCAACTGTGGTTCTATTACCCACAAGAAAAATACTTGTCCGCGTTGAATTGTAATAGAACTAGAACATCTATGTTACTGTACGCCTTGTTGAAACTTTTTCGGATGCTGTGGACTTTGTTATGTAATGGTATTGTCATTCGAATGGTGTTTGCATGTTATATAAAATGTTGTTCAGACTTTTTTTGTGAAATTGTGTGATTTATGGTGTTGAAACAGCTCTCTGTCTCGGATAGGGACAAATATACGCTTGCGCATATATGGAATGCGCAAGCTGTCTAAACCAAAAATATCTTGCGCATATGTGAAATGCGCAATCTATATTGACAATATAGCTTGTGCATTATAGAAATGCGCAAGCTATTTTTGAGCGTAGAACTGGGTTATTTGCAACGTTCTGCCTATGCTACAAAAGAGTAAATGTAGCAATTGCGGACTGCTGTAAATAACCCAAAAATAGCTTGCGCATATGTGGAATGCGCAAGCTATATTATCAATAAAGCTTGCGCATTCCACATATGCGCAAGCTATTTTTGGCAGAGCAGCTCTCTGTTTGGAACTGATCCAAAATATAGCTTGCGCATATGTGGAATGCGCAAGCTTTATTGACAATATAGCTTGCACATTCCACATATGCGCAAGCTATATTTTGGGTCAGTTCCAAAGAGAGAGCTGCTCTGCCACACAAAACAAAACAAATAACACGCCATTTCATTAACAATACCATCACAAAACAAATAAATAACACGATCCAACTGACAATTTAAAATCATCCAAAAAAGGTTGAACAGGTCGTACAATAACATAGAAACATACAAGTCAACAACCCCTAACCTAACCCAACCAAAGAAACAACAACAATAAGACCAACACCGTCAATCACGAATCCTTCTTATCTCAAGTGGGGTGTCTCTTTTCTTCTTCTTCCATTTGTACACGATGGGAGCCGATCCTTGGCCTTCTTCGAATGTTGGAGCGGGTGTAGGCAGCGGAATTTCTTGCTTTTGACTTGGCCCAAAAATGAGTTCTTCTTGTTGAATTTCCCACTACGGCGGCTCTTGCGTATGCTCGTATGTCGACTGTCCAACATAGCCGAATTGTTGTTCTCCTTCATGCCAAACCGGCCATTCAGCGTGAGTTTCTCCGCCGGTGTGTTGATGCTCTACCTCGGGCCAAGCGGGCCATCCAGCTGTAGTTTCGCCACCGGGATGTTGTGAAGCCTCCCCATCTGCATGTGTCTCCTTCCATTGGCCTTGTCCACCCGCTACTGTGGTATGTGTCTCCTCTGTAAAACGTGGTGGCTCTTCTACAATGCGCAGCGTCTTGGCCGGCCTTCTTAGCTTGTTCCGACCCAAAATCGTGTCAAGTATTCGTCGTAGGTCAATGCACTTGCTTTTGACCTTGTTCGGCTCCATATGACTTTCTTCTATTTCGCCGACCACATCCAAAGCGCTGTATATTCCGCTTACCTAAACCATAAATCATAACAATGCATCAATATGACATAAAAATTGAACTATACAAAATTTGAAAATACAATACTTACTACTTCACGTTCTAGAGGAGCACGGGGAGTGTACGCAACCAACTTCCTTGCCGACTTTTTAAGAATATAACGACGTGTAATTCGCCAATACCTATACTCGTATTCGCTCAAAGGTGTCGGAGGCTCGCGTGCTTGTTCGGCACGATCAATTCTTGATTCCCAAATAGCAATACTTTCCTCCAAAAATGCCATCCAGCTAGTGGGTTCTGGATCAAGGGGGACGACAGGATCGGGAATGTGCTGATAATCAAAGGAAAACTGTCTCATAACCAGATCGGGTGCATACAACTCAAAGTCTAAAAATAGAATCAGTCGGCTCTTAGCAATCCAACCGGCGAACGAATACTCAATTTCCGGATGTCCAAGTTTATACACTAATGAATATGGTTCCCATGTAACCGCATCATCCGCCAACAAATCCAACTCATTACGGTAAAACTGTACATTTCTTTGCGTCTCACACCAACTCCTAGCACAGTTCCACCTAGCCCCGAATGGAAGATACAGATCTAAGTCGGTAGGAATTCTAATAGACAATATGCGACCACGACCATAGTTGCAACAACGTTGCAGAACCCCCTAAAACTTTTCGACGTTGCAAGGCAACGTTCGATAACTCACTATACAAATAGCAGAGAACAGCACTACCCCAAGAATGATAACCACAGTCAGCCAAATCATCCAAAAAAAATAAAAATTTCAAACTTAATCTCCCTTTCGAATGATCGAGAAATAATCGGCAACTCAAAAAATACAATATCACGGCACGAGTGCGGCGAAGTATATCTAAATCGGTCGCCCCTTCGGGTAGTGGTTCAGAAAATTCACTTTTAAAACAAGTCATTGATAAATCACTTTTAGACTTAACCGCCTCTCTAGGTGGAAAAATACCAAGCAAGTCATGAGCCAATTCGATGCAAGGTTTTAAATCTCGGATTTCGGTCATGTTTCGTCTCGAAGAATTTAGATAGCTTATCTCGTATCGGGTGAGATCTCGAACGAGATGAGTGCATCTCGGTCGTCCATCTCGGATTTACATCTCGGTTTCTAAAATTCATTTCGGAGTCATCTCGGGGTATATGTCTTGTCGAAAATTAGTTTTCATACACCTAAATTTATAATACTAGTCACTACCTTAAGGAAAACACTATGCACTTACCTTGAATATATCACATGCTTATCATTAGTAATTTAGTATGGAAAAATATCGCTTGTATCATGTCAAATAAACAAATAACTATATTTCATGAATAATGTTCAATATAATATCATATGAGATAAAGTAGACAAGAAACAAACCATAACATATGCACCTTTACTTTGTTTGATCATTCACTTAACTTTCCTACACAATATAATGTTTTATTTCTACATTTTATGATTTATAGTGCTTCAAGGAAAATCTTAATTTTATAACTTCAAATACAAAAGTCTACAAGTAGAATTAATATATTCTATGTCTGATTATAGTATTTAATTATTAGCAAACAAAATCTCATTAAGCAACTAATAGCATAGATATTTCAAACAAACGTAGAAAATAGCATATATAGTACAATCAATTTTCAGACATTTAGTAATATTATAAGAAAAGCAAAAAAATGATGTACGAATGAACATGTAATCATCAAATGAAATTAATAGATGAAAGAGAATTCCTTTATTGTTTAAAAATAAGCCTTGAGGAAAAAAATTATAGCAGCAAAGATTAAATGAAATCAAATTGGGAATCCATTTGGAACATAAAGTTAAATAAGTGAAGCCCAAAATTTATAGCCGCAAAAAAATAGGATTAGGAAAAAAACTCAAGAAAGTGTCTAAAAAAGAAAAATGAAATCGGATGTAAATTAATTTGGATCGGAAACCTAAATGAAAATCATAAATGAAATACTTACCATAATTGATGTAGATTTTATCATCTTCTTACACTCGTCACTACCATAAAATAAGAGATGAAGATTAAATGAGATTTATATAAGAAATAAGGGTTAAAAAAGGTACAATTAAGAAGGCTTAAATTAAGGTAAAGGATGAGCCAGCCCAATATGGAAAAAGAGTTGATTTTTCCAAAATTCAAAAATTTGGTCGATATCTCGCTTTTGAATCTCGTCCGAGATACCGAACGAGATACTGAAATATCGTCCGAGATTTGGGTCAGACGAGATTCAAACGAAATAGCCTGTTTCGAATCGTCCAGGCTTGAAAACGAGATCTCGACCGAGATCTCGGCCGAGATGAGCGAGATTTAAAACCTTGATTCGATGTAATCGATATCTAAATTTTGCAAACATACTGGACGACCGTCTCCTTTAAGACCGAAAAGAAAATGCACATCCGCTAGAGTCACTGTCATCTCCCCGACTCTCATATGAAACATATTTGTTTCCGGCCTCCATCTATCGCATAAAGCGGTAAGAAGGTGATGATCGAGCCGAATGTAGTCGATTTGCATATCTTTCCAAAATCTGGAGATTCGTAGATTCGGCTCCAATCTTGGATCTTTATAATCGATCTCCTTGAGCTTGCTCGAATGATCGCATATCTTCACGGTTTCAACGCCCTCCAATATATAAACAAATTATAATTAGGACTTCATATTTGAATTCCCCGGTTTACCAATATCGAACATTTACCTCCATTAATGTGTCGTTTTGGCTCGTATGGTGTTCTTGAAGATAGAGAACACTTCTATCTTCGGGCCCAGGAGACAATTCTACAAACAACAACAACCGTTTATCAATACACAAACTATGTACAAAGTTAGGGTTTTTGCTATATGAATACTTCAAATCCTTTTGCATTTTCAACAAAGAAGCCAACAATGTGAGTACATTCACATCGACATCATCAACACTACCTCTTCCGCTAACAACAACAGTCATTTCTAAAGTAGTATTCAAATTAAAAACATGAATTATAATTACCTCTAATCAACGTAGATGAAGAGTTAGCTTCCATTTTATGCGCAATAGAGTGTTTGTTTGAAGAAATAGATGAGGAAAAATGATTTTGACTTAAGATATTTGGATTTGAAATGGATTTGAAGTTGGAAATGGGGAGGGTTTTGGGAAGAAAGGGGATAGGTTTGATGAATGAACCCAGATTCAGCTCTCTGTCTTTTTGATGCCCGAAAATGACCTTGCGCATTTCATATTTGCGCAAGCTTAAAAATATAGCTTGCACAAATATGGAATACGCAAGCTCTACGTATAAAAAAATTATACTTGCGCATTCCATATTTGTGTATGTACAAAACTAAACGAGGCCTATTTTGACAATTAGTTTTTGAATATGCTTATTTGTGTTATCACTACTAGAAAAACAGTATATTCCAACGCCTCTGTTCCAACGGCCGCCAACGGCTATTCCAACGGCCCGTTAATTTTTTACGTAGCCGTTGGAAGCCGTTTGAATCCATTGGAAATAAGCCGTTTGCGGCCGTTGGTAGCCGTTGGAAAATTTCCTTCATTTCTTCCCGAGACCAGACCTGCAATTCATTATCTCTTCCCCAAATAACATTTTCACCAAATTCCCCCATTCCACCAGCTGCTGCCGCCCCAAACACCATCCCAACAACCTCCGACGCCATCTAGAAGCTGCTTCGGCCAATCTCCACCCTTCTAGCTCTCCAAATCGATAATTTTCCTAAAGCTAATATTTAGGTTTTTTTATATTTAGGGTTTAATTCGAATGTTGATTGATTCCTAATTGTTAGTGTATGCATATTACATTATGTTATCCTCTAATTGCAACTATTATAACATAATGAACAAGTTATTATAATTGATTGAAAATTTTGTAATTTAAGATATTGCATTAGTTTATGTTTATTTGGTTATAAGTATATTAAACGTATGTGTGTGATAGAGTTTATTGCATTTGGAAGCCGTTAGAACGGATATTGCATTTGTGCGAACACGAGCTTTGTATTTGTGCGAACACGCGAATTGATTTAGTTTATAAATGAATTTTGTGTACAAATTTTGTGTATAAATGAATTTAGTATATTATGTAATAAAACGGTTAAATGTAAACCAATATTAATTAAACGAGTTATATGTTCAAATTTAATATAAAGAAATATTTAAATCCTTAGATATTATTCGGCCCCGTCTGACAAGTGTTGTATATGATCGTTTTAGGGATATTTGTTTTTTCCACAAAACGGACAACTCTATTCATCTGATACATCATTTGTCGGATTTGTCCCAGTATTGGACAAGTTACAAACACTATAAAGTAATTATATTCCGTCAATCATATCACTTTAAACGGTTCACAAAATTTCCACGGCATTTCCTTTACGTTCCTTGTGTACACGCATTTGTGTACGATACAAGAAACACGGGGGAAATGCTGCCGAAATTTTGTGAATCGTTTAAAATGATATGATTTACGGAATATAATTACTATTGTGTTTGTAATGGGAAGTAGGATGACCGACCATCAAAGAAAGACACATAAGTGGCAATGAAACAATAGTTGCTTATTTAAAATAAAGTTTGTGAAATTAGTAGTTTGCGGCCGTTGGAAGCCGTTGGAAAATTTTCTGCAAAATATAAAATGAATGATTTATAACATTTTTACTCTATCATAGGTTTTCTAGTAGGGAAACATGATCAATTACTTTAATGATCGGAGCTGGATGTATCAAAGAAGGGAAATTAGTGGCGCAATAAGCGAACATTTTCTAAAAGGGGTACAAGTGTTCATCGAATTTGCTATAAGTAATATTGCAAACGATGAAGAAATTCGTTGTCCGTGTAGTAGATGCAAATTGTTGAACTATTTAGAACCGAATATGGCTAAGGTTCATTTGCGCCAATTTGGTTTCGTACCCAATTATTTGCTATGAGATCGTCATGGAGAAATTGTAGCCCTTAATAATCAAGAACAGTCGGTGGAGGTCATCAACGAAGAAGGTAGTACGAATCTCATAGAACATATGGTCGAAGATGCAGCACGATCAATGTTCCCTACCGTTGTAATTGATAACGACGATGTTAACATCGAAGAGGAACCAAATGTTGGAGCTAAAAAAATATATGATTTATTGGATCATGCTAAAAAACCCCTTTGGAATGGATGTTTAAGCGGCTCTCAATTATCGGTAACTGCAGAATACATTGTAATGAAATCAAAATACAACCTTACAGAAGCTAGATTTACGGCTGTTGTTCAAGCTGCTAAACGTCATATGCCATCCGATAATTTAATGTGCGAAAATTATTATGAAGTGAAAAAACTTATGTCATCTTTCGGTTTGCCATATCAAAAAATAGATACATGTTTAAAGGGTTGCATGTTGTATTGGAAAGAAGACATCAATCTTAGAAATTGTAAAATATGTAATCAGGAAAGATACAAATCGAGGAAAAAGAAGGGAAAAGAAGTTCTGTACAAGCGTATGCATTATTTGCCCCTCACCCTTAGACTTCAACGATTATATGCATCATCTGTAACAGCGCATCATATGAGATGGCACAGTGTGAGAACACCTCAAGAAGGTACGTTGACACACCCATCCGATGGAGAAGCATGGAAACATTTTGACAAGAAATATCCCGATTTCGCAGCGTATGTCCGGTTCTGGTTCTGGTTCTGGGTCTCGGCGACGTGGCTCTTCACGTCATATTGGAGAGGGTAGTGGTGAGCAACCAGCTCGGCCACTTGTTTACTTGGAGCCTAAGGCTGATGAGACGTAAGTATCATAATTAGCAAGCATAGCATTTTAATTTTTTAATTGTACATGATATATCTATAATTATCTAAAGTTCAATTTTATATTTAACGCAGTGGATTTGAGTTGGAGCCATCCAAAGTGGTTCTGAACATTTCGAAGCAGGCGTACATGGCTAGGATGACCGATTGCTGGCCTAAGTGGGGCAAGATCCCCTACGACGTGAGAGAGACGATTTGGCAAGATTTTCTGATAAGTTTATATCACTTTACAAGATGATTATTAATTAAATACAAATAAATAATTAGCAATATTTTCTCATTGTATAGGGCGCCATAGATTTGCAAGAGCCTGACGTCAATTTAGTTCAGCGACACTAGAACTCCAGGATCACGAAGAACTATAGGGAGACTATGCCGGAGACTAAAAAAGTAGGAAAGAAGCCCAAGTGGATGAGCGCGACTGTATAGTAGAAGTGGGTTGAGTGGTGGAACTCTGAGGAGTTCAAGGTAAATCTACAATAAATCTCAGCAATTTTTTTACCGTTTAATAAATAATTAATCATTGTAAATTTGCAGGAGGAGTCAGCTAGGAACTCGGCAAACAGGAGCAGGAATCCTGTATCACACTGTGGAGGCTCCAAATCTTCCCAGCATCACCGCGAAGATTTGGTAAATTTATCTATTATCACATTTGTATACTGATCAGTTCAGTAATTAGTTATGTACAGTTAAATTATCTAAATTATCAATTGCAGGAACGTGCTCGTGGAGGCTCTGTTGGCTTAGTGGACGTGTTTGCCCACACCCACGCGTCTAGACAAGTAGATGAGGCTGGTAATATCATATATCAGTAGGGTGATCAAGATAGGGCGACCGAGGCATATGTATGCATTTTTAAATTTCTAATACTTACACCGATAAGTTTATTAATTTCTAGCCAAGCAAAATAATTACATGCTACTATTTTTCAACTGAAATTGTATTTTTTCCATTATAGTCGAGGTTGCAGGAGGCACAGGCTAATGCGCTTCAGTAGTCAGGTCGTGATGCGCTGACACAGAAGGAGCAGGATAACATTTTTACCGCTGTTATGGATCCGGCGCAACGGAGTAGACGTTTAATTTGGCTTCGAGAACCTAACGGTAATTAATCCTTTTACATATTTACAAAAAATCAGCGTTTAGATATATAATGTTATAATATTTTATATGCTGAGACAACCCTTTTGCTATTATTTCTATTTGCAGGCTCGACAGGCCCGACAAGCTCAAAAAGACCAAAACAAAGAAGAAATCAAGGAGCTTAGAGCTATGGTTGAGCAGCTACGAGAGGAGAATCGTCTACGAGCCATCCAGGTAGAGCAGCTAGATCAAAAGCTTGCGTAGTATTTGCAGAATCATGGTACCCTTCCTTCGTCGTCTGGTGCTTCGGGAGGCGACAAGGATCCTTGAGGAGGTATGTTTTTGAGTATTTGTGTTTGAACAATGTATATATTGACTTGGAGATGTTTTGATGTTGATGGTGATGTTGTATATATTGGTACGGAGTGGGTGAGAAATATTTTGATGGCATGTACATGGTTTATTGACATTTGTTGATGGTATGTACGTTGATGGTATATTTTGTGATGTTTGATCGGTTTGGTTTGTTTATATTGGTGTTTTATTGATTTATGTGTGTTGTTTGTATTGATATTGATATATATGTGTGGAATTGATTGGAAATGGAATGGAAATTGAATGGATTGGAAATGATGTGGATGGAAGGTAAATAGACCTGCTGTTCTACAGCAAAATAAACCCAGTTTTTCCAACGGCTTATTGGCCATTTTATTGTAACGGTTTCTAACGGATTCCAACGGCTCCAAGCCGTTAGCGGCCGTTGGAAATGGTCTGTTGGAAAGCATTGGAAGGCGTGAGATTTATTCCAACGGCTTACAACGGCCGCCAACGACTAGGAGCCGTTGGAATAGCCGTATTATCTTGTAGTGTATTAGTTTTCCTATAAGACTTTGATCAAAAAATTGTCATTCGTAATAATGTCCACGGAATAAATCAGTATATACAAATCAGTGAAATTAGTCAATTTTACTGGAAAAAGCAAATGTTTGCAAGTGAGAATTAGAATGAACTAGTTTATATTTTTGATCAGTATAAAGGGGTCAGGCATCATTAATAATCAGCACATGCATGGGTATTGGCTCTCATGCATCTCACGTCCAAACAAATTTCACAGTCTGTCACATCAAATGTTTGGACCATGTCATCACGTGAGAGGTGGTTAAGATTAGAAAATTTTAATACATGATGTGTGAAATGTAGCCACAACCAACCATATATGATGGCGCCTGCACAGTATAACTGTATAAGATATTCAGTTGATATGAATTGTATGATTGTATCAAAAACATTATCAAGAATAGGAAGCAAAGATACAAAATAGTAGAATCATGTGGCATACACTAGTATTTCATTGAATGTGCATGTAGGCGTGTCTTGTTTTGCCAACCATATACTTGTCAGCGCTTCCTCCATGAATTCTTGCGTAGAGATTTTGCTCTCTCAAGTTTCGCATTCTTTGTCACATCAAATTGAATCTATGTTTGTACCATGTCATCATGTGAGAGGTGGTTAAGATTAGAAAAATTAATAAATGAAAATGTGAAATGCCGCCACAACCAAACATACAAGACAAGATGGCGAGTGCATAGTATAAGATACTCAGTTGATATGAATTGTATGATTGCATAAACATTAATAAGAACAGGACGCAAGGATACAAGAATAGTAGAATCATGTTACATACACTAGTATTTCATTAAATGTGCCAGCGTGTAGGTGTGTCTTGTTTGGCCAACCACATACTTGTCAGCACTTCCTGCATGAATTCTTGCGTAGACGTGATATTGCTTTCTCAAGTTTGTTATGAAACATTTCTTTTCCTTGTATAGACAAATAAGCTTGATAGATGTTTTTGATTGGACTCTCTATAACAAGTTTGTATATCGTGTTTGAATGTTTGTCATAAATTTAATGGTGGATTATAAAGGTGGGTCTCCTTTTCCTCTTAAATTCTATTAATGCAAATTGGTAAAATGTGTATATATACTACCAGAAATTTTTTTTTAATGATTCAAACAAATATACTTTATGTTACAAGAGCATGACCGACAGGTTCTTTGTTCATTTGCAAGTTGCTCGTTGTACAAGTCAATAATAGAAATGAAATTACTTGTTCATTTACATTTACTATATAAACATTGGAGAAATACCCCTAAGTTGTTTTTGCAAAAGCTTATTTTAGAAATTATATTATTTTTTTAAAAAAATTTAAATTTAGAAAATTTGAAATGGTCAAATTGAATTTTAATATAATAGTTGATTTGATCACGTTGTATAAAATGTAACTCAATAATGTACAAAATGTTACTCAACAATTGAATTTCACTATACTATATGCAACTAAATTCCAATATATAATTGGATTACATTACACAAAATGCAACTCAATCCTAATACAAAATTTGATCGCTATATTCAAATTGCAACTCAAGTTTGATAGGAAAATGGACTGCACGATACAAAATGCAGTCTAATCCTATGGAAAAACTATACAAACCGGATGCCCTATGTATAACCGGTCTTGATAAAAACTACACAAATTGCATTGGGCTGCAACTCGCAGCCGCCGGCGACCGTCGCGAGCCGTCGGAAATGTCTTTGGAATACAGACCACGAATTTCGTCCATTTCCGACGGCTTCGACGAAGTAATTGCGACGGCTCTTCGGACAGCTTTTTCGACGGAGACGACGTCCACGTGGCATGAAAATTTCCCCTTAAACAGTCGCAAGCTGTCAAAAATTTTCGTCGAACGCCGTCGCTAGCCGTCGAAAATTTCATCCAGATAGCCGTCGTCAGCCATCGAAAATTTTGGTACGTAAACCGTCGGAAATCTGGATATACTTTTTTTCTGCAACTGAGCATCACTTTCATACTAATATATAACACAACTCATCAAAATCAACATATAAATCAGATGTATAAGCTAAAATCAATATCAATATCAAACTCAAACATCATCATATCAAATGCAAACGTATTCAATCAATACAAAACTAACATTTCATCATCAGTCTCACTCATCCGACTGCAATATTTACATCCAACATCAATGAACAATATATACATCCAACATCCAACGTCAAATCTCACAAATCAATCCCCCAAATCAACCACACAAATCAATGTCAAACACCACATGTTCACAAATCAACATCACCATCACTCAATATTTATATACACAATTTCAAAAAAAATTTGCAAATCGTACCTCATGACTCATCATCGGCTCCGGAACCACTAGACGAATGAAATGCTCCATGACACTCCACATACTCGGCCAAACGTTGGTTCAGTTGCTCCATTTGCGCTGCTCGGATGCAGTCCTGCTCCTACAGCTGTGCAATCTGCTGTCGAAGCTCATTAATCTCCACATTGTCCTGAGCCATTTGGTAAGCCCTTTCTGATGTCCGAACCTACAAATAAGTCGAAATATGTTTAAGTTATTATGTAACTTTTATAAAAATTAAGCAAATTTTACAACTTAGTTAATTTTTATAAATTACCGATTGATTGTCGTAACAAAGTCGGAGATCGCGTCCTTGTCATAAGTGGTCAACTGCTACCGTCTCGTATGCTCAAACATCTGCGCATGTGCTTGCATAAATTTTTCCTGCAACCCAAAATTAAATACAAATAAATATTACACAATATTATTATAATATTTTATAACTAATTAATTAAAATGATCATTATTAATAACTTATAACTTAAAATATACTTACATGTGCGGCGTATGTTTTATCATTCTCATGCCAGGCATACGACATTGATCCCTCGTCGTCTGTCTGTCTGATGGCATGGGTATGCTCAAACACATCCATATACGAGATGGGATCCCCACGCGCTCTTTTAAGCAATAATTGATGTATATTATTGTTGTTCATACAAATTTATAGTAAAAATGTAATAACTGTTTGCAATTGCAATTAATCAATTTACCAGTCCTCGCGATGATGCTAAAATGATTTCGAGCCACCACGGTGTGTGATTGGATTTTTCTGCCTGTTCGCAGAGTTCCTGTTCGACTCCGCTTGCAAATTAAAAATTAAGATTATATTTTACAGGTATAAATTATGTATTCTGTATCGAATAAATTAAAGTGATATCTGATAGACTTACCCTGAAATTGTCGCTACTCCACCATGTGAGCCAAGCATCCCAAACGCTAGAGCCCATCCAGCTTGGCTTCTCCCCAGTTTTTCTTATGGTAGACATCGTATCCCTATAATTCTTTGCCACTTTAGAGTCCCAGTGACGGTGACAAAGAGACACCTACTCCTCTTGTAAGTCTACCGCCCCCTGTATATATGTTGAAAAAATATAAGTTATACATTTATACTTAGTCAGCAAATTGTAAAGTGGTTAATTATAATGATATATAATTTTACACTTATCAGGAAGTCCTGCCAGATGCTCTACCGTATATGGTCTGGGATCCTGCTCCATTTCGGCCAGAATGAGTCATACGGCTCATGTATGCCTGCTTCGATATGCTGAGAACAATGTTTGAAGGATCAAGCTCAAAAACCCTACATTAAAAATGATACAGACAAATCATGACTAATATATCATACAAAATATTTACAATGTTAAAGTAAATTAATACTTACGAGCCATCAGTTTTCGATATGCTCCATTATATTAAAAAACCAGGAGGAAATATTTTCTTCAGTTTGCAGAGCAGTATATGAATTTCTTCCTCAAGTTTACATAGACGATCAACTTTTAACGTAGTTAAACAAAGCTCCTTATTAAACAAACTAAGTTCTATTACAACTATCCAAACTTTTGTGGGCAACAGTTCTTTGAAAGCGACGGATAACAAATGTTCCATCATTACATGACAATCATGACTTTTCATCTCACTCAGTTTACCATTCTTATAGTCAACACATCTACAAAGATCGGAGAAAATCCAATCAGGAATCTTAATCCTTCTACCCACTTTAACAATACTTTAACTTGGTTACTGTCTAGCTCGTAGCATGCTTTGGATTTTTTGTGTTATTTGACTTCATATGAAGCTCAGAACGATTGCATATTGCTTCTATATCACGTCTTGATTTCAAATCGTCTTTAGTCTTTCGTTTAACATTCAGAACTGTGTTAAATACATTATCAAGCAAATTTTTTTCGTTGTACATCACGTCGATATTATGACGAATTAGGAGATTTTTTCAATAAGGCAACTCCTAAAATATACTTTGTTTGCACCAATTATGCATCGTCGATTTACCTTGAAATACAATTTGTTCGACGGTTTCATGTATCTTTGGATAATCCTTTACAAGGTCATAAATACCTTTGCTTAACTAAATCGTTGATGATCGCAAGGTCTAAGTCTATTACTTATAAAGTTTTTTTTATCTTTTCTAAAAGGATGATTAATATGGAGAAAACACCGATGACAGTCAAACCACGAAATTTTCTTCCTATGCGGTAAAGAAAATGCTCATGTTTCTTCCATGCAATAAGGGCAAGCTGGACGACCAGCCGTACTCCAACCCGAACGCATTGCATACGCAGGAAAATCGCTTATAGTCCATAGTAGAGAAGCGAACACATGAAAAATCTTTTTTTTTTGAAATATCGTATGTTATAACACCTTCATACCATAGTGTTTTCAACTCTTCAATCAACGGTTATAAATATACATCGATTCCTTGTGTCGGATCATCAGGCCCAGGGATGACAATAGTGAGAAACATATACAGAGTTTTCATATACATCCACGGAGGTAAATTGTAAGGTGTTGTTAGTTCCTGAGATGATGGTTTTGATGACAACAACCTTAGGACTTGTTATAAAATATAAATAATAATATTCTTGTCTAGATATATATGCAGGATATATATATATATATATATATGAAAGTACTGAGAATGAAGACTGTACAGTATAAAGATTCAAGACTGAAGAAATCAAGGTTGAAGACTCATGAGTATCAAGATTTCAAGATATCAAGATAAGTAATAGTGTCTAGATTTATGTTAAAACTTCATAATAGCACTAAAATCTTTATTCGGATTTTAATTGTGGAATGGAATCCACCTTCTCGCTTTAACAGTGGGATGGAACCCACGAGCTCTTTAGTGGGATGGAACCAACGACCTTCTCTAGTAGAATGAAATCCACGAAATTTTCGAAATGATTTGTTTTTTCAAAACTATCTTTTTAAATTCATCTCTATCAATTTAAATATTTTAGCCTTAATTCAAAAACTATTTTAAATCGTATTAATTTCAAAATCATTTCTTGTTTTAAAACTATCTCATAGTTTTAATGTTTTAGCTTTAATCTAAAAATATTTATATATTTAGTTTTTATTACTTTTATATTTCGTAAGATCACTTTCCAAAGATTCTAATAATCATAAAGTATATTCAAAATAGTTTACAAAGTTCTAAGATAGTTTCGACAAACTTTAGAAAGAAAATCTCTTTTAAAACAAAAATCAATTTTTAAAATATACTAGGGGATGTCGACATCCCCCTACCCCCCATGTTGACATGGTAGCCGTAAAATTTAAAATTCATATTTTCAAAAGAAGTGTCTATTCGTCATAACCTTTCACGAATGGACATGACCGTTATTCTCCTATAAATACCAGTTGTTTTCAACGAATTTTAAGTTAGTTTTTCTTCATTTCTTCACTCCTTCTCCACTCAAATATTCTCTTATTTTTCAAATGCTTTAACAAAACTCTGCCGAAATTCTAAGTGAATCAAACTCGATCATCTCTAGTTTGATTCTCTATCACTCTCTCTCAAAGATCTCGGTGCTATTCAGAGTTATAGGATAATTTGTAATCAAAGAAGTGTATTGAGTCTCTCTCTATCAAAGTGTGATTGGAAACGGTGTGATTATGGCCCGTAAATAATTAGGTGTGATTATAGCCCGTAAATCAATTAGGTGATCTTGTAACCTAGTTAAATCAAGAAAGTTTGCCCGGGACTCGGAGACAGGAGGGTGTATCTTGTGGCCTTGAAATCGAGGTTGTAATATTGACATTATATTTGAAAAGAAATCTGCACAAGAAATTATGTGGGACTGGATGTAAGGTAACTCCGAACCAGTATAAAATTCCGGTGTATTCTTTCCTTTACTGCTTTTATTTACTATTTGCATCTATGTTTGATTCTGTGATTGTTTATGTGTTTGTGAATTGCATCTGTTTGGATTTAATTTGAAAAGATTTCAAAAAGATTCACAAAATTAATTAAACACAATTCACTCCCTTTCTAGTGTTAATTCTGCCTTAAGATCCGTAATCCGCATTTCCTACAGGTGTAACGATTATAGGTCAAGATGAATATTTTGAACCGAATTGAGAGAACAGTGAAAATCCACCCGTACATAAACCAAGTCTAACATTACGGCTCTTCGCTGCGAAAGCGGGGTATGTCTTATCAAAATGCTTCGATGCTTCTCCATTAGTTGGGTGTGTTAACGTACCTTCTTCCTGTGTTCTCACATAGTGCCATCTCATATGATGCGCGATTACAGAAGATGCATATAACATTTGAAGCGTAGGTGCGATGGGTAAGTAATGCATACACCTATACGGAACTTTCTTTCCCTTCTTTTTTCTTGGTTTGTATCTTTTCCTGATTACATATTTTACAATTCCTAAGATTGATGTCTTTTTTTCAAAACAACATGCAACCATTTAAACATGTATCAATTTTTTGATACTACGGCAAACCAAAAACAAACATAAGTTTTTTCATTTCATAATGATTTTCGCACATTAAATTATCGGGTGGCATATGTCGTTTTGCAGCTTGTACTATAGTTGTGAACCCATTTTCAGTAAAGTTGTATTTTGATTTTATCGCAATGTATTCTGCAGTTACTGATAGTTGAGTACCGCTTGTACAACCATCTCAAAGGAGTTTCTTAGCAGCATCCAATAAATCATAAAAAAATTTGCTCCAATACTTGGTTCTTCTTCGGCATTAACATCGTTACCATCAACTTCAACAGTAGAGAACATTGAACGTGTTGCATCTTCAACCATATCTTCTATGAGATTCGTCGAAACAATTTCATTATCCACCTTCTCCTCCGAATATACGGGATTAAGTGCTATAAGTTCTCTATGACGATCCCATACCAAATAATTCGGCACGAAACCGTATTGGCGCAAATGAACTATTGCCATATTCGGTATCAAATGCTTCAATAATTTGCACCTACTACATGGACAACGAATTTTTTCGTTGTTTCCATTATTACTTAAAGAGAATTCAATAAAGACGTGTACACCTTTTTGAAAATGTTCACTTATTGAGTCTCCAATTCTCTTCTTAATTGGTACATCCAGCTCCGATGGTAAAATAATTGACCATTTTTCCTACTTTAGAACATAAAAACGCATTAACCATTTACATATTGACATTTTATTTTTCAATTAAATCATACATTTAAATTTTCGCAAATATATAATATTATTCTATTTAATTTTATTTTCAAACGGATTTACACAAATTATTATATGAATATAATTTATAATATTTAGGTTATTGTTTTACACTTTGATGGTTGGTCATTCGACTTCCCATTACAAACACAATAGTAATTATATTTTGCAAATCATTTCATTTAAACGATTCAACAAAATTTCGGCAGCACTTCTCCTTTGTTTCCTACATCGTACACATATGCGTGTACATAGGGAACAAAAAGAAAGTGTTGTCCAAATTTTATGAACCGTTTAAAATGAAATGATTTGCGAAATATAATTAATTTATTGTGTTTGTAACTTGTCCAATACAGGAACAAATCCACAAATATTGTATCGGATGAATATAATTGTCCGTTCTGTAATAAAAATGAATATTCATACAATGATCAAATACAATATTTATCAGACAGGACCAAAAACTCTCTAAGGGATTTTAAAAAGTAAAGCGTATTATACAATAATTTTTAAAATAATTTATTTACATTCTAAGAAACGCATACACTAAATCGTTGTTTTCGTCATCTTGAAAACTCATACAAATTCTGAGCATCGACTATAATTAATCCAAAGTAGCCCTAATGCGCGTATTCACTAATTAATCAATCCATATACACCTACGCACATATACACCAAACAAATTTTTTTCCTCAACATTTCAATGATAAACATTTATAATAATAACCTTATTAGCATTCAATAGGGTATAACAAACAATCAATTGTGTATTATACAACTATAACAATAAATTAACCCTAATTTAATAAATCAAAATTAATTAGGATTTATGAATAAAACTTGATTGGAGATTGATGAAGGGCTTAGGCTTGTCGAGAGTGGAGAATGATGAAGTTGGAGATGCTCGGGGAGGCGTAGCGGCTGGCTGACGACTGGGAGGAGGTGGTGGAGGTAGGGTTTTTGATGATTTGGGGGAGATTGGAATAATGAAAGCAGCTCTCGGCCAAGGGCCTGTATACACGATAATTTTTTATGACTAGCGACGGCCGCCGATGGCAACATTACTCGGTTTTTGACGGATTGCGACGGTTATTATATTTTATTTACGAAAACGCCATGGAGATTGACAACCATCGCTAGCCTTTGGAAACAGCTGTCGGCGGCCGTCGGAAGCATAGATCGCTATTTACTGTTGTTTTAGTATTGTATGTATTATGCATGCAAATTTTGGTAAATAACTATACAAAATGGCTTGCATTAGGTATAATGCAACCCAATTTTGTCATTTATTATGCATGATGCAACCCAATTTTGCCAAACTATAATGGAATTTCGATTGCAATGCACAAAATGCAAGTCAATGCTGATAAAGAAAAATCATAAATATTGACTTGCGTTTCATTGAATATCACTTGCTTTGTATTCAAACTTTGTAACGATCCGAAATTTTTAACGATTTTTATAACGTAATTAACTAAATTTTTCATGAAAATAAATAATAAAATTTTGAAATGTAAATTTGATATTTGGTATGCGTCTATTTAAATATAGCAAATGTCAGATTTTCATCAGAAAATTTGTAGGTTAGTTCTGTTGTGTAATTTTCAATTTCAATTTAAAATCGGTTAATTTGATGAAAATAAAATGTTTTCGAAATCTGAATATTTATATAATAAAAATGTAGATCATATTCTGTGTGAGTGTCATATTTTTGTTTCACCAAATTTGGAATGTTGTAGCTCCGTTTATTCTATTTTCGGCAAATTAGCAACATTTTGGCAGCAAATATCGACTTTTGATAGGATGATCATATCGCTGATATATGTGTACCATTTTGTTCATCTCGTCGTGTTGATCTCCGCAGTATATTCATTTGTGCATTTCGGTGTCCAGTACGTGGTGAAATCTGCGAAACGGTGAGCCGTATCGGTAACCGTTTTGAGCCTTTTTGTTTCCAATGGCCATTCAATTGCCCACCGGTTGAAACCAATAGCATGTGGCCTTTTATTATTCCCTGAATCAGTGCTTGACTTTTCCATTCCCTCTGGTTGATATATTTGTTGTCATTCTCTCTCCTTTCTCTCTCTTTGTCTATTCATTGCTTTATAAAAGAAAAGAAAAAAAACTGTTTCATCAAAGCTTTTATATTTATTTGCATGCCTGCTCGTTTCTCTCATCCTTTCTCCCGACACTCGTTCGCCATTCCATGCAAACCAAAACCCATAGCCAAAAGCCACGAGCATGACAGCAAACACCGCCACACCGCAATGCTCAACCCAGCGCGCCATCAGCCGACCACCAGACCTTCCACACGCCAAAGCCACCATCACCTTCTTCCTTCGGTCACCACACCATCAACTCTAGGTCCCTTCTCTCTCCCACTCCATCACCGAGACACAAACCTCCACAACCTCCCTCCGCTCCTTCGTGTCGACCACCCAATCACCTCCGGCCTCACAGCAGCCAGCCACCACTTCCTCCAACCGAGTATTGCCTACTCGTTTCCCTTCCAAGCTCCAACTGAACCCATCCCCTCCCAACACTCCTCGCGTTCAATGTTCGCCACCGCTTGTTCACCCTCCTCTTGGACCTACCACCACACTCTAACACACTATGCGAGTAGCCATCATGGCCGCAACCTATTCACCTCTCACCCATCCGCCTCCTTTCATATCAAGCCTCCCACTCCCATCAGCTCTGACCATTGCACCTGACCCGCCATCTTGTGACGACCCGACTTCCTACGACCAGGAAATCGCATCGTTTTGAAGAAAAGAAAGAGGTGAGAAAATAGAAAAGATAGAAAGAAGAAGAAACAACATCAGAATCTCAACAGCGGAACGAGTAAAATATAATATATCACATAAATATCATATACATCAGAGTACACAGATAATACATCACATACTAGACAGTTATAAACACCTGTCTAGTTAATACAACTCAACATCACAGAGATACAACACAGCGGAATATACAGAATAACACTGACACAGCGGAACCAATATATATATATCTACACGCTGAAGCCTCCTGCTCCATTTCTCCTCCAGTATTCGTCAAAGCTAACCTGAATCCCTTGACTACCCGTACAAATTTGGGTACCCGAGAGTTTATGAAAAACAGAAATAAACTTCGGGTCAGACATGGGTCTGGTATGAGTAACAGGTTAAAGTTGTTTAACTTTGAAAATCATTTGAAACAAAGGTATCACGTAAGACTCCCCACAAATAAACATGGGTAAGTTTTTACCTTACGCTAACCAAAACATTTCATAGGAAATCCAGTGATATTATAATAGTGTCTAGGGTTTTCAAGTAAATAGAAAATAGCTGAAATTGTTACATCTATTAAATTCCAGCATACTAGCCACAATGTGGGTAATACAATCAAAACCGTAAGGTCTCGTAGGGAAAATGGGTTTCCATCAATGGCTGGGCTACTGGGGTACCGCCCGTCACAGTACGTGGCCTAGATCACCGTACCGAGGAGTACGCCCGCTCCCCTGCAACACAAAGCCGGACCCGTTCCTTACTGAACAGTTCCAAACGAGACAACCCCGGCAGTTGGACGTCTCCACTGCCCACACAATCGAAATAAAAAGGGACATCTAGACAGGAGAAAATCTCGCTCTCAAGTGGGTGCTACCCACGAAGCTTTGCTGCACCTCCCCTGTTTTAGCCATTCCCGGTTGATGAGGCTTGAGGTCACGATTACCTTTATCAGAACTCATCACTTAGAATGCTCATCGTCCACCTGACAATGTGCTGAAAGCATTCAATCCATATAAGTTCGTTCCGGGTTCGAACGAAACCGAAGGCATTATCTCGTTACACTCGTATTGGAATCACCCTCAGAGTTAACGACGATAACCCTTGCACTCTGAATCTTCATCTCGAATCTATAAGTACTATTTCCGTCAAACTCATTACGGAATCACCCACAGAGTTATACTGACGAATAGTTCTTATACCTCGAGTCTTCACTTGCTCCACTTGGATTTCACGACCTATCGTTATTTTGGATCGATGTGGTATTCGGGTCTCCAGACCTGGAATTCCGGTATACGGAAACCCGATCCCGGTCTCATCAAAATCCAAACCGTGTCTTTTAAGGCCAAGTTGTTTTAAGAGGTTAAACAATTCAATTTTCAATTATCCATATCAATACAGATAGAAAATCACAATATCACAGATAAATAATCACATATCAGCATAAATGGATAATCTATGATATCACACTTAAATCAGAGCATCCAAATCAAACAGAGATTACTCATCACATAACTGAGTTTTCAATCAATCAATGGGATCCATATCATCCATTCATAAACAAGGATAATAATTACATCGTTGATAATTTATTTAAAATGAATTAAATCAATTACCTTACCTTTAATTAATTTAAAATTAATTAAATTAATTACTTCATCATTATTAAACTTGCCTATATTAATTAATTATCAATCAATTAATAAATCATCATCCCATTATTCCATTTTATTAATCATCCCTGATTAATTTTCTTTAATTACATTTAAGTAAATTCTTTGAGTTACTTCTCAGATTAATTACTTAACCAAATATAGAAATTAACCTTTACATAACTTCATTTATTAATTAACTAAAGTTAATTACATTACATAATTAATTATATTAATAAATTTCTTCATTTATTAATTTATCCAAATACATTTATTCCAAATTCCAACATTAATTATAATAATTAATGATCTCGAATTAAATTTACAATTTGATTAAATCAAAGTAATTAATCCTAAATTTA
Organism: Allium fistulosum; assembly: GCA_030737815.1. Lineage (NCBI taxonomy): Eukaryota > Viridiplantae > Streptophyta > Magnoliopsida > Asparagales > Amaryllidaceae > Allium > Allium fistulosum. The sequence goes on from CM060901.1 coordinate 1,379,263,677, forward strand.
ACCCACAATATAAATCACCCTTGATTAATCAAATCAGTAATTAACTCCTTTAATTACTCTATAAATAATTATCTCCAATTAATCCCTTGATTAATTATAAAAAGTAATTATACTCTAATTACCTTATTTACAAAACATCATTCCCTTAATTACATCTTGTAATTACTTACCAAATTACTTCTCTGAGTAATTATACTTCTCACATTACCAATTGATTACTCAGATTTATTAAAATAAGTTAATTAACCTGAATAAATCAAATTACTCAAAAATCAAAATGAGTAATTTATTCCTGAATTAATTCCCACTAATCAATTTCACTTAAACAAATACAATGTTGAATATTTAATTAATTAATCTAATTAAATCCAATCATATTCATTAATTAACTTTTAACCCATCATTGGTTAACCCATTCACTACCCTTTTATAAATCCCATTTAAATTAATTATACTTATCAATCATACTTCTTTCATTAAGTAATTGACCTTAAAAGCTTATACTTAATCAGATTCATTTAGATATTAGCTCTTTGGTAATTACATTATTAATCATCTCTTAACTAATACTTAATAATCTTTAATTAATTAATTATTCCAATAACATTCTTTAATCACCTTTAAAACATTAACTAATTTAAATATTTTTATTATGAGTGTAAAGAATATTTACATAGAGAACATATATAAGGAAAACTTTAACAAACTTAATTAATTTATTCAAAATTTTAGCCTTTAAAAATACATCACTAATCAACTTGCAAATTTAGTTATGAAATCATTTAACTTTCGCTTCAACTCCTTTATAAAGAATTTATCAAAATCAAGTTTATTTATTTGTTTTGAAATCAGACTTACTTTAAAATTCAAAGCTTGTTAAAAGAACACAAAACAAAGACAGGTTTTATCAAACCCTGTAAATCAACATTTCTCGAGCAACCCATTGTTTTGCTTCGAGTCCAGACTTGGCTTAACTCGGGTAAATCACGAAAATGCTCTGGAAAAAAACCCGAGACACCACCCTGCTTTTCCTCTTCCTTCTTTTCTTTTAAAATCTTGCTTTGTTTAACTACTGGAAGCATATATCACTCGTGTACGACCCAGTAATCACTCGAGTCCATTACCCAGTTTCCACGAGATCGCTTCGAGACGACTCTTTCTTCCCCAACTACATGAACTGATACCAGTTCAATCATTGTGCACGTGCACATGACGTTCTCGCCGCCGCTTCCCCTGACGATCCTTCAGACACCTCGGCGAACCACCACCAGGACGACTCCGCCCCACGAAACTGCGCCACGAAGCCCCAGACTAATTCGAGCACTCTCGAGCTCCACTGGTAAACAACTCCGGCCAAAAACCTCCTCGTCCAAACGATTCCGGCCATCAGACGTCAAGAGAATTTGTCCACACCTCGGCGAACTCCTCCTCCACCTTTCCTCAATGTTTCGTTGCACTCGATCAACCACGCCGGTCGTGGCGATCGAATTACCTCAACCCAGAAAAACTAGGTTTCCAAAAAGAAGTTGATTACCGCATCTTCCATGATGGATTACATCGCCATTCAGTATTTTTCTTATGAGCTACGTTCACTCCTCCATCGATAGGCCGAACCCCGACCATCATCTCCTCATAGATCATCAGAAAATCTCTCGAAATGCTTTTCTGATCAAATCCAAACTGCTCTCGAATTCAATCATTAAAAATTTAGATTTTAATGTTAAAAATCCTATTTTTGTATAAGAAATCGATTTATATAACTGAATATAAGAATTTTAATACTTGGATTTTGACTTATTTAAATGTGCTCTGTATTTTACTTTGTTTTCAGAGACAACTCAAGGATGTTTTGGTTTAAAACAGTTTGTAATCTAAAGTCCATGGTATAACAATTTATAATGTTCTAAACTAAGGTAGAAGTGAAGTTTGAATCAGGGTATTTGATTATAAATGAGTTTAGAACCTGGAATTTGAAAACAGTGAACATCTAGACCATACACAAAGCATGTACATACATATATTCACAGAGATAAAAACATGTTCACAGGCATATTATATTCAGAGATGATCATACAATTTAACTATATACTTATATTTTTTTTTAAAACATTTGTTACTCACCAGCCTTAGGGGAAAGAACAGATCACCCCGTTGAAACAGTTTTGAATCCTGAAAAACTGGAAGTATTCTCCACTTTGAATCTTCCTGCCAATCTCTACTTCTTTGTTGAATTAAGTTGTAGAATCTGGTTTTGATTTTAAATGGAGTCTTGTTTTAAGTTTTTAAATGAAGTAGTTTTGCAGTTTGTATCTAGCTCGACTGGAATGAAAATGATAAAAGAAAGATAGCTTACTGGTGGTGTTTTAAAACATTTACAGGGTATAATTTTTATATAAAATAGTGTACAAGTTGTACAAATTTTTCAGAGATTTTTCCCTGGTTTGGTGGCCGAGATTTTCATTTTTGTGAGCTAGAGCAGATGTATGCATGACTAGTATTTAATGCTTCTTGTACTTGGTTGTTTCATTTTTATACTTATCTATTTTTTTTTATATACTTGCCTGTGACTTCATTTGCAAGCTACCAGCATCTCATATTTTGCTTTGTATGTTTTCATTTCTTTTACTTTGTAACTTCAAGTCTGCATGTCATACACATATTCGAACCATCTACTTGTTTTTATGCTGCCTTTTACACTTTCCTATACCAGCTAATTGACTAGGCAGATTTGGTTAAGGCTGGCACATCATTTCCATGATTTATATCTTCTTGTTTTCTACTTTGAAATGTGACTAAAATGTTGTTGTAATGTTTTGTTTAATTATAAATGTGATGGATGTTATTAGATTGTGTTGTTAGATTAAGTAGTGTTTGTTTTTATCATTTACAAAACGACAAAGTTTACTCACGTATTCATTTTATTGTTATTATCGTTTATAATATGTTGTTGATTATAAAAATGTATTTGTTTTATTTCTTACAAACGATATAATTTCACTCACGTATATTCGTTTCACTTGTTATTTCAATCGGTGTTTTTGTTACTCGTATCATCGTATTGTATTTTATTTGAATATTTTATTTATTTATATTATAAAAGTTCACTTATCAAATTTAAAAATAATTTAAACAAAGAAATTATTCTTTTTATTCACATTACTTATTTTATAATACATACTAGAATATCATTTGACAAAAATTGAATTTATAACATATATACATTTTAAACTATATTTTTAACAAGCAATACTTTTATTTAAAAAGAAAATAGAACAAAACCCTTTTGTTAATAAATATAAATTTAAACCAAAGTCAGAAATAGTTCTAGACAATTTAAACATTTATCTAAAATATTTTAAAACAATATATTTATGAATTTAATAGCTTTGAAAAACTTACTTTGAAATAAATAATAATTTCCAAACCACTAGAATATACATATTAGAAATTTAAAACAAACTTTATCGATTGAATTTAAAACAGAACTTCCCTATCTGCAATATATACCAATATATATAAAATAGATAGAAAATAATTCACAATACGATATTAATTAAGTGAAAAGTACCAATTCAAATGTTATAATCCAAAGATATTTCAAATCAATTAAATATTTATCAGAAGAAAAATATTAATTCAGATCTTATAATCCAATAATATATCAATTCAATTTAATATTCTTCACAGATTATTAAATTGATATTGCTCGAAATTCCGGGATGTCACATTCCTCCCCCCTTAAAAGAATTTCGTCCCCGAAATTAAAAACAAAGGTAATTTAATAATCTATTTAAAAATTTAATTATAAAACACAAGCATATATTATTAAACAGCCATAGCATCCAATTCATTCAACCAAACAAAACTAACTATCCAGACAAAAATTCCGAATAGAATTCTCTCGAGTTTCCCCGAGTATAAATATCGGGTTACTCGCTCTATAGAATCCAAGCCATCAACACTACTATACTACAGAGCTCCTACTCATCTAGATCCACCCAACTAGACAGGATACCAGACTGTAGACAAGTCTGACTCAACAACCAAAACTCCCTGAACTGCTGGTTCCAAAATCCGAAACAGAATCTTACACGTACTCCCTCAGAGACACGTGAAACACAACGAATCACAGCTATCAAAACTGGCAATTCACACTCCAGAAGATCAAACACTAACTTCTCCAGAACACAGAGAAAATCCAGAACATCTCGGAACTAAATTCCCGATCTCACCCAACTATACAGCTCCTTCGATCCGAGAAAACTTCAACAACAACGAAGTCTCTAACTTCGAATTCCAAATTCCTCCGTCTCTTATCCACCAAATTCTCCAGACGATCCAAGGCTGCTCTCATCACTACCAATCAGCTAAATCTCCGCTGATGCCTTCCAGAACAATCTGGATCCAAAACAATCCAGTAGAATGATCTTCTCGCGATCAACTCAAAATCAAGAACACAATCCTTACCATCATCCGTAGAAAACAACTTATCTTCTCCAGAGAAGAAAAGCAGACACACTCCAACTGCTTCCGCTGCACAACTCTGATATGGATAGATAAAAATATAGATGATGCACCCAAACACAACTTCCACTGATACCCAATTGTGACAGACCTAGGCTTTGCAACCATCAGTCAGCAAATCACAACCGGTAAGCCTCTCAACTAATCCGGAAATATGGTTCAATAAGTCCAAAATAAAACTCAGAAGTTCCTCCAATAACATCCTACTACTAAACTGAACCACCGGTATCACTCCTGGAATACGGTCGATACCAAACTCAATCTCCAGATGCTGACAAAATTCTGACTCCCTGAAGACATACGGGAAAAGAATCTATAAACACAAGAGTACGCTCAAATAATCGCAAGTCACTTTTGCGACCATCCCAGACTAATTCAAAGAAAACTGTTCCCCTTTACCCAACAGAACAGCCTACGCTCACTAATCAATCCATCGAAGAAATGGATCCACACTGCTGCTTCTGAACTCACTGCTAAGCCAGAAAGCTTCTTTGCCAACACAGAAAACGCCGAGCTACACTGCTGACATCAATGCTAAGGAATTCCTAATTCAAAGCTCTTCGAGAACTCGAACTTCGAATCAAACAGATACATTCTGCTGAACACCGCCACAACACCGAAGCAGACTTACTTCCCCAACTCGTTCCAAATAAATATCTTCGGAGACATCCACAGTCACTGCGTCTCATCACACAGCTACTACATCTCGAGAGATCAAAATATCATCTCTCTTCTGCCCAACCGATAGATCAAACTATACTCATCCAAACTCTCGAAAATCCGCTCACACGAGCGCGATCATCTTACACTTAAAGGCTGGACTTCGAATCCTTAACAGATTTCCTTTAGAAACTCAAAGAAATTCCTACACCACAATTTCATTCGAGACGAACTGTAGACCCAATATCGTCTCGGTCGATACACTTCCAACCTCAACAAATTCAACCATTGGTAGTCGTGTTACACACACCACCACCCCATTTACCTTTATACTTATATTGGAATACCCGAACAGGTAACCCAACCGATAGGTAGAATTTAATAAATAAATATATATATCAAAAATACAAATACGCTCTCTCAAGGAAGAAATCACTTAAGAGCCTAGGTATTCGCTCAACCTAGTGCTCTGATACCAACTGTGACGACCCGACTTCCTACGACCAGGAAATCGCATCGTTTTGAAGAAAAGAAATAGGTGAGAAAATAGAAAAGATAGAAAGAAGAAGAAACAACATCAGAATCTCAACAGCGGAACGAGTAAAATATAATATATCACATAAATATCATATACATCAGAGTACACAGATAATACATCACATACTAGACAGTTATAAACACCTGTCTAGTTAATACAACTCAACATCACAGAGATACAACACAGCGGAATATACAGAATAACACTGACACAGCGGAACCAATATATATATATCTACACGCTGAAGCCTCCTGCTCCATTTCTCCTCCAGTATTCGTCAAAGCTAACCTGAATCCCTTGACTACCCGTACAAATTTGGGTACCCGAGAGTTTATGAAAAACAGAAATAAACTTCGGGTCAGACATGGGTCTGGTATGAGTAACAGGTTAAAGTTGTTTAACTTTGAAAATCATTTGAAACAAAGGTATCACGTAAGACTCCCCACAAATAAACATGGGTAAGTTTTTACCTTACGCTAACCAAAACATTTCATAGGAAATCCAGTGATATTATAATAGTGTCTAGGGTTTTCAAGTAAATAGAAAATAGCTGAAATTGTTACATCTATTAAATTCCAGCATACTAGCCACAATGTGGGTAATACAATCAAAACCGTAAGGTCTCGTAGGGAAAATGGGTTTCCATCAATGGCTGGGCTACTGGGGTACCGCCCGTCACAGTACGTGGCCTAGATCACCGTACCGAGGAGTACGCCCGCTCCCCTGCAACACAAAGCCGGACCCGTTCCTTACTGAACAGTTCCAAACGAGACAACCCCGGCAGTTGGACGTCTCCACTGCCCACACAATCGAAATAAAAAGGGACATCTAGACAGGAGAAAATCTCGCTCTCAAGTGGGTGCTACCCACGAAGCTTTGCTGCACCTCCCCTGTTTTAGCCATTCCCGGTTGATGAGGCTTGAGGTCACGATTACCTTTATCAGAACTCATCACTTAGAATGCTCATCGTCCACCTGACAATGTGCTGAAAGCATTCAATCCATATAAGTTCGTTCCGGGTTCGAACGAAACCGAAGGCATTATCTCGTTACACTCGTATTGGAATCACCCTCAGAGTTAACGACGATAACCCTTGCACTCTGAATCTTCATCTCGAATCTATAAGTACTATTTCCGTCAAACTCATTACGGAATCACCCACAGAGTTATACTGACGAATAGTTCTTATACCTCGAGTCTTCACTTGCTCCACTTGGATTTCACGACCTATCGTTATTTTGGATCGATGTGGTATTCGGGTCTCCAGACCTGGAATTCCGGTATACGGAAACCCGATCCCGGTCTCATCAAAATCCAAACCGTGTCTTTTAAGGCCAAGTTGTTTTAAGAGGTTAAACAATTCAATTTTCAATTATCCATATCAATACAGATAGAAAATCACAATATCACAGATAAATAATCACATATCAGCATAAATGGATAATCTATGATATCACACTTAAATCAGAGCATCCAAATCAAACAGAGATTACTCATCACATAACTGAGTTTTCAATCAATCAATGGGATCCATATCATCCATTCATAAACAAGGATAATAATTACATCGTTGATAATTTATTTAAAATGAATTAAATCAATTACCTTACCTTTAATTAATTTAAAATTAATTAAATTAATTACTTCATCATTATTAAACTTGCCTATATTAATTAATTATCAATCAATTAATAAATCATCATCCCATTATTCCATTTTATTAATCATCCCTGATTAATTTTCTTTAATTACATTTAAGTAAATTCTTTGAGTTACTTCTCAGATTAATTACTTAACCAAATATAGAAATTAACCTTTACATAACTTCATTTATTAATTAACTAAAGTTAATTACATTACATAATTAATTATATTAATAAATTTCTTCATTTATTAATTTATCCAAATACATTTATTCCAAATTCCAACATTAATTATAATAATTAATGATCTCGAATTAAATTTACAATTTGATTAAATCAAAGTAATTAATCCTAAATTTAACCCACAATATAAATCACCCTTGATTAATCAAATCAGTAATTAACTCCTTTAATTACTCTATAAATAATTATCTCCAATTAATCCCTTGATTAATTATAAAAAGTAATTATACTCTAATTACCTTATTTACAAAACATCATTCCCTTAATTACATCTTGTAATTACTTACCAAATTACTTCTCTGAGTAATTATACTTCTCACATTACCAATTGATTACTCAGATTTATTAAAATAAGTTAATTAACCTGAATAAATCAAATTACTCAAAAATCAAAATGAGTAATTTATTCCTGAATTAATTCCCACTAATCAATTTCACTTAAACAAATACAATGTTGAATATTTAATTAATTAATCTAATTAAATCCAATCATATTCATTAATTAACTTTTAACCCATCATTGGTTAACCCATTCACTACCCTTTTATAAATCCCATTTAAATTAATTATACTTATCAATCATACTTCTTTCATTAAGTAATTGACCTTAAAAGCTTATACTTAATCAGATTCATTTAGATATTAGCTCTTTGGTAATTACATTATTAATCATCTCTTAACTAATACTTAATAATCTTTAATTAATTAATTATTCCAATAACATTCTTTAATCACCTTTAAAACATTAACTAATTTAAATATTTTTATTATGAGTGTAAAGAATATTTACATAGAGAACATATATAAGGAAAACTTTAACAAACTTAATTAATTTATTCAAAATTTTAGCCTTTAAAAATACATCACTAATCAACTTGCAAATTTAGTTATGAAATCATTTAACTTTCGCTTCAACTCCTTTATAAAGAATTTATCAAAATCAAGTTTATTTATTTGTTTTGAAATCAGACTTACTTTAAAATTCAAAGCTTGTTAAAAGAACACAAAACAAAGACAGGTTTTATCAAACCCTGTAAATCAACATTTCTCGAGCAATCCATTGTTTTGCTTCGAGTCCAGACTTGGCTTAACTCGGGTAAATCACGAAAATGCTCTGGAAAAAAACCCGAGACACCACCCTGCTTTTCCTCTTCCTTCTTTTCTTTTAAAATCTTGCTTTGTTTAACTACTGGAAGCATATATCACTCGTGTACGACCCAGTAATCACTCGAGTCCATTACCCAGTTTCCACGAGATCGCTTCGAGACGACTCTTTCTTCCCCAACTACATGAACTGATACCAGTTCAATCATTGTGCACGTGCACATGACGTTCTCGCCGCCGCTTCCCCTGACGATCCTTCAGACACCTCGGCGAACCACCACCAGGACGACTCCGCCCCACGAAACTGCGCCACGAAGCCCCAGACTAATTCGAGCACTCTCGAGCTCCACTGGTAAACAACTCCGGCCAAAAACATCCTCGTCCAAACGATTCCGGCCATCAGACGTCAAGAGAATTTGTCCACACCTCGGCGAACTCCTCCTCCACCTTTCCTCAATGTTTCGTTGCACTCGATCAACCACGCCGGTCGTGGCGATCGAATTACCTCAACCCAGAAAAACTAGGTTTCCAAAAAGAAGTTGATTACCGCATCTTCCATGATGGATTACATCGCCATTCAGTATTTTTCTTATGAGCTACGTTCACTCCTCCATCGATAGGCCGAACCCCGACCATCATCTCCTCATAGATCATCAGAAAATCTCTCGAAATGCTTTTCTGATCAAATCCAAACTGCTCTCGAATTCAATCATTAAAAATTTAGATTTTAATGTTAAAAATCCTATTTTTGTATAAGAAATCGATTTATATAACTGAATATAAGAATTTTAATACTTGGATTTTGACTTATTTAAATGTGCTCTGTATTTTACTTTGTTTTCAGAGACAACTCAAGGATGTTTTGGTTTAAAACAGTTTGTAATCTAAAGTCCATGGTATAACAATTTATAATGTTCTAAACTAAGGTAGAAGTGAAGTTTGAATCAGGGTATTTGATTATAAATGAGTTTAGAACCTGGAATTTGAAAACAGTGAACATCTAGACCATACACAAAGCATGTACATACATATATTCACAGAGATAAAAACATGTTCACAGGCATATTATATTCAGAGATGATCATACAATTTAACTATATACTTATATTTTTTTTAAAACATTTGTTACTCACCAGCCTTAGGGGAAAGAACAGATCACCCCGTTGAAACAGTTTTGAATCCTGAAAAACTGGAAGTATTCTCCACTTTGAATCTTCCTGCCAATCTCTACTTCTCTGTTGAATTAAGTTGTAGAATCTGGTTTTGATTTTAAATGGAGTCTTGTTTTAAGTTTTTAAATGAAGTAGTTTTGCAGTTTGTATCTAGCTCGACTGGAATGAAAATGATAAAAGAAAGATAGCTTACTGGTGGTGTTTTAAAACATTTACAGGGTATAATTTTTATATAAAATAGTGTACAAGTTGTACAAATTTTTCAGAGATTTTTCCCTGGTTTGGTGGCCGAGATTTTCATTTTTGTGAGCTAGAGCAGATGTATGCATGACTAGTATTTAATGCTTCTTGTACTTGGTTGTTTCATTTTTATACTTATCTATTTTTTTTTATATACTTGCCTGTGACTTCATTTGCAAGCTACCAGCATCTCATATTTTGCTTTGTATGTTTTCATTTCTTTTACTTTGTAACTTCAAGTCTGCATGTCATACACATATTCGAACCATCTACTTGTTTTTATGCTGCCTTTTACACTTTCCTATACCAGCTAATTGACTAGGCAGATTTGGTTAAGGCTGGCACATCATTTCCATGATTTATATCTTCTTGTTTTCTACTTTGAAATGTGACTAAAATGTTGTTGTAATGTTTTGTTTAATTATAAATGTGATGGATGTTATTAGATTGTGTTGTTAGATTAAGTAGTGTTTGTTTTTATCATTTACAAAACGACAAAGTTTACTCACGTATTCATTTTATTGTTATTATCGTTTATAATATGTTGTTGATTATAAAAATGTATTTGTTTTATTTCTTACAAACGATATAATTTCACTCACGTATATTCGTTTCACTTGTTATTTCAATCGGTGTTTTTGTTACTCGTATCATCGTATTGTATTTTATTTGAATATTTTATTTATTTATATTATAAAAGTTCACTTATCAAATTTAAAAATAATTTAAACAAAGAAATTATTCTTTTTATTCACATTACTTATTTTATAATACATACTAGAATATCATTTGACAAAAATTGAATTTATAACATATATACATTTTAAACTATATTTTTAACAAGCAATACTTTTATTTAAAAAGAAAATAGAACAAAACCCTTTTGTTAATAAATATAAATTTAAACCAAAGTCAGAAATAGTTCTAGACAATTTAAACATTTATCTAAAATATTTTAAAACAATATATTTATGAATTTAATAGCTTTGAAAAACTTACTTTGAAATAAATAATAATTTCCAAACCACTAGAATATACATATTAGAAATTTAAAACAAACTTTATCGATTGAATTTAAAACAGAACTTCCCTATCTGCAATATATACCAATATATATAAAATAGATAGAAAATAATTCACAATACGATATTAATTAAGTGAAAAGTACCAATTCAAATGTTATAATCCAAAGATATTTCAAATCAATTAAATATTTATCAGAAGAAAAATATTAATTCAGATCTTATAATCCAATAATATATCAATTCAATTTAATATTCTTCACAGATTATTAAATTGATATTGCTCGAAATTCCGGGATGTCACACATCTCCTCTGATCATAGCACCACTTGGCTGTGTTTAACCCAGCAACTTTTCCCTATATATATATATATATTAAAAAAGAACTATGATTAAAGGCATATTAACCTGATGCTGGGTGATATTTTCATGCGCCGTCATCCTTTAGGCTTCGCCACCAAGTATTTCACATCACACTTCGATCACCCGACCTCCATCATAGCCTCTCCTCCTTCAAATACATATAGGTATGTCTGCTTAATTGTTAATATTTGCAGTAGTTCCCTCCTTAGAAAAATATAATATTTTGCACAGTAGCAATAATATAGTAAGTATATTTGGAGTTCGTATATTAAATTTTCTTTTTATATATAATAATATAGTAAGTATACATACATAGTAAGTTTGCACAGTAGCTTTTGCTGATTGTTTATATATAATAGTAAAGTTAGATTATATATATATATTTTGGATGTACAAAAATATTATGTATAAAAAAAAATTGAACTGATGTGCCTGCTTAAACATATGTTTGCCAATATATGTGTTTTATTGTATATCATATATATAGGTATTATGATTTCCAAATGTATATAAATTCGTAGCATGTTTGTTTTATCATCTTCATAGCCTCGAAATGTGAGAAATCACTCACGATTAACATTCTTATATTTAATAAATTTAATTCAAATGAAATGATGATTGAAATATGCTGTAAAATTTGAATTGCTAAGTTATTTAATTATTAAATATGGTATGTCATTATTTGCAATTGTTTACCTGTGATATATGACACCATAACCTGTTATATATATTATATTTAAATTTGTTACTGATGATATATGCATGTTGTTGATATGTTATATTTTATCATATTTGTTCTCACTCTGCAAGTTCTCTGTTAGTTTAGAATTCTTTATGGGTTGAAATGATACATAACCGAACGATATTATAGATTAAGGGAAAATCGTTATGGGTTGAAATGATAAACCCAAGCGATTTTCATTGATTTTGAAATTTTGGGATTGCGGGTTAAAATGATATATATCCGTAAATATTTAAATTGCGGATTGAAAGGATAAATATCTGTATCACTTGATCATATGATAGAAAATTATATACGGACACCGTTGGTCCATATTTTGAAAATGATTTCCAAAGTATGAAAGGAAATAAGTGGGTTTTAATGAATATTGATTTTTAAAATATAATATATAAATGCTATTTTTATATATGTATAAATTTAGATTTTTAAATAATATGTTTTGGAAATTTTAATTTATAAGCTAGTTTTGGAAAATATAAATTTTAAGATTTTACTTATAATTTTATTATTTTAAAAAAAAATATAAAATAATATTTAATATAGATAAATTTAATAATAAGATTTAATCTAATAAAATTTAATTTAATTAGTATATAATATGTTTAAGCATTTATTTAAATTTATATTAATATTTTAAAAATAATTTTTTATAACTTAAATAATAGAGGTCGGGGAGAAAAATTAATGTTGACTTGGAATTTAAATTGGGTTATAATTGAATTTAAATAAGAACTGATTGAACTTATTGATTCTGAGATTTTGAAAGGTATGATTTTATAACTTGATTTGATATATGCGATTAAATGAATATTTTCAACTTTAAATAAAATTGAAATTGAATATTTAATATTAATTAAATTCTAATATGAGATTTTATTTTGAATGTCATTAAAGATGATTTAGTGAGTATTCTAAAATTTTAAATAGAATTAAAGTTAAATTTTGAAATATAAATGAAATTTATCAAATTGAGTTATTGTAAATTTTTGAATATTGAAATGTATTGAATTGGAGTGGTTCAAACTTGAAACCGATATAAATTAAAATGGTTTCATTGAGGATTTGAATTGAAGTGTAATTGATGAACTGAAATTGATTTAAATTGGATTTTTGAACTAAAGTTGATTTGAATTGATTTATGGAATTGGACGAAACAATTCCAATTTGAAAACTAGTTCAATATAAACTCATTTAAATAAATAAACTGTTTTAATTTACAATTATTTTAATATATCAACTATTTTAATATATCAACTATTTTAATTTACAACTATATATATATATATATTATTTTCATTATTTAAACTGTTTAAGTTGGGAAGTGATATGATTTCAAAAGTGAATATGATTTTGGAAGCGATATGTTTTTGAAAAGAATATGATATTTTGATATGAAGTATGAATTGTTTAAAATGAATAAAAAAGCGATTTTATAAAATGACCACGGTGTGGAATAAGCGTTTGGTTGTTAAAGAGACCGGGATCAGATATTGTCATACTCTCTACCAATACCAAAACCCACTTTAACAACTGTGTACGTGGAGGAGATTCCATAACGAAGTAGGATGGTTTGGCGATGATTCTATATGAGGTATTTACGTGACCTTGACTCCCGTGAGTCAGCTTAGATGTAACTAAAATAGGAGCCATGCCGGGCCAAGTGAGGTCATTCCTCCGATCGGACACATTTCTTCGATACCATTCTATTACTTTGTGATTTGATTGGCTGCAACTTTGATTTGGGAGTGTGTCTCGAGGTGGGCCGTAGTAGCTGCTCTGCGTTACCACTAGTCCGGATCCGCAAACGGTATATCCACCCTGGCATTTCCTCGCGTGCCGTGTTCACATACCCTATCGCGCCTTCTACGAATGTGTTTTGTACCGTACCTATGGGGTATCCTCTGGGCAAACCACCGGTTTGGTGGAGCTTATGGCATTGTATAGACTACGGGAATATATAAAATGTGTTAAGGGAGATATGTATAACGCCTTAACGCTATTTTAATACTTTACTTTACTGATAGACATATTATAGTAGCGTATATTACTACATAGTAGATAGTTCCACGGATCCTTAAAGGATGGAAATCCCAAACATCCTTTAAGTTACTTGTATTTTGGTTGACATTTCACTTGAGTTGAATTTACTGGTATAAGAATGTTAATCCTGACTCGAGTGTTTTGTGTTTTGATTTATGCTCGGGTCAGACTGAGTGTCACAGCATTTGAGACTCGCCTTTGGAGCTTGGAGCTTTGCTTGAAGATCTGTCTTTTATCTATTCAGCTTTCAGTTATTTCAGTTGTTTTCAGTTGTTATGTTCAGACTTTTCAGTTTCTTTGTATTGAGACTTCTATGTATTCAGGATTTCTATTGTATCCTAATTTAGACAATGATGTTTTTATAGTAGCTTCATGAACTACTACTTATCTATTCCGCTGCTTATTGTTATTTTACTCTGTGTCTGTGATTCTATGATTGATTTATTTACTGTATATGCTAAGTTTTTCCAAAATATAAATTAACAATTTGTCGTTTTGAGCAATTCAAGTCTGATATGTGCGGATGCGAATGGTTCGAAATAGCAAGTTGGTACAATAGCTTACAATAAGAAAGAAAAGTAGATTTCATCGAATATGACTTGCTTTGTATTCAAATTTAGCTTACAATAGGAAAGAAAAGTAGATTGCATTAGGGCTACACAAAGTATGGATTAGATCGGATTGGACCAAATACTTCACCCAACCCGTATATGTATAACTGGTATACGTATGAGTTAAAGATAGTTCAACCCCATATGAGGTTGGATATGGATTGGATTGAAGTATGGATTGGGTTGGTTTTAGTAGGTTTGAATTGGGTTACATAAATCTAATACAAAAATAAGAATTTGGAGAAAAAAATCAAAATAAAATATTACAATATTCACCTCAAAATAGCAAATTTTAGTCAGTATAATGCATTAAATATAACTAATTCACTACAGCACATATTTATTAGAATTTCATTATAAAATGTTATCTTATGCTATAAACATAAAAGATAGATCTTTCCTAATATCTTTTCTTTTTTCTAATAATTTTAAAATTAAAATCCTTAATTCTCCTTAATTCATATGTATATTTTCATATTTACCCCTCCAAATTTTCACATTTACCACACTTTGATATATTCAGGATTAGCACCATGTTCCTTTGACTTTCCATTTTATTAAATTTACTCATTAAGTTCAAACCTAACCAGGAGTTTCTTTTTTCTCATCTTATACTATCTTAACTTATCTTATCTTATACTACATCTTATACTAGATGGATCTCTCCTAATATTTGTTTATTTTTTCTCATAATTTTAGAATTAAAATCTTTAATTCTTCGTGATTCATGTATATAGTTTCACATTTACGCCTCTCTCACATTAACACGCTTTAATATATTCAGGTGTGACACATGTCCCTATGACTTCCTGTTTTATTAAATTTACTCACTATGTAAATTCTAATTTATTTCTCTATAAAGTTGAAACCCTGACCAGAGTTTCTTTTATCTCATAAAAAAATTATTCTTTTTTTTCTTGTTTCATTTTGGTTCCTCTCTAATCTCAGCCTTCACGTGGACTCAAAATTATATCATGATTTCAATTGTACAATTCAATCAATAGATGTTGTATAATATGATGGTAAGGTTTAAAATTTGATGATATTCTACTCACTTCCCCCTTAATCCACTAGCTTTTGCTAACTGTAGTTTAGTTCAAGTTTTTATAATTTGCCTTAAACTAATTATAGATCTTTAGTACTATCTGAAATTGCATTTATTATCTTGGAAGATACATCTGTACATTATTTAAAAATCGAAAGTTTCAACATATTTAAAGTTTATTTTCTTACTCCATTTACCTATAAATAAGTAAGGATTAGTTTATACAATGCACTTTTATTTATTATTTTTAGAAATTAAGTTAACAACATGATTTTTTATGCGTAATTAAAATATTGAAAGTGATTTCGATTATTGATTAGTTAGCTTTCGAAGAATAATCTAAACTATACTAAACCAATTTTTATTTTTTTAACTTGCAAGCTTATTTGATCTTTTATTTTACAAATATGCACAATCTAATTGTTGGTAATTAGTAGTGAAAATAAACAAGGTTGAATGTTAAATTATTTATGTTTAACATCTTAAAAACCTATGGATAATGCCTAAGCTATATTTGGATTTTAAAAGAAGTTAAAACATCAACTTGAAAATTTGATGGTCTATTAACCTCAGCTTTAAAATTTCTCTTTTAATTGCTTTTATTAAATACAAATGTAACGGTTGTTTTTTTCTCTTCCAAATTTAATTAGTTTTTCCATTTTACATTCGTTTTATCTCATTGTATTATGCATATCTATGTTGTTCAATCTCTGAGAAAAGTATTATTTTTTTCTCCATTAAAATGAAAACTATGAACGCTTTATTTTCTTCTTCCATTTAATATTTCACTTTAATCTTGAGCTTTACATGAAACCAAAGTGACTTTATAATTTCTACCGTATATCAAAGTTGGATAAAGTAAGAACCAATGCTTCATTTTTTATTCTATAGAGTAAGATTGATCTATCATCGTTCTTTTTTTATACGACATTGTGACGACCCGCCCTTTTGACCCTCGAAAATCGACATAAATACGCTCATTGTATAACATGCCGAACGATCGAGTGCCGGAAAGACAGATTGTTGAGGGAAAAGAAAGTAGGTAGAAGAAAGAAGAAAACAAACAATAGAATCTCACAGCGGACTGTATAACATATAATATGAACAGTTCTTTACACAAATCAAAACTGTAATATACATATCTCACATCATAGTACACAAATCAATAATTACCAGCCTGGCAGTTATAACAACCTGCCCTCACAATTGCTGGTAATTTCAACGAATACTGCAGCGGAATAAACAAGTACGAGTAATATGTCTTTGCCATCCAATTCGTCTCCTGAGCTCCATAGCATCCTAACCTGAACCTGTAATACTCGGTCTGACCCGAGCATTATAATAAAATAACACCAGAGTCAGTTTGGAAAACCAGTGTGAGAAAACACACTCAATTTGAATTATTAAAGTTTCCAAAATCCTTTGAAAATCAAAGGTATCTCGTAAGACCACGCCACAAATAAACATGACGGGGTTTTACCTTACGATAACCAAAAAATTTCATATCAAAATCATCTGATATTATAATAGTGTCTAAATACAAATACTTATTCAAATAGCCGAAATGATTGCATCTCACGTTCCAACATAGTTGGGTACAATCAAAACCGCACGGCGCTTATTGGAGAATGGATTCCATACGAATGACTAGGTACTGGGTATCACCTGTCACAGTACATGTCTAGAAACATTGTACCGAGGACCACGCCGGGATCCCCTGCTACACAAGGCCGGTTTATCCCTAATCTGGATAGACCGAATTTGCTACCACCCCGGGTGTTCCCACCCTTTTGCTGAGCTTCTTCCATAATCATAGTAATAATATCTGAGGGTATCTAGAAAGGTGATAAACATACCCTAATTAGGTGCTACCCACTTAGCCTTGCTGCATCTCCCTTGCTTTTCAGTTATTCCCAGTTGATGAGGCTAGAGGCTACGATTACCTTTTAAAGGATTTTCACTTAGAATACTCATTGTCCTCCAATGACAATGTTCTGATAGCATTCATCCATACAAGTCTGTTCCGAGTCCAAACGGAACCGAAGGCACTATTCCTACTACATCCATTTTGGAATCACCCTCAGGATTAGTAGTGATTAGCCCTTGCACTTCACTGCTCCATCTTCGACTCCATGCTCTTGTCTTCATTTCGAAAACGTACTCGTTGGATCGAAGTGGTTTTCGGACAACAAATCTGATCCCGGTCTCTTCGAAATAACGTTCGATATTTTCCGGTAAACTCAACCCCGGTTCTTTAGGAAATAAATTGACGAAATAAGATCAGAGATCACCTCCTAACCGTTAGTGGACGGATTTCCTTATAAACGTCCTAGAAGAACGAAACGAGTCTACACGTACAGTATAGCACCTTGAACGGTAACTATACCATATAATTCCTGTATTTCTCCCAAATATTTCCAAAGTTATATTTTGGGTCTAGATTTGATAGCCGGTTATTTAACTACCAAATAAAACAATCATTCAACCAAATAGTCCATTTTCCACTCAAAAACTCCAAGTCTTATTTAATTTAAATTTTAAATAAATTAAATCTCTTTATCAAGGTCATGCACTTATCTTATCGAATTCAGTATGTTCACAAAGTTTCTTTTTCCAAAAATATTTGAAAACCCTTTTAAAATAATATGGAAAGTACCACTGTGATATCAAACCATGGATCACAGTTCAATAGTTACGTCTCTATCCCAGAGAAATCCAAAACTTAACTGCAGGCACTCACTGCCTCCGATTTACGCCACGCGAGTATACCATTACTTCCCGAAAACTTTATTTAAAACTTATCTCAAATAATGCTTGTAAATTCTAAAATAAATTTCAATTTTAATCTAAGCAAACATACTTAAATAAAAGCTATTATACAAAGCCATATTAAAATTTAACAATTATCTTTTAAAAACAAAAATGCCTATTAGCTCTTAAATAATAATAAATCTTTAACAATCATTATAAGGTAACTAATTTATAATTAAATATGCTTTAACAATTTAAAATAATTAAATAACTAGTTTCTAGAATATCTTAACACTTTTAAAACTTCCGTATTTATAATTTAAAATCCTTCTTTTTAAAACAAGCCCAATTTTCTTGATTCTAATTTCACTTCGTAAATTTGGAAATCTTACTTGAGTCCAGTATAACCAATTTATACTTATTTCCAAATTTACTTCTATCCCTCAAAAATATTTAAAATCTTAATTTTAAAAACCTTTTATATTTGACAAAGTACCATTTTAGGATTTATTATTTAAAAATCCTTTTATATACTTTTGTTTCCAAAATCTTATCCATAATATCCTGAAATAGCTAAATACAATTCCAAAAACTTTTATTTTATCCAATTAATTTATCCAAAAACTCTATGTAAATATTTCACTTCAAAATCCCTCTTTACAATTCTTTTACCAATTTTAAACCATATTTTATTGGTATTTAAAAAGACCAAAATCCAGCTAAAACTGTCATATCATTCAATCAATTTAAATCACACAACAACCTGTCACAGCTTTTCAAACAAAACATATATCACTATATATGAAATTAAATTTTACATTTTTGAGGAATCAAGTTGGATCCCTTCAACATGTTTCCCTGCATCCACAGATGTTAGCACAACATAAAAAAATACCAATTCCGCTTCGAGACAGAATATCGCGATATATAGGGTCATCCGCTATTATGCGGGGCGCATATGGTCTCATCCGCTATATATATACGGGAATATCAATCACTCTAATATATATACCACGTTGTTTTTTATCATAGCCGTCCATATTGAAGAGCTCGACGAGCACATCGATTATCATGTTGAAAGTTTTCTCTAATTGTGTGAGGATTGGAAGAAAAACGAGGATGATGGATGGAAGTTTTCGGCCATTGATTGATAACAACGGCGGCTGCGTGATAGAGGGTTAGGGTTCACTATTTGCGATATATATATGTGTGTGTACAAACAATATTTTAATATTATTTTCGAAAATTAACATGCTTTTTCAAACGAACTCCAGACGAAACGTGCCGCCAGACGTTTACAATGTTTTACCGCTATTCCGAACACAATGGAACATGTTTCGTAGCCTAATTCGATCGTATGTGGAAGATAGCTTTTTGAATCGAATTAAAATATTAAATTTTCGATATTTATTTCAACGCGTTTCTATCCGGTACGACCAAACGGTAAATCCAAACGCTACGAAATTTGAAATCCGATAATAATATACTATTACGGATCCAATGGAACTAGTTTTGTCGAATTCCGAGACTGTGTCCCGGAAAGCTATTTTAACGCGTCGATTAAATCGCACGATTTTTAAAATTGACAAAATTACTTGAAATTCGAATTTTAAAATCTTACTAACTCAATTTTAATTCAAATAGAATTTATATTCATATTAGAAATCATTCCGATTTATATTAAATCAAAATTCGATTATTTACACTATTATCATATATTAAATTTCACTATTAAATTAATATATAAATTTCAAACTCTAAATTTATCGACTTTTAATTCTATTCAAAAGTCCAATATTTTAATTGTAACAACCCGGGATTTTGCTGTTAAATTTATCTTCGTCAATAATCGATTAGAATGCTAGTTAATTGCTCGATTGAGTTTTTGATCGATCAGAATCCTTTGTTAAATTGGTTATTTAAAAATTTCCAATTGGAATTTAAATCTAGTTAAAATTCTTTTTAAGTAATTTTGGCTAAGAATTGATTGGGCTCTAAAAATTCTAATCTCGGCCCAATATTCCTTTTCATTTATACTCGACCCGTTTCCCTTTTTAATTCCATTGGACCCGTTCCTCTTTTCAACCTAATTCGTTCAAAACCCTAGAGTAATCGATCGAGAAAAAGAATGGTGGCTTCGGCTTCTTCGAAAATTAGGGCTGCCGCAGTTTATGCTGCTAACTTCGTTCGTATCCTCGACTGCTTCGGCCTCATTTCGACTGCTTCAATTCATCGACAAAGTGAGTACTCTCAACTCACATCTAATTTAACTATGCTTGGCTGTAATTTTGTGTAGTTCGATTCTCACCATTTCTCTGGCGGTATTAAGCTCGGCTTTGATTTTGTTTTGATGGTCCACTGCGACATTGGTTTGTCCATCTGTTTTCATTTTTGCCTATACTTGATGCTCTCGGTTTTGATTTTTGTGGCCATCATGACTTTGTTTATTCGAAGCGATTTAGTTCGTTATGATGTTGATAAGTTAGTTTGACTTGGACAGATGTTTATTGTCTTCGGCCTTAACTCTAATTATGTTTTCCTCCGTGACTTCGGCGTTGTCACGGTTAGTTGATATTCACTCTGTTTTTGTTCGAAACTGCTATGACTGGTTGGTATTGTTGTTTCAGTTGTATTTGTATTGAGACTTTCAATTGCAACTGTTATTTGATTTCGGTGTTGGCTTACGACCTTAAGTTTGAACTATTAAAAATAATTTCGTGAATTGATAGCTTGACTTTGACATGTTCATCGCCACCTGATTTTGTTAATTATTCATAGTCGATTTCGTTTTGACTTCGATCGCTCTGATTTTGCTGTGGGAATTTCTGGCTTTGTTCTCAGATATGAATTACTCTGCTTGATTTTATTGTCTAGAACTCGAGTTGCTTCAATTTTCTGCATTGTACATGATTTCGAGTATATTGGGCTTAACCAGTTTGGCCCATTGCATCAGTTTTGATCAGAACTACTATTTGATTCTGGTTTTGTATTTAGGATGACATTGGCCAGTCATTTTAGCATGAAGTTATAGTTACAGTCTTTGGTTCTTATTATATTGCGAAATTCCCCATGTAATTACAGTTGCATTTGAGTTGCACTATGCATTCCTGTGCTTGCTTGGTTGCCATATTGGCTTCATTACATCCTCATCCTACCTGTACATGTTCATTGTGGTCTTGGCACTGCATATATTTACCGTTGTCGTCGCTGCATATTTATACATCATGTAGTTCATTTGGGTTGGGCATTGATGCGAATTTTGCTGCCTCTGCAGTGTAGTTTCATCGAGTCTGGATATTCATTGTAGTTTTTCTGGTCGTCATTGTGTACATGTTCATGTGTCCAATTGAAAGTCTGACTACATATTTATACATGCTATCTTGCACAAGCATGTACCTGATTGTGTTGAAGTAGTCTGGTTGTTTTCTCCTAGACTTGCATTATCGGTACAGCATTTGTGTCCCCTGTCTTGGTTGCTTATCAACTTGTTGTAATCATGAGTTTGTTGTGTTGCCATATCTTGATGTCTTGTTTCTGGCCATTCTCGGGTCTGGACTGCATTTGCATTATTTTGGTTCATTTTGTTAGTCGAGTTGCAGTGTTTCATCACTTGAGCCATGTATGTCTGCACTAATATTCATAGTGAGTTGTATTGTCTTGGGCTCGAACTTGCAAGCTTCATGTTGCCTTGACTTTGGCTGTTGCATTGTGTTGAGTCATGACTGCAGTGACTTGACCTTTTCATCTTATTTGTTTTTCGAATTTCACTTGAGTTGAACCCAATATTTGGGTTTGACCTTTGCAGTTTCGACGTACGGTAGTGGCGAGGCAGTGCACGCGTGCGTGTACTGCAGCCACACCGAGATTTAATTTAATTTGATGCCATCTGTTTCCGTTTTATTTAGCGTAGTTTGAAATGGTTCATTTTGATTTGAATTGGATTTGTTGGCTTTTGGATTCATTGATCTTCTGAGTATTTGATCGACTGTATTGGCGAGGCAGTACACGTTAGCGTGTACTGCAGCCAATCAGCATTGTTGTTTTTAAATTGGCATTGTTGTTTTGTTGTTTAACACTGTATAGTGCTATATCTGTCGTTATCCGATTCTTTTATCGAGGAGTCGGGTATACGGGATTTCTGTGACTGTCATCTATTGGACTATTTGATTATTATTGCCTATATGCACTAATAAACTGGTTTGAATTAGACTGACCTGGGTATTATTTTCTTTTGAATGTAATACTCGGGTCAGACCCGAGTTATTTCAGGTTGTAGATTTTCTTCTTTGAGTTGCTGTTCAGGATATGAAGACTTTTCACCTCTTCTGAAGTTGTCAGTGTCATTTTGTAGTGGTCGTGTCATTGTATAGAACGATATGTATTCATGTATATTAGTCGATAATGTACTTGTATATATAACTTCTAGAGTCGACAGTTGTAGTTGTATCATATGTATTGTGTCAACTATGTATTAACTGACATCAGTTATATATATATGAGACTGTTGTTTTTATCTGTGTTCCGCATTTATATTATCTGTGTTATTGTTATATCTAATGTCCTAAACTATTATGAACTATCGTAGTTTGTTTTATACTGATAATTGGGTGTGTCGATGGGAGTAAATAAATGATAGATGAAAAATAAAAAGTATATACCACTCCTATCGAGATAACCAATATTAGTGTAAGGTCAACTACGGATGGTCGCTCCTATCCAGCCTTATTCTTCGTAATAATAGACAGTATTTCTTTTAATACTCTTTGTTATTATGAGCATAGAGGTGGGGCGTCACAGTTGGTATCAGAGCTTGGGGTTTATGGACATAATATAAAACATAACTTGGATAGAACATATGTTACAACTATTAGTCGATGTTTTATCTGTGATTTGAGTCAAAACTAAAGTTTTGAAATTTGGATGAAATTTTTAAATAACTTTATTTAAAAATAATAGTGAAATTGTGTTCTGATGATTTGATTGATTTGTGTTCTGTTTATCAGAGTGCGCAGCGGAAACAGTGAAACTGTCTTCGCTGAGTACAACTGATAATCTTTTTGATTTAAAAATCAAAATACGAAATTGATATGAATTTCATTTGTTGTTTACATAGCTGTAATTATTTTGTTTCTTTGAGAACTTCGAATCCGAATTGAGGGTTCGAAGAAATTGCAGATATGTGATTTTTGTTGAAATTTCCGCTGGCTTTCTTTTGTACTAATCATCTATTGATTAGATTTTTGCTGTTTTAAATTATCTTCATTGAAGATACATTTGAATGATTCCTTGTTCATTTTGTAGTACGTGCAAAAATTTAAATTGCACGTTATTGCATTTATTTTACGTTGAACCGATGCTTGGTTATGATACGTATTTTGTTGCCGTTATTTTTATAATGGACTTTTTACACCAATGCTGAATTTTTGAGGCACGGTGTTTTGTTGGCAATTTTAATGAATGAAAATTCACTGATGTCACATTTTGATGTGAATTCTTTTGATGAGATATTTGGTGTTTTAAAATTTCTGTCGCTTTGACTTCAGTAACAACAAAATTTTTAACAGTGGATTTTCAAGCGGTTATTCCGCAATACTGATGTGTAACCGTTTTTACGGTATTTTGAGAAGTACAATTTCCTTATCGAAATTGTTACTGATTTGCTGTTTTAATCACGTGATTGGAAAATCGTTTTAAAAATGAAAATTGTTTTATAAATTTTAACGATTTGCGTTTTCAAAAGAATGAGAAAGCGACTTAAACGATTCAGCAAAATCGAGGATTATGACCCCTTTCTTTTACTGTTTCGCTTAACTCCGGACTTGTCCAGTTGAGAATGCGAATTGTTATTTTTACAAAATAAATAAAATTGTTTTCAAAAATTTTACAGTTTGCGATTTCAAAAGAATGAGGAAGCGATTTAAACGTTTCAGCAAAATCGAGGACTATGACCCCTTTCTTTTACTGATTCGCTTAATTCCGGACTTGTCCGTTTGAGAATGTGAAATGTATTTTTACAAAATACACAATTTTGCACTTTCAAGGAAACGATGAAGTGATTTAAACGATTTAGCAAAAGTGCGGAGTATGGAACCACACTTTTACTATTTCGGTTAATTCCGGACTCGTTAATTGAATATCTGTTGTTTTGATGATTCTACACTTTCAAGGAAACGATGAAGAGAATTAAACAATTTAGTAAAACTCGTGGTTATGGGACATGTGCGTTTACTATTTTGGTTAATTCCGGACTCGTAAATTGAAATATTTGATGTTTTCGTGTGCTTTCGAGCCACTATGATGGACCTCCGGGTCATATGATGGACCTTCGGGTCATATGATGGACCTTCGGGTCAAATACCAGTACTAGACCTTCGGGTCACTCTGCGGACCTTCGGGTCAATCTGATGGGCGCCAAAAATTATGTTGAGTACTTGGTAGGCTTCGGCCATATGTTGTTGCACGTGCGGCGAATTAAAAACTCGCCATCTGATGGGATCGATCCAAGCTTTTATGTTGATTTTCTAGTCTTCTTAATTGATTTCTAGATATTTGTTGTTTCTAATTATCGCTTGTGATAATTAGATATTTGTTGATATGAGTTCTGATTATCGTTTTCGATAATCGGATATTAGTTGCCTTTAATTATCGCTTTAGATAATTAAATATTTGTTGATTTGAGATTTAATTATCGCTTGAGATAGTTAAATAATTGTTGATTTTAGATTTAATTATCGCTGTTAGATAATTAAATATTTGTTGATTTAAGATTTAATTATCGCTTTTGATAATTAAATAATTGCTGATTTTAGATTTAATTATCACTTTAGATAATTAAATATTTGTTGATATGAGATTTAATTATCGCTTTAGATAATTAAATATTTGTTGATTTGAGATTTAATTATCGCTTGAGATAATTAAATATTTGTTGATTTTAGATTTAATTATCGCTGTTAGATAATTAAATATTTGTTGATTTAAGATTTAATTATCGCTTTTGATAATTAAATAATTGCTGATTTGAGATTTAATTATCACTTTAGATAATTAAATATTTGTTGATATGAGATTTAATTATCGCTTTAGATAATTAAATATTTGTTGATTTGAGATTTAATTATCGCTTGAGATAATTAAATATTTGTTGATTTTAGATTTAATTATCGCTGTTAGATAATTAAATATTTGTTGATTTAAGATTTAATTATCGCTTTTGATAATTAAATAATTGCTGATTTGAGATTTAATTATCACTTTAGATAATTAAATATTTGTTGATATGAGATTTAATTATCGCTTTAGATAATTAAATATTTGTTGATTTGAGATTTAATTATCGCTTGAGATAATTGAATATTTGTTGATTTGAAATTTGATTATCGTTTTGATAATCGAATATTTGTTGATTTGAGAAATTTGATTATCGTTTTTGATAATCGAATATTTGTTGATTTGAAATTTGATTATCGTTTTGATAATCGAATATTTGTTGATTTGAGAAATTTGATTACCGTTTTTGATAATCGAATATTTGTTGATTTGAAATTTGATTATCGTTTTGATAATCGAATATTTGTTGATTTGAGAAATTTGATTACCGTTTTTGATAATCGAATATTTGTTGATTTGAAATTTGATCACCGTTTGTGATAATTAGATATTGCTGTTTTATGATTTTCTGTATCCTAATTATCTGATTGAAAATTGAATATGGCTGATGATTGCATTTATTCAGTTTTGCTACTTTCTGACTATCTATTGATAGTTAAATTTTGTTGAAAATTTGTGAATCTCTTTTATTGGAATTTAAAGATTTCTTTGGTATTTGTGTTCTCGATTCTGATTTTTCTAACATAACTAGTTTATGGTAGAAAAAATAATTGTTATGGACAACTTTAATTATGAAAATTGCGGGGACGCAATTTTTATAAGGAGGGGAGTCTGTAACAACCCGGGATTTTGCTGTTAAATTTATCTTCGTCAATAATCGATTAGAATGCTAGTTAATTGCTCGATTGAGTTTTTGATCGATCAGAATCCTTTGTTAAATTGGTTATTTAAAAATTTCCAATTGGAATTTAAATCTAGTTAAAATTCTTTTTAAGTAATTTTGGCTAAGAATTGATTGGGCTCTAAAAATTCTAATCTCGGCCCAATATTCCTTTTCATTTATACTCGACCCGTTTCCCTTTTTAATTCCATTGGACCCGTTCCTCTTTTCAACCTAATTCGTTCAAAACCCTAGAGTAATCGATCGAGAAAAAGAATGGTGGCTTCGGCTTCTTCGAAAATTAGGGCTGCCGCAGTTTATGCTGCTAACTTCGTTCGTATCCTCGACTGCTTCGGCCTCATTTCGACTGCTTCAATTCATCGACAAAGTGAGTACTCTCAACTCACATCTAATTTAACTATGCTTGGCTGTAATTTTGTGTAGTTCGATTCTCACCATTTCTCTGGCGGTATTAAGCTCGGCTTTGATTTTGTTTTGATGGTCCACTGCGACATTGGTTTGTCCATCTGTTTTCATTTTTGCCTATACTTGATGCTCTCGGTTTTGATTTTTGTGGCCATCATGACTTTGTTTATTCGAAGCGATTTAGTTCGTTATGATGTTGATAAGTTAGTTTGACTTGGACAGATGTTTATTGTCTTCGGCCTTAACTCTAATTATGTTTTCCTCCGTGACTTCGGCGTTGTCACGGTTAGTTGATATTCACTCTGTTTTTGTTCGAAACTGCTATGACTGGTTGGTATTGTTGTTTCAGTTGTATTTGTATTGAGACTTTCAATTGCAACTGTTATTTGATTTCGGTGTTGGCTTACGACCTTAAGTTTGAACTATTAAAAATAATTTCGTGAATTGATAGCTTGACTTTGACATGTTCATCGCCACCTGATTTTGTTAATTATTCATAGTCGATTTCGTTTTGACTTCGATCGCTCTGATTTTGCTGTGGGAATTTCTGGCTTTGTTCTCAGATATGAATTACTCTGCTTGATTTTATTGTCTAGAACTCGAGTTGCTTCAATTTTCTGCATTGTACATGATTTCGAGTATATTGGGCTTAACCAGTTTGGCCCATTGCATCAGTTTTATTCAGTTTTACTATTTGATTCTGGTTTTGTATTTAGGATGACATTGGCCAGTCATTTTAGCATGAAGTTATAGTTACAGTCTTTGGTTCTTATTATATTGCGAAATTCCCCATGTAATTACAGTTGCATTTGAGTTGCACTATGCATTCCTGTGCTTGCTTGGTTGCCATATTGGCTTCATTACATCCTCATCCTACCTGTACATGTTCATTGTGGTCTTGGCACTGCATATATTTACCGTTGTCGTCGCTGCATATTTATACATCATGTAGTTCATTTGGGTTGGGCATTGATGCGAATTTTGCTGCCTCTGCAGTGTAGTTTCATCGAGTCTGGATATTCATTGTAGTTTTTCTGGTCGTCATTGTGTACATGTTCATGTGTCCAATTGAAAGTCTGACTACATATTTATACATGCTATCTTGCACAAGCATGTACCTGATTGTGTTGAAGTAGTCTGGTTGTTTTCTCCTAGACTTGCATTGTCGGTACAGCATTTGTGTCCCCTGTCTTGGTTGCTTATCAACTTGTTGTAATCATGAGTTTGTTGTGTTTCCATATCTTGATGTCTTGTTTCTGGCCATTCTCGGGTCTGGACTGCATTTGCATTATTTTGGTTCATTTTGTTAGTCGAGTTGCAGTGTTTCATCACTTGAGCCATGTATGTCTGCACTAATATTCATAGTGAGTTGTATTGTCTTGGGCTCGAACTTGCAAGCTTCATGTTGCCTTGACTTTGGCTGTTGCATTGTGTTGAGTCATGACTGCAGTGACTTGACCTTTGCATCTTATTTGTTTTTCGAATTTCACTTGAGTTGAACCCAATATTTGGGTTTGACCTTTGCAGTTTCGACGTACGGTAGTGGCGAGGCAGTGCACGCGTGCGTGTACTGCAGCCACACCGAGATTTAATTTAATTTGATGCCATCTGTTTCCGTTTTATTTAGCGTAGTTTGAAATGGTTCATTTTGATTTGAATTGGATTTGTTGGCTTTTGGATTCATTGATCTTCTGAGTATTTGATAGACTGTATTGGCGAGGCAGTACACGTTAGCGTGTACTGCAGCCAATCAGCATTGTTGTTTTTAAATTGGCATTGTTGTTTTGTTGTTTAACACTGTATAGTGTTATATCTGTCGTTATCCGATTCTTTTATCGAGGAGTCGGGTATACGGGATTTCTGTGACTGTCATCTATTGGACTATTTGATTATTATTGCCTATATGCACTAATAAACTGGTTTGAATTAGACTGACCTGGGTATTATTTTCTTTTGAATGTAATACTCGGGTCAGACCCGAGTTATTTCAGGTTGTAGATTTTCTTCTTTGAGTTGCTGTTCAGGATATGAAGACTTTTCACCTCTTCTGAAGTTGTCAGTGTCATTTTGTAGTGGTCGTGTCATTGTATAGAACGATATGTATTCATGTATATTAGTCGATAATGTACTTGTATATATAACTTCTAGAGTCGACAGTTGTAGTTGTATCATATGTATTGTGTCAACTATGTATTAACTGACATCAGTTATATATATATGAGACTGTTGTTTTTATCTGTGTTCCGCATTTATATTATCTGTGTTATTGTTATATCTAATGTCCTAAACTATTATGAACTATCGTAGTTTGTTTTATACTGATAATTGGGTGTGTCGATGGGAGTGAATAAATGATAGATGAAAAATAAAAAGTATATACCACTCCTATCGAGATAACCAATATTAGTGTAAGGTCAACTACGGATGGTCGCTCCTATCCAGCCTTATTCTTCGTAATAATAGACAATATTTCTTTTAATACTCTTTGTTATTATGAGCATAGAGGTGGGGCGTCACATTAATTCTAATCCAAATCGAATTTAAATAAATTTTAGGCATCATTTCCATGTCCATTTATTTTCAGATTCCCATATTTGCCCAATTTCAAATATTAATTTACTATTTTACCAAATCAAATAAATCGCTATATTTGGAATTTTAAACCATTTCAGAAACATATTCAAAATCAATTAATATTTCAATTTCAACATTTAAAAATAAATTAAACGTTCAAAACTAAACGACCAAAATTCCGGGTCGTTACATTCCTCCCCCTTATAAAAATTTCGTCCTCGAAATTGCTAAGGTAGGAAAAATGCTCCCAAACCCATTAACTTTACTAGAACCCACTTAGTTATAATTCTACATTCACTTCCCTACCCCTTTTAGTTTTATCCAAAACAAATGGCTTCCATTTCTAACTCAAAACCCTTGATTTCTAATATAATTCAAAAATCACCTTTTCTAGTTAACAAATTTTCTAAAACTTCTCAAAAAATTTCTAACACCCTAAATTATCGAATTTTTTTGACAACGTCTCCTTTATACGGAGAGCCTTTTACAATATCACAAATATGATAAAAATATATACATCGACCCACACGGTCGGAAAACAAAATATATATATCAATATATAATTATTTCTTTATTTTATTGCGTAGGCGTACCTTATATTAGGGTTTTTAAGCGAGCGACTTATTTTATATGCATTTATGCAACCAAAATCTACCCAAACAGCTCCCTGTACCTGTACTTACTCAAACAAGCACATAAGTTTTCATAAACATGAAATTTTATAACATTCGTTACTTTTACTAGCTAAAGATATAAACTTCATAACCCAAACATGCCAACCACATATTACAAGCAATTTATAAGGTTCAAACACTAATTTAATTTCCTTCTCATGGACCATATATCATTTCATTCAATTCAAAATGATTTACAACCAAATTCATTGCATTCAATTCATATTTGCAACAACCAAACCCATATCTATTCCAAATTAATTTATATGTGCCTTACTTGCATAAATTCACTTTTATTCAATTTCAAATTGATTCACAATCAATTTATTTGCACTCCATTCATTATTCACTTTCATTATGTGCAAATTCATTTTATTAAACTTCAATTTATTCCTTTTTAAATTGACTCTAAATCGATGTTTCTATTTTCCATTTGATGCATATTCAAGTTATCTACCAAACTTTGTTCCCTTTATGTTGTATTAAACAACATTCCAATCCATGTTAATTTATTGACGAATCCATTTCATAACAATCACTTAAGTTAAGTTTCCATTGCAACCAAATTCTAATTCATTTTAAATTGATATCGTTCTATTTATTTACTTTCATTTACTTAGTATATCTAATTTATACTATATCATTGGGGAATCATTCCATGTAAATCGATTCTCGAACAATTTATTATATCATACATGGTTCATGCACTTGCACTTCTACTAACCTTACTTATAACTTATATTACATCTTTACCATTCACTTTCATTTTATTCACATAGATTTATTCACTTCATTCTATAGTGAATGACATTTCATTTTAAGCTAATTTATTATAAACCATTTCACAAAATTATCTCTAAGGTTTATTATAAACATTCCCTATCGTTACTTAAGTTCATATTCAACTTATAACTTAAGTTCATACCCCAACTATACTCCAAAATCATATTTCAATTCATATTCAATTCATTTGCTCTTAAATTGAATTCATTTCTTGTTATCCATTGCTTAACCATTTAACTTTGTCATACTTCTCCACTTTTCCAGTTTAACAAGTTATACAACCTATATATTCACAATTCCTAATTTTTTTTTCACTTAAGTTTATCCACATTCTATATTTATAACATATAGTTATATAAACACTTCACAATTCACATTTACAATTAATTTACTCCATTCTAATTCACTCTCCAATTAAAATTCAAAATTTTGAATTTCCATTCTTTTACCATAATATCAAACCATCCTCGTTTTGGTTTACTATTTTATTTCTCAATTCATAAGTTCAAAAACTCTTTTTCTTACAAGCTCATATTACTTACTTGAGTCTATTCACATCTTATAATCATAACTCTGGATTATAAATATCACTTAATAGCTTAAGTATATCCATTTCATTCAATAATTATAACTTATAGTAATATAACCATTTTACATTTCAGCTTTATATTCCATTCAATTCAAATCCAATTTCTATTTTATTTAACTTATCTTAAGTTAAATTTTGATTCATGATATTCCTTTTAACTTACTCAAGTTAAATTTTAATTCCAGGATTTAAAATTTTCGTTTTCCTTTCTTATTTATACCATCCTCAAATTATTGGTTTAATAACTGATTCTGATTTTATCCTGACTTCATAAATCATTTAAATAGAAATCCCAGAATTCAATCACCAGGTTTTTATTTCAAACAATTTGAAATCATAAATATACATATATCACTTTGGTATATCAAGTCGTACCTCCGGATTTTCAAAACAACTTTGTTTTGCCCAAAACAATTTCCCTTTTGGGATTTTCTAAAACAAACTTGTTTACCAAGTTCAAAGAAAATAATCATAGTCAACCACCATGGTAACAATCCATCACTTAGAAACTCGAACATGAATACTGATGATGTGGCCATCATCACCAGAATTATTTTACAGCGACTGAAGTGAGTTCAGTGCTTCCTTACTTCCAAAAATCTATATTTAAATAATTTATTTTAAAAAAAATTTCTATTCCAAAAACATTTTCAAATAATACTCCATTATTCCCATCAACCACTTTGGAAAACATTTTCAAAAGCTCTAACATTAAAAATTCCAAACATTTAGATCAAACCCAATTTAAAACATTTTTCCAAAATTTCCGGGAGGCTACGAGAAGATACTCCACAGGTACGACAAAAATAGAAACTCGTAGTAAAGCTCGATATGGTAGGTGACACGACACACAAGGCAATGCCAGGGTAGATATACCAATTACGCACACGGATTGATGGAAACGCATAGCAGCCACTATCGCTCCACCTCGAACAACACTCCCAAATCAAGGGGTGCACCCAAACAATCACAAAGTAATAGAATGGTATCGAAGAAGTGCGTCCGATAAGAGGTGCTACCTCACTGGTCCGAGATCGCTCCTGTTTTAGCCACCTTATGCCAACTCACGGGAGTTGGCTCCTCGTATATACCTTAGGATCGTCGCCACCATCCTACTTCATTCTGGGACTCCACCGCGTACACAGTTGTCAAAGTGGTTTTCGATATCGACAAAGAGTATGTCCATATCTGATCTCGGTCTCTTTAACAACCAATCGTTATTATAACACCGCGGTCATTTAAAAATAGTTCATACTTCAAAACCAAAATATCATTTTCATTTCAAAAACCAAATCAATACGATATCATTTACACTTCAAAATATTCACTTCCAAAATCATAGTACTTTCAAAGTTAAAACGCTTTCGAAATCATAGTCTTTTAAAAATCAAAACACTTTGGAAATCACAGCTTTGAAATCGTAGCATTTTGGAAATCATAACACTTTGAAATTATAGCATTTTGGAAATCATAACACTTTCCCATAAATAGTTTAGATATTAAAATTAGTATATATAATAAAATAGTTTATAAATAAAATAGTTTATATAAATAGTTATAAGTTGAAATAGTTTATAAAATAATTTATATTAAAATGATTTATATTAAAATAGTTTATATTAAAATAAATTTATAAAGAAAAATATCAATAGTTTTAAATATAATTTTAAATTACTTTATAAAATAAAATAGTTTCCTCAAATTTCACAAATCGATTCAAATCAACTCGAATTCCAAAATTTTAATTTAATCAAATCTCAAATCATCAATTTCAACTCGATTCTGTTTCTAAATAAATCATTTCAAATTATCGATTTTCAAATACATATTTGAACCATAAAATAATCCATTCAAATTTCAATATATATATATCAAAGTCAATATATTCAACATTTCAAAGCTAAATTCGATAATTTTATATATATATATCAAATTCACTTTACTATTATTAGTTTGAAATATTTACTTAATCATTTCAATAATATCTAAATACAGCTTCAATTTACAAATTTAAATAAACAAAATATCCCATTTAAATTTATATAAATTTGAAATATTCATTTAAGTCACTTTTAATCAAATTCAAGTTATAAAATCATAGCTTTAAAATTTCAAATTATATAAATTTCAAATCAAATATATTTAAGTAAAATTCTTAAATAAATATAATTTCAAATCAATTTCAAATTTATCTTTCCAACCCGAATCAATATAAACCCTATATTTGAAAATATAGATATTAAATAAATACATAAACATATTATATATATCAACTTTATTAAATCATCTTTAATAAATCTTTAAAATCAATATTTATTTAAAACCATATATTTCCTTTCAAAACCATAGAAATCCATTTCAAAAATATATAAATTGACCAACGGTGTGTGTATATAATTTTCTATCCTATGGTCAAGTGATACGGATATTTATCAATTCAATCCGCAATTTAAAACATACTCGGTATATATCTTTTCAACCCGAAATCCCAAATTCAATTCAATGAAAATCACTTGGGTTTATCATTTCAACCCATAACGATTTTCTTCTATTCTACAGATCGTTCGGGTATGTATCATTTCAACCCATAGTGATTCTATACTAACAGGAAACTTGCAGAGTGATAGCAGATATGAAAATAAAATAACAACAGTGACATGCATATATCATCAATATAAATAACAGATAATGGTGTCAGATGTCACAGGTGAACAGATACAGATAATGGCATATATATAATAATAATGTAAATAACTAGCAGTAGTATATTTCAATTGACGTTTCAATTGAAATCAAATTTAATAAATATAAGAACGTTAATCGTGAGTGATTGCTGACCTTTCGAGGTTAGAGAGATAGACAATGAAGTTGAGTTGCGAAATCCAGGCACGAATCCAAACAATCAAGGTTGGCACGAATTCGACGGATAAAGCTGATACGAGAAATCGATGAGAAAAATCAATCATTTTGATATAAATGGAACAATATATATACTATATTTTAAAACAATACTCATAACAATATATATTTATATACTCAAATCAAAATACAATGTATTAAATCAATTACAAAACCCCATAAACTTTTAAATATTTTTAAATATATCCTATACCCTTACAAAAATAAAGAAACAACCATTTCCAAAATTTTACAATCTAATATATATAACTGTAATAAATCCATACTGTAACAACCACTTACATATATTAAGAAAATTTACCTAACTTACGTATAGAACCGTAATTCAACATATACATATAACGGATTATTATAATAGCTTAACCCAACAGAATATACCAATACACATATGTATAAGACTCATATAGTACAACACTTAAACAGGTTAAAATTTATATTTTGAATCTGTTATTATAAAACGTATATATATGCAACAGGTTATAGATATAATACAAATCTAAACTCCTAACAGCAGATATCAAATAGTGCCAATATAAACCTAGTTTATGAATATATACACGTTTATTTTAAAATCAGTTGATATTAAAAAAAATCAATATAACCTTCCTTACAGAACCTATATATACACACAACATCGCACACTTGCATATACCATCTATATATAGTATACGTTATCAACTTATACAAAACATGTACCCAAAAATAATATATATCATATAATTCATGACAGATTTGAAAACATATATAATGTAACTTTCATATAATTAACGCATATACTAAATACGCATATAATTCAAGGCAACATAATGTAAACTCAACAGACTTGACACGCAATATATTATACAATCTTATATAAAAGTATATATATACATACTCCAACAAAATATGCAGACACAACATATTATAACTTATAAAAGTTTAAATATAATATGATTTGTATGAACTATATAACAACAACTTATATAACTCACTGGCATACACACACATCCTCAAACCCAAATATATAGCTAACATTATCACTTTATAAAATCTATCATATGCAACCCATTAATGCAGATAACATTCGAAACTCTTATACATATATTCTCTGATACAAGTTTTAAATACTTTTTTTTTCAAAATTTATGTATATTACCTATATAAACTGTAAAATATGGAACAAGAGAAACGGGGCAATATTTAAGATTATATACATTTACATATAAACAAATCAAATTGAATACAGAAAAGATTTGTAAAATCCATATATATATAATATCTATATAAGCAACATCTAGTTGAACCCCTATCCAAACAGTATGGTATAAAACAGAAGATCACACACATATATATATATAACTTATTTATATAACAAGTATTATTACATAGCAGATTACAAAAAATACATAACTAACTATATATATATATATAAACTATAAACATATAAATATAATATACCTTAATATGTGTCTCAAGCAAAGAAGCTCGGCCGGAAGATGGGGAAGGACCAGTCAGGTCAGCGATGTGGGATATGGGCGGAGCATGGAGGGGGTGAGTTGGATGTGGTTGGAGGGCCGAAGGTGGATTGGAGGATGAGTTGTTGGTGCGGGCGATTGGATGTGCTGCCTTCGGCTTCCAGGTGGAGGGTGGCCAAAGCAAGGCGGGTATGAACGGGTGGGAGGCGCTGCTGGGTTGTGAGGGTGGAGGTCGAACGGGAGAGAGGGTGATGGAAACAGGGGAGAAATCGAACATTGGAAGGTTTCTGTTGGGCAAATATATAATACGCTTTGTATTCTATTATTTTCTTTTCTTTTTGAAAAAGAATGAATAGAACAGACAAAGTGAGATAGAAAGAGATGAGTTGGAAATAGCAATAGTCAAAGCTGAATTTTTGGAATAAATAAAGACTAGTGACAGTTCGTATTATGGTGGCAATTGGAAGGACACAGGAAGAAAAAGGTTCGAAAACAAAACCGATATGGAAATTGTTCTGTAGATTTCGCGGCGTATCAGTCTTCAAAATATACAGACGAATATGCTGCAGAGATCACCACGGCGAGACAATCAAAACAACATACAGATATCAGTGATAGGATCATCCTATCAAAAGTCGATATCGGTACCGAAATGCTGCTAATACGCCAAAAATAGGATAAACGGAGCAATAACGGTCCAAATTTGGAGAAATGGAAGATGACGTCTCACTCAGAATATGATTTACAAATTTTCTATAGAAAAATATTCAGGTTTGGAAAACATTTTATTACCATCAAATTTTAACTGATATAAATTGGAATAAAATTACACTAGAAAATAAACTTCCAAGTTATCGGATGAAAATTTACCAGTTGCTATGATTAATTAGACGCATTCTAAATATCAAATTTTTATTTCAAAATTTTATCGTTTAAAATTTCACAAAAATTCAATTAATTAAATAAATAAACCACAAAAATTTACGAGTCGTTACACTCTCCCCCACTCAAAACTTTTCGTCCCCGAAAAGTAAGGAGGTAGGAGAATAGAAACAACTAGAAAAATAGATTAAAAGACAAGATAAAACAATTAATTTAAACCATATAAATTTCAAATGAAACTAATTAATATTTAACAATTTGGTTTAACCCACTTGGTTTCACTTAAGTTAAATCATTCTATCTATTTCTACATTCATTATCTTATTATCTAGTCATCCTAAATTAACAATTTCTAAATCATCAATTTGTATAATCATTTATTATACTCGTATTTTATTCAACAATTTAATTCTTTTATTCCAAATTATTATTAAATTTGTTCCACTTAATATATCTTATCACATATATTTAAACCATATAAATTAATTTAAACCATATAAATTTCAATTTAAATTAATTTATATTCAATAATTGATTTTAAAATTCAAGGTATTTCCATAAGTTGATCTAATTTCAATGTATTAATTCCTTCAAAACAAATTTATTTGTCTCATCTATTATTCAAATAACTTATTATTCTTTTTCTCTCTATTAACATCTTTATAATAAAATTTAAGTGTATAGCATTTACTATAACACTCAAATCTTTCCTTATAAAATCATTATATATTGTATATTATCCAATTACATTTTAACTTCTGAAAATTTTAGGTAAGTTATGTTGAGATGTAATTGAGTATTATACAAATAAGATTTTACAATTCAGTTATTCCCAGTTAAATATTTATCCATGAATTTTGATTTCAGTTTATAATTGAAATCATCTTTAACCTATAATTTAAGAATTTAAATCTCTGATTTACATCAAACAATTTAGAGATATATATAATATGTTTATATCAAATCAAATTAAATTTTAAAATAAGGTACCTATATATATAAATCAAATTATACTGAAGAAATTCAAATCAAAATATATTTTTTCTTTCAAAACAAAACTGTAGCAAAGCTACAGGATAGTCTCTCCACTTCGAAACTCGAAAATGAATGTCGATGATGCGGCCGTCATCACCGAAATTATTTTCCAGCGACAAAGAGAAGAGAACTGATTTCAATATTTTAAAATTCTTTTAAAACGATTTCTATTCGAAAATACTTTCAATAATATATACTTTAAAAATTTAAAACCAAAGTTCGAAATGACCGGAAACTAAATTCTCAAATTTCTGAATTAAATTCATTTGAAATTCCAAATCAATTTATAAACCATATTTATAAATTCATTTAGAACAATAAATGATAATCACATATTACCATTTCAAACAACCATTTTAATTAACTATTAAATTCCAGAAAATTTTACTTATATATATAATATAATCATACAAATCTATTTCATTTACCAAATTTGAAAATAATATTGTGTCAGTTTGCTCTGTTCAAATGTTTTGGAAATCCTATCGATAGCGTTGATCAGACGAATCGATCGAAAACCCAAATCAACATCAACAACTCAAACAACACAATATATAAAACATTTTAATATTAATTACAAATACACTCCCTCACTCGATAATTCAAGAATGGATTTCAAAGAAAAGATAGGATTCAATGTAGAGGAACTTTAATCAAATAGAATTCAACTAAAAGATAGACTCGATAGGGAGATAAGATGATTGAATTTCAAATTGGAAGATGGAAAAATTTATATAAATCGCGGGCAACCTTCACCGGGTCAACCGTGACTTCAAGATAAGATTGATGCAGAACTCTAAGCAAATCGACATTCGATCGCTAGAGATAGAATTCGGGATAGAAATGGATACTAGCATCTAAACCGAGGATACACAAATCTCCGGTGAATCAATGCTTGTTGTAAAGGATTTTCACCCCTTTACAAATCATTCAAAGATTGGCGAGACCGTTGATTTATTATAGAGATTATTCGAAGTGGAGTTATGGGATACTCCACAATCAAAAAGACACGAATAGGGGAGACACGAATGGACTTTGGAACCGAAGGGACGTTCCAAAATTCAAAGGAACCGAGTCAAAGAAGAAGGAATTCAAGCTCGAACGAAAGTGATTCTGTAATTGAATTTTACTTTATATGCTGAGTTTTGCCTAAAACCTGGCTCTGATACCACATGTAACGACCCAGTATTTTGGACCATTCAAATCGACAATAAATCCACACATGTCGGACTTGAATAATTCAAAACAATGGATTGTTAATTTAAATTTGGCAAAACTCAGCATATACAGTAAATAAAATAATCACATATCACAGACACAAAGTAATATAACAATAATGCAGCGGAAACAAAAGAATAGTAGTTCATGAAGCTACTATATATATATAACAGAGTTAAACAAGATACAACAGAGGTCTTGAATACATAGATATCTCAATACAATAGTCAAATACAAGATCAGAATACATCACTGGAATCAGTTGAATAACTGAAAGCTGGATAGATAGTTGGATCTCCAAGCGAAGCTCCAACTCCAAAGGTGAGTCTCAAATGCTGTATCACTCAGTCTGACCCAAGCGTTAAGCAAAATACAAAACACTCGAGTCAGGATTAACATTCTTATATTAATAAATCCAACTCAAGTGAAATATCAACGGAAATACAAGTAACTTAAAGGATGTTTGGGATAACCATCCTCTAAGGATCCGTTAAACTATCTACTATGTAGTAATATTGCGCTATTATAATAATGTCTAATATAAAATAAACATACTTTTAAATAGCGTTAAGGGGTTACCCATATAGCCCTTAACACATAATAGTGCCAATAGTCTATACAGTACCTGCATACCCCGAGAGGCTACGAGAAGATACTCCACAGGTACGACACAAATAGAAACTCGTAGTAAAGCTCGATATGGTAGGTGACACGACACACAAGGCAATGCCAGGGTAGATATACCAATTACGCACACGGACTGATGGAAACGCATAGCAGCCACTACCGCTCCACCTCGAACAACACTCCCAAATCAAGGGGTGCACCCAAACAATCACAAAGTAATAGAATGGTATCGAAGAAGTGCGTCCGATAAGAGGTGCTACCTCACTGGTCCGAGATCGCTCCTGTTTTAGCCACCTTATGCCAACTCACGGGAGTTGGCTCCTCGTATATACCTTAGGATCGTCGCCACCATCCTACTTCATTCTGGGACTCCACCGCGTACACAATTGTCAAAGTGGTTTTCGGTATCGACAAAGAGTATGTCCATATCCGATCCCGGTCTCTTTAACAACCAATCGTTATTATAACACCGCGGTCATTTAAAAATAGTTCATACTTCAAAACCAAAATATCATTTTCATTTCAAAACCAAATTAATACGATATCATTTACATTTCAAAATATTCACTTCCAAAATCATAGTACTTTCAAAGTTATAACGCTTTCGAAATCATAGTCTTTTAAAAATCAAAACACTTTGGAAATCACAGCTTTGAAATCGTAGCATTTTGGAAATCATAACACTTTGAAATTATAGCATTTTGGAAATCATAACACTTTCCCTTAAACAGATTAGATATTAAAATTAGTATATATAATAAAATAGTTTATAAATAAAATAGTTTATATAAATAGTTTATATAAATAGTTATAAGTTGAAATAGTTTATAAAATAATTTATATTAAAATGATTTATATTAAAATAGTTTATATTAAAATAAATTTATAAAGAAAAATATCAATAGTTTTAAATATAATTTTAAATTACTTTATAAAATAAAATAGTTTCCTCAAATTTCACAAATCGATTCAAATCAACTCGAATTCCAAAATTTTAATTTAATCAAATCTCAAATCATCAATTTCAACTCGATTCTGTTTCTAAATAAATCATTTCAAATTATCGATTTTCAAATACATATTTGAACCATAAAATAATCCATTCAAATTTCAATATATATATATCAAAGTCAATATATTCAACATTTCAAAACTAAATTCGATAATTATATATATATATATATATCAAATTCACATTACTATTATTATTTTGAAATATTTACTTAATCATTTCAATAATATCTAAATACAGCTTCAATTTACAAATTTAAATGAACAAAATATCCCATTTAAATTTATATAAATTTGAAATATTCATTTAAGTCACTTTTAATCAAATTCAAGTTATAAAATCATAGCTTTAAAATTTCAAATTATATAAATTTCAAATCAAACATATTTAAGTAAAATTCTTAAATAAATATAATTTCAAATCAATTTCAAATTTATCTTTCCAACCCGAATCAATATAAACCCTATATTTGAAAATATAGATATTAAATAAATACATAAACATATTATATATATCAACTTTATTAAATCATCTTTAATAAATCTTTAAAATCAATATTTATTTGAAACCATATATTTCCTTTCAAAACCATAGAAATCCATTTCAAAAATATATAAATAGACCAACGGTGTGTGTATATAATTTTCTATCCTATGGTCAAGTGATACGGATATTTTTCATTTCAATCCGCAATTTAAAACATATTCGGGTATATATCTTTTCAACCCGAAATCCCAAATTCAATTCAATGAAAATCGCTTGGGTTTATCATTTCAACCTATAACGATTTTCTCATATTCTACAGATCGTTCAGGTATGTATCATTTCAACCCATAGTGATTCTATACTAACAGGGAACTTGCAGAGTGATAGCAGATATGAAAATAAAATAACAACAGTGACATGCATATTTCATCAATATAAATAACAGATAATGGTGTCAGATGTCATAGGTGAACAGATACAGATAATGGCATATATATAATAATGTAAATAACTAGCAGCAGTATATTTCAATTGACATTTCAATTGAAATCAAATTTAATAAATATAAGAACGTTAATCATGAGTGATTGCTCACCTTTCGAGGTTAGAGAGATAGACAATGAAGTTGAGTTGCGAAATCCAGGCATGAATCCAAACAATCAAGGTTGGCACGAATTCGACGGATAAAGCTGATACGAGAAATCGATGAGAACAATCAATCATTTTGATATAAATGGAACAATATATATATTATATTTTAAAACAATACTCATAACAATTTATATATTTATATACTCAAATCAAAATACAATGTATTAAATCAATTACAAAACCCCATAAACTTTTAAATATTTTTAAATATATCCTATACCCTTACAAAAATAAAGAAACAACCATTTCCAAAATTTTACAATCTAATATATATAACTGTAATAAATCCATACTGTAACAACCACTTACATATATTAAGAAAATTTTCCTAACTTACATATAGAATCGTAATTCAACATATACATATAACAG
Organism: Allium fistulosum; assembly: GCA_030737815.1. NCBI lineage: Eukaryota > Viridiplantae > Streptophyta > Magnoliopsida > Asparagales > Amaryllidaceae > Allium > Allium fistulosum. The sequence goes on from CM060901.1 coordinate 1,379,306,067, forward strand.
ATTATTATAATAGCTTAACCCAACAGAATATACCAATACACATAAGTATAAGACTTATATAGTACAACACTTAAACATGTTAAAATTTATATTTTGAATCTGTTATTATAAAACGTATATATATGCAACAGGTTATAGATATAATACAAATCTAAACTCCTAACAGCAGATATCAAATAGTTCCGTTATAAACCTAGTTTATGAATATATACACGTTTATTTTAAAATCAGTTGATATTAAAAAAATCAATATAACCTTCCTTACAGAACCTATATATATACACACAACATGGCACACTTGCATATACCATCTATATATAGTATACGTTATCAACTTATACATAACATGTACCCAAAAATAATATATATCATATAATTCATGACAGATTTGAAAACATATATAATGTAACTTTAATATAATTAACACATATACTAAATACGCATATAATTCAAGGCAACAGAATGTAAACTCAATAGACTTGACATGCAATATATTATACAATCTTATATAAAAGTATATATATACATACTCCAACAAAATATGCAGACACAACATATTATAACTTATAAAAGTTTAAATATAATATGATTTGTATGAACTATATAACAACAACTTATATAACTCACTGGCATACATATACATCCTCAAACCCAAATATATAGCTAACATTATCACTTTATAAAATCTATCATATGCAACCCATTACTGCAGACAACTTTCGAAACTCTTATATATATATTCTCTGATACAAGTTTTAAATACTTTTTTTTCAAAATTTATGTATATTACCTATATAAACTGTAAAATATGGAACAAGAGAAACGGGGCAATATTTAAGATTATATACATTTACATATGAACAAATCAAATTGAATACAACAAAGATTTGTAAAATCCATATATATATAATATCTATATAAGCAACATCTAGTTGAACCCCTATCCAAACAGTATGGTATAAAATAGAAGATCACATATATATATATAACTTATTTATATAACAAGTATTATTACATAGCAGATTACAAAACTTACATAACTAACTATATATATATATAAATTATAAACATATAAATATAATATACCTTAATATGTGTCTCAAGCAAAGAAGCTCGACCAGAAGATGGGGAAGGACCAGTCAGGTCAGCGATGTGGGATCTGGGCGGAGCACGGAGGGGGTGAGTTGGACGTGGTTGGAGGGCCGAAGGTGGATTGGAGGATGAGTTGTTGGTGCGGGCAATTAGATGTGCTGCCTTCGGCTTCCAGGTGGAGGGTGGCCAAAGCGAGGCGGAGTATGAACGGGTGGGAGGCGCTGGTGGGTTGTGAGGGTGGAGGCCGAATGGGAGAGAGGGAAAGAGGATGATGGAAATAGGGGAGAAATCGAACACTGGAAGGTTTCTGTTGGGCAAATATATAATACACTTTGTATTCTATTATTTTCTTTTCTTTTTAAAAAAGAATGAATAGAACAGACAAAGTGAGATAGAAAGAGACGAGTTGGAAATAGTAATAGTCAAAGCTGAATTTTGGGAATAAATAAAGACTAGTGACAGTTCGTATTATGGTGGCAATTGGAAGGTCACAGGAAGAAAAAGGTTCGAAAACAAAACCGATATGGAAATTGTTCTGTAGATTTCGCGGCGTATCAGTCTTCAAAATATACAGACGAATATGCTGCGAAGATCACCACGGTGAGACAATCAAAACGGCATACAGATATCAGTGATAGGATCATCCTATCAAAAGTCGATATCGGTACCGAAATGCTGCTAATACGCCGAAAATAGGATAAACGGAGCAATGACAGTCCAAATTTGGAGAAACGGAAGATGACGTCTTACTCAGAAGATGATTTACAAATTTTCTATAGAAAAATATTCAGGTTTGGAAAACATTTTATTACCATCAAATTTTAACTGATATAAAATGGAATAAAATTACACTAGAAAATAAACTTCCAAATTATCTGATGAAAATTTACCAGCTGCTATGATTAATTAGACGCATTCCAAATATCAAATTTTTATTTCAAAATTTTATCGTTTAAAATTTCACAAAGATTCAAATAATTAAATAAATAAACCACAAAAATTTACGGGTCGTTACAGTTGTACTTCCCATACCGACCAGAATTCATAAACACTCAACCGATAAGTCAACACAATATAAAAACATTTTATATTCACTAACAAATACGTGCTCATAGCTATTAATACACTCAAACTCATTCTAGAGTGCTACTAACTCTATCTTTAATGAGTAATCCCCACCAAAGCCTAGGTATATCGCCAACCTAAGCTCTGATACCAACTGTTACGACCTACCCTTTCGACCCTCGAAAATCGACACAAATATGCTCATTGTATAACATGCCGAACGATCAATTGTCGGAAAGACAGATTGTTGAGGGAAAAGAAAGTAGGTAGAAGAAAGAAGAAAACAAACAATAGAATCTCACATCGGACTGAATAACATATAATATGAACAGTTCTTTACACAAATCAAAACTCTAATATACATATCTCACATCATAGTACACAAATTAATAATTACCAACCTGGACAGTTATAACAACCTACCCTCACAATTGCTGGTAATTTCAACGAACACTGCAGCGGAATAAACAAGTACGAGTAATACGTCTTCGCCATCCAGCTCGTCTTCTGAGCTCCATAGCATCCTAACCTGAACCTGTAATACTCGGTCTGACTCGAGCATTATAATAAAATAACACCCGAGTCAGTCTGGAAAACCAGCGTGAGAAAACACACTCGATTTGAATTATTAAAGTTTCCAAAATCCTTTGAAAATCAAAGGTATCTCGTAATACCACGCCACAAATAAACAGGCCGGGTTTTTACCTTACGATAACCAAAACATTTCATATCAAAATTTTCTGATATTATAATAATGTCTAATACAAATACTTATTCAAATAGCTGAAATGCTTGCATCTCACGTTCCAGGATAGTTGGGCACAATCAAAACCGCACGGCGCTTATTGGAGAATGGATTCCATACGAATGACTAGGTACTGGGTATCACCTGTCATAGTACATGTCTAGAAACATTGTACCGAGGACCATGCTGGGATCCCCTACTACACAAGACCGGTTTATCCCTAACCTGGATAGACCGAATATGCTATCACCCCGGGTGATCCCACCCTTTTCCGAGCTCCTTCCATAATCATAGTAATAATATCCAAGGGTATCTAGAAAGGTGATAAACATACCCTAATTGGGTGCTACCCACTTAGCCTTGCTGCATCTCCCATGCTTTTCAGTTACTCCCAGTTGATGAGGCTAGAGGCTACGATTACCGTTTAAAGGATTTTCACTTAGAATGCTCATTGTCCTCCAATGACAATGTTCTGATAGCATTCATCCATACAAGTCCGTTCCGGGTCTAAACGGAACCGAAGGCACTATTCCTACTACATCCATTTTGGAATCACCCTTAGGATTAGTAGCAATTAGCCCTTGCACTTCACTGCTCCATCTTCGACTCCATGCTCTTGTCTTCATTTCAAAAACGTACTCGTTGGATCGAAGTGGTTTTCGGACAACAAATCTGATCCCGGTCTCTTCGAAACAACGTTCGATATTTTCCGGTAAACTCAACCCCGGTTCTTTAGGAAATAAATAGACGAAATAAGATCGGAGATCACCTCCTAACCGTTAGTGGACGGATTTCCTTATAAACATCCTAAAAGAACGAAACGAGTCGATACGTACAGTATAGCACCTCGAACGGTAACTATACCATATAATTCCTGTATTTCTCCCAGATATTTCCAAAGTTATATTTTGGATCCAGATTTGATAGCCGGTTATTTAACTACCAAATAAAACAATCATTCAACCAAATAGTACATTTTCCACTGAAAAACTCCAAGTCTTATTTAATTTAAATTGTAAATAAATTAAATCTCTTTATTAAGGTCATGCACTTATCTTATCGAATTCAGTATGTTCATAAAGTATCTTTTCCAAAAATATTTGAAAACCCTTTTAAAATAATATGGAAAGTACCAAGGGTTATCAAACCATGGATCACAGCTCAATGGTTACGTCTCTATCCCAGAGAAATCCAAAACTTAACTGCAGGCACTCACTGCCTCCGATTTACGCCACGCGAGTATACCATTACTTTTCGAAAACTTTATTTAAAAATTATCTCAAATAATGCTTGTAAATTCTAAAATAAATTTCAAGTTTAATCTAAGCAAACATACTTTAATAAAAGCTATTATACAAAGCCATATTAAAATTTAACAATTATCTTTTAAAAACAAAAATGCCGATTAGCTCTTAAATAATAATAAATCTTTAACAATCATTATAAGGTAACTAATTTAAATATGCTTTAACAATTTAAAATAATTAAATAACTAGTTTCTAGAATATCTTAACACTTTTAAAACTTCCGTATTTATAATTTAAAATCCTTCTTTTTAAAACAAGCCCAATTTTCTCGATTCTAATTTCACTTCGTAAATTTGGAAATCTTACTTGAGTCCAGTGTAACCAATTTATACTTATTTCCAAATTTACTTCTATCCCTCAAAAATATTTAAAATCTCGATTTTAAAAACCTTTTATATTTGACAAAGTACCATTTTAGGATTTATTATTTAAAAATCCTTTTATATACTTTTATTTCCAAAATCCTGTCCACGATATTCTAAAATAGCTAAATACAATTCCAAACCATTTTATTTTATCCAATTTATTTATCCAAAAACTCTATGTAAATATTTCACTTCAAAATCCCTGTTTACAATTCTTTTACCAATTTTAAACTATATTTTATTGGTATTTAAAAATACCAAAATCCAGCTAAAACTGTCATATCATTCAATCAATTTAAATCACACAACAACCTGTCACAGCTTATTCAAACAAAACATATATCACTATATATAAAATTAAATTTTACATTTTTGAGGAATCAAGTTGGATCCCTCCAACCTGTTTCCCTACATCCACAGATGTTAGTACAACATAAAAAAATACCAATTCCGCTACGAGACGGAATATCGCGGTATATAGGGTCATCCGCTATTATGCGGGGCGCATAGGGTCTCATCCGCTATATATATGCGGGAATATCAATCACTCCAATATATATATACTACTATATATAATATCACATCAAACTGATAAAAATGCATCAATTCAACCAATCAATCATTTCTTAATTTTAACTATTTAAAATTAATGCCAGCAGTCCAAAATTGAGTGAGATTAACTCACCTTGAGTTTTAAATCGCCAAACGTTCAAATTTTAAATTAAATCGAACAAGTTCGATTTAACCTAAAATTTTAACTTTCTTCAATCATCTTCAGATCTGTTCCACAGCGTAGTGCTCGTCGCTGCGATTCCAACGCCGCCTGTTTTGTCCGATTTCGACCTCGTATAAGAAAGATATGCAATTTTGAAGTTTAAATATAATTTATATGAATATAATTTCTTTTATTTATTTATTTATCAAAATGAATATCGGCCGTACATTTTGAATTCACAGATCTGGGCCGCACTCTTCTTTTCTCCTTCTCCCTCACGTTTACGCTGCTCGTACCCATTAACTTCGCCGCTCTCCTTGCTTGTCGCCGCCTCCTCAATCGTCTAGGGGACGATCAGCCACCGCCATAGCATGCGCCTCCACGAGCTCCACAAGCGCCAGTAACCACGTGAAGCTCGGCATCCCACTCTCCTCGAAAATCACGAACGAAGCGGCAGACTTCATGGCCGATTTCTCGTCGATCTAGCACGTTGTTTTTTATCATAGCCGTCCATATTGAAGAGCTCGACGAGCACATCGATTATCATGTTGAAAGTTTTCTCTAATTGTGTGAGGATTGGAAGAAAAACGAGGATGATGGATGGAAGTTTTCGGCCATTGATTGATAACAACGGCGGCTGCGTGATAGAGGGTTAGGGTTCACTGTTTGCGATATATATATGTGTGTGTACAAACAATATTTTAATATTATTTTCGAAAATTAACGTGCTTTTTCAAACGAACTCCAGACGAAACGTGCTCTAGACGTTTACAATGTTTTACTCCTATTCCGAACACAATGGAACATGTTTCGTAGCCTAATTCGATCGTATGTGGAAGATAGCTTTTTGAATCGAATTAAAATATTAAATTTTCGATATTTATTTCAATGCGTTTCTATCCGGTACGACCAAACGGTAAATCCAAACGCTACGAAATTTGAAATCCGATAATAATATACTATTACGGATCCAATGGAACTAGTTTTGTCGAATTCCGAGACTGTGTCCCGGAAGGCTATTTTAACGCGTCGATTAAATCGCACGATTTTTAAAATTGACAAAATTACTTGAAATTCGAATTTTAAAATCTTACTAACTCAATTTTAATTCAAATAGAATTTATATTCATATTAGAAATCATTCCGATTTATATTAAATCAAAATTCGATTATTTACACTATTACCATATATTAAATTTCACTATTAAATTATTAATATATAAATTTCAAACTCTAAATTTATCGACTTTTAATTCTATTCAAAAGTCCAATATTTTAATTCTAATCCAAATCGAATTTAAATAAATTTTAGGCATCATTTCCATGTCCATTTATTTTCAGATTCCCATATTTGCCCAATTTCAAATATCAATTTACTATTTTACCAAATCAAATCACTATATTTGGAATTTTAAACCATTTCAGAAATTCTTCCATATTCAAAATCAATTAATATTTCAATTTCAACATTTAAAAATAAATTAAACGTTCAAAACTAAACGACCAAAATTCCGGATTGTTACGGACATCGTGGTTCTTCTATTACCATCACTACCATTAAAACTTTTAGTTTTCCTTAACATTTTAAACCAACAACTCCCTTTCTAAAATTTGGGTGCATCTCAACTTACTAATATTTAAATGTCATTTAATTTTATATTTTCAATGCGATATCCACTATATGTTATTATTATTTCTTTTCTACTTCTTTGAAATTAGCAGTGCACAATATCACATTGAATTATTGATTGTTTTAATTAATAATATTTTTATCATACCGTGTGCGAAGCATGAGTTCGCACTAATCAGATAGAATTGATTCACTACATGCTGGAGTAAGAGTTTCATTCTAAAATACATTAAGTAGCTCCTATAATACTTTTCAAAATCTCTTAGTTAATCTTATGTGTTTTGATCGCTTTAATTTTAATTGAACTAACATTGAATATGATTTTTTTAGTATATTTATTTTAGAATACATATACTTTATTTTAGATTTTGACGGTCATAGTTTTACATGGACTGATATGAGTTTTTATGTGGGTTTAAATAAGATTGGGTTGAATAAAATATCACATTTGATTGTTATGTTGTTCGGATTATAAATTGTAACTCATATTCGACCTGAATTAGGTTGGATTGGATAGGGTTTATGTCGGATTAGCGGGTTGGGTCGGATCGAGTATGGGTTGTATGCATCCTAGATTGCATTAGAAGTAGTTACATCAAAATCACAGTATTACCTTTTTTATTTTCAGTCAAACATTCATTCAAACGTCCTATCTAAGTCAAACATTCATACAAACATTCATACAAACATCAACACTGATCAAAAGTCATTCTATGACTTCGGTCAAGCCTTACGTCGCATGTTATTTCCATCCATTCAACTATTCTTTTGCAACGTCACTTGATCTTCGGTAGATAGATAATGTGCAGCTCCATGATCGTTGTTAAATAAGTTAATAAAGTGGTTTTACTGATATAATAATATTAAAGCAATAAACTATAAATTAGGATCATTTCAATTTTGCCAAGAAAAAAGAGTTCCAAGGAAATCATTAGAATGTTGAAACAACAAATTTTGTCATAATTACTATTCTACGTGGGTTTATAGTTTTCATACAAATAAACTGAAATTTAGCAATAATTGACAAGCATTGTAATTCAATACAAATAAATTAAAAAATAGAGATGAATTCACCAAATTAATTAATGTGAACTCGAAGTTGAATAACTATCTAGCATCTACCTTTAATTACCTCAATTCTACATAGAGATAATAATGTTATGGAAATTCAATAAATAAACGGTAGGCCATTACACTTGAAATAAAGATTTTTGAATTTAATCCCTTAAATATAAATAATAAAAGGGTCGGCTATTTGAACACAAATTGATGACACAAATGGTAACACAAAAAATTTGCATCATTGGATTTTTTTGTCTTTAAAATGGAAGGTGGAATTCATGAAGCAATTCAATAGTGGAGATCCATTGTATCACCAATTGTGTTCAAATAGACTTTTCCAGTAACAAATAACAGTGTTATTATTATCTTTTAGATAGGAAAAAAAAACTAATAATGCTCAAAGGAATAGTGATTTTGTATTAATTTTTGCACCAGGTACATCTAAGCAGTTTACTTATTTTATCAACTCAATTTATATAAAAACTTCTTTAAAGTGATCCCACATCCTGATCCTTAAACTTTTCCCCTTCTATAATAAAAACATGAGCTATAATAAACAGACACATGATGAACAAATTTCATCTACCTCTGATGAATCAAATGTATAAAAAGTACAATTATAAATATATAATACATAAATACCATCACATAGAGTTCAAAGAGTGAACAATCCCTTCAGCTAAGCAGTAAGCCACAGCCTCCACAGTAATCATCGGGTTAACCCCAAGCGCAGTCGGAAATACACTGCTATCGCACACATACAAATTCTCAGCTTCCCAGCTCTCCCCCTTTTCATCCACAGCGCTCTTCTTCTCATCGACCCCCATCCTGCAACTCCCCATCTGATGCGCCGAGCAGTACATCGTCCAAAACTCCTCCCTCGACCTCGGCCCTCCTACCACCACCACCTCGTCTATGAACTTTTCTACTTCTTCCTCTTTTACCCCTCTGCATTTCAGCCTCTGCCCATCGCTCCTATGCGTACCTACCTCCGCTGCCCCTGCCGCCACTAATATCCTCAACGCCTTCCTTATCCCATTCCTCAACTTCTCCTTATCATTCCTGCACATTCTGTATTTTACCCTGCCTTCACTTTCTATTACACCTGCACCCTCATCTCTCACCAAAGCAAACAAATGCACCGTCCTGCTGTATTTTACCATTCTGTCCTTCAGGTCCTTCCCTGACACCCAGGGCATTAACGTCGCAAATGTCGCTGGCCCCATCGCAGACGCTTCAATTATGCTCGAGCAACCGCTCAAATTCGAATCCTTCACTTTGTGAAGTGAAGTTATGATCCCTCCTTCAAACTTCTTACCCTTCAAATCAGTCACAGATTCTGGAAAGTAGCCCCAAACTAAAGACACAGGGTGCACATGAAGATTTTTCCCTATATTCTTGTTTTTCAGTCCACTCTTCATCATTAAAGGCGGCGTAGACAGCGCCCCACAAGCTGAAATCGACACCTTCGCTTTGATTCTCAGCTTCTTCTTCATATTTTCGCTTAATACACTCGCCATTACCCCAACACAGTTTTTCGACCTTCTCCGAGAACTATTAATATTGTCTTCAAACAAAAATTTCTCAGCCTTGCATCGTGATATAATGACAGCGCCGTGGTTAACCGCATCGACTAACCAAGTGGTGTCAGTGCCTCTTTTTTCTCCGGTAGGGCAGCCAAAACAGCAGCTTCCACAGTAATGCAACTCACTGGAGTTTCTTGGTACATATTCTACGTCAAGGTTGAGTTTTACACACCCTTTTCTTAAAGCTTGATTTTGCAGCCCTTCTTCTTTGCACTTGTCAGTGACACCAATTCGCTCACAAACTTTATCCATGGCTTCTATGTATTCAGTGCCTTTGAAGAAAGTCAACTTTTCTTTTTCGGCCCATTCGTTAAGTACATATTCAGGAGTTCTTATACATGCTGACCAGTTAACTGCTGAACCGCCACCTACAGTAGAACCGGCTAGAAGCATGAGTTTGCCATCAAGCGTGCTTAGAATTCCACCTGATTCATACATTTGATCCATGGAGACTGACTCTATGGAAGTGTAGTCCTCTGAAGTGAAGTAGTTTCCTTTCTCGAGGACTATTACTTTGTAGCCTGCTTTTGATAGAACGTATGCTGCTACTCCACCGCCACAGCCTGAGCCTACTATGACTGCATCGCATTCTATGATGTAGGAGTTGTTTGTGTTGTCTTCGGTTACTTTTAGTTTTTTTTGGGTTAGGGAGTTTAGGAAGGAGGAGTCAGTGGTTTCTGATGTCGTTTCTATCATGCCTTTGTCGAGTGGTCTTTCTCTTTGTTCTAGTTTTTGAGGTTTGTTTTGTACTGGGGTGCTGTATCCGATTGCTTTCCATGTTGGGTTTTCTGAGTTTTCGTTAATCTAGTATGGGAACAAATTGAAATTTGTATTAGGACTTGAATTGTGATCTTTAAACATTATGAAATTGGTCAAGGATTTTTATCGTTGTAACTCAGTTTTAAAAACATATAATAAAATAAGTTCGTTTCAAAACATATTACAAATATAGATATGTTTTTATCATACCGGCGCTAATTCAACAATTTGCATTAGAGCACTTGAAAATGCGCTAGACTGAAATACTTTGGGAATGAATCGATGTATTTTCATCAAAAATGTTTTTTTTCCCTTTCAGCAAAGCACTTTGAGAATGAACCGATGCAAAAAAAAAGGAGGCATTTTCAAAATGGAGCGGCTATAGTGACACAAAATTTGGCACGACAAATCCTAGCCATTAGATCTTTACATGGGAGATGAAAATCATGGGAAGATCTACTGGTTGAAATCTCTTGCGTCAAATTTTATGTCCAAATAATTTCCCTTCTCAAAATACTCCAAATGCAAATTGTTGAATAAGCATGTTGATGACAAAAACAGACCCATATCTGTAATATGTTTCGAAATTGATTAAAAGTTGTTATGTGTTTTGAAAGTGGACTAAATGGATTAAAAAACACCATTAGTCAATGATATATTGATTTATATAGTATAAATACTGTGAGATCACGTCTCATATTTTCAATTAGTCTTGGGTTAAGACGGTAAGTTTTTTGATAATAAGCGGTTCGCTAACAAAAATTAACATCAAATCATAGTCATCTAGTTTAAGCATAGACTTATATATCTTAATAAAAGCAGCTGACATTGGTCCACATCAGGCTACATCTACCCAGTAAAAAAAATGAGAATATACATTCAGAAAGCTATTAGTGTGACAAGGAAATGGTGAACATTCAAGAGGCTGACTATAAGACAATGGTTGTTAAAATACCTAATAAGCCAAGGTTAGTTGAAACTTCAAATAATATACATGCTTATGCATCAACAGCATGCTATGTATAGACAATCCTTGATATATCATTTATGAAAGGTCTCATTGTCCCAAGTTGCTTTAAGATATATGAAATACAAGCCTACTTATATGACTCACAGTCAAATTCGGTGTGAACTGTACATGGGTTAAACTTGATGTCTGTTCACACTGATTCGGTTGGTCCATTTATATATAAAAATACATTATTTGGAATCAAACCGAAATGTTTTAGTCGACTTTACTTGTCCAATAATATATCAAATATTGCACCTTTTCAAGGCCTCTACTGGTTAAACTAACATAAGTATAATATACAGAACTTTCTCATATTGTTTGTTGCCTCTTTGACTACATTAAAGGTATGATTAAAGAAAAATCATTTCTTCTGCAAGTAACAACACAACATGGATTTTTCTTCAAATAATACTAGACTATGTCTGTAAACCTTTATAAAGTCTGTCATAAAATCCATCGCACTTTGAGCTATATTCCCATTTTTGTTGCCTTCTAAATGCTTTAGTAAAATGAGCTAGGGAAAATATAATTGATTTTATACTTAACGTAATCAATGTGCTTCGCAAACACATAGTGAAAATTGAAATATGCCACAAGAGTAAAACCAAGTCCAGGCCAAAAAGAAAAAAAGAAAAAAAAAAGAAAAGAAAAGAAAAAAAACTAACCCTCGCGTAGAAGACATATGCACAACAAACTCTGACCATAACAAATACCAGTCTAAAAATCATAAAAGATCTGTCCTCGTTCCATCTCTTTAAAATCTCTTCTCTGTTTTCCACAGAAATTTCCGAGAATCTGTTGATGAAAGGGAATCCTTTGCGAAAACTGAGGGATCCACAAAGCAGAAAGGTCCCCAGTCTACTTGCAAGGAACCATAATACTATTTTCACCAAGTAATTTATTTCTTTTACTCCTCGTTTAACAATCAGTTCTCCTACCTGCCAACCAAGGCAATCAATTTCCATTAATACTTCAAAAGATAATAATATTATAAGAAACATATATGACTATTAATTTTTTCTTCCAAAAACTGTTAACCAGGAGTTTCAAAACTAAGATCTATGTATCCATAGTTCAAAATTATTACCACATTACAAGTGGTCTTAAACGGATGTATGACTGTCAGAATTTAAGACAACTTTTAATTTGTAAGCACTGGATGTGAGATGGACTCGTATTATAAATGTACACTGAGAATATTTGTAATAAATAAGTCAGTAAATTGAATGTTTACTGTAAACTGAAAACAAGGCAAGAAGAACAGATTAAAAAAAATAAAAAATTTGTCACATACATTTTTTTTTTCAGGTAACCCATTTTGTTAGTGATATTTCAGTGGTAACAAACAGAATAAGATTTTTGTTGTCAAAAAGCACGTGACATGCTGAAATAATTGTTGCATGAAGCTAAAAGGAACTGAATTATAAAACAAACTCATCCTCACTATCATTCATTTGGCATGAAGTGAGAGCATGGATAAAAATATGTGTGCCCATAGCATTTCAACAAGTTCCCCATTCTAATCTACTTCAAGCAGTCATGAAAAAGTGGTTAAAAAAGATAGAGTGGATTTGACAACCATATATACATGTGTGTCATGCAACACGTTCCAAATGGTTAAAATCCTATCTGGTAAGGGATGAGTTTCAATATTCTTCTCTACTTCATATTTTCTAGCATTTTTAGCCCCACCAGTGTGTCTGTACATGTGTGTATGTTTATTCCAAAGAAAAAGTGTGGATCCATGATCTAGTGGAATAATCTCAGTATCCATATTAACTGGAGACCAATGGTGTACTTAAATGCACATGAATTACTACTATATTTGATAGAAAACACTTAAAAGATATAACCGTCTTAAAAAAAGAATTTAAAATGCTTTGCCAGGATCCTTAAGCAATGAAAACACTTCGAAATATTATTTATTTTAATTTAAAAAGCAGTGAAAAGAAAGTAGTGAATAAACCAAAAATTGCCAGCTTCTAAAGTACAGTACTATCACATTATTGGTGTGATGGAAGTGGCTTTTGACACCAAAGAATACCAGCAATTTAAAATATGTGAGTAGTGCCCATAAAATAAAAGTTACACATTAAGATTTAACTAAAATATTACTACAATAAATCAAGCCCGAGTATTCCAGACCAATATGTCCATGGTAAAGTCGTAATAAAAAGTACATAAAACTTATTCAGAATCAGCTATGTAAGGATAATTATTTCAGTAAAGGGTGAGTTGGAAAAAAAAAATAACAGAAAGAAAGAAAGAAAAAAGATGCCAGTTTGAACAGTAGGAAAAATTATTTTATCAGGACGCAAGATCCATCTATCTACATGCACTTCGATAAAAACCTGCACAATGTGAAAATTCTTTTGAACTTTAAAATACCATGATTTAGGATTTATGTTGTTTTGTTAAAGTATCCATGAACTTGTATATTTGATACTTGTGCTATACGGCAATATAAATAAAAAAGAATTGTTAAAAAAGAACTACAATTGTTAAAATAGAAAGGTATCTGTCCAAATATCCCTTTCATTATTTGAATTTCTTCTCTATCTCTAGAAAGTTGCTATCTTTTCTAACTTTTATCGTTAACAGAATTTTAGTCGTCTGATCCCTTCAAATTTGAAATTACAAATTCATATTTTAATTTAAAAATATCAAAGGCAAAAAGCTAATCTATTCAATAGAAAAAAGTATTGCATTCTTAATGATTGAGACGGAGAATGAGACAAGTTCTCTATATCATTAGCTTTTAATAACAAAAATTCTAAAACTAAAATTGGAGTGGTGGAATTAGAAAGGGGATTGTTAATAATAGTTTTGAAACTGAACACGCACAAGAACAACAAGAGCTTATCCATGATGCCTCTTCCCTAGATAAAATCATTGAGTAAAAGACAATGAACAAGTGGTAATTTGACCTTCCCAATATAATAAACAAACTGACATTGGGTTAAACGACAGAAAAGAACAGGTACTTACAATAATCATTTTAAACTTTGTCAAATTCTATTGGTAGCCCAAAAATAATTTAGCATATGTCGTTATTTTGTTTAATAAACTACCATTCTTCTTAATTGCATTTATTTGGTCTTTTTCCTGTAACTCTTTGAACTAAGACATTAAATTTCATTTGGACGAAGAAGTTAACGATTTTTTCTTATGAAACCTAAAATGTCATTTAAGACAATTTTTATAACTAGATGCTCTAATTTTAAAGTATTTAATTATTATTATTTTCAAAAAATAGAGTTGATATTGTTGAAATTAAGAACCTTAATTTTTTTTTTAAAAAGATGTTACAATGTTAGTGTCTAAATTATGAATTTCAACTTAATTTAATGCTTGGAATTTTATGTTTTGTGTAATTGAGTTTTATGTTTTAAAGAGATGAGATTAATGAATATCAAGGATAGCTTTGTAAAAAAAATGATAAAATTCTTTTTTCTTTTTTTTACACTACGCTAAGCGAACAACCGTCGGAGCTAGCAGGGCTCCCAGGTGGTTGGCCGCCGACCATGGTGGCCGCTAGCATGCCGATAGCAGTGCCTTTACTTTTTACATGCGTTAATATTAATTTTAACCGTGCGTTGTCAAAACTCAACTATTTTGAAACAAATATAAAACTCTGAAAGAGAAGATAATTGATTATAAAAATGGATTGAGATCTTCTCGTTAAGAGAACTATTAATAAAGTAATAAAACTTCAACTATCAGGCAGGACCAAAACATAGAAGCGAAAGTTTTCAGGGGGCAACATAGAAAAGGATCCGATAATAGAAGATTACCTCGTCAGGAATTGGAGACTGACGAGCAGAAGAGAGATAAAAATCCCGAACGAATTTGGAAGGTGGGTCACCCTTTCCGGTGCTGACGTGGACATCGTCAACAGCGAGAGAAGGAACGATAGCTTCGCACATGGCCGAGAGCGACTCCATTTGGGAGATTGAAAATCCATGGTTATATTTCTCGTTGGTACCTCTTCTCTTCCCCTTTAGAAGAGGATGACCTTGTTTGGCAAATGCAGGAAGTTCTCCGTTTCGCTCTTCCATCGACTGTTTTTTGTAAATTTTGAAGATGGCTATTAGATATTTATAAGTGGATTGTAGGCAAAACAATATTTAATTTACGCACACACCAGTAAACCGGTCGGCATTAAAATTAGGGGAAAGTTACCCGACAAAAATGACAATGTTATAAGCCAGCCTACCTAGGAATGGCAATGGGGCGGGTTGGGGCGGGTTTCCTGTGCCCCAGACCCGCCTCGGGTTTTTTAGACCCCGTCCCGTAGATCCGGTGCGGATCCGAAATTTTGCCCCGAACCCGAAACCCATACGGGTCAGGGTAGACCCGCCCCGCCCCGAGACCCGATGAGGTTTTTTTTATCGATCCAAAATTGTGTACTAATGTACATATATTTATATTTGTTGTTACTAAATGATACATTAAATACAAATAACAATGTATTTCCAATGATAATGGAAGATAATAAAAATATGGTGTACCAAATAGTTCAAAAAAATATGCATATGTTATTGTATAATATCAATATGCAGCTTAATACTATAAAATTTTATAGCATATTGATTGGAACATTATAATATCCATGTCAGAATCACACACATAAATACATGTGTGTGTATTAACAAACCATTATTATAATACTAAACCGATTTTATGAGATCTCAGTAGTGCGGGTCGGGTTAGGGCGGGTCAGCCAAGCCCCGACCCGACCCTAGACCCGGAGCTCCCAAGAACGGGTCACGGGTCTACCCGCCCCAATGACCCAATGGGGCGGGTAGGCGGGCCAAAACAGGGGCGGGTCAACCGGGTTTGGACCCTAGACCCGCCCCATTGCCATCCCTAACTGCCTACCCCTATCAATTAAAATCGACCACAACAACAATAATAATACTTCTAACCATTCATCCACAAAATTATCAATATAGAACAATAAAAAATAGGTGGACATGTTATATATAATTTTAAAATGCATTCGCGAACAAATTAGATTAGATGTAATGTTGTAGCGTTTGTGGACAAAAATTTAATTAGAGGTTGGATAAGAATTATTGTGTAATGTATAGTGTTTGTTTTTTATTTGCAATAACTATTAATTAATATTAATTATTAATCATTAATAAATAAACTAAGTTAATAAATATTTAATATTTAATAAGCAATAAGAGAAATTCAAACTCAAACTTAAATACAAATTCAAAC